>WOXC01007204.1:0-1270034 GCA_011680675.1 Gymnobelideus leadbeateri | reverse complement strand
GGTCTGAGGCCAGACTTGAACTCAGACCTTCCTGATTCCAGGCCTAGCAAAGCTCTGTGCATGAACAGACCTGAGCAGGATAAACAGAAAAGGATCCTTCTGAAGGCTTTCGGCACTTAGACTGCCACCATTCCAACAGCTCTCTCCCACTTTGGCTAGCCAGAAGTGGAGGACTGCATTAGTTGGACAAGGATGTAAATTCTCTGGTGGGCTGTGATGATAGTAAAGAATTAGTGTATAGAGGACCCTTTGAATCTTGAGCTGGCAGAACCTCGGAGGCCATCCAGGCCAGCTCTCCCATTTTACATGTAAGGAAACTGAGACCTGGAGAGTTGAAGGAATGTGTTCAAGGTCACAGAGCCCTGATTACAGGCTCTGGGGGTCCCCTGTCCCACACTGGGCCCCTAGCAACGCCCACTTTGGAGATGGTCCTTGTCCTGTGGATTTCAGCAGGAGGGCCAGTAATCAGTCACTGATGTTACATAACACTGAGAAGCAGCATGGGGTAGCTGATAGGAAGCTGGTCTCTGGGTTCAAGTCCTGTCCTTCAAAGATATTGGCTGTGTGACATTAGCAAATTGCTGAAGTATCATTGCTGCAGACAGCTAGTTTCTTTTACCTGGGGTCCATGTGAGTAGTTTTGAAGTCCGTGAACTTGGATGGGGAAAAAAATACATTAAGTTTTGGTTTCCTTTGTAATCCTATGTATTTTGTTATGCATTTAAAAAGATTATTCTGAAAAGGACTCTCTCAGTTTCTCTGGATTGCCCAAGGGGTCCATGACACAAAAAACATGAAGATCTCTTCCTGCTTTCCGCCAGTCTTTGTGTAGAGAGGGATTCCCTTTTGATCCTCCCTGCCATAAGGGAATCACAGTATAATCCCCGTTTACATATGGGGAAACTGAGTCTCAGGGAGATTAGATTACTTTCTCAGGGTTTCTTGTCCCATCTGTGGCCTAGTGAATAAAGTCCTTTGATTCCAACAAATGCTGAATGTGATCTGTTCCATCAGAATGTCTCTTAGTAAAGACTTTTCTACTTTGGTGGGAATAGGATGAAATTTGTTACTTCCTACTGTCATCCTTTGCTCCTCCTTCTTCTCTCCTTCCTCCTCTGTCTGCAAATCCTAAATCCCCATTTTTCTTTTGGCACTGGAAAGAAAAAGAACTCATTGTCTTTTCTCATTTTAGAGAATATTCCTTGTTACAATGTCAGTGAATAGTGACTAGATGAATATTCAGTTTGCTTTTGATTTGTAAGTGAAGGATGTAATTTTCAGGTACTTTATTCAAATGAATTCTATTTAAAAAAATTCTAGTCCCCTAAAATGGTTGTCTTTCTGTGCTGGTGACTGGTTTCCCATCTGTCTCTGCTATTCAAACTCCACCTAAAGCTAATGGTATCATTTAAAGTTGTGTCTATCCAGAAACTCTTTGGATAATTATATTATTATAATTTTAATTTAAAAATATTTTATTGATTCCTTTTGCTATTACATTACTTTTAAACAACATATTTATTTAAAGCTTTAAGTTCTAAATTCTATCCTACCCTCCCTACCCCCTCCCAAGATGGCAAGCAATCAATATAGGTTATACTTGTTCAATTATATAAAATATTTTCATATCAGTCATTTTGTACAAGAAGACTCAAATAAAAGAAAAAAAATTAAAGAAAGAAAGTAAAAAAATAGCATGCTTCAGTCTGTATCCAAACATCAGTTCTTTTTCTAGAGGCAGATGGTATGCTTCATCATTAATCCTTTGGGATTGTTTTGGATCATTGTGTTGCTGAGTATAGCTATGTCATCCACAGTTCTTCATGAAACAATATTGCTTTTATTGTGTACAACATTCTCCTGGTTCTGTTCACTATACATCAGTTCATGTAAGTCTTCCCAGGTTTTTCTAAAATCATCCTGCTTGTTGTTTCTTATAATAGCACAATAATATTCCATTACAATCATATATCACAGCTTGTTTAGTCTTTCCCCACTTGATGGACATCCTTTCAATTTCCAGTAGCCACCCCAAAAAGAACTGCTATAAAGATATTTGTATAAATAGGTACTTTCCCCTTTTTTTGATGCCTTTGGGTAGTGGTATTGCTGGATTAAAGGGTATACACAGTTTTATAACCCGTTGGGTCTAGTTCCAAGTTGCTTTCCATAATGGTTGGATCAGGTCACAACTCCACCAACAGTGCATTAATGTTCCAGTTTCCCTAAATCTCCTCCAAAATCCAATATTAGGTGTGAGGTGGTACGTCAGAGTTGTTTTAATTTGGATTTCTCGAGTCAATGATAATTTAGAGCATTTTTTCATATGACTATAGATGGCTTTGATTTTTTTTTTTGATGAAAACAGCCTGTTCATGTCCTTTGACCATCTATCAATCAGATAATTACTTGAATTTCATAAATTTGACTCAGTACTCTATGTATGTGAGAAATGAGGTCTTTATCAGAGGTATTTGTTGCAAAATTCCTCCCCCCACCCCCATACTCTGCTTTCCTTATAATTTTGGTTGCATTGGTTTTGTTTGTGCAAAAACTTTTAAAATTTTATATAATCAGAATTATCTATTTTACATTTTGTAATATTCTCTATAGCTTCTTTGGTCCTAAATTCTTCCCTTATCTATAAATCTAACAGATAGACCATCCCATGCTCTCTTAATGTGCTTATGGTATCACTCTTTAGGTGTAAATCCTGTACCCATTTTGACCTTACCTTGGTGTAGGTTTGGGATTATACTTAG
Organism: Gymnobelideus leadbeateri; assembly: GCA_011680675.1. Lineage (NCBI taxonomy): Eukaryota > Metazoa > Chordata > Mammalia > Diprotodontia > Petauridae > Gymnobelideus > Gymnobelideus leadbeateri. The sequence goes on along the minus strand of WOXC01007204.1, from coordinate 1,267,272 downwards.
TTTCTGCCTGGCAGTTTTTGTCAAATAATGAGTTTTTGTTCCAAAAGCTTGGATCTTTGGGTTTATTATATAGTAGATTACTGTGGTCATTTACTATAATGTAATTTGTATCTAATCTATTCCATTGATCCACCAGTCTATTTCTTAGTCAGTACCAGATTGTTTTGATAATTATTACTTTATAATACAATTTGAGATCTGGTATGACTAGACCACTTTCACATTTTCTTCATTGATTATCTTGATATCCTTGAACTTTTGTTCTTTGAGATGAATTTTGTTATTTTTTTCTAGCTCTAGAATTTTTTTTGATATGGATAATTATACTATAACACCCCAGGTAGGCACAGGTATGTCATTTCAACAATAGGAAAATTGACTGAAATATCTGTTTGCTCAGCTCCTCAGACACTGGTTTAAAGATCTCCAGCTTCATTGAAGCATTCATTTTAGGGGGACACGTGCTTAAGGGGGCCCTCAGCAGGCTGGAAGTAAGGAAGCCTGTCTGAAGTGACCTGCCTCAGGGATACTTCAATTTAAAGTTTGCAGAACACTTAACCACAATCTCATAGATATCCAAATCATCCCTGTGATATAATAATAAAATGATGCTCTTACTGTGTTCACTTTACAGATGGGGAAACTGAAACCCAGAGTATCTTAATGTCATATCATAGGTTGATAGATCTGAAGCTAGAAAGGTCTTTAGAGGTCATCTGTTACAACCCCCTCATTTTACAGATGAGGAAACTGAGTCTGTGATTTGTACAAGGTCATAGGTAGACAGAAGCATAAGGATTTGTGCTCAGGTATTTGGATTCTGAGTTTAGTGATATTTCTACTGATGACTGTTGTCTCCCAGTGAAAGCATCTGAACCTAAGCTTGAATGAAAGTCTCCTTGAGCCTGTTGTCTTTGTACTGTTAGGCTTTCGACTCGTTAGAGCCGAAATCAGAACTAGTAAAAATCAAGAACAAAGAACAAGAGGAAAAAGATGTGAGATACCGTTGAAATGTCTGGTGCTTTGTAAGTCAATCAAGAAGCACTTATTAAACACTTCTGTGTATCAGTCACTGTGCTGGGGATGCAGAGACAGTAATGAAACTCCCCATTATGCCATCTTTCCTTTGGGTAAATTCCAAGGAAATACAGACATTCTTACTATCAAATGAAATGATTTTAGAAAATCAGAATGGTGCAGGAGATAACACCGTTCAATTCAGAAAAGGAAGCCCTATGTTCAAATGCTGATTCAGATGCTTCTCAGTTGTGAAGAAGTCCCTTCCCCAGTCTTAGCCTCAGTTTCCTCATATGTCAAATGGGGATTAAAATAGCACCCAGCTTACAGAGATTTTGTGGGGAGCAAATGAAATTATGTGTCTTTCAAACATGAAAGCACTACATAACACACACATTTATGTCAGCTACTATTATTATCTACCAATTCATGGCATGACTGAGGCTTACCAGGGTGGTAGCATTAATAATACCTAACATTTAAATAGCAAGTTAAACTATTAAGCAAAATAAGCAATTTATGCTTGTAAAACATTAAATATAATATTTTAAATTCATCTTTGTAATCCCTTGAGGAGAGTATTACAGGTGTTATTATCTCCATTCACAGATGGGGCTAAGAGGCTCAGTATCTTGCCCATTATCACATGGGGGTAAGTGTCTTAGGTGGGATTTGAATGCAGATCTTCCCAATTCCATATTCAGTATTCATTCCATTCTTTTATGCTGCCTCCCCCTCCTGTCTCTCTCTGATGAGGTATCTAGAAATCATGGTTGTGTGAATAACAGACCAAGGAGTTAAAGTTGTTTAGCCTGGAGAAAAGGAGCCTTAGAAGATCCATGATTTTCTCTTAAAATATTTAAAAGGCTTCTATGGAGAAAGGATTAAGCTCTTTTCTGTGTTACCCCAGTGGAGACAATTAGGAGTTATGGCTGGAAGTCACAGAGAAGATTTCAGCTTGATTTAAGGATGAACTTTTTTTTTTAACATTTAGAGCTGTCTAAAAATGGAAAGAACTGTCTTGTAGAGTAGTGACCTCCCTGTCATAAAAAATGTTCAAGCAGAGGTTGGATTATCATCTGTCAAAAGAATGTTGTAGGGCCATTCCTGTGAGGCTGGGAGGTTTGCTTAGATGTCCTCTAAAGAACCTTTCAGCTTTCACATTGAATGATTTTTAATGATTAACATTATCCCTTTAAAAATCAAAGAAATCTAGATAAAGGAATGTTAGTTAACTGAATTATTTAAGGATTATGAGTCAGCTAAAGCGTTGTAATTGGAATATGTTTCCATTATATCCATATGTCTCAGTTCCTACAGCCATTCTCTGACGGATGAGTACTCTTCCTTTCCAGGTTTTCACTATTACGAAAAGTGATGTTGAGAATATTTTGGTATAATACGGGACCTCTCTTTGCGTCTTTGATTGTTTTAGTGCTGTCTTCCCAGTGGTAAGAGGCCTGGGTCAGATGGCATGAACAGCATAATGTCTTTCCTTACATAATCCTAAATTGTTCCCTGGATCAGTTGGACCAATTCCTAACTACCAATAACTCATTAGTGTGCTCTCCAACATCGACTCTTTATTACTTTTATCATCTATGCTTGGGAAAAAAGAATGAGAAAAGCCAAAGATTAGATATTCCAAAGAAGCTTCATCTCTCTCTATCATGAATACTTTCTTTATGGAAAGATTTGGAAGACATCAGGCATGGCAAGCACCAAATTACAGAATAAAGAACCAAACAAATTGTATTTTAAAGGACATATTGTTAATGTAGGCCATCCTTGAGCCTGCTTTCTGTATACAATCAGGCCCTTGATTCATTAGAGTTAAGATCAGTATAAATAAAAACCAAGGAGAAACAATAATAATAAAGATATAGCATACAACTGAAACAACTTAACTCTAAACTATTTTTAAAAAAGTAATTGAGAAGGAAAAATGGGAATGGGAATCCAAAATGACATTGACACTGCCTATAATTATTGTACCTAGAAGTTAAAATGTTGAGTGCCATGATGAGAGGAACAAAAAAGCCCAGGAAGCACCTTAGTCAGCAAATATCTGACTTTCCAAATGGCTAACCAAGGCAGAACGGGGTGAGAATATGAACTCATTTGTAAAATCTTAAAAAAGAAGGATGATGGATGATTATAAGCAGTATTTATCTAATGAACAGAAAGAGGGGGTAAAACTAGTTTAAACAAAGTTTGGCAAAATATATAGCTATGCAAAGTCATCCAAGGTCATTCAACAATGAGGACGGAGGCAGGACTGAGAAGAGAACAATGGAAAAGATTTGCAGAAAAACATTTTTTTAGCAAACTTTTGTTCTTCAAAGACAGTGGAATCACCACACTTAGATTATAACATCCCAGTCCAAGAATGCTTATAGAGAAGGATAGAGGTGATGTTAATGAGAACAAAGAACAGGAAGCTTAGTCAGGTTGTATCACGTATGCATAGACGAGATCAGTGTTGGAGATGCTGCAGCTGTGAGAGCCCTGATGTTATCTAGGCATCAAAGGCATTGAAAAGATCTCCAACATTATTAATACTTAACGGTGCTCAAGAGAATATCAACAACTACCAACATATACCTTTACTCTCCTATCAAGAGTCAGCTGTACGTAAATCGAGAGAATGATGAATGAGGGAAAGGTATTTGTCACTGTGATGGAAGAGGTTCAGCCCAAAGTCTGGTTCAAGAAAGTGCGTCTATGAGTGAGAAGTCTTCCAGATCCTCCTCCTTGTAGATGAATGAGCTGGTTGCATTGAGCCCCAATTCAATGCAGAATCTTCTAGAAGAAATCTATAATCACTTCAAAGAAGGTTGATACCTCCCCATGTATATACGTACACATACAAGTCCAAGTAGATGAAGTGTGACTGCTGCCTAAATTTCAACATGAATTGGCTGGATGGCATGTAGAACTCGTCCATTACTTGGACAGACAGTGCAGAGCGATGCTGTATTAGGCTCAGAGTTGAACAGAAGGTGGTGATTGGGCTCTATGGCTTTGGGATAATAGCCATGCTCTTTTATTGATACTAAGTTTCCTTTGAAAGTAAAAACCCGTCTTCTCAGTGCTATTATTCTATTGGTGTGGATACATGGGAGCAAGCCAGAATGCAGCTGCCTTTCAGTGTGTATCTATCTCTATCTCTAGACGTAAAGAGATAAATATACAGAAACAAAGCCAACCAACCATTTAGGGATGTTTAGAGGTGCGTGGTACAGGCCAGATTTGGGGAGGGGCAAAGATGAAGGGAGTAAAAGATGTCATTAAGAAGTAGGATGCTAGGAAGAGAAGATGGGCTGGTCACATGTGGCAAGAATGAAGGATGACTGGTGGGCAGAGTGCCCCACTGGCCCCTTTGTAGTGGCAGGCTCCAGTGAGGAAGAACTTTAGCACTTGGAGTGGACTCCACATGAGGAACTTTGGGGAAGATAGGGCTTGATGAGCAGGCATGGATGGGGGGAGATCTGCCTTGTTGGAGGGAAATAGATGAAATCACAGATTCACTGGATTATTATCTTTTTTGATTTTATGGGTATGATGCAGAGCCCCAGAGTTGTTTGCATGTGTATTATTATCAGTGTCTCTTGAAAGACACTGCTTGATGGTTTACATTTTTTTAAAGCAATTGGGGTTAAGTAACTTGCTCAAGGTTACACGGCTAGTCATTATTTATGTGTGGGTGCTCATTTTCTGAGGCTGGATTCGATCTCGGGTCATCCCAACTCCAAGGCCGGTGCTCTTACTCACTGCACCACCTAGCAGCCCCTACATTTTTTTTTGCAAATTTTTTGCTCATAATTTTTGACTGCTTAATAGATAGCATTTCTATAGCACTTTATGGTGTGCAAAGCACTCTGTGTATGATTTCACTTGGTCCTTACAGCAAACCTGGGAGGTAGAAAGATTAATTAACTTGCCAAGGGTCACACAGTGCCTGAGGCTGGATTTGATCTCAGGTCTTCCTGACTCCAAGTCCAACACCCTTTGCACCTCCTAGCTGCTACTTTTCTGTTGGGCAATGGCTCTTGATTTTGCATATTTGTATCAGACCTTTGGGGAAGCTAGGTGGCCCAGTGGAGAGACCACTGAGCCTGTAGTGAGGAAGATTCCTCTTTGTGAGTTCATATCTAATAGCTATGTGACCCTGGGCAAGTCACTTAACCCTGTTGGCCTCAGTTTCCTCATCTGTAAAATGAGCTGGAGGAGGAAATGGCAAATCAAAAACCCCTAATGGGGTCATTGAGAGTCGGACATGACAAAACAACAAATCATGTCTCTTGAATATCAGACTTTTATCAGGCATGCTTGATGCCAAAATATTCTTCCTCCTTGATAGTTTATCATTTTTGTTATATCTCCATTGGTTTTCCTTACAGATGCCCCATTTTCATCATGTCTTTCCTTTGTTTAAAAGCCTTATTCCAGGACTCAGCATGGTGCTTGGCCAAGAGTAGGCACTTAATTTTATTCACCTACTGACAAAGTGAATGACTGCTCCTTGCTGACTAGACTACACCTTGTCCTTTACCTCCCTGGGCCTCAGTTTCCTCACCTGTAAGATGACAGAATTGGACTGTCTGAGGTCCCTTTGATCTCAGAGCCGCCCCCCAGCTTCAGACCTAATTCTTGGGCATCCATTCACATTTCCATGTCTGGCTCTGATCTCACTTCCCAGCCCTGTGTCCTGTGACATCCCTTCATGTATTTCACACCTTGGCCTTCCTGTTCTCTCCGCCATTCTTCATGTGTATCCATTGCATATCTTTTTGTATTATCATCTTTTTTTCTGAACTGTCCTAATTGAATTCCCTGGTTCCTTAGTCTTCTCTCTCCAATCCATCCTTTACAGAGATGCCTTTTCAAATGATCTTCATAAGTGGGGGTTAGTTTAAGGGTGTGGAATATTGCAGGCGGCGTAAGATTTTTTTGAAAATTTTGATGGTTTTTGCCAGTTTTTTTCTTTTCTTTCTATTTAAGAAATACTTTGTTATAAGGGGTGGCTCTCTGGGAGTGGGGAGTAGAAGGACAAAGAAGAAAATCTATGTGATAGAAAGACAGCATACTAATAAAAATCTATTAAAGCTAAAATCAGAATCAGTTTTGACAAGTTAAAGGCTGATCTTGCCACTCCTTGCTCAGAAATCTTCCGGCAGCTTTGCCTTTAGGATAAGAATATAACATCCTCAGCTTGGTGTTGAAAGCCCTCAGTGGCCTTGCTCCACTCTGCCTTTCCAGCCTTTTTCCACATCCCTCCCTTCTCTGACATTTTTGCTCCAGCCCTGCTACAATAGGAGAACTTCTCAGACCTTTGCATCCCAGGGCTGCTCTCCATGAATTTGCACAGGCCTGTGCCCCATCCCATGCCTCAGGTACTCCCACAATACTTACCTTCCTTCAGGATACCCTCAGCCTTTAGTGTTCTCTCCCTCCTTGAACTAACATCAGTAAGTCATCAGGCATTTATTAAGTGCCTACTGTGTGCAGGGCACTGGGTTAAGGGCTGGGTGTGGATCGCCCAGTAGAAATGTCAGCTTCCTAATTCATCTTTGTCCTTAGCACAGTGCTTCACATGGAGATGTGTCATCAAAGGTCCTTAAGTGGCCTCCGCTGGAATGGGGACCACCCACTTTCTTCAAGGGCCAACTTCAGGTCAAAGTCTTGTTGATCACTTTAGCTGAAAATGATCCCTTTAGTCTTTCAGAAGTGTGGTGGTGGTGGTAGGTGGTTAGAGGTTCAGGTCTGAGTTCAAATCTAGCCTCAGTCATTTATTAGCTCTGTGACAAGTCACTTAACTGCTGCTGCTTGCCTCAGTTTCCTCATCTGTAAAATGAGAATAATAATAGCCTCTGCCTCCCAGGGCTGTGCTGATGATAGCATACTTGTGAATACAAGTCATTTATAAATTTACAAATACTTGCAAATACTCTAATACTTGTAAATATCATTTTGCAGTTATTTGTAAAGCATTTGGCATAGTACCTGGTGCTTAGTAAGTGCTTAATAAATGCTCGGTTCCTTTCCCTTCTCACTGAAGAAGAGCCTGGGGCAGGTCTAGAATGAGGGGATCTGGTTTAATCTCTGTGAGTTTGGGCAAGAAACTTCACCTTAGTTTCTTTACCTACAAAACGTAGGAGCCAGAGACCAGAAGTTCCTTCCGGGGCTAGGCCTGTGATCCTGTGATTCTGTGTCTCATAGCTCTGGCCAGCCTTCTTTGTCTACATATTTTTGCCTGGCCTTGTAGTTATTTTGTTTAAATATCTTGTTCCCTTCCATCAGAATCAGATTTTGCCGTCTTTGAGGGGCGGGACCTTCTCTCACTTCACCCTGAAATCCTCAGATCCTATGACTTGTGCATAGTAGGCTCTGAATTTAATTAAGCCCATGGAGGTGCCCGCTATGAGAGCTGCCCCCACAGGCCCAGGAGCGGGAGAGAGCTGCACACAGCCGCAGACCCCCCAAGAGCATCTGCTGTAGTTTCCACATATTCCCTGCCTGGCAAAAGTCTGCAGGTCATTCATCGATCCTGTCAGCCCCAGACAGCTACATGTGCAGATTGCAATCTATGGTATACAACCACACCACTGTTAACACTTGTAGTTTGAGAAACTTAAAAGGAACAGAATTCCCTCTGAGGGTGTATTTCCCAATCCCTGCTTCCTGGGCTCACATTCCTTATCTCCTCCTCTGGAAAAAAAAGGCACAGCTCTGGCCTGCAGATCTTGCTGTGGTCCCTCCTATGATGGACTTAGTACAGAGGGCTTAGTGGGTAGAATGCAGACATGGAGCGAACAAGGCTCGGATTTGAATTCCACCTTTCTTACATCCTCAGTTTCCTTTAGATAGAGATTCTAAAGTGCTGTTGCTTCATTGGTCCCTTTAGCAGTTTGTGAAACCGCTGAACCCCTTCTCAGAATGATGCTTTTCAATACATCAGGTGAAATACAGAGAATTACAAAGGAAAACACTTATATTGAAATAAAGATAGAATGTTCTTCCCAATCCCAATTCACCAGCCCCTTGAAATCTATCCATGCAAGCCTACTCTAAAACCATAAAGTGCAGAACACTTTCCAGTCTGCCTTTATAGAAAAGAAGCAATTTCCTCACCTCAAGCTGCCTACACCCATGAAAGCACAAGTCTGGACCCACAGGAATTACGGGGTTCTATGCTAGCAGCATTCAAGGGAAATTGCATAGAACCCCCAGCCCTTACTGTTGTGTTCCTTGTCCTTTCCCCCTTATTTGCTTTTTTTTTTCGGGGGGTGGGTGGGGGGGGGAAAGCAGGGCAATTAGGGTTTAGTGACTTGCCCAAGATCCCACTGCTAGTGTTAAGTGTCTGAGGCCAAATTTGAACTCAGGTCCTCCCGAGTTCACTGCCACCTGGGGCAATGAATAGAGCACCAGCCCTAGAGTCAGGAGGACCTGAGTTCAAATTCCCTTCATTTTCAATGAAGTTCAGATGGAAAGGCTCCTAGAACAAGTGGCTGCTGTCTTACTTATGCTTGCCATTTTGTGGATCATTGAAAGTTGTTGCTGTTTTTATTATTGGTGTCCCAAGTATCCCCAAAGCTATTTGGTGGCTAACCATAGGCAGGAGCCAAATTATGCAATTGAACTGAGCTAATTTTATTAAGAAACATTATCTTGATGGTGGCAAGTGTCCAGTCATCATCTTTTTAATGATCCCAGCCTCCAGAGTCTAAACTAATTACCGACCAGCTCCATTATTGAGCGAGGGGCACTGTCTAACCATCCCCTCCTAAAACCAGACCCCTGAGTGTATCAGTGATGTGATTAAGGCCTTTTCTTTGGAAAACTGAGCCTACTCTGGTCCTCTGTGCTTACACTCCCCCTTCTCATTACTTTTCCCTTTCTCCCATTATCAGAGGAGATAGGAGTGGTTGCCCCAAATTACTCCCTAAATTACATTATTCCTCCTACCTCCAGCATCACTGTGAGCCACCAAATAAAAAACAATATAAGATAAATTCGCAATCAGATTTAAATTTGGGTATGTAATGAGTTTAAGATCTTCATTGCATTAGCCCTCGCCTTCATTCTGCTTTTGCTTGATTCGAGTTAGTTTTGTGGTTTTTAGAGATGTGGTTTTTGCTCTGGTATGTCTCAATGTCTTCATTCTTTCTCCACTTGAGTTGGAAAAATGTACATGCAGCTGTTTGTTCACAGGGTCCTTCTTCTTCCTTGCCTTTCCTAGAAATATGTTCTAGTTGTCTCTTTAGGAAAAGTAGCATTTCAGTCCAAAGTCTTTGTTCTAACAGCCTACCCTCTTCTGAAGAGGCACTGATCAAGGATTAGCCAACTATGTTAGGTAAAGAAACAGTGAGGAAAATCAACATAATAATAATAATGCTATCTCCTTTTCTAAGCTTTGCCCCCACTAAGGGCAAAATGTGGTCATGGATGGGGTCAGCCTTGGAGGCAAGAAGAGTTGAGTTCATGTTTCCTCTGACATCCATTGCCTAGATAAGCCTGAGTGAGGTGTTTAATCTTTCAGAGCTACTTTCTAAACAGACTCAAATTATAGAAGAAAGAGTTTCATTACTGGAAGTTCCTTACAGAGATGAAATGACAGATTTGGACCATCCAGGACCTTGGAGAAAATCTGGTACAATGGCTTCATCCCTTTGATGAAACTAAGGCCCCTTCCTGCTTTTCCATCTTCTCACGTTTATGTGCTCTGTAGTCCGGGGATGCTGCCCTCCTGGTCTTCTTCACCCTGTCCTCTGGTGCCCAGAAGGCTCCCCCTCCTCATCTCTGCCTCCTGGATTCCTTCAAGTCTCAGGTAAAGCCCCACCTTCTGCAGGAAACCTTTCTTGGCCCCCCGTAATGCTTATGCCTTCCCTCCATGATGCTCTCCAATGTATTCTGGATACATCTTGTTTTTACTTGATTCTTGGCATGTTACCTCCTGTCAGACTGTGAGCTCCCTGAGGGCAGGTGCACTGTCTTTTGCCTTCTCTTGTATCTCTGGCCAGTGATCACAGTGCCTGGCACATAGTAGGTGCTTAAGAAACCAAAATATGGCTTTACTTAAAATGGTGCATTCTAGAATTTCCCCCCCGGATTTGAGCCCATTTTCACTGGCCTCTTGTTTGCAGATTCCATTTACTTCCCTTTTTGGAAGCGGGGGGCGGGTAAGATGCTTTTGACAGGCCCTTCTCTTTTTTTGGGAACCATTGGCGCTTCTCTCTGCCTGTTACCTCTCCTCCAGACTTGCAAAGGCCACAGAGAGTGACCCATCTTCCAAGTCCTTTCAGGTGCCTGCATTGTAATTCATCTGCTCCTGGTTTTAGGAACTCTCTTGCTCCATCCTTGCTTACATTGGGAATCAGCTACTCACTAACTATTTTTGTTCTGTCCTTTCCAGTACAAATATTTTCCTTTTTGGAGAGAAAGTAGCAGCAAAATAAGGACTCCATCAGTCAATCAGATAGAGTGCTGGGCCTGGAGTCAGGAAGGCCTGAGTTCAAATCTGGCTTCCCATACATGTTAACTGTGTGACCCTGGGCAAGTCATTTCATCCTGTTTGCCTCAGTTTCCTCATCTGTGAAATGAACTGAAGAAGGAAATGACAAGCTACCCCAGTATCTTTGCCAAGAAAACCCTAACAGGGGTCATGAAGAGTCAGATGTGACTGAAAACAGCTCAACATCTACTAGAACAGCAACATCGAATGACAAAAGTGGAGCAGTGCCTGCTCTTGGTGGGTTCCCATTTTCCCCCCTTCCACAGTGCTGCCTTCTCTAGGTTACTGGTTGTTGTTGTCTGGCCACATCAAGCTGCGTTCCTCCACTTCTTTGAGATCTTGCTTACTTCTCTAACATAACTACAAACACTCTTTCATCTGTCTCCACTCCCTCTGAGCATTTAACATGCCTGACATTGGTCTGGGGACTTGCCGGGCTCCTGGATTCGTCTTCACTACTCCCTGATTATCTCCATGTTTCATTCTCCAAGGCCTTTCAGCCAAGACTCATCAGAGCTACTAATGAGTCCCCAAATTGACTTAGTTAACCTTTTTCCTTCCCCCAGTCCATTTCTGGCAGAGGCACCAATAATCAGTGAAATGACCCAAGAAACAAGAAACAGAAGGAAGGAGACCTTAGAGCTTGGAAAATGTACGAGTTGTATAATTAGCCCTTGGGAGGATAGCTGAGAATTGTCTTCTGGAAATCAGAAATGGGGGGTTCATGGTCACTCCATGAACAAAAGCTTAACTATAGACATCAGAAAGTAAGGAAGAGGGGTCAAGTGGTTTCCTCAAGGCCCTCACACTTAAACCCCTTCCCCTTATTGGGCCGCTGACTTGCAAATAATGTCTCTTGGGCCATGGCTGACACTTTTGTTCTTTTTTGACACAGAAAATAGAATTTGTTTTTTGTTATTTTTCTCAATTTTTAGTAAATTGCTTTTAAAAAGTTGGGCAGGATAAGGGTCCCCTCCCTTTTTGTGCTCTTACAAATGAAAAGCAAATGGCATTGGCCAGGAGCCAAGTGTGGGCTGCCCTGCTGTAAGCCCACCAGCTGGCCTTTGTGAATTTGCTTCTCTGAAGATTGGCAGCATACCCCCACTGTCTTCTCCAGGGCAGGGCTACCAGGGGCTTTCCTTACAATGAAATGGCCTCCCTTTGAGACTGGACAGATCCCTGGGAGTTCTACTTTAGTGCTACCTAGCTGGCTGGTTGGGTTTATGCCTGAGACAGTCAGGCAGAGCTATTAACTCTTCCAGCTGCAGCCAGGCTTCCTGCTTCCTGCTGATTCAGCTCTTACCCTGTGGGAGGACTCCACTCATTTCCAGGCAGAGCCAACCTCAGAAAGAGGGCAGTGCTGGGCAAGGGGCCTGTAGCATGGATGGAAGACCTGGGAAAGCTGGATCCAAGTCCAAAGTCTGTGAGTCTGTCCTACACACTGGCTAGGAGACAAGATGATGGAATTCCAGCATCAGCTCTCTTCCTGACCTCTGCAGTACTAATGGGTTTCAACCTCATATTTCTTCTGCCTTTGCTTACACCTTGCTTTTCTGTTTGAAAGGTGTAGGGCCTTTTAAAAAGGTGTATGGCTTGTTTTAAGTGTGTTTCATTGGAGAGTTAGCTTTGGAATCAGGAAGAGCAAGTTTCAAGCCCCACCTATGTCAGTGAAATCGTAGGTACAGTAACAATGACAGCAGCATGATGAATGTGTGGATGGTCTGAATGGCTGTTTGAGGCTGTCAGATTTTCCCAGGGGCCAGTGCTTTAGGTCAAGAGGATCATGTGGTGCTGGGATGGAAGAAATATTTTGGAGCATGAAAAAGGCCTGAATCGTAACTAATGGGGGAAGATGACAGCTAGCCTTCTTTGAAACTAAGCAATCCCTTTCCTTTGCTGAATGAAAGAATGAATGAAGAATGGAAGAATGAATGAAGAATGAATGAATGAATGAATGAATGAAGAATGAATGAATGAATGAAAAAGCATCTTTTCAGAATTCTCTATGTGCCAGGCAGTATGAGAAGTGCTAGAGACGCAAATGGAAAAAGACATCTCTTGCCCTCGAGGAGCTTTTGTCCTAGGAAGGAAAGGTAACACACATAGGAGATTGGGGGACAGGCAGGGCTGTGTTAGTGTGGGAAGTCTGGTGCAAAGAATCACAGGGCAATGACTGAGGAATGCTTTCTAGGAATGGTAAAGCAGGTTTGTGTGTGTGTGTGTGTGGGGGGGGGGAGGGTTGTATACTGCCTAAGCAGGGTATGAAGTTGACCAGCAGAAGGAAGTAGGCAATGTGGTATGTTTCTTTTGGAACAGCTAGATGGTATACTAGACAGGGAGGGAAATTAGCATTTATTAGGACCCTACTATGTTCCAAGCACTTAAAGAAGATTATTTCATTTGATTTGTACAAAAACCCTGGGAGTGAGGTGCTGTATGATCCCCATTTTACAGATGAGGAAACTGAGGCAGGCAGAGGCTAAGTGACTTGGCCAGGGTCACACAGAGCCTGAGACCAGATTTGAACTCAGGTCTTTGTGACTTCAGGCCCAGCATTCTCTCAACCTAGCTGCCTCCAATAAGGTGCTAAGGTTACCAGAGAATAGGAAAGGAGGAAGGCAGCAGCCTTGCCTGTGGCAGCACTCCTCTCTCTGCAGTGCTCCTGGAGGGTTCTGCTCTCCTGGATCTGAACGCTTCCTCCCACAGTGCAGATCGCAGCCCCTCTTCTCTGGCCTCTGGGATGGGCTGCTCCTCCCCTCTCCCTTCCCTCACTGCTCTGTGTGTTTGTGTATTCCTGTAAGGCAAAGCCAGTGCCTATCCTCAGGAAGCTTATGTTCTAGCAAGGGAGATCCCCTGCATCCATCTGAACATACAACGTCACCTCAATTCAGAAGAGATGATGGTAACCTTAGAGGTAGTAACAGCTTCAGGGGAACCTGGAAAGGTCTCCTGAACTTGAGCTAAGTCTGAAAGGAAACCAAGTTTCATTAATATACATGCCTGTTAATTGTTTCCACTTCTAGTCTGTTGTTGTGGTTCCGTCATTTTCAGTTATGTCTGACTATTTGTGACCCCATTTGGGGTTTTCTTAGCAAAGATACTGGAGTGGTTTGCCATTTCCTTCTTCAGCTCATTTTACAGATGAGGAAACTGAGGTAAAAGGGGTTAAGTGACTTGCCCAGGGTCACACAACTAGTAAGTGTCTGAGGCCAGATTTAAATTTAGGAAGATGAAGCTCCTTGACTTCAGGCCCAGTGCTCTACCAACTTCTCCAAATGGTCCTTTTGGTCCTAATTAGCTTCTCATTATCCTTCTGAGATCTGTGTGGAGTGGTTATTATATTTTCCTTTTCTCCAAGAAGCACTTGATGGATCCTGATTAAATCATGAGATTCGAAGTATGATTCAGACTGAGCCTTCCTTTCTCAAGTCAGTGCTCCTTTTCATGATCTCCATGGCCTTCATCTTACAGTTTTCTATCCCCCGGATATTCTTTTGCAATTTTAAAGTAAGGAAAGTTGCATTTGCTAATGGTGTCTTCATGGTGTGGGATTGCTAAGTGCCGGACTAACACCTGGAGAACAGCACAGCAGACCTGAACCATTCACTCCTCGGCTAAAATGGCCTGAAAAATTCTCATCGCTTTGTATTCATTCCTGTACAATACAGTTACAAGGCAGGACACGCTTATTATTTCAGGCTTCACTGGCCAGAACAAAAGCCAGCCTGGAAAACAAGCATTTTTTAAATTTGGATATCAGAAGTCATCTTTTCATTTTCTCAATTCAACAATGAGATCAGAGTTTAATGTTGGTGGCCATTTCCTCATGGGGCAAGTAGGTCTGGATGATTGCCTCTCCCCACCCCAGTTTTAGCCGGGTGATGTCAATCAGATCCCACAGTCAGGAAACACACAGTTGGTCTCAAGAAATTCCCAAGGAGGCAGATGTGTTCTCAGATTGCCAGCCTCTATCTGGAAGCCTTCAAGGACCTTGCTTAGTCACAGTTATATTGTGAATTAGAAAGATGCTCAGAGAATAATGCTATGTATAGGCCCACTCACTTCCACATGTATGGACCTTGGAACCTGTACAGGTCACAGCTGGACAATGGGCAGTTTTCTTCTCAAGTGAAAATGCAGTTTTTGAAAATAGGACTTATGTAAAGAGTTGATACTTAAATGTACCCAAGAAAATCTTTTGCGTGTCTTCCAAGTAGAACATATATTAGAAGGGAAGAAAAACTTGTCCTGGATAACCTTCAATTTCCCAAGATACAGTTTTTTTTTTTAAAAGCTAGCCTGTTTTTTTGCCTTCCGCTCAACCCCAAGACATGTTTTCTTTTCCATAGCATGTCAAGTGTATTATTCCGTTCCATCTAGAAAAGTCTCTTAAAATCCCAAGTAGTTAAGTGGTCAGAACTCAACAGAGTAAAGAGGCTTAAAGTGATGTCTTGGTTGTGATTTTGAATGCTTCCTTGGTGCTCAGACAGACGCAGGTGTAGAGAGACCTGAGATGAGCTGGCCCAGATTGTGGAATGAATGTAGGCTTTGGTAACTTGGGGAAAACTGACTATTATGAAAGACAAAATAATTCTTCAATTCTTCTATGTGAAGAAGAACTTCTCATAACCAATTCTTATGTTCTAGAACACATCCAAGGGGCACTGTCACAGCCCTGTTTTCTGAGTGTGTGGGCAAATGTTTAACAATCAGCTCTATGGGAAACATGTATACAACACACCTTTCTAAGTTTAATCAGCTCCATTAACATTTCCTCTGTCTCTTGCTTAAATTCCAGCCACCAACAAAATAATACATCCAGCAGTGAATTTAACTAACATTTGGCTCTCTTTGGGTGATTAGAGCTGGCTCTAACATACCCCAGCCTGAGGGCATTTGACAGTTTCTTCTGAGTAGCTCTAGATCCAGAGTCTGGACCTGTGCCTCAGCCACCAGCTGTGAGATTCTGGGTAGCAATGACAATCAGTAGTGGAAACTTATATAGCCCTTTAAGGTTTGCTAACAACTTTCAAAGGGAAGTGCTGTTCCCCACTGTATAGATGAAGAAATTGAGGGATTGCCCAGGGTCATATAACCTATAGCATGTGTTAGAGGACTTAGATCTTGCATCAAGTAGAGTTCTCTGTCTGCTGCATCACCTAGCTCAGGCAAAGAGAACCTGCGACCTCAGGGCCACATGTGGCCCTCTAGGCCCTCAAGTGTGGCCCTTTGACTGAATATATCTAGAGTCATTCTGGATTTTATTTCTTGTTTCCTGTGTGACTATGGCTGAGTAACTTAATCTTCCTTGTTCCTTCAAGTCTTAGCTAAACTCTCACCTACAGCAAGGAACTTTTTCTGTGTTGATTATTTCTAACTTTCCCTGTAAATATATCTTGTTTCTGTATCATACATGTTGCCTCCCCCATTAGAATATAAACTCCTTGAGGACAGGGGCTGACTTTTACCTTTCTCTGTATCCTCTGTACTTAGCACAGTGCCTGGCCCATAGTATGTAGTTATTAAATACTGATTGACTGACTACTGACTGACTGATTTTGTTTCCTCCATTATGAAATAAAGGGGGTGGAGTAGATGAAAAGTATTAATAGTCATATAAATGAATGAATGAGTAAAATATTTATTAAGTTCTGAGGGTACAAATAAAAAAGCAAGACAGGTCCTGCCCTCAAGGAGCTTACATTCTAATAGGAGAGATAACTCCTATGGAAGGTTTCAGCTACAAGTCCCATGGTCCTTAGAGTAAAGTGGAAAAGCAGGTTGTGGTGCCTCTTCTTTAATGCCATTAACACTGATAAAATAATACTAATTTGTGATGTTGGACCATTGGATAGTGCCAAGGACTTTGGTGGCAAGAATTTCTTTTCTGGGCTTTCTGTAGCATGCAGAGATGCCTGGATGCCTCTCTACAGAGGTGGCTTCCCAGAATGACAGACAGCTGAGGGAAGAGCATTTCTCTTCTCAGCATTCTTGGGTTCAGGGTCCTAGGTTGTTTCCATCAGGGTCTGAAGAGGCATGGTGGTCAATATGGCGGTGTTTGTTTCTTTTGCTTGGCCCATCCTGCCTCCTTTCTCTTAAGGAGTCCTACTGCTAGGCTGTTGTGACTGCCTTGTGGATGGCAGCTGGTTGAGAGTTGGAGGGAATAGCTGGCCACTTCTCCGTAGGAGTTTCCTCTCCAGATAATGTCTCTGAGGACTGGACTGAAAGCAGGAACGGTGGTCTGGAAGTGTGGGGTGGTGTTTCAACTCCCACCTCTCCTGTGCCTCTCCGTTAGTAGAAGTTGGACAGTGCTTGTTGCTGATAGGGATAAAGAAGGTGAATGTCTACAAAGATCCCCCCTCAGTAATGGAGGCTGGGCTGGAAACAAGCAGTTTTAAAGAAAGATTGCTTCAAACCACTAATAATGGTGACCAGCAAGATGGGAAAGTCTGTGTTGGAGGGACTGTGGAAAAACAGGCATACCAATTCATATCCTGTTGGTAGAACTCTGACTTTGATCAACAGATACGGAAAATAATTTGAGAAAAGTAAAAATCTACATGTTATGGACCCAGAGTTCCCACTGCTGGTCATGTAACCAAGAGACATCAAAGGTAGAAAGAAGGGGTCCCACCTGTAGCAAAATATTCGTAACAGCACTTTGTTTTCACCCTTTTAATCTTGAAAAAAAGATAGATGTCAGCCAAATTGCAACTAATAAAACGATTTGAAGCAACTCTCAACCATTTTTTTTAGAGTTGAGTGGTTTATTCTTCAATTTAAAAAAAAATGCATTCAGAACCTACTGCTATATACCTCCTACATGCTGGGTAATTTGAAGATTATCCACACAGTGAAGCATTCATTGAATCTTTATGTATGGTACCTTGTATCCATTAAAGAAAGCAAGGTAACAACAACAAAAATCACAAACATTTAAATCTTTCTTTAAAAAAATCTTTCTTTCTTGAACTGTTTTCAACTATAAAACTATAATAATTTGGGGCTTTATTGTACCAGAGTGGGCTTTGAAGTGTTCACAGGCCTGAAATGAAGTGGGTTTTTTTTTTTAATTTTTGGTGAAAACATTTTGATTGAATAGGTTAGAATACAAAGTTCTTTTAGATTTTTTCCCCCCAAACTTCCTAACCTTTACTTTTTTTTGTTTGGACCAAAAAACATGCCAACTGAAATAATGTCTCTTAAATAAATGAAAGTGCCTTCGTGTTCCCAGGTAGAGAAGAGCCAGCTTATTACTTTTTCCCCCTCTCTCCTTTCTGTGAAAAAGCAATTCATTTGTAAATCATTAACCACATATTGTATTAATATTAAGTGATATCATTGGGGGAGGGGGATCAGGGAAGGGTTTCCTGAGCTCTGTGAATTATCCCTCCTCCCCCTGCCTTCATTGCTGCCCCTTAAAAGTTCATTGGAACACAGCGTTTGTAACTGATGAGACATCACTGTGTTAGACCCCAGATCAAGAGAGATGTGATTGGGGACATGTTGGGAGTAGCTCAGAGGAAAACACCAGCAGCTGTAGAAGATCCATCTGGAGAAAAGGGAAGGGAAGCAGTTTTAAATCAAGTTTGTGGGAAGAAGCCACAGATGGAAAGCAGGAGTCCACATTTCACTCACATGGAAAGTGGATTAGAAGTCTCATTTCAAGGTTTTTAATACTTGGAGAAAAGATGAAACACAAATAATTGTTTTTAGAAAGACTGGACGGAGCTGCAAAGGGACGTTTAGCAGTTTTTCTCTCCTTTGTTGTTTAAAGGTTGCTCCCTTTGGTTTCTCAGGCCTTGCTTTTGCCCTGTCCATTGGGATCAAGCCTTCCTCCTTAACCAGAGGGTGACAGCTTAGGGGGTGTAAGGGAAGTCTGCCCAGCTGTCTTGTGTGTGATAGACTCTTGGATTATGTGGAGGGGCATTTGGATTGTATTCATCATGGTTTAATTATATCTGCAGGCTAGCACCAGGCCCTCAATGCTGGGCATGCCCCATAAAGTAATTCTGATTCTGAATGGCATTTATCTCCCTCTTCCCTTTCCCTTTCTCTTTCCTCTTAACCCTCCTCTCTTCTCCCATCACTCCTGCTCCTCTCTCCTCCTCCTCCTCCCCCCCTTCCTCTTCCCCATTTCTTTATTCTACCTGTATGTAGGAAACTTAACCTATGTTTTGGGTTCTTTACTTCCTGCCTCTAAGAGCACCTATGATGAACTTGAATGAATGAATGGAAAACCATTTATTAAGTGATAAGCCCTGGAGATACAAATACAGAAATGAAGAGGCCCTGCCCTTAGAGAGCTTACATTCCAATGAGGGAGATGCCATCTGGTGAGGAATGCAGGCCAGGAAGGGATGGATTTGTACAGTTAAAGGGCTAGTGAGTAGAAGCCTAAGAAAGCCCCTGGATACACACTCTGTGGGCAGTGACTGAGATGATTTGATGCTGATTCCAGAATTAAGAACCAAGGATTGGGGTGGAGAGTAGGAGTTGGGCCTAGATTTCAGGAGTGACCGAGGCCACAACCACTGAGGGCATCTGGGGCCGGGGAATAAACCTCTATTCTCCATAACTGGCACCAGCCCCATGTTCTTGGCTGGAACAATGACCATTTTTTATGACCAATGCTTTAGGACCATTTGTTTAATAAGCATTTAGGAAATGCCTGTTATGTTCCAGGCAATGGGCATATAAAAATAAAGAAATCTCTGTCCTTATGGAGTATACATGCTACTGCATGGAAAAGCCTGTATATACAGATAATTAAATACAGAAGATAAGCCAAACAGATAATACAGTGCCCCCTAGCACTTATATAGCATTTTAAGTTATGCAAAATGCTTTACAAATTTACAAATTTCTCATTTTATCTTCACGACAAACCTAGGAGATTAGAGCTATTGTTGTTCCCATCTTAAGATTGAGGAAGCTGAGGCAAGTTAAGTGACTTACCAGGTTCACACAGCTGAGTGTTTGGAACTGAATTTGAAATCAGCTCTTCCTGACTCCAGGTGCAATGTTTTGTTCACTGAACCATCCAGCTGCCTCAATAGCACAGTGTGATACATACCATGACCAGTCATCATTCCAGAGGACTAATGATAGAATTCTACCCAGTGAGGTAATGGCCTCAGGGTGTAGAATGGGACATGTTATAGGGGTATGGCCAGTGTGAGAACTGGTTTTGTTAGACCATGCATATTTTAACAAGCATTTTTCTTATTTTTTCCTCAAATGGGATGAAGAAAAACAAAATTGTTATGAATTAAAAAATATTTTTTTTAAAAAGGACAGAATGTCATATGCTGGACAAAGCAAGTTAACTATTTAAACCTTCCTAATCATGGTGTTCCCATGGTTCAGTTATTGCTATTCAGATGACTAGGTTCAATATTGCCCCCCGCCCAAATCTCCCTCAATTCAATATTGCCACCCCCTAACCTCCCATCTGTTTTATCTTATTGAGTGTTTATACTTGATCTTGAAACCTCAAACTCAAAGTTCAATTCAACAGGCATTTATAAGGCACCTACTATGTGTGAGGCTCTGGGAGTAGACAGGCTGAGATGGAACCGTCCCTACCGCTAAGGAATTTGCATATTATTGGGGGATGCTCTATGTAGATAGATAGGGATTTATAAAAATGGTTGCCAAGGGGCAGAGCATTAATGGATGACAACCCAGCATCTTTTAACCAAGGCCTGCCTCTTTCTTTCTCCTTCATGGCCATTGATGGTACTTGTGTCCTCACAGGCTTGATCTTAGAACTTGGAAGTATCTTGGATTCTTTCCTCTCTTCTCCCTCCCTGCTCACATGCAGTCAGTTATCAAACCCTATATCTCTTTCATCTGTCCCCTCCTTTCTACTCATCTGTCCCCTCCTTTCTACTGCCCTACAGAGACTTGTTTTGTCCCTCGTTGACACTCTGCAAAGTTGGACTTTGCCAGTCTTCCACAACTCTGACAGAGGGGCTTTCATCCTTCTTTGCCTGGAGTAGAGCCTCCTCAGCTACTTATTAGCCATTTCCTCACCATTTTACTTAAATTCAGGCCGTCCTCATCTCTACCCCTTTTCCCACCTTAACCTTGGACACTATCTTTGGATCTCCTGTCTCTGTGGGGTGACCTGATATTCTGCTTGCCTAAAAGCAGGCTCCCTGTGATTTCCTGGCATCGCCACTGTGTGGTCTGAATGTCACCTCCTTCCCTCTTCTAGCTCTCCCATATATGCCTTCTTCTGCTATAAAATGTAAGCCCTTTCAAGGCAGCAACTGTCATCTTTTTTATTTCTATTTCTATTGCACTAGAAATAGTATATCTCTTAAAAGTCCTTTGTCTGTCTGTCTATATCTATCTATCTATCCATCCATCATCTATCACCTATATCTGTCTGTATCCATCCATCATCTATATCTATCTATCTATTGATCTATCCACACATCCATCATTTATATCTATCTGTCTAGATCCATCTGTCCATCATCTATTTTTATCTACCCATCTATCCACCATGTATAGCTATCTATATATCTCTCTGTCTATCTATCCATCCATCCATCCTTTTCTATCATCTGTATCTATCTGTCTGTATCCATCCATCTGTCATCTATATCTGTCCATCCATACACCCATCATTTATATCTATCTGTCTATATGCATCTATCAATCATATATTTCTATCTCTCTACCCATCTATCCATTTATAGCTATCTATATATTTCTCTGTCTATTCATGCATCCATCCTTTTCTATTATCTATATCTGTTTGTATCCATCTATCCACTTATCATCAATATCTGTCCATCCATCTATACATCTATATCTGTCTGTATCCATCTATCCATCCATCCATCCATCCATCCATCCATCCATCCATCCATGTATCCATCCGGCATGTCTGTCTGTCTGTCTAGGTGGCTAGATGATGTAGTGGACAGAGCACTGACTAGGAGTCAGGAATCCCTGAGTTCAAATCTGGCCTCAGCTACTTACTAGCTGTGTTACCCTGGGCAAACTACTTGAGCTATCTCTGTCTCAGTTTCCTCAACTGAAGAATGGGGATACTAACTGTACCTGCCTCATAGGGTCATTGTGAGGATCAAATGAGGCATATTGGTATTGTGTTTAGCACAGTGACTGGCATATACAGTAGGTGCTTTACAAAGCTTGTTTCCTTCTCCCCTTTCTCTCTTTATTTGCATGGTCATTCCATCTAGTTTCCTAACATTCCATCTCTTCTAGCTTCCTAACTTGTCTTGCAAGTAACTTGGATTTCAGTGAGGAAGGGCTGTGCAGAGTCACTTGGCCCAATGGCAAAATATAGATCTGTGATCTAGCACTCTTCTAATCCAAACCTTTCTATGGCTTTCAACTGCCTACCAAATAAAGAATGGCCTTCTGACTCTGGCAGTCAAGGCCAGCCAATCTGGTTTCAACCAGCCTTTCCAGCCTTATCACATGATGCACTAATTCACATGATCTGTTGTATGTTCCTCTTCTCTCCATTTGCCCTTTCTATGTCAGCTTCTATCTCTGTGCCTTTGCTCATGTTCCCTCTGCCTGAAGACAGATTTCATCTGTTCAAATCTCTCCTTTCAGTTCAGATTAGGACTCTCGGTGAAGCCTTCCCAGATTCTCCCATCTCTGTCTTCCCCTGATGTAAATAGAATTGCTCTCCTCCTCTCATTTCTCTGAATACTTTGCTTGGAACTCCTCTTTGTACATCTCTTGATCCCCTATCACAAGTTCTTGTGTAATTCCTCCCTTCCTTCTTCCATTAGATCAAAAGCTCACTGAGGGCAGAGGCCATGTTATATCTGGTTCTGCACCTTCAGGAGTAGAATGATGCCTTGTGCATATTATGAGATTAAAAAAAATAGACAGGTAAGGACTTAGATCAATGAGTAGCAAAACCAAAGAGTAGAAGTCTTAACCTTTCCACAGACTGTCATTCAGAGATTTCCCCAATCCTCGAGATCCCCATTCTCTCCCAAAGACAAGGTCCTAAATACTTCGAAGAAAAGATGGACGCTATAGAAAAGAGGGATAATTCACTGTTCTTGCCATAAACTGAGCTTTTTTTCCAGTGGATATAATCTAGGGAACACTAGATTCAAAGCCCTGGTTTTCAAAGGTGTGTAGTATGGATATTGATGACATATGGCCCATCCTTTGAAAAGAAAGCATGGAGGTATATTAGAAATAAGGCTAGCCTTAGAGCCACAAAGACCTGAATTCAGTTCTAGCCTTTGATTCTTAATCTCTCTGTGGTTCTGACAATGATTTAATACTGTAAGTTGCAGGTGCTGACTTGCATTGGTAGATGGGGTTTCCTCTTCATTATCTGGGACTTCTTTATCTTTAAGAAGTCAACACATTTTTATTAAGTCTTTCCTTTGTGCCAGGCACTGTGCTGAGTTCTGTGAATAAAAAGGGTCTGTGAAGGGAAGTTTCCTTCTGTCGTGGCGCTCATATTCTTAGGGAGGAGACAACATGAGAAAAATTGTGTACATTGAAGACATATGTAGCCCTTTAATTGATTGTTGTTTAGTTATTTTTTAGTTGTTTATGACTCTGGCTCCATTTGGGGTTTTCTTGGCAAAGATTCTGGAGTGTTTTGCTATTTCCTCCTCCAGTTCATTTTACAGATGAAGAAACTGAGGCAAACAGGGTTAAGTGACTTGCCCAGGGTCACACAGCTAGCTAGTAAGTGTCTGAGGCCAGACTAGAACTCAGAGAGAGGAGTCTTCCTGACTCCAGGCCCAGCGCTCTGTGCACTATGGCACCACCTACCACCATTTTATAATTATCTCATTTTTAAAAGTAAGTCATCATTTGCCTTTATGCCCAAGATCTAAAATAAATCAGGAGAGGAGAAATGGAGGAGAGATTTGTAGGTAAATCATCTCCTCTTTCTCTGCTGACATTGATGAAATAAGGACTTTGGACTGGATCGGAATCACTCAGAATTAGAAGGGACTTCAGAGGTTTAGTCCAGCCCAGAGCTTAATAGATCCCCTTTTATTCATTCATCCTACAGTTGCTTTGTTCATTTTTTATTTAATTCATCGATTCTATAATCGTTTTGTTCATTTTTATGCCATTCATTCATTCTACAATAGTTTTGTTCATTTCTTTATTTCATTCATTCATTCAATAATAATTCTCCCTAGAGTATCTCTGGCACGTGGGCTTCCAGGCTTTGCTTGAAGTCCTTCCGTGAAGGGGAAACTGCTCCCTCCTCTGACAGCCTGTTGTACTCTTGGGTGGCTTTTGTTAGAAAAATTACCATGGGTGGTAATTGTTAGAAAGCTTTTTACTCTTTTGAGCCTAAATTTATCCCGTGACAAGTCCCCCTCACTGCTCCTAGATCTGCCCTTTGGGTCCAAAGAGAAGTCTGGCCTGTCTTTCATATGACGGCCTTTGTATAATTGAAGACAGTCACCATGATGACCTCTGTCTAAAGATCTTCTAACCTTCTGTCAGCACTCAGCTAAAGTGTCACCTTTTCTGGGAAGCCTTTCTTGATGTCCCAGCTGGAATTTCATTTCAAAGTACGTTGCAGTCTTCGGCTCTCTCAGCAATTTTTATTCCTTTTATCAACATTATGGGAGCTAGTGCTGTTGATGCATTTTGTGCTGAACTAGGATTTGTGTTAAGGAAGACTTCGGTTCTGCCTCTGATAACTTACTGGCAGAATGACCTTGGGTAAGTCCCTAGGTCTTAGTGACTCAGGCAGTTCCCTAGGAGTTTAATATTCCCAGTAAATCGTGGCTTGGCAATGTTGTGCCAGCGGAAGGGACGGATGTCTGTGTCTTGATTTTCACAGGAATCTGTGTTTGTCGGGGGACTCTGAAGGATGTTTACTGCAGACAGATCCTTGTGTTCTCATAGTCTCCTGCTGGGAACAATGGAGGCAGGAGGTGCAGATGGTTAGGAGGTGTTGCTGGGGATGGGAAGTGGGGGCAGTGCACTTCAGAGGGCCCAGGGATTTTTCAGAACAGTCTATGAGGCTGATGTGGGCGTGAAGTGGGAGGCAGCTTTCTTCCCTAATTCTTGAGGACAGAAATGGACACACAGGATGGGTTGTTGTCTGCCTTTTCAGCTTCTTGTCTGGCTGTGGTTTAAGCAGGTATCACTCAGGGGGCTGCACATGGCCTGGCCCCACTCTGAGGGAAAGAGTGTGTTTGGAGTCTGAGGCCCGAGACCCAGGCTTTTCTCTTCTGCTCATACCCATGAGACCTTGGCAGGGTTATTGGGCCTCCACGATTCGCTTTCCTTATTCTTTAAAATGAAGCGGTTAGATTCAGTGACCCCTGAACTCTCCCAGTGATCTACTGAAATCCCACTGTTACAGGTTCATTCTTTTGGCTTAAGGCTTCTTACCCACTCTTCTATTGAAAATTTCCTTGAATAGTTACTTATTAAGCACTATCAATTAAACATAATTCAATTCAACAAACACAATTCACTCTTTTTCTCAAAGCAAAGAAATGTCATTAAGTCATTTTGTGTTCAATTCTTCATGATCCCATTTGGGATTTTCTTGGTAAAGGTTCTGGAGTGGTTTGCCATTTCCTTCTCCAGTATATGTTATACACACACACACACACACACACACACACACACACACACACATGTACATATATACACACAGATTTGTATTGTTCCATCCACATTTATATAATATATACATTACATATGTGTGTATATACATTATATATATATTTAAAACAAATGCTTTATTAACTTCTGTTTTACATCATTCATTTCTGCCAGATTTTGAGTTACAATTATTTTTTTCCTCCCTGTTTTTCCCCTACCCACCCTCCCAGAATAGCAGTCCCACAAGATATTGCTTCCTCCAATCTGCTCTCTCCAATATCTTCTCCAATACCCCCTTCAACTTTTCCATTAGAGGAAGGTGAATCTCTGTGTCCCAATGCCTGCACATCTTATCTCCCAATTACAAGCAAAAGAGTATTAATAATAGTATTTATATATATTTGAAACATTTAGTCTTAAGACCTAGAATTTCAGATCCATTCCCTTCCTCCTTTGACACCCATTCCCTCTGGGAAGATGAGTAATTCAGTATATGTTGTACATGTCTAGCTATGCAAAACATTACCATAGTAGATATATTATACAAGGCTGCTTATAATTCCCTCCCACTCATCCCACCCCCCACCTGGTCCATTCCCTACTAGATCCTGTCCCTCTTCTATAGTGGGTACTTCCAACCTCCCCTCCCCCCAAGGATGGCCTCCCATCCATCATCCCTCCTCTCATCCCCCTTCCCCCTATTCTGCTGCAGGTTGAGATATCCCATTTAGTATGTATGTCATTCTCTCCCTGAACCAAATTCAACGAGAATGTGGTTTTGCTTTTTTGCCTTCCTATTCTTCCCCTCCCTTGCAGCCACTTCCCCTTGCTTCTTCTACATGAGATAGTTTACCCTACCCTGTCTCTCCCCATCTCCTCTTGCCATTTTCCTCTCTCACCTCATAATTTCACCCCTTGAGTAACCTCCCTTCCCAACAGATTCAACCTATGCCCTCTATCCATATATAACTGTAAACATATATACATACATTCACATATGTATTCATATGACCATACATCCTTCTTCCATTATTTTCATAGAGAGAAAGATTTCATCAGTCACTTATTGTTTTTCTATATAGGAATGTAAATAGTTCAACTTTGATAAGTTCCTTTTGATTTCTTTTCCCTGATTACCTTCTCAGGCATCTCTTGCTTCTTGTGTCTGGATGTCAAATTTTCTATTTAACTCTGGTTTTTTCCTCAAGAATGCTTGAAAGTCCTCTATTCCACTGAATGACCATATTTTCCCCTGAACCAAAATACTCAGTTTTGCTGGGTAGGTGACCCGTGGGTTCATTCCCAGTTCTTTTGCCCTCTGGAATATCATATTCCATGCCCTTCGTTCCCTCAGTGTAGAAGCCGCCAGGTCCTGTGCTATTCTGATTGTGTTTCCACAATATTGAAATTGTTTCTTCCTGGCTGCTTGGAGTATTTTCTCCTTGATCTGGGGATTCTGGAACCTGGCTATAATATTCCTGGGAGTTTTCTTTTTGGGATCTTTTTCAGGAGGTGATTGGTGGATTATTTAAACCTCTGTTTTGCCCTCTGGATCTAAAGCATCAGGGCAATTTTCCTTGAGAATAATAATTTCACCCCTTGAGTATCCTCCCTTCCCAACAGATTCAACCTATGCCCTCTATCCATATATAACTGTAAACATATATACACACATTCACATATGTATTCATATGACCATACATCCTTCTTCCATTATTTTCATAGTGAGAAAGATTTCATATTCCTGGGAGTTTTCTTTTTGGGATCTTTTTCAGGAGGTGATTGGTGGATTCTTTCAACCTGTTTTGCCCTCTGGATCTAAAACATCAGGGCAGTTTTCCTTGAGAATTTCTTGAAGAGTGATTTCTAGGTTCTTTCTTTGATCATGGTTTTCAGGTAGTCCAATAATTTTTAAATTGTCTCTCCTGGACCTATTTTCCAGGTCAGTGGTTTTTCCCATGAGATATTTCACATTGCCTTCTAATCTTTCATTTGTTTGGATCTGCTTAACAGCATCTTGATTTCTCATAAAGTCATTAGCTTCCATTTGCTCCATTCTAACTCTGAAGGAATGAATCTCTTCAGTGAGCTTTTGAGATTCTTTTTCCATCTGGCAAATTCGACTTTTTAAGGCATTCTTCTCCTCATTGCCCTTTTGGGCCTCCTTTGCCATTTGAGTTAGTCTATTTTTAAGGAGTTGTTTTCTGAAATCAGGCTGTTGACCCTCATTTCATACTTTTCCTGCACCCTTCTCATTTCTCTTCCCAATTTTTCCTCCACTTCTCTTATTTGATTTTTAAAGTCCTTCTTAAGGTCCTCTATGGCCTGTAACCTGCTCATGTTTTCCTTTGGGGCTTTTGGAGCAGGATTTCTGACCTCACAGCACTCCTCCTGTTCTATGCTTCGAACCTCTTTGCCCCCAAAGTAGGAGTCTAAGGTTGCATTTTTCTGTTTAATTTGTTTCCTTTGCCTTGGCATGTTGCCACTTAATTATGTGACTTTTTGCCTTGTTGCCACAGTGTGGCCAGACAGGAGAATTTTCCTCCCAAACATGTGGGGGGCAACTTCTGTTTCTGGCAAGCTGGAAACCCACCCACGACCTCCACCCCAGATCACAATCCAGATCCAGGGAGGTTAAAGCAAGAGCGATTACTCCCCAAAACTGATCGCTGGATCTCCCTACAGTTCTCAGTCCAGGAGCTGGAGCTGCCTCTGAAAACTGCAAAATGGTGTGTCTCCTCAGTGGCTTCTAGCCCCCAGAACAGGAAACCAACGCGTTCCCCAGATACTGGTCCCCAAGTCCATAGGGCACTAACCTCTCACTTTGTCCTAGGCATGTCTATGTTGATAATTCTGGAATCGCCACAGCTGCTGGTGTTCTGGGGTCCCTCCAGCCGGCTGCCAGCCCTGCCACCCTGGGGATAAAACCACGACTTAGGCGGACCTGTGCTCGGCTCTCTGTGTGTTGCGCTGCCAGCTCCCAGATTACTGTGCTGGTCCTTCCTGCAGGGCTGCTGGGCTGTCCTCAGTGGGAGGTTAGCTTCTCTGTGTCATTCTGTGGGTGCTGGGGCTCCAGAAGTTGTTCAGAGTCCCCTTTTACATAGTTTGGAGGGGATCTGGGGGAAGAGTGGCTTGGACGTGCTGTTTCTACTCCCTATACATTATATATATATATATAGAACAAAGTTACTTGGTTTGTTTCTGTCCCCTTCTCAATTTATTTTGCTTTCTCTTATATGTTTTTAAAATGTCTCCTTAATGTTCTTTTCTTTTCTTCCCATTGCTCCTACACAGTCCCCCCCCCCCCCGTGTGTGTGTGTGTGTGTGTGTGTGTGTGTGTGTGTTTTCCAGTGAGGCTGGGCTGAGGGTGGGGGTGGGTGACTATATCTTTGATTTCATGGCTCTGCAGTGTAGTAATTCTTTCTTATCCAAATTAGTTTACTGTTCTCCACTTATAGTTTTAGAAACTTGCCTGGCACTCTGAGTCAGTGGCTGGTAGAAGCCTAACTTGACCCCCTGGGCTTGCTGGCTCTACACTTTACACTGCTTCTGCCTCCCACGATGATTAATAGGAACCATGACTGGATCTAAGCTACCTGAGGATGAGAACAAAGGTACCAGCAGCCAACTGTCACTGGCACAAGTGGGCAGCTTGTACTGACTGCATGGCCTGTATGCTCCCTACTATGGAATTCTTAAAAATAAAAATATTACTCTTAAAATTTAGTTTGAAAATGTTTACTCTTTAAAATAAATGCAAATGTCACTCTTATTTTTTTAATGTCCATAGCAACTCCATCTGTATGGCCCTTTAAGGTGACAAAGTGCTGGCAGTGTCTAGAGGTCTCCTGCTTCTTGTCTCTGCCTCCCAGCCTCCCTGGCTGTTTTCAAGTCCCTGCTAAAATCCCACTTTCACCCACAAGCCTTTCCTGGTTTCTTTGAGAGCTGTTGGGCCTTCCTTCTATAGATTTTTCTCTGATTTTTCTTGTCTATAGGTTGTTTGTACATACTTGTTTGCCTGTTGTCTCCCCCATTACATTGTATATTTTTGAGGGCAGGGGCTTAGCCTTTACCTTTTTTTATACCCTCAGTGCTTAGCACAGCGCTTGGCACATAGAAGGCACTTAATAAATGTTTATTGACTAACTGACTGATTTTCAGCTCATCAGCCCTGACAGCTGGATGAAACATATGTCAAAGGACCTCAGAATGAAAGTGGGGAGAAACTTCTGAGGCCACCTAGTCCAAACCCCTTATTTTACAGATGAGGAAACTGAGACCCATAGGTACTGATTTTCTTATACAGTTAATAAATGTCCAATTTAGGCATCCAAATGAGGTCTCCTGATTCCAAGGTCAGGTATGTGTTACCTTGACCCTGGGACTTCTTGAAAACCAATGCTCACAAATGGGCTCCTTATAAATGATGGGTTTCAGGCTATTCACAGGGTTGCTATGAGGATGAAATGAGTTAATCGGTGTGAATGTGCTTTGTAAACTGCAAGACTCAATATTAATGTAAAATTGATGGAGTCAAGCACTGTGGGATTGGGATCAATTTTATCCTATATGACAGGCGTGAATCATGCCTGCTGGACCTTGCTTTTAAACTGAATTACACACTTCAGTGGATTACAGACAAAATAAAAAAATACAGTCCAGTGTTTAAAAGTTAAAGAAAGGAGAAAGGGAGATATATGCACTCCCTCAAAGCCTTCTTCCTTCTCATTAGATTGGGATGGTGATAGTCTAATACTGTCTAGTACTATCACTAATACTATTTAGCCAAAGCTAAAAAGATGGCAGTTCCTAAGGATAAATGTAAAGTCTCCTCCATGGGCTCAAACAATCATCTTCACAATTCTGATGTGGGAGAGGGGGGATGGGAGTTATCTGAAGAGTTTGATGTGAATGCTCAAGGAACAAATCCCCCACCAACTTTGAAGTTAAAAGACTAGGCAGATAAGATGGAAGCAAGGGTCAGTAAGAGGTGTAAACCCTGAAATGGGGCATGGATTATAGGAATAGTGTCTGAGTAGGGCTCATGCCCAGACCAAGCTGAGGCTGTTGAGACATACGTATGGAGAAATAGAGAGAACCATGGGAATTCTTTTAAAGGGAGATATAAGGAACCAGGAACACAACTTAATAACAATAACTTGCAACAATGATAGCCAGCATTTAGCGCTTTAAGGTTTACTGAATACTTTACATTTGACCCTTACATCTATCCTGACAGCTAGATGCTCTTATTATCCCCAATTTATAGATGAGGAAACCTGAGACTGAATGAGGTTAATTGGTTTTCCCAGGGTCACAGAGACAGGATTCAAACTTGGCTCCCTAACTCCCAGGTCATTCACTCCACTATCCCAGGGGCTCAGTGACTACAACAATATAAATGAAAAGGAAAACAATAAAATATAGAAAATGACTATCATATAATCATAATGACCAATTGAACATTGAAAAAGTGATGTGGACTCCTTCCCTTCTTTGCCGTGGTGGGGAATTGTGAGTGTGGAACAATGAATACAGCCTGGAACCAGGCTGTTGTATGAATTAGCTTTACTATCCTGCTTTTCTTTCTTTTTATTTATTTATTTCTTTATTATGAAAGCTGGCTTTCTGAGTGGCAGAAGGGGGAGCAATTTATTAGGAAATGAAGGTGATGTAAAAACAGCAGATATCAATTTTTAAAGGTGCTGAGGCTGGTAAGTAAAGCTTAATTTTTTAACAAGAAGGGTATTTTTTGTTGTTACTTTGTAGCAATATTTGATGCTGCTGGCAATAGGGAGCTACAGACTTGTATTTTAGGAAGGTCGCTTTGGCAGAGCTGAGTGACAGATGGATTGGAGTGAGGAGAGACTTGAGTCAGGGAGGCTGGTTAGAAAGGAACTGAAAATTCGGATGCATAGTCTGGAGTTTTCATTTAACCCCCTCCAGCCTCCATGCAATGCTGTGTGCATTTAACCCACTCCAGTCCCTCTGCAATACTGTGTGCATTTAACTTTCTCCAGCCCCTCTGCAATGCTGTGTCCAATGTCATCTGCCTGGTAGTATTTAGACAACACTGAGGCTGTGCTGACCCTGATTTAAAAACACTGCTGGCTTTGCTGAATGACAATTTCAAGATCATGAGTTCCCAGTAGGGCCAGATGCACACCTGTGTTATGGACTGTGTTCCACATGCTCACCATTGAACTTTGGACTGGGTTCCACATGCTCACCATTGAACTTTCTGTAACTTTGAGTTACTGTGGGGCTTCATTTATAATCAGATCTGGAAATGCCAGAAGGGTAGGAAATCAGGAGGCCTATGGGACTTCACAGACTATTTCCTGTATCACATGGACAGGGGAAAGCAGGACCCCTGAAGACGCTTCTGCAAGGACACACTAATGATGACGAGTCACAGTGTTTTTTTGAGGGGCACAGAGACCTGAATGAGAAAGGGGCCTTCTGAGCAAAAAAGGCCTTCATGCCCTTTGCTCCAGGGAAGCTCATGTGCCCAGGGGCAGGCCTGGCCTGAATGGGGATCATTCTCTTCTTCACCACCATCCTCCAGTGTTTTAAATTGTGCCCATTGGAGAATCCAAAGGACAGAGAACTGACCACAGTCTGGTGGGACCGAGCTTCTTGGAAGTCTTCAGGAGGTAGAAATCACCAGGAGAGAATGAGTTGAAGTTTATGTGAAAGCCTGTTGAAGGGTCCTCGGGGGGCGGAGCCAAGATGGCGGAGTAGAAACAGCTCATCCAAGCCACTCTGCCCCCAGATTCCCCCCAAACTATGTAAAAGGGGACTCTGAACAACTTCTGGAGCCCCAGCACCCACAGAACGACACAGAGAAGCTAAGCTCCCACTGAGGACAGCCCAGCAGCCCTGCAGGAAGGACCAGCACAGCACTCTGGGAGCCGGCAGCGTGTGGGGAGCCAAGCCGAGCAGAGCCCAGGTCCCCGTGAGCCGAGGTTTTAGCCCCAGGGCGGCAGGGCCAGCAGCCGGCTGGAGGAACCCCAGAACACCAGCAGCTATGGCGACTCCAGAATTATCAACATAGACATGCCTAGGACAAAGTAAGAGGTTAGTGTCCTATGGACTTTGGGACCTGTATTTGGGGAATGCATCGGCTCCCTCCCCTGGGGGCTAGAAGCCGCTGAGGACAAACGCCATTTTGTAGTTTTCAGAGGCAGCTCCAGCTCTTGGCTTGCGAACTGTAGGGAGATCCATCGATCAGTCTTGGGGGGTAATCGCTCTTGCTTTAACCTCCCTGGATCTGGATTGTGATCTAGGGTGGAAGTTGTGGGTGGGTTTACAGCTTGCCAGAAACGGAAGTTGCCCCCCACACGTTCGGGACGAAAATTCCTCTATCTGGCCTTAAAGCCATAGTGTGGCAACAAGCCCAAAAGTCAAGTAATTAAGTGGCAACATGCCAAGGCAAAGGAAACAGAAAAATGCAACCCTAGACTCCTATTTTGGGGGCATAGAGCAGGAAAAGGACTGTGAGGTCAGAAGTCCTGCTCCAAAAGCCCCAGGGGAAAACATGAGCGGGTTGCAGGCCATAGAGGACCTTAAGAAGGACTTTAAAAATCAAATAAGAGAAGTGGAGGAAAAATTGGAAAGAGAAATGAGAAGGATGCAGGAAAAGTATGAAATGAGGGTCAACAGCCTGACTGAGGAAAACAACACCTTAAAAAATAGACTAACTCAAATGGCAAAGGAGGCCCAAAAGGGCAATGAGGAGAAGAATGCCTTAAAAAGTCGAATTTGCCAGATGGAAAAAGAATCTCAAAAGTTCACTGAGGAGATCATTCCTTCAGAGTTAGACTGGAGCAAATGGAAGCTAATGACTTTATGAGAAATCAAGATGCTGTTAAGCAGATCCAAACAAATGAAAGATTAGAAGGCAATGTGAAATATCTCATGGGAAAAACCACTGACCTGGAAAATAGATCCAGGAGAGACAATTTAAAAATTATTGGACTACCTGAAAGCCATGATCAAAGAAAGAACCTAGAAATCACCCTTCAAGAAATTCTCAAGGAAAACTGCCCTGATGTTTTAGATCCAGAGGGCAAAATAGAGGTTGAAAGAATCCACCGATCACCTCCTGAAAAAGACCCCAAAAAGAAACTCCCAGGAATATTATAGCCAGGTTCCAGAATCCCCAGATCAAGGAGAAAATACTACAAGCAGCCAGGAAGAAACAATTTCAATATTGTGGAAACACAATCAGAATAGCCCAGGACCTGGCAGCTTCTACACTGAGGGATTGAAGGGCATGGAATATGATATTCCAGAGGGCAAAAGAACTGGGAATGAACCCAAGGGTCACCTACCCAGCAAAACTGAGTATTTTGTTTCAGGGAAAATATGGTCATTCAGTGGAATAGAGGACTTTCAAGCATTCTTGAGGAAAAAACCAGAATTGAATAGAAAATTTGACATCCAGACACAAGAAGCAAGAGATGCCTGAGAAGGTAATCAGGGAAAAGAAATCAAAAGGAACTTATCAAAGTTGAACTATTTACATTCCTATATGGAAAACAATAACTGTGACTGATGATATCTTTCTCACTATGAAAATAATGGAAGAAGGGTGTGTGGTCATATGAATAAAAAAAAAAAAGCCTGTTGAAGGTAGTGTCTTTCAATGACTCGAGAAGGCTCATCATAGGCTACCATGATAGGATACTGAATAAAATCCAAAGCAATAAAACCTTAAACCTTACCTAAGACAGTTTTTTGGGGGGTGTACCCCTTTAGTAGCCTACTAAAACCTATGGATGCCTTTTCACTATAATGTTTTAAAATGCATAAAATACTACACATATATTATAAAAGAAACCAATTATATTGCTATATAATGATCAGATTAAAAAAAAGTTCATAGATACCAGGTTAAGAAACCCTGGTGCTTTTAGATTAAATTAAACAACCTCATTTTGAAAGAAGTAAATGAGACTTCTGTTTTCTTAGTTTTTTTAAAGATCTCATTTAATTCAACTCTTAATTTAATTCAATAATTAATTATTTGTTAAGTTTCTACAACGTTCCAGACTTTGTACAAAGATGAAAATAAAAGTCCCTGACTTCAAGGAGCTTACAGTCTACAGAGGGAATACAACATATACTAAGGGAAGGAAATAGAGTGTCTATATGAAATAATGCACCGTCGTTTTCAAGGGGTTGAGAGCTTTGGTACACTCTGAGAGGGACAGAGAGGAAAGGCCTCCTGTAATGAATGGGGCCTATCATAAACTCTGAAGAAAATCAGAGATTCTCTCTCATTTTTACACACCTGCCCAGAATAATTTCCAAAGGCAGCTAGAGTAAGCCAGGGTACCTAATGGGGTGAAAGACAATCTGAAGCGACAGAAATGAATTATGTCCAAGGCTGACTTCACTCTTTCCAATTCGTGAGTTAGGATGTAAAACCCCCTTTCAAAACTCTTTTCTTGCAGCTCACAATTGGTTCATAAACAGGGTCTTAAAAGGACAAATTTTCTTTTTTGGGGACACTGGGGTTTTTAAGCAACATTTCTCTAAGCAAGGACGGTGGCTAATTTCACATTTCTGGACATTAACTTCCTACCTTCTTACAAGTTAGTCAATCAGCATATGTTAACCCCTAATTAATGCCTTAGGTGTAAAGTGCCCAGTATTAGTATCACCAAAATTGCTGGATCTGCAGATGGAGGGCCTTGGTTCCTGACTCCACTGCTTTACTAACAAAACCAATAACAATAACTAACATTTATATAATGTTTTAACATATTTATATATATATGTATATATATGTGTATATGTGCACATATATATGGAAGCACATATTTATTTGTGTGTATGTATGTGTGTGTGTGTGTGTGTGTGTGTGTGTGTGTGTGTGTATGAAATCTGATTCAATCTTCATAGCCACTCTGGGAAATAGAGGCCATTATTATCTCAGTTTTACAGATGAGGAAACTGAGACTGAAAAAAGTAAAGTGAATCACCCAGGGTCACACAACTAGTGTCAGAGGTAGAAATTGGACTCAGGTCTTCCTGACTCCATGTGGACACTCAATCCTACTAGCTGCCTACTTTCCTCTGTGCCCTTGTGTACAGGTCAGGCTCATCTCTAGGCCAGAGTTTCCTTGTTTGTCAGATGAGGGGGTTATCTTAGATCTGGGATTCTTAAACTTTTCCCTCTTGTGACTCTTCAACACTTCTTAAACCCCATATGGGGTTATGACCTACAGTTTAAGAAGCACTGCTTTAGAAAGGTGCCTTCCAGCTCTCAGTTTGATCCCCTAGAACAAAATTTTTGTTGTCTTCTTTTCCATCACTAGGAAAAGTTAGGTGATTTTGCCATAGTTTGGATTGGATTCTACATCAGGGCTGCGTTTTGTAATGCCAGTCCCAGCATCCTCCAGGATCCTTTTTTATAAAATACTCAAGGATACTCTTTTTTAGAACCATGCCCATACCCTTGCAAATCAGATTTGGAGCATTGCTTTTCTTGACTCATGCAATCAAAGTAAGGTGGTTTTCGTTAGCATTTATTTGAAGAATCTGGAGAGAGAATAATATCTAATAATTTTTTCTTTCCTTTGTCCCTTCAATCCAGTGAGCTGAATTCAGTCTGGAAGCCCTGGTGGCTTAAGTGCGGTGACCTCTTTTGGGTGAATGAAATCATGTGCCTCCCATTGCCGAGAAGATGGCTTGATTTTGTAGTGATGTTGAAAGATATAGAAAAGCAGCCAACCTTTCGTCTTCCTCTCTCTGGTTTTCATAGGATTTTTTTTAGATATACGGATGTGTGTATATGTATCTATCTATCTATCTATCTATCTATCTATCTATCTATCTATCTATCTATCTATATATGTGTGTGTGTGTGTGTGTGTGTGTGTGTATACACACACATATATATGACATTTATAATGAATGATGACAATATTATTCCAGATATACTTTCAAAATCCAATATTGGAAGCTTTCTTAGAAGCTGAATTATTATCCTTCCATTCTGCAAACTCTCTAGTACATCCAATTTAGATGCAATTTTATTTAATGACTTGTGTTAATATTCTGATTCATTATTTGCTTGCTTAATTAGGAACACTTGACTTTGTGTACCCAAATTGTCCAGTTTGCACACTGGTATTTTTTCAGTTAGATGAGATGATGTTTGAGGTAACTAGAGCTCTTTACATTTTGAAAGATACACGTTGGATTCCTTTTTTCATGACTCAACACTTACACCTTTACAATGACACAGGGACAGAAAGGCAGAGTAGCTATTGGAGATACAACATAATAATAAAAATAAATAGTTAATAAAATAAAAATAATAGCATGTATGTGGTGCTTACCATGCTCTGGGCACTGTGCTGAGTTCTTTACAATTATTACCTTTTTTGGTACTTACAGCAGCCTTGGAGGTAAGTGCTATTGGTATCTCCACTTTACAGGTGAGGAAACCAAGGCAGAAAGCTTTATCCAGAATCACATAGCTACTAAGTGTCTGAAGGTGAATTTGTACTTGGGTCTTCCTGATTCTATCCACTGAGTCACCTAGCTGCTTCCTATGCAAATAGAGACTAAGTGACTTGCCCAAGGTCAGATACCTAGTGAATGTTAGAGGCCATATTTGAACTCAGGTCTTCCTGACTGCAGGTCAGTGCTCTATCCACTGCACCACCTCCCTGCAAGGGACTTTAGAGGTCACTTAGTCTGGTTCCTTTATTGTAAAGACAAAGAAAATGAGGTTAGGAGAATTTCAGAGAAGTTTCTCTCGTCAGACAGGCAGTAGCTGGCGGGCTCTGATGTCAGATCCAGGTTCTGTGGCTCCCAGATTGAGTCGGCTGAGTTCAGGGCCTAGCACAGGGCCTGGTGCACAGTGGGTACTTTAGAAAATACTTATTGATGAATCGATTGATTGGTGATTAGGTATGTGACCCTGGGTCAAGTCACTGAATCTCTTTGTCTCAGGCCACTCTCTAGCACTGACCTACCAAATTGTGGATAGGTTATAGCAGGTTATAGGTGGAGGGTGTTCCTGGCAGTGAATTGCCCACAGTGAAGAAATCTCCTAGCTGAACATCATTAGGAACAGATTTTCCTGAAACTTACAGACTCCTACATCTTCAGTCCTTCCAAGGTCTATAATTTTGTGGGTGTGGGTATCCCTTCCTCTGAGACAGATGGCAGCCCTTCTCTTACTTGGTAGATTAATTTTTGAGAGTGACTTGGCAAAAATAAAGAAAGAGAATGAAATCTGATCCCCTTGGACCCTGTCTGGCCATGACCATGGAATTGAGCTGGTTTGCATCACAGCTTATAACATATATGTGGGGTGCTCTTTGGGGGTCATTCCCATGAAAGCACCTGACAGAGCTCTGAGGAGCCAGGGTTGTTTTGGTACTAGTAGGAGTAGGGTTTTGGTATAGATGAAATCACTTAATCACTCACGTATTTATTTATTTATTTATTTTTAATTAAACAAATGTTTTATTAACTTCTGGTTTACAGCATTCATTTCCATCAGATTATGAGTTACATTTTTTCCCTACCCACCACCCCAGGATAGCAGTCCCACTAGTTATCCCCTCATCCAATCTCCTCTCTCCCATATTTTCTCCCATATCCCCTTCGACTTTGCCATTAGGGCAAGGTGAATCTCTGCGCCCCAATGCCTGGACATCTTATGAAACATTTAATTTTAAAACTTTGATTTTCAGATCCATTCCCTTCCTCCCTTGTCACCCACTCCCTCTGAGAAGATAAGCAATTCAGTATGTGTTGTACATGTATAGCTATGCAAAACATTACCATAGTACATATATTGTAAAAGACTGCTTATATTTCCCTCCCACCCATCTCACCTCCCACCTGGTCCATTCCCTGCTTTGATCCTGTCCCTGTTTGATAGTGGGTACTTCCCTACCCCCAGAATGCCCTCCCCTCCATCATCCCCCCTCTCATCCCCCTTTCCCCTACTCAGGAGAGTGAATGAGGGTAAGATATTCCATTTAGTATGTATGTGATTCTCTCCTTGAGCCAACTTCAATGAGAATATGCTTTTGCCTTTTTGCCTTCCTGTTCTTCCCCTCCCCTGCAACTACTTCCCCTTGCCTCTTCTACATGAGATAGTTTACCCTACCTGTCTCTCTCCATCTCCTCTTGCCACTTTCCTCTCTCACCTCTTGACTTCACCCCTTAAGAATCATCCCTTCCTTGGGGCGGCTAGGTGGCGCAGCGAGCAGAGTACCGGCCCTGGAGCCAGAAGGACCCGAGCTCGGATCCGGCCCCAGATACCCAGCACACAAAAACCCATCCGTGTGACCCCGGGCAAGTCACCCAACCCTAATTGCCCTCCAAAAAAAAAAGAATCATCCCTTCCCATCAAATTCAACCTGTGCCTTCTATCCATGTATACCTGTGAACATATGCCATGTACCCTTCTTCAATTATTTTCATAATGAGAAAGGTTTCATCAAAAACAGTTATTGTTTTCCATGTAGGAATGTAAATAGTCCAACTTTG
This sequence comes from Gymnobelideus leadbeateri, assembly GCA_011680675.1. Taxonomy (NCBI): domain Eukaryota; kingdom Metazoa; phylum Chordata; class Mammalia; order Diprotodontia; family Petauridae; genus Gymnobelideus; species Gymnobelideus leadbeateri. The sequence continues at coordinate 1,228,604 of WOXC01007204.1, read as the reverse complement.
ATAAGTTCCTTTTGATTTCTTTTCCCTGATTACCTTCTCAAGCATCTCTTGCTTCTTGTGTCTGAATGTCAAATTTTCTATTCAACTCTAGTTTTTTCATCAAGAATGCTTGAAAGTCCTCTATTCCACTGAATGACCATATTTTCCCCTGAAACAAAATACTCAGTTTTGCTGGGTAGGTGACCCTTGGCTTCAATCCCAGCTCTTTTGCCCTCTGGAATATCATATTCCATGCCCTTCAATCCCTCAGTGTAGAAGCTGCCAGGTCCTGGGCTATTCTGATTGTGTTTCCACAATATTGAAATTGTTTCTTCCTGGCCGCTTGTAGTATTTTCTCCTTGATCTGGGGATTCTGGAACCTGGCTATAATATTCCTGGGAGTTTTCTTTTTGGGATCTTTTTCAGGAGGTGATTGGTGGATTCTTTCAACCTCTATTTTGCCCTCTGGATCTAAAACATCAGGGCAGTTTTCCTTGAGAATTTCTTGAAGGGTGATTTCTAGGTTCTTTCTTTGATCATGGCTTTCAGGTAGTCCAATAATTTTTAAATTATCTCTCCTGGATCTATTTTCCAGGTCAGTGGTTTTTCCCATGAGATATTTCACATTGCCTTCTATTCTTTCATTTGTTTGGATCTGTTTAATAGTATCTTGATTTCTCATAAAGTCACTAGCTTCCATTTGCTCCAGTCTAACTCTGAAGGAATGAATCTCCTCAGTGAGCTTTTGAGATTCTTTTTCCATCTGGCAAATTCGACTTTTTAAGGCATTCTTCTCCTCATTACCTTTCTGAGCCTCTTTTGCCATTTGAGTTAGTCTATTTTTTAAGGTGTTATTTTCCTCAGTCAGGCTGTTGACTGTCATTTCATACTTTTCTTGCATCTTTTTCATTTCTCTTCCCAAATTTTCCCCCACTTCTCTTATCTGCTTCTTAAGGTCCTCTATGGCCTGTAGCCAGCTTGTATTTTCATTTGGGGCTTTTGGTGCAGGAGTTCTGACCTCACAGTCCTCCTCCATGCTTTGAGCCTCTTTGCCCCTAAAATAGGAGTCCACTGTTGAACTTTTCTGTTTATTTTGTTTCATTTGCCTAGGCATGTTGCCACTTAATTACTTGATTTTTGGGCTTGTTGCCACAGTAGGACTCTGCCACCAGACAGGGGAGCTTCCACCCAAACGTGGGGTCTTCACAACTTCTGCCAGTTGTGTGGCCTCTGTAAAGCCTCCACCCACTCTGGCAAGTTGGATACCCACCCCAAACTCCCCCCCCAGACCACAATCCAGATCCAGGCAGTTTAAAGCAAGAGCGATTAACTCCCAGACTGATTTCTGGATCTCCCTACAATTCGCAGACCAGGAGCTAGAGCCACTACTGATGCTGCAAAATGGCTTCTGTGCAGCTGTTTCTTCAGCAGCTTTTCACCCCCAGGGGAGGAAGCCGACGCATTCCCCAAATACTGGTCCCAAAGTCCATAGGGCACTAACCTCTCACTTTGTCCTAGGCATATCTGTGCTGATAATTCTGGAATCACCACAATTGCTGGTGTTCTCGGGTCCCTCCAGCTGGCTGGAGGCCCGGCTGCCCTGGGGCTAAAACCACGGACCTGGGCTCTGCTTTGTGAGCTGCGCTGTTGGTTCCCAGCACGCTGTGCTGCCTGCTCTCAGAGTGATGCGCTGGCCGCTCCCTGCAGGGCTGCTGGGCTGTCTTTAGTGGGAGGTTAGCTTCTCTGTGCCGTTCTGTGGGTGCTGTGGCTCCAGAAGTTGTTTGGAGTCCCCTTTCCCATTGTTTGAAATTTGTGTGGGGCAGAGCACATTGGAAATGCTGTTTCTACTCCGCCATCTTCCACTCACATATTTATTAAGGAACTCCTGTGTGTTGGGTGCTTTGGTAGGCTCTGGAGATGCAAAGAGAAAAATGAGAACAAAAGAAAAGGCATAAAAATATATGCACTTTGAATTGCTTAAAGGATGGGCAAAGCCATTTGGAGAAAGGTTCTCGTAGCTAGGGGACAATCAGGAAAAATTCTCATGTGGGAGGGGGCATTTGGACTGGGCTTTGCCCAGCTTCTAATTAAGAATAAGAATAATAGCATTCTGTATACTTCAAAGGGTTATGGAAACATCAGCTACTGTTAGCATAAGTAATGGAATTAGTGAATTGTCTTACTGGCCTTGAGGATGGGAATAGAAGCTCATTTGGGAACTAACAGTTAGTAACATTGTTACTAACAGAATCTACTCCTCCAGAGGCAAGCACACACACGCACACACACAGGCACACACACGCACACACATACACACACACACACACACACACACACACACACTGTTTATGTGACAGGACAAACTAAGGCAGAGAATGGGCATTACTCATTCCAACCCTTTATTACTACTGGAAACAATTCAAAGTGTATGCATTTTTGCTGCCTTTTTCTTTACATCACACTCAGGGAGGCCCCAAACTGAACCTTCCTGTGTGATAAAAGCAGTGACTGCATATGACAATGTATATTGTATTAGGTCCAACGATCCCCCACCTCTCTGTCATAATGGGTGACATGGTTTTCTTTTGTTCTCTGTGGTCTTAATTGGGTTTTTGGTGACCCAGAGTTCAACTTCCATTGAGTGATTTTTTTGCATTTACATGGTTATAATTATTGAACACATTGTTTTTTGCAACCCTTAATATGTATCTTCCCACATTTCTCTGGATCACTCATAGTCGCCCTTTTTTATTGCACAATAATAATCCATTCCATTCATATTGCATAGTTTTCCCCTCCATCTATTCCACAGCAAACTATCCTTTCAATAGTGTGCTGTAGAATTTTTCCAGGAATGGAAGGCAAGCTCACTGGCCATGGTTCATAGACTTTACTATCTTTCTCTTTTTGGAAGATAGGGTTAATTTTGCTTGTTTCTTGTTTGAGGACTCCGCTTTTGCTCTCCACAGTCTTCCAGGATTTCCAGATGATGGCTCATGGGTCACATTGACCAGCTTTTTTAGTAGCTGAGGATGTCACTTTTTCATGACTTGACCTCATCAAAGGCAGCTATGTACTCTGGCCATTTTATTATTGTTGTTATTATTAATTAGCTTAGCTTAGGTTTCAATTCCCTGCTAACCATTTTGGTTCTTGTTCTTCTATCCTTTACACTCCCAATATCATTGACAGAGAAAATAGAAGCAAAATTTTAAGCAAAATCTCAGGCCAGCAGCAAGAGAATCACATCACTTCTAGCTCCAATATCTTGGGATTCCTATTATTTCATCCTTTTAAGACTTTCCATTGGAGTTCACCTCTTCAGCCGAGATACTCATGCTCAGTATGTGTCTATACACACAGTTCTCTGATCAGGGGTGGGGAACCTGTGACCTCGGGGCCCCATGTGGCCCTCTAGATTCTCAGGTGCAGCCTTCTGACTGAGTCCAAGTCTTACAGAACAAAGCCTTTTATGAAGGGGATTTGTTTGGTGAAGTTTGTATTCAAAAGGCTGAACTTGAGGACCTAGAGGGCCACAAGGGGTCTCCAGATAGCAGGTTCCCTACTCCTGAAACCTTTCCTTATCAGTGGCACAGTTGGAGTGTTATTTCCCTTCAGCCTGGTCTAGGCTTCTGGTCTACCCATTCCAAGGGAAAGCCATCTCGAATGCTTCCCCCTTCATCGACTTTTGTCCAGTTAATCAGTCACTAAATATTTGTTAGTCGGTCAACCAGCACTGATTGAGTCAGGCTTTGTGTCAGGCACTGTGTTGAGCACTGGGTATATTAAAAAGAGATGGAAAACAAACAGAAAACAAACCCAACAGAACCTCCCAACCACATTTCCTGCTCTCAAGGAGCTCAGTCTAATGGAGACAACATGCCAACGCAATGTGCTAGTGAGATAGAGATGGGAATGAACTCGAGCTGGCCAACAGAGGGAAGGCTCCAGAGGTAAGGGGATTCAGGAAAGCCTTCTTGTAGAAGGTGAGATTGTACCTGGGATTTCAAGGGAGTCACGGAAGCAGAGAGACAGAGAAGAGAAAGGCACCACTTCCAGGCATGGAGGACAGTCAGCTAAAATGCACAGCCAGGAGATGCCACGTTTAAGTGAGATGCACAGTAAGGACACCAGTTACCCAGTATATGCAGAGGGTGTAAGGTATAGAAAGCCTGGCAAAGAGGGGACCACATTCTGAAGGAGTCTGAACACCAGCCAGAGGATTTCATATTTGAACCTGGAGGTAACAGAGAGTTCATTGAGCAGGGGAGTGATCGAATCAGCTGCGCTTTAGGAAATCACTGGGACCCCTGAGGGATGATAGACCAGAGTGAAGAGAGACTTGAGGGGGCATACCCCCCAGCAGCTACTGCTCTAGTCCAGGTATAAGGTGATGAGGGTCTACACCAGTGGGTGCAGGGTGGGGACAGTGTCCCGGGAGGGAAGGGGAGTATTTAAGACATGCTGCAGAAGTGAAAACCATCAGACTTTGGCTATAGCTTGGGAATGGGGAATGGGAGATGGTGGGGCGTCCAGGGTGACCCTGAGGTGGGAGAGCCTGAGGGCCTGGGAGTCTTCCTTAACCCTTCATAACCACCTTTTCCATATGTGACTTTGGGTAAGTTATTTAACCTCTGTTTGCCACCTACTACTACTACTACTACTACTACTACTACTACTACAACCACTACCACCACCACCACCACCGCCGCTGCTGCTACTTTTATTGTTGTCATTATTATTGGGGGAGATGGGATTAGAGGTTAGGTCTTATGACTCCAAATTCAGCAGGCCTTCCATTGTACCCCATTTACCCGTGGTCATACTTTAGGGTTTGAGGTGGTGTTTGAATTCAGATCTTAGCTGAGTCCAAGTCACTTGCTTCATCTCTAAATAGGGAACACACCCTATACCCAATCAGACCTTCCCATATACATTTGTAAAATAATTTAAACAAAAATAACCAGTAGACACAGAAATATTTAGGCCATGTTTATTTACCAATTTTTGATTCATTTTCTCATGCAAGTTTTGCTGGAGCTATGATGGGGTCAGCTAATTCAGTGTATCAAGGCTCCGTGTTGTGGTGGACACACAAAGGTTGCCAAGATGATGACTGGTTCAGGTCCCAAAGAGCTGTGTCTTCCCGAACTGTTTCTTGGTTTTCCTGGTGGCCGCAGTTTAGCAGGGAGGCATTTCTTATCCCAAAGCATTCAGTAGCGCAGTTTAACTAGGAGCTGCTTATGAATCAGGCTGGCTGCTGGCTGTGATGACAGAAATAGAGCTGAGAAGACAGAGAAAGGAAGGAAAATTCCAATTGTGTCATCAGGAACTGAGACAGAAGGTGGCAGGACTGTTCAGCAGCATGCCATGTGTTCAGACTCCTCATGTCAAGCCCACTGTACAGCTGGTCACCACTTGATCTGATTGCCCAAGAAAGGGCCAATATATTGAGGAAGAGAGCTGGGAGGGGCATCTGCCCATCCAGGGCTGCCTTTTTCCTCCTCTTGTTTGTGTTTCTTGTTTGATTTTACTCTTCAGAAGGATGAAGTGGGGAAGCTCAGGCAGTATGGCGGAGGGAGGAGTATTGTGTCATCCTCGTTCCCACCCTTGCCACCTCAAAACAACAACATGTGTCACAAAGAAAGGAATTAAACTTATGTGAAGAAGAGGAGGGAAATACTGCCCCACTATGCAAATTCATGTGAAAAAAATATTAAGAGGTTGGGTGATGAACCCATTCTCCCTAGCTCCACCCAGGCTTGGCTGGTTTCCATTCAGTGTATCATGCCAGCCTACATTTCTGGCTCTGACTACACTGGATTCTGCCCTTTTCCCTTGATAGTTCTTCATGGAAGTGATACAGTCTAATTCAGCTTTATTCCTCATCTTGAAATGAGTAGAAAGCTTTGACTTTGTCTATTAAGAGAGAGAATACCCAGAGAAGAGGGGCTGGTAGTAGAAGTGGCCTAGTACCGAAAGTGAGGGATTTCTCTCCTAAGCCAAAGGAAAATGGGCCATAAACCCAGTTGTGGTCTTCTCCTTTTGGAGTTGCAGGGGAATCTGGTCTAGTCTTTACTCTCTTGATGTGAAGAAGCAGTTGAAATTATCTAGCCCCCGTTGTCTGAATCGGGGAAAAAACAAAAACAGATGAAGTAGGGTTTAAATAGTCAGGGGTCTGATATAATGGTATCTGAATGAGAAGAAGAGGTGTTGATGGCAAGAAGGCCAGGGAAGAGATGGCAGATGGAAGCAGATCAGCAGTGGGACTCACAAAGAAAGGAAAAAAAAAGAAAACCAGAGTAAATAATTAAGGAGGGGCCACAATGCAAAGAATAAGCACTCAGCTTGGGGCGGCTAGGTGGCGCAGGCCCTGGAGTCCGATGACCCTGGATCGGTTCTGGCCTCAGTACTTAGCATCCACACATAAAATAACTAGCCATGTAACCTTGAGCAAGTCACTTAACCCCAACTGCTTTAAATAAAAAAATAAATAAGCACTTAGCTTTAAACTCCAGGTTAAAAGGGGAAACAAAGGGACAATCACTATAAGACCTCTAGAAATGATGGAACAATGGCAAGAAACTCCACAATGGTTTGAGAGTTAAAAGAATTTTAAAAAGAAATAAGAATGGAAATTCAAATGGAAATGAGGGCTCTCAAAGAAGAAATAAAACTTTTTTTTTTAATAAACAGTGTGGTGAATAGAGGCTTTGAAAAAGAGAATGACATATTTGGTTCTCAAAATAAATTATCTTAATATGAATAGAATGGCAAAGCAGTTTTTTAACTGAGGTTTACAGATTTGGTGGGTTCCATTTGTTGTCAAGCCTAAATGGTCCACAGATTTCCAGTGCCAGGCTTGTTCTTCCTATGTCTAAATTCTACATGATTTGCTCAGAGTAGAGGGAGTGTGAGATGAGATAGAGAGAGAGAGAGAGAGAGAGAGAGAGAGAGAATTGGGCTTGTGATTGGAGCCCAGCAGTCAAGTCAGAAGACCTTGGTTTGAGTTCCAGCTCTGGCATAACTAGTGGTATGACTTGGCTAAGTTAGATCATTTTCTCTGAGGCTCAGTTTTTCTTCTGTATAATGGTGGGGGTAGACAATGACCTTAGTTTTCCTCCCTTCTGGGTTTAATATTCTGGCATGTATGCACAAATGCTTTGTAGCTATAAAATGCTATAAAATCTCATTTTTTTTGGTAGAAGATGCATATCCAGTTCTAGCTCTGGACATTAACTTAAGGTGTTGACCTGGTCAGGCCAACTTTAGGCAAAAGTGTGAAGTGTGTGTGTGTGTGTGTGATGTTTGTCTCTAAGAGCTCAATCATTAGCTTTCCTATCCAATCCATTTCCCCATCAAATTTTATTATCCTTACCTGTGCCCTTTACCTGCTTCAGAGAACCATTTCTTTGTACTTTTTGTTTCTTCCTCCACCTCTTCTTTCTCCTTCTTCCCTGCATTAAAACCTGCTTTCAGGAAAAGATGTTATCTGTTATTTATTATGTCATTGGAAATTCAGGGTACTGTGTATTTGTATTTTGAGACATTTATATTTTGAGTAATTTCTGTCTGAAATGAAAATCTGTGTCCACCACTGATGAATTTCCAACTATTAGTGAGCCAGTGTTTGGGTGTAGCCATGGCTCCTGGGGTATCCTTGAAATCACCCCATGTAGGTGGTGACCTAAAGCCATTTTTAAGGTCAGCAGATTCCCAAATTGAACTGAAGGACCTGAGGATAGGACAGTCTTCCTGACATGATTGGGAGACCTGGTGAAGCCATCTAATTCTGCAGGGATATATGCCCCTTATGCCTATATCCATCTGTGTATACTAGAGTAACATATATGTTTACAAAGGCAAAGCATACATACAGAGGAGTTGGATACAAAAATACAAATTCCGTGACCAAGTTGAGGCTCATAATTGTCCAGCCAGTTGGTGGAAGAATAGACAGAACTCTGTCTGGACTTGTAGCAGGAAAACCTGAGTCCAAAGCCTTCCTCAACCACTTATTGTCTGTGTGACCCTGGGCAAGTCACTTAACTTTTGTTTACCTCAGTTTCCTCTTCTGAAAAATGTGGATAGTAATCATACCAAACTCCCAGGGATGTTGTAACAATCAAAAGCGTTAACATATGGAGAGCACTTTGGAAAGCTATATGTGTAAATGTAGCTATTGTTATCAGGAGTGCTTATACATTACTAAGTATCCCGTATCATTTGAAAATTGAAGGGCTAAACTAAGGTCTTAGCTAAGCATCCTCCAGTGATTATGTTGACTTCTCTTAGTAAAAAGGCCTAGTGGAAAAAAATAGTATTGGGAATGAGAAGAATTGGCTTCTGGTATTGACCCTGCCCCAGATTCACAAAGGTCTGTGCCTTCTTTTCCTACATATGGTAGAAGGCTCGTGTGGACTCTCTTCCAGCATTAGAGTCTATGAACATTGGATTTCATGACCCTGATTGATCAGACACCTAGCATGAACCCTGCACTTGGTCTAACACTTTCACTGGGCTATTTCATTCAGAATAGTAAGTAAGGCAGGGTGACCCAGATCCTTATTTATCCCTCAGGGTGCTCAGTTTTAGGGAGTTCTGTCTGCAGCAAAGTACCTGAGCTTAGCACTTACTGAGCAAGATATTTCTTGTAGCCCAGGTAAGGCTCCCCAGAAATGGCCTTCTGGGCAGCAGTCACACAATCAGCCCTACCTTTCTGCCTTAGGCACACATGAAAAAGTCACTATTTGCGTTTCTGATTCTAATGAGTAAGTAGTAGATGGAAAAAAGTTTCCCATAAGCTAAAAGTGAAAAAAACCCAGTAAGTTATTATTTTAAGATATAATTTTATTTACTTCATTAAATATTTCTCAATTATATGTAAAATTTTAATGTTCTTTTAAAAAAATTTTGAGTTCTAATTTCTCTCCTTTCTTCCTGTCCCTTCCCTGCCCTTTGAGAAGGTAAGCAATATGCTAATGATTATGCATATGAAATCATACAAAACATATTTCCATATTAGCCCTGTTTCGAAAGAAAACACAAAGAGATAGACAAGGAAAATCAAGAAAGTTTAAAAAGTCTACATCAGTTTGCACTTGGAGTTTATCAGTTCTCTCTCTGGAGGTGGATGGCATTTTTCATCACAGCTCCTTTGAAATTGTCTTAGATCACTGTCTTGGTCAGCGTAGCCAAGCTTTTCACAGTTGATCGTGTTTACAATATTGCTGTTACTGTGTACAGTGTTCTCCTGGTTCTGCTCACTTCAAAGTAAGCTATTACTGTCATTATTCCTTTGGGGATTTCTGTTACACATTATTGAATTTCTCTTTGCTTGAAGATAGAACTTAAGTTTCTTCTTTTCATTAATAATAATATTTAAAGATAAGTGGACCATTTATTAAATGCTTATTATAGTACTGTGCTATGTGTAGGGTACACAAATGAAGTAAGCAAGACAAGTTTCTGTCTTTAAGAAGTTTATAGTCTAATAGAATAAGAAGGCCAGAAAGGAGATGGGAAAAGGAAGGTCCACAGTGTCTCATCCAAATCCAGCATGGCTCCAAGGGCGATTGTCTGAGTGGAGTCCAGGTGGCCCAGATCAGTACGTCAGTGAGATACACAGCATCCCCAAAATGGACCATGGGGCCCTTTGCATCCAGTTAGATTTAGATGTTCAAATGGAAAGGACCATTGTAAGCCATTTGAAACCATTAGGCCATTTAGCTAAGCAAGGTAACCTGAACTCTGCCTAAGGGGTTACTATGCTCTTTCTGCCTTTCAGAAGCCAGTAAAGTTCTGAGTTGGAGTAAATGTATGAGAAGTACCTTATGAGGTCTTTGTTTTCTGTGTTTGCTTATCACAAGTAAGAGGTAACTGGAGGTAGACTTATCAGTTGACACCTTTTGAAGTGTGTTGCCACTGGGAGCTGGTTATTAAAAGACCCCGAATGAGTGATTCTCAGGGTAGTTTTTGGTTTGTTTGTCATCAGACCTGTTATTTCACCAGTGTCTACAGGATAAATTGGAAATGATTAACAGAGAGAATGCATTGGGATTAAGGTGAATCTGAGAGGCTTCGGGTAGAAGATGGGGTCTTAGCTGGGACTTGAAGGAAGCCAGATGTGATGAGAAAGGAGAGCATTCCAGGCTTGGAGATAGCTAATGAAAATGCCCGAAATCCAGAGAATCAAGCTTTAGGCTGTTTTCCTGATTCTTTGGACAGTCCTTTATCCATGACACCAGGCTTCCACTCTCTTGTCCTATGGAAGAGAAATTGGAGGTGGTCTCCCTGTCTCTCCCTCTCTCCTCCTTCTTTATTTCTCTCTGTATCTGTTTTTCTATTTTCATCCTCTATCTCCCTGTTTCTCTTCCTACCTTCAAAGTAGGATGAGTAGGTTAATTTTTTTTCCATTTGGCAGAATATTTATTTTTAATAAATCTGTTCAAAAGCAGTTGGTCACATTCTTTTTCTTTCCATTTTCCATTATGGGAAGGAGAGTTTGGTGCAAGAGAAAGCATCTTCAATGAGAACAAATTGAAGGAAGGAAGGAAGGAAGGAAGGAAGGAAGGAAGGAAGGAAGGAAGGAAGGAAGGAAGGAAATACGCATTTACTAAGTGCCTCTTGTGTTCCAGACACTGTAAGGGAGCATTTTACAAATACTGTCCTATTTGATTCCCCACAGCAACCCTAGGAGGCAGGTACTATGATGATGCCCATTTTACAGTGGAGGAAACTGAGGCAGACAAAAATTAAGTGACTGGCTCAGAGTTGTACACCTAATAAGTGTCTGAAGCCTAATTTGAAGTTGTCTTCCTGCACTACTTAGCTTCATTTAATAATAGCAATAACAACCTTAACAATAATAGTGATGGTGGTGATATTAGCCTTGAGTGTTGGGGATATAAGTATAAACAAGTCATTCTTTGCCTTCAAGGGGCTCATGCTCTAATGAGTATATTTCCTATTCGTATAGAGCTTTCCAGATGTCACCTTGTCCGATTCCACCAGAAACCTTGTGGGATAGGTGTCCTCATGCCCTTTTGTCAGATGAGGAAACTGAGGTTGAGAGAGGTTACTGTGTAACATGCCTGGAGCCATACAGCTGGTATCTGAAGCAGGATTTGAACTCAGATCTTCCTATAAACCCAGTGTTGCCACCCAACATCATCCAACTGCTGCTGCTGTGTTATACTGATGGCCATTTGTCAGGAATGTTGCCAAGAGGACCATGATTTCAGGTCTTAGCTTCCCTGACCCAATTGGTCAGACTCTTTGCCCAGTGCCATCTCCCTTTGTGAGCCTGAATAGGCTCTGGTGTCCCAACTCACTCAAGGCTTCTCTCAGGCTTTTCCCACCCGGCTCCAGGGCTCAGATCAATTCGGAGGGGCGCTGACCTTAGACCTCTTCCTCTACCACAAGGAATAAGCTTCTGCTTGCTCAGTTGCTGCCGCCTCCCAATCAATTAGACATTTTACAAGGTTAAGTCATGATTAGCGTGTCAGCCAGATGGCAAAATGTTACTCCATCCCTCTGTGACTTCCCTCTCTCCCTCCCTCCCTCCCTTCCACAGCTTCATTTGGGGGTTTCTTTACAAATTGCAGTTTATTTAGAAAAGATTTGAAGCCCTTAGGGTTTGGAGAGAAACCGGCATTTATGCCACAGGCTTGTTTGGCTGATTAACCCTTGTTGTGCCTGCAAATTCAGGTTCCTTGGAAGTGGTCCCTTCATTCCAGCCTTGTTCCAAAGTGCAAAGTCGATGAGAGGGGTGTGTGTGTGTGTGTGTGTGTGTGTGTGTGTGTTTGAGGGGGAGCGGGTGGAAAAACACCCATTGGCTTTACCCTGTAGAGAAAGGGTCCTTTTCAACACCCTTTGGCCAGAGATACTTGGTACTCTTGACTGTTGTTGGTCCTCCTTTTTCAGAGAGGACCATTGATTTCAGGAGGGTGGTAGCTTGACTTACCATTACGTTGGATTTAAGTGAGTAGAGCTAGAACCTTCAGATATACAGAGGAAAATAAGTGTTTGTTGTTGAATCATTGCAGTTGTGCCCAACTCTTTGTGGCCCCATGTTGGGGATTTTCTTGGCAAAGAGTTTGCCATTTCCTTCTCCAGTTCTTTTTACAAATAAGGAGACTGTTCAGATAGGGTTAAGTGACTTTCCCAGGAAAGTAAGGGTTAGCTAACCTTTGGAGTCTCCCCTTAGGAGCAGTCAATCAACCATCAATTATTGTATCAATATCAATAATTCTATCAATTAAGCACTTACTTCATGCCAGGCTCTGTGCTGAATGATGAAGCAAACACAGTTCCTCCCTTTAAGTACTTTACATTCTAATGGGAGAGACAACATATAAAAATCAGGACATGGAAAACACAGTCAGGATTCACTGGATCCTGCCTTAATGGCCACTTATTTGCACCAGTATCTGAAAAATAATCCCTTGTAGAACATTTAATTACACTGTGTTCAGTTCAGAGCAATTCAATTCAATGGGCATTTTAGCATATACCACACGCCAGGCACTGTGCAGGGCATTCAGAGAGCAAACACAAACCAACCAAACCTTCCTTGTGCTCAAGGAGTTTCCATTTTTACTGAGAACTGGCACACAGATCAATAAATGTAAAAACACTTCCAAAGTAGGTTTGGTAAAGCTTTGACAGTTGGGTTCCTTGACATATTAAGGTACTTAAGATATAAAGACAAGCCTCAGGCAGCTTACATTCCTTGGGGATGACTCAGAAGAGTCATCTAATGTCTGTTTGTGGCATCTTTAGAATGGGGATGATAAAAGGACCTCCCTCCAAGGAGTAATGCAAGGAGAAAATACGGTATTATTTGTAAAGTGCTTAGCACCTGGAACATAACAGGTGATTATTAAGTCAATCAACCAATGGCACATAATTTGTCAAGAAACTATGTTAAGAAAAACGATTAAGAGAGCAACAGTTCTCGCTCTAAGGAGGCACACACATATATTTATGTGTATACGTATATAGTAGATATATGATATAGTAGATATTTGAGAACCAGCCTTGGAGCCAGTAAAATCTGAGTTCAAGTTCTGCCTGTGACACATCGTGACTCTGATCTTGGCTAAGATATTTAACCTTTTTAGTTCTGAGTCTTGGCAACCATCTAAGACTAAATTGCATTGTTAGAGGGAGCTCGCCTGTCTATACTAATCCAAGCTCAGGTCTAGTACCTGTCCTTTATGTAAGACACATAGAAAACAGACGTGATGCCTCCCGACAAGGATCAGTGAACACTTTACTTGAAGCCCTCCAATGAAAAGGAACGTCCCTTTTCTTCCCCTGTCTCAGGACAGTGCATCTACTTTTGGACATCTTTGATGCTCAGGAAGGCTTTCCTTATGCGAAGCTTCTATCCATCTCTCTGCAAACATTAGGTCATTTCTCTAACTCTGCCTTTTGGAGCCAAATGTAACAAGTCTCATGAGTTGGCTCTCCCCTAGACAGCCCTTTGCATCCTTGACGACAGACAGACGACAGACAACAGACGACCGACATTTAGCCAGCGTTCTCTATCGAAGGCCCCTTCCAGCTCCAAATGCCTTCATCCAATGATCCCTTGACCCTAACCTAGATAATAAAATCCTTTAACCTCTCTCCACTAAATTGTATTATTCCATTTTCTGCCTCCATGCTACTACACTGATTTACTCTGTCATTCAGTGATAGCATTCTATGTGTTAGGAAATGCTTAGTGAAGAGAAATCTAAATTGTAATGCCCCAAAGCCCCTTCAGGGGCTAAATTTTAAAAAAAAGGGGGACACATGCACAAAATCCTGGGCCATAAGGAAAGGGTTGTTAAAAAAAAAGCTGAGAGCTCAGATGAATCCTGTGAATAGCCAGGGACATGAGCCTAAATTTATAGGAGGTGCTTAGATGTACTGAATGTTTCATCACTCACTTTGCAGTAGCTTTTAAGAATATGTCTGTGGTCCACAGCATCATCTGTTTTTGACTTACACAGAAATTAATCAGGCCTTGCTTGATATGCTCTGAAAATTGTTGTTTAGCATTTGTTCAGTTAGTGAGTGTCAAGAAAATTTTAATAGAATTGTAGGTCATATTTTTTGTTATTTCTTTGACAACTGTTGGTCTTAATTGTTAATCTTCCCTAATTTTTTTAAAGCTTTGTTTCTGATCCTATTTTTTAGAACAAATCCTCCTGACCATAAAAAAATATATTTCTATGTGAATGTGTCCTAAGTAACTAAGCTTCAAACATATTTGGAATGGGTGCTTCACAAGCTGTATAAAAGAAAAAAAAATTGCTAAGTGATTTGACCATGAAAATAACACATTTCCTGTAAAGTCTGATAGGAAAGTTTTCAACCAAATGATTTCTCTTTGGCATGAAGTATAGTAAGAAAAATTATGTTCTCAAGTGCTGTGGGGCATTGTTATCTCTCTGCAAATGAGTTTCAACAACTGCTTTATAAATTAATAACATCTATTTATTGAACAGAATAATGGACCAGCAATGTGACTGATAAACAGAAAGGGAAAATTACCAAATGGAAAACACGAAAGGAGGGACCATGGCTTGCTTTGGACCTAATGTTTCTTCCCTAGGATGTTCTCTTTCCCTGGCCTTATGCATGTTCCAAAATGTCAATGATGAATATTTTAAAGACAAATTCCTGTCATGTCAGAGTTTTGACCAAGATCTCTTTTATGCCACCAACAAAGTGACTTCAATCCATCCCTTCTAGCCTCTGACAGAAGCTGCTGACGTAACATATGCCTTTAGGTGAAAATTAGACTAATCATGTCCACTTAAGGTATGTGGATGAAAGGTAAATGATGTTTCTCTTAAACTGATCAAGAGAGTGCTGGCTTGAGACGGATTTTGAGTGACAGAAAGAAAGTGTTTTCAACAGGATACAAATGGAGATGTTGCACAAGAAAGAGGGGATTGGAGGAAAAAGAAAGCAGCTTTGGTCTTTATAGTGGAGAGTAATTCCAGCATGGCATTTTTATTCCTTTGGTGCCTGAAGATGATGATTTGGGCTTTTCACAGCTGCTCTGGTGATCCAAGATGAAAAGAGTTGAAAAGAAAAACATTTGACTGATGGTAGATGCAGAGTAATAGTAGACCCCAAATTAAGTTGCCCTCAAACACTAAGTGGCTCCTGGAAATGTAGTTCACACACTCACACTCACACACACACACACACTCACACATGTATTATTACTTAACCTTCTGTGAGACTGACATTTGGAATTTGGATGGTTAACTCTTTAAAAAGCTTGAATAATAATCTTTAAAGCAAAATACTTTAAAATGTGCTGAAGGTCAGAGGCAATGTCTGTATAGTGCTTTATCAACCTTAAAGTGCAATATCAATGTCATCTTTATGATTCTTTATTATAACATGTCATTATTGCTGTTTTTTTTTTCTTTTACTTATAATTTCACTGGTGCAAGGCAATTGCCAGTGAAAAACTTCCTTTAGCCATTCAGCTGGACACAAGTTCTGAAATATATAGTTTTAGAACATTGCCTTAAGTGACACATATACAGACCAAGTTAGTATGTGTCAGAAGTGAGACTTGAACACAGGTCTTCTTAACTCTTGGGCTAATTCTTTGTCAGTGACTTTTCCACCACATCCCTGAGAACCTCATCATTGGGAAATCTCATCATCCTGTAATATTCTATAACCTTTGGTCTTCACACTTCATCAGTACCCTCTGTCCCTCTGATTAGAGGGTGGAGCCAGGAACTCCTCAACCTTCCTTTGTGTTGGCAACACAGGACCTTCATCTCCCCATTTCCCAACTGGCTGCACACATTTTGGACTTCTTTGACTATACCATCCCACCATACCCCCATCCGTCCTCCCCTCCCCACCCCTAACATCTTTTGTGTGTTATCTTTCTCCATTAAATTATAAATTCCTTGAGGCCTGAGGATAGGGAGTGTCTTTCATATATTTGCCCCCAGTGTTTTGCCCCTTACTTGGCACATTGTAAATACTTAATAAATGTTTATTAACTGTTTACTCTGGGTTACTCCATGCTGCCTGTCATTGTTAATCACTACCATTGTTATTGTAATGATTGTATGAGGAATCATGGGATGGGAGCACACAAGTAGGTACAGGGCAGGTCTTGTAGCCTCTCCTTGCCCCAGGAAACTCTCCTGGACTCAGTGTTTCAGAGGATTTGCTCCTCTGACCTGGTAGAGAGCAAGAGTGAGAGTTCCTAAGAGCAATGAAATACAAAGTCTCATCTAAACACTAATGCAACCAGGTAGACCAGTGCACAGTAGTTAGATTTGGAAACAGGAAGGTGAGTTCCAATTCTGTCTCCTGCATGTCTGACCCTAGGCAGATCACTTGATCTCAACCTGTTTCCTCATATAGTTGTGAGTTTTAAACTTGACATCATATGTAAAGTGCTTTGTAAACTTTAAAGCACTATATAAATGAAGTGCTGGGCCTGGAGTCCAGAAGACCTGAGTTCAAATCCTGCCTGAGACACTTACTGTGCAATCTTTGACAAGTCATTCTCTGCTTGCTTCAGTTTCCTTAACTAAAATGGGTTAATAATAGCACTTCCCAGGGTTGTTGTGAGGATCAAATTAGATAGTATTTGTAAAGCAGGCAGCACATTGCCTGGCACATAGTAGGTACTATATAAATGTTAGTTATTATTATAATTAAATGGAAGCTATTATTATTAGTGGGCAGCTAGGTGGTGCCATGGATAGAGCTGGGCCAGGAAGTTCGCCTCATTTTCCTGAGTTTAAATCTGGCCTCAGACATTTACTTGCTGTGTGACCCTGGGCAAGTCACTTAACCCTGTTTGCTTCAGTTTTCTCATCTGTAAAATGATCTGGAGGAGCAAACCTCTCCAGTATCTTTACTGAGAAAACCCCAAACAGGGTCACAATAAGACACAACGGAAACAGCTGAACAACCACAGTTCTTATTAACAGCAAATAATTATTGTCTAATTATTAGGGCCATTCCTCTGGGAATATGGGCTCTGATTTCACAGAACCTTAGAATTTCAGTATGAGAAGGAATGCCAGAGACTGTTTTGTCCAACTCAAATCTGTATAGTAATTCACTTAACAACAGCCCAGATATTTGATCATCCTACATTTGCTTCAAGACCCTTGTAGTGAGGGAAGTGTGTCACTCCAGTTTGGGTTAAATCTAGTTGTTGGGAAGATTTCCTTATGTTGAACCAGTCTGGTTTTCTCTAGCTTCTACTGACTTCTTCTATGCCTACCCAGTTGGGCCAGGAAGACTTCCTTCCTTTTCTTAATAAAAGTCAATTAATATTTTCCTGGTGTATACAGTACATTATTTTTTTCATAGCTAATTTACTTTCTTTTTAAAAAAAATTGACATGGATTTATTATTTGTTTCTGCCACCCAATATCCCATTGAGGTAAAAAAAAAAAAAAGAAACACCACCTTATAAATAATAAGTACAGTCCACCAAAATAAATTCTCACATTGATGACCATATTAAGGTGAGTAGTGTGTTTCATCTTTGGTCCTCTGGAATAATGTTTATTGTTGTGTTGTTTATATTTCTAAAGACTTTAAAAGTTGTTTTTTTATAATATTGTTATTATATACATTTTCCTCCTAGTTTTACTTACTTCAGTCTGTGTCAGTTCATAAAGATCTTCCGAGTTTGCTCTGAAATTGTCTATTTTGATATTTCTTTTGACTCAATAATATTCTACTACGTTCACATATCAAAATTTGTTTAGCCATTCCCCAGTAGATTGGAACCCCTTTAGTTTCTGTTTTTTTGTAACCTCAAAAAGAGTTGCTATAAATAATTGGAGGCTATGTGTCATTTTCCTCTTTCTTTGATCTCTTTGGGATATAGGCCAAGTATCTGTATTGCTGGGTCAAAAGGTATGTACAACTTAATGACTTTTGGGGGGCATAATTCCAAATGCTTTCTAATGTGCCTGGACCTTCATAGATCCACTAACTATGTGTGCCTGTTTTCCTATAGCTCCTTTAACATCTGTAATTTCCTTTTTTTAATTTCATTTTTGCCAAACTGATGGTTTTGAGATGGGGCTTCAGAATTTTTTTTTTTTTTAATCATTTAGTGATTTAGAGAATTTTTTTTGCCATAGTTGTTAATAGCTTGGGTTTCTTCTTTTGCAAACTTCCTATTTCTATGCTTTGACCATTTATCTATGGGGGAATGCCTCATAATCTTAGAAATGTTCATCCACTTTTATATACCTGAATATGGGAGTTTTGTCAGAGAAACTTCCTATAAAGATTTTTCCCAGTCATGTTTCCCTATTAATTATAATTAGAAAGGAATTACTTGTGCAAAATCTTCATAATTTTGTGTCATCACAACTTATATTGTATTCTTTGTGATTCTTTCTATCATTCATTGGTCCCTTACATATGGCTCCCTTTATATCTGTTACGTTTCCATTATAAGTTTATCTTAGGATGTGGCGTAAGGTGTTGGTCTCTACCTAATTTTCACCCAACAACTTTATGGTTTGTTTTAAATCAGTCTTTGTCAAATTATGAGTAACTGGGCTCTCTATACTTTTGAAAACCATGATATTCTCCTTGTATGCAACCTATTTTGTGTCTCTAGTCTGTTCCAGTGATTAATGTCTCTTTAAAAAAAAACAGTACCCAATAATTTTCAATGATTATTACTTTGTATTATAGGTTGGGTTCTAGTACTATTAGAGATGTAGTACCTTTTCTTTTCCACTTTTGAAATTGACTTCTCATGCGATCCTTGAACTTTTGTTGTTCTGTTTGAATTTCTTATTATTTTTTCTAGCTCTATAAAATAATCTTTTGTCATTAATTGCCTTGAATAAGTAAGTTAATTTAGGTAGAATTGTCATCTTTATTAATATTAGTTCTATGTACTTATATACTAGTAATCTTTCTTCAATTTTTCAGATTTATCTTTATTTTGCAAAAAGGGCTTTATAAATAGATTCATGTACTTTTTGGATGTTTCTTGGTTGATAGACTCAAATATTTTATATATGTTTTAGAATTATTTTGCTTGGAATTTTACTTTCTATCTCTTCCTTCTGGACTTTCTTGGAAATATAATGGCATGCTGATGATTAAGGTGGCTTTATTTTATATAGTAAAACTTTGCTGAATTTATTGTTTCAATTAATTTTAATTGATATTTTAGGTTTTAAGTAAATCATCACATTATATGCAATAAGCAATAAATTTGACCATATTGATGCTCTTGATTTCTCTGTTGTCCTGTTAATATAGTTAGCATTTCTAGCACTGTTAAAGTGGTGAAGATGGACTTCCTTGCTTTATGCTTAATGTCACTGAAAAAGACTGACTTCTCTTCATTACCTGTAATGCTAGCTCTTGGTTTTATAATATTTATCATATTAAGAAAAAGTCCATGCATTCCTATGCTGTGTAAGTGTGTTTAACAGTAATGGAGATTGAATTTGCCAAACAATTTTTTCAGTGTCTTTTGGTATGATTATGCAGTTTTAATTATTTATATCATTGCATAGCTTATTATGTTTATATTCTTCAAACAATTTGTTCCTTTTATAAGTACAACCTGGTCATAGTGTATTCTCTTTCTAATATATTGTTGAGGAATTTTTGCTAATACTTTAAAATTTTGGCATCAATATTCTTTAGGCATATTGGTCTATCATTTTCTTTCTCTGCTTTGTGATCTAGGTATCAAGACCATATTTATATTATGGGAAAAGATGAGGTTTCTTCTTTTCCTATTTTTGCATGCAGTTTTTATAATATTATCATTAATTGTTCTTTTAAAATTTGAAAGAATTTACTTTTAAGTCCATCTTGTCCTGGAATTTTTTTGGGGAAGGGAATTCATTTATTGTTTATTCAATTTCTTTTTCTGATAATCATTTGTTTAATCTATATCTTCTTTTAGTGGTCTAGATATTTTATACTTTTGTAACTATTCATCTATTTCCTCTCTCAGTTTAATTAACATACAATTGAGTAAAAGAGCTTCTGATCATTTCATTTAGTGCCTCTTCAATTTGTGTGAATTCTCCTTTTTCATTTTTGACGTGTATAATGTTTTTTATCTCTTAAAAATCCAATTAGCTAAGTTTGCCTATGTTATTAATTTTTAAAATAACTAGGTAGTTTTATTTATTAATTCAAAGTGTTTTTTTTACTATAATTTTATTAATCTCTGTTTTGATTTTCAAAATTTCTACTTTGTAGTTTATTTGGGGATGTTTGATTTGCTGTTCTAGTTTTTTCTTTTTAGTTGTGTGCTCAATTAAATTGATTTATTCTTTCTTTTTTGATGAAATCATCTAGAGATAGATTTTCTCCCCTGAAGACTTCATTAGCAGCATCTCAAAAGTTCTGACATCTTGTTTCATTATTGCCGTTTTCTGTGATGAATTTTTCTATCATTTCTATAATTTGGTTTTTGACTTTGTGATTCTTTAAAATGAAATTATTTGATCACTAATTAATGTTTATTCTTTCTTCAAAGGCACTTTAAGGAATGACATACCCACAAATAGATACATATGTACATACACATATGTTTTTCTCTTCCATATATGTACCCCCCCCACATGTTGTGATTGGGAAATGATGAGTTTAGGATTTACATTTTTTCTGCATTTTTTGGTTTAGTCTTTATAACTTACTTTATGCCCCAGTATATTTATTTATAATTTTTGTTAAAATGCTCTGCATATCTAGGAAGTATGTAAAATCCTGTTTACAATCAGTTATCACTGCAGATCTGTCATCTCTAATTTTTCTGAAAATCTATTGATGTTTTTAACATCTTTTTTTTTCTTTAATAGATTAGTTTAGGTCTGAAAGGGGATAATTGAGGCAGGCCCCATAATATTATAGCTTCATCATGTAGTTCTCCCTGAATTTTGATTAACTTTTTCTTTAAGCTTTTAGATGTTGTGCTGTTTGATGTGTATATATTAAGTATTGATATTATTTCATTATCCATGGTCTTTAGGTATAATATGGCTTCCTTACTTTATCATGTCTATATTTATGGTAATTTTATCTGAATTTATGGTTGCTATTCTTCTTTTTTTAGTTCAGCTAAGAAGTAGTATATTGTGCTCCAGTCTTTCATTGTAATTACATTTGAATCTTTATGCTTCAGTTACACTGTAAACCACATTTTGTTGGCTTCTGTTTTCTCATGCATTCTATTATCCTCTTTTACTTTGTGAATTCATGTCATTTATAAGTATAATTATAATTGCTAATTGTGTATTTACCTCCATCCTGTCTCATTGTATTTTCTCTTTATTTGCTGTTTCCTACCTCTTTATTAAAAAGAAAGTGGTGGTGAAAGGTAGCGGGGCAGCTAAGTGGCACAGTGGATAGAATGCTAGGTTTAGAGTCAGGAAGATCCCTCTTTGTTAGTTAAAATCTGACCTCAGACACTTACTAGCTGTGTGATGCTAAGTAAATCACTTAACCTTATTTACCTCAGTTTACCCATCTGTAAAATGAGCTGGATAAGGAAGTGGCAAACCACTCCTGTATCTTTGCCAAGAAAACCCAAATATGGTCATGAAGTGTTAGATATGACTGAAAAAATGATTGAACAACAAGAAATGGTGAGAGAGAGCTTGCCTAACATAAATGATTTGTAATTGAAATAACATTTTCCCACATGGTGGGTTCTTTTTCTCTTCCTCTTGTTGTTCCGCTGTCCTTGGTCCTATATTTTTACTCTTTATTCCTTGTCTGCTCCTTTTCCCCCTTTAAATTGGACGTGTATATGTACTATTAAAAATACTACTACTTTATGGGTATATATGTATGTGGATGTAGTTGTATTCACTCTTCTTTTATCTGACTCAGAAGAAAGGGAGGCACATGGGATGCCTTCTCCCCACCCCTTCTACCATGTTTAAGTACTCTGTATCTCTTGCACCTTGATTATATTAAGGTGATTTTCCTCCCTTTTCTCCACTTTTATTCCTCAGTGTAATCTCCTGTCTCTCTCATTTCCATCTTCTCCTGAGACAATGAAAATAGAATAAAACCACTCCTAGGCCCTCTGTCTGTCATATTTTCCTTTCTCTGTGACTCTTGAAGATATTATAGTTTTGAGAATACATTTCTCTCTTATTAACATGTAAATAATTCATCCCACATAGCCTTTTCCAATGAACAAATGTTTGTACCTTTCTATATTTCTCTTGGCCCATAGTTTTTATTATTTTCCTCCCCTCTCCTCCCCTCCCCCAATTTTAAAATGTCTGCTCAGGCTGATCTTTCAAATGGGAATGCTTGGAAAACCTCTTTTTCATTTGCAGTTTATTTACCCCCTCTAGAATTATACTTAGTTTTCCTAGATAGAATATTTTTGGTTGTAGAAATTTATCTTTTAATTTTGGAAGAATATTGTATTCCAAACTCTCTCTCCTTTAAAATAGCAGCTAAGGTCTTGTGATCCTGACTTTGACTCATTGGTACCTGACCTGTTTTTTTTGGCTTCTAGTAGCTTTTCTTCTTTCTTTACAATTTTTCTTTTATTATCTTTCTCCTCTTTTCTTTCTTCTTTCTTTCTCTTTTCCCTATCTTCCTCTGTGCCTCCTTTCCTCCCTCCCTCCCTTCTCCTTCCTTCCTTCCTTCCTTCCTTCCTTCCTTCCTTCCTTCCTTCCTTCCTTCCTTCCTTCCTTCCTTTTATCCATCCCTGGAAGTTCTAGATTTTAGCTATGATATTCCTAAGACCTTTAATTTTGGGATTTCTCTTAAGAAGTAACAAGAATTCTTTCTGTTTCTACTTACCTTCTCAATATAAGAGATCTGGTCAATTTAAATTTATGATTTCTTGAAATATAGTATATAAGCTTTGTGTGTGTGTATATGTGTGTGTATGTGTATGTGTGTGTGTTTGTGTGTGTGTGTGTGTGTGTGTGTGTGTGTGTGTGTGTGTGTAGGGCCTGATTTCCAGATAGTCCAATAATTCTCAGATTATCTATCCTTAACCTATTTTCCAGGTCACTTGTTTTTGATGTTCTCTTTCTTACATTTTCTTCTTTTTAAAAATCTTTTGATTTTGCTATATCTCAAGATTGCCTTATTGAATTGTTGTTTTCAGTTTGGGCTATTCTGATTTTCAGGGCATTAAGGTCTTGAAAAAGACATCTTTTCTAAGGTGTCAGTTCTATTTTCCATCTTTTCCTCCTTAGTTATTCCATTTTGTATCTCTTATTTCATTTCTTCTTGGCACTCAAAATATATGGGTTGAAAATCATCCTGTGTTTAAGGATTTTATTGTCACATTGTGTGATGATGAGCTTGTGTGAATTTCTTTCACGGTTTGGGACATATTTCATATTTGATTTTGAGGTTAATCCTTACTGATAATTACTTTCTTAATAGTTTGTAACATATTACAATTGTTGATTTACATTAAAATAAATATTAGTTTGAAAGTGTAAGTTGCAAAGAGAAACAATGGATTTATAATCCCAGAACCTTGGATTTGGAAGGGACATCATCAGTCACCTGGAACAGTGGTTGTCTAGGTCAAACCCTCATACTGTGCATGAACCCTGTCTAGCTTCAGCTTGAAGAGTGTCCAGTGACTATGGAGTGACTACCCTGGGAGGCAGCCACAGCTCAGTGAGCTTCTCACCTAGTTCAGTAGGGACAACTTTTCCACCTCTGCCTCACTCTGGCATCACCTCCTCTTATTTGGTGAATTCCCATCAGACCTTCCATGCCAGTCATGCTGACATCTAACAGGGTTCAACCCCAACTCTTTTTGGATTCCCAGCTTCCTTTTATGTCTCCCTTTTATAATCTCCTTCCATTACAATGGAAGCTCCTTGAGGGCAGGGACTGTCTTTCTTTTTGCTTCTATTTGTATTTCTGGTATTTAGCACAATCCTGGCACTTAGTGCTTAATAAATTTTTTTTTATCTAATCCGGTCTAGTCTAATCTAATATTTAGGTTTCCTTTCTTTAAATTAGTCTAAAGTTTACCTACTTGGAACTTTTTCTCATTGCTTGTGCTTCTGCCCTCTGGAGCCAAGCAAAAAAAAGTCTGCTCCCTCTTTGGTTGTAAGTTTTGCTCTACAGATTAGCATGCTTGTGCTTCTGTTTGAGGGACTTCAAAGAAACTCAACAATTCAATTATATTTAATTTGTAATTAACTCCCTCCCAAGCAGCTAATGATGCATAGCATGGAGGCTGCGGTTCTTGATGGGCAAAGAATGGTAGAAAATGGTTCCTTTGGAGAATGCTTAGCTCAGAGTTGGTCACCAAGATGGTGGTAGCTTGCGATTCATTGAACAAAGGAAATTTCTATGTAGGCCACTGAGTTTGAGAATAGAATATGGCAGCTGATGAGTAAACGTTGCATCAGCTCTGCAAGAGCGATGGACATGTTTACATGTTTGACTGGATGGAATCTGGAATTCATTAAATGAATATTAAAGAGTCACTTAGAATATGTGATTTTATCGTTTTATGAGACTTTCTGTGGTAACCAGGAGAACTGGGAAAAAGACATGGTGCAGAGATTTCTGGCCATTGGGGAGTTCTGATCCTCAGTCACTGTTTGTGATTGAGGAAATCATGTTGTACTAGGAATTGTCCTTCCCTTGGAGGCTGGAGACCTGGGCTCAGGTCCCTGCTTTACACTTCCCCTCTTTTCTGAAGCTCTGTCTCTTCATCTGTAGACTGAGGATGAGGATTCTTCCCTTGCCTTTGGTGATAAGGTGTTTTTCAGTTGTGTCCAGCTCTTTGTGACCCCATTTGGGGTTTTCTTAACAAAGATACTGGGGCAGCTTTTCATTTCCTTCTCCAGCTTATTTTACAGATGAGGAAACTGAGGGAAACAGTTAAGTGACCTGCCCAGGGTCACACAGTGGGTATGTAAGCTGTATTTGAACTCATGAAGAGTGCTCAATCCATGGTACCACCTAGATGTCCTGCTTCCCTCCTCTACCTCACAGGATTACAGGGAAGATCAAATTAAATAATGTAGGCAATGTGCTATGTAAATGGTCAGAGTCACGTACTTGGAAGGGACTTCTCAACAACTGATAGAGGAAGATGGTATCATAAACAGACACAGGAAAGTAGGAAGAGGGACATACTTAAGAAAGAATAAAAGAAAGAGTTCAGTTTGAATATATTGTTTAAATGACAGTTATTATTTGTGGTATCTTTTTCTAAAAGTAAGGGATTATATATGTATGTATATATGCACATATGCAGCCTTTAAAGCTGTCCTGAAACAAAATAGTAGTTCCCTAAGATTAAGTTTGTTTGGCACCATTTTAGGTAATTTTAAATATTTGTCATAATTAGGAATATGTTTAACTGTCCTAAAACCAAGCTTAAGAATCATAGTATTAGGGAAGGCTAGGTGGTGCAGTGAATAGAACACTGGCCCTGGAGTCAGGAGGACCTGAGTTCAAATCCAGCCTCAGACACTTAACACAAAAACTATCCATGTGACTTTGATTAATTAAACAAATGCTTTATTAACTTCTGGTTTACATCATTCATTACCACCAGATTTCGAGTTACAATTTTTTCCCCATTTTTCCCCTACCCACCATCCCAGAATAGCAGTCCCACAAGATATCACTTCCTCCAATCTGCTCTCTCCCATATCTTCTCCCATACTCCCTTCAACTTTTCCATTAGAGGAAGGTGAATCTCTGTACCCAAATGCCTGCACATCTTATCTCCCAATTACATACAAAAGAGTATTGATAATAGTATTTATATATATTTGAAACATTTAATTTTAAGACCTCGGTTTTCAGATCCATTCCCTTTCTCCCTTGACACCCATTCCCTCTGGGAAGATAAGTAATTCAGTATGTGTTGTACATGTATAGCTATGCAAAATATTACCATAGTAGATATATTGGACAAGGCTGCTTATAATTCCGTCCCACCCATCCCACCCCCAACCTTGTCCATTCCCTACTTGATCCTGTCCTTCTTCTATAGTGGGTAATTCCAACCTCCCCTCCCCCAAGGATGCCCTCACATCCATCATCCCTCCTCTCATCCCCCATCCCCCTATTCTGCTGCAGGTTGAGATATCCCATTTAGTATGTATGTCTCCCTGAACTAAATTCAATGAGAAGGTGGTTTTGCCTTTTTGCCTTCCTGTTCTTCCCCTCCCCTGCAACTACTTCACTTTGCCTCTTCTACATGAGATAGTTTACCCTACCCTGTCTCTCCCCATCTCCTCTTGCCACTTTCCTCTCTCACCTCATAATTTCACCCCTTAAGTATCATTCCTATCCAACAAATTCAACTTATGCCCTCTCTCCTTGTATAACTGTAAACATATATACACACATTCACATATGTATTCATATGACCATACACCCTTCTTCCATTATTTTCATACTGAGAAAGGTTTCATCAGTCACCATTATTGTTTTTCCATGTAAGAATATAAATAGGTCAACTTTGATAAGTTCCTTTTGATTTCTTTTCCCTGATTACCTTCTCAGGCATCTCTTGCTTCTTGTGTCTGGATGTCAAATTTTCTATTCAACTCTGGTTTTTTCCTCAAGAATGCTTGAAAGTCCTCTATTCCACTGAATGACCATACTTTCCCCTGAAACAAAATACTCAGTTTTGCTGGGTAGGTGACCCTTGGGTTCATTCCCAGTTCTTTTACCCTCTGGAATATCATATTCCATGCCCTTCAATCCCTCAGTGTAGAAGCTGCCAGGTCCTGGGCTATTCTGATTGTGTTTCCACAATATTGAAATTGTTTCTTCCTGGCTGCTTGTAATATTTTCTCCTTGATCTGGGGATTCTGGAACCTGGCTATAATATTCCTGGGAGTTTTCTTTTTAGGATCTTTTTCAGGAGGTGATTGGTGGATTCTTTCAACATCTATTTTGCCCTCTGGTCTAAAACATCAGGGCAATTTTCCTTAAGAATTTCTTGAAGGGTGATTTCTAGGTTCTTTCTTTGATCATGGCTTTCAGGTAGTCCAATAATTTTAAAATTGTCTCTCCTGGATTTATTTTCCAGGTCAATGGTTTTTCCCATGAGATATTTCACATTGCCTTCTAATCTTTCATTTGTTTGGATCTGCTTAACAGCATCTTGATTTCTCATAAAGTCATTAGCTTCCATTTGCTCCAGTCTAACTCTGAAGGAATGGATCTCCTCAGTGAGCTTTTGAGATTCTTTTTCCATCTGGCAAATTCTACTTTTTAAGGCATTCTTCTCCTCATTGCCCTTTTGGGCCTCCTTTGCCATTTGAGTTAGTCTATTTTTTAAGGTGTTGTTTTCCTCAGTCAGACTGTTGATCCTCATTTCATACTTTTCCTGCATCCTTCTCATTTCTCTTCCCAATTTTTCCTCCACTTCTCTTATTTGATTTTTAAAGTCCTTCTTAAGGTCCTCTATGGCCTGTAACCCACTCATATTTTCCTTTGGGGCTTTTTGAGCAGGATTTCTGACCTTACAGTCCTCCTCCTGCTCCTTGCTTCGATACTCTTTGCCCCCAAAATAGGTTGAATTTTAAGGTTGAATTTTAAGGTTGAATTTTAAGGTTGAATTTTAAGGTCTTAAGGTTGAATTTTTCTGTTTATTTTGTTTCCTTTGCCTCGATTTGTTGCTACTTAATTACTTGACCTTTGGCCTTGTTGCCACAGCAGGACTCCACCATCAGACAGGGGAGTTTTTGTCCCGAACATTGGGGTATTCACAGCTTTCTGGAAAGCTGGATGCCCACCCCAGACCTCCCCTCACATCACAATCCAGGTCCAGGGAGGTTAAAGCAAAAGCGATTAACCCCCAAGACTGATTGCTGGATCTCCCTACAGTTTGCAGGCCAGGAGCTGGAGCTGTCACGGAAAACTACAAAATGGCATGTCTCCTCAGAGGCTTCTAGCCCCCAGGGGAGGAAGCCAACATGTTCCCCAAATACTGTTCCCAAAGTCCATAGGGCACTAACCTCTCACGTTTTCCTAGGCATATCTGAGTTGATAATTCTGGAATCGCCACAACTGCTGGTGTTCTGGGGTCCCTCCAGCCAGAGGCTAGCCCAGCCGCCCTGGGGCTAAAACCGTGACTCAGGCTGACCTGTGCTCAGCTCTCTTCGTGCTGCGCTGTCGGCTCCCAGATTGCTGTGCTGGTCCTTCCTGCAGGGCTACTGGGCTGTCCTCAGCGGGAGGTTATCTTCTCTGTGTCGTTCATTGGGTGCTGGGGATCCAGAAGTTGTTCAGAGTCCCCTTTTACATAATTTGGAGGTAATCTGCGGGGAGAGTGCCTTGGACACACGGTTTCTACTCTGCCATCTTGGCTCCGCCTATCCATGTGACTTTGGGTGAGTCACTTAACCCCACTTGCCCTCCAAAAAGCAAAAAAAAAAAAAAAAAAAAAAGAATCACAGTGTTAGATACTGGGGATGCCTGACTTGAAAGGCAAACAGATGCCATGTTGGGAAGGTGACAAGGGGGTCCACATCTCTCTATAACTGGTCATTAGTCCTTGGGCTATAAAAGAGTATTTCACTATTGCTAATGGCAGCTGTTTGGTGAGGAGGCTTGAGATCTAGCCCTGGATGTTGGTAATGAAGACCTAGCACTGTTTTTTTTTTATTTTAGGGAAACCAGTCTAAAATATTAACAAACTCATTTTAAAATGAGTTGGGCTAGCACGGTGGGGAGAGCGTTAGGCCTGAAGTCAGGAAGACATTGGTTCAAATTCAGCCTCAGACACTTATGAACTGTGTAGTGTGTCAAGCCATTTAGCCTCTGCTGGCCATGGTTCTCTCATCTGTAAAATAGGAATAATAGCAGTACCTATCTCCCAGGTTGTTGTAAGGATAAAGTTACATATACACACATATATGTATACACACATATAGAATGCTTTGTAAACATTTAAGCACCATCTAGGTGCTGCCTATTGTGACTATTAGTATTTTCAAGAGGCATATGAAATAGTCAAAATGTTAGATATGAAAATTCTTCTAATGAGTAGTTTGGGTATAAATAAAAGACCTCAAAGACATTCTCCAGTTTATTGAATGGAACCTTGTTGGAGGATTTAGGAAAATGTGAATGATTTGAGTCAAGAAGTACTAAGAACTTACTATATATCGGGGCGGCTAGGTGGCACAGTGAGTAAGAGTGCCGGCCTCGGAGTTGGGATGCCCTGAGATCAGATCCGGCCTCAAAAAATGCGCACCCACACATAAATAATGACTGGCCGTGTAACCTTGAGCAAGTTACTTAACCCCAATTGCTTTAAAAAAAAAAAGAGAACTTATTATATGCAAGAGCCTGTGCTAGGCACTGGGGAATAAATTCACATTTCTAATATTCTGGGGAAATTAATAAATAATCCCCAAGTAGGATATCATGGGACCTAAGAGGGCTCCTGGTTCAGCATACTCACTATATAGAGACAAGCACATTGAGGCCTCGGAAGCCAGTGGGACTCAAGGTTATGCAAGAGGCAAAGACAGGAATTTAATCCAATCTCCCTTCCACTTTATTCCAATGCCTCCTCTGTAATTTGGAGAGAGAGCTAACAGAGATGGAGATGAGGAAAGGCTTCCTATAAGGGATGGCACCTGGGGTAAGTCTAGAAAGAACCAATGTACCCTGAAAGATGGAGGTGAGGGGTGGCCGTGCATTAGTCATGGGAGGTGGGAGATAAGATTCTTTGCAAGTAGGTTCTCAGGCTTGGAATGTAGAACATGAACATAATGGGATGTGTCTGGAAAGGTCACTGGTGTCAAATGATGAAGGGCTCTCAATGCCAAAGAATAGAATTTAAATTTTGTCCTAGAGGCAATGGAGAGCTGTGGGGCAATGTGGGCAGACTGGGACTTTACATGGTCATCATGGCAGGTGGGTGATAGATGTGTTGGAGAGGCAGAGACTGGGAGCAGGGGAACCAGTTAGAGGGAGTTCCAAAAGGCAAAATGGATTGAATTCTGAACCAGAGGAGGAAGTACAGTGGCCATATCCTTGAGATCCTGGATCCTTCTAAGTATTAAATATGTAAGAGACCTTAAGTCATTGAATATGAAGCTCCTTGAGAAAGCATCTTACCCATCCTTACCCTTTCTGGATTCCACCTAAATCACCCTAGCCTAAAGAGAGGAGATGCTGTTTTTAAAGCATAGACAAGAAGGACATTCTACAGCCTCCTTTAGAATTTTTTGGAAGCATGAGAATGGGGGTTTTGAGGCTGGTGACAGTTGTCAGCATGTACCTTATATGTATTTTTTGCCCCATCTTGCTGTGCACAGCTGGAAATATAACCAGGGAGATTAAACTCCTTTATTTTATTATGCTTTGGGAAATCTGAACAAGAGAACAATGTTACTACAAATGAATTCTATTTTCCTTTTTCATTTCTCAAACCAAAGTCCTAGGAAATCTGTTACTCCCTCGGGTGACATCAGTCTTTATGGGGACAATGGGAGATGGTTCCCCTTCAGAGGCTTCTTTCCAGTCCTGACTTGAAAGGAGGTTTGGGGTCTGCAGGAGCTGCAGACAGTGAGATGTCACTAAGCCTGTAACTGCCATTGGAGTTTCTCAGCCCTCCTTTCTCCCCCTTTTAACGCAGGCCTTTCTTTTTCTTTTCCAACATCTGTTCCCCTAGGTCATCAATAAGAAATCCAAAGTCTCTCATTCTCCCCTTCCCAGAGAAATAGTTAGGAATTAGTTATTTCCCATGCTTTTCAAAGCTCACATGGTCATTTTATCCAATTGGCATAGGAGACAGAGACACATGAAATCATGAACGGTAAAAAGGCACCATAGTTAGAACAAAAAAAAAATCAATGGATTTTTATAAGTTTTTATCGATACTAAATTTTACTTGCAGTGGTGTTTGGACATAAATTTCAGGAAATTGTATGTAAATGTACTCATTAGTGCTTGGTAATATTGAGCATCTATTTTGGCTTTAGGCATAAAAGCTATTACTACTTATTAAAAACAGTAATTGACTTTCCGTTTTTTAAAACTCAGAATTTTCTTTTTCATTTTGGTTCCATCTCCCTTTTTTGGAGGGAGGCAGAGCATTTTTATAGGGCCCACCAATGTTCGCCTAGGGCATGTAAAGGATTTTAGGACAAATTACATTGTGCTCTAATAATTTTAAGGGCATAGGGGAGGAAGGGCAGGCACAGTGTTAGTGCATCAGCTATTTGGAAATGGATTTGTTCCAGCCAGAGAGAGACCCAGAACAAGCTGAAGGACTTTCTGATAAAGAATTACTCTCCAGTTACATAGTCTTTCATCTGAACCTCGTAGTTCTTATTTTAACATTTTTATAATTGATACCCAGATTAAAGATTTGATACCCAAGTAATACAACTGAATGAAAAGTATGGAGATAACCAGGGGTAGATGGCTTGTGAAACATGGTCTGGGGCCAGCTAGAGATTGTGATCCATGGGAGTTTGCACTCACACACTCACCAATGGCTGCCATCAGTGTGGACTGTCTTTTCAGTGGTGTAGATTGCAACCCATTTATTCTTTCTCATTGTCAGAACTCTTGTCCATATCTTTCTGTAAATCCTTCCCATAGGAGTTACCCTTTTAGGACCAAGAGGTCTTTATCCAGAATAGGAGTTACTTGCTTTTTTGTGTATGTCCTGGACCTTTTAGGCAGTCCACTGAAGCTTATAAGACCTAATGCATAAAATAAGATCCATAGAATCACAATGGAAAACATTTCTGTTGGAATACAATTATAAAATATTTTTTTAAAAAGAGACAAACAGATTCATAGGCCCTAGTTAAGAACTTATGCCCTGGATTTCTTGTTATTATATGAGTAAAAACTAGCATTTGTTAAACAATTACTAAAGATTGTGCTAGCTGCTGGGGATATACAAAGATATACAAATGAAATAGTTTTTGCTCTCAGGGAGCTTATATTCTGTAGGAAGAACAAGCACATACATGTATGCACAGTTTTATTGTTGATGATTTTGATAATACGGCACCAGTAATTGGTGGGAATAACAAAATCTTCAGGTAGGGCTTTAGCTGAGCCTTGAAGTTCTTAGAGACAGAAGTAGGGAGGGGAACCTTTCCTGGCATGGGGCATGACTTCAGCAAAGGCATGGAGACAGGAGATGTATAAAGAATAGGAAGAAGGCTCATTTGACAGTTTTGTAGGGTGCATTAAGGGAAGTAATGCAGGATAAGATTGGGAAGGTTGGTTGGAGGCCAGGGAATGAAAGGCTTTGAATGTTAATCCATAACATAGACTGGACAAAAAGGCATTTTTCGTCTACTTGGTTTCTCCGGTGTGGATAGTTAGGCCAGACTTTTTGGAATGATTGGATATCATTTAAAAGGAGCTGCAGGGCTTCTTGATGTAATCTAAGTTCTTTGGGGGCAGGGACTTTTGTTCTTTGTATCTCAATGTCTAGCATAGTGCCTGGGGATTCAGACTATACAAGCCCCTAATAAAGGTCTGTTGATGGATTGATGCAAGAAGGTAAAAACTCATATAATAACAAGAAATCCAGGGCATAAGTTCTTAACTAGGGCCTATGAATTTGTCTCTTTTTAAAAAAATATTTTATAATTGTATTCCAACAGAAATGTTTTCCATTGTGATTCTATGGATCTTATTTTATGCATTAGGTCTTATAAGCTTCAGTGGACTGCCTAAAAGGTCCAGGACATACACAAAAAAGCAAGTAACTCCTATTCTGGATAAAGACCTCTTGGTCCTAAAAGGGTAACTCCTATGGGAAGGATTTACACATGCAAAGCCCCAAAATCTCATTATGGTATATAAAAGAGAGTATCGTAGAGCCATGGCTTTGGTTTCCATGTTCTTTGTCTTCTTGTAAATATTCATTTAATTTCTAAGCTAGATAGTGTGTTTTCATACACCCATGCTTTTATTTCCCTCCACTAGTACAGATTACTCTCCCTCCACACTCTCTCATTCAGTTAATTACTGTACCTGCCCATCCCATAAATCTTCTATAGAGAGAGTAGTTACCCAAGGGCCTGCAGATCTCCTCATGGAGGCTAGTGCTAATGACCTGACTGTCCCTCATTGGATCCTGGCCCTTGAGTGGGGGGAAGCCTCTAGCCCTAGCACCTCATTTTATAGAGAAGGAAGCTGAAGCCCAGAACGGTGTGAACTGGTAAATGATACAGTGGGTGGAGTGTTGGACCTGGAGTCAGGAAGACCTGAGTTCGAATCCAGCCTCATACACTTACTGGCTGTGTGACCCTGAGCATCATTTAACAGCTCAGTGCCTCAGTTTCCTCATCCATAAAATGGAAATAAAGTATCGCCTCCCTCTGGCGTGTTGGTCAAAGTGCTTTGCACAACTTAAAGTGCACCATGAGTTTGCTGTGATTATATTCTTGTAGACTCCCTGACTCCACCTCCCTTCTGCTCTGTGGATTTTACAGCCCTCCTTACATGAAAGTCATTGATTGTAATCTACCTCTGTCCATATCCGCCCATCCCGCCATGTTCCTGTTGCTGTTCCAGCATCACCATCTCACTGACCGTTGTGAGTTCTCTACATGGTGAACCTTTTCAGTGAAATTCCAAGGAGTTAAACATGAGGATCATTTTCAGGAGCATATAGATGTGTATAGTGGACTGAAACACATATGGAATAAAGAACTTTGGAGAAAACCAAAGGCCAGAAGGGTGGTCTGTGAAACATTGTCCGATGACAGGAAAATGAGCTGGTCAAGAAATGAGAGCCAGCGATGACCAAAAGCCTTTGTGTTCCCAGAGGAGGCTCAGGATCTTAGGAGAAATCGAGGAGAGTCCTGAGCAATTTGAGTGAACCCGAGGGGAAAATGATGGCAAGACATGGAAGTGGGAGGGACAGGCATGGATGGGTTGGAATCCACATTATTAGAGGGAAGATCCATATTGATGAGCTCACATTTACACCCTCATCCCATGCACACACTTACATCCATTCATATACAGGCTCACACTCACATGTACATAATTAACAAAGTGCCGAGTTTCTTCCTGACAGTGTAGAGATGGGAACCAGCTTCAGCAAGCTCTCAAGGACCAATGGTTAAATTGTCAGTGTTATCATCAGGAATGGCCAAACACTGCAAATCTGAGTCTGATTGATTTTTACATTAATTGTCTAGACTTAAGTTATGGAGAAAATATGAATTATGTGCATTAAACTTAAAAGAGGGTGTGTGAGGTGTACTTCTCTCCCCTCCTCACCACCCACCCAAGCCAGTTGTTAAACATTTCCCAGCACACAACGGCTTCTGGGCCACTCTTGTGAGGGAATTCAGGAATAAAATTTCAACAGATGTTTCTAAAATGTGTGCTGTGTGTGAGGCATCGTGTTCAGTGTTGGGAATGTAAAGAGTAGGATTCTAGACACTCTACTTGCAAGGAGAAGGTATCAGAAGGCCCGTGCACAGATATTGAAGATATCCAGGAAAGGGCGATAAGTGTGAAGGAGGCACACATGCTGGTCAAGTTCCTTGAGGAATTTGGAGGGAAGGATCACTTTCTCTGGGCTGCAGGGGCACAGAATGGACGATTCCACAGAATAGCCCCTGATTTCAGCCACGAAATCTTCCAGTATATTGAGGAGGGCCTGGGGCTGCAGGACTGCATATGACACCATATGCCACATTCCACACCCATAGTGAGCCCCTTCCCCACCTTCCCCAAGAGGAAGGAGATTCAGCTCATTGTATGTTCTCTAGGATGAAGGCTAGCTGCTCTAATTACTCAAGAGTTCTGCTGCCTTTTAGTGATGTTTCCCAGATTTATTTTAAGTCTGGGTTTCATTTCAAGGGTGAAATAATGTAAAATATATTAAAGAAAAAGTATGACATATTAACAAGCCTATGCCATTACTTAGCTTTCAAAAATACCATTTTAGGTGAGGCATATCTTAATTTTCCTGTCTCTGTACTTAAATCTGTCTATATATCTACCCACATATACCTATATACACATCTATCTATCTACACACACACACACACACACACACACACACACACACACACACACACACACATACACATTGACAGGTATTTAGGTGGTGTAGTGGATACAGTGCCAGGCCTGAAGTCAGGAAGACTCATCTTCCTAAGTTCAAGTCTGGCCTCAGACACTTCCTAGCTGTGTGGCCCTGGACAAGTCTCTTTGCCTCAGTTTCCACATCTGTAAAATGAACTGGAGAAAGAAATGGCAAACTACTTCAGCATCTTTGCCAAGAAAGCCTAAAATAGGGTCATGAAGAGTTGGATACAACTGAAAAACAACCGAACAACAATGTGCCACGCACTGTGCTATATTATCATTCTTTATTATTATAATATGATTATTATAACTTGTGCTGTTATATGCTAGTTTCCAGACTTTCTTCATTGTATGGTGAGGCAGACTGGGCTTTGAACCTGTTTTGTTGATGAGGAAGTTTAAGCTTGGCGTTGAATAACAAACTTACCACATGACTTAACTCAGGGCTCCCACCTCTATGTTTATCCCAGAGATTTGCAATCCTCTTTAGATACAGTGATGGGTGAAATAAAATTAATTAGAAGCTGGAGCCTGATTTTAGGATGGGATGCCAGACACATAATCAGATATTAGGGGAGCTATAAAGCAAAACCTGGGATTTGTATATTTAGAACTCATAATAAATCTGTCTGTCATGGAAATCAGATGACTCAATGTGCATCCTTGAAGGCTAATGGAATCACAGAGTCTGTACCTTTCCTTTCCCCAGCAGGCGTTTGGGGTCTGCTACCTTATAGGTGTAAGCCCGTGACCAGGGAAGTTCATTCTTCCCTGACCCTCCTTGGTAATGATCACGAGCCCCCAACTTTCGTGTAAAGGAGATTCTGATCAAGGGAAGCCAGCTGAGTTTGAAGTGAGAAATTAGAACTGATTGTTTGTACTCCAGCTTGATATATCCTGTGCAACAGACCCACCTTTGGGTGTCAAAATGTGCCTTGAGCTTTGGAGCCTGTTGATCCATAGGCATTAGCGCAGCTGCCACAGCACATCAGACTTGTGTTCCATCTAGCTCCTTCTTTGGGGGCACTAGAAGCCCCTGGGGACATGCTAATGGGAGGCTCCACTTCCTCTGTCCTTCTGAGGGATGAGTCATCAAGGCCCTGCTGGTCTGAGCCAAGAAGGGCTTGAAATTCACTGAGTCAGGAACCAAAGGGATCACCGAATCCAATTTCTTTATTTTACAGTTGAGGAAACTGAAGACCAGAAAGGTCAACCTTGCCCAAGGTCACAGAGGTAACTAAGCTGGAATTCTAGCCTCAGACTACAAAGCCAGAGCTCTTTATACTGTGTGAATCAGTCATTTAACAACCATGTTACAGGCCATTCTAGGTAAAGCACAGTAGGCGCTTTATTAGCCACCTACAGTGTACTAGGCACTGTATTAGGCATATGGAATGGAAAGATAGACGTAGAACAGTTCTGGCCCTAAAGGAGCTTCCATTTAAATGATGGGAGACATCAAACAATTAAGCATTTACCATGTGCCCTACTGTGTGGCAAGTACTCCCCCCTCCCCTTTGTTAGCCCCAGGAATATATAGAAAAAACTCAGATTCCCATCTTACCAATGAAGCTTACCAATGAAGTCTAGCTGGTCAGAGGCAGCAAATGCATTGACAACACCACCTATACTGCATTACCGTCACCCCCCCCCCACACACACACACTTACACCCACCCACCATCACCCATGCTCTTACCATCACCGTCGTAGAGTTCAACTCTATATTCTCTAACTCTAGGTGTGTCATAGATCCGCATCCCATAGCAGAATGTAAGTTCCTTGAGCATAATAGAGGCAGTATTATCACAGTGGAAAGAGCACCCAGAGGGGCCGAGTTCAGATCCTACTTTTATATCGCTCTCTGTGTGACCTTGGGTAAATTGCTTCACTCTCTGGGACATCTGTGTGATGGACATTTTATAATAAATGGTCCCTGTGATTCCTTCAAGCTCTGAAGTCTATGCAATAAGAAGAGGGTAGGCAAGGATGTCTCATGAGGATCTTGGCAAAGAGATTTCTTTCTCCATTCTGGCCACGTTTTACACATATGCATATATGTATATATATATGCATATATGCATATATGTATATATATGTATACACACATATATCCACATATAACTTTTAACCAAGATCTTCATGAGACATATATAAATGCATGTCTGTTTCAATATAAATATAAACACACATATATACACATAAATGACCTGTCTGTCTCTGTCTGTCCTAAGGCTTTTAGAATACCCCCTTTCTGTTCATCTGACACACAGTAAGCAAGTTCCCTGAGCTGGAAATCTGGTTTGTATCAGCTCTGTCTGTGTCCAGTGATCTGTGCTGAATTGTGTGCTGTGGCTGGTGTCTGGTCCTGAGTCCTTCTCAGTATTTATGGCCTCACTTTCACTGCTGTGACCCTATTGGCAGAAGTAACAAAGAGTCGGGTGCTGAGGACGTTGACAGACGGCAGTGATCTCTGCTTTGAGTTCCCTTAGCTGCCTGGGCTGCAGGCTTCATTGCTTAAATTGCTTCTCATTACAGCTATGCCATTCACTGGAGGTGCCTGATATGACAGGCAGGAACAGGCCAGCCAGGGTACTGTCACTGCCTCTTCCAGAATGCCAAACTTTGTTGGGGTGTGGGAGTGGGGGAAGGGGCAGAGAAAATAAACTCAAAGCAAAGATGACATATTTGGTTCAAGGTTGGCAGGGGTTTCTGAGGCCTCCTCAGTCTACTTTTCACAGGCTTTGGAATAAAACATGGACAGTGCATTAGGCCCAAAAAGAAGGGCTGATATTGGACATTTCCTTAAATCAGGAAGATGCCCATGAAGATCCTAGGCTGGCCCATCCTGTCCAGTCCAGATAAAACCTTCTGGGATATGGCAGAAAGGTCATAGGGAGAGCAGTTCAGTCAGTGGGTCATTTCCCACTGGCTTAATAGCCACAAAGTGTTTGTGTTTTCCTTGTGCTTCTGGGATAAGATACCCCTCTGAGTGGCCAGAGCATCAGAGATGTAGTGTTGGGAGGACCCTCAGAGGCCTTCAGATGAAGAAACTGAGGCTAGCAAGATTAGGTGATTCTACCCAGGGTCCTACAGGGAGTCATCATCCCAGGTGGGGTTCACTAACTGTAGGCAAGCCATCTGTCACTCCATTATACAGTTCCCCTAAACCACTTACAACCTGGTTCTAGTATATCCTTCCAAACTTATTTGACCTTATCCTACTATATTTCAACAACTTGCTGTTTGTAGAATGGGAAATTCCTTCTCCTACCCTTGTGCCTTCGTGTAGTCTGACCTCCATGCCAGGGATACCTGGCCTCCTCACCTTCTCTGTGTCTTCAAGACTCACTTTAGGCATTGCCTTCTAAAAGTGGCCTTTCTAAAATCTCCACTTGACAGGACTTCCCTCCTCTCTCCCCTATTACTTTGTCCTCACTTTCTCTGTAGTTAATGTTTTCTTATCCATTCACATGATACACCCCTCTCCCCATCCCACTGAATGTAAGTACCTTGAGGACAGGGACCACACTCCTTATGGCATCTGTATGCCCGGTGCTTACTGAATAATGGATACTTAAATGTTGAATTGAATTATTGATTTATGGTCATATAAGTTACCATATCCTAGTCCAATACTTAGCTCAGATTTATTTGTGGCTTACAGTAGCTTACTAGATACACTGGTGGAAGGAAATACACCCTTCAGTGAGATTATGGATCCATCAGAGTATCAAAGAATAGTTTCTGCCCATGTAGTCTATCAGAAGTCGGGAATACTTGGCCTCAGGGCCACTTGTGGCCCCCAACACTCGTGTGCAGTTGAACCAGATTAAAATGTAATTGTGAAGTATTTTATGAAATGGATAAAGGTACAATAAAACTTATGTTATATTAATATGCAGTTTTCTTAGCATATGCCACAGGGATCCTTATGCATGATTCAATATCCTCCATTTCTGTTTTGAGTTTGATACCACTGGTCCATATTTGCACATTCCTCACTTTATGTGACTTGGTTATTTATTTTTCTTTTAAATTAATTATTTTTTCCAATTAACATGCCTTTGTTTCTTCTTCCTTCCAACCCCCTACATTGAAAAGGAAGAGAAAAAGAATAAACAAAACTTTTATAACAACTATGTATTTGAGATTTCAAAAAAATAATTCCCCACATTTTAGTCCATTAGCTCTTTTCTCCTTTCAAATTAAATTTTATTTTTTTTAATTAAGATGCATTTATTTTCTATGTATTTATTTAGATGTGTGTTATTTATGTACTTGGTGGTTTCCTTTAGAGGCTGAGAGGTAGAGTGGAAAGAGGACTGGATTTAGAATGGGACAAACTGGGTTGGAATCCCAGTTTGGCCTTTTCTTATTTATGTGACTGTAGGGAAGTAATTTCCTCTCTCTGGGCTTCATTTTCCTCATCTGTAAATTGAAGGGGTTGGTTCCTATGACCTCTCAGGTCCCTTAAGGCTCTAAACCTATTGGATAATAGAATGAAAAGTCAACTTTTCCATTCATTTTGCCATTTGTATTCCCCACGCTTGAGCCAATGGATGGAAGTTATTAAGACTTGTTGAATGAATGAAATGGTGAAAGAGAGAATCATGCAGGCCAATCACCTGCTCCTTCCCCTTCCCAAACATAAAATTTTAGATTATCTGTATTGATTTCTTGTTTTTATATCTCATTCATTTTAGAGTCTTTTCCTCTTTACCTTCTTCTACCTAGCAATCTAGTCCTTATAATAGATAAAACACACACACACACACACATTTCAAGTTGTGCTCTACATAAGGAAATAGTGAAGGGAAGAAGGAAAGGGGAGAAATTAACCCCCAAAATGGAAAAGAACTCTAAGGACATGCTTTTTTTGTTTCAGGTGGCCTTTGTGGAGCACCCAGACAGGTGGCTTAGCCATCTGAATTCATGGCAGTGACCTCTCTTTGGTTGGTTGGCCCTAATTTTTACTTCTGTTGCACATTCTTCTTGCAGAAGGATTATGATTTGTCCTCCCCAGTAGGTATTACTGGAGGTTCCATTTGGGTCATTGTGCCTCTTGTGTTAGTTATCAATATTTTATGCAAGGCCTGAATGCTGTCCTGTCCATTACATATTATTGAGTAAACCTATAAATACTTGTACTCGGGTGATATTTGACTTCATTTTGCATCTAACAAGTTGAAATAAAAACCGACCTAAGTGTGATTGCATTGTTAAAATGTTCAGATAAATTATTTGGCTCATAAATAAATAATTTAAACTTTTATGATAATGGAGGGAGGAAAGGTGGTACAAGGCTTTTTGAATATGCTAGTAATTCAGTCTTCTGAAGCTGAGATCAACAGCACTGTGAATTAAATGGCACAATATTGGAGCACAGACTTCTGTGTCTTAGAACAACAAGTCACTCTTTGGAGACATTTACATTGTTGTAGACTTATCAGTATGGAAGGAATATTGTGTAAAACATCCTCATTAGCATTCATTTACAGGATGGTAGATTTGGAATAGAAGGGCTCTTCTAGGTGAATGTGTCCCACCTTCTCCTTTTACAAGTGAGGAAGCTGAGATTCAGCGAGATGAAATGGCCTCAGGGTTCTGTAGCTAAGTAGTGGCAAAACTGGGGATTCCAAGTCATTTCCCTTTCCACTGGGTCACGTTTTGTCTCTTTCACAGCTTTTGTGTTGTAGGTGCTTCCCTGCCTAGAGCCATGTAGCGAGCATTGAATGGCTCCATAAGATGGAGAAGGAGTAGAAAGAGGCTAGGGTTCCAGCTCATATCCTTTCTCTCTCTTCCTTTCTCCATTCCCCTCTTCCCTCCTCTTCCTTTGATCTCACCAGGGACTAAACTGGAGAGTGACCAGACCCACCCCAGGGAGGCAGGGCTGGTATGGGTACAGCTACAGCTTGCTGTCTTTTGCCCACATCTTGCATTTCAGCCGATGATGGCAAACTGCTTTGCTGCCCTGATGTGCTTTCCACTGTGTAGGCACAATGGGCAAGGCAGCCAGTCTCTATTTATTGGCCATCTACTGTCTTAAAAAATAGTTCTGTCTTATTTTGATTCCTCTTTTTTTCTCCCTTTATTATTTATGTTTCTCATCATTTAAAAAAATTGAGTTCCAAATACTCTCCCTCCCTCTAGCTCCTCCCTCATGCATGGAGAAGGCAAGAAATGTGAAACCCATTATACATGTGAAATCGTTTAAAATATCTTTTCATATTAGCCAATGTTGGGTCTGTTTGGTTTCGACCTCCTATACTTTTAGAATGGAGTCCTCCTTTACTCCCTCTACACAGCAAGCCATCTCCATTAGGAGGAAGACTAGGAAGAGAGCTCCTACTGTGAGCCAGGCACAGGGCTACGCTCCTTACAAAGGCTCATTGTAAGTAGGAATCACTTCATCCTTTGTCCTTGTGCCCCTAGTGCCCAGCCCAGTGCCTGGCTCATAGTGGGAATTTAACAAATGCTTGTTGATTGGACAATGATTAAAAAGGGGAAAGGAAAAGTAAACACAACTAAGGCGTGTATTTACTGTGTTTGACCGTGTAAGCAATGTTCTATAGCCATAGTCTCTGACCTCTTCAAGGAGGAGAGGGGGCCCCCTCTCTCTTTTTTAGACATCTTAACCACCTCTTGCTTCTTGCCTCCTTTGGCCACCCTCTAACTCCCAGATTCCCAGTGTCTCCATGGTCCCCAGAATCCCCAACCCCAAAGTCTATTATCTGGCTTTCACATTTTGTCTCCTTTTCCCATTCCTCAGTGTGAAGGGCCCATCCCTGAAGTACTGTCAATCTCAGCTGAGAGGTTCTGATTGTAAACAGTAATTGCCCCTGAGCAGTAGGAACTTCCCCTCTGAGCCAGATCCCGAGGAATCTGGAAGCAGGGATTGATCTCATTAGCTGGCTATAAAATCCAAAGGCAGCAGGTGAATGTCCAGTGCAGAGCCTGTCAAACTCCATACCTTGTTGTCTACTTAGGTATTAAAAGCCTTCAGCCTGCCCCCAGACTTCGTTTCTCATTAGCTGTCTCAGACTTTATCGATTCTGGCTCTGACATCACCTTCCACTTCTTGCCCTTTGGTTCTGCCACCTGTATCCTGGTTACTGACCTCAGATTTTTCTTAAGACCCTCCTGGACCCTCTTTATATGGGGATCTCCTGGCTGCTTCATTCCCCTCTCTGGTGAGTAGGGAATGTTTCACTGTGTGCCATGGAACCCACAAGCAGTAGAATGGGGTAAATAGTATCTTTGGTTATTAGATAAGAGAGAGAAAGTGGGCTGAGTCTTAGGTGTTCTGACTTTCAATCTCAATTCCTCTGTGCCTTTACTGTGGACATAGCAGTTACTTCCCCCCTTGCATTTCATTTTCTCCAGTCATAAAAAGAAAGGGTCAAATAACATGGTGAGTAGTGTCCCTTTCTGCTATGTAGCCACCTAACCCCAAACCAATTATATATTTTCTGTCTTTATTAGTATTCATGTATTGAACCTGAATGTTCAACATTCTCTAGGAACGTCTGCATTAAAAATGGAAGCCTGTAAACATTAATGATAATAAGTACATTCCTGTGGGTGTTTAAAGTTTACAAAGCTCCTTACATCCTTTTTTTGGTGTTTGAGCTTATCAACCAGTCAAGCATTTATTAAGCTACCTTTTGTGTGCCAGGAGCTAGATTCTAGGAGGTAGGTGGTAGGTATTACAGTTTATTATGTCCATTTGAGAGATAAAGAAATTAAGGGTTGAGGGTTAATTGACTTGCCCAAATTCTAATAGCTGGTAAGTGTCAGAGATCAGTTAAAATTCAGGTCTCTCTTATTCCAAGTCCAGGATGCTATCCAGTACAACACAAATCTTTATCATTAAACTTTGATACA
This sequence comes from Gymnobelideus leadbeateri, assembly GCA_011680675.1. Classification (NCBI taxonomy): domain Eukaryota; kingdom Metazoa; phylum Chordata; class Mammalia; order Diprotodontia; family Petauridae; genus Gymnobelideus; species Gymnobelideus leadbeateri. The sequence goes on along the minus strand of WOXC01007204.1, from coordinate 1,185,672 downwards.
GAGCCCCTTGTATATAGAGTACTGAGATTAGTATTAGGGCAGCTAGGTGGTATCATAGTGCACAGATCACTGGACTTGGAACCAGGAAGACTCATCTTCATGAGTTCAAATCTGGGCTGGGACACTTACTAGATATGTGACCCTGGGCAAGTCACTGGTTTTTTTTTTTTTTTTTTTGTCTCAGTTTCTTATATGTAAAATGAGATGGAGAAGGAAATGGCAAACAGCTCCAGTATCTTTGCCAAGAAGACCCCAAATGGGGTCCTGAAGAGTTGGCTTCAGTTACCATGACTGAAACAACTCAACAACAAGATTGGCATTAGGATACAAAGACGCTTTGGGCAAAATTACTGCACTCAAAATTTTTATAATAATTTTGGAATTTGTAAGGAGAATACTTTTAAGGATGATGAAGGGCCTTCAGCTTATACTTCTTAGGATCAGTTGAAGGAAATAGGGGTGTTTAGCCTGGAGAAGAGATGATTTTGGGAGAGGAACATGATTCTGGTTTGCAACAATTATTGTCTTCAAAGACATTGATAGGGAAGAGGGAGTCATCTTATTCTGTGTGGCCTCAGAGGGCAGAACAGGTACGATGGATCAGAGCTGCAGCAGAGGCAAACTTGGCTATAAATCAGGGGGAAAACCCATTTCCTAATAATGAGAGCTGTCCAGAAAAGGAGGCGGCTGCCTGGAATCCCACCTCATTTAGGGTCTTCAAGAAAAGGTTAGGGTTCTGCTTTTTGAGCTCTCTGAGCAGGACATTCCTTTTCACATCTGGACCAGACTTGATGGCTGTTGAGGGCTCAACTCTGAAATTCTGTGCTCCTGGGCTTTAGAGTGGCAGGGCTGTTCTCCCCTTACTGCCCATACCAGGCTCACAGCCACACACCTACCTCGCCTTTGCAATCTGCTCAGGACCCTGTGGCATTCAGTTTCCCTATTTGTGAAATGGGTATAGCATAGGAATAGTGTCCACCTCTTGGGGTGCTGTGAGAAACAAGTTGTCCTTTATCCTTCATTTTCTTTTTTTTCCAAATGCTTTATTAACTTCTGGTTTACATCATTCATTTCTGCCAGATTTTGAGTTACATTTTTCTCCATTTTTCCCCTACCCACCACCCCAGAATAGCAGTCCCACAGGATATCCCCTCATCCAATCTGCTCTCTCCCATATCTTCTCCCATACCCCCTTCGACTTTGCCATTGGGCAAGGTGAATCTCTGTGCCCCATTGCCTGCAATCTTATCTCCCAGTTACATGCAAAATAGTATTAATAATAGTATTTATATATATTTAAAACATTTAATTTTAAAACTTTGAATTCCAGATCCATTCCCTTCCTCCCTTGTCACCCACTCCCTCTGGGAAGATAAGCAATTCAGTATATGTTGTACATGTATAGCTATGCAAAACATTACCATAGTAGATATATTGTAAAAGACTGGCTATATTTCCCTCCCACACATCCCACCCCCCACCTGCTCCATTCCCTACTTTGATCCTGTCCCTCTTCAAAAGTGGGTATTTTCAGCCTCCCCTTCACCCAGAATGCCCTCCCTTCGATCATCCCCCTCTTATCCCCCTCTCCCCTATTCTCCTGCAGGGTGAGATATGTCATTTAGTATGTATGTCATTCTCTCCCTGAGCCAAATTCAATGAGAATATGGTTTTGCCTTTTTGCCTTCCTGTTCTTCCCCTTCCTTGCAACTACATCCCCTTGCCTCTTCTACGTGAGATAGTTTACCCTACCCTGTCTCTCCCCATCTCCTCTTGCCACATTCCTTTCTCACCTCTAAACTTCACCCCTTAAGTATCATCCCTTCCCACCAAATTCGACCTGTGTCCTCTATCCATGTATACCTGTAAACATATATACACACATTCACATATGTATTCATATGCCCATATACCCTTCTTCAATTATTTTCATAATGAGAAATGTTTCATCAGACACAGTTATTGTTTTTCCATGTAGGAATGTAAATAGTTCAACTTTGATAAGTTCCTTTTGATTTCTTTTCCTTGATTACCTTCTTAAGCATCTCTTGCTTCTTGTGTCTGAATGTCAAATTTTCTATTCAACTCTGGCTTTTTCCTTAAGAATGCTTGAAAGTCCTCTATTCCACTGAATGACCATATTTTCCCCTGAAACAAGATACTCAGTTTTGCTGGGTAGGTGACCCTTGGGTTCATTCCCAGCTCTCTTGCCCTCTGGAATATCATATTCCATTCCCTTTGATCCCTCAGTGTAGAAGCTGCCAGGTCCTGTGCTAGTCTGATTGTGTTTCCACAATATTGAAATTGTTTCTTCTTGGCTGCTTGGAGTATTTTCTCCTTGATCTGGGAATTCTTTAACCTGGCTATAATATTCCTAGGAGTTTTCTTTTTGGGATCTTTTTCAGGAGGTGATCTGTGGATTCTTTCAACCTCTATTTTGCCCTCTGGATCTAAAACATCAGGGCAATTTTCCTTGAGAATTTCTTGAAGGGTGATTTCTAGGTTCTTTCTTTGATCATGGCTTTCAGGTAGTTCAATAATTTTTAAATTACCTCTCCTAGATCTATTTACCATGTCAGTGGTTTTTCCCATGAGATATTTCACATTGCCTTCTATTCTTTCATTTGGTTGGCTCTGTTTAACAGCATCTTGATTTCTCATAAAGTCACTAGCTTCCATTTGCTCCAGTCTAACTCTGAAGGAATAAATCTCCTCAGTGAGCTTTTGAGATTCTTTTTCCATCTGGCAAATTCGGCTTTTTAAGGCATTCTTCTCCTCATTGTCTTTCTGAGCCTCTTTTGCCATTTAAGTTAGTCTATTTTTTAAGGTGTTATTTTCCTCAGTCAGGCTGTTGACTGTCATTTCATACTTTTCTTACATCTTTATCATTTCTCTTCCCAATTTTCCCTCCACTTCTCTTATTTGGTTTTTGAAATCCTTCTTAAGGTCCTCTGTGGCCTGTAACCCACTCATATTTTCATTTGGGGCTTTTGGTGCAGGAGTTCTGACCTCACAGTCCTCTTCCTGTTCCATGCTTTGATCCTCTTTGCCCCCAAAATAGGAGTCTAAAGTTGCATTTTTCTGTTTATTTTGTTTCCTTTGCCTAGGCATGTTGTCACTTAATTACTTGATTTGGGGGCTTGTTGCCACAGTAGTACTCTGCCAACAGCCAGGGGAGCTTCCGTCCCAAATGTTGGGGTCTTCATAACTTCCGGAGGTATTAGTTGGGTGGCCCCTGTAAAGCCTTCACCTGCTCTGGCAAGCTGGATACCCACCCCACGACCTCCACCCCAGACTGCAGTCCAGATCCAGGGAGGTTAATGCAAGAGCGATCACCCCCCAGACTGATCGCCGGATCCCCCTACAGTTCACAGGCCAGGAGCTGAAGGTGCAACTGAAGCTGCAAAATAGCAGCTTGCCGAGGCTCCTCAGAGGCTTCTCGCCCCCAGGGGAAGAAGCTGACTCATTCCCAAATACTGGTCCCCAAGTCCATAGGGCACTAACCTCTCACTTTGTCCTAGGCATCTATGTATTGGTAATTCTTGACAAGCCACAGTTGCTGGTGTTCTGGGGTCCCTCCGGGCGGGTGCTGGTCTGGCTGCCCTGGGGCTACAACCTCCGACTCACGTGGTCCTGGGCTTGGCTCCCAGAGCACTGTGCTGGCTGCTCCCTGCCAGGCTGCTGGGCTGTCCTCACTGTCATTCTGTGGGTGCTGGAGCTCCAGAGGTTGTTCAGAGTCCCCCTTTTACATAATTTTGAAGTGATGCGGGCTGGAGCGCAGTGGAAATGCTGTTTCTACTCTGCCATCTTGGCTTCACCCTCCCCCACCATCCTTCATTTTCAAAGAGAAACAATGATGTTATGAGGTGATGTCTTGGCTTGTGAACCTGTGGAATTTAAGTGGGGGCAGAGCTGTGCACAGTTGTCCCCCTCACTTTGTCTTCTAGAGTTATTGAAGTCCAGTGGCAGGGCCAACAGGTAAAATTCTCCTACGTTTACAAGTGTTAGGAATAGGCACTGGACCTGTGATCTCCTTTAAGTAGTTGAGGAGGCTGGGACCTTCTCTGGAACTTTGAGTCTTGGAGAGTTGCCCCGAGTACTGAACATCGAGAGGTTAAATCACTTGTTTAGGATCACATGGCCAGTATGGGACAGAAGCACCCCTGGAATCCAGATCTTTGTGAATATGAAAACAGCCCTCTGTCCGTTGTGTCACACTATCTCATTTCAGTGTTAGCTGTTTGCCATCAGCGCCATCGTTTTGTTGTTATTGTTATTTTTGTAGTAGGGATTCACCTCTGGGAAGAGAGAGCCTAAACTTCTCCTCATCTTGCATATATGTGTAATTGTATAATTATATTGTAACTTACAATGTGTTTGTATGATTCTACATGGCTTAGTAGCTGTTCCATTTTCTTGGATGTAGACCATTGGAGTCTCTTGCTTTTCTGAAGTCCTGCGCCATTTTGTCAGCTGGAAGCATCTGATCGTACACAAGTTAGAGACAAAACTGGAATTAGTCAATTTAGTACTCATCCTTTGGAGCATACATTAAAAATTGGACAACAGACTTCAGCTAATGGCTACGATGAAGGTGTTTGCATTTTCTCTTGATTTACATTATCCATCCCATCACTGGCCCTCATTAGCACAGGTAATTAGTAACTGATTGCATGATTCTTGGGAGCCAGACAACCCCAAACCCTCTCCCACAGTGGGCTATGTGGGGCTCCAGTCTCTATTGATGCATTCAGATTTATCTTCTGTAAGGAAGATCACTAAGGATGTTGACCTCGGGGAGGCAGTTTTACATTTGAGGCAGGTGCAAATTAAGGAGGCCTTGCCTTCCTGGCACCTTTCATGGCATTTTAAAAGTTTAATACATCACTGTGAATGATCTCAACCTCCTTGGGATGCTTGGAAGATGTTTACGAAAACTTCTCCTATCGTGTAATGATTCTTTAGGCTGATAGGAACCTTCAAGAGTTCTTCTTCTTTGGCTAGATGAAGTCGATCCGTCTCTCTAATGAGACAGGCAGAGAGACATGGAATTATGCCCTGGGATAGTCTGCACTCCATCGTTTGGTTCTGTATGCAGAAACTTAAATTTATGATGTGATCAGGAATGATATAAGTTGGCAGAATAATGAGGCCGGGATGGGTTGGATTGCCTAGATGTGCACTGCTGACCTTTGCTGGATGGGATGTGTCAAACTTGGTCCTATGCATATCAGTTGTGGATAAAGGCCCTCATTTGGAGAGTCAAGGGTCATGAATTTTGCTTCAGAGCAGCCTATGTGCAGTTGCCTGGTAACCATGGTAGCTATTAGGTACCTCTATTATGCATCCCCATAAGGCATTTCATCTATTTTGAAAAGCTTGTGCATGATGTTAGTTCTCGAGGCAGTGTGAGTGTTACAGTGGCAGGACCTTTGCCTGGACTTGGTCTCAAGAACTTGAATTTCTGCATGTAGTACAGGACTGTCTCCAGGAGGCCAGAATTGTGAAGACTGTGTGTGTGTGTGTGTGTGTGTGTGTGTGTGTGTGTGTGTGTGTGTGTGTGTAGGCAAGGAAGAAAAAGGAGAGAAGACAAAGACTCCTTGTCACTATTTCACACTTGTGCGTGTGAGTGGACAAAACTCTATTTGATTGGATTTTTTTGGTCTTTTTTGATTTGAAAAAGCTAGGAATGTCAAATCTGAAATGGAGCAGACTTACGTAGAAGGAGTATGATATGATATGATATGATATGATATGATATGATATGATATGATATGATATGCATCCTGGGATTTGTAGGGCTGCCATAGAGGAAAAATGAGATTTAATTTCCTTGATTCCCGAGGAAAAATGGACAGAAGTTGAAGAAAGATAAATTTAAGTTCCACATAAGGAAAATTTTCCTAACGATTAGAGCAGGGGTTCTTAACCTAGCATCCATGTACTTGAATGGGAAAAACAAATTACATCTTTATTTTTGCCAATTAAAATTGACCATTCCCTTCAATTGTTTAAAACGGTTATTTGGGAAAGGACCTGTAGACTTCACCATATTGACAAAGGGATCTATGACCTGACCTTGAGTTAGAGTAAGTCAAAAAGGGAAAAGGATATCTTGGCATATAGTAGGTTAAATGAATTGAATGAATGCATGTGTGCATGAAAAATAGAATTTTTATTTGATAAACACCATGCTGAGTGCTGGGGATACAAACAGAGAAGTGTGTGTGTGTGTGTGTGTGTGTGTGTGTGTGTGTGTGTGTGTGTGTGTTTGCCAGTTTTTGCCTTTGTTGAGCTAAACATTCTAATGAGAGAGACAATACATATGGGGCATTTGTGACCAGGTATTTGGCTTTGAGAGAAGGCTGGCTAACTATTTGTCAGGGTGAAGTAGGCAGGATTCTTGTTGGGGTGCAGCTTGCACTACATGGCCTCCAAAGTCCCTTCAAACTCAAGACCTAGGGATTCTGTGATTCCATGTTGGTGTATTTGACTTCCTCTGTAACCTTCCCCAGGTCTTCCAACACTTCTCTGTCCACAACGTATGCTCAGTTAATGGAGCGGGCTAACGACTTACGTACAATGGATGGTGGAGAAGAGGCCCTTTGGGATTTGGTGCTTGATGGTCATCAGATGATCAGAACACTTTCTTTCAGAGCAGATTCAGACCTCCTGCCATACATACTTCTTGGCATTCCTAGCTGGGGCTCAAAGCCTCCCTCCATCTTAGATGGGGATATTGGACATATTCTGGGCTTGTTCTGTCCTACAATCTGGGAAAATAGAGAATGTACCAAGGGAAACAGAGTTACATTGCTGACGCCTCTATGTGTTAATCAGTAAGCATTTATTGTCAATAAACATTATACCTACTGTGTACTGGGCTCTATGTTATGCCCTGGGGATACAAAAAAAGGACAAATGATAGTTCCTGCTTTTGAGAAGCTTACTATCTAATGCATGTGACATGAATGAGTGAAAAAAAACGTGAGGCTTACCATATGGGAAGTCCTGGAGAGACACCCCCTGAGCTCAAGGAGCCCACTTGTAATGGGAGAGACCATGTGTGAAGGTTTCAGCTGCAGGGTTGCGGAAAGTTTTCTAATGCATCTTCTTTACTGTCATTGCCATTATTAAACTCTCTCTCTTTCTAATGTTGAATCATTTGAAAGTACTGAGGACTTGACTGGCAAGAACTTTCTCTTCTAGACATTTAGTAGCAATGGCTGCTTAGGAAATAGGGGCTACTACAGCCGAAGAAACAGTTACCAGGTACCATTTATGTAAGGTTTGAGTCGCTGGATGATGGCTGTGGCATCTGGGCAGGAAGTAGGGGCAGTGGTCTGTGGAATGCTGCTGTTCTGGAGGCTCTTGGGCTCAGGATTCTGGGGCATCTTCATCAGGGTCTGAGGGGATGGTGGTTTGACTCACCTACTACATTCTGCCTCCTTTCTGTTTCTTTCTCTGTCTCTTAGCTAGGATACTTTACCTATCTCACTGGTGGCAGGTGGTTGGGATGTTGGTCCCTAGTTGGTTGTAATGAGATATGTGGGCTCATTTTCCACAGGCCTTACTCCCCTTGATGATGGCAGATGGTCCAGGATAGAAGCAGAACTGGGGGGTCTGGATGGAAGGGGGCACTACTGTTTTCATAAGGTACCTCTATCTCAGAATTTTGACATATTTTTCATCAAGATTCACTCTCACACCCTTATTAGCTTTTCCGGTGGTTTCAGCGTGGTTCATTAATCTCTTCTTCTTAGGATGCCAGATAAATAAAGGATTGAGCTGTTCTTTGAGGGAAGCCATAGGTCATTTTAGGGTGAGGTGCATAATTCTTTTTCCAAGTCCAGTTTAGCAGTACACTGAATTTCATCATAAAATTGTATAAGGTTGTGACCCTTTTAGAATCTGGCAAGTTTGCAAGTTACAGGCACAAAGGACAGATGCACCATGGTGCTTTGACTAACTGTTTTGCAAAGCCAGGAAAGCAGCTGAGGCAATAGACTTGGCTTCAGGACACAGACTGTCTCATAACTTGTTTTCTGGCTGATTATTTGCATGAAACCAATAGAACAGCTTTTGAGTTATAACAACAACATTCTATATCCCTGCGATATTTGGTAAATAGCTATAGCCTCTAGAAATAAGTATTATCATAAGTTAGCTAGACATCCATCATAGAGATGACCCAACCCTGAACCAGGAAGAACTGTCAAAGAAAACAAGATGCTATACTCTTCCACCCTTCAGTAACACTTCCTGGATGACATGTAAAAAGAACTCTCAGAGCCTAGCTAAGGAAGCAGACCTGGAGAGGCTTTTGTCAAGCATCAGCTAAGGGTCTCTACCCTTTCTGAAAGATCATACAATTACCCCAGATGAAAAAGTCTTCTGAGCCTCAAGTAGAAAGTATCAGAAACTACATGTGCTGTCAAGGAGCAGACTCAGCTGAGTGGAGGACCAGCCCATTTAAGAGAGTTTAGCATATAGATACATCCAGCTGAAGTGCCATAACCTGGGAGGAGCTAGCCTTGGCTAGTAGCAGAGACATCTTTCTAGCCCAGACATGACTCTCACCAATAAAAGATGAAGACGGTTCAAGAGAGAAAGAAGACATAGAGTCTCTAGAGTTCTGGACTGATCAATGACTTGGGGGGCCTTTTAGTCCTAGAGTTGTATGGCACCTTAGCTGTGCATGTTCTTTATACATCGGCCTCATTAATATTTTTATTTTTTATTTTTTTAAACAAATGCTTTATTAACTTATGTTTTACATCATTCATTTCCACCAGATTTTGAGTTACAATCATTTACCCCCTGTTTTTCCCCTACCCACCCTCCCAGAATAGCAGTCCCACAAGATATCGCTTCCTCCAATCTGCTCTCTCCCATACCTTCTAACCCCCTTCAACTTTTCCATTAGAGGAAGGTGAATCTTTGTGTCCCAATGCCTGCACATCTTATCTCCCAATTACAAGCAAAAGAGTATTAATAATAGTATTTATATATATTTGAAACATTTAATCTTTTTTTAATTAATTTATTAGTTTAGTTTCAGTTGACAAGATTCAATTCCATAGTTCCTTGATTTTCAAATTTCCTTTACTTCCCTCCCCCCTCCCCTCATGACATCATATAGTACAGTATAGGGTCTGCAAATGCATTCATATTAAACATTATTCCAATTACAAAGGCATATTGTACTAGGTGGGATGAAAGATGGTAAGGAAGAAGTACAACCAAACAATGAGAAGAACAAGATCATTTAGTTTGCTTCCATCAGGATTCAGGCTCAGTTCTTTCTAGTTATATCTCTGGATGGCACATTTCTCACTTTCTTGAGTCATTCGGGATTAACTTATATCACTGCATTGCTGAAAAGAGTCCAGTCTGTCATAGTTGGTCGTCACAGATATGGTATGTCTGTGATTGTATACAAATTTCTTCTGATTCTACTCTTCTCGCTCAGCATCAGTTTGTCTCTCCAGGTAATTATGAAATCCGTCACCTCCTCGTTTCTTATAGCACAATAAAATTCCATTACATTCATATACCACAACTTGTTTAGCCATTCCCCAATTGATGGGCACTCCTTTAGTTTCCAATTCTTTGCAACCACAAAAAGGGCTGCTAAAAATATTTTTGTACATATGGTTCTTCCTCCCACTACTATGATCTCTTTGGGATATAACCCTAGGAGTGGTATGGCTGGGTCAAAGGGTATGAAATTATTTATAATCCTTTGGGCATAATTCCAGATTGCTCTCCAGAATGGTTGGATAAGTTCACAACTCCACCAGCAATGTATTAGCGTTCCAATTTGCCCACAACCTCTCCAGCATTTGTCACTTTCTTGTTTTGTCATCTTAGCCAATCTGACTGGAGAGATGTGGTATCTCAGAGTTGTTTTGATTTGCATTTCTCTAATTAATAGTGATTTAGAGCATTTCTTCATATGCTTATAGATATCTTTAATTTCTTTCTCTGAAAACTTCCTATTCATATCCTTTGACCATTTCTCAATTGGGGAATGACTTGTATTCATATAGATTTGGCTCAATTCTCTATAAATTTTAGAAATGAGTCCTTTATCAGAGACACAGGTTGTAAAAATTCTTTCCCAATTTCCCACCTCCCTCTTGATCTTGGTTACATTGGCTTTGTTTGTGCAGAAGCTTTTCAATTTAATGTAATCAAAATTATCCATTTTGCATTTTATAATGCTCTCTAATTCTTGTTTGGTCCTAAAATCTTCCCCTCTCCACAGATCTGTTGGTAAACTATTCCTTGCTTTCCCAAATTGCTTACAGTATCATCCTTTACACCTAGATCATGCACCCATTTAGACTTGATTTTGGTATATGGTGTTAGATAACTATGCCCAGTTTCTGCCATACTGTATTCCAGTTTTCCCAGCAGTTTTTGTCAAATAGTGCATTCTTATCCCAAAAACTGGGGTCTTTGGGTTTATCGAACAATAGATTGCTATATTCATTAACTGCTGGGTCTCCTGCACCTAATCTATTCCATTGATCCACTACTCTACACCTCTGCCAGTACCAAGCAGTTTTGATGACTGCTGCTGTATAATACAGATGAAGATCTGGCATAGCTAGTCCACCTTCCCTAGCATTTCTTTTCATTAATTCCCTTGATATTCTAGACCTTTTGTTTTTCCAAATAAATTTTGTTATTATTTTGTCTAACTCTACAAAGTAGTTTTTTGGTAAATTGATTGGAATGGCACTAAATATATAATTTAGTTTGGGTAAAATTGTCATTTTTATTATATTAGCTCGACCCAGCCACGAGCAATTGATATTTTTCCAACTATTTAGATCTGATTTTATTTCTGTGAGAAGTGTTTTGTAGTTGTGATCATATAGATTCTGGGTTTGTTTTGGCAAGTAGATTCCCAAATATTTTTTTTTTTAAAGCAATTGGGGTTAAGTAACTTGCTCAAGGTTACACGGCTAGTCATTATTTATGCGTGGGTGCTCATTTTCTGAGGCCGGATCTGATCTCGGGTCATCCAAACTCCGAGGCCGGCGCTCTTACTCACTGCGCCACCTAGCCGCCCCTTTAGGGCAATTGGGGTTAAGTAACTTGCCCAAGGTTACACGGCTAGGTTTTTACCTAGCCGCCCCTTTAGGGCAATTGGGGTTAAGTAACTTGCCCAAGGTTACACGGCTAGGTTTTTGTTTGTGTGGATTAAGTGTCGGAGGCCGGCTCCGAACTCAGGTCCTTCTGATTCCAGGCGGCGCTCTATTCACTGCGCCACCTAGCCGCCCTCCAAATATTTTATAATGTCTACAGTGACTTTAAATGGGATTTCTCTTTCTATCTCTTGCTGTTGAGTTTTATTAGAGATGTACAGGAATGCTGAGGATTTATGTGGGTTTATTTTATATCCTGCAACTTTGCCAAATTTATTTATTGTCTCAAGTAATTTTTTACTTGATTCTCTAGGATTCTCTAAGTATATCATCATATCATCTGCAAAGAGTGACAGCTTGGTCACTTCTTTGCCTAATTTGATTCCTTTGATTTCTTTTTCTTCTCTAATTGCTACTGCTAACGTTTCAAGTACCAGATTGAATAAGAGGGGTGATAGTGGACACCCTTGTTTCACTCCTGATCTTATTGGAAAGGCTTCTAGTTTATCCCCATTGCATATAATACTTGCTGATGGTTTTAGATAGATGCTAGCAACTATTTTAAGGAAGGCTCCATTTATTCCTATACTTTCTAGTGTTTTTAATAGGAATGGATGTTGTACTTTGTCAAAAGCCTTTTCTGCATCTATTGAGATGATCATGTGGTTTTTGCTAGTTTTGTTGTTGATATGCTCAATTATATTGATGGTTTTCCTAATATTAAACCATCCTTGCATTCCTGGAATGAATCCTACCTGATCAGGGTGTATTATTTTTGTGATAAGTTGTTGGAGTCTTTTGGCTAATATTTTATTTAGAATTTTTGCATCTAAATTCATGAGGGAAATTGGTCTATAATTTTCTTTCTCTGTTTTATCTCTTCCTGATTTAGGAATCAGTACCATATTTGTGTCATAGAAAGAGTTTGGTAGGACTCCTTCTTCACTAATTTTCCCAAATAGTTTGTAGAGTATTGGAATCAATTGTTCTTTAAATGTTTGATAGAATTCACTAGTGAACCCATCTGGCCCTGGAGATTTTTTCCTAGGGAGTTCATTGATGGCTTGTTTGATTTCTTTTTCTGAGATGGGGTTATTTAGGTAATTCACTTCCTCTTCAGTTAATCTGGGCAATTTGTGATTTTGTAAATATTCATCCATTTCACTAAGATTGTCATATTTATGTGCATACAATTGGGAAAAATAATTCCTCATTATTTTTTTGATTTCCTCTTCATTGGAGGTAGATTCACCCTTTTTATTTTTGATACTCATAATTTGGTTTTCTTCTTTCTTTTTTTTTATCATATTGACTAAGGGTCTATCAATTTTGTTGATTTTTTCATAAAACCAGCTCTTGGTTTTATTTATTAATTCAATGGTTTTCTTAATTTCAATTTTATTAATCTCACCTTTGGTTTTCAGTATTTCTAATTTAGTACTAAATTGGGGATTTTCAATTTGTTCTTTTTCTAGCTTTTTCAATTGTATGTCCAATTCACTGACCTCCCTTCTCTCTGCTTTAATTAAGTATGCACTCAGGGATATAAAACTTCCCTGAGAACTGCCTTTAGTGCATCCCACAAATTTTGGTATGTTGTTTCATTATTATCATTCTCTTGAATGAAATTATTGATTGTTTCTATAATTTCTTCTTTGACCCACCAATTTTTTAGGATTAAATTGTTTAGTTTCCAATTAGTTTTTAGTCTATCTTTCCATGGCCCTTTATTGCATATAATTTTTATTGCATCATGATCTGAGAATGATGCGCTTAATATTTCTGCCTTTCTGCACTGGATTGTGAGGTTTTTATGCCCTAGTACATGGTCTATTTTTGAGTATGTACCATGCACTGCTGAGAAGAAAGTAAATTCCTTTTTATCCCCATTCAGTTTTCTCCAGAGATCCATCATATCTAGTCTCTCTAAGATTCTATTCACCTCCTTAACTTCTTTCTTGTTTATTTTGAGGTTAGATTTATCGAGTTCAGAGAGGGGAGATTAAGGTCCCCCACTAGTATAGTTTTGCTATCTATTTCTTCCTCTAATTCCTTTAACTTCTCCTCTAGGAATTTGGATGCTATACCACTTGGTGCATATATATTAAGTAGTGATATTGCTTCATTCTCAATGGTGCCTTTTAGTAGGATATAGTTTCCTTCCTTATCTCTTTTAATTAGATCTATTTTTGCTTTTGCTTTATCTGAGATAAGTATTGCTACCCCTGCTTTTTTTTACTTTAGCTGAGGCATAATAAATTTTACTCCAACCTTTTACCTTTACCCTGTGGGTATCCCTTTGTTTCAAATGTGTTTCTTGAAGACAGCATATTGTAGGATTATGGTTTTTAATCCATTCTGCTATCCGCCTCTGTTTTATGGGAGAGTTCATCCCATTCACATTCACAGTAATGATGACTATCTGTCTCTTCCCTTCCATCCTATTCCCTTCCCTGTTTATGTTTTTGTTTCTTCCTTCTCCCTTCCCCTCCTTGAAGTTTTCCCTTTTGACCACCCCCTCCCTCAGTGTTCCCACCCAGTGACCCCCCTTCTTAACCTACCCTCTCCCCTTACTACTATTTCCCTCCCTTATAATCCCTCCCTTTAGTCTCCTCCTTTTCACCCCCCCCTTACCCTCCCACTATCTATAGGACACAACAAATTTTTATACTTATCAGAGTAAATTACTCCCCGTTTGATTCCAAACCAATGAGAGTAAATTTCAAACAATGCTCCTCTCCCTCCCTCCAATTCCTCTATTTAATGAATTTATGTGTCTATTCACGTTAGATTCTTAAACTTCACTGATTAATTTGATCCTTCTTTGAACCAGAACCAGTGAGAATAGTGTTTAAATGATGTTCCTCTCCCTCTTACTTTCCCTTCTTCTATAGTGTGTTTTGATGCCTCTTCAGATGGCATATTTTACCTTTTCCTAGCTCATCCTTTCCTTTTTCCCATTACAGTACCATTGATCCCCTTAATAGTCTTTTTTTTTTTAGACTCCATGTTAGTGCATTCATACCCACACCCTCTAAGTATAACCCTTTTGCAGGTCATGATAATCATAGAGATTTCAAATATTGACAGTTATCAGCTCCACATATAGGGATGTGAACATTTTGCTCTTGTTGCATCCCAAGTAATGAGCTTGTGTTTGTGGGTGTGGGTATGTGCACTTCTGCATGTGTGAGTCTATGTTACCCTTGTTTACCTTTTTATGTTCTTCTGGAGTCTTGTAATTGGAGATCAAATTTTCCATTGAGCTCTGGCTTTTTCATTAGGAAAGTCTGGAAGTCCCTTACTTCATTAAACGTCCATCTCCTTGCCTGAAAGATTATGCTCAGTTTTGCCGGGTAGTTAATCCTTGGTTGTAGTCCTAGCTCTCTTGCCCTACGAAATATCAAATTCCAGTCCCTCCGCTCTTTTAATGTAGAAGCTGCTAGGTCCTGTGTGATCCTAACTGTAGTTCCTCGATATTTGAATTGTTTCTTTTTGGCTGCTTGTAGAATTTTTTCTTTAATCTTATAATTCTGGAATTTGGCTACTATATTTCTTGGAGTTTTCAGTTTGGGATCTCTTTCAGGAGGAGTCCGGTGAATTCTATCAATAGCTATTTTATCTTCTGATTCCAGGACCTCAGGACAGTTTTCTTTGACAATCTCTTGGAGGATGTTGTCTAGACTGCTTTTCTCATCATGGCTTTCTGGTAGACCAATAATTCTTAGGTTGTCTCTCCTGGATCTGTTCTCTAAGTCAGTTATTTTTCCAGTGAGATATTTTACATTTTCTTGCAATTTTTCGATCATCTTGTTTTTTTCGATTGACTCCTGCTGCATCATAGAGTTCTGAGTTTCAGTTTGGTTGTATCTAATTTTTAGTGAATTATGGTCTTCAATAAGTTTTTGAAGTTCCTTTTTTAGGGAGGTATTTTCTTTTTCCAAGTTGGTCATTGCCTCCCTGATTTGGTCTTTAAAATTTTTCTTAAGCTCCTCCAGGAATGCTATTTGGGCTTGAGACCAGATCATGTTTCCTTCTGTGGTCTCTGGTGTGGGCAGAGAGTCTATATTGTCCTGTGTGTTTTGTTGTTCTTGCCCTGCATAGTATGCTCGAATAGACTTTCTTGCCTTCCCCTTCTCCTTTTCAGCTTCCTTCCTTCCCATTGTGACTTCCTGTTTCTTAGTGTCTCAGGCTATGAGTTTGGGGCCTGATCCTTGACTTTGAATACCTCTGGGTGGCTAGTTTATGGCTAAGTCAGGGAAATCAGTGAGGAATGTAGATGTGTAGGTGGGGTTGAGTCTGACCACTTCAGATTTCTGCCTCTATACCCCTGGGCTATAAGTAGGCTTTTGTTGGTGAGGTGAGGTGGGGCTAGTTGGGTCCCCTCCCTCTCTTCTCTTCAGATTCCTGGCTGTCTCAGTTACACCCTTTCTTGGAGATTCTCAAGCCTGAGGCTATTTCCATTAACTTGGGATTTCAGTCTGGGTGGGAGACTTATCTTTGGGTTTTCTGCTTCATGAAGGAGGGATGGGAGGATCAGAGCAGCTAGAATTTACTTTGCCATTCCAGCCCCTGTATCATACAGGCAGGCAGTTTCTAAATTTCCAGGCTGGGGGCTGAATGCAGCCTGAGAAGCCACTCTCTCCACTGGGGGCCCGACTCTCCTACCTGGCTCCAATGATCCGTTCCCTCTGCGAGATGACTGCGATTCGTCCTTGGTAAGTCTGCAGGCTGGGGCCTTCTCTCTCTCTGGTGTAGTCTGCTTGCCTGCTCCTAGGTCTGAGCTGTGCAGACCCCACGCGCTCTGCGCTCGACCTGTGCGGGCACTCTGGGCAACCTCCTGTGCTGGATTCTGCCACACTCTGTCTTCCACTGGGCTTCGTCACTCCGGAATCTGCTCAGATTTACCCTTTTGGACTTAGTGACAGAGGAGCTCAGCGAGGTTACTGCTTCCTTTCCGCCATCTTGGCTCCGCCTGAAACATTTAATCTTAAGACCTCAAATTTAATATCCATTTCCTTCCTCCCTTGTCACCCATTCCCTCTGGGAAGATAAGTAATTCAGTATATGTTGTACATGTCTAGCTATGCAAAACATTATCATAGTAGATATATTGTACAAGACTGCTTATAATTCCCTCCCACTCATCCCACCCCCCACCTAGTCCATTTCCTACATGATCCTGTCCCTCTTCTATAGTGGGTACTTCCAACCTCCCCTCCCCCCCAAGGATGCCCTCCCATCCATCATCCCTCCTCTCGTCCCCCTTCCCCCTATTCTGCTGTAGGTTGAGATATCCCATTTAGTATGTATGTCATTCTCTCCCTGAACCAAATTCAATGAGAATTCCTTTTTGCCTTCCTATTCTCCCCCTCCCTTGCAACCACTTCCCCTTGCTTCTTCTACATGAGATAGTTTATCCTACCCTGTCTCTCCCCATCTCCTCTTGCCACTTTCCTCTCTCACCTCATAATTTCATCCCTTGAGTATCCTCCCTTCCCAACAAATTCAACCTATGCCCTCTATCCTTATATAACTGCAACCATATACACACACATTCACCTATGTATTCATATGGCCACACACCCTTCTTCCATTATTTTCATAGTGAGAAATGTTTCATCAGACACAGTTATTGTTTTTCCACATAGGAATGTAAATAGTTCAACTTTGATAAGTTCCTTTTGATTTCTTTTCCCTGATTGCTTTCTCGGGCATCTCTTGCTTCTTGTGTCTGGATGTCAGATTTTCTATTCAATTCTGTTTTTTTTTCCTCAAGAATGCTTGAAAGTCCTTTATTCCACTGAATGACCATATTTTCCCCTGAAACAAAATACTCACTTTTGCTGGGTAGGTGACCCTTGGGTTCATTCCCAGCTCTTTTGCCCTCTGTAATATTGTATTCCATTCCCTTCGATCCCTCAGTGTAGAAGCTGCCAGGTCCTGTGCTATTCTGATTGTGTTTCCACAATATTGAAATTGTTTCTTCCTGGGGGACCTGGGCTCAGCTCGGCTTGGCTCCCCGCGCTCTGTATGCTGCGAGCTGCCGGCTCCCAGACCGCTGCGCTGGTCCTTCCTGTGGGGCTGCTGGGCTGTCCTCAGTGGGAGATTAGCTTGTCTGTGTCGCTCTGTGGGTGCTGGTGCTCCAGAAGTTGCTCAGAGTCCCCTTTTACATAGTTTGGAGGGGATCTCCGGCCTCATTAATATTTTGCCTTGCATCTGCACCCAGTAGTTTCTGTGTATATTGGTAGGAGAGTGTGCTCTTGGTTCAGGGAAGTTATCTTTTGTGAGTACTGTTCCTACCATGCCATTTGAATAAATGTCTTTGTTAAGAACTAATTGAGTCTAGAGGCTGAATGTTAATTTGCAGTATGCTGGTGGGGGTTCAGAACCTAATGTGTGAGGAACATAGTCATCCTTAAGGATCACCCCTAGAACTCAAGACAGCAGCTCCACTTCTGGATGACCCCAGCCTGTGAGTAGAAGTGTAAATTGGGGAGCGAGGGGGCCCAACAGCAGCAGTTCAATGGCAACTCTTCGGGAAGGACACTGTGATCTCTAGATTTATCAATGTGGGCTCTCCCTCTAGTGGTGTAGTTTGCCATTCTTCCATGCCTTCTTATCCCATGTTGCCCTTTTTTTGTGTCCTTCCCTAAATCCTCCCCAGAGTATCCATCTACTTTACTGGTGGTTTGCCTCCAGATATCTCCTGATGCTCTGGATGGAAAGCATGGGAACATGCAGCCCCTATGACAGTTATCTCTCCCTCATTCTAAGGTCCAGTTCCAACCCCATTTTATGTTTTATTCTTTTTGAAATGATTCCATTGTATGTAAATGAAGGAAATCATGACACTAATTGGCAATCGATTGTGTAGAATTTGAGTGATAACATTAACAAGGTAATCTAGTAGATAGGAATTGAGGATTGAGGTTTTGAGTGTGGAGGAGGGACCTGTAGTGAACCAGAGTAACAGAAACAGACATGAGAATAATAGAAAAACAAGATCCAGGAAGAAGAGGAGAGAATGGCATGGAGAGATCCAGCTGCCAACCTGAAGGGTCTTCCCTACCACCTGCAAAATGAAGTCAGCACCCTTGGGAGGAACGTCCATGTTAGAGATGAAACAAATACAGAGTTCATATGAACTGGTAGCTCAAGTCTTTCAAAGGAAAATAAGGTAAAAAAAGGAATAATGTTCAGTCACCTTCTAAGTGTTTCAAATGCTTTCTGACATGCCAACCTTCTTCCTGGTAAGGTCACCCATTCTTTGTCTTATACCTGATGGATCACCTAGTACTGAGCCCAGGTTCTATTTCTGTGGGGCAGCATGCAAAGAGATAACATTCTGGTCCATCAAAGAGTCCCTGACTATTAGAGGGCCAGCAAAGTGAGTTCCATGTCATAGTAAGCTATGGATTAAATACTAAGAATATTGCCAATAATACATTACTATAAAGAAGGCCATGACTTTGGGACTGGGGAGATGTTCAGGAAATCAAGATGACATCATCTCCACTAAATCTTCCAAATTTAGTAAAGAGATAAATACTGACACTGTTCTTTCCTCCTGTGAGGATGCAGAGCCTGGAAACTGACTAAAGAATTGTGTCTGATTGACACTGAAGTCATTCCATCTGGAGTGAAATCTGTCTCAAGATATAAGTGACACCCTAGTGTCTTTCAGACCAAGTGCAAGTTATTTTGAAGGCTGAACATCCAGCATGAAGCCAGTGTCTCATTTAACAGTCCCACACATAGGTGACGAAGCAGACAAAAGGAACAACCCAACTTGTGAATACTTGGTAGGAGTAATGGCACCCCCAGGGAAGAGAACTCACAGATTTCAGGGCTAGCCAGTGGAATGCAGGAAGATCCTCAGAACATGGATTTAGAAGTGGAAGAGACCATGGAGGTCATCTAGTCCAGCCCTTTCATTTAATGGATGAGGAAACTGTGCTCTAGAGAGATTGGGATTTGCCCAAATTTACATAATAAGTGATAAAAACAGAATTTGAACCTAAGCCCCTTGTTTCCAAATCCATCACTCTTTATAAGCTCCTTAAGGAAAAGGACTGTCTTCAATTTTTTTAGCTTAATTTATTTTCTTAGTGCTTAACACAGTGCTTGGCATATATGGGGAGGAGGAAAAGGGAAAATAAGCCTTTATGTAACTCCTATTCTGGTCAGGCATGGTGCTAAATATTTACTCATATTATTTCATTTGATGCTTACAACAACCTGGATGATAAGTGGTGTTCTTATTCCTATTTTATAGTTGAGGAAACTGAGGCAGAGGTTAAATGACTTGTCCAGGGTGACTTGGCTAGTAAGTGTCCGAGTCTAAATTTGAACTCAGATCTTCCTGGCTTCTGGTCCTATACTCTCTTGTGCTGCCTAGTTACCTTCACACAGTGAGTATTTAATAAATGTTTGTGGATTTGACTTGACTTTTCAATGTCCCATGTTTCTTTTTATCTAAAGTCTGCTTAATATTTTAATAATAATTTGGATAAAGGCATAAATGTTATGTTTATCAAATTTGCAGATGACACAGAATGGGGAGAGACAGCTAACACATTGAGCAAAGGATTCTTTTTGAACTTAGGCTAGAGCAATGATAGCTTTTAATAGAATGACTAGGAGAGAATTTTTAGCCAACCAAGGACTAATCTGTTTCAAAAGGATAAAAATAGATGATTTGACTTGAATAAAATATAAAAGCTTTGCATAAACAAAATCAGTGCAACTAGAAGAAAAGCAGGCAGTTAGGTGGCGCAGTGGATAGAGAGACAGACCTGAAATCAGGAGGATTATTCCTGAATTCAAATCTGCCCTCAGATACTTCCTAGCTGTGAGACCCTGGGCAAGTCACTTAACCCTGTTTGCCTCAGTTTCCTCATTTGTAAAATGATTTGGAGAAGGAAATGACAAACCACTCCAGCATCTTTGCTAAGAAAACCCCAAATGGGGTTGTGGAAAGTTGGATGTGACTGAACAATAAAGAAAAAGAACATTCAGGTGATAGGGAGAATATTTACATTAACCTTTCTGATAAGAGTCTGGCATCCTTTTTTTTTATACAGGGAATTGGCAGAAATATATATATGTGTGTTCATATACATACACATACGTATACTATACAGATACATCATCTATCCATCCACATTATACACACACACATACACACATACTGCTTAGTCTATGTCTAACCACCTAGAGCTATACAAAGATGTGACCGTCGAGTTGAGTCTGCATGTATAGCCTGTCTATATAATTAAAACCAAATCCCATTTCTTTCCTTAATTGCAGGTTGTGGCAACCTGAGATGGTTGTTCTTGTTTTTGTCATTGATATTTTTTTATCTTCATTACTTCTAAAGGATACAATGTAAACAATGCAAAAAAGCCAGATTAGGGATTAAGTTGATCAGGACAACCTGAAGAAAGCAGATGGAATAGATGCTAATAGGTTCTAAAGTCAGCTAAGTATTCATTAATATGGGACACTGAATGTTGCTTAAAGTTTTTAGGCAAGTCAGTTAAAAAAAAGGGGAGCTACATTAGGTTATATAGTGTTCACCTTCTATTGATAAAGTCGGCACAAAGTCTTCTGGATTGACAAAGGTTTTTTTTTCTTTTCTAGAAATAAACTCAAGGAGAAAAGTGTCATGTAGGCCATTGCAAAGCTGACCAGTAATAATATAGCAGACACTACTTATGATGATGCTTTAATGAAAGACACAGGAACACCATTGAAACTGTTCCATAAAAGGCACATGAAATAACACTTCTGAGAGACTTAGGTGGGGTGGAACTAAGATCTAGTTACTTTGCTTCCTGGTGATTTTCCTGAATATTTAAATACTTATTAATATCGGTGTTCCCATCAATGATGCCGACCCATCCTGTGGGACTCCGATCCATGTCTCCTATATGTTCACCACTAAGGGCATTTCTTAATTTCTCTTGACATCATAAGGATTGTTAATGAAACCCAAAGCCTGTCCTTTGTGTATCCCCTATCCTTACCAGCTCATTTCTTTTTCAGTTGTTCATTTCCCTGACATATTTTAATACTCTGATGTTTTGCAATTTCTTGCTCATGATGGGTTACACCCACCATGCACATCTCTATGATATCTGAGTTATACTCATTTTTAATTCTTTGAAGATTATAGTGTTCCATTACTTGGAGCCATTCAACAGCTGTAACTATATAGAAGGATCAAATTTAACGAATATAGATAAATGGGTAGTTAGCATGTTAACATTGTTTCTCATATTATTAATGTTTTAGATGAATTTTGAGGACATTTTCTAATGATGTCCTATTTGGGGCTAGATAGAACACTATGAACTCTCTTTTCTGTCCTATATGCCCTCTTAATTTTATTAAAATCTTTAATTTCCTCAACACAATCATTTCCCAATATATAGCTGCCTCCCCAACCTATTCTTGTAAAAAAGAAAATAAATTAAGCAAATATAACCAATAAGCCAACTGTCTAGCATGTGCAGAAATCTTCAGTTTCAATCCCCCCACCCTTCTAATGAGAGTAGAGTATTTTTTCCTCCCTTTTTTAGGAGTAGGATTGGTTATTGCAATTAAGCTGAATTAATCTGACATTTGGCATTTTAAAAATATGATTGTAATCATCATTGTATTGTTCTTCTGGGTCTGCTTTCTTTGTTTTACATCAATTCATACAGGTCTTCCCATGTCCTTTATGTACTAGATATGAGAAGGGGAAAATGTTATTCTTGGGTAAAAAAATGGGCTTGCATTCTCATTATGATTGAAGATCTACACACATCAATGTGCATGACCCAAATCCCATCCATTGATATGGGGAGTAGGAGAAATTTGGTATTTCACTCAGAATTTGGCTTTGATATTCCCAAGCATTTCTGCAAGTACTTAGTTGAGAACTCCATAAAAGACTCAAGAAATCACTTTAGTCTGAAAACTCTTTAGGTCAGGGTTTACTAGCTGTCTGTGTAAGACCTAACTATGAACTAACTATGGTTTGATGAGATTATCAGTTGTAACATATATCATTGCAATTAGAACTGTCCAAAAGCAGTGTAGGCTGCCTAGGGAGATATCAGAAGGTCTTCAGGTAGAGAATGTAGAACCATGTCTTGGGTATGTTGTAGTGGGGATTCTTTATCAGATATGTGGTAGAGGACTGAGCACTGAGACCACTTCCAATTCTGAGATTTTGTGGTTCCATGACAGAGGTTGATGGTATGTTGAGGGATGTTGCCAATAGCCTTGGGTTGCTCTTAGCTGTTTTCTTGAAAAGATGGAACAGCCTATAACAGTGATTGGTAGTGTAATTTTGATGCTTGAATCCAGCTTGCTCCTTGTGTAAGCTGTTATTTTGGGAAACTCAGCCCTGCAATTTATTGTGGACATAAGCTGGCCTAGACTTTTGAAGGAGTGTCCAACAAGGGGTTTGGTCTGTAATTTGGGTTCAGTGAAAGGTTTCATTTCTGATTGTAGCTACAGGATAGGGTCTTTTACTGGACACATACCTATAGAATTAAGATCAAGTTTTGGCAGAACTGGGCCCTGCCATTCAGGACATTCGGATGGCAAGAGAACTGTAGATATTTTTAGATTTATGTGACATGATATACTTTAGAATAGTGAACTCTAGCAAGTGGAAAGTCACTGATGTAGGGGTATCTAGTCATTTCAGGCATTTACCTGTCATTGGCTTGTCTATTTGATTGTTACACCTCTTGCCTAGGTTTGGAACAGTGTGTTATAATGGATAGAGTGGTGGACTGGGAGTCAGGAAGATCTGGGTTTGAATCCAGCCCTCTGGCAGGTCCCAGCTCTGTGATGATGGGTGTGTAATAAAATTAGATTTGGAGCTTGTAGGGAATGTAGAGCTCTATACACTCATTTTATACAGGGCTGAGAGAGGTCAAGCTGACCTTGCCCAGCCTCACACAGCTAGTCAGTGTGTTGGACAGTAGTTCTTCCTAACTCCAAGTCTAGGGCTTTAACCATTATGTTAACTGGCTGCCCAGGTCACTTTAATCTCTCTGGGCCTCTGGGACTTCTGTGAAATAGGCTTAATACTGCCTACAGTACCAGCTTCACGGGGTTGGTGAAAGGCTCCAAGGGGACAAAGGGCATGGAGGACTTTGCAAACTTTAAAATGATGGATGATTGTCAGCTGTTGATCAATCAATTAGGTGTCAGCTCTTTGCCACATCCTGTGCAAGGGGTGATTGGATTCTGTCCAGTAGTGTTCCCAAACTTTCCTCATTCCCTGAGTTATTCAGCCTTTGCTTCAGCCCACCATTGGCCTCCCTTTGGGCATGGGAGACATTCCCGTTAGTCTGGGGGGCGGTGCTTTTCACTTACCTTGCAGCTGCCATGGGTAGCTGTAATGGGATATTTTGCATTTCTAGCCATGCTTGACTTTTCTTTTGACTTTGCTATGAATCTGTCACCTGAGTGCAGTGAACCTTAATTATAGCTGCTGCTTCCTCCCTTCCCCCATATGCTTTCCCTACTTCTAAAGTTCAGATGGCCCAAATATTCTAGGGGAGCTTCATCAGACATGCTCCATAAACTGTGATCTGGGTGGTCCCTAGAGAAAATGAAAGAGAAACAGCAGTAGACAGGAGAATTGGTCTCATTCTGGTCTCTTCTGCCAAGGGTGGCAGCTCAACAACTCCCTTTTTTGCCGGCCATTTTTATCCTATTTTGTAAAAGACCATGCTGTTCCCCTATCTGTCTGTCTGTCTGTCCGTCTATCTATCTATCTATGTCTATCCATCCATTTATCCATCTCTATCTGTCTATCCATCATATATATCTATTTGTCCATCCACTTATCAGCTCTCTCTCTCTCTCTCTCTCTCTCTCTCTCTCTCTCTCTCTCTCTGTCTGTCTCCTGTGCAGTATATTTATATGTATGTTTGTTGTATGGCTGACAGAAATAGGCTACCTCTAATCAAAATATTATTTGAATTTGTGGTCTCATGGATGCTGGTGTTCTCTTTAGTGATGCAGATCGCAGTCCATCCTGTATAATCCTTGTTCATGTCCTTCTTTATGTTTGCAGTAGGAGGGAGGGTTCACCCACCTTGTCAGGAGCCTTCATCTCTCTCTTGATGTGGGTAGAACACATGGGCTCTCTATCCATTGGTCATCTCCCCCTCTTACCCCAGAGCAAGCTTAACTTTTCTGAGTATACCTTATTTCCTGTTCTATCCATCCATTGACCCCCAGGGAGCCAAGGTGAACTCAGATGCTTCCTAGCTTGTGTGACCCTCAGCAAGTCACCTAATCTCTCTCTGCTTCAGTTTCCTCAGCTGTAAAGTGAGGATAAATAGTAGCTACACGGGATTGTTGTGAGGATTGAATGAAATATATTTGTAGAGTGCTTAGGATAGGGCCTGGCACATAGTAGGTAGGCCCTTAGTCAGTGCTTGTTTCCTTCCTTTCTTCTTTCTGTATGAATCACAATGATCTCCTTTCCCCACATCAGGAATAGCTACTGCCAGGGCTTGGAGTTCTAGAGATCAAGCTCCCCCACCTCTGGGGAGTTAATTCATTAAGTTCTGGGGTTCTGAGGAGGGGCTGAGGTGTCCTGATGGGCAGGTGAGTAAGTGAAACCTTACCTAGCCTACTGCCTCTTGCTAGCCTCACACTATGCTTTGCATCAACCATTTGTTACATGTCTACTATGTGCCAGGCATCATCCTCAGCCTTGGGGAAGAGGCAGAAATAGTCCTGCCCTCAAGGAGCTTGCAACCCGATGGCCCCCATCCAATTATCTACCAGGAGAACACCAGGGCCACCCTATCCTGGGAATCTTTTAAAAATTATTTGTCCATTTTTTGAAATCCTTTAATTAAGATACAATATGGTGCAGTGATAAGATCTCTGGCATTGGAGTCAGAGGATCTGGGTTCTTATCCTGCCTCATATACTCTCGTGTAACTTTGGGCTAATCATTCCATCTTCTGGGGTCTTGGGTCCCTCAGCTGTAAAATGAAGGTATTATATACCATAGACCTCCCAGATTCCTTCCAGTCTCCATCTATGGTCCTAGGATTCTTTGTAATTCCATAGTGGGAATGTGCTGCCCTATGTTCATGGCCCATCAAATTCCCATCTATTGCCCTCCTGGTACCATTCAATTTCAGCTTAGTGACTATACTTTTTTTACTTGAAGCCATATTTCAGCAGAAGAATTTTGGTATAAAAAGATGGCTCTTAATTTCAGGGAGAAGAGACTTCTCTGATTACCCCATGCTATTGTATCCTTAAGTATAAGAATTGCTGTCCCAAGGTGTAGCAGCAAGCACCCCAAAATCCCCAGGGTGGCTGCCAACACAGTTCTTAGATCTGCTTTTCTAAAGGAAAGCAACTCAAAATGGGTTAACAAGCTTACTTTAATCAATCAAACATATATTACCTAGTTCAGGGGAAAAAGGTTAGCACCCCGAACTTCAGAGTATACAGACAGAAGTTTCAAAACAGAGAAACAAACAGATCAAGCAGACAGGCTTCCAAACTGTCCAACCATTATCAATACCAAATCACAGTTACCAGAGAGGGAAGCATCAACATCTGGGTTTTCAAAGCTGGAGGGCTCTCAATGGCTGCCTAGAGTCTCATCTGGTCAAATCACACAACACTTCTCAAAGTGAGACCCAAAGCAAAGCCTCTCATCAGGGTTTATATAGCCTTCTCCTGGCTCAGAGGATATAACAACCTTCTTTACCCACTGCTCAATCACAAGTATCAAGGTGTGGGCTTTCCTGAAAAACAAACCTCCTATTGCAGGCTCCAGGTGCACTTAAACTAAGGGACAGGGAAGATCTTTAAATTTGCATTTCCATTATACAAGGCTACAGAGTACTTTGTTTAGAATCTCTAGGACTGTGGAGAAGAACAAAATTCCTCAATATGTTTTACAGGATAGAAAAGAACCCATTCACTTTTGAGATCACACAACTGAAATACGTACCCAGCAAGTGTTAAAGAGGGCATGGGTCAAAAATACAAGATGCTGGCCCACTGAAAATGAAAGCTCTTTATGCTAAAAAGTGTCATAAGATGTGGAAAATGAGCTGTACAAAACTTTTTGTGGTCCCAAAAAACTGGAAACAAGACACCTATTGATTGGGGGATGGCTAAACACATTGACGTAGATGAAAGTAATGGAATAAGTGTAGAGAAGTCAGTAACTTGCAAGAATTGGATGAAACAATGCATCATGAAATAGGGAGAACCAGGAACGTAATTGGCAAGATTTTGGAGGCAATGCACAGGAAAATAATTGTAAAAGGGAATTGTAAGTGGTCAGATTGGCATTGGCCACTGTTGACTTCAGAAGACTCATGATGCAGCATATGTTTTTCCTCTTGGACTCTTGGTGCAGAATGTCAGGTATGGACAGTGTGCAGGCTTCTTTGGTTGACTTCTTATAAGGAAGAATTCTGTGGGAAGAGGTTATTGGGCATTGACAGCAAAGGGATCAATCAAAAGTGATAAAAATTAAGAGATATAAAAAGGCATCAATCAATATTTTCAAAAGCTATCTTATATGATAAAGGTAGTGTGATAGGTTAGCAGAGAGAGGGCTGGAATTGAGTCAGAAAGACTTGGGTTTGAATCCTGCCTCTGATACCGATTGGTGGTGTGACCTTTGATGAGGCATGGTCTCTGAGCCTTCATCTGGAAAACCAGTAGGTTTTTCTAAAAGGTCTTTGAAATCCCTACCAGCTCTAATTATTTGCTCCTATGATCTGTCTTCATCCCCTCCCACAACCCTGGCACTATGGACTAATCACTTAACCTCTCTGACCTTCTCCCTTTAAGGTGATATAATTAAAAAAAATCATTACAGATCCCATCTCATTGACAGCACTCAATTACAGACACATTAGGGAATTACACCCCATTCAGCCTGATGCTGGAGGAGTCGTTAGCAGAGCTTTCATGAGAGCTAATGGGGATTGTATTTCTAAACCTCTTCACAGGACGCTGCACATTTTCTAATAAGTGTTTTTCTTTTCCCCCTGTGTTTATCGGACTTGAAGACTGATGAGGAGAGAGAAGGGGGAACTTGCTTTCTCCTCCAGGTGTGGGCAGGAAGCAGCTGTTCTGGGTGCCAGCTGCAGGCTCCTGCCCCTGACGTTCACGTGGGACTAACTGATCCATCCAAGCAGGTGATGGTGGCATGTCTTACTGAGAGATGACCTTTGAGCCGTCCCTGAGCCTCAGAGAGGGCCACCACAAGTCCACTCCCCATGCTCTGCTGTCTGCATTCAGGCTGTCTTTACCCACTCATTATGTTCACTGCCCTCCAGTAACCTCCATTTATTGATCTGGGACATGGGCCAGTTTCTAATTGTTTCCTTCAGATTGTTTCTGCCCTATATTGCTGACTCCTGTCTCCTCGTTTTTATCCTTCACACACTGTCTTTTCTTTACCCCCACCCGGACTAATTCCTTGAGTAGCCAGAGAAGCTGTAAGTGTGATCAGTTGTCTCATTATGGGGCCAAAACAAGCGGCATTGTTTTTAAACCCATAACACCCTTCAAAGCACATTCATTTCAGGTTGAGCATTTCCCCCTCCGTCTTCGTATATATTTTCACTTCGATTCATTGTACTGTCTGTCTCTCTCATTCATGAGATTATAAATTTAGAAATGTAAGTTACTTTAGAGACATGTGAGAAGCTCTTATTTTACAGATGAGGAAACTGAGGCTGTGACTTTTTCAGGGACACACAGCTATTAAGTGTTTGAGGAAGAATTTGAACTCAGGTCTTACTAACTGTAAGCTCAGGACTCTATCAACTGTACCACATTGTTACCTCTGGGTTTGGGGGGCTTAGAGTTTTTTCAGTGAGTATATCAAGTTGAAGGATTTCACTTGTCACCTCATGTTTAAGCTTTCTTAAATTTCAATTTTTCTGTTTCCTGGAAACTGAATTTCCTGGAAAATTTCCAGGAAACTGACTTCCTAATAGGTGGGAGGTTACACGTTACTTTTGCTAGCATTTCTTAATGTAGCAGTTAGATTTGTCAGAATAAGGAGTGTATTCTATTTCTCTCTCTCACTCTCTCTCTCTCTCACATACACTATAAAGCAACATATTTTATATGTTTTCTCATTTCCTCCTTTAATATTTATCAAAATTACATAGAGATTACATCCTAAAATGCCCCCAAATGTTCATTAAATACTCGAATTTTCCTCGGAGAGATATGGATCTAGGTCCTTAAAAATGCCATTCTTTTTAAAATTTTCTTTTTTATAAACAAATCTGACACATTATCAACAAACATTAACCATATACCAACATGAAGAGATACAATTTTCTATGAAATGAATATTCTCTCTTCTGTGGGCTAGTTTTAAAAGCATATATTAAATCTAAGGTGTGGGATGATGTAGGATTAATTTCTATCAGTTCTTCCTTGAATTAAAATATCCAAGAGATTGGGAGGGAATTTAGGGACCATCTGGTCCAACCTATCCTTGAGCAATACGTACCCAGCAAGTGGATATATCATCCAGCCTTTGCTTGAAGACCTGCCAGCCACTTCTCAGGGCAGTTCATTTTACTTTGGGATACTTTAATAGTTTGGAGGATTTTGTTTTTTTCCCTTCCTGACATCCCAGCTTAAATCTTGAACTCTTCAGCTTCTACCCTCTGCTCCTAGTTCTGACATGTTGGGAAGTAAACAGAAATATTTTCATGCCTCTTCCACATGAGAGCTTCCTACCCCAACTCAGCATGGTCATGATGACCTCTGCCATCTTATTCACCCTCTCCAAATGATATCTAGCTTATATGCCCTTCCTCGAATATGGCCCCCAGAGCTGGACACAGGACCCTTGACACTGTAGTCTGACGAAGTGAGAACATTGCCTCTTCTGATGCATATACTTGCTCTGATGGAATTGGGTGGTGGATGAGACAGCATGTTGGGCCAGTCAGGGAGACCTCCGTTTAATCCTGCCTAAGTAACTGCAGGGAAGTTATTTAATCTCTCTCTGCCTCATCTGTAAAATGGGGATAATAAAGCACCTGCCTCCCAGGGATTCTGTGAGGATAAAATAAGATAACGTTTCCAAATTTATTGCTTTGCAAAATTTTAAGTGCTATATGAGTTTTAGTTATCATTATTACTTATAATCGCAGGGTGTTTATTATTTTTAAAATTGTTTTAATGTTAAAAAATTAAACAGAAGGACATATTTTCACTGCTAAACTATATATTTTCCCATCCTACAGTAGAAGGCACAGTGAAGGTTAGGTCATCCACAAGCATTCTCATGGACAGAAGATGAAGAGATGAAGTTCAGGTTCTCAGCGGGCTCCAAGAACCCGGGATGTTCATAGTGGGAGTGAGGGTCTTTATTGTTGGCTTGCATTTACTTCGACTGGGGTTTGAGTGAGTTTGCTCAGGGTCATGCTGCCAGTATGGGTCAGAATTATTCTGAACAGATTTTCTCCATTTATTTGTCAGGACTTTAGACAGAAAGGAACAAATGACGTTTTTTCTTCTGAATAAAATATATGGGATGAAATAGCTTAGTATCGTCCTGGCTGTGTATTCTTTAGAAAGTTCTTTGGCAGCATCTTAAATTCTGACTGTGGTTGGTATTAGTGATCATGGGTTCCTTTAAAGCCTTATTAATGACTGAGGTCTCTGAAAGTGGAATGAGTGACCTTCAGCGTCTCTCATGGCCTTGTAGGGCTGGCTTCCTTGCTCTCCTCTGGGCACTATGGTGTCACCTAGCTGCCCCTGACTAGCAAAAACAGTCCTTAGTAGAAGGTAGGCTACTTGAAGGCAGAGGCTGTTTTCATGTTGGGTCTTTGCCTTGTTCCATACCCAACACATGGTAAGTGTTTAATAAATGCTTCTTGGATTGCATTGTGTTGGACTGTCTCAAAACTAAGGGAAGTGGTATTTTTAATCATCCAAAAACAGGGTCTGCTTTCATTCTTAGTGGATGCTTTGTTATTTCTTTATCTCTTCCAACCTTTGGGGGTGAAGATGTGCTTCTAGGAAAACTAAGCCGTCAAATTTTCTACTCTCATCTTGAATATTAATCCTTAGAACACGAACTGAAAAATTGTAGATACACTTATACAACTTTTAAAAATAGGTAGATTTTGCTGTTTTTTGTTTTTTCCTATCTTCATCTTCCACCAGTGAGTCAGCCCTTATAACAAAAAATTTTAAAAAGGAAGAAATATTTTGGTAAAACCAGACAACATATCAGCCATGTCCAACATTATAAGCAATGTTCTGCCCTCATAGTTGTCCAGTTCTGCAGAGAAAGGAAGGAGGCAGTAAATGAGATTTTTTGGAGAACTTTTCCTTTTCCTTTTTTTTAAACCATGGATTTATTTTCTCTTCTTGGCCTCCTCTGAAAAAAGAAAGGAAACAAGATTATTGCTACCAATGTGCATAGTCAAGAGAAACAGCTTCCTACCTTGTCTGAGTTCAGAAATGCATGTCCTGGGGTGTAGCTTGAGTCCACATCTCTGCTGGGAGGTGGATAGCATGGTCCTCTGGAATCATGGCACTGGCCAAGTTCTTAGGGTGTATGAGCTTTTAAAAGCCTCCTTGGATGTTGTGATGCTGCAGGAAGGATCGAATATAAACCTTTAAAGGTGACTTTTAAGGTATTGTTGTGAAGTTTGTCCCTGATTTTCCCATAGAACAGAAAGTACAATAGGATGTGTTCAGCAGTAGCCATCCAATAGTGTAACATCAGGGGAATGGTTTTACTGGACTAGCCCTTTGAAACCCTGACACAACAAATGTGGCATCACTTTTGAGGTGGCATATGGCCTAATGAGAGCCTTTTAGTGTGGCAGAAGTCTCCTGTTCTAAGCTCTGGTCTGGCATGCAGTAGAGGAGCAAAAAAAAAAAAAATCCATGGAACATATGTTGAAAAACATTTGTTTGACTTTTGCTAAATAAGGAGCGAAAGACGAGGGAGGAAAACGTAGTAAGAGTTAGCAAGTGTATCTATCCTAAGTTTAAAGTCTGATTCATCTCTGTACAAGGCCATATCTGTATCACTTAGCCATGTAAGCAAGTGATGTTTTCCTGAAAAATGATGGATTCCACTTTGTCTTGCCAAGGCTGACTAACCCCAGAGGTTTACAGTTATGTCTTCTTATGGTTTTCCAGACGGTAGCTGAATGCTTCTCAAGGTAGGGCTAACCATCTTTAGAGGTAGAATCCAAGGTAGTGAGGAAGCAGGCTTGTAAGAATGTCTAGGATAGAGGCCTAGACTCTCAGATCATTGACCTCTAATCCCACCATCAGCTAGGGTCTCCTCCATGGCTACTCTGACTTACAATGTTTATGGGTATAGAGGAATTGGCTAAATGTAGCATGTGAAGACTTCCCCCAGCAGAATGGGTGGATGAGAATAATTTGTACAATGGCCATGAAGGCAGCTGAAGCAGGCACTGTAGAGTGCTTAGAGCTTGGTCAGGTATCAAAGACACCAGGGTCATCCCCTGCATCAGCCATCACCAGCCATCTTGACTTTTGTAATACCACTGGGCTTCAGTGACTCTGGAAGAGATAGCAAGGCTGACAACTTTGTGCCTCACTTCAATCCAATTCAGGCACAAGTTGAGACATCAGCCCATGATGTCATTGGTCCTATTCCAAAGCGAAGGTGAATAAGAAATACATCAGGGGCTGTGTTGATCTAACAAACATTTCAAATATCCATGTTATGCTTAATCAGATGACTTCTTCTGGTCTTTCCTGAATCATTGATGATACTAATAATTATTTATTAGGCAAAGGAAAAAATTGAGATTTTAGTGGAGGATTTTTTTAAACTAAAAGTGACCTAAGAGAGAAAAATTCAAAGAAGTTGTAATATACTGATGCATGTTGTACCATGAAAAGTCACCATTATAAGAAATATGGAGAATCATGGGGAGGTTTTTATGAACTGAATTAGAGTAAAGAAAGTTGAACCAGGGACTTCAGTGATGTAAATGAAAATAGCACTAAAACACTGAGATGAAATGCAATGACCAATCTTTGTTCAGAAGGTCCTTCTAGACCTTCTAGAGGTGAGGTGCTACAGGTGCTGTGTGTCCTGAGCTAGGAGCTGTTGTGTTAGTTTCATTGTACTCCTTAACATGGTTACAATGAAGAGTCTCACATGACTAATGTAGAAATATATTTAATATGATTGTACAGGTGTAAGCTGTATCAGATTGCTTGCTGTTTTGGGGAGGGGCGAAGGGAGGGAAGGAGAAAAATTTGGCACTCAAAGTTGTACAAAAAATGGATGTTGAAAATTATGTTTACATGTAATTGGAAAAAAGTTAAATACTCTTAAGGAAAACAAAACAAAACAAATGAAGAGTCTTTAGTGGGGTGATATTTATCAAAGTCAATCAAATCAATAATAAAATTAATACCAAAAGGAACAATAGAAGAGACCCACAATCATCTGTCCAGCTCTTTATTTTTATGGATAAAGCACCTGAGACCATGGAGGATGCCTTTGTGTCTCTAAGATGTCATCTCCAGAAGCATTAGGTTAGTGGGGGTTGTTTCCTTGTGAGGTTCTCACTGACAGCATTTTATATT
This sequence comes from Gymnobelideus leadbeateri, assembly GCA_011680675.1. Classification (NCBI taxonomy): domain Eukaryota; kingdom Metazoa; phylum Chordata; class Mammalia; order Diprotodontia; family Petauridae; genus Gymnobelideus; species Gymnobelideus leadbeateri. The sequence continues at coordinate 1,152,877 of WOXC01007204.1, read as the reverse complement.
GGTACAGTTTGGTTCTTAGGGGGAAATTCAGATTCATAGCTAAATCACTCTTTTTATTTTCTTTTTTTTTGTGAGATCATTTGGGGTTAAGTGACTTGCTCAGGGTCACACAGCTAGTAAGTGTCAAGTGTCTGAGTTCAGATTTAAACTCGGGTCCTTCTGATTCCAGTGCTGGTACTCTATCCACTGTACCACTTAGCTACTCCCAAACTCATTTTTGAAGAGAGTAGTAGAAAGCTCTTGGTTCCTGTGTAAGCCATAAAAGAAGAGAATTTTTTCAAGTAAGTGTTGCTGGGTGGAGATGGGATTAAATTTGTTTCATTTCACCCTAAAGGGCAAAAATAGGAATGATGACTGGAGGTTGTTGAGAGACAGATGTGGGTTTAATGTTAAGAAAAGCTTCCTAAGAGTTAGCCCAGAGTGAATGGACTTCATCTGGAGGGAGTGAGCTGCCCCTCTTCGGAGATCTTCAAGAAAGCCTGGCTGACCTGGAAGCGGAGGCTTTGTCACGGGTATCATAGAAGGGATTGGGTTGGAAGAGATTACCAGCCTAAGATCACAAACTGTCCAGAATAGTGGGCTGCTTTGGTTCTCTGTTCCTTCCACCCTGTCCTGTTAATATGCTAAGGCTTAATTTCTCTGTCAATCCCCAGAGATATTTACACATGAGAACCCACAAAAAAATTCTCGATGCCACTGTGTTATGTATAAGGAACAGATGAGCCTTGTAAAGTGAAAGGATGGCTTCCATTCCCTGGTTTATTGTTTGATTCAGTTCATGAAAGGTGACTGTTTCCTCTTCTCTGGATAGGAATAGGGTTCCATTATGACTGGTTGTGATTACAGGGGAGAAAATACAGGGTGGATGGCAGGCTGTCATTGTGAGGATTCCCTTGTGGGTTTAGTTTTCCTGTAACTGAACTGGTCACTTGGGTTGTCCAAAAGTGATGGAGTCTTAGACTTTGCTCTGGAAGGGGTCTTTAGGGACATTTTGTCTAAGACCCTCATTTTACAGATGAGAAAATGGAAGCCCAAAGAGACTGAGGAACTTTCTCAAAGACACACAGATGGTAAGTGGCAAAGCTGGAATTTGAACAGGTCCTCTGCGTCTGCATACAACACTTTCCATCACTCTGACCCGTGTCCCTCATTATCACGTGTCCAAGATTGAAAGACTTTGTATCCATTGACTTGGGTTTTGTTGACTCTAAAATAATATAGAAGGTCTTATCTGTTGTGACTGAAGTAGAACTTGAACTCTTTCATGGTGCTTCCTGTTTGTTCTTTTCTGGACCACTGCTGCCCAAGCCTTTGGCCCCCCCTGAAGTGCACAATTGAGAAAGTCAAATTCATCCACCAAAGGGTTCATAGGAACATGGATTCTGGAGTTGGAAAGGACCTCAGAAATCATTCTGTTCAACTCCCTTGTTTAATAAATGAGGAAATGGAGGTCCAGTTTGATCCAACAAACATTGATTAAGTCTTTTATCTATGTAATATATATTAACATTATACATAGTTAATGAGCTAGGTTTTGAAGGGGGCTAGATGATCTAAGAGATACACATCAGGAAGGAGAGTGTGCTAGGTACAAGATACCAAAACATTGAGGTGGCAGATGGAATGTTGTATCTGGAGAACAGAAAATAGATCAGTTTGCCCAAAGTGTAGAGTACGTGAGCAGAAGTAATGTCTAACTATCCTGGAAGGAAGGTCTGGAACAACATTCTGAAGGACTCTAAATAGCAAATGCAGAAGTTTTTATCTTATTATATAAGTAATGGGGAGCTGAAGAATCTTTTTGGGCCAAAAGGCAACTTGGTTAGACCTATTCATTTGAGTGATTCGATGACCTGGCCGAGGTAAGATAGGTAGTAAGTAGCAGAGATGTTCGAACTTATTCATCTGACCCTTGGTCCCTCAAGAAAGCTACATAGATTGCTTCTGGGCTTCCTTCCTTCCTTCCTTCCTTCCTTCCTTCCTTCCTTCCTTCCTTCCTTCCTTCCTTCCTCCCTCCCTCCTTTTCTCTCTCTCTCTCTCTCTCTTGCTTCCTTTTCTTTTCTTTCTTTATTCTATGCTGTTGCTGACTTGCTAAGGTGGAGTCCTAGAATTCTGACTATTGGACAGATCACTCTTTTGATTTGCTTAGCAGGAGTTACTGTTAATATTTGCTACAAGTTTGGCTCTGAGTTGTGGGTGGAAACAGGTCTGACCTTGTGACTGCATATTAACAGGGAATCTGAAAAGGTGTCTGGTTTTTACAGTGATAAATTTTAATGACTTCTGTTTGTGTATCATTAACAGGCTTCTGCTGTTGCCTAAAGGCATAAATAAAGTCATTTTGCTAGGGTGGGACTGCCCTTCCACAGCCCCAAGATGACCTTGAATTCTGAAAAGCTTTAGTTTAGAGCACTGTTTTGGGGACCAGGATATTCCTGTGCAAACACAGAAACCTTGTTAGCTCCCTTAAAAGACTAGTATCATTAAAGGGGCAATGTGGTACCTCAAAAAGAGAGTTGGGGTTTTGGGCAGACATGGACTCCCAGCCTGTGTCTGGTGCACACTAGCTCACAGTTTAGCTATGGATAACACAATCACTTGTCAAATGGGGATAACATCAACAAGTTTATTTTAAGGATCAATCAACATCCTAGGCTCCTATATTTAAGACTGGAAGAAAACTAACAGGTGACCCTGAACGACCCTCTCATTTTATAGATAGGGACACTGAGGGTCAGAGAGGTGGAATCATGATGATGGTTATTAAAGCACTGACTGTGTGCCTTATACTGTGCTAAAAAGCATGAAGTAGCATTGTTACTGTTATTACCTTTGTTATTATTAATATGTATTCCTCCCAACTCTTAGTGGCCATCCCTGTCTAAGATTAGGCATTCCCTCTAAGTTGTATTGATCTTGCATATTCTGATCTATATGTGTTGTTTACCCCATTAAAATGAATGCTCCCTGAGGAGAGAGGTGGTTTTTGCTTTTTTTTCTTTCTACCCCAGTGCTAAGCACAAGGCCTGGTATACAGTAAGCACTTAATAAATGCTTGTTGATTAATTGATTGCTAGGACCTACTTAGTAGGCTCCAATGGAAAGTGCTCTGCCAACTTTAAAGGTTGTTTTCTGAGGGGGCAGGGAGAGCTTCCCTGCTACAAAGGATAATTATCTGCTAGCATAGAGGACTTGGTCTCCTTAAAGAAGAGAACACCTTCCTCTTTTTCCATTGGTTAAAAGGATGTGTTGTGTATTTTTCCTTTTCAGTTTGTGTTTCAGATAATACTGCATTTCAAATTCCCATTTCTCAGTTGTCTTTTTTTCAGTGTGTAGCTGCATAACTTGGTTATTTGGTTTATAATAATAAAAGGTGTGGTGGTATTTAGTGGCTATAAAACCTTTCAGAGTGTCATTGTTGAGGTTGGCGCTTTTATCTGGGATAGTTGGGGTAAATCAAACTTGCCTGGTAAAAATCTCATAAATAGCCCACATTGTTATTACCATGTAGCTCATCTTTTAAAAGAAAGTATCACCAGATTGTTCCCTGAGGGTGGAGCAGAAAACTAGTTCCCCCAGGCTTTGCTTTGCTGCAGGTCTGGGGCATTCATTCCTAATTACAGGATTCTCCTTCCCAAGTTAGTTTTGGTCAGAGAAATTAATCTTGGTGCAGATCTGTTTTAAGCATTTTTAATATTTAACCACAATTGAGATTCTAAATGAATACATGATACTGGTCATGGGTCCAGGTAACTGATTTAGCGTGTCCTTATCCAAGAAACAACTTACTTTTTGCGTCAGGGGTTAAAGAAGGCAAACCATTTCAGATGATGCAGCCTTCTTCACACCCCCTCCCCCAGCTGAGGAAAAGGATGTGAATTGGACTCAATGCAGTTTATTAAGTTTATTATAAGTTTATTAAGCACTTACTGTGTGTAAGATTCTGTGCTAGATGAAAGTCTTTGCCATTAAGGAGTTTTCATTCTACTAGGAGGATTCATTGGTTATACAAGTAAGTAACTACTGGGTAATCTGAAGAGGAAGACAGTGCTAAGGGAGGTGGGGGCTGATGGTGAGGGAGAATTTTAACAGAGGTGGCAAGATGTGGGCCGTAGCTGTGAAGGAAGAGAAGTAGCTTGAGAGACCAGAGTTGGTGACAGGCTACATCTCAGGCAAGAGGAGGAACAAGAGTCAGAGGAGGGAATTTTGAGCTGGGTTGAGGGAACTGACCAATTGGATTGTATCAAAGAATGCATGAAGGGTTGTGTTGTGAAATCAGCTCAAAAAGGTAAGTTGGGACTGGATGGTGGAAAAACTTTTGTGCTATCAAGAGTCCCTAGATGTTTGATTGGAGAGGGGAGAGGCTGGCAACAAGGAGACCAATTAGGAATGCATGGCAATATTCCAGGAGAGTGTATGATAGTAATCTAGGCCCAAAATTTTAGTAGTGACCCTGTCAGTGAGGGGAAGACACAAATATAAGAGTGAAGATAAAATTAATAAGACTTCAAAAAGATTGGATATGAGAGTTACAGGAAAGGAAAGCTTCAAAAATACTCTGAAATAAATGAGCCTAGGTGACCACTACCTAGCACATAGTAGGTGCCTAATGAATCATTGATTGATTGGGTTGGAGGATGCTGGTACCTCCTGACAGAAATAGGCAAGTTCTTGAGTAAAATTTAAAAGAATACAAGTCATTCTCCAATTGATAATTGGTCAAGGGCTATGAACAGGCAGTTTTCAGAGGAAGAAATTAAAACTATCTATAGTCATATAAAAATATGCTCTAAATCTGTATTGAGTACAGATATGCAAATCAAAACAACTCTGAGGTTCCACATCACTCCTGTTATATTGTCTAACATGATGAAACAGGAAAATGATAAATGTTGGAGAAGATGTGGAAAAATTGGAATACTAATGCATTGTTGGTGGAGTTGTGAACTGATCCAACCATTCTGGAGAGCAATTTTGAACTATGCCCAAAGGGCTATAAAAATGTGCATACCCTTTGACCCAGTAATAGCCCTTTTAGGTCTGTATTCCAGAGAGACCATAAAAATGGGAAAAGAACCCACATGTACAAAAATATTTATAGCAGCTATTTCTGGGTAGCAAAGAATTGGAAATTGAGAAATAAAATGGGAAATTTTACTAAAAAATTTAGTAAAATACATATTTGGTATAATATAAATAAATAAGAAAAATTTAGTATAAAATAAAAATTTAGTAAAAAAATGAGTATAATATTTTCATTATTTGTGGCTTGAGTATGTTTCAGAAGCTTGAATAGCAGTGTATACAATCTGGAAATTTAGGGAGCCCTGTTTGATTGCTATGACTTTTCCTTGAGTCTCATTTCCTATAATATTTTGTCCTCAGTAATGTCTATCAGTTGGGTAATGGCTGAACAAGTTGTGGTATATAAATGTAAAGGAATACTATTGTGCTATAAAATGATGAGCAGACAGACTTTAGAGAAACTTGGGGAAAAAAACCATAAGAACTGATGCTAAGTGAAATGAGCAGAACCAGGAAAACATTGTACACACTTATAGGCACATTGTGTGATGAATGACTTTGACAGACTTGGTTCTTCAGTAATGCAATGATCTAAGACAACTCTAAAAGCCTCATGATGGAAAATGCCATCCACATCCAGAGAAAGAACTGTGGAATCTGAATGCAGATGGAAGTATACTATTTGCTTTTATTTTGTGGGTTTTTTTTTTGTTTCTTCTTTCTCATGGTTCCTCTTGTTCTAATTCTTCTCTACATCATGATTAATGTGAAAATATGTTTAATATGAATGTATAAGTAGAGCCTTTATCAGATTTCACACCATCTTGGGGATGGGGAAGGAAAGGCAGGGGAAGAAAATTAAAATTCAAAATCGCATGGAAGTGAATGTTGAAAACTAAAAATAAATAAATTATATTCTAAAACAACAACAAAGAAAAACAGAGCATCCCAGTGGGCTGAGGGAGGAGAGATTATTAAGTTCATATTTTATAACAGAATAAATTAATTCTTCAGCTTTGGAAAAAAAGAAATAGGCAAGTTCTGAGGAAGGGTATGTGGAGATGATGCGTTCCATATTTAAATATTGCTGCTTGTGAGATGTCAGTGGGATATGCAAGTAGAGGTATCTATCAGACATTTGGTGGTGGAAGACTGGACTTTGGGTACGAGGTTTGTGCTAGAGTTATTGATTTGTTAGTCATTAGTGTGGAGCAGGTGAGATCACCAAGAAAGAGCATAGAAAGAAACCATCAGAATACATTGGAGAATTTGCTATATAAAAGGTTGTTAAGGAATATTGTAGAATTCAGATAGAGGTAGTGTAGTATAGTGTATAGAAAGCCAGAGGCAGAAAGACCTGAGTTCACATTTTACCTCTGATGCTATTTGATCCTGAGCAAGTCACTGGAGCTCTTAGTGCATCAGGTCACTCTAAGTAAACGAACACAGAGGAAATTTTCTTGTGGGAATTCCACATATAACAATAAGTCCTGATATCCTCCTTCCTAACTCCCCCCACCCAAATAGTAAGAAAATATTTTTGGTAAAATATTTAGTAAAATTTTAGTAAAACACATATTTGGTATAATACGAATAATAAGAAAAATTTAGTGAAAAATTTAGTAAAAAATTATTAAAATATTTTCATGATTTGTGGCTTGAGTATGTTTCAGAAGCTTGAATAGCAAGCAGTGTATGCAATCTGGAAATTTAGGGAGCCCTGTTTGATTACTATGACTTTTCCTCAAGTCTCATTTCCTATAATATGTTGTCCTCAGTAATGAGTAGATTTAAGACTGTTGAACTGATGCAGCACGATTCATTGGAAAGAGCACTGATTCTAGACAGAGGACCTCTGGCCAAATCCTTTCTGTGAGGCTGACTTTTTGTGTAACTTTGGATCAGGTAACCTCCTGAGGAGGGAGTTTCCTTACTAGGAGTTCCCAAAAGCTACAATATCACAGGTCTCCCACCCTCCCCACCCCCCAAGGTGATCAAATGAGGTAATATATAGGGTTTCCCATGGTTACTAAAGCTTAAAATCACGCTAAGAAGACCTTTGGAACAACCTATATATACAGTTTTGCAAAGCCATTAGTTTGCAGGGCCCTGTCCAAGGTTCTGAGGCTTAAAAGCTAAAAAGCAAGAGTCCCTGCTCTCAAGGAGTTATACTCTATTGTGATTTTACAGTTCGTCTCTAAATAGTTTCAGACATATGTGGTTGCAAACATAAAGACAGAATTCTGTAGAGTTAGACTGTCAAGATCAAGGACACTCATTTTCTGTTGAAGATGCTCTGTGTTCAGAAGCAGTGATGTCTGATCACTATGTGTAGGGACAAGAATTCACTTCTAATCTGATTCTTACTTGTATTAGATTTTATCCATAGATTTTTAGTATTAAAACAAACAGGTGGAGTACTATTGGTATCTACTAAGAATAGGAAGGGATAAAGGTAACATCCTTCCCCTCCTGACAGGATATTGAATTTGATTTTTTTAATGGCCAACTTTGTTGGATAAGCTGCCCCTATCAATTTTCTAGGGACCCCTCTTTCTTTGGATCAGAATTCATTCATTCAACAAACATTTATTAAACTCTTACTATGTGTCAGAATTTATCGACATCAAGATTTATTGCTTTGATAAAATCCACCTTGGAAGGAGAACATCATAATTAAGAATAACTGCTGCAGATCTGCAGCAAAGCAGGGAGTGTGGGAATAGGGTTTGAGTTCCTTCTTCAGGGTAATAACACTGAGTGACATTCCTGCTCCAGCAGCCAGGGCCACCACTACCAATGTTGGTCAGAGATTGTTCAGTGACTTACAAGCTTTAGATAATTGCCTGGGACTCTAAAGCTTGATCAGATGGGAAACAATGGGGAGTGGAGCATAAATCACCCTGCTTTGCTACTCATCAATGGATCTGGGGCAGAAGTTTTTGAAACAAACTGCTAAAGTGAGGTTCAAATCCAGTTATTTCATTTCCTGTCCTTGTAATTGTACTGTATTTGAATTTACCTCAGTAGAAGGTAAGCTCTTTGAAGGCAAGGAATATTTTTTCTTTTCTTTTTCCTTTTTGGCATTCCCAACACTTATGACAGTAACCCCAGACATAGAGGACATCCAGTACAAAAGCATGGAGATTGGAAAGGAGTGTCATGCATGAGAAACAGCAAGTAGACCAATTTGGCCAGACCACATCCACTGTAGAAGGTGTAATGAGGATTGAAAGGTTGGAATGGTCCAGGTTATAAAGATCTTTACTTGCCAAATAGAGGAATTAATATTTGATGCTGGAGGTAACAGGGAACCAGTGGAGTTTATTGAGTAGGGTGGTGACATGTTCACACATATGCTTTAGGGAAATTCATTTGGTAGCTGAATGAGCACAGGTTGGAGTAGGGAGAGACTTGGGGCAGGAAGGCCATGGGGGAAGTTATTGAAATAGTCTAGGAGAGAACTGAAGAAAGTCCCAAGTAGAGGGTGATGGCTGTGTGAGTACCGAGAAGGGGATGCATTTGAAAAATGTTGGGGGAAAAGGAATAATAAGATTTGGCGATGGGTTGGATATGTGGGATGAAAGTGAGAATGAGAAGTTTGGGGTAAGAACAAGGTCTTGAGTTGGAATGATTAGAAGAGTGATAGTGCTAGTGACAGAGAAATTCAGAAGAGAGGTTGTTTTTTTAAAGTTGGGGCTCATAGTGAGTTATGGTTTGGATGTGATTTTTGAGATGTGTATGGACTATAGAAATGTCTGATAGGTAGGTGGTAATGGGAGATCGGTGCACTGGAAATAGAGAATAGAACTGGATATATGGATCTGGGAATCATTTGCATAGAGATCTTAACTGAACTCATGGAAACCAATGTAGTCCTTAAGTGAGAAAAAGCAGAGAGAAAAGAGAAGAGGATCCAGGAAAGAACCTTGAGGGACACCTACAGTTAGTAGTTGTCTATACAGTAGTATACCGGGGAGTTAGGTGGCACCCTGGTGCACAGTTTTGGAGTTAGGAAGACTCATCTCTCCCTGAGTTTGAATCTAGCTTGAGACACTTACTAGCTGTGTGACTTTGGGAAAGTCACTTCACCCTGTTTGTCTCAGGTTCCTCATCTGTAAAATGAGCTGGAGAAGCAGATGGCAAACCACTCTAGCATCTTTGCCAAGAAAACACCAAATGGGGTCATTAAGAGTTGCACATGACTGAAAAATGGTTAAACAATACAGTAAATATTTTGTATCTACTTTGAAAATGATATTTATCAATTTCCAAGAATCTGTTGGAATGAATGATACCAATAAGTTTATTTTGCTAAAACTTTGTTATTAGACTTCTTTTATTAATTTCATTTATTTATTTAATTTTATTAAACATTTTTACTTCACTTAAACTTTCATTATACTAAAGCTGAATATGTACAGGAAGCAGGTGGTTTTCTCATCAAGCCTGCTTCTTCAGAGAGGGACATTGAGGTAAATCACAGAACTTGAAAGTAGGAAGAACACTTCCATGGCCATCTAGTCCAACCTGTATCAGAAAAAGGATGCCCATTGCCCTACACCCAAGTAGGGAGCATCCAGCCTCTGTTTGCAGAACTGCAACGAAGGGAATCTTCATTCCTCAAAGCAAGCCCTCCTACTTCTGAAGAGCTCTAATTGTGAGTGACATCAAGACTGACTTTGCTTCTTGGCAGCTTCCTGGTTTTGACCTTTGGGGTAAAGTAGGGCAAGTTTACCCATCTCAAGTACTAGCCCTTTAGATATGTGTACAAAGTGATCACATATACCTTTAGTCTTCTGGTTAAACCAGTCCATTCAGTTAAACTACTCTCCTGTGGCATGGACTTACAATCTCCATCCTTATTGACTTCCTTTAGATGTCCCCTAGTTTATCAATGTCCTTCTTAAATAAAGCATCATGGACAGGGCCAAACAAAATACTCTAGCTGTGGTGAGAATTTCACATGCCCATTAAGGTTAAGCTATGACTTGAAACATTGAAATGTTTTTTGTGAAACCAGAAATCTTATCAAGTTACATTTTGTAGCCTATCTAATGGATGGCACTATATTAGTGTCTCTTATGTACTACCTTAACAATTATGTTTGATCGTAATCAGTGAAGTGTGCCCCTTTTTATATTCCATAATATGATCACTTAAATCATCTAATAGGTTTTGTTCTATAGACAGTGATACATAAGTCCTGTGAGGTTAAACATAATAAATCAATATTATTTGCCTAGAACTTCCATTGCCTAAGAGAGAACAAGATTAACCTTGAATATTGGAACCCATGAAATAAATTAGATTTTCATAAAAGTAGATGCTGACCAGCTCCATGCTTAGACAATGAGAGCTACATAAAGATTCTAGAAATCCCTCTGTCATTGTATGGGAACAGGGGATAGGAGGGAGAGGAGGAGTGAAAGAAAAGCCTTTCAGTTTTGTACTTACAATGGATCCTACTAACAGCCATGCATATAATGTGTTTTAAAGTTTGTGTGAGAGGCAGTAGCAAGGCAGGCAGTTGACTAAATGCTTATTCTGTTCCAGACATTTTGCTAAGTTTTGGGAATACAAATACAGGCAAAAAGGATGGTCCCTGCCCTCAATGAGCTTACATTTTAATGGAGGAAGAAAGCTCCCCAAAAGGCTGTGAATGAAGTATGGCCAACCTAGTTGGGCCTATCACCCAAGTTGTTGTAAAGAACTCACCAGTGGGAGAGGGGAGCTGGCAGGCAGAGGAATGAGAAGGCAGCTGAGTTATGGTGGTAGAGTCCAGAGATGGAAGTACAGCATAGGAGATAGAAGGCTAGCCCCAAATTAGGAGTGCTAGTTCAAGTTCTGAGCTGGCACTAACCTGCTGGGTCACCTTGGTTAAGCCAAACAACCCATAGTTCCCTAAGCAATTAAATGCTAGGGATTCAGACTATAAACTTAGATGTAGGAAGGGTTTCACTGCTGGAATAAGATAACATCACAGGTCCAGACTGAGTATTTAAAGTTCACAAAATACATTACATGCATTATTTTATTTGAGCCTTACAGCAAGCCTATAAATTAGGTATGATGGGATTATATCCATTTTATAGTTGGAGAAACTGAGCCTCAGAGGGATTTAAAGTGACTACAGGTCTTCTTAACTCCAGGACTGGCTTTCTATTCATTCTACCAGGTGTCTCCCATGCAAACATTCAAATGCTATGTAAATGTTTGTTGCTGTTTAATTGTTTTTCAGTTGTGTTTGATTTTTTGTGACCTCTTTTTGGGGCTTTCTTAACAAAGATACTGGAATAGTTTGCTATTTTCTTATTCAGCTCATTTTACAGATGAGGAAACTGAGGCAAACAGGGTTAAGTGACTTGCTTAGGGTCACATAGCTAATAAGTATCTGAGGCTGGATTTGAACTAGATCTTCCTGACTTCAGGCCTGACACTTTAACCATTGCTCCACCTAGCTAAATGTTAAGGTTAAGTGACTTTACCTCTTTCTCATCCTTGGAACATCCTTTTGTACCTCCATCCCTTGACCACTTCTCCCCTTCCCTCCCTTCCCTTCCCTTCCCTTCCCCTCTCTTCTCCTCTCCTCCTTCTCTTTCTCCTCCTTCTTCTCCTCCTCTCCTCTTCTTCTCCTCCTCTTGTTATGTCACACCACATTATTACCCTATCACATTGTAATTTATTTGATTCTCTCTTTCTTCCCCCTCTACAAAGCAAGCTCTTAACCTAAAATACAGGAACTTTATTTTTTTCTTCTTTGCTCTCCTAGCATGGTACCTGGGTTGTGGTTTGGTTTTGTTTGGGGTGGTGGAATCGTGCTGATTCCATTAATGTTCAGAAATCTTCTTCCTCTCCAGCTTTGTTTCTGCCCTGCCTCTTCTGAGTTCTAACTGCCTCTCTCTGACCATTAGTTTACAAGAGTGCTAGCTATGATTTACCCCTCCTCTCTGGCCACCTTCCAAGTTGAATGATTCTGATTTCTCTTTTTATACTTGGACAAAGGTACCATCCCTGTTTTGAGTCTGCTCTTTTTTGGGCTAAACATCCCCAATTCTTTCAGTCAATCCTCTTGGGTCTTATTCTTATAATCCTCCCTGGTCTCCTTCTTCTAGACTCATCAGCTTATCAATGCCCATATAAAATATGGCACCTGGAAACCAAATCCCATACTCCAGTTATTGTCTGGTGAAGGCAGAGATCAGTGACACAACCACCATCCTCTTTCCTGGACAATGTGCTTTTTTAAGATGCAGCCGAGGATTAACTTTTTTTCATGTCAAATCAACACTTGATTAATTTCAAACTATTCATCCATTAAACCCCCAAGATCTTTTTGTAAACAAATGACTGCCTCTCCAACTTGTATTTGTGAAATTAATTTTTGAACCTGTGTTTAAGACTTCACAATTATATCAGTTGATTCTGCCACATTATATTTTATCCAGTGTTCTAAATTGTCAAGATTTTTTGGATCCTGGTTCTTCTCTATTAGCTGGATGCATATCTATGTAATCTCTTAATTTGATAAAAAATTTAAAAAAGACAAAATAAACTCCTGCCCTCACAGGACTTACATTTTCCTTAGACTCCACATTCTTCTTCCTCCCATACCTCATCATCATCAGTCTCCAGTGCTCCCAACAGCATTTTGTGATTGCTTGCTTTATAAGGGCACTTTGCCCATATTATTGTGTGTGTCAAAAATATAAATATCCTATAAAAACTGGGGGGTACCTTGAGGATTTCATTTTTCTTAGACAGTCCACCTAAATATGACATTTTTCCCATTATTTTTTGGCTATTCAAGATTGACTTTACAATTCTTTCCATGATGAAAACTAAATGGATACATAAAGATGTTATCTTGGGTGTTTCTTACCCACTAGTGACTAGAGACAGTCTAGTTTTCCTTCAGAAGAATAAGACATGACAACATCTCTCAGATAGTTATGAGTGGGAATAAAAGGTGTTCACTGGAGCTGACTCTTGAGTAGTGTTAAATAAACATAAACACTAAAGTGAAACATCCTGTTCTATGTGAAAATGGTCAAGCATAGATGAGAGCTATTGTGTTCTGAAGTCTGCCACAGACACACAAAATGCACAGTGCCATCCTGTCTGCCAGTGCTGCTTATTAAGTGATGTTCAGAAAGCATTTCGTGTTATTGTATGTGGTGGCACGTTGAAATCACTTGCACATCTGTTGATAAGGCATCACATTTCCCGTTGGACTAAATATGTGAATATGAAGAAAGACCTGGGATTTTGTTGGTTTGGGGTCCTCCTGCCCTCATGGTCAGCCATCGACTGAGAGCTGGGAGGCACCTTAGGGGCCTTCTGGTCTGGCTACCTCATTTTACAGATGTGACAAATTATATTCTGTTTCTTAGTAGATAAATTATAGGGAGTTGTCTGCCATTCAGAGAGGAAATTATATACTTGCCCTTACCTGTGCCTTTCCTCAGAGAGCTAGTAAGTGTAAGGAGCAGAATTTGACCCAGATCTTCCTGGTTTCAAGCTTTATCCTTTATACCAGGGGGTTGTTCTTAAGCTTTTTTGGTATCATGGACCCCTTTGGCTGTCGAGTAAACCCCTTCTCAGAAATTTTTTAAAAAGTAAATACAATAAAATATATAATATCACAAATGAAACCAATTATAATACTATGCAATGATCAAAATACATATACATATATGTACATATACATACACATATATATATTTTTGTATGTTTATTTATTTATTTATTTATATTCATGGGCCCCAGGTTAAGAATCCCTGCTCTAGGGGGCAGCTAGGTGGTGCAGTGAGTAGAGCATCGGCCCTGGAGTCAGTAGGACCTGAGTTTGGATCCGGCCTCAGACACTTAAGGCACACACAAACAAAAACCTAGCCGTGTGACCTTGGGCAAGTTACTTAACCCCAATTGCTCTCCAAAAAAAAAAAAAAGAAAAAGAAAGAAAAGAAAAAAAGAATCCCTGCTCTACATCAAGCTGCCCCTGTAGTTTTCCAAATATTGGCCCACTACTTCCAGCCCATACCACCCCTCCACTGACGTCTGACATATTTCAAGTTTACAATCAGTGTCATTTTTCAATATTGATCCATAAAGTTCCTTTGTTTTGGGGGCAGCTAGGTGACTCAGTGAATTGAGTGCTGGACCTCAGAGTCAGGAAAAGTCATCTTCCTGAGTTCAAATCTCGCCTCAGATACTTGCTAGCTGTGTGACCCTGGGCAAGTCACTTCTTCACCCTGTTTTCCTCAATTTCCTTATCTGTAAAATGAGCTAGAGAAGGAAATGGCAAACCACTCTAGTATCTCTGCAAAGAATACCTCACATGGGGTCGTGAAGAGTCAGACATGAGTGAAATGACTTAACATGCCTTAGCTTTAAGAAGAGTTGATTATGGGGTGGCTACATGGCACAGTGAATAGAGCACCAGCCCTGGAGTCAGGAGCACCTGAGTTCAAATCCAGCCTCTGACACTTAATACAAAACTAGCCGTGTGACCTTGGGCAAGTCACTTAACCCCAAATGACCTCCAAAAAGCAAAAAAAAAAAAAAAAAGAGTTGATCATCTGGGGACAGCTCACTTTTGGAGAAGCTTATCCGGAGCTCAGTTTGGGAAGTGTCTTCTTTCAGAACGTGTGATTGGCTCGTCTTTACCTCCCCCTCCACACACCTTCTACAGTGCATCATGTGCTACGGAGCAAAATGACACCACCTGCCCTGTCTTAGGCAGGCCCATTGACGACATCATGAGGCAGCATCAAACAGTGAAGAATGATGCTTTTGGAGTTGGAGGGCCTGGGTTCAGATCCTGGTCCCCCTATTTGTTGTCGCTGTGATATCGGACAAGTCTCTCTGAGGGTCACTTTCTTCACCTGTGAAATGAGCAGTTTGGCTTGAACCCAAGGTAAACTTATCAAATGATAAAGAATGACAATTAGATTTACTGACCTGGGGCGTTTGGATCAGTTTCCAAAAGAGCTGATGCTATATACAGCGAGCGCACACACACACACACACACACACACACACACACACACACACACGCACACAGACATTTCAATTTATTTCCACTAGAGTTGATTATATACATACTATATATATGTGTGTGTGTGTGTGTATAATCATATGCTATATAAATACACACACACACACACATATATATATATAATGAATGGACATTCATTATATATATGTAGGTGGATCTTTTTTTTAGCACTTTTAAGATTTGTAAAGCCTATTACATAGTTATCCCATTTGTTCCTTATAACCTCATTGTGAGGTGAGTGCTCTTAGTATTATTAATTCCATTTTACAGATAAGGAAACTGAGGCTAAGAGAATTTCTATACTTTCTACAGAGTTACTCAACTAGTGACTACCTGATTAGAACTCAGTGCTTCTTGACCCCAAGGCCATTAAACTCCTCGAGAGTCATGGAGTGTTTCATTCTTTGTCTTTGTATCAACAGTGCCTGGTACACAGCAAGTTTTAATAAATGCTTGCTGATTGCTTGCCTAACATTCAACTTGGCACACCCTGTTGCTGCTCCATTTAAGGGCTAGACTTAGGGTGCTTGGAACTCCTGAAGGAGAGGTAGCCCAGTGCTCATTCTGTCTTTGGGTCTTGGAGAGTTGCCTAGAGCCCTAGGAAGCTGAGTAACTGCCTCAGGGTCACAGAGCCACCCTGTGTCAGAGGTAGGGTGTGAATCCAAGCCTTCTAGGCTCCAAGGCTGTCTTCTCTGCCCTTATGTTACAGCCCCATTCTATGATTCTCATCGGATTTGTATTAAATGGGGACTATTTTTTTTGTTTTTGTTTTTTTTTGTTTGTTTGTTTTTGGAGGGCTATTGGGGTTAAGTAACTTGTCCAAGGTCACACGGCTAGGTTTTTGTTTGTGTGTGCGTTAAGTGTCTGAGGTCGGATCCGAACTCAGATCCTTCTGACTCCAGGGCTGATGCTCTACTCACTGCACCACCTAGCCACCCCTTAAATGGGGACTATTGTGAATTATACTGCTGTGCACGAAAATTTTCCCAAGGAGGTCTAGTAGGGTCCAGTTTTCCTTCTGGGTGGAAAAAAAAAGGAAAAACCCCATCAATCTCACAGTTTTCTCCTAATTTAATTGCTAAAGAGTTTATCTCCTGCTGGGGGATTGACCACTGGTTGTCCTAATTTAAAATTTTGTCATCTCCTTCCCCCAGTTTATTATCTTTAAGGTTTATCAGCTGGTCAATGGAGCTGAGCTCTGTGTAGTTTACCCAGTGCAGACCCATTGAAAGAGAATGAGAGCTGAAACAACAGTGGAATTTGTTACATCAGAGGTTTCAATGAGAAAGTATATTTCTCCCACGAGTGAGAGAAACCCAAATAACTTAGAAATGACGAGTGATTATACCAGATGTGCTGTGACTGGGAAGTGATTTTTGGTTTTCGTTATTTTGGGTTTAACAGTGGAGGGAGAAGTATTTGACAGGTTCAGTTATCCCCCTTCTTAGTAACCTCCAAACTCTGCTCTTTCCTCCCTTCCCCCACCACTGCTGGTTAACACCAGACTTCTACCCTGCGCTAGGACTGGGCCATGTTGTGAGTAGGCCCTTCGAGGAACATTATTTCACACTTAGGTCCACTCCATAGAGAAACATCAGAGAATCGGCATTGAATGTCCGGTTGGGGAAATTCAAAATTAGTCATTCCCCTCTCCTTCATGCTTAAATGGCTGGGAATGTATGCAGTTATTTAAATTCTCCTACAGTAGGCCTGGATTCACCATTTTCTGCAAGGCAATCAGAATTGATGTGAATCTGTTTACGTTTTCAGAAAAATGTTGCCTCCTTCACAGTGACTAACCTGGACTGGGGGTGTCTAAAATGTATCATTTTTTTCTCCATAATCTTTTCCCTCTAAATCCTCCATTCCACAGGCATTTTGTTAAGCACCTACTATGTACAGTGAAAGCCAGTGGGACGTGTATGAACAGGAAGACCCAGGTTCAAGCCCTGCTTCTGACAGATGCTGGCAAACTGAATCTGATTGAATCTTCTAACCTCTCAGGGCTCTGGGCGTCTGTCAGAGGGTCACCAGGTTGTAAGTGGTAGAACTGGGATTATCAGTTGCTCTCTGTGCCCTGTTTTACCAGAACAAACTCCCTGGGGATTGTGCCAAATCAAAATTATAGGTCAAATGTCATCTATCAGTTCATAAGCATTTATTAAGTACCTTTTGTGCTGTACCAGGCGTGGTGCCAAGGGCTGTGGGGACAAAGAAAGGCAAAAACACAGTTGCTGCTCTCAAAGAGGACATCATATAAATCACATAGTGCCTCCCCCATGGCAGTTCTATGAAGTACTCAGGTTAAGTGTCATTAGACCCGTTTTACAGATAAGAAAATGGAACTCAAGGAGTTGGATGCATTTTGCAGTAATCATCATCACTCCTACTCTATAGTGTTTGAAGGTTTGGAAAGTGCCTCTCTCCCACAAAGCCTTGGGTGGAAGCAGGAGGAGTGTTATCCTGCCCAATTCTCAGGGGAGAAAATTGAGGGTCAGAGAAGGGATGGGTCAGAGATGTGGCTAAACTCCAGTCAGTGCTGACTTCCAAGTCCAGCTTTTTTTGAGTAATATCTTGTTTACACAGTGTTGCCTTGGTTTCCCTCTGCTTCCCGTACTCCAGGAGGTTTGGTGAGGGGGAGACAACAACGAAAATTTATTTTTATTTGTTTGCATCTTTCCTGAACCTTGGGCAAATGGGGTGTTTGGTTTTTTAAATTCACTCTCCCTTCCCCACTGCTTGTGGATAGGGCTAATGTTTCCCTTCATTCTCAGTTGATTGTTGCTGCTAGATTCTAGCGCTATGATGTTCTTGTCTATAGAAATACAGGTATATGCTTCGAGCAATCATTCAATCAGCTAACGTGTATTAATCCCCTTCCAGTTGTCAGTACCTATGTGAGGAGCTCAGTATGTGAAGATGCCAAGATAGACAGGTCGTTTAAATGGGATGGCCTTTTGAAGGTGGGTGCTGGTCCTTCCACCCGATTCCCTTAGATGAGCCCATCTGAAGCTCTGCAGTACACATCTTGGCTAATATGGAAGAGAGGCTCTGACCCCTCTCCTGTTTGCCAGATTCGCACCCACCTAATGCTAAAGCAAGAACCTCATCATTTAAAGTTTCCCAGGCAACGCCAGATACTGATTTCATCAAAAGGAGAAGAGGTCAGGGTGTGGGGAGGGCAAAGGAGGGGGAGGGCTCTTTCAATGTAATACAGACTCCAGTTTGCTAAAATGGGATTTCCTATTTGAAGGAGTGTATCTGTGCCATGGGCTGATTTCAGTGCAATTGGACAGAGGTCCCCAAACTACTTTCCACACTCTAATCAGCCATCAGATAGACATGCTCAGGAAACTGTGTATCATTGGCATTACCAAACAGAGTATCGAGGTTATCTCTTTGGGAAATAGCAACCACCATGCTGCCCAGATGTCACAGCACCCTCACTTCACAGCAGGTTGGCCTTTTAAAACTGAAAGGAGTGTTAGAGCTCATCTGGTCCATTGCTTTCATTTTATAAATAAGAAAACAGAGGCCCAGAGAGGCTATCCGCCCAGCCTGGATACTCTCTCCCTCCTTGGATCACTGACCTCCCGAACCTCCTTTAAATCCCAACTAGAATCCCACCTTCTACAGGAAGGCTTCCCTAATCCCTCTGGATTCCAGTGCCTTCCCTCCGCTAACGACTTTCTGCTTATTCTGCTCATAGCTTCCTTTGTAAGCATTTGTTTGCGTGTCGTTTCCCCCTTTAGATTTTAAGCTTCTTGAGGGCAGGGGCTGTCTTCTGCCACTGAGCACAGTGGCTGGTACATAGTAGTTGCTTAATAAATGCTTATTGAATTGAATAAGTAAGTGAAGGAGCCATGTTTTGACCCTAAGTCTTCCAACCCAGGAGAATACAAGCTCTTTAAAGAAAAGAATTCTTTCTTATTTTTGTTCAAGAATCATAAGATTGGAGATCTTCAGTTGGAAGGGACCTCGGAGGCTGTCTGTTTCAACTCTTTTACAGAGAAGGAAACTGAGGCTGGGAAAGGTATAATGATTGACCCCAAATCGCTTAGGTAGTGAGCATCAGAGGTGGGACTTGAATCCAGGTCCCATTACCCCATAATCCAATGCTCCTTCTGTTGTACTCTGTTTCCTGTACCTTCTTTGGCTCTTTCATGACCAAAATACAAAGCATGTACCTGTTAAACAGACTTCCTTGGAGTGGCTGCTGCCAGCGAATGGGGCAAAGGAAATAACATTGGCTGAATCTCTGGAGGCTTGAGGCGCCTCTGGGGGCTGTCCATCCAGCACTCCACTTCTCAGGCCCCAAGAGGCTGACCCTGATCTGGGCAGAGGGGCAGGTAGGTTCCCACACTTTTTATGGTGGGTAAGGATACCTACAGATAGGAAAAGCTTACTCGGTTCTTTTGACATGTCTCTACTTTTGCTATTGTATTGGCAAGTTGCTAAATTCTAGGCTTTCATTTGTGTTGTTTCTTTGATTCAACCTGGGGGAGATTGCATTACAATATAAAAAAAAAGTAAATAAATCTTTGTTCCATCCATCCCCTGATTTCCATTAATCACTCCTCCATCTCTCCTCCCTTCTCACCCACATCTCTTCCTTTGGGTTTGTTCCACCCACAACATCCTTAGTTACATTATGGCTAATGTAATGAGAGATCCTGCCTCGGAAATCAGGTGGCTTATGAGCTTTCAGTGGGTCCTTAAATGCATTTCCATCTTTTTTGAAAACCTATCCCTTTGGACCTGAGAAATGTTTATAGCTGCTGCCTTTTATTTAGAAGCAGCTTGTACACAGAGCACAGATGTTCATAAAGGCCTGAAGGAGAGTCATCAAAATAGGTGTGTCTTTGAACAACTTGGTAAATGGTTTTTGAAAGCCATTAGACTACCCTTCCCCCCAACCCTAATCCATCCATTCATAATGAAAACCCCACATTGGTCCTAACCACATCAGCCAGTGGCACACCATAGCCATTTTACTATTCACCAGGCTCATTTTATTACTTTCCATCTTAGTTGGCTTCAATTATGTAGACAAACATATGTACTATACATGTTTGTATACTTACAATCATCTGTTTAATCATATGTATGTATCCCTTTGGAAAAAAAAAAACTGTCAGCTCCTTTCAAACCTGTAATTCCTTGACCCTCTAGCTAAGAGTAGATCAAATTCTATTTTCCCCAATGTTTGTCATGTTGCAGCAAAAGCTACCAGCACTAATGGAAGGGATCACCACTAAGAGGGCCCACTTGTTGGTGCAGTTTTCCGGAAGGGATCTTGTTCAGGTTCGAGATTGGATTGCATGGCCTCAGAACTCCTTTTCAACCTTCAGATTAAGTGAAACCCTCTCCTTAATTTCTGATTTTAATGGTTTGTCATAATTCCCTTTTGTAGTGTGCTATAGCCTTCTGCCAAAGCAATCCCTCACCTGTCCTGGTTCCAGAAGGGCTAATTGTCCTTCAGAAAAAAAAAATAGAATTTAAGCAAACCCAAGGACCTTCTGATGTTCTTGGAGCCTTGCCTACAAGTACTTAAATGTAATTACTTGTTGGTTCCTGAGATGTAATTAATTAGATAAAAAGGAGATCAAGCATAATCCAAAAGGATAGAAGAGATTTTCTAAAGACTGAGAATATTTAGTGACTCTACAAATGACAAGGCAATGACCATAATCTCTTAGTGGTGCTAGCAGCCAGACTGGCCCATTGGTAGGATTGGGAAACCTGATAAAGGCAAAGCTCCTGACATAAATGCAGGGCAAGACCAACCAGTGAGGGTTAGGAAACTGGGTAGACTTTTATTTTTAAAGGAGTTTTGTGAAAGTTTCCTTCATTATCTGCTGTGTAGGCTTTGCACACCTGGGGCTGGCTGCCTTTGGCTGTTATTGTGAAACAACTTCCTTCCAGCAGGTGTCGTTTAGGGAGTCTTTGGGTTCTTTATCAAGCATTTCTTCTGACATCCCTCGTCTGTTGTTATGGGTAAATTAAATTTCATTCTGGCAGCTGACCACCAAGTCATCCTTCTAGGGACCATTTTGTCCATGAGCCGCTGTGACATTGGGAAAGTGTGTTATCTATGAACATCTTCTTTTGGAGATCTTCCTTACAAATATCCTTCAGCAAGCTTCAAGATGGGAGGGAAGAGGGTGTGTTTTTTTTCCTATTGTCTTTTCAAAAATGTTTTTTCCCTTTCTCTTAGAATAGTGAGTGCTGAAAGCATCCATCTCTCTTGATTAGGGTAGATTCTGAGATTCTCATCTACAGGCAGCATGACTTTGCTCTGCTCTATACCCTCCACACGAGCTCTCTCTGTCTTCCTTCCTCCCTCAAGGAACAAAGGAATGAGCAAATGTACTTACTAGAATCAAAATGTAGAATGTTTCTCCCAAAAATAGTTAGTCTCCTTCAAGGTGAGAACTGTTTATCATTTTTGTGTTTCTTTTTTTTCCTTTTCCAGAATTTATTTATTTATTTTTTTGTTTTCAACATTCATTTCCAAAAGATTTTGAGTTACAAATTTTCTGCCCATCTCTACCCTCCCACCCCAAGAGGGCATACTGAGTACTTCTTCCCCCAGTCTGCCCTCTCTTATATTCTACCCTATCCCTCCTTTCCCCACTTCCCCCTTACTTTCTTGTAGGGCAAGATGGATTTCTATACCCCATTGCCTGTATATACTATTTCCCTGTTGCATGTAAGAACAATTTTTTAATATTTGTTTTTAAAACTTTGAGTTCCAGATTCTCTCCCTTCTTCCCTCCTCACCTACCCCCACTGGGAAGACAAGCAATTCAATATAGGTTGTACATGTGTAATTATGCAAAACATTTCCATAGTAGTCTTATTGTGAAAGACTAACTATATTTACCTCTCTGGGTTCCCTTCAGTTCTAGATCTACGATCCCAGTCTTAGAGGATGAGCTGGCCTTCTTCTCTCTTGCTAAACAGAATCCCATGCCCTCCTGCCAACTCTGCCTCCTTGACCATTTTCCTTTTGCTCCTTTTCAGACTCTCAGTTGACTTTCTTTTCTGCTTAACAATATGCCTAGTTCTTTCCCGCTTAACAATATGCCTAGTTCTTTCCCATTCTTTTCAAAACCTTTCCCTTGATCCAGCTATCCTCCTTAACCTCCCTTCTACTCTCAAACTCCTAGAAAGTCTTTTCTCATTACCTCCATTTTCTCACCACCCACTCACACTTTTTAGCCCCTTCTGTTCTTACTTCCAACCCATCTACTCTACTGAAACTGCTGTCTCCAAGGTTACCAATGATTTCTGAACTGCATAAAATTGAATGGTATGTTTTCACACTCCCTCCCACACCCTTTTTTCTCCAGTTTTGGACACTATTGACCATTACTATTTCCTGGCGTCTTTCTCTACCTTTGGTTTTTATGATAACACACTCTTTGGGTTTCCTTCTACCTATGTCTGTACTCTCTCTCAGCCCCCTTTCCAGGATGATAATATATCTCCTGACTCCCAAGTGCAGGTATGGGTCATATAAAGTTCTGTTCTGGACTCTCTCCTCTTCTCTCTCTGTACTTAGATTTGGTGAATTCATTTGCTCCAGTGCAGTGTGTTTGATTACCTTCTCTATAGAGATGCCTTCAAAGATAATGCAGTCAACCCTAATCTCTCCTGCACTCCAGTCTGCATCTCTCACTGCTTGCTGGTCATTTCCATCCAGATGTTGTGTATGTACCACACACTCAACATAGGATAATAGAGTTAGAGCTGGATGGGACATTAAAAGCCTTCAAGTCTGACCCCCTCATTCTGCAGATTAGGAAACTGAGGCACAGGCAGTTCAGTGATATTCTCAGAGTCACATAGCTAATAAGTATCAAAGATGAGATTTGCACCTATGTCTTAGTGATTTCAAATACAAGATTCTAGCCAGTATTAAACACTACCTTTGAAAACAAAAGGGAATTTAGCCAAAAGAGTGTGTTATGCTTGAACCAGCAACATTTTGGTTAATAGTGAAACTTACTAACCAATTGTACCACAGTGGTGTTTAGAAGTCTTCATCACTCCCTCTAACCCTCCTCTCCTTTCAGCTTCTTAATTCCTATTGATGATTATCTAGGTTATAACTTCAGAGTCATCCTTGACTCCTGTCATTCTGCACTCCAGCACATGCAACCGATTGTTATGTTTGATTAATGCTTGCCCTAAAACATCTAGCCCCTTTTTGCCCTTGTGCAGCCTTTGCTTTGGTCCAGGCCTCCATCACCACTCACTTGGACTATCATAATAACCTCCCATTGGTTTCCTTGCTTGCAACTCCACCCCTCTCCAGTCTGTCCCCTTCCCCACCCCACCCCACCCTTGCCAGCCTGCCATTTCAAGTTTCCTAAATCACAGATAGGAGCATATTTCCCGTTCATTCATCTTTAGTGGTTTCTTGTTGCATTTTAAACTTAGGACAAAATGAAAATGCCCAGCTTCTTAACTTGACATTGAAGGCCCCCCAGCAATAAGCTTGAACCCACCATACTTGCCTTCCCACACTCCACATTCTAGCCAAATTGGACAGCTGCCATCAACAGTGAACTGAACACCACCTCACTCTACAGAAGGTCTTTTCTGGTTCCCGTAGCTACAGTAGCTTGCCTTGATTTTTTGCTGTTTTCTGCATATTTTTAAGCATGTTATCTCCCCTGATAGAATAAAAATTCCTCTTAGGCAGGGTGTCTTTTATTTTTTATCTTCATATTAGCCCTTACAATGGTGCCTGGAACATCATAGGCACTTAGTAATAAATGCTTATCGAGCTGAATGGAATTTGTTGTTTCTACAAGAGCAAAATTTTGGGGGAAAGGATACTCTATAGGAAGGAAGTTATAAATGAGCTGATAGTGCTGTGAGTGAGGAGCAGTTTTTGATAGGACTGGTATAGTGCCTGACACATAGTGGGTGCTAATAATGTCTATTGATTAATTGATGTTTGAGGATACTGATTGTCTGTGTATTTGTATCCCTGTTACATGATGAGGGCTTAATACACCCTTGTTGATTTGAACTGAAGTGATTGCTTCTATATGATAAACGCCATGAGGACAGGGACCAGGTCATTTCTTTTATTGTTTTATAGACAATATATTAGCAAAGTGCTTTGCATATATTAGGTGCTTAATAAATGCTCATTTAATAAGAATGGGTATGGACTGAAAATATTTGCTCAGAAATGTGGTCTCAGAAAATACCTCAGTAGCCTTCACTTTTGTGTTCTTGGTTACTCAGGAGGTGAGAGTTGTTTAGGATGGTAGCAATATTGGTTAACAAACCCTTCTGCTTTCATATGAAGAATGGATCCTGGTTCTACTACACTGGGTTATAATTCCATTGTGAGATTTTGATGAAATTCAATTATTCCCAGATAAAAAATGCCCGGCTGCTTCCTTCAACATATTCTGACTCTGTGGGGAACCTGTCTTCTCTTTCATCTTTTCTTTATTCCTTGTCCTTCTGAACATGGTAATACTGTTTTTATGGCAACATTTTGAAAGGATAACTCCTGAAAGTCAACTACATTTGTATCACATCTTAAAAATGGAAAAGACACTATAAGATTATATGTATGTATACCTATACAGCTATGTATTTATATCTTATCACCTCCATCTCAAATCTTATCTGTCATATATTTTATCTCATTCAGTGTGGGGTGATTAACAGTGCTCTAGATTTAAGAATCAGGAAGACCTGATCTGCCCACTGGCATTCCTTCCAGCTCTGAGATTCTAATATTATGTGAATGCAAGCATCTAGAGGGCAGGGTCGCTTCCCTTTCAGTAGTAGGACATAAGCAAAATGCTAAGACAATGGGGGTAGGGGATTCAGTGATGGAGAATGGCGCATGTGTATATAATTGAATAAAACAAACTCCCACAATGGCCACATTAAAAATAAATATATGTTTAGACACATATATTTCTGTATACATACACACATACCTGTCTAATTGCACTCTGAGTCTATCCCCTGCATATCTGCAAATGGGTAAGATGTTCCTCTAGAATCATGGTTGGTCCCTGCATTGATCAAAGTTCCTAAGTCTTTCAAGGCTTTCTATAAATATTGTTATTATTATATAAATTGTTCTCCTCTTTCTGCTCACTTTACTCTGCCTCTTCCTATAAGTGTTTCCAGGTTTTTAAAAATCCATCTCTGTCATCATTTCTCATAGCATAATTGTATCTACCACATTTGTATACTGTAACTTGTCCAGTCATCCCCCATTTGATGGGAACCTCTTCATTTTCCAATTTTTTGATGCTGCAGAAAGTCGCTATAAATGTTTTTGCATGTATAGCTCCTTTTCTTCTTTCTTTAGGAGGTAGAGACCCAACATATTAATATGATCAGTTAGGTTAGAATTTTTCCTAATATTGAATCAGCTCTGCATTCCTAATAAAAATGCAAACAGATAAGTGTATGTAATCTTTGTACTGTGTTGCTGTGGTCTCCTTGCTAATGTACCATTAATTATTTTTTTGCATCAGTATTCAATAGGGAGTTTGTTTTATAGTTTTCATTCTCTGTTTTGATTCTTCTTGGTTAAGACATTAGAATCCTGTTTGTAACATAGAAGGTATCTAATAAGACTCCTTCTATTTTTTTAAGCTTACATAAAATAGCAATTGATTTTTCTTTAAATGTTTGATATGATTCATTTGTAATTTTTTTGGTACTATTTTATGGGAGTTCAGTTATGCCTTGTTCAATTTTCTTTTCTCATATTTCTTGTTCTGTTAATATGAATTTAATTATATTTTATAAGTATCATTCCATTTCAGTTAGATTGTTAGCTTTATTCACATACAAATGGGTAGAAAATGTTTTTTTTTTAATAATTTATTTTCTTTAATTTTTGTTTGGTGCAAATTTAGGTTTTAAATTATTGATTCTGCAAATTTGTTTCTTTTATTTTGAAAATAAAGCTAGGTGTCAGTTTATTCATTTTATTATTATTTTAAAAGCTCCTGGTTTTATTGATTAGTTTAATGGGATTTTTTTCTTTCAATTTTGTTGCTCATTTGAATTTCAAGATTTCAATTTTGACATTTAATTGAGAGTTTTTAGTTGCTTGGTTTTCTAATTTGTTTTGTTTTGAGTTCCATGTCCAGTTTGTTAATCTGCTCTTTCTCTTTTTTATTGATGAACATTTTTAGAAATATAATTTTTCCTTTGAAGACTATTTTGGGTGTGTCTCCAAAATTTAGCTATGTTGCTTCATGACTGCCATTTTTTTTTTTTAACAATTGGGGTTAAGTAACTTGCTCAAGGTTACACGGCTAGTCATTATTTATGCGTGGGTGCTCATTTTCTGAGGCCGGATCTGATCTCCGGTCATCCCAACTCCGAGGCCGGCGCTCTTACTCACTGCCCCACCTAGCCGCCCCTTTAGGGCAATTGGGGTTAAGTAACTTGCCCAAGGTTACACGGCTAGGTTTTTGTTTGTGTGGATTAAGTGTCGGAGGCTGGCTCTGAACTCAGGTCCTTCTGACTCCAGGGCCGGTGCTCTATTCACTGGGCCACCTAGCCGCCCCCGACTGCCATTTTTAAAAATGAAATTATCTATTGTTCGTATGATTTATTTGACTTGTCCATTCTTTAGGATTAAGTCATTTAGTTTTCCATTAATTTTTATTCTTTTTATAAGTAACCCTCATTGAATATAGTTTGATTGCATTGTTATATGTAAAATATGTTTTTGGTATTTATGCTTTTCTTCATTTATGTCCTGTTATGATCATTTGTCTTTAAGGTGCAGCTTGTGGATAAGAAATATGCACATTCCCTTATGCTCTCATTCAGAAATCTCCAGAGGTCTTGCAAATCTGACATTCTAAATTTCTATTCTAGTCTCTTAACTTCTTTCTTTTTTAAAATTAGATTTATCTAGATTTGAAAGAAGTAAATTGAATTTCCCCAATTATTATAGTTTGTTATCTAGTTTATTATCCCTTAAGGTATTTAAATACTATCAGTATTGATATTAATTCATTGTCCAGCATAATGTTCAGCAAAATATCATGTCATTATATATATATATATATAATATATATACATTATGTATATATATTATATATATATATATATATATATTTTAAATTAATCTTATTTTTACCATTGCCTTATCTGAGATTGTGATTGCTACCCAGGACTTTTTATTTTTACTTCAGCTAATACATAATCATTTTTCTGCCAGACCTTTATCTTAACTCTGTGTGAATCTTTATGATTCAAATGTCATTATTTTAAACAATATATTGTTAGAATCTGTTTTCTTATCCCTTCTGTTATAATTTTCTGTTTTATGGGTGAGTTTGTCCCATTGATACTCACAGTATTTATTGATAATTGTTTATTATCCTCCCTCTATCCTCTTCTTTCATGCTTTTACTTCTATTTGTTTGCAATTACTTCTTTATTTTATTTTATTTAAGTATGGAGAATTTTTTAAAATTCTTTTTGTTTGTTTGTTTCAAATGTTTTTCCTCCTCACCCCTTTCTTCTACCCATGGAGAAAGTAAGAAAAACACAACTCTTCATAAACATGAATAGTCATGCTTTAGCCAGGTTTTTTTTAAGAAAGAAAAAAATATGCTTCAGTCTGTGGTAGGGCCTGCCTTACTGGGCTGCCGCCAAACTCGCCTCTCCAGCTGCCTCTACAGCTCTAGTCACTCTGGTCACCCCTACGACCCGGGTTCGCCCCCAGGAATCCCTCAGGGGGAGCCTGCTCCTCCAGAACAGACAAATGAGTACTGACACCAGGATGTGAAGTATCTTGTGGTTTAATCTCTTTCTCATTCACAATCCCCTCTTCTCTCCCTCCTCCTCCTTTCACCTTGCCTCCCTCCTTTTATCTCCTTTCCCCTCCCCCGACTCTGTTCCCCCACGTGCCTCAGCAGTAACAGGCTTCTCATGGCAGGGGAGTGCTCCCCTGTTAGCAGCACATGCTCAATAACCCGAAATCACGGGGCAGGACATATGCTCAGATGCCTCTAACCCTAGCCTGAGTTGCTCTATCATTTGCCTGAGTTTTCCATGGGTTCTCAGAGTTCGGGTAAAGTCTTAAAGGGCCCCAACAAGTCTGTATTCTGAGTGTATCCATTCTCTTATCTTGAAGTGGATATCATGTTTTATCATGAGTTCTTTGGAATTGAGGTGGTTCATTGGGCTGATTAGAATTACTAGGTCTTTCAAGGTTGACTACCTTTACAATATTGTTCTTACTGAGTAGATTGTTCTCCTGGTTATTCACCCTTTACTTTGCATCAGTTCATATAGGCCTTCCCAGGTTTTTCTGAAACCGTTCTCATCCTCATTTCTCATAACAGTATTATATCACATTCATATACTGTACTCTGGTTACCCACTCTCTAATTGATGGACATCTGCTCGCTTTCTAATTTTTTAAACCCCACTAAAAGAGCTACTATAAGCACCTTTGTAAATAAGAGCCATTTTCTTCTTTCTTTGATCTCTTTGGGGTATAGACCTTGTAGTGGCATTTTATGACTATGCACAATTCTGTAACTTTTGGGGCATAATTCCAAAGTGCTTTCCAAAATACTTGGACTAGTTCACAGCTCTACCAGTAGTGCACTCATGTAACTGTTTTTCACAGCCCCTCTAGCATTTATCATTTTTTTTTTCATTTCTGTCACCTTAGCCAATCTGATGGGTATGAAGTCATGCATCAAAGTTGTTTAATTTGCATTTTTCTAATTATTAGTGATTTAGAGCTTACCACACCCCCTCCTCCAAGTGACTGTCAATAGATTTGATTTCATCCTTTGAAGACTACCTATTCAGTTGAGGAATAGCTCTTTTAGATTTGACTCAGTTCCTCATATATATATATATATATATTTTTTTTTTTTTTTTTTTTTTGCTTTTTGGAGGGCAATTGGGGTTAAGTAACTTGCTCAAGGTTACACGGCTAGTCATTATTTATGCGTGGGTGCTCATTTTCTGAGGCCGGATCTGATCTCGGGTCATCCAAACTCCGAGGCCGGAGCTCTTACTCACTGCGCCACCTAGCCGCCCCTTTAGGGCAATTGGGGTTAAGTAACTTGCCCAAGGTCACACGGCTAGGTTTTTGTTTGTGTGTTCATTAAGTGTCTGAGGCCAGAACCCTCATATATTTTTAAATGAAACTTTTAGCAAACAAACAAAACAAACAAACAAACAAAAAGCTTGCCACAAAGATTCCCCTCTCCAGTTTCCTGCTTTTCTTCTAATTTTATATGCACTGGTTTTATTTGTGGGGGAAAAGTGCTTTTATGTAATCAAAATTACCAGTTTTTCTCCTGTGTCTATTGAAATGATTATGGGGTTTTAATTGTTTTTATTATTGATATCAATCATGCTTATAGTTTTCCTAATAGTGAACCAACTCTATAATCCTGGTATAAATCCAGCCTGGTCATAGTGTAATGATCTTTCTGATATAATGCTATAATTCCCTTGATAGTATTTTATTTAAAGTTTTCACATGATTATTCTGTAGAGAAATTGGGTTATATATGATTTAGGTGTTATTATCACATTTGTACCATAGAAGGAATTTTGAAGAACACTAGCTTTACCTTTGTTTTCCCCAAACAATTTATGTAGTATTGGAATTAATTATTCTTTAAATGTTTGGTAAAATTTACTTGCAAATCCATTTGGTACTGGGATTTTTTCCCCCTTAGGGACTGTTTTTATGGCTCATGCAATTTAGTTTTCTGAGATAGGATTATTTAAGTATTCTATTTCTTGTTCTGATAATCTGGGCAATTTATATTTTTGTAAATTTTATCCATTTCATTTAAGTACTCTGTTTTACTTTTATGGTTGGCCAGATAGATCCAAAAAGTTGCTTTTATTTACGTTTCATTAGTTATGATGATGCCTTTTATGGTTGGCCAGATAGATCCAAAAAGCTGCTTTTATTTACGTTTCATTAGTTATGATTATGCCTTTTTATTTTAATACTGTTATTTTAAGTTTCTCTTTTTTTTTTTAAAACAAATTAACCAGTGGTTTATCTATTTTATTAGATTCTTTTTTAAAAAAACAGCTTTTAATTTTATTTATTAGTTCAATGAATTTTTTACCTTTAATTTTCTTAATCTCTTTTTTGATTTTTTTTTTTACAGTATTTCCATTTTGGTGTTTGACAGTTTTTAATGTTTTTCTAGTTTCTTTTTTAGTTACATGTCTAATTCGTTGATTTGTTTATTCTCTTTTTGATATAAGTATTTAGAGATATAAATTTTCCTCTAAATAATGATTTGGTTGCATCGCACAAATTTTGGTATATTGTCTTATTGTTGTCATTATCTTTAGTGAAGTTACTGATTTTTTTCTGTGATTCGTTTTTTTGACTCAACCATTCTTTAGGATTAATTTACTTAGGTTCCAACTAATTTTTAATCTATGCCTCAGAGGCCCTTTATTAAATGTAATTTTGTTGTGTTATGGTCAGGAAAAGTATGCATTTAATATTTCTGCTTTTCTGCATTTGTTTGTGAGGCTTTTATTCCCTGATACATGACCAGTTTTTGTGAAGGTGAGGCACACAGATGAAGAATAGGTATTCCTTTCTACTCCCATTCAGTATTCTCCAGAAGTCTATAATATCTAAATATCTATAATGTCTTAAATTCTATTAATCTCCTTAACTTTTTTCTTGTTTATTTTATGATTAGGTTTATCTAACTCAGAGAAGAAAATTGAGGTCTCCCTTTAATATAGTTTGTGGTACAGTCCTTGCTAGATCCCATCCCTAAGTTATTGTTGACCTTTCTGTCTGACATTGCTTGAAGGAATGACTTAATGTGGTTTTTTTCTTGAATTTTCAGACCATGACTCAATATGGTTAATTTTCTATATTTTCGTGGAGGAAATATGGTGGGGAGCTTAGGATATCCTTTGTAGTGATACTCTATCTTGTCTCTGCCTCTCATATGTCAATATGAGCTCATTTTAAAATATAAAACATGTACCAAACAATAAAGACAAAGAATAATGATAACTTTTACTCTGTAGAAGATAAAGGTAGGAAAAATCCAAATTTCTTAGCTCTCCATCATGTCTATATCACACTTCCCCAGTAAAGTATACAGTTTCTAGGGGGCGCATACTTAGAAATCCAATACAGAGGCACAGGAGTTGGAACACATGTATAATGGAGCAATCTACAATTATGATCTGCAGACCTTGATGTCCTTGGTCCCTTTAGGAACAATCTCCACCACACAAAACAACTTCTCTTCCTCCTTCTCCTCTACTGGAGAAAAGTCATCCTCTCCTGCTCTTGACCTAATAAAATCGTGAGAAGTGCTTTTAGCTTTCAGCCACTCTCAGTACGATGCTGTAGATAAGCCCAGCCAACTTGTTACTCAATAAAACTATGCTTTCTCCTGTTAACTTGTAACAAAGTAACAGAAAGCTTCCTAAAAGTGCAATTGACAGTAAAACAGATTTACTCAGTTGTGACCTCATCTGTGGTTTTCTTGGCAAAGATACTAGAGTAGTTTGCTATTTCCTTCTCCAGTTCATTTTACAGAGGAGGAAATGGAGGCAAATGGGGCTAAGTGACTTGCCCAGGGTCACAAAGCTAGTAAGTGTCGAGATCCAAATTTGAACTCAGCTCCTCCTGACTCCAAGGCCAGCACTCTGTTTACTGCACCACTTATCTGCCCCAGTAAAACAGAAGCAAATTCTAAACCTTTATTTTTCCCTTAGAAACCAGCAAGGGTAGTAGAAAGCATCTAGGCATCCAAGAATTTTCTCCTCTTTCAGCCTATAGATAGTTAACTCTGGAGAGTAGCAAGCTCAGAAAACTCTGTACACAACTTCAGTTTACAAGTCTCTTACAAGAAACACAGAAGAACCCTCTCAGCTGACCTCACCTTTCTCCAACCAATCCTCAAATCAAGGCTGTTTTTCCAATCTGCAGACTCCCAGCACAACAGCTGAAGCATCTGCGTGTCATCAATCAGTGATCTCAGCTGGAATCAGCTTCTTTCTTTGCTTTCAGGGTCTTTTCTCCTGAGTTTCTGATGATGCTTCTTTTGCTCACCTTACTCCCTTGCTTCCTCTTCTATTTATCTTTTCCTAAAGATTCTTCTCAAATTTGAAATGCCTCATATCAGTGCCTCTTTGCAAGCCATAATTGATCTCAAACATAAATACCTTATTTGTACCTATTTGTCTCCCTCTTTGGTGTGGAAGCTTCTTGAGAAGTTGGACTATATTTGTATCCCTAGAACTTAACTCAGTTTCTGGTACAGGTTAAGTATTTAGCAAATGCCTCTTTATTGATTGATGATGTGAAATCAGCTGATATAATTTTCTCATAGTATCCAATTATGTAATTCCTCAGTTATGTTCTTCAAATTCTAAAATCATTAATGTGCAAAGAAGCTAATGGTCCAGCAAACAGGCATTCTCAATTTATTCATGTGTAGTTCAGTTCTCTATTTGATCCTCAGAACAATCTGTCTCTTCTCAATATTTTATCCCTCCAACAAGCATATGAAAGGCTGTCTCTTTTTAAGTTAATTTGATTAGTTTTCCATTTTTTTATACCCCTTTCAGCTGCCAAACTGTTCACATGCCATAAGGGTGGTACCTCGCATCACCCTTTTCCCCCATTCCTCCACACACCTTATTAACATTTACAATCTTCTGACAATGAAGAATTCAAGATAGGAAGGGGTTGTGCAAATAACATGTAATCCAATCACCCCCAAGCCAATTTAATGTAATCAACATAATTTACAGTATATCAATATGAAATCAAATTTTCTTCTTTTCAATTGCTGTATACGTACAATTATAGAGCACATAAGCAACCGAATGCATAACTCATGTCTAGTAATCCTGTGTATGCAAATGCAGCAATAATACATATTTACCAAGGAATATGTGAAGCATTATATAACACCTTTATAAACAGGGACAATAAACATTTCACTAATGACACTGAAAAGTGTAAAGCAGACCAAAAGCAGCTAGTCATGCTTGCTACACATGTGCCATCCCAGAGTTCTATTGGCTGGCACAGTAATTGCCTCTCTTGATTTGTCCAGTGCATGATTGTGTGAGTCTAATTAGTAGCTTTATAGTTCTCACGCTCATGCTGAGGCTCTGAATTTCTAGATATTTGACCATATGATGGTAACTCTAAACCTATGGGAAGATTAAGCACTTGATCCTAGTCCTATGCAGATTAATTCTATTCTGTCTCCACAACTGGGTTATTAGGGTAAGATGGGGCTTCTTTGGGGTTTAATTCTCCCTTGTTGTTTGAATTGGTATTCCTGTTTAAATGAGATACATGTGGAGAAACTGTCCAAATCTTCTTTGGATGGTTACCAGTGCCCATTGGTGGGGTGGGGATATTTGAAATGGAGTTCTCATCAGTTTTATATGGGTTTTTTTTGCTTGTTTTTGTTTGTTTGTTTTTGTTTTTTACCCCAAAGCAATGTCTTTTTAAAATTAGTTTCATAGGGGCGGCTAGGTGGCACAGTGAGTAAGAATGCCAGCCCTGGAGTTGGGAGGATCTATAGACCTAAATGAGCACCCACACATAAATAATGACTGGCTATGGAACCTTGAGCAAGTTACTTATCCCCAATTGCTTAAAAATTAAAAAAAATAGTTCTATTGATTAAAATCCATCAATAAACACACCTTAGGAAGACACTGAACATGTATAGTGGTCAAAGGATCATAGATATGGAACTGAAAAGGGCCTTAGAGACGACCTAATCCAGTGTCCCCATTGTAGAGATGAAAAAATCCAGGACTAGTGAAGGAAGTGTACTGCTCCGTATGACTGAGAAGGGAATTGCTTGCTGTCATAAATCCCACAGAGCGGCAGATTCGAATCTGCATCCTTTCATTGTAGAGCCAGTATTTTTCCCACTTGTGTCCTGATGTCCAGAAATGAGTGGAAGGAAAAGCCAATCTTCAGTCATTCATCAAATGCCTATGATAGCGCTGGGGCTGCAGGTACAAAGACTGCAGCAATCTACACGCACAATGACTTCAGATTCTGTTTGGGGAGGTACACACAAAAATACATTGAACATAAATATAAAGCTAATCATACAGATGTGTATATACACAGTAGTCAAATACAAACCAGTTTGGGAAGGAAGCAGAGGGGTCATGGTAAATGTTTAACAACCAACTCCCCTCTGAGTGTCCCCAGGCTGCTTCCATAGATTCTTAAGTTGTAGAATAACTACAGATCTCCCTTGGTTAAGGAAGTTTCCTCTCTGGGAGTTCTGCATGCTCTAGATAACACACATCCTCACAAGGTTGTTGTGAGTAGTGAATGAAATCATGTACAAGCCCTTTGCATGCTGTCTTTAAAGTATCATAAGAATGCCATGGGTGATAAGTATAGGAGGCATTTATGCTTTACACATATTACTTTATCAACCCAGCTTGTGAAGTAGGTTCTATTTTATTCCCATTTTATAGTCTGAGGTCCAGAGTGGTTACGGGACTGGTCCAGGTACACACAGCTAAGTGTCTGAGGTCAAATTTGAATTCAGGTCTTTTGGATTCTTCATCTGATGCTCCGTCATTTGTCCCAGTCTGCCTGTCAATGAGAATGATGATGGTGAATACTTTTTCATACTTTTGATTGAGTTTTAAAACCTAAGGCAGAGTTCAGGATAAGAAAGGGTGAAATATTGAATGGCAGTGTCAGAATATGGAATTAATTTACTTAGGAGATTAACTGTCAATTTTATGCCAAAAAATAAAATAGTCAAAAATTAGTTTTATTATTGCAGTAATTATTATTTAACATTTGTTAAGCGCCCACGGTATGTTAGGCCTTTTGCACGATATCACGGCACTCCATGGAAGCAACTGAACTTTCAATTGGATTTAATTAATCTTTAAAGTTAATTGCCAATATGGGCAGCATTTCTTATGTGCATAAAATTGGAGTGTGAGAAAAGATAATGTCTTTCCCTCATAAAGCTGTCCACATTAGATTTACACTGCATTGGTTGGGAGGTGGGCCCTGTTCACACTCACTTTGAAGCTCTCATTAGTGACCGAGTAAGCCCAGTGCCCTGTCCTCCCATTATTAGACTCTACTGGACAGCGCATTCACTGGCTCTATTGAAGAAGCATCAAAAAGCTTGTTTTAGTTTGATGTTTCTCTTCACAGCCCCTCCCTCCACTCCCTTTTTAAATCATTTAGCTATAAATGCCTTTTTTCTCTTCCCGTGTTTTGAGAATGACACATCCTCGATGTTCCTTGGACGCCTGAGGATGAAAACACGACTGTGAAAGTACAAAGGGAAGTGAACTCTCAAAATGGCGCCAGGGGATGGGGGTGAGCCCATCCTTCACTTCTCCTTCCCTCTCTCTTCATGGGCATGATTTGTCCTTTCTTCGATCCTTCAGCTGATCAACAGTAAGTTATTGTTCTCCCACCACATGCCAGGCCATCCCATCACTGCCTTCCCTTGATTGATTATTTCCATGTATCTTCTCTGGAGCTTATTTATATGTTGTTGTTTGCATGTTGTCTCCCTCATTTGATTGTGAGCTACAGGAGGTCGGGGAATATCTTTTTTCTTTTTCCTAAATCCTAGTGCTTAACACAGTGGCACTTAATAAATGCTTATTGATGCCTGACCAGCTGCATTGGGCACTGGGGACACAAACAGTCTAGGAGCTTGTATTCTACCAAGAAAGAGGAGGAGGAAGCATTCCACTCAACAGGTATTTATTAAAGATCTAATTCATGCTGGGTTGGTGTGCTAGGTACTGGGAATACGGAGGCACAAGGCTCCAATGGGTGCTATAAAAAAGTATATATTTGCAGAATCTGTGTGTATTTCATACAGGCTCTAGGATAGCACTTTGCACACATATTAAATGTTTGTCAAGTTGTTTAATTTATTGTTTGAGGATCAGATTTCTGAAAACCAGATTTTCTAGAATTGTGGACAGGAAGCTGATTCACGTGGCTGATTTTCATTTAATAGCTTATTTAAAAAAAATTCTATAACCAAGAGCTGCTTTCCAAAGTCACAGTAAATAGAGCTGGTTGTGGATGAATATGAAGGCTTAGTGAGTTTGCTGAGGAACAAAGAATGCTGAAGATTTGCTTGATAGCCTTTGCCTGTCTGTGAACCTGGTACTGTCTATAAGCCCTTAGTTGGAAAGGCACACACAGAGGATCTGAAATTTCAGCAGCGTGAGAATTTCCCAGTGTAGACACTCTCCCTACCAATGCAGATGTCATGCGTTCCTCTGTGCTTCAGTAGATTAAGTCCTATGGGGATGCTCAAGGCCCATCAAGGTTAAGTGGCTTGCTCAGTGCCACATTGCTAGCTAGGATCTAGGAATTTAGATGGTATTCCAAGGGACAGCGATGTAACTGGTCTAACCTCCTCATTTTACATGTGAGAAAAATGAGGCCAAGAGGCGTTATGTAGTATGATCAAGGGTACACAGGTAGGAAGTGTCTGAGGCAGGATTTGAATCCACATCCTTGGACCCCAGAGCCAGGATTCTGCCCACCACATTTCATGCACTGTGTCAGAGGCAAAAGTCAAACCTAAGTTCTGATTCCAAGCCTAATGCACTTTCCACTCTGCCACTCTGACTCTGATAATCAAATAATGAATAATACATGAAATGTAACATGCATACGCAAGATTTAATAAATTAATGAGTGAATATTGGGTTTTATGCTTCAGAAGATTAAGTCATGTGTCACAGTGACACCCTTCATCTTGAAAACAGATATGGAGACGCCTTCCTAACCGCAAGTCTTGGATAATGGGGGATAGAACTTATTCATCAGCTCTCTATAGATTTCTAGTAATCTGTTATTAATGCTTGTATTGAAGTAAATACAACTTAAGATGACAGATGTAGAAATCATTGCATTCCTGTCCCAACGAAGCAGCGAGGTATGAAAATTGGGTGGAGATGGCAAAATGCAGCCTTTTGCTAAATCTAATGACAGGGCCTAACTTGGTGATGAAAACACGTTATTGTGAATGTCAGTGCACAGAGGATTGTTTAGACAGGCTCGAAAGATGATTACTAAAGAAACATCAAAAGCAATAAAATACAGAACAACAATCTTCTGTGGGTCTAGTTAGAATTCAAACCTGTTATCATTCTGGCGGTATCATCTTACTTAGAGACTCGTGTTCATGATGACAGGTGATTTTTAGGGAAGACGACAGGAGAAAAGAAGCATCGTTTGATATTAATACATTAAATATACAATACTGATAATTCAATATTTTACATTCTTGAATGAAAGCTATGCATTTGCTATGTATTTTTAACTTCTGACAGTGGGTAAATTTGTAAAACTTTTCTAGTCTGGTTTGTGCCCCTTGCCACCACACACACCTTCCAAATGATACCCAAAGGAGCTGTGATTTCTTTAGGAAGTAGACTGTCTTGGTATGGGAACTCCCTCTGCCTTTGAAGGTTACAAATGGTCTTTGACTCGGTAGATAAAAGTTAGAGAACTCTTCGTGGTTCAGGGATTTTTTTTTTGGCAAGGTCATCAGGTTCAAGTGACTTGTCCAAGGTCACACATTTAGTAAATGTCAGATGTCTGAGGCCTGATTTGAACTCAGGTCCTCCTGACTCCAGGGAAGGTTCTCTATTCACTGTACAACCTAGCAGCCCCTTGGTTCAGGGATAAGAATCATCACTTTAAAGCTAGGAAGGGACGCCATCTAGTTTAATCCCTTTCTTTTGCAGATGAAGAGACTGAAGCTCAGGGAGGTCCTCTGACTTGCCCAGGTTCACACAGCTGTTGAGTTCCAGAGGCAGAATTCAACCCTTGGCTTTCTGATTTGAGGTTCAATGCTAAGAATTGGAATCACAAATTTGTAAACACTTTGAGAAATATCCACTCAAAAAAGACTTCCCATAGTGCAGTCACAGAGATAAAGAGGCAGTGTGCTGCCCCTTTCTTGACATGAGTAACAGCCTGTGAGACTATCCTTTGTTTCAGTTTTAAAACAGGCCATTACATCTCAAGGTCAAGGTGAGCTCATTCTAGTGAGGGAGACAAGAAGTGCCGATGTGTCTATGTAGGGTAAATGGGAGGGAAAAGTCCGGAAGACAGATTGGAGAAAGATTCAGCTCCTCGTGCTTTGGGCGCTCTCTTCACTTTTTCTTCTGAAAAGAAGAAAAGATGAATGACTTGGAGAAATCCTAGTGTAAACATGGTCCCTCTTGATTGGTTTCTGACTTCGTACGTGTTAAAAAAGCTTCAGTTTTTAAAAATTCCCCCCCAAAGAACTCCATCGGAAGAGAGCAGAGTCGTGCTCATTTATTTAAAGCTGCCGTGAATTTTCCTCAAGTCAAATCAAGTTTTTAAAAGGAATTTTCTTTCTCTACCAAACCGTATACTTCCTCTGTGGATTTTTCACATCAGACCTTATTTACGCTCTTATCCTTAAGAAGTGGATTTTAGCCCCATTTGTTGGTAATGGGCCATTACACATCTTGAGTGTCACCTTGAGTCTATCTCCAACAAAATAAACGGATCTTGTGTTCATAAAATTGTTGGAATTTCACCTAATTGTAGAACATGGGTGTTTAATATTTTTGTCTGGGTTGTTGGAGAAAGCAGAGCAATATTCATGGTAGAGAGACCGACAACCTTAATACCTCATTCTTTGCTTGAAACGTGTGGTTAAGGTTCTGTGACTTTTCTTGGAGCAGCTTGAAGCCCCCTCCCCCACCTTGACTTTTGAGCAGATCTAGGACCCCCACCCCCTTTATGCCTCTCTCCTTTCCTATCTTTTCTTTTTCCTCTCTCTTCTCTCTTTTTACAATGTCTGAAGTAGGGGATCAGGAGGAGGGGTTGTCGTCCAGGATGTGGGAAAAGAAGGTGGGATCTCATCTCTTTGTTCCAGAATTTCCTGGGAATCTCTTCTTAACTCTCCATAGGCCTTCTTCCAGGTCCATCATTCAACCAAAACTGCTCCAGAGTTACTAAAATCTCGTATTTGCCTCATCTATCTTGAGTCCTCTGTTGGTCACTCCTTGATACACTACTTCTTCCTCTATGGTTTCTTGGGGTACCCATCTTTGTCTCTCTCTCTTCCCCCCTCTCTTCTGGGTTCTCCTCCTATCTCTGTCCATTCCTTCTCTGTCTCCTTCCCTGGATCTTCCTCCAGATCATGCCCTCTAATCACAGCTGTCCTTCAGGGTTCTGTCCTGGGTCTTCTTTTTCCCTCTATACTTCTTCCCTTGGTTATCTCATGGATCTAAGTACCATCTCTAGTGGTTTATTCCCAGATCTACCTTTCCGGCCCCAACTCGTCTGCTGACCTCCACTCTCAAACTTAACAAGTCCCAAACTGAGCTTGCTATCTTTCCTCCCAAGCCTTTCGTTCTCACTTTCCATGTTACTGTCGGGGGCCCCACTGTCCTCTCAGGTACTCACACTCCTGCTAAGGGGTTCCACTTGCCTCCTCGCTATCTCTCACCGCCATGTACAATTCGTTGCCAAGGTCTATTGATCTTACATTTATAACATTTCTTGAACATGCCTCCTTCTCTCCTCTGATTCTGCCTCACCTCCCATCTGGACCATGGCAATAGCTGCCGGT
Organism: Gymnobelideus leadbeateri; assembly: GCA_011680675.1. NCBI lineage: Eukaryota > Metazoa > Chordata > Mammalia > Diprotodontia > Petauridae > Gymnobelideus > Gymnobelideus leadbeateri. Next base: position 1,113,130 of record WOXC01007204.1, on the reverse strand, counting down.
GGGTTTCCCTGCCTGAGTCTCACCCTGCTCTCATCCATCCTCCAATCAGCTGTCCAGGCTTCAGTAAACTCCAAAGCTTCCTGTTATCTCCTAGCTAAAAGAGAAAGCATAAGGTCTAAAGCCCTTCACAGCCTTCCCCTTAACTGGCCAGTCTTCTTATACCTTATACCTCCCCCCGCCTCCCTTCCAGTGCTTCATGAGCCATACAGTCAACATAAGGGCTCTGACCCGGTGGATAGAGCTCTGGGCTTGGAGTCAGGAAGAACTTGCTAGCTGTGTGACCCTGGGCAAGCTACTTAACCCTGTCAGACTCGGTTTCCTCATCTGTAAAATGAGTTGGAGAAAGAAATGGCAAAGTTCTCTAGTATCTCTGCCAAGAAAACTCCAGAGGGGTCCTGAATAGCCAGGCATGGCTAAAATGACTAAACAACAAAGTCAGTACCTGTCAGAGGTGATACTGATTCCGGGTGCTCCTGATACAAACAACGGCCAACTCTCTACTGACTGCATGGAGTTTTTCTTTTTCCACAATTTACAAAAACCTTGCCCGTCTCTCGTCTCACTATTGTCACCGCTGCACAAAGTTGGCAGCACAGATGGCACTGCACCTTTTTTATTTAACAGACAAAAGGAAATTGAGAATCAGCAGAGGAGGGGCCCTTCATGGAGGAGGTGAGACTTCAGCTGGACTGGTACACACACATGTGTATATACACATTATATATATGGATGTATAATCTATATTACATGTACATATTATATATTATACATAAAACAACTCCAAGGTTTGCAAAGCACTGTACATAAGTTATCTTACTTGATCTTCACAATGACCTTGGGAAGAATGTACTATTCTTATTCCCATTCTATAGATGAAGAAACAGAGGTAGAGAAGTCAAGTGACTTTTGCAGAGCCAGAGAGCTAGTGAGGCTCTGAGGTAGGATTTGAACTCAGGGCTTCCTGATTCTAACCCCACCCATCACTCACCAGATGCCCCTTAAGATGCCTCAGCTTGGAATCAGGACTTGATGAATTGTCTTTCAACCACACCCTCCTCTGTCCCACACCCCCACCAACTTGGTCTGTGCTTCTGTTTTCTCCTTTGCAAAAGGAATATTTCTTCCCCTTTCCCTCCCAGGTGTGAAGATTTAGAACTGGGATAAATAAGGACATCTGGAGAACACATTTTGCTCCTTGAAGTGAGATCCTGTAAAGACAAGGTCTTGTTGACGTGTTGTATCTTGAAACATTATAGAAATGGATGTCCCCAACAACATTTCTTTTCTCTAGCATCTGCCATAAGGAGAAAAATTGGACAGATGCCTAGGAGGCCTGGGAAATGGTAACTTCAGGATTGCCGACTTCAGAGCAGAGCTAACAGAACATTTTGCTCTGTCTCTGCGTTCCTTGCTTATTAAAACTTGTTTCAAAATGTTCCCAATAACTAGACACTGATGGTTCTCCTTTGGTAAGCTGGATTGCAGATTCTCTGGTAAGGGCCTTTCACCTTTTAATTAACAGTAAAAGCCAGAAATGTCAGGATTTGTAACTTCTATTTGCAGGGAGACCTCCATAGAGCTTGTTACTGAAATGTGTATTATTGTTAAATATTAAAATAGTGCAGATATTGTAAATGAAGCCTCTTATTGCTAACATTTTGATACATTTTAATATCAGAAAGATCAAAATTGGTGGCAGCAAGGCAAGGATGTCACTGTATTTTGAAGTCCAGTTTAAAAGAAAATAAAATTTATTTCATTTTAAAAATTGAAATGAGCTTCTGAAATCCACCAGGGAACATCAGCAAATTTTTGCTCTCAAAATACATCTTTTTCCTTTTACACAGATTAAATAGAGTGGACTTTGAGTTAGAAGGACTGAGATCAAATCCCAGATATGCTTCTCATTCCTGGGAGACCACAGGCAAGGCATGTCACCCTGTGGATCTTGGTCTCCTCATCTGAAAAATGGCACCTATGGCAGGTCTCCTCCACTTCTATATCTATGATCCCCTGATTTTCTTTTTTAAAATTTGGCTCGATTGTAGTCCATTGCTTAAAGACCTTGGTGTAAGCTCTTCTGTGATTCCATGTAGTCTCTCCAAAGAATACACACATACATGCACACACATATGTGTATGTGTATATGCACATATACATATGTACATACATGTGTGTAATCTAGCCTTGGACACTTCCTAGCTGTGTGACCTGCTGGCCTCAGTGTCCTCAACTGTTAAATGGGGATCATGAGAGTACATTCCCCGTGGGGCTGCTGTGAGTCTCAAGTGAGATCGTATTTGTAAAGTCCTCAGCACAGTGCCTGTGAACAGTAGGTATCATGCAAATCCCTGTCCCCTCTGCTTCCCTGAGGTCCCTCTTCTGCCCTGCATGTGTGACTCTGTCTCTGGACAATGAAGTGGGCTTTCCTTTGCTAGTAATCTAATTTGCCTTCACCTTTGAATAGGTTGAAAATGTGTTATCCTCATCCCAGAAAGTGATAGACTTAACTGATGAGCTAGATGAGACCTCCCAGGCCATCCAGGTACCCCACTTCTCCATTTTATGGGAATACAGACTGGGTGGGTGACAGAGCCTCTACAGTCATAGGGCCTGGGTTCAAATTCCCCCTGTGATGCCTCAGTGCTGTGACTTGAATGGGTCACAACCCCCGGGGCTTGATTTCCATAAAATAAGAGAATTGGACTTGACCTTTGAGTTCACTTCCAACATGATCCTGTCAGCATGGGTAACTAACTCCCAGGGGGGAAGCTTTCTCCACAGAGACAGATGGCAACCCCCCCTCGTTCCACCTAGAGAATGGGTTTTAGACTGGACTGCACCACACTGCTTCCCTTGCCTCATATTCCTTTTGAAGACGAGGAAACTAAGTCACAAGTAGATTAAGTAAGCTGTCTGAAGTCACAGACCTCAGGGGTAGATCTCACACTTTATTATTCTTTCTACTTCTCTGTCCTGTCCTGTCTGCCTCCTCAAGCAGCTTCCCAGCCTCTGGGGAAGTGTGGCCTTAAAGGACACAAGCTATCCTGGTCATGGTGACTCTTGGGTGTACCCCTGGGCTCCAAAGTGTGGCTTTAGAGGACATGAGCCGAATCAGGCTTGGTGGTACACACCTGGGAGCCCCACTCCCAGCAAGGCTGAGGCTGCCAGGTGGCTTGAGTTCAAGCAGCTGGGTGTCCATACTAAGTCCAGCCCCAGTAGGGGGAGCCTCTGAGTGGGGCCCAGGCTGGCCAAGGGCCAGTGGAGCAGGTGCAGACCCAGGGCTGGTCAGTAATGGCAGCATGCCTTTGACTGGTCACTGTCCCTCCAGCCTGGGCCACACGGGCAGACCCAATCTCTGACAGCCAACAACAACAAAAATAGGAGAATGAATGAAAATAAAAATAAAAAGACAAAATCTACAGTAACACCCACCATGCACCAGCTAAACAAACAAATAAGAATGAAAGGATGGCAGAGAAAGGCCTGGGAGCTTGCGGGGCCTGAATGACGCAGCTTCCCTAGCTGGAAGCACCCTGTGTTGTAAATACTGCCTCCACAGGGCCACAGCATCAGCAGACATCCTCCAATGGGTGGGGCAGGGCCCTGAGCCAAGCTTGGTGCCCCAGTTCAGATCCTGCCCCAGACAGGGCTATGTGGCTGTGGCCTACCCTCTCTTACCCTCAGTTTCCTATAATGTATATCTGTAAAATGGGTATATTCTCCATGAAATGGAGAAGCACCTGCCTCAAAGCCTGTTGTGAGGATAGAAGAGAATAGTGTGTGTGAAGCACTCTGCCAACCTTAAAGGGCAGTAAACACGTGAGCTCTCATCAGTGACTTGTGGTCCTCGGCCAGAGCTTCCTGTGTGAGTGCTCTGCCTGAGTTTACTCATTTTAAAATGGGAATAACATCAGTTTCTACTTCCTGGGTTTGTTTAGAGGATCAGTCACTCAATCAAAATTTACTAAGCACCTACTATGTGCCAGGCTAAGATCAAATGAGATAATATTTGTTTAGTGTTTTCCAAATCTGAAAATGGTCCTTGTTATCATGACCATATGTTGAGAGGAATTTCAATATATAGACACAGCTAGCTAGATAATTGCTTTTCGACATGATTGTTTCCCTTTATAATCCTGTGGGTTGTATTTTGTGCCCTTAAGCACATTAATCCGAGGTGGGTCCAGAGGCTTTGCCATGCTGCCAAGTAAAGGCCGAGATCCCCTCATCTGTGCCTTAGTGTGGAAGTCCCGGACAGTTGCCTAAGGCTCACAGATTAGTGACAGAGCTCATCAAGTCAGAGGCTGGCTTGAACCCTCTCTTACTGACCTCAAGGCTGGCACAGCCTCTGAAGTGTCCCCCTCCCTCTTCCTAAACCTAATGTGTAATGCATCGGGCTCTTGGTGATTCTCTAGAATCAAAGCCTGTCAAGGCATTATCCTTAAGTGATGATTTTCCCTGCCACCAGCTGATTTGAATGTGTAAACAGTGGTTTGCATATTACACCTTGCCATATACCCCCTGCTCGGAGCTGGTTCCGCTCCTACCTATCTGCTTATTTATTTCCCACCGTGCCACTAAATTGACTACATGGAGATCTTTTTCACTGAAGAGAAGCTCTTCTATTTGCTCATCTGGAATTTCTGCCACCTCAATCGATCACAGTCGCTGAAAGAGACTCACATTAAAATTGAACAGGATACAAAAACACTTCACTTTTGAAAAATCATTACTTTTGGTTTCTGGTGCACCTGACTTTACTAAATAAATATGTAACCAATTTACAAGTAACTGTGGCCATAGCCCGAGATTCTGGCCTGGGCCCTCCTCCCCAGGCCTCTGCTCTCACTACCTCATTTAGTGACTTCATGAGCTTAGCTCTCACCTCAGTGCAGATAACTCCTGGGTCTCCATCCCCAGCCTAGGTCTCTTTCCTGAGCTCTGCTTTCACATCCCCGACTCCCCACTACACATTTCAAATCCTGTGACCCAAGTCTAGAATAGACCCTATTGTCTTCCTGGTCCCTCCCCCAACTCACTCCCTTCCAAACTCACGACTACACAGTCCTTCCAGGCACCCACATTCTCAGCCTTGATATTACCCTTCCCTCACTGCTTCTCTTCTCCCTTCAGAACATCCATCCCCTTCTCTCCACTCCCTTGGTCATCACCCTCTTAGTTCCAGCCACCTTCTTCTCTTGTTTGGATTATCCCAAGTCTCCTGAGTTTTTTTCCCTGCCTCAAGTTTATTTATTTTCATTCCACACAACTGCCAGAGTGATTTTCCTAAAGAACAGCTCATATTGGGTTATTCCCCATTTAATAAATTCTAATCTCTCCTGGTAGATTGTAAGCTCCCTGAGAGCAGGGGCTGGTTTTTTTTTTCCCTCTTTTTATATCTCTAGTGCTTAGCACAGTGCCACTTAATCAATACAGTAGGTAATAATAAATTTAATACTAGTAAGAATTATAATTAATAGTAATAAATACAGCAGGCACTTAATAAATATTTACTGAATGAATGAATGATGGCTCCTGATTACCTTTAGGATCAGCTATCATCTCTCCTGCTTGGATTTTAGCGGCCCTCAGAAGTCGGGCCTAGCCTAGCTTTCTAGCTTCATTTTTAGGCATCTCTCTTTGGTCCAGTCAGAGTGGCCCTTTTGCTCTTCCTGATAGCATAACATTCCCTCTTCTGTCCATGTGTCCGTCTCTCCTGCTTGGGATGTGCTCATTCCTCGCCTCTGCTTTGTGGAATTTCTTTTTTCCTCTAAAATTCAGTTGAAGGCCTCCTTCTCAATGAAGCCTTTCCTGATTCTGCAATGAAAAGTTTCCCCTCTGCCCTCAAGTTACCGTGTATTCATTTTATACATAATTGTGTATAATATCTACATCTATATGTTAAAAAGGGAAAGTGAATCAGCTTAGAAAATACAGAAAAGATGAGTTTACAGAACATAAAACATTACCCTAAAATGCCCCAAACCCAGCTTCTAAGTGAGTTGGCAGCATTTTGCTGGGCAAACACTTGGCCTCCCTCCCATAGAATTAGCATCTAGGCCAGGTAGCCGTGGGTGGCCTGCGGCCATAATTTCTTGAGAGAATAAAACATGGGCCCACTCTCTTGGCCGCAGTGGTGTTCTGCTGCTATTTTAACAGTACATTTGTTATTCCCAGCTACCAAAATAGTACATGCCAGCTTAGAAATCCATCTTTATGCATATTCTCTCATTGATCTATATATTTCTTCTGACTCCTTTCTTTTTTAATGGAAGATAAACATTATCTAAGAATACTGATGTCATTACCATTTTTCAGATGGAAATGTGGGGGCAAGTCTTAGAGCGAAGGATCAAAGTCTTATTGGTTTCTTGTTCTTCTCATTAGAATGATTTTGTAGAAGTAGGAGACCTGGGTTCAAATGTGAACTCAGATACTAGCTGTGTGACCTTGGGTAAGTTACTTCACTCCTATCTCCCTCTGTTTCTTCAACTGGAAAATGGAGATAACAACAGTACTTTGCTCCCGGGGTTGTTGTGAGGATGAAATGAGATAATGTTGGTAATGCACTTGGTGCGGTGCCTGGTATACAGTAGGTACTTAATAAATGTTGGTTCCTTTCTCTTCCCCTTCCATGGATTCTTTTACTGTCTATCTGTATCTCTGGCTCTGATGGGTTGGTGAGAGTGAATGTGAATTTTTTTATTTCAGGGTCTCAGTTTTATTCTGGGGGATACTCCAAGGGCATAGTTACTTAACTGTGAAGTGTCAGAAAATTGTTTATGCTAAAAATAATAAGAGAGTCACCCTGATGTATTGGATGGAGGACATTTTTTTTTCTTCCTTTACATCAATTTTAGTCACCTCTAACTCTTGGTGACCCCATTGGGGGTTTTCTTAGCAAAGATACTGGAATAATTTGCCATTTTTTTCTCCAGCTCATTTTACAGATGAGTAAACTGAGGCAAACAGAGTTAAGTGACTCACCCAGGGTCACACAGCTAATAAGTATCTGAGGCAGGATCTGAACTCAAGTCTTTCTGACTCCAGGCCTGGTACTCTGTCTACTTTAGTACCACCTAAGGCCTGGGTTCAGGTTATGCTTCTTCCTCATACTGGCTCTTGTGGCCTTAGGAAAGTCACTTACATTCCTCAGACCCAGGCAGCTCTCTAGGGTGATGAGTTATGAGTTAGCCCCAAATCTATATCCATGAAGGGAGTTTCCACCATGGGAGTTTCCTGTACAAATGGAATTGTGGGTCTGTACAGTTGAAATAATCTCAAGTCAACAAACGTTTATTGAGCACTGGCTGTGTGTGAAACATCATGTCTGAGCATCCTGTGATGTAAGAAAAATAGTGGCTGCTACATTCCACTGGGGGAAACCCACATGTCCACAGATCAGTCGATATCGTATTCTGATAAAGTAAGTACACAATAATTTGGGATGGAGAGAAGAATGCTAGTGATTAGGAAGATTCCAAAAGGCCTCCCATAAAAGTTGGCACTTGAGTTCAGCCTTGAAGAGAGCTAAGGCCTCCAGGAGGAAAAAGTGTGCAGAGGGTGTGGTCCAGGCAAGGGAGAGAGCCTCTGTGAAGGCAGGGAAAGATTGTGCCCAGAAAAAGTAATTAGGGCAGTTTGGAATGAGGGTGGAAAAGGAATCAGGCTGAAATCACACTGAAGATGTGTAAATACCAATGGGGGAGTAGACATTTTTCTTTAGAGAAATATATTATAAACTCTTTTTATAATACTAAGACATTCTAATTCATAATACAGTAAATATTAGTAATATTATATCTAGTAAATAATAGATTATAGTATAGTAAATATCAGTGGACTAAACAAATACATGAAACAAGCCACTGGAATCTCCCCAAACAAGGGAGGGAGGGAGGGAATGAAGCTTCATCAGCAGTAATCTGATCAGTTAATAATATCTACTAATATCATGTAATATGTAGTAATTTCAAATTGGTAGCAACATGGGGCATGAGCAGGAGAAGAGAGACTCTGGAGGGATGGAGACTGACTTTTAGGCAAAAACACACCAAACCCTAAACTTTGGGTGATGGTGGTGATGGTGACAGTGCCAAGAGATTAAATGGACCAATGAAAAGTACCCCATTGGGGCGGCTAGGTGGCGCAGTGAGTAGAGCGCCGGCCCTGGGGTCAGAAGGACCTGAGTTCAGAGCCGGCCTCAGACACTTAATCCACACAAACAAAAAAAAAAACCTAGCCGTGTGACCTTGGGCAAGTTACTTAACCCCAACTGCCCTAAAGGGGCGGCTAGGTGGCGCAGTGAGTAAGAGCCCCGGCCTTGGAGTTGGGATGACCCGAGATCAAATCCGGCCTCAGAAAATGAGCACCCACACAGAAATAATGACTAGCTGTGTAACCTTGAGCAAGTTACTTAACCCCAATTGCTTTAAAAAAAAAAGTACCCCATCCTCACAATGGTTAGAAATCTTACTTGGCACCAAACTGGATAGAATCTCCCTCTGCTCTATAATTTAATAATCTATGACATCTGAGCCCTTGACAATGGCCCATCTTTCCCTCATGGACAATAAGTCAGGTCCCAGCACTTCAACGTCTTGGGCTGTTCTGGGGGTGGGTAGCCCTTCCACCAATCCACCTTCCACCAAAATGTAGATCTCTACCCCTGTATGATTGAGGAAATATCCTCAGAGCTTTGCTGTGACTAAGGATTCTTTTTCCTGTGACCACTCTGGTGGAAAACCTCTTCCAGTTTTCCTTGGCTGCTCCAGCATTGGAAAATCTTCCAGCCTCTCTTGAGACTCCCAGCATGCCCTGTCCCAGCAGGCGGCAGGAAAGCAACATTTTAGTGGAAATGGATCCCAGTGAAGGGATAGCACTTAGCACCATGAAGACCCTAATAAATGTTTGTTCCTTTCTCTTCCCCTTACATGGATTCTTTATCTGTATCTCTGGCTCTGACGGGTTGGTGAGAGTGAATGTGAATTTTTTTATTTCAGGGTCTCAGTTTTATTCTGGGGGATACTCCAAGGGCATAGTTACTTAACTGTGAAGTGTCAGCAAATTGTTTATTCTAAAAATAATAAGAGGGTCACCCTGATGTATTGGATGGAGGACATTTTTTTTCTTCTTTTAAATCAATTTTAGTCGTCTCAGACTCTTGGTGACCCCATTGGGGGTTTTCTTGGCAAAGAATACTGGAGTGATTTGCCATTTTTTTCTCCAGCTCATTTTACAGATGAGGAAACTGAGGCAACATCAGGATTTCGTATTCTATTTGTTCAGCAGCTGTTTACTGAGTGCCTTGGCCATGCCGGGCATGAGCTAAGTTCCCTTTTGCTTGTTCTCTCAGGTTATAATGTTCAGTGGGTGGAGAGCTTGTTGGATTTCCTATTTCATGCCACCCTGAGACCAGTTTGTTGCTTAAATATTAATAAAGTCTAGTTCTCACAGCAGTGGGAGAATTGGCAGAGGGGACACCAAATTACCTCTGCTAGAATCTGGCCTTCTTCATTCTTGGTCTCTCTCTTGGCCTCAGTTTCCTTATTTGTCATGAATGGGCATATCAGGTTTGCATATTGACATAATGCTGGGGAAGGCAGCCAACTTGCCAGAAGCCAGACTCAGGATCCATAAAAGATCCCATAGACTAGCAGTCCTCAAACTTTTTGATCTCAGGACCTGTTTATAGTCTGAATTTTTTTTTTAAACAAATGCTTTATTAACTTCTGTTTTACATCATTCATTTCCGCCAGATTTTGAGTTACAATCATTTTCCCCCCATTATTCCCCTACCCAACCTCCCAGAACAGTAATCCCACAAGATATTGCTTCCTCCAATCTGCTCTCTCCCCTACCTTCTCCCATACCCCCATCGACTTTTCCATTAGAGGAAGGTGAGTCTTTGCATCCCAATGCCTGCACATCTTATCTCCTATTACAAGCAAAAGAGTATTAATAATAGTATTTATATATATTTGAAACATTTACTGTTATGACCTCAAATTTCAGATCCATTTCCTTCCTCCCTTGTCACCCATTCCCTCTTGGGAGATAAGTAATTCAGTATATGTTGTACATGTCTAGCTATACAAAACATTATCATAGTAGATATATTGTACAAGGCTGCTTATAATTCCCTCCCACTCATCCCACCCCCCACCTGGTCCATTCCCTACATGATCCTGTCCCTCTTCTATAGTGGGTGCTTCCAACCTCCCCTCACCCCAAGGATGCCCTCCCATCCATCATCCCTCCTCCCATCCCCCTTACCCCTATCCTGCTGCAGGTTGAGATATCCCATTTACTATGTATGTCATTTTCTCCCTGAACCAAATTCAGTTGGAATGTGGTTTTGCCTTTTTAGCCTTCCTTATTCTCCCCCTCTTTTGCAACCACTTCCCCTTGCTTCTTCTGCATAGGATAGTTTACACTACCCTGTCTCTCCCCATCTCCTCTTGCCACTTTCCTCTCTCACCTCATAATTTCATCCCTTGAGTATTCTCCCTTCCCAACAAATTCAACTTATGCCCTCTATCCATATATAACTGTAACCATATACACACACACTCACATATGTATTCATATGACCACACCCCCTTCTTCCATTATTTTCATAGTGAGAAAGATATCATCAGTCACTGTTATTGCTTTTCCATATAGGAATGCAAATAGTTCAACTTTGATAAGTTCCTTTTGATTTCTTTTCCCTGATTACCTTCTCAGGCATCTCTTGCTTCTTGTGTCTGGATGTCAAATTTTCTATTCAATTCTGGTTTTTTCCTCAAGAATGTTTGAAAGTCCTCTATTCCACTGAATGACCATATTTTCCCCTGAAACAAAATACTCAGTTTTGCTGGGTAGGTGACCCGTGGGTTCATTCCCAGTTCTTTTGCCCTCTGGAATATCATATTCCATGCCCTTCGATCCCTCAGTGTAGAAGCCGCCAGATCCTGGGCTATTCTGATTGTGTTTCCACAATATTGAAATTGTTTCTTCCTGGCTGCTTGTAGTATTTTCTCCTTGATCTGGAGATTCTGGAACCTGGCTATAATATTCCTGGGAGTTTTCTTTTTGGGATCTTTTTCAGGAGGTGATCGGTGGATTCTTTCAACCTCTATTTTGCCCTCAGGATCTAAAACATCAGGGCAATTTTCCTTGAGAATTTCTTGAAGGGTGATTTCTAGGTTCTTTCTTTGATCATGGCTTTCAGGTAGTCCAATAATTTTTAAATTGTCTCTCCTGGATCTATTTTCCAGGTCAGTGGTTTTTCCCATGAGATATTTCATTGCCTTCTAATCTTTCGTTTGTTTGGATCTGCTTAACAGCATCTTGATTTCTCATAAAGTCACTAGCTTCCATTTGCTCCAGTCTAACTCTGAAGGAATGAATCTCCTCAGTGAACTTTTGAGATTCTTTTTCCATCTGGAAAATTCGACTTTTAAAGGCATTCTTCTCCTCATTGCCCTTTTGGGCCTCCTTTGCCATTTGAGTTAGTCTATTTTTTAAGGTGTTGTTTTCCTCAGTCAGGCTGTTGACCTTCATTTCATACTTTTCCTGTATCCTTCTCATTTCTCTTTCCAATTTTTCCTCCACTTCTCTTATTTGATTTTTAAAGTCCTTCTTAAGGTCCTCTATGGCCTGCAACCTGCTCATGGTTTCCCCTGGGGCTTTTGGAGCAGGGCTTCTGACCTTACAGTCCTTTTCCCGCTCTATGCCCCCAAAATAGGAGTCTAGGGTTGCATTTTTCTGTTTCCTTTGCCTTGGCATGTTGCCACTTAATTACTTGACTTTTGGGTTTGTTGCCACACTATGGCTTTAAGGCCAGATAGAGGAATTTTCGTCCCGAACGTGTGGGGGGCAACTTCCGTTTCTGGGAAGCTGTAAACCCACCCACGACTTCCACCCTAGATCACAATCCAGATCCAGGGAGGTTAAAGCAAGAGCGATTACCCCCAAGACTGATCGCTGGATCTCCCTACAAATTTGCAGGCTGGGAGCGGGAGCTGCCTCTGAAAACTACAAAATGGCGTTTGTCCTCAGCGGCTTCTAGCCCCCAGGGGAGGGAGCCGACGCATTCCCTAATACCAGTCCCAAAGTCCATAGGACACTAACCTCTTACTTTGTACCAGGCAAGTCTATGTTGATAATTCTGGCGTCGCCACAGCTCCTGGTGTTCTGGGGTTCCTCCAGCTGGCTGCTGGCCCTGCTGCCCTGGGGCTAAAACCTCGGCTCATGCGGACCTGGGCTCGGCTCGGCTCGGCTCGGCTCGGCTCCTGCGCTCTGGGCGCTGCACGCTGCCAGGTCCCAGAGCACTGCGCTGGTCCTTCCTGCAGGGCTGCTGGGCTGTCCTCAGTGGGAGGTTAGCTTCTTTGTGTCGTTCTGTGGGTGCTGGGGCTCCAGAAGTTGTTCAGAGTCCCCTTTTCCATCGTTTGGTGGGAATGTGGGGGCAGAGTGGCTTGTATGAGCTGTTTCTACTCCGCCATCTTGGCTCCGCCCCCCCATAGTCTGATATTTTTGAGGATCCAACCCCAAAGTGATTTTGTTTACATGAGTTATACTGCTGATATTTACTATATCATCTATAAAACATCTATAAACTATCTATAAACTATAATCATATGTAAGTCACAAAACATCTAATGCCATGAAATTCGATCGGGATCAATGAAGAGTGTTAGGCTTGGGTTCACAAGTAGAAGACAGCGCAGGCCTGGCTGAATATCAGCTCATTTGGAACTGCCCTCATGGATTTAGTGGATTAGAAGTTCAGTTTGAGGCAGCTCTGGTAGAGTGGCCAGAATTGCTAATGGGGGGGATCTCAGGATGCACGAGAAGAGGCTGTTCCACAGTATTCTCTCCTGGGAAGATTGCCTTTCCCTTTAGGCAGTGTTTGAGAATTGTCCAGAGGAGGATGACGGAGATGGTCCAAGGCCTTAGGAACATTCTACATGAAGATCCATCCAAGAAATTGGGGACATTGCCCTGGAAAAGAGAAGCCTTGGAGGCTGAGGTCAGGAAGGGACATGATGACCATCTTCAGATATTTGAGGGGCTGTTCCAGAGAAATTAGATTTAATTTATTCTTTTTGGACAATAGAATGTGGGCTCCATGAGAGAAGGCGTGATTTTTTGTCTGTATGGCCAGTTGCCCACCATAGAACTTGGAACCTAGTGGGCATTTAATAAATGCATGTTGATTGATTGGTTCCAAAGAGGAGCACTAGGTCAAGGTTGCAAAGAGGCAGATTTGGATTTGATATAACGGAAAATAAAACCCCAAACCAAAAAAACCCTTTCCTCACAATTAACACATCCCAAGGGCAAAGGCTAGAAGGACTCTTTGTGGGCGTGTTGTTGAGGAAAACTTTTACAGGTATGGGCTGGTCAGGGTGGGCACTGAAGGCCCTTCTGAGGTTGAGAAACCTGTCCAGATCCTCCATTATCGCCCCACCTTTTCAAATCTTTGTGTCTCTTCAGAAAATAAAAACAAGAAACGTGATATCGAGAAGCCTGTTTACCTGATTCCATCCTCCCAGGATTTCACTTCAATTTCAGCTGCACTGTTAAATATCTTGCCAACTTTGAGTGAACTAGAAACAGTAAAACAGAATTTATAGGGCTTGCAAGCAAGTCAGAAGTGGTGCTCGGGATGATTATATCCCTGGGCCTGCAATTATCACAGTTCAAAACTAATTCTCCTTCCTGGAGATCACCAAAAGCATGAACACCAGAGTAATTCCTTTCCCCAGACTTTTTAAGCAAAAATTAAAAAGTTCATTTCAAAGCTTTCCTCTTTAAAATACAATTGCCAAGAAAAGATTGCGTGTGTGTGTGTGTGTGTGTGTGTGTGTGTGTGTGTGTGTGTATGTGTGTTGAGAATCTAGTGATTTCCTTAAAGAACTTAGACAAGATTACTAGGATAAAAAAATGAGGGAGAGATATTTCCAGCAGGCTTGGTTTCCCCCAGTGCCTTGTGTATGCAGGCCATGCTTTTGTACAACACAGTGATTCATTAGCCACAATTTATATTTGTGGGTACATGGCCCATAAAGAGAAGGATGAGAGCCCCAGGAGGCCTAAAGGAGGCAGTGATTAACAACCTCAGTAGCACCTTGAATTTATACCAGACTTTTCCTACAAAGAGTTCAAACACATCCACAGGTGCTGAATTCTATATTGGAACACTCTAAAACCCCTGGAGCCTTCTATATCTCATTCAGGCTGGTGTTGGAGAGGAAAAATGTTGAGGACAAAAAAGATTGGAACTGGAAATGCTCTCATCTAGCATATTTTTAATTTTTTCATCAGTAAGTCAATTCATAAGCATTTTTAAGCACTATGTGTCAAGAGTAACTGAGGACCCAGGATGGAGCCAAGCCAAGATTCAAACCCAGGTCCTCTGACTTCAAATTCAAAGAGCTATGGAGGAGCAAGCTACATGCAAGGGATTATTAGGGGTTAAACATTTACCAGCATGCCACTGGACATAGCTGCTAAGGTCCCTTCTGACTCTGAAATTCTACGATTCATTGAACAGGCAAATCACTTTCTGAAGAATATTTTATTTTTTTCCCACTTACATGGAGAAACAATTTTTTAACATTCTTTAAAAAATAATTTTGAGTTCCAAATTCTCTCCCTCTTGCCTGACTCTCCTCCTGCCCTGCCTGAGATGGTGAGCAATTTGATATACATTATACATGAAGTAAATCACTTTCAAACAATCCAAGCTCTATTCCTTTTTTTCCTACCCTACACCACCCCAATGGAGGAGAGAAGGTGTCTCTCTCATAGGGATGGGCTTCACTCTTCTCACAAGGTGAGACTGTCCCTGGATTCCAGGTCATCTAACTTTTATTCCTCTGCAGACACTACAAGTCTAGCTAATAGACTAATAGTAGCTACTGCATGATGGCTGCATCCCACCCTACACTTATCCTGCTGCCAGGCGGCTAATTAGAGTATTCATTTAATTCTTCCACTTTCATCTTCTGTTCAATTCTAAGAGATGCTGAAACTTGAAGACATTTCCTCCTGAGGCAGTTTGTAAAGGGAGTCAACACCTGAAGCTATTGCTAGGGGCAACCTGAGCTAAGGAAGGGGGTGGCTTCTCCTAAAGAAGTCAGAAAAAGGAAATGGAATGTTCTCTTCTCCTTTAAAAGGCTGGAGTGGCAGAAAGCCAGGGCCCTGTTAGCAGGAGGAGAAATTGTAATGATAATGATAAAAAATAACAGTAATAAGAACTGTCTTTATATAGTGACTTATGTTTTATAATTACATACATATACATATATAATCCATATCTATCCATAATCCATATAATCTGTATATCTAATATATATATATATATATATAAAATCTCATAGATGCTACATCTCTTTAGTCTGCTTCTGGAAAGAAAAGAAGAGAGATTTTTTAGCGTGAAGGTAGATATAGGTACTAGGTGTACCATGACAAGTACTTTTGTAAACTAAATTTTATGTTTCAATTAGCAAGCATTGCTTTTTTCCCCTATCCCACCTCCCCACATATATTTGAAAACAAAACAAAACAAAAAAACCCTTGTAATGGATATGCTTGGTCAAGCAAAACATATTCTCATATTGACCACTTCCAAAAACGTGTGCCTCATTCTTTGCCTTGAGTCTGTCACATCTTTGTCTTGGCAAGTTCTTACATATAAGTGTGTCACTTGTTAGAGGGCAGGGCTGTTTCCTTGTTTGACTTTGTATGCTCAGTATAGAGTGTCTGGAGGCCGCCAGACAGCTTAGTGGATGGAGTGCTGGGCCTGGAGTCAGGAAGACCTGAGTTCTAGCTGTGTGACCCTGGGCAAGTCGCTTAACCTATATTTGCCTTAATCTGCTGGAGAAGGAAATGGCAAACCGCTCCAGTATCTTTGCCAAGAAAATCCCATATGGGGTCACAAGGAGTTGGAAATGGCTGAACAGCTGAACAGCAGTGACACAGAATGCCTGGCATGTAGACTGTGTCTAATGTTTGTTGAATTCACTTTGTTGAATCCTTCCTCTCTTCATTGACCAAGGCAAAGACTAGGTAAGAAAAGGCCTTTTGCCATATCTCTGCTGATCCAAATCCTGATCCAAATCCAAATCTCAGATCCCAAGTGGATCTTGAAATCAAATAAAAGTTTCAGGTAAGTTGTGAGGACTGACATTTTAATAGGAACATTATAGGGATTCCAGAGTTTAGGTCACCATTTTGTTTAGTAATTTATCATGGCACCTGGTATTTTCAGGGACAGTCTTCAAGCAGATGGGCTTTAGCTCTTCATATTTCTAGGTGTTAGGGAAACCCTAGAAGGTAGCAAGCCTAGCCAGTAACTTAAGGGAAAACTGGATAAAGTTAGGGTTACAGTTAGGGAAATATAGGCTTGATATAAGGGTAAAAAACTTTTTTAATACTTTAAATTATTTGTTTTTATAATTTATAATAAAAATGTTAATACTTTACTTAAATTATTTTTAAAAATACTTTAAAATTGCAACAATTAGCTATCTGAAAATTGAAGGCAATGGGATCTCCTCATTGATGGTCTTCAGATAAGATCAGACAAAAGATGATGTGGGTATGTTGTTGAAGAAGTTCCTTTTTTGGTATGTGTTGAATTTGATATTCTCTAAGCCTCTTTCCAGCTCTGAAATTTTCTATTAAATTAGGAGATGAAGCTTCTAAGTTGAACATTTTCTATCCTGAGAATAGAGAGGAATAGAGAGGTGTGAAGGGATAGAGAGGATATGGTGAGAGTATTGTGTAGACACTGGCACCATGGGAACCTTATCTCAAACTATTTTTGAACCTAAAAGTAGGGAAAGTCACATTAGGTAAAAAAGAACTGAGGTATGTTTTCAAAATAACAAAACATTTGTTAATATATTTAAAATCCAATTTAAATCATTCACTAGTGGCCATGGCATTTCTTTTGTCAATGTTAAATTTTAAAATCCTAAAACAGAGAGATTTGTGGGATTCTGGGTTTGAGGGTTGGCTCCCAGATCAAAGGCATTCTTGAATACAGATAGACAGAATCTCAGAGTTTGAAGGAGACCAATTAGTCCAACCCATATGTGGAGAAAGTATCCTGATTTGACATTCCCTGGTTCTCTATCCTTTGCTGGAGGACCTGCAGTAAAAGGGGGCCCATTATCTCTCGAGGCAGCCTTCTTCCCATGTTGGGACTGCTCGCATTTTTAGGAAGACTTTCCTGACTGTAAGTTTCATTTTTCACTTCTGCTAATTGTGCCTAGTTTGGCCAGGTGGGCCAGCCATCATTCAGTGGTCCCAGACTCTGAGTCCAGGGCCTGGACTACAGGTCTATCCAGGAGTGATCACTCAGTTGCCCAAGCAGCATGCTGCCAACTTAAGATTGTGCAAATGGAGAGCTTGAATTATTTATTCACTTTTATGGATACAGCTGCTGTGTGTTGGTAAACTGGAGAGTTGATATGATTTAATTATTTCTAGCTTGCTTTCAGTGAGATTGCATAGTTTTAATGGAGGTAGTTAAGCCATGATTTCAAAGGCAAGTGGTTTATTTCTCTGGGTGGTTCACAGTCTTGTATTATTATTGGATCAACCTTCTTAAGTTGAGCTTTAATTCATCTTAATTCAGTGAGCATTTAGTAAGCACCAGCTGTGAGCTTGACTCTATGCTGTGGTGGGGATGCAAAGACAGGCAAAGAGCAGTCCCTACCCTCAAGGTTCTTACATTCTACTGCAAACATGAGATAAGGCAATACAAAAGAGATAAGGCAATACAAAACAAATCAAAATATGTAAGTAATTTCAGGGAGCTGAGCATTAACACCTCGGGGAGGAAGGAGGGACCTCAACACTTTTTCCAATTATATGCAAAAACAATTTTTAAACACTTATTTTTTTAGAATTTTGAATTCCAAATTTTCTTCCTTCCTCCCTCCCTGAGATGGCAGGCAATTTGAAATAGTTTATATGTGTGCAGTCATGCAAAACATATTTCCATATTAATCATGTTGTGAAAGAAAACAGACCAAAGAAAGAAACCATACACACAAAATAAAGTAAAAAAATAGTATGCTTCTATCTGAATTAAGATTTTATCAGCCCTTTCTCTAAATGTGCATAGCATTTTTCATCATAAGTCTTTTGAAGTTGTCTTGGATCTTTATATTGCTGAGAATAACTGTCTTTCAAAGTTGATAATTGTACAATATTGCTGTTACTATGTACAGTGTTCTCCTGGTTCTGTTAACTTCACTTTTCATCAATTCATTAAAGTCTTTCTAGGTTTTTCTGAAATCATCCTACTTACTATTTCTTATAGCACAATTGTATATCACCACAATTATATGCCACAACTTGTTCAGCCATTCTCCAACTGTGAATGTCCCTTCAATTTCTAATTATTTTGCCACCCCTAAAGGAGCTATTATAAATATCTTTGTACATAAAGGTCCTTTTCCTTTTTTAAAATATCTCTTTGCAATAAAAGCTTAGTGGTAGTATGGCTGGGTCAAAGGGTATGCAGTTTTATAGCCTTTTGGGCATAGTTCCAGATTGCTAGGAAGGGCTTCTTGATAGATGATGGCCCTTAACCAGAGCCTGGAAGGGAAGTCGACACTGCAAGAGGTGGAGGTGAGTGGTGGGAGGTAGACTAACTCATCCAAGGAGAAAGCAAATTGGCTGGTTTTACTGGAATGTGGAGTGTATGGGAGGGAGTAATGTGCAGTCAGTCTGGATAGATAGCTTGGAACCAGATTGTAAAGGGCTTTAAATGATTAAAAAGAAAAACAAAAGCAAACACTTATATTTTATCTTGAAGGCAGAAGGGAGTCTTTTTGAGTAAGCAAGTGACATGATTAGACCTGTACTTTAGGGAAATCACTTTAGCAGCTGCATGGAGGATGGATTGGAGAGGCTGAGACCAAGGACAAGAAGAGGAAAAATGGGAAGGTTATTGCAGCTGTGTAGGTAAGATGAAACAAGGACTTGCATTAAGATAGTGGCCAGGGAGTGGAAAAAAGGAGACAGGGAGGAGAAAGGCTGTGTATGTAGAATCGACCAGACTAGGCAACCAATTGGATGTGGGAATTGAAGGGAAGTAAAGTGTGAAGGATGACTGAAACTGGGTAACTAGAAGTGTTTATTGAGTGCCTACTGTATGCATGGTGTCTGAGAAAGGACACATTTCAAGAGAAGAAAGTACTTTTCTGTAGTGTTGGGCAGAAAGAATGTCCTTGGTCTCATCACAGGCCACAGCTTTTAATTAATCCTCACTATAATTATATCCATAATTTATGTAATGTAAATATATAATAACATTGTTTATTTTAGTATGTTATGCTATGCAAAGTATAATATAAAATAAAACATATCATACATGCATTTTACTCACAGTTGTGTAGTGCAAATATCATCTCCCGTATTTTACAGATTAAAAAACTGAGACAAGGGCAGGAGAAATCATTTGCCAAGGATTGAACAGATAATAAGAGTTGAAGCTTATATTCCTGCCACTTTATTCCATAGCCCCATAGCAGTATAATAGGCAATGGAAGGAAAGTGGCAGGGCTGCCCAATGTGACCACTGCCCTCTGGAACTTCTAGAATTGTTGGTAAGATGAGATACTTTGAGAGCAATATGAGGCCATGTTGAATAAACGACAGCATACATAGTGTAGCATAGGACTGAAATTGGTGGTCTTTTGTGCACCACCATGCTGTCTCAGACTTTCATACTGAATTGGCTTAAAAGACAGTGAGTCACATGGAGAAGAGCTCTGGAATGGAACCTGGAGGGTACTGGATCTGCAGCTCCTAAGGACTTTGGAAGCCATCTAGTCCCTTATTTTACAGATGAAGAAACTGAGACCTAAAGAGATTCAGTGATTTTTTTTTAAATGTATTTTACTCTGAACTTAAGAAATAAAACAAACATTTCCATAACAGTAGAATGGAAAAAAAGATGATTCTATATGAAACTGCGAATCTATTATGTAATGCTTGCTATTTCTTTTGAATATATAATAAAGTTATCATGTGACTTTTTTCCCTTTCTTCTGCCCTCCTCTTCCTCTACCCCCACCCTAGTGATAGCTACCATTAGATACAAATATGGATATATGTAAAAACCATACTGTACATATTTCTATCAATTTTTTTCTCAGGATGCAGAAAGTGTCTTCCTTCATATGTCCTTTGTAGTTAATTTGGATATTTGTAATAGTCAAAATTACTTAGTCACTCAAAGTTGTTCTTAAAACTAAAAACACAGAGTAAGCAGAATTGGGGCACAAACCCAGAGCCTCTGAGTCCCAATCCAGTCTTATTGTAGCTTCAGCTAATGTAATCTAGTCTACTGTCTTCCTCTTCTTCAGTTTTTGTCCTTCCTTGTTCTTCATATGCCTGCCTGGGATATTTGGAATGATGGACCAACCCTCTGGGCAACCCCTCCCACCATGTCATAGTCTGAATGATAGTGATTACCCATCCACTTGGTTTTTCCTGTGTAGATTGTTAGGATAATCTCTTTTGAGAGATCATGAATCACACAAATGAGAACTGGGGAATTCATAAAACCAGTACTATTCATATTTATTCATTAATTGTATGACTACCATTCCAAGTGGGTAAAGGATATAAAAAGTTCACAAAAAGTATTGCAAACCATCAGCAACCACATATAAAAATCTCTATCTGTATAAATAGACTTACATATATTGCTGTTCAATCATTTCCGTTATATCTGACTCTTCATGATCCCATTTGGGGTTTTCTTGGAAGGATACTGGGAGTATTTCATTTCCTTCTCCAGCTCATTTTACAGATGAAGAAAGCGAGGCAAACAGGGTGAAGTGACTTGCCCAGGGTCACATAGCTTGTAAGTGTCTGAGGCCAGATTTGAACTCAGGAGGATGCGTCTTTTTGCCTCCAGGCCAACCTGGCCTTTATCCACTGCACTGCCTAGCTGTCCATATATATATGTTAATTTACATATTTAACCTCACATATGTGTTTATTATATATACATATATAATTTCACATATAGTTATATATAAGGAATAATATTCCAAATCAATACAAATGAGAGAAATGCAAATCAAAACATCCCTGAGGTGCCAGAAATGGCACCTTAGTGATGTAAATTAGCATAGACTCATAAACC
The DNA here is from genome assembly GCA_011680675.1 of Gymnobelideus leadbeateri. Taxonomy (NCBI): domain Eukaryota; kingdom Metazoa; phylum Chordata; class Mammalia; order Diprotodontia; family Petauridae; genus Gymnobelideus; species Gymnobelideus leadbeateri. Next base: position 1,091,964 of record WOXC01007204.1, on the reverse strand, counting down.
ATGAATAGAACTTGTTCCTTTTCAGTTATTCAATCAATAGATATGAAGGAGGTGACCTTTCAGCTCAGGTCCCCAAATTACTTTAACAAGTTGTAACAGATGGCAAAAGATGAAAATGGTCAAGATATTAATACTTTTTTTAAAAAGTAAATCTATTGTTTATTTGAAACCACCTTAGGTGGTAACCCATTCCTCTATCTACTTCCCTATCCTCCTCATCCCCACCAGAGTCCCAGTGGGAGGTGCCCCCTCTACAAGGTACCTGGCAAGGAGGCATACAGCCAGGCCACTTGGTCAGATATAAGTTCAATTAGATGACTTCTGTGTCCCGTCCTCCAACTCAGTGGTTCTATAATTCTAGAATAACTCGTCTGGAGGGTTAAAGTTTATTTGCTTCCATTCTCCACCATGCCAGGTACTGTATATGGGCTACTCTGATGGAGTTCTATTTTCACAGCTAACTCTCAGGGCTAAATTTCAGGGGATTATAATATGGTCATAAAAATTTGCCTCGGGCATGTTTTAAAGGCAATTTTTCATGCCTTTCTTTGGGACATAATGATTTTTCCATTGTGGTTTTTTGGGGGTTCTCTATCAGAAAAGTGAAATCGTTTCCTCCTGGTTATTTCTCCGTGCTACAAGCCCATTGTATCTGCTTTGTGGAGATTTCTGCAAGAGTGTTTGAAACATTTTCTCTTCCACCTCAGAAATTCTCCTGCAGCTTGTTGATTTTATTTCTGGAAAAGCTCAGGTGAATAAAGTACAGTGTGATCACAAAAAAGTGATGCTCCTGTGAGATGGCGATCATGCCAATGATTGCTGAGACAATGAAAGCTGAGACATTAATGGGCCCTGGATCTCCCAAGCATCCAGGGGTGGCCTGCTGTACAAAGTGTGCCATTATTCTTGCCTGGCTTTCTTTCCTAACTCTACTACTCTTCTGTTTTGTATGTGCTTTGGATATATCTGCATATACACTCGTTGTCTTCCTTGTAGCCTGTAAGTGCCTTGAGGACTCCCCAGCTTCTAGTAAAGTGCCTGGCTCATGTAGTTGGCCCCTAACAAAAGCTTGTTGGTTGATGAATTAAGAATCTTTCTGGTCTCTGTGTTTGCCTGCACTGCCTTTTGGTTTTTCATCAGTGAGAGTGGAAATATTTAATCCAGAAATGGAATTTTGGTGATGTAAATTAGTATAGACCCATAAACCATGAAGAGAACTTGTTCCTTTTCAGTTATTTCAATCACAAATATTAAAGGGGTGACCTTTCAGCTCAGGTCCCCAAATTACTTCAATTTTAAAATATTTATGTATTCATTTATTTGTTCTATAGTTAACCAACACGCTCTTTCCTCCTCTGCCCCTGTCACCAGCGTGAGAATTTTCATATAAGAAGAGGAACATAATAAGATTATCTATGAAACCATGAGTCCTTTTTCCCAAGTACCTTTCCATACTCTGGAATTCAAAGTCCTTCATAACTGTGGCTGCTCTTACCTTTCCCATCTTCTTACATCATGCTGCTTGATACATACTCTTCTATTCCAGCAACACTGGCCTTCTGATTGTTCCGAAAATAAGACCCTCCATCCCATCTGTTCTAGGCATGTTCTCTGGCTACCCCACCACCACCACCTTTGGAAGTCTCTTCCTCATTCTCCCTGACCCCTGCCTTCCTGGCTTCCTACAGGTTGTCTCTGGATGCTGCTGGCCATGCATATACTCCTCCAGATTCCCTGCATCTGTTCCTGTTTCCCAGGATCCCTAGAAGTCAGCTTTTCTGATACTTCTTGTGGCTCAGTAATATACATTCTCATCCCACAATTCATCAGCCATTTCCCATTTTACGGAAACTCCCATAGTTCATAGTCTTTTTTTTGTTTTCTTTTTTTTTCTTTTCTTCAATTTTAATTCCCCTTTCAGTATTAAAAAAGTTTTTATTTTATTTTATTTCTTCTATTTGCAACTCTTTATTCCCTGGTATTGTCCTCACTCTTAATCCTCTCTGGCCCCATCCTTGCCTGTTTGCATGTTGTGTTTAGTGTGTTTTCTATTCTGAAGTCATTTTGTTTCTGAGTGTTTTTTCAGTACTCCATGTTCACATAAAAACGTGTTCATCTGTTGCCTGCCCCCTCTACTTTTTCTTCCATGGTTATGTATTCCTCTAATGACCTGAAATTATGAGAAATGTCAAGTCCCACCCCTGCTTTATTCCCCTTCTTACACCAGGATATTCATTTTACAATTCCTTTTATTTCTTTTTTTTAAGCTTTCAGAACATTCCTAGGCACTCGGTTTTTCTTACTCATTTCTCTTAATTCTCTTTGAAGACATTAAGGTTCTGAAGGGACACTTGTTTCTTTTCTTCCATTAGAATGTTAGCCCTTCATCACTGTAAGTCTCCTTTGAATTGTGTGCATAAATATACCTTTCAAGGTTTCTCATGACCCTTCTGTTTGCATTTCAAAGCTCTTACTCAGCTCTGGTCTTTTCATCAGGCAGACTGGCTAGAATGTCTTCTGTTCCATTCAAGGTCTATGATTTTTTTTCCTGTAGGATTATATTCAGCTTTGCAATAAGGTATTCTTGGCTGTAAGCATCTACCTTGTACCTTATGGATTCCAAAATCTGCCCTTCCTTTTAATAGAAGCTGGCCTGTCTTATAGAATCCTTACTATAGTTCCTTGGAACTCACACTTTCTGGCTGTTTGCAGCATTTTTTTTCTTTGATATGGAAGCTCTACATTTTGGCAGTGATATTCATGGGACTTTTCCTTATGAAGTTTCTTTTAGGAGGTGGTCATTGCATTCTTTCTCTTTTTTACTTTAATCTGGAAAGTTTTCATTTATGATTTCTTGAAATACTCTGCCAACATTTTAAAATTGTGGTAAGTTTTTCCATTTTCTGTCTTAAGGTATATTTTTCCACTCCTAATTCTATCCTCTAGACCTTTTATTTCATTAAAAATATTTTTGGGGTGACTAGGTGGCGCAGTGAGTAGAGCGCTGGCCCTGAAGTCAGAAGGACCTGAGTTCGGTTCCGGCCTCAGACACTTAATGCACACACAAACAAAAACCTAGCCGTGTGACCTTGGGCAAGTTACTTAACCCCAATTGCCCTCCAAAAAAAACCCCCAAAAAACAAAAAATATTTTGGTTAATTTATTCTATTTATTCATGAAGTTGCTTTAGAAAATCCATTTTCTACCCTTTGAGCCTCTGCAAACAATAGTAATGTTACTCTTTCATTGAAGTTGGATTTTTGGATATTTTTGGATCTATGATAATCCTTTTCTAAATGTATTTTTATTTTTTCTATTGTTTGTATTTCTTTTTCTCCCTTCTACTGAAGAGGGATGGAGGGAGAGATGGAGAGGAGGAGACAGAGAAAGAGAGAGGGAGAGAAGAAGGGAGAGGGAGAAAGAGAGAGAAGGAGAAAAGAAAGGAGGAGGGAGGAGAGAAGGAAGAGAAAGGAAAGAAGGAAGAAAGGAGAGAAAAGGGAAGGTACAAAAAGGGAAAAGGAAGGAAGAGAGAAGGGAAGAAAGAAGGAAAGAAGGTAGAAAGGAAAGAAAGAATGACTGAAAGAAAAAAAAAAACTTTGATTCATATAATATCTTTAGATATTGGATATCTTGGGAACTCTCACAGTGCCAATGTCCACAAATGTGCTTTTCACTCTTACTTTGTCATCTCTCTGTCATGAGAGGGGATGCATACTTTATCACCACCCTCTGGGCTCATGGTTGATCATTGAGGAGATCAGAGTTTTTAGGTCTTTCAGAATTGTTAGGTTTCTACAATATTGACTTTATAGTATCGATTGGGTGTCTTCTCTTCCTGAAATAGGTCTTTGTGTCAGGGCTGGGCTCCATACCCTGATGTACTTTTGGGTGGGGTGGCTTAACCTTGGGTCATCTGGTTTTCTGTGGTGATTTCCACTTCCTGGGTATATGCCTGTGTTAAAAACACTGATAGATTTTAGGTCCTTTTGGGGCTTTGAGGTTCAGAATGCTGAGTCTTCAGGACAGAGTGCTCAGTTCCTTGGACCCCCTTGGCCTGGGTTGTTCCATTGTGACTGCTGCAATCCCATAGGTAACCGCTGCTCCTGTTTGCTTCCAAAGGCTATACTATGAGTTTCTAACCATACCAAGGCTTCCTGTGTGAGCCCTGAAGTTACTGCAGGCTATAGTGTCTCTGACCAATCCTGGGTTGCATTCTGGGAATCTCTTAGCTTGTTTGCCTGTGTAGACAGGTGCTGGCTTCTCTGGCAGGCCCCTTTCCTATTACCCATGGACTCCTTGCTGACCTTTCATTCAGTTCCAGGATGGAAGAGGTCACTGGCTATAGACTCTCACTGGATTTCTTGATCTTTATTTGATCTGCTGCTATTTTTAGGTTTCTCTGGCACCACAGATATATGGGAACTGTGTTACCTGCTCAGACAGAATTCTAGTACCAAATTACTTTTGAGTTTTCTCTCTCTGTGATTATGTATATATTTAAAGTTTTATTGACTTTGGTTTTTTTTTACATCACCTTCATTTCTGAATAGACTCACTTCCCTTCAATAGAAATGAGGCTGTGATTAAAAATCAGCCCATCAAATCCATGTCTGACAGTAAGTGTAATGATACCTCAGCCCAAAGGCCATGCCCACTTCAACAAAAGGAGGCATGTCTGTTTCCTTGTCCTTTAAGCTTGGTCATTATGGTTGTATAGTATTCAATTAAAATTTTTTTCTTACATTTATCTTGTTAACTTTCCTGATTCTCCTTATTTCACTCTCAGTTCATGTAAGACTTCTCATATCATTCCAAATTCATAATTTTTATAATTTCTAATGGTACAATCATATTTCCTTATGTTTATGTGCCCTTTCTTTGGTCATTCCCCAGCTATTAATCACTCACTTTGTTTATGATTTTTGCTATCACAAGAAGTAGTGCTGGGAATGTTCTGTGCATGTGACAGATGTTTGACCTCCTTGGGAAATCTCTGGCTCTTCTACCATAATTACAAATTATCTTCTAATATGATTAGAACATTTCATCGCCCCACTAAGAGTTTTGCTGTCTTCCCACACAGCCTCTAGTATTATTATTGCATATATTATTTATTATCTTTGGTCATCTTTGCCAATTTTCTCCCTATGAAATGAAACCTCCAAGTGGTTTTGATGGCATTTCTATCATTATCAGTGATTTGTAACATTTTTTCATATAGTTAATAGTTTATAGTTATTCTGAGGACTATTTATTAATACCACATATCTTTGGAGGAATAGTTCTTAGCCTCTTATATTTGTGTTAATTTCCTCTCTATCTTAGAATCACAAACCTATCAGAGATATTTAATATTTCTCTCATTCCTAGCAACCTTTCCTTCCTTATCGTAACCGTAATTTTATTCATTCAAAAACTTTCAATGATCTGTAACATTTTTGTGGTTTTTGGGGATCTCTTCCCCTTGTTTGGTTAAGAATTATCTCTTTTACCATAGATATGAAATGTACCTTCTCATGACCTCTTAGTCTGTTCATATGTTCAGTTTAAATTTATTTGGGTTCATGATTTAAGGTATTAGTCTAAACCTAATTATTCCCAGGCAGCTTTCTTGTTTTTCCTAGTATTTCTTGTCAGATGGGGAGAACATGTTATATAGTAAATGCATAATTTTCCCTTCATAGACTGTCTGTTCACTGAGGGCAGGTATTATTTTTATTTTTGTCTTTGCAGTCCCTCCAATCCCCATTCGCCAAAGCTCCTGCTCAGCTTTCACAGGGTGAGGTCAGTGGGTGGCATTAATGAGTTGTTAGGTTTAGATGCAGAAAAGTGCTTGAAATGGTAGGAACTGACTTCTGGCAAATGAAGCAATTTTCAAAATGTCAAAAGAAATCATCCAATCCCAGTAAGTGTCCTTTGTTTATTGTTTGGTTTTCGCTTGCTATGGAATCCTGAAATGGCATGACCAGCCTAGAATGCTGGATGCAAAGCAAATGAAGCAGGTGGGTAGGTATCATAACACCAGCGCTGGGCAGCAGGAGTCATCATGGACAACACGGGAAAGGGAGAAGAATTTAACAAGAGGATCTGGGTTCAGATTCGAGCTTTACCAAAGCTTACAACCTGGTTGATCTTGGGCAAATTATTGAACCTATTCAGATTTTAAGTTTCTCATCTATAAAATGAGGAGGTTGAATAAGATGGTATCTAAGTCTAGAATCTACCTTTAATCAAAATTATCATATTATAATTATATATGTTTATATTAGGTATAATAAAATTATTATGATTATTAAAGGTAGGATCATAGAAAGACTTAGAATCAGGTGTGGAGTATAGTGTGGATAGAACGCTGGACCCAGGGTCAGGATGACCTGAGGTCAGATCTCCTCTCAGATACTCATTGCTTTGTGACACTGGGCAAGTCACTTAACCTCTGTTTACCCCAGTTTCCTTTTCTGTAAAGTGTGGATAATATTCTCATCTATATCTGCAGATAGTTGTGAGGATAAAATGATCTAATATTTGTCAAATGTTTTACAACTCTATAAATGCTAGCAATCACTGTAATAATAAGCCTTTGACCATTATAATTATTGGTGACACAGAGTAATAGAATGTTAGGATGAGATGGGACCTTGGAAACTGTCAAGTCCACTCTTTGACTTGGGCAGATGAGGATATTGAGACCTGGAGAAGACACCTGACTTGTCCGGGCTCCTCTGACCAGTTTGTAGCAGAGCTAAGACTATGTCCCAATTTTCTAATTTCCATAAGGTTGCAAGCCAGCCTCTGTAAACTTGTATTCATTATTCCATTAATCATACTCAGCTGTAATGGGCCAGAGAGGAAGATGTGTTGGTATAGATTTTATTTAATTCTAGGACTCTCATAAAGAATATTTAAGAGGCTGCTGCTGCCACAGTCTATCCGCCTACTCCAGAAATGCCCTTTGTGTGTGCCCTAGGGTACCCTCAAGCAGGATATAGCTAGTGGGAAGTGTCTTCTCCCTCTTTTCTACTCTTGTCTTCATGGTTCAGTAAACTGAAAAAGAAATCCCAAGACGGAATACAATTGAGTATCTTTGGTCAGGGTGGTGAAAGGCTATATTTCCCAGATAGCTAACCCATAATTCCTTGTTATCTCTGAGCCGTTCCATTCCATTTCCATGCAGTTCCAAGGTTAGGCATTCATCTCTTCCTCCCAACTCTGGTTCCCCTTTCTAGGCAGTGCACAAGTGCTGCCGTCTGTTTAGCATTTCTGAGTAACAATATTAATCCCAGGACCCAGAGATAATGGATTACTTATTAAATTCCCTTGATATATGCAGTTTAAATGCTTATTAGCTTTTGCTGCATAGAAGAGGAAAAACAAAGACCCCGGCACAATTAGAGAGTAGGAAAAAAAACTATACTGTGCAAAAAAAAAAATAAAAATAAACCCCAAGAAACAAAAAACAAAAAAACAACCAACCCCAAAACCCTCATCTTTAAATGTATACACAATGGCATAATCTGTCTATGTCTTTACTTAGGAATTTAGCAAATCTATCTTTTTTAGTTTTATTGATGGTTTTTGTTTTTTAAAACACAGTCATTTCCAGATAAATCATCTCCCTTTTAACGTCTTGATTATAAAGGGGAAAAAATTAGACAATTAAGCAAAATCAGCTGATCCTTTGACTCTGATACACTTTACAACATTTCAAACCCGTGCTCCTTCCCCTCTCCGGGATGGGCCATTGCTGTTAATGTGACTTTGGCTTACTCTGAATGTTGTCCCCGTGTTTGTTTTCCTGGTTCTGCCTCACTCTGTATGACTTCATGGAGGACTTTCTGTGTTTCTTGAATTCCTCATGCTTGTGCTGTCTGATGGTGCAATGATATCCCATTGAATCTGTAATGATCTTTAACACTTTTAGATTTCCAGGATACTTTGTGGTTATCATGTCTGGTCTTCATTACAACTCTGTGGGATTGGGACCGTTATTATGCCCCATGTTACAAAAGAGAAGTTAAATGCCCAGGGATGCTCTGATAGCAGACATCAGAGACAACTCTGAACTGCCCTGAGTCTGTACTCCGAAACCCCATCCCCACCCACTGCACCAATCTTTGCAGCATGATTTGTTAACACCATCTTCTCTTGAAATGCCTTGGTAGGGTTCCTGCTAGGGATTCTAGGAATCGTGGGCTCCACTCAGGGCAGTTCCACATGTCTGTGGCCTCAACCCACATCACCATTTATAGGGAAACTCTTTAACGGATGCTCTGCCCCTTCCTCTTATTGTGGTCAGCATTGTGCTTGATGGTGAAGCATTGAAGCCTGGATAACTAAGAACGTGTTCTGGATTCCATCCAAAGCCATCACCTCCTTCTCAGTGTTACCCGGATCCTACCAAACAGGCTAAGAAATGAGGAAGGCTGTAGTTGAAACAGGGGCCCTGTTTCCTTTTTAAGTGCCTGGTGGTGTGTCTGGAAGAGAACAGGTGCTTAGAAATGCTTGCTTGCTGGTGGTCCAGTGTGACAAGAGTTAAGCATTCAGTGTTTAATGTAATTAACAGCATGGAGCTGTTCAGTCTTTTTTCAGTTGTGTCTGACTCTCTGTGACCCCATTTGGGATTTTCTTTCCAAAGATCCTGGCATGGTTTGCCATTTCCTTCTCTAGCTCATTTTACAGATGAGGAAACTGAGGCAAACAGAGTTAAGTGACTTTCCCAGGGTCACACAGCTAGGAAGTGTCTGAGTCTGGATTTGAACTCTGGAAGATGAGTCTTTTTGACTCCAGGCCTGGGACTCTATCCATTTCACTTCCTAGCTGCCCTTAACAACATGGGTACAGGATTGTATGATGGATAAATTGTTGGCCAGGGTAGCAGGAACTCATGTGATCTTTATGGCAGCCCCATGAGGTAAATGCTATTACTCTCCTGAATATCACAGGGGCCTCAGAAGCCAAGCAGCCCAAACCCCCTCATTTTGTAGGCCCAGAAAGATGAAATAATTTACTCATTATCATTCAGGTAGGAAGTGTCAGTGATGGAGTGAGAACCCTCTGAAGCCGAATTCAGAACACTTCTCCACAGCCTCCAGGGTAATTTTATAACCACCATTAAGCTGGGGAGTATCCCTGCTGAGGCAGACAGAACTGTGAAGGGCCTGGAGCTTAATCCCAGTGAGGATCAGTGAGGAGGACTGGGCATGCTTATTCTTGAAGGAAGAGGACTCAGGTACATGATGGTTGGGCTTGGTATTGTCATTATCCCCATTTTACAGATGAAGTTCAGTGACTTGCCCAGGGTCACATAGCTAGTGAGTGTCTGAGTCCAGATTTGAGCTCAGGTCTTCCTGACTCCAGACCCACTGTGCACTTGCTGTTCTCTTTAGTGGTGATACGTTTTCCTTACTTTTAGGTCTTCAGGCAGGGACTAGGTGACCAGATGTCAAATATGTTATAGTGGGGATTTCTATTCTTGTAGGGGTTGGTTGAGATCCCTTCCAAGTCTAAAATCCTGTGATTCTGGGACAGGGGAAATTCTACCTTTACCTAAGAAGGGTCAGATAGAAACTAACAACCCTAACAGGAAAGAGGATGACTAGCTCGAGGAACACAGAACTTGGGGAGAACTGCTTTCAGATATTTGATAGGCTGTCATAGGGAAAAAATATTGGATATGTTCTGCTTGTCCCTACAGGGTAAAAACCAGCAGCAGTGGAGGCAGATTTATTCTGTATAATTATCAGAGCTGTGCCCAAGTCGGAAGGACCATCCCAAGAGGTAGTGGACTCCCCATCACTGGAAGTGTTCAGGCCAACACTGGATAGCCATTTGTAGGGTAGATTGCCGGTCCGGGGGGGAATCTTGTTCAGGTAGGGGATGTTAAAATCCATTCTGGTTCTGAAATTCCATGATTCACTGTTTTTCTGAAATCCCTGACATTTAGTGAGTGGGGTCTAAGTAAGCTCAGCAAAAGATTATCCCAGGAAGTAATTAGGCAGTAAGGGTAGGAATCCAGGATACTGCTTTTTGCTATTTCATGTGTCTGAGCTCAATTTTCCCAGCTAGAGTTAACCCATTGAGAACACTGGCTATTTTATCCCATTTTGAATCTCCTACAAGGCCATACACACAGTAGTTGCTCAGGGAAGAATTTTTTTTTGATCAGTGGACAGCATCCAACAAAGCCGTGTCACAGCAGAGGACCAGCATCCGTTCATCCCACATTTGGGTACCTTTCACCAGCCAAAATTCCATTTAGTTAAAAAAACAAAGCTCTTAAAAGAGACGAAGCCTTTGAGGGAGTGGAATACAGCAGTGGTTAATAGAAATAATGACACCTTCCTCCTCACAGTAAATGCCCAATTAGAATAAAAATAATGCAGCAGCAGAGCTGGGGCACATTGACTCCTAATGAAGCCATCATCCAGTGCCTTGTCCTAGGTCAGTCCTGCTGTATGTGAAATGAGCTCCATGGTGTGGATTGGGTGTATAGCACCACCAGATGCTAAGCCAGAATGCGTATGATTAAGACGATTGTGCTGGCCTACAAACAGTATTCGATTTTCTGAAAAGGGTCTCATTTGAACAGCATTCTCTTTCTCTGAGATGACAGCAGCAGGCGAGCGGGTGAGAGAGATGGGTTTTATGGAGAAGGCTTTAGAAAGAACATCAGAATGTGTTGGGGGTGGAGATGGGCATGAAAGAGGTGTGACCTTGACATTCCTTGCTTACTGAAAGTGATCATTTTCATTACCTTCTGATTATGTCTTTGTCTTTGCCACTTCAGGTATGAATATTAGTTGTTTCTCGGTATTGCGGTTTCTTCTCCGTACTTTCATCAGCTGTGTTACTGTTTGGGATGGTCTTTAATGTCTCATTCTTCTCTTCAGAGTGGAAGATCAGGGTTCAGGGAGTATTTCACGCAGAAAATCATCCATTCATTTCTTTCAGAAAATGTCTAAAATAATTGTAACTTTCTTGGGCATTCAGGACTGTATGAAAGGGCTTTCCCATTTCTATGACTCCCTGCCACCCCCCTCACTGGCTAGTATGCTCTCATTCCCTAAGTAACCTTGTACTTACTTATCTATGTTTATGTTCATAGACTCCTTGAGCCAACCCTACTCATTTGGTGGATGAGGAAGGTAAGGTCTTTAGGAAGACATCAGAGGACGTGGCACTGACCTGGCAGTGAATTGCTGGTGTTGTGTTTGAACATCTGTTCTAAATCCTGTATCCTACCTGTGGAATATAAGCTCTCTGAAGGTTTACATTCTACTGGTAAAATATAGTAGGTAGGATGTCTACACAGACACATATGCACATACACATGTGTATAATATATGCATATATACATAGACTATACACACATGGACATATACACACTTGTACATACATGTATATGTATGCATTTATCTTTGGACCAGCTTTGCTTATCATCTAGGAAAATAGGTCATTTCATCAACATCAGGTAACGTTTTGCATTTTGGTTTGACATCTCTAAAATATGGGTCTGCCCATGTCACTGCCCCCTCATCGTCATCTCAGTAGGTTCCTGTTATCTCTAGGATCAGATATGAAGTCCTTTGTTATTGAAAGATCTTCATAATCTGTCCTTTTCTTACCTTCCCAGTCTTTTACATTTTACTCCCCTCCAAGCATTTCATAATCAAGATATACTGACCTATTTGCTGTTATTTGCATATGACATTCTATCTGCTATCTTTGTGGCTAAAGTATTTTCTTTCTTCATCTTCACCCCTTAGAATCTCAGTTTTCCTTTAATATTTAACTGAAATATAACCTTACAGGAGACTATTTTTCATCTACTCCCTCTGGTCCCCCAACAGCTGCTAGTACCTGCCCATCAAAGGTTACCTAGCATATCTACTTTGCATTTATCTTTTATATCCCAGTTTATTTACATGGTGCAATCCTTATCAGAAGGTAAGCTCTTTGAGGGTAGGGGTTGCTTTTGCATTTCTTTGTATACTCAGTGCTTAAGAAAGTATTTAATGAATGCTGGTTAATTGAATATTTCATTTGTTTTTGAATAAATTTTATTTCATTCTTCTCTCTCTCGCTCTCTCTCTCTGTCTCTCTCTGTGTCTTTTTGTTTTATTTAACGAAAAATGCTGGATACAGGAAAGTTCTGTTATTGAGAGTCTGATTTAGTACTTAGGTCCTTGGGAGTGATGTTAAGTGATTTGCCCAGGTAGTATCAGAAAAAGATGTGAATTTAAGTCCTCTTGGTTCTATACCCCATGTATTACACCAGGTAGCCTGAGTCAAATATTAATCACACAGTAAAAGTTTGTGTTTTGTTGTATTGTCAATGCACAAACTTGGATGTATATTATATATATACATATATGTATATGCATACACATATAATATTTTACACACACATACCTATATGAATGTACACACATATACATACACACAAACATATATATATGTATATATATATATACATACATACAATAATTCCTCATGACTATTGATTTGACTCATTCTCAGTAACTCCTAAGGCTGGCTACATCTCAACATCCTAAGAGGAAGAGTGAAGTACCACCCATGGAAAGGCACCAAGAAACAATTATTGAGCTATTTAATAAATGATAAATACTCTATGGATATGAATGGGCAGTTCTCAAGAGAGGAAACTGGGGATATCTGTAGCTATATGAAAAAAATGCTCCAAATTATTGTTAATTGGACAGATGCAAATTAAGACAGTTTTGAGATTTTACCTTATACCCATCAAATCGGTAAAGATGGTAAGTGTTGGGAGGGGCTGTGGGGAAAGAGGCACATTGATGCATTGTTGGTGAATCTATGAATAGGTCCCATTTTGGAAAGGAATTTAGAATTATGTACGAAGTTACTAAATAGTGTGTGCCCTTTGACCCAATCATGTCACTGCTAGGCCTATACCTCAAAGAAATCAAAGAAAGAGGGAAAGGTCCCACATGCATATAAGACAAAAATATTTACAAAGTAGCAAAAACCCAGAAATGAATGGCACATCCATCAACTGATAAGTGGCTTATTAGGTTCTGCTACATGTATATGATGGGATATTATGTATTGCACTGTAAGCAGTGAGGAAATGTATGATTTCAAAAAGACAAAAACTTACATGAATTGATGCCAGGTGAAGAGAGTGGAACCAGAACAATTTATACTATAACGTCACTATTATAAAAATGTACAATTGTGAGCACCGGTAAAATGAGGAAGAACGAAATGAATATAACCAAGAGAAAAAATGTGTACAATGAAAAATGTGAAAACAGCATTGAAAGCTGTAAAAATTACGACCAACAAAGTGACCGTTCATATTCTGAGGACCAAACATGAAACAAATATATCATCCACCTTGACAGACAAGTGATAGACTTATCATACATACATACATACATACATACATACATAAATACATAGGTGTGTGTAGACTGATAAATATGTGTGTATGTGTGTATATATATATATATATATATATATATATATATATATATATATATATATATATATATATGTAATTATCTAATCTGTATACAGCCAGTGAAAGACTATGTTCTGCTTGACTATGAATACTTATAAGGAATTTCTTTTGTTTTTCTTTTTTCATTGGGGTGATGGGGTGAGAGGGAGAGAAAGTAGATTTCTGTTAATTAAAAATAATTAAAACAGAGAGGTGGCAATTCCATAGATGTGGAGTGTTGCACTTGAAAATGATGTTGCTGTATTATTAGTTTTAGAATTTTATGGCTCATGTTTGACCCTCCAGCATTTAGCCAAGTGCCTGGTATAAAATAAATGCTTAATTAAATCCATCCTTCTGGGGCAGCGAGGTGGCACAATGAATAGAGCACCAGCCCTGGAGTTAGGAGGACCTGAGTTCAAATCTGGCCTCAGACACTCAACACAAAAAACTAGCCGTGTAACCTTGGGCAAGTCACTTAACCCCAATTGCCCTACCTTTTGCCCTCCAAAAAGCAAAAAAAAAAATACATTCTTCCTTCCTTCCTTCCTTCCTTCCTTCCTTCCTTCCTTCCTTCCTTCCTTCCTTCCTTTCTTCCTTCCTTCTTTCCCCATGCCTCCCTGCCTTCTTCCTTCCTTCCTTCTTTCCTTTTTCTCTCTCACTTAATTGTTTTACTTTGTTGTAAGAGACCTCTCACAGAGTCAGTGTAATCTGGAAATCTTTGTAATGTAAAAATAAAGCATATCAATTAAACTTTTAAATAAATTACCTAGGAGTCTGGTTTTTTACATAAAATGTTATTGATATCTTTCATTTTTATATTACTTACATTTTCTACTGTGTGGACATTGCCATGTTGTTCTTCTTATATCCCATCCATGTAGTGTTGGAGAGAACATGGAGGGAATTTTTTTAAAAGAGGAATTATAACTCTGACAAAATCTTTTATTCACTTCTAATCATTCCAAAATCTATGACTTGGCATCACTAAAGAGCATTTCCTTAGTGAATGAGACACCCTCTGTGCCAAACTCCCAGCTTTTTAACTAGCACATCCTATGGGAAACATCTACAATAATTTTCTAGAGTATTTTTGAGACATTTTATTTTATTTTGTGAAAGAATTTGGTGGACTTTACTTACATGTCCTACACATACACGCATGCATCTCTAGGGCAGCCAAGCATACATATGATCAATTTCACTCTTCAGAGATAGATCTGAGAAAACCATTACCTGAAACTATGTCCTGAGCAGCTGCCTTTAGCCCTGCTGTCCTGTGGCTGCCTCCCTTACCATTCCTCTCTCAGGTTAGCTTTCAGCTACAAAGGCTTTCTTTAGCATCAGCAGTAATGGGTTTACCTGCTTTTCTTTCCCACTCTGTTTTTGGTGTAATTACAAATGACCTTCAAAGCAGAAAGAAAAGACACAAATTTTCATAAGCTAAGTTTATTTATCCTGTAGTCTCAATAGCAGAAACAAATATGACCTAGAAATTTAACAGTAAAACCAGCTGCTCATCATTGGTCTGTCACGTTGACAAAGAGGGATATGTCTAACCTGCCCTAAAGGGTTTATTTAAAATTTGTCAACATGTAGATTCCTAAGTAGGAGCTAAGGAAATTCATTTAATAGTAACTGAGGTGGATCAAGAAGAAAAAATTAGGCATGAAGAAAAATATTCTAGGTAACACCATTTTAGCCCATGATACTTTCTCCCTGAGGGAAGGGAAATGCTGAGAAGGGAATGATCAGTGACTAGCTCATTTGGGGGGCCACATATGATATTAAGGGCAGTCGTGTGGAACAGACTATTTTATTTTACATATCACATTTCTCATTCATCATATCTTTGTCATCCTGTGGGGCTCATTAGGAGAGCAGTGCTGCAATGGATTTCAACAGTGGTTGATGTTAAAAATCGAATAAAACAACCATTCCTTTATAACGATAGAAAAATTTTCCCCATGTCCTATGCCCTCAGCTATTTTTGTTAAGCCAAGTCTAGCCAGCCAACATTTATTAGCACATGCCAGGCATGTTGCTAAGCACGGGGGAGACACAGAAAGACAAAAGCAGTGATTGCCCTCAAGGAGCTTACAGTCCAACTTATGGACCGCTATATAAGACCCAATATAAAGGTTAAAATGAGATGGTTTTTAAAGCATGTTGCAAACTTTAAAGAGCTATAGAAGTACTGTTCTTATTACAATAGATTAGTGTGATATAGGCAGGATAAGTGGGAGAAGTATTGAGGGGCAGCAGAGAAGGATTCTCGGAGAAGGTGAGATTTTAGCTGGAACTTGAAGGAATCCAGGAAATCCATTTAAGCACATAAAGCAAGATTAGCATGTTTTGGGGGTTCTGTACTCAAGTGGGAATAGATGGAGAATTGTCTGAGGGGTGGCATTCACACCTCCAGCTACTTCATGGGATGTCTCTGCATATAGTAGGTTTTTAACAGGTCCTGTTGAATTGAATTGTGGTCCTGCAAGTATGTGGTGAAGCTGAACACTTGATAAGCTATAGCTGCTATTGAGCAGGATTGATTTAGTTCAGTTTAACTCATGAAATAGAGGCAGTGGGGCAGAGTGGAGAGGTCACTGGCGTTAGAGTCAGCAAGAGCTGAGTTTGAGTTCTGCCCCTGACACTGGGTGATGAGAAAGGAAGGTAACTTCTCAGTACTCTAGGAAACATTGTGGAGAGGGTGGCAGCCTGCATTGCTGGAGGGAGTTTCCTCATCTGGGAGCCCTAGATGAGTGAAATCACAGCTCTTCAGTGGCGATGTAACCCTTTCTATGTCTGTCCTCTGTGAAGTAGGTACCTGCTTATCCTATAGATTTCCAGATTTTCAGATGCCTGAGAGAGGGAAGTGAGGGGCTGAAGAGCCCTATTGGGAAGGGACAGGACTGCATTAAAGAATATTTGCCAGAAGTCCTTCTGATGTTGCACTCCCAGGTGGCCTTTTTAAAAGGTCACATATGATGTTTTTACAACATTTATTTTTTCTGGCTAGCTTATCCTCTTGGGGTGCTTCTCAGAGAGAGGGCAAGGAAGAAGCATATGACAGCATGAGTGTGTTTGGGGAGAACATTTTCCAGGGCCAGCATGTAGATTGGCTAGGTTGGGAGCGTTTTCTACAAGGGCAGGCATTTGGGTTGAGCTCCCCTTCCCTATTTTGCCCTTAAGGAGAGCAGTTTTCTTCTGCCAAGGCCTTTGGGAACATTTGTACCTGGCATGAGAGGGAAGGACCAGATGCTAAAGGCTGAAGCTGGGAGTTTGAAATTTTAGCTTTATCAGGAGTGATCCTGTTCAATCACATCATGTTTCCTATTGGACTTTACTTTTATTTTCGATATAATAAATGCATGAAACTGATAAACTGAGTTTTTTCAGTGAGATGCTAATGAAGGAAGGAGATCCAAGGGGATGGTGTATAGGCCAAGGGAATTAGGACTTCTTTTAATTTATACTTTTCCCCAGATATTAAGAGTGGATCCTAAGGGCACCAAGAAGGAGTGGTCGCCTTTTGTGTGTGATAGCTCATAGTGAGTTGGTAGCTCAAGGCTGGAGCAGCCCCTTGAAGTCATACAGGTGTCATGAGTGAGCTGTCGTACTGACTAGGACTCACAATGGTCCCTAAGCAGCTGCTCAAAATCATACCCTGTAGAACTCATAGAAACTCTGGTTTCTGGGACCTAGACACCCTCTCAAGAGAAACATCTGAATAATTATTGGTATTTAGGCTCTGAAACTCCAATGGGTCTGGAATCTCATCAATGTGGACACTCCCTTCCATAGTTCAAATCACCACTCATCCATGCCTGGGCACTTGGGGTGACTTGGCTTTTTCCTCCATGGGGCCTGGCCAGCATCTGGGAGCCTCCGTGTCCTACCCTTGACGTCATTTAAACTGCCAGAGATGTCACAGACTAGCCCTCAGCTCTCCCTCATGTTCTTCCTATGACCAGCCCGTCCAGCATTCTCCTTGTGCTGTCCTTTGCAGAGGGCCCTGTCAATCTGTGATCACGCCTGAGCCTCAGAGGGCTGTGAAGGGGCCATGACAGATGAGAAAAGTGAGGGTGAAGGAGATTAAGAGACTCGTGAGCTGCTAAGGAGCAGAGGCGAGATTTGAGCCCAGACCTTCCTGACATGAAATCATAGCACTGGATCCATGCTGATCACTGAGAATGTTTAAATGGCTCTGAGAGTTCAGAGAGCTGGGCATGGAGTCTGTGAGACAAGGCCTTCTACTGCCATTTGTGTCAAGTCATTTAACCTGCCCTCCTCCTCTGTGAAATGGGGACAATCCCTGTGGTGCCTATTCCACAGGGCTGCTGAGCAGGAGGAGCTCTGCTAACTTTTAAAACATTATGTAAGTACAAGTTGGTACAGGCAGGTGGAGCAGTAGGTGGAGCACTGGGTTCTTTGAGTTCAAATCTGACCTCATATACTTACTAGCTGTGTGATCCTGGACAAGTCCCTTAACCTCATTTGCCTCAGTTTCCCCAAAGTGTAAAATGAGCTAGAGAAGGAAACGACAAACCACTCCAGTATCTCTGCCAAGAAAACCCCAAATAGGGTCACAAAGAGTTGAGAACAATTTAACAACAAAATGCAAGTTAGCATTTTTTGCTTTTCTAAAGGAAAGCAACTCAAAATGGGTTAACAAGCTTATTTTAATCAATCAAACATATATCATTTACCTAGTTCATGGGGAAAAAGGTCAGCACCCCGAACTTCAGAGTATAAAGACAGAAATTACAAGATAGAGAAACAGATCAAGCAGACAGACTTCCAGCTGTCTGACCATTACATCCATACCAAATCACAGTTACCAGAGAGGGAAGCATCAACATCTGGGTTTTCAAAGCTGGGGGGCTCTCAACAGCTGCCCAGAGTCTCATCTGGTCAAATCACACAAGACTTCTCAAAGTGAGCCCCAAAGCAAAGCCTCACATCAGGGATTATATAGCCTTCTGCAGGTTCAGAGAATGTAACAACCCTCTGGACCCACTGCCCAATCACACAGCATCTAGGTGTGGGCATTCCTGAAAACCAAGCCTCCTGCCACAGGCTCCATGTGACCACATTCAGCCTATTAGGGGGGCAGAGTATATTTTCAAGTCAAGGAAGGTTCTCAGAGTCTCTTAAGCCAAACAAAGGGCCTGGGGAAGGGAAGATCTTTAAATTTGCATTTCTACTGCAAAAAGACATAAAATTTAAGTTAAAAGGCTGTCTCTCTTGGGAAAAAAATAATAGCATTAAGTGATAGGGTATTATTATTTTTAAAAATAAATTTCCACCTTTTCTTTCTTGGGTTTTGAAAATAAGATCTCCCCTCTCTTTCCTCCACCCCACAATTGTTTCTTCTAAATCTCTACCTTTCTGGAAACCATTATTAGCTATTTGGGGATCTCGGTAAAATGAATGATTTCAGCTATGAGTGGTACTCTCAGCATGGAAACTTACTCCATTGTTTAAGATCAACAACTTGTCTGTAGCATATATAGTCTCACAGGGCTGCCTGGGGCACTCAGGTTAAGAGACTTAACAAACAGAACAAGTCAAAAGTGAGACTTTGGCCCCAGGTCTTTGAGATGCTAAAGGGCAATGCTCTACCTACCATACCCTGCTTCTTAAGATTACATATTGGTTCTAGGAAAGAAGAACACATTTGAAAAGTTTATGGACATGTTGGCTGAGCATCCATACAGGGAAAGAAATATTTCATCTTTTTTCCCCAAAATTAATAATTTTGTCATGTGCCTTCCTTGGGCCTCTTCAGCAACCATGACTCACCTTCATACTGCTTTTTGACGTTAGATGACTCTCCAGAGAGGGAGAAAATCATTCAGAAATGAGTTGGATAAAGGTTATTAAACTAACACTTAAAATTCTAGTCCTAAAGATTTTACTTTACCCCTAATTAAATGCCAAGAAAAGAAATGTGGAATAATCAGTATATACATAGGCCATACCTACCTTCTTCTGAAGGAATAAACCTCTTCAAGGAATTCCAATTTTACTTGCAATAGTTAGATGCTGTTACTTACAAATAGTATGCCTGTCCCTCCATTGTACCTCCCCCCAAAGCTGAAATAACAAGAACGAAATGAAGAAAGACTATTAATTTTGTATTATTTCTGTTTTGTTTATTTTCTGAGAAGCAACATGGTCTAGTAGTGGGTAGGGAGACTGCCTTGGAACAAGCAAGACTGGGTTTACCACCTCTGACACATACTGACTTTGGGACCCTGAACAAGTTACTTAACCTGTTAATGCTCCAAGCAACTCTAGGAGGCCATAAGGTACAAAGAAGCTGCCAGCTGAGACTTTGTAGGGAGAATTTAATCACTTGGAAGTTCATAATATCAGTACAATTACAGGTCTGTTCTTTAACCCACCCCTATTGTATTCAGTACTGTAATAAATATTTATTAAGGGGTTGTTGTTATTCAGTTGTTTCAATCTATTGTGACTCACTTTGGAGTTTTTTTTTTTTTTTTAAAGCAATTGGGGTTAAGTAACTTGCTCAAGGTTACACGGCTAGTCATTTGATTTATGCGTGGGTGCTCATTTTCTGAGGCCGGATCTGATCTCGGGTCATCCCAACTCCGAGGCCGACTCTCTTACTCACTGCGCCACCTAGCCGCCCCTTTAGGGCAATTGGGGTTAAGTAACTTGCCCAAGGTTACACGGCTAGATTTTTGTTTGTGCGGATTAAGTGTCGGAGGCCGGCTCCGAACTCAGGTCCTTCTGATTCCAGGGCCGGCGCTCTATTCACTGCGCCACCTAGCTGCCCCATCACTTTGGAGTTTTGTTGGCAGAGACTGGAATGGTTGGCGTTTCCTTTTCCAGCTCATTTTACAGATGAGGAAACTGAGGCAAACTGAGTTAAATGACTTACCCAGATTCACTCAGGCGGTAAGCATCTGAGGCCAGATTTAAGCTCATGAACATGTGTCTTCTCGACACCAGGCCTGGTGCTCTATCCATTGTGCCACCTAGCTGCCCTTATTAAGGGGTTACTGTGTCCCAAGCAGTTTTGAAAAGGTATTTTTTTTTTGGTTTGCCCTCATGGTGCTCACTGGCTAGCAGTGGTAAGCCATAACCAGTTAACCAGATGATACAAAACTGGAGGAATAACAGTACCATAGTAGTGGAGGCTAAGTGCCCAGGGAGGGTGCAGGCAGCAAGAGACAGCAGAGCTGAGAGAACCAAGGTGTCTTGGAGGAGGCAGTCTTAGGGCTGGTTCCCTTCCCTCTCTCCAAAGTGAATAGACCTATGACTTCATTAACATAGAGAACTCCTGGGGAAGGCTGTTCCCTCTACTAAGGCAAGTTGGCACCTGACCTTAATTTATAAATAGTCTGATAGTTTCCCCACAGGCAGCATTCGGCTAACAACATTCCCAAGAGTGGCCCAAGCCGGATGAACTTGTAATTGGGAAATAATTAACAAAATAATTAAAAACAAAATAAAACAGAACTTTTCTAAGTTAAAATTCAGAGATGCTTATTATGATTGAGAAGCTCCTGTTTTTGAGTTGGACACCATTGTGAGAGGCCACTGAGAGAGTCACGGTGCCCAGGGTCACATAGCCGATGTGTGTGTCAGAAACAGGAAATGAATGTAGCTCTTCCCAAATTCTCAGACTTCAGAACCATTCTTCAGCCCCAGGTTTTCCCTGGAACTCAGTGTCCAGGACTCCCTGCTTTCTTCTCACTGTGGAACATACCTTTGTCATGGTGCCCCTTTCTCCCATTCCTGAGACTGCCATTTGCGCCAAGGCAAGGATACCTCCTCCTCTAACCCCTCCACCTTTCAGCATCCTTCTGTGTATCTTCTTCCCCTATTACAATGTAAGCTCCTTGAGGGCAGGGGCCATTTTTTTTGCTTATCTTTAAAAGTATGCCAGAACAGTTAACACAATGCCTGACACACAGTAAGTGATGAATAAATGCACATTGCCTTGTTGCCTAGCCTTCCTGGCTCTGAGGCCAATTCTCTATGTACTATATCACGGTACTTCCTCACAGAGTATTTTCTGTCTAACATTTGACATCATCACAGATCACGGACTGCGCTTGAGAGTTGGGAAGATCTGGGTTTGAATTTAGCCTCAAACATCATGGGCAAACCATTTAACTTCTTGGAGCTTCAGAGTCTTCATGTAAAAATAGATAAAACTAGAATTTCGAGTCCACAGGTTTGGGAGGCTCCATGAGATTGTTCAGTGCCTTCCCTTCCCACCCCACTCCTAGATTTGGGGGGCTTCACACAGAGAGGCTTTACAGTTGCTTCACAGGTGTGTTATAGGGGGATTCTTTGGAGGTCTGATTTGGACTGAAGTTTTTTTCCAACAACGCTTATAATCTGTACTTATATGCCGTGCTAATAAAAAATAGTAGCTCCTATTATCAAACAACAAACATTCCTTGTGGGCAGCTGGGCCCAAAGTCAGAAAGACCCAAGTTTGAATCTTGCATTGATACACTTACTTGTGTGACCCTGAGCAAGTCACTTAACTTCTCTGTTTGCCTCAATTTCCTCAACTGAAAAATGGAAGAAAATAAGAGCTGCCCCCCAGGTTGGCTGTTAAGGATGAAATGAGACAGTATTTGCAAAGAGCTTTGCAAACCTTAAAGCGCTATGTAAATGTTAGCTACTATTATATTTCCAGTAACCTTTTACAATTTGCCAAATGATCAAATGTCTAATGAAGAACAGATTCATTTGGCAATGACTTTAATGACATTCCCAAATGACTCTTGGTAATGACTGAACTCAGTCCTTCAAAAGGGAAGGTCTACAGTTGGAAATTATTGATGACTTTTCTTTTCTGATCTGCAACTCCAGAAAATTAAAATTGAAAATCCTCCACAGGAATGTGGAGAGAGAGGCTCTGGGTAGATGTGAGCAGACTGCAACACAGGGCCCATAAAGCTACGAAGAGGAGCTGAAGAGAAGTCTGTCATCAGAGAAATGGAGGAGAGAGAACGTCAGCCCCCTGGAGAGGATGCCCATACCGACCGTTGGTTATCCTTGAGAGACAGTGGGCAACCTCTGGGCACACTGCATGGTGCCTCCTTGTGGCAAATTCAAGAGGAAACTTGGGCAAGAGATGTAGAGAACAGGGAGGGTTCAGAAGGAAAGACCTTCATCGAGGAGATGGCACATCCTGTGGAGCATTCGAGTATTTCTGTTTGGACGTCTTGGCCCCTATATTAGTAGAGGCAGCAAGGTGATAGGAAATTGGCAGCCTTTTAAAAGTTCAATCCCATGTTTTATTTTTTTTTTCTTTACAGGTAGGGGACTGTTTGTGCTCATGAAACAATGACAACATAGTTAGCATTCTGGCCTTTGGGAAATTACCCCCACGTGGAGCTGGGTCATTTCAGTTAGCAGCCTAAGAATTTTTCACTTGCACCCCTGGGGCAGAGCACTCCAGTAATGATTTACAAGCTGCTATGTAGGTCTTTCTGCCATGGAGGTCTGGTTCTTTGGGCTAATAAAAAACTGAAGTGTTTTAATTCATAAAACCACACTCCTCTCTAGCTTTGCTTCTCTCATTCTGTGTCTCTTCTCCTCTCCCCTCTTCCTTCTTCTCCACCTTCTCCACTCCTTTCTTTTCCCCTCTGTTTTCTCTTCTCTTGCTTCCCTCTCCCATTTCCCTCTAAGCTTGTCCCAGTAAGTGAAGAAGCTGGTCATATTTCCCACCCTGGGTTGGTCATATTTTATTAAATGGTTTTCATCACTCTGGGTAATAAACAGGTGATTTGGCTTCACTGCATCCAGGTGCTATATTTAGTACTTAGTGCTTTCTGGAGGGATTCCAAATAATAATGGCTTCTTTAAAAGCTTTGGGATCCCTGAAGAGCCATAAAATCGTTCTGAGCTGTCCTCAATACATAACGCCGTTTCCTTTCACCTTCCTCCCAGCCCCCCTCCCTCACCCCGTGGCTTCCTGAGAGAGCTCCACATGACCTGACATTATCCCAGGCCTGAGGTCCGAGTGAAGGTCACTGTTTGTTTGCTCCCATCTCTTGCCTCCTGCTATTCCTTGTGAGTGTCTTCATGGGGAACGATCCTGGAAAGATGAGAAAGTGATGTTGACTTTTTCCTTAGAGTGGAGACAAAGTTAAATACCCTGCATGGAAGGATCTGTTTTTTGTTTTGTTTTGTTTTGTTTAATTTCTTTTTTCCAATTTGACCTGTATTGAGCCCTTCCCATTAGCCAAGCAATGGTGTAAAAGCCAAAAAAAAAAAAAAAATAGGCCTTGCCCTCAGGGAGTTTACATTCTACGAATATTAAACATGTGTTGGTTCTGATTTTATGTTCTGATCCTCTGCATCTCCCAAGAATTGAAAGAGATGCCTCCCTTCCCCCAGGGAATTGAGGGGTGGCATGGTGGGTGGGTGACTGAAATACATCACAAACAGGCAATTGTGAAGGACCAAGGGGATCTCTCCTCCCACCTATGCTTGCTATGGGACTTCTTGAGACCCCAACTGCCATGACCTAGAGGTCACTTAGGACCTTCTAATCACCTGCCTTCCTTAGCAGGCCTCTCCCCATCCACTGCTGCTCTGCAGGAGACTTATTCCACAGGGGTTAGCACATTCCTCCCCCCGTCTCATTTTCCCCATCCCAGTGATACCGACTGTGAAAGAACAAACCCTCCCAAGCCCAGCTATCTGCTCCCTCCTTCCCAGCTACTTTTATCATGCACCTTTGATGCCCCCTCCAGGTCTACCCAGCCCTTTCCACTGCCCTCTCAGATATCTACTCCATAATTAATAAAATTCCTCTAATCTTAAACATCGTCCTTGCTTGTTTCTTCCTTAGACCAGGCTTCCTCCTGATGGCATGGCATCCTGGTGCACCTTCACTTCCCTGCCCCCATTCACTGGGTGGGGGTGGCAGAGTTGTGTGGCCCTTTGGTCTCCATGGCCACAGCCAGACTCTCCACCCTCCTCCCTCATTTCAGGTTCATTCAGTTCATGATTCACCAGATCAAGATCTTGGTGACCATTATATGCCAACTCCCAGGTTAGTCTCCATTTCTTTTCTTAATGAATTTAGTGTCTGACTCCCAGACTTCCCCTATATCTGTTCTCATAGAGGTTGATATTCCTTCAAATCTCCTGAATTTCTGGGCCCTCAGTCTATTAATCTCCTCTCCTACTCCATCCCAACTACACATGGGGATGGTCAAACTCTTGATCACCTACACACATATCACGCATATATATGTATTTATGTATACATAGGTATATTCAAGATCTCCAAAATTCCTTTATTTGATCATAGTCTTTTATCAGTCCATCCTTCCCTGTTCTTATAAGCCCTAACACTGTTCTTTGCCATTAGTGTGATCTCCAAGCCTTCTGCCCCTCAGTTCTGTCCCAGGGCAACATTCCTACCCTGATTACGTGCTCTTCCCTTCCCAAAATCAGATCCCTTGATGAACCAGTTCACTTCTCTTAAATCTCATCTCTATTGTTCTTTTGCCAAATAAACCTTGTGCCCAAACCTGACTTACTCCCATAATCCTCCTCCATCATTCCAACTCATTTCTTTGTGAGGAAAACGGGAGAAAACTGCCTGCCTCGCCTAGCCCTCATCCAGACACTGGTTAGATATGGTGGCCAGTGGAGGTGAGGCATCTGGCTTATTCAGTGCCTTTAAGGAAGGATGCTCAAAAGCAAATAGGCCTTACCATGCTTTCATCCTTTGTTCCCCATCATCATCACACTCCTCCCCCACCATCTGGAGGGACCCAATGGCACAAAAGCTCCTTGAGGGCAGGGCTGCTTTCATTATTATTATTCTTATGTCTCCAAAGCCTGGCACAGTGCCTGAAGTATAACCACTTCCTACCATTGTCCAGCCATTCCATCATGTCTGACTCATCATGACCCCATGGACCATAGCACCCCAATACTGTCTGTAGGATGGTTGGCCATTTCCTTCTCCAGTGCTTGATTAAGGCAGTGGTTAAGTGACATACTCAGGGTCACACAGTTAGTAAGTGTCTGAGGCCAGATTTGAACTCAGCTCTTCCTGATTCCTGACCTAAGCCTACCCACCGACCCATCTGGTTGACTAAGAAATGATTCTAGATTTAATGATTAACAGGTCCAAGTTAGAGGAATAATCCATAGACACAGAACATAAGAGAGAACATATTCTCCTTAATTCCTTAAGTTACCTCTTATCAATGGCTTTTAGATTATAAGCAACCATGGGATAAACCCTTTGTATATACAATATCTCTTAGCACAGAGCTTTACACATAGAAGAGACTTAATCAGTATTTACTAGGTGCCAGCTACTGGGCTAGGCTTTGGGGATACAGTCAAAGAATGAATTCCTACTCTCAAGGAGCTTATATTCTAAAGGGAGAGACACCAAGTATGTATGTAAGTGGATGCAGAAAAATGGAAAGAGAATAAATATTAAGTGGATAAATACAAGTGGATTTGGATAGTAGGGTACTGGCTGCAGAGCTGAATTGACTCATGACCTGGCACTTCTACTAACCATTTTGTGGCCCTGGGTACTTTACCCAGTACCTTTCTTCCATAGTTTCCTCATAAAAAAGTGGCATATATTGGCCTAGCAGATCCCTGGGGACCCTTCTGTCTTCTAAATTCTAGCAGGTGGTACTTGTCTAGGGTGAGTGTTTTCACTCTGGCCTTTAGGTCCCTCATCTGTAAAAGGGGATCAGTCTTAGGTGCTCTTTGGGGTTCCTTCCCAGCTGAAAGTGTCATGAGGTTTCCAGGTATATTTATTAAGCACCTACTATGTGCTGGGCACCATGTTGATCACTAGG
This sequence comes from Gymnobelideus leadbeateri, assembly GCA_011680675.1. Classification (NCBI taxonomy): domain Eukaryota; kingdom Metazoa; phylum Chordata; class Mammalia; order Diprotodontia; family Petauridae; genus Gymnobelideus; species Gymnobelideus leadbeateri. The sequence continues at coordinate 1,065,636 of WOXC01007204.1, read as the reverse complement.
GATGCAAAAACAAAGAAGGAAACGATCCCCACTCATGAAGACAACTTGCATTTCTAGTAAGGTTTGAAAAGTGCTTTGCATGTTTCGGTCCTGCCTTCTAAATGGGGCGTGTAATGATGTCCCTGTATTATGGGTGAGGAAACATTCTGAGAAGTTAAATCAGCTGTCCGTAATCCCAGCCAGTGGACAGTGGAAGCAGGACTCAGGCTTGAGTGTCTAGATGCCAGTGCTACCTCTACTCTCACACACTCTCAATTAACAAAAATTTTAAAAAAGTAATGGCTAGCATTTCCGTGGCTTGTACTCCATGCCAGGCATGTGTTTTACACCCACTTGATCCTCACGACGATCCTGGGAGATAGATTATCCTTGTTTTACAGTTGGAGAAACTGAGGCAGGCAGGTTAAGTGATTTCCTCCAGGTCATGCTGGCAGTGAGTGTCTGAGGTTGGATTTGAACTCGGGTCTTTTTGAATCTAAGCCCAACACTCTATCCCCTGCACCATCCCACTGCTAAGCAACCTATGTAAACACACAGAGATAGAGTAAAGAGATCATATTGTAGGGACAGTCAAGAGGTTATACTGATGAGAAGGAGGCTTATGATATAGTGGCCATTAAGAGTTGGGGATGTTGGGGATCATTTAGAGCAATGCACAATTTCCCAGAAGGATGAAGTAGAAGGAACATTCAAGACCCGAGATCAAATCCTGGTTCTGCCACTTAGACACATCTCCTAAAATCTTTTTATTCCCTCATTGTTAAAATGGGGGGAAGGACCAGACTAGACAGCCTTGAGGGTGCCTTCCAGCTCTAGATCTGAGATGACTTTTTGCCTTTCTTTATTTGGTTTTTAAGGTTTTCTTGTGGTCTCCCATTAGGTTCTGCACATGTTCATGCATGCTGTCATAGGGTATGGTGAGGGGGATGCTTGACTGGCTTAAATCCTGGATACTCCATTAGCAGCCTTGTGCCTCAGTTTCCTAATCTGTAAAATGGGGTGGAGGTTGTGCTTGATAGTCTCTAAGGCCCCTTCCAGTTCCAAATCTAATGTTCCTGTGATATGCCTTGATGGACCAGTTATTCATCCATCTGCTTATCATTGTTTAGACCCGGGGTTCTTCCATGTAGAGGTGGCTAGGTGGTGTAGAGTACAAAGGTCTAGGACCAGAGTCAGGAAGACCTGAATTTCAAATCTGGCCTCAGATACCTACCAGCAATGTGGCCCTGGGCTAGTCACTTAACCGCTGTTTGCCTCAGTTTCCCCAACTATGATAATAACAGCACCTGTGAGATGATATTCACAGAAGTGCTTAGTGCCATACCTGGTGCATAGTAGGTCCTACACAAATGCTTTTTCCTTCTCTCCCTTTTGTTTTTAACCTTCTTTCTCATCTACCTCCCAGGGAATCTGGTGGCTATGGACCCCTTCTGAGAATAATGTTTTTAAATGCATAAGATAAAGTACATAGGATTATAGTTATTCATTTTTTAAGTTCATGTACCCAACACCTCCTGGCCTGGACAGTGGTCGTTCTTCTGTTTGTTTACTTCAGAGCGAATCTTGTGACAAAACTCTCATGAGTGATTATGGGTCTCATTGGGATACTCTGCAGATTTCCAAAGCTTGTTCCATTTGTCATTCACAAACAGGAGCATCTTTTAGGAAATTGTGAAGTCCTTTTAAAAAGATCAGTAGCTTCTTTTTGAGACAAAGGCCAATCGAATTTTATTTTGTTTCCTTTTTTTTTTATTTTGGAGGCTATTGGGGTTAAGTGACTCGCCCAGGGCCACAGAGCTAATAAGTATCTGAGGCTGAATTTGAACTCAGTTCCCCCTGAGTCTGAGGCTGGTGCTCTTTCATGCCACTTAGCTGCCCCTCCAAATCAATTTTAACAAAAGTATTCTTATAATGAGACTCTGTGGCTTTGATCCTTTAAAGATTAAGATTTCAGGTCCCCAGTTATACATGGAGAGGGTGATAGGGATTGTGATTATTTAGCTACACCACAAGTCTGATCATAACATTCACAGAAGTGACTCAGAGGTTTTTCTAGGAGGCTTATGTTTGGCCTGGGTGAGGGCTTTTCCCATACTGAGCATAAGAGAGAGCCCATGAAGAGTCCACTTGCTCCATTGGTAGCCCCACCCTGCAGGACATTCTGAGGAGAAGAGGAAGGGTTTAAGCATTTTGGATTCATCCAATTGGGAAGGATATGAACAAGAGTCATACAAAATTAGAGAGAATTGATGGGTTGGGATTGGGAGTGTCCTAACTTCCCCAGTTGCTGGTCTCCTCATACTGAAATTTCCTTTTATTTCCTTTTACATATATTTTCTATTTGGTATAGTGGGTAAAGATCCTGTATCAGAGTCAGAAAGACTTGGGTGAATGACCTTAGACAAGTCACTGAACCTATCAGTGCAGCTCTTTTAAGACTTGAGTTTTCAGAGAAGGTACCATGTGCCAATATGCATGGGTAGAGAGAGTCTCCTTATCTTGGACATCCCTCTACCCATGGACCCTACCCCCATTCTTTATAATTACTTGGTTCCATGTATCCTTTTCTCTCTAACAGTAAACCCTTTGAGATTATTTTATCCTTGTATTTAAATTCCTGGGATTTTAGCACAGTGTCTGACACCAGCTGTGTCCAACTCTTCATGACCCATCTGAGATTTTCTTGGCAAATATATTACTGTGGTTTGCCATTTCCCTCTTTAACTCATTTTATAGACTAGGAAACTGAGGCAAATAGGGTTAAGTGACTTGCCCAGAGACATACTACTAAGTGTCTGAGGCCAGATTTGAACTAACAAAGATGACTCCATACCTGGCACTCTATCCACTTTACCATCTAGCTGCCCATGTCTAATACCTAGTAGGAGTTTAATAATTGTTGGTTGATTGGCTTTTTTATTATTATTGTTAGATGTTAGATGGAGAAGCTGTATTCATGAGAGCAAAAATCCATTCAAAAATGGAGTCAGGGTTAGATGGAATCCTCAGAAGCATGTAAAGATCAGATTGAAGAGTTGTCATTGATTCCAGAGGTAATAGCTTACACATGAGGAAGGTTATTTCAACAATGACGGATAGCGTAGGTGGAAGCCCAGGCTGACCTTGAAATATCTAACCATAATCGGATCTAACCATAAGTGAGCCAATAACTCTATCTGACTTGTTTGGATCTGAACAGACAGAAAAAGTAAATCAGACTGCCTTATCCAGAGGCTTCCTCACCTTCACTTCAGCTGGCACTGATTGTCCCTCTGGTGCCAAATGGCCCTTTCCAAAGAAGACATCCTTCAAAGATGGCCATGATTTTGGAAGGAGAAGACAAGGTCCTGCTTCAAGATGGCTCATTAAGTCTTTGTTAATTAATCTGTCATAAGTTCGGGTCAGAAGTTGGAAGACATTAACCTCTTTTCACTTTCTTTCTATCTCAGATATACTTATTACTTTGAATTTATATGCTGTTGTCTCCCACACTATTTAGGCCACCAAGATATCCATGATAAAGCACCATCAAGCCTAGAATTGCAGCAAAAACCATTCATATCATTGCAGCTTTTCATGAGAAAAGAAGACAATCGATCAAAGAAAGTCCAATTCCCTTGGATAAAAGAGACCTGTGTCACCTTCAATAATTACTGAAGAACAAGCTTGGGCTATAAATAAAACCACTTTTATTTCACTTTCAACTGATTTCATTTTAAAATTAATTTCTGTTAAGCAGGCCCGACAACTAGGGAGAACTGCCAAGATCCATTTCTTTAGACTTGAACATAAGTCTTAAAGGACGTGTATATACTGTACTTCTAATAATTTCTCATAATTTTTAATATATAGATTTTATGTCTGTGAGTACAAACTTTGACCAGTTTTCTTTAGTCAGATGACATCTAGATCAGTATAGATGTCTTGAAAAAAATTCATGGGCATGGGAGAAGCTGTGCGGTCTATTGGATTGGGGGGTGCGGTCTATTGGATTGGGGGGTGCGGTACTATACTTAAATTAAAAGTAATATTTTAATAGTAGCAGTTTATATTTGTATGTTGCTTTAAGGTTTGCAAAATGCTTTGCCTACATTACTTCATTTGGACTTTACAACAACTCTGTGAGGTAGGTGCTATTTCTATCCTCATTTTAAAAGAAGAAAAAATGGAGGATAATGACCTATCCAGAGTTCCATAGCTAGTGAGTCAAAATTTACTTCCCTTTGGACAGAGCATCCATAGGTGAAACCTTGAAAGATATCTTGGGGTTTAGAGGCTAGATTTCTTTCTTAAGGACCATGCCTTAACCCAAATCACTCTGGGTCTTACTGATTAGCCAACAATAGGTCCCAGCCCATTGGGTTATTGTTTGGGCCCTGATGGCTTGGAGTGAAAGTATGTAGAAATTGTTTCTGTTTTGGCCAGAAAACATGAGGGTCTTCACCTCCCAAATTTTTATATGTATGCATATGTATATGTGTATACATACATGTGTATATACATATATATACCCACATATGTGTGTGCATGTGTTCATTGTGTATACATATATTTTGAGTAGGTAAAAGAGGCCATTTTTTGCCTTATTTCTTACCTAGCCTTAATCACTGAATGGGTATTGCTTCAGTCAAACTGAGACCTGGGAAAGACCCCAGCTTAAAAAGGCCAAGGTTTCCCATTGCATCTGGGGCTGCCTCCAGTGGCCTGATCTATATCTCACCACTGGATTCAGATGGCTCTGGAGGAGAATGATACTGGGGACTTTGCATAGCCCTGTCTCACTTAAATCCAATTCACTTATAAGCCATGGCACCACCTTCCTGATATCTTGATCCTCTTCAAGAATGAAGGACAAACAGCGGCTAGTGAGTGTCTAACCCAAGGCTTTGTGCTTTCAGATCCAGCACTCAGCTGGGCATGATAGCCCATGCTACCAGGAAGGCTAAGCTTGACAGATCTCTTGAGCTCAGGAGTCCTGAGCTGCCGTTGACTGTTCAGACTGAGTTTGACATTAATATGATGAGCCCCTGGGACCAAGTGTGGGGTGGGAGGTGGTACACTATGTTGTCTAAGAAGGCACAAATCAGTCCAGGTCAGAAACAGAGAACTTCCAGGTCAGGCCTGTGAGCAGCCCCCATGGTTCTGGTCTCGATGAATTAGGGAGACCCAGTCTTTAGAAAATAAAATAAAATCCAGCATTCTATCCACTATGCAATATTACTTAAAAAAAGCTTGACTTACAGTCCCACCTCAGATAGCATCTAGCTTCTAGATCCTAGGAAAATCCCTTGGCCTCAGCTAAGTTTCAGCAGCTAGGTTTATCTGGTGGATAGAGTTTACTAGTTGTATGACCTCTCTTTACCCAGGAGCCAGCTGGGTGACTCAGTGGGTAGAATGCCTGGCCTAGAGTCAAGAGCACCCAAGTTAAAATCCAGACCCAGACTTAGACATTTCCTAGCTGTGTGACTTTGGGTAAATGACTCAACCCTGTTTGCCTCAGTTCCCTCATCTGTAAAATGAGCTGGAAAAGGAAATGTCAAATTGCTCCAGTAGATTTGCCAAGAAAACCCCAGATGGGGTCATGGACAGTTGGACACGACTGCAAACTGAACAAGTTTAAGAGACTAGAAGGTCTGGATGGGGATCCAGGAAATCTCTACACTGATGAAATTGCAGGATCTTAACTGCTTTGCACCCTCCACACTTTGACCAGATTGCCTCTTGAAAAGTTTCAACTTGAATAAAAAACTCAATAAAACTGTACAATAAAACTGTTCATTTGAACTTTAATAACTTGAAATTTACATTAATTTATGAATTGTAGACATAGTTCTTCCTAAGCAAAACGTTTCTGATAAGATGTGAAATAAAAGGAAATTAAATGCCATATTTGTGAATAAGAGGAAGCAAGTCTCAGATCAGTGCCTCTTCCAAGCCAAGGGCCAAAGCACTGGGACATGTAGAGCTGAGAAGCTGACAGGAGGCCTGGGGGAAGACGTCCAGCCATTCCCTGGCCATGGGGTATGGGGTGTGGTGGAGGCCTGAGCAGCGTGCTGCCACCCTCCTCAAGCTTCTCCCAGCACTTTGTCTAGACTCTTCTTGTATATATTCCCCTTTCCTTTGGATCAAAGTGATGTGTGTTTATGTCTTTCTAAGCTATTAGATTAATAACTCCTCAAAGACAAGTTTAATGATGTGAGATAAACATTTATATATGTGTGTACACACATATATGTATTCATGTATGTGTATGAACATATGTGCACACATACAGGTGTGTGTGAATATATGTGTGTATGTATACAAATATGTGTATAGATACCTGAACATATATGTCTCTATGTATGTATACATATTTTAATATATGTGACTCCATTTGGGGTTTTCTTGGTGAAGAAACTGGGGTAGTTTGCCATTGTCTTCTCTGGGTCAGTTTACAGATGAAGAAACTGGGGCAAATAGGTTAAGTGACTTGTCCAAGGTCACATAGCTGGTAAATGTCTGAGACCAGATTTGAACTCAGGTCCTCCTGACTCTAGACCTGGCACTCTATCTACTGTGACACCTAGCTGCCCTTATATAAATGCATACACACACACACACACACTCACACATACCCCTATACACACCTATGTACATTAAATGCATATATATACACATATGCATATATATGTATATATACACTTACATACATATATACATATAGTTATAGGTTTATCAACTTTAAAAAGTTAAAGACATGTTAATGAATTATACAGGATCCTTTTGTAACTTACTCTGGTGTTTGATGACCAGCATTATAGAAGTTTTCCTCTATAACTTGATCTGTCTGGTTGTATTGTTAATGCCCAGCTTTTCCTTCTTGTCTTAGGTGGGCCCTGATATTAATATGGTAATGGTTGTTGTTTTTGTTCTCAAAGAGGGGGGCAAGGTGCAGTGTGTCTGACTGTGATTGATCAAACCAATATGAGCTCAAAATACGCTACCACAGGTCAGACACAAATAGTCCATGCAAACATTTGTGGAGATGTTTCTAAGTCTGTGCATCTCACTTTTCTTTTGAGCTACTGGAATTCTGCTTCACTCATAGAGCGCAGTGCCTTCCTTAATGTGGGCAAGCCTTGCTGGGCAGATCTTTGCCAGCATCTCCCATGTCATACAACTGATTTCAAAGTTCTTTGGAGAGACCTTGTGAGTGTCCTTGTATCACTTCTGTGGTACCACCATTTGGGTGACTTCCTTGTGTGAATTCTTCATTTTAGTATTTTTATATTTAGTATTTCTCAGTTCTAGCCAATAGTCACCAAATATTTTTGGAGATGAGATAAGATGATTTCTGACATTTTTAGCTGTGAGTCTTTTCAATTCAATTTCATATACAGCTTGTCTGGTATAATTTTGAATAACTGGAATAACAAGTTTTTCTTTAGACTATTTGGAGACCACTTCAAAGTTTAATAGGTATTTATTCATCGTTTTTAAGCTAACATATTTTTTCTGTCCTTCATTTATGTCCGTTTGGTCAGGAAATGATCTTAAAAAGCTTTCAATTCCAATTGAATAATGCATTCTCAAAAGTAGCTGCCAAGTGTAAATATGGCTGATATACATTCATGCATATGATAGTACATAAATAATGGGGAGAAGCATAGCAAAGGTTAAGCAATTATGGATGGCTCGGGATGCATTCAATCTTGGATTGGGTCATTTTAGCAAATGATGTCATGTGTCCTTTGGAGTCTATTGTGAAATGTAGCTGGAGTCATTAAAGATTGGCTTCTTCTCTTGGTTACCCAAATGGGAGTGGTAATGTTGAATCAATAAATATGTTGGATCAGTTGCAGCAGCAGATATACATGAATACAGAGCAAAGGTTTGGAGACTTGGTGTGGGGAAATCTTGGGAGGTGGGAAGGGCTAGCTCTCATCTTGGATGAGCTAGAAATTAGCCATTATAATGTTTAGGAAAGTTGAAAAATGTTTATTTTTGTAGACATTAATGTATGAATTATGTTGCAGGTGACAATATTCCCTTCCATACCCACTAATACAGTGGTTTTCCCAAGTTTCAGCCACAAGTGCTACAAATTGTATGTAATTTAACACAGGCAACTCATACATATACTGTTTTCTCTTGTATTAGATGAATCTTATGCTTGCTATTGTATGCACTGGAGTGAGTTTTCTAACTTCTTGTACTGTACCACAATTCTTTATGACAAAGAATAAACACTATGCCTTGAGCAAAAATTTGGTAAACCATTTGGTCTTCATTTGCCCTCCATGTCTTGTTAGTTCATAGATGATCTGGATATTTTTGTGTGTTTGTGTTCCCCACTAGAAATGTGGTACCTGGAGGTACCATATGTGTGCATGGAGCAATCATTTTTTGGTGTTTACTCTGTTGTTTGATTAAATAAATGCCTTTTTTACTTTCAGTGAATGCTCTTGCTGGCTGGTAAAAGGAAACACATTTGTGGGGGCTCATAAGCTATGGCTTGAGTGGGAAGTGACCCAAAGGGAATCTCAAACTGGTTATACTTTGTCTGGAGGGGTGTGTGTGTGTGTGTGTGTGTGTGTGTGTGTGTGTGTGTGTGTGTTTCTTTCTTAGCTTCTCCTTTGGCTCCCCAAGACCTGTTTCTGTCTTTCACTGGACTGGAACCCAGCTGCTATTGCTTTGCCAAACTAGGATGAGACTGGGATGCTGGGGTATTTATTGAGTTACTTGGTTAGAAATGTGATCATTTTCTTTTGGCACCATGGAAGATGAAGTCAGCTTGCAGATCTATTGGAGGAAGGCCTAGCCAAGTCAAGTCCTTCCTGATTAATCTGTGCTTTGGAAAGTAAATGTTACTTGACAGTATTTATTGTGTGATGTTCCTCCACCACACGGAATGTTTTTAAAGTATTGAAAGAGGTTGGTTGGGTACTTTTTTCTCCTTCCTTCCCTCTTTCCTTCCTTCCTTCCTTACTCCCTCCCCCCTTCCTTGCTCTCTCCCTCCCTCCTTCCTTCCCTCCTCTCCTTCTTTCCTTTCTTCCCAGCATGTATGGAATTGAGGAATGACTTCTGAATAAAGTCCATGGGAGAAAGTCTCTGACTTCCTCTGTGTTTAGGACATAGGGCTGTATCTCTCTACCCACCCTTCTCCTTCCCCTTGTTTCTCTTCTCTTCTGTAAATTTACAATTCACTTGTCATTGACCAGGATGATTCTAGAGAAAGCTTATGAAAGTTGGAGGATAATTAAAACCAGTTGTGGAGCAATAATTCTAGAATCAGATGTCTCTGCCTTCTCCCCTATAGCTCTCTCATTTGACTTCAGTGTTTTTGGCTAGAGTAGCCAATGATGATGGGGCAGTGGTGTGTGGTATGCCCCAGGGGAAAAGACCAAAGAAAGATCATCCGGATCATTTTTTGATTTTTATGAGGCTGGATAGGTAGGCTGACTGATTTATTTTTCCTTTTTCACAATGAAGTAGACCAGTTTTAGGATAACTGCTTTAGTTGCACATAGATGCAATTGTATTTCTCTCTATTCCTTCCCAAATGGGAGGTAGTGTGTTAAAGTGGAGAGATAGCCAGCCTTGGACTCACGCAGACCTGGGTTCAAGCCCTTCCTCTGATGTATACTGACTATGTATATATCATATATGTATAACAATCATCAAATCATATGTATAACAAATCACAACCTCTTAATGCCCCCAGAATACCCTCTAAGACAATAAATTGCAGAGAAAGTATTGACCTGCATTATTAGGGGGAGTTTTCTATACCAATGAAATCTCCAGACCTTCCTCTTGCCCGGGTATGATGGAATTTCCAGCTGTGGGATAGATCTCTACTTTTTCCTTATAGCAGTTTTTAAGACAGATTAGTCCATTGATTAGGAGCCAGGGGGTATTTGGAGTTTCTTTACCAATCACTACTTGGTACAGGGTGTAGAGCTAATTGAACTGGCAAATAGCAGGAGATCTGGTTCTATAACTTATTTCTATTTGAGATCTCATTCAAGGTGTTGATCCTTGTGCCTCAGTTTCGGTGGGGAAGAAAATGTGGGTTCAGATCTCAGCTAGGCCGTTTAGTGAAGGGGAGTCAAATACATATTGGATTTGGGATCAGAGGCCCTGGGTAAGAATCTGTGCTCTGCCACTTACTATCTTGATGACTTTGGGCAAGTCACTTCCCAATACTATGACTCAGTTTTCTTATGGCATATCGAGACTCCCCTCAATTGTCCTTTTCATTGCTGTGCCAGCACAAATTCTAATGGAATTCTGGAAGAAAAGACTATGCTTCTGAAAATGTTGTAATCCTTAGAATGCAAGGGAAAGAACTCATCAGTTGTTTAGGTCCTTTGCCCAGTGATGCCCTGCTATCTACTCAGCATTGTCATTTAAATACTCGAGAATGTTATAGAAAAAAAGGACCCCGTTGTTTTGGCCAGCCAAATTACACACACACACACACACACACGTCATGGAATACTGTCATGGAATACTGTCATGGAATTTTCTAGGCAAAGTTCTGGAATGGTTTGTCATTTCCTTCTCCAGCAGATTAAGACAAACAGAAGTTAGGTAATTTGCCTAGGGACATACAATTAGTAAATGTCTGAGGCTGGATTTGAATTCAGGTGCTCTTGACTGCAGGTCCAGTATTCTATAACTGAGCTACTTAGCTGCCTCCTAGGTAAACAGAGGTTAAATGACTTGTCCAAGGTCACATAGCTAGTATCTGAGGCCACATATTAATTTCTAGAATCTCTTCTTTCTCAAAATTTATTTTCACCTTGAAATGTGTTTCTTAGGTTAAAAGAAAGGGTGTCAGATATTAGTGTAAAAGGATTCTATTTCACAGGTTCACCTGGCGGTTTATACATATTTGAGCTTTGAACGATGGGCATCTAGATGGTGCTAAAATCAGAGTTTGAAGACGTTTGGCTCGTGATGATGTGTTTATCACTTGAGGTTAGTAATAGATGCAATTCTGACACCTCTCCTAGTAATTTACATGTGTGGTGATTGGCAATGACATTCCCTGAGTGTCAGCTCTTAGGTCAACAAAACTGAGTGTTGCCGTGCAAAGAGTTAGGGAACCTACTGAATTTATTGTCTTTGGTTTTAAATGTCAAAATTTTTAACATGTACAAGAAAGCCTAATTTAGGAGCTTGCTGAAACTCTGTGACTGCATAGCATCATACATGCTTGCTTTTTATTGTTGTAAAATAAGATTAATTTTTATAGTAAGCTTTTTATGGTGTCCTTTTTTTCAGTGTTAGGTATGAAAAGAGGTATGGAAAACAAAGGAATTTGGATATAAAGTGTATCCTTCCTCACTTTTTAGTAACTCATTCATCACACTCCCTCACCTGCAGCATCTGTCATGTAGTAATGATATCTAAGTCTTCAACCAATCTAATTTAATAAGATATATATTATGTACCTCTTAGGTATAAGGCATTGTGCAAGATACCAAGGACACACTCACACTCAAACTCACACTCACACAGAGACAAAATAGACACAGAGGAGTGTGGATTTTTCTGAGGAGGATAATCTAGTTTCTAGATGGTCCAAAGCTCCCTGCTTCTTCTCCCTTTGTTCTTCCTCCTGCCACCTGGGTTTTAGTGAGTCTATATTTTATGAATATTGCTGCCAGAGGGTGTGTAGGAGCAGAAAGAGATGGTGGAAAACGTATTTATCTGTTTGGCGTCTCTGTTAATGTTCTTCCTCCATGAAAATCAAATTTTTGGCTCACTGTCAATTGGGAGGATGGACCTGAAGGGATCCATTCCCTCTCTCCCAGTTGGCCTCCTTTATTGCTGGTTGTGTGCATTCACAAGATGACTGCCTAAACAGCTCTTGGTCATGAATAGAACAAAATGAACTTTCATTGATAGCATAGCCTCGAAAATTTCTTGGCTAACAGCAGTCTAACATAATTCTTTTTGGGGACACCAAAAGAGTTCAAGCTACAACTGTACCTGCTCAAGCCAGTATTTTTTTTTTAAATTGGGAACCAGCAAAAACACAGCAAAATCTTCTAAGGCCAGGGAGCAAATATGGCTTAGGAATTGACTGTAAGCTAGCATAAGGCTGACAGAGTTTAGAACTTCTAGGGAAGAGAAAGAAAAACACAGCTTTCTGTAGTCATTTGTTATCTGCAGGCTGTAAAAGGTGGTATGCCTGATGCTGGTCATCAGAAAAGGACCTACAAGTTGACCTAAAGATTTCTACCTGATTGTGGAATAGTTATTGAGTACCTATGGAACATGGGCATGGAGTTCAGTTATGAACACTGGAGTGATATGAGCTGTTATGGGTCAGAAAATGTATCTATGAGAATTGTTCCGGGGACCATCCCTGGGAAATCTGTGAGTCCAGATTCCTGCTGGTTTGTGGTTGATTCTTCTGTCTGGATTCCAGATACGACTGGCATTACACTCAGGGTTAGCCATGCTTTATGGATAGCATAGAAGTAACTTCCCTTCCCTCGGATTCTTAAGATTTAAGTTTGAGCCTTGACTCATTTACTAGCTATGAGGTTTTGGGCAAATCAATTGATCCCTATGAACCTCAGTCCTCTTATCTATGAAATGGAGATAATTATACATCTCCTGACTACCTAATGCTTCTGTTGTAAGGATCAAATGAGATAACATTTGTTAAAAGCTTTGTATTCCATAAAGTACTAGAAATGTATGCTATTATTTCTATTTATATTACCTGGCCCCAACAAACATTTATCAAAAATATTATCTCTCACTTTGTGCCCTGAGATTTAATGAAATTTTCCAAGTTTTCTAAATTATTCACAGGGAGTAGCTTAAACCTAAGAAGAAAATCACCCAATCAATGACTAGATGCATCATTTTTCATAGAATAGAATCTTTGGCTTTTAGAAACTCATGGTTTAGGTAGTGTAATACACATAGATACTGACTATATATCATGGTTAGACTAACAGAAACTAGCTTGTCTGTTGAAATTGGCTTTTTTGGTAAATTTATCTATTAAGTCTTTCTATGTGCAAAGCATTTTAAAATCCAGGACAAATAAAAATCAGACATATTTATTAAGTATATACATAATCTGATTTATTAGTAGCCAAAGTAAAAAACTTTCATTAAACAGATATTTCTGAGAAAATAAATATAAGTGGATGTACAATGAATAATTTGCTAATTGTTTTTCCTTGTTGTAGATGTTATCCAAAATTCATTTTCTCGTTAAACACAGGCAGAGGATCAAGGTGCTACACTAGCTATTACACATACTGTTCTGAATGAAGATTCCTTTGAAATTGTGGTTTGAGCCACTCATTTCTTAGGGAGCTATTTTCTCCACGCATATTACTGGAAAGTATGTGTGTTGCTGTTGTCTCAGAGCTGTGTGAAACATTGCCAAGAAAAGGACTGCTAAATTGATTTAGCCCTCTGCGTATGAAAAAAAAAGTGTTGATAAAGATGTTATCAGATAACCCGTGGATTAGTCATGTGTTTATTCTCTGCTACATTGCCTGCATAAAGTAGTAGGAGCAGAAAATAACAGCCACAGCAAGGAATGGGTCCAATTAAGAGGCCATGGGTAGCATCCACTAGTTGGTATTTTGAGAATTAAAGGGGGATAAAAAAGGGATGTTCACATCTCAAATTAGTAACATTGTGGTAATCATGACATACTTAAGTAATTACTTTCTTTGCATTTTTGTTCTATAAAACAGGCTTATTTTTCTTCAGACATATGCTAGTTAACATAAAACTTAACATGGATATGGCACACAGGAGATCATGATGATTGTCAGGGCAATTTTTTCCTCATCAAAACCTGGGCTGAACCATTTATTTTTAAACCAACATTTATTTTATGGTAGAAAGATGAAGTCAATTAAAGAAGCATCTAGCCGTGTAGAATCACTGAATCTTTATCCCATAGAAAATCTTTTAAATTGATCTGGTCATGGCAGCCAACCCTGTTCCTGTTAGGGGGTGATTCTGCTGTTTGCTTCCTAGGGCCATGAAATAAAACCTATTATGTGTAAATTTCCCTTTTCATTGTGATTTGCAAAAATTTGGATGTGCTATATGGTCCTGAAAAAGTAAAACGTTCAAAATGATTCTTTGGTCGTGAAGGTTCTGATCCTTGCTCCTAAATAAGAGGGAATTTTGTTTTGAATGAGTCATTTTCTTCCCAAGCCAAGAAATTAAAATTTCCCAGGCCCAAGAAATTAAAGTTTCCTTCAATCTCTTCTTCCAACAACTAATTCTTCTATGTCAAAAGAATTATCTTTATGTGTATTTTACATAATTTAGCCAATTAAATTCTAACATTTATTAATTTTGCTCAGTTTGGCATCTTAGTATGTAATTATGTTGTTGATTATAATATATTTTATTCAATCATGTTATATTTCTTAATAAGAGCTTGTAATTGAGATCCTTAATTGGTGGATAAATATAGCGCTTTCTAAAGGCACATGAACTACAATTGGGGAGGTACTTGTTGATATGGGGCTATTTTTATCATCATCATTACTATTAGCAAGCATTTATTGAGCAACTACTGTATGTGAGTCATTGTGCTAAGGGCTGGGGATACAAATAAAGATAAAAACACAGCCTCTGCCCTCAGGGAGCTCCTGTCCTCTTGGGGGAGAGGACAGGCAAACAGTTGTGCTTTACAGAATGGGGAGGAAGAGTCATACAGTGGGAAGAGCACTAGGCTGGGACTTAGAACACCTGGATTCCAATCATGGCCCTGCCTCTGATTAGCTAGCTGGGTGACCCTGAGGAAGTCACTGCACCTGACTCAGGGCCCTCCCTGATCAGACACTTAAGATTTTTGAGGCCATAACCTCCAGTGCAACTGCCTGTAACGCCATGCATGAGCAGCTTTCCAGAAGAATGCTACTGTGAATAGCTTTTAAAGATTCTGATTACACAGTATAGTGAACACCCTATTCCATAAAAAATCAAAGCAAAACATTCACAGTAAATCAAAGTACAGCATTCACAATATTATAGCTTATCACAGAACATCAAAATATAGCATTCACAACAGCTTATCACAGAAAATGGCCACATAGTTTCCACTATAGTGGTCACAAAGTTCTGAACAAAGAATAATCATTTAGTAACTCAAGCATTCAAAATCCTTAATTCAATCACAAAGTACAATAGTCAAAGTTTTCCACTCATGGGGCATACTAGGTTACAAATCAATTACTTATGCAGTCATCAGTCACTAAGTACAATCATTTAGTCAATCAATCATCCTTCATCATTCACTATTCAATCATCACAAAATACACAGACCCTCCACCCCCACTACTAAATTATAATCTTCTTAGTCAGTACACAGTATCGAAGTAAAGTTTTTTTTCACCTTGACTCGGGGTGGTCCCTCGGATTTCCTGGATCCCCTTCCATGGTCCCAGATGCTAACTGGATTCACCAAACTGTCACCTGGGTTCAAAGGCAGACAGCTCCCATGTCCTTGTCCAGTGCTCTGTGCAGTTCCTGCTCCACACTGGAGCTCACAGAGTCTAGTCCATCTCAAATCCTTTGCAGTTTCTGTTCCCAGGAAGTCAAGCCTTAACAAAGCCACCAACAGGTTCATCCAAAGTGCCAGCATCACAGTCATGCTTTTTCATTCTCCGGCACCTCTGACTGGCCCTTGGAAATCAGCAGCAGCTCTAGCTGGCCCTTGGACTCAGCAGAATTTTCAGCTGGTTCCCAGAATCAAAATCCTTCTCTCCAGCCTGGGGGGCCTTTCCTCTTCAGCCTCCTGGGCTCTTCTTTAGCCTCTCTGGCAGTGGCAGCAGCTTCTGCCTCCAGGAAGCCTCCTCCAAGGAGATTGAACTCTCCCTCTCTGGGGCTTTTCTTATATACACACAGCATGAGCTTCCTGTCTCAGCCAACCCCTTCCTGTTATGTCAGGAACAGGAGACAGGAATTCCTACTTTCTGTTTCCCCAACAGAGGCTTGATCAGTTACTAAATGCTAAGTACCTGCTACCTTTGCCTACACAAAGGGATCTTCATATTCCAATGACATTACCATTACATTGCCTTGTTTACTTACGGTGCCTCTCGCATCCAGCAAAAATGTGGCAGAGAAAGAGAGAGAAGCTGCTATAAGGATATGAGGCTGCTTGTTGTGGTGGTGGTTCAGTTGTTTCAGCTATGTCTGACTCTCTGTGACCCCATTTGGGTTTTTTTGGGAAAGATACTAGAGTGGTTTGCTATGTCCTTCCCCAGCTCATTTTATAGAGAGAAAACTGAGGCAAACAGGGTTAAGTGACTTGCCCAGGGTCACACAGGTAGCACGTATCTGAGGCCAGATTTGAACTCAGGAAGAAGTGTCTTTCTGACTCCAGGCCTGGTGCTCTGTATACTATCTAGCTACCAGTAATCACCTTATAATTGCGATAATTTTCCCTTCAAGCCTTTGGTTGAATGATATGTTTTTCTCCAGACTAAGAGTTACTCAATTTTGGAACAGACCTATATTGAGGGAGAAGAAGAGGTCCCTCAGGTATGCCTTTGGGGCAGGAGTCCTTCAAGGTCATGTGACCCCATTGCCATTTTATTGAGCTATGGGACACCCAAAGCCTGATGGGCTCTGTTCGAATATTCCCTGATGAACCAAACTGGTGAGTGATTGAAAAGGCAATGGAGAGGACCATGGTCGAGATGAAGACACTGTAGCATCTTAACAGTGATGGTCTGAGCAAGAAGCAAAGGGCCTTGTTGAAGGAATTGAGCTGCTGTGGATATTTTGAAGGGTGGCTCAGGACTTGGGGTTTCATTGATGTTGGAGACTTCCAGTGAAGACCTCCAATGACAACCACTGCAATTCAGCACCCTCTGTAGCCTGTAGCTTTAAAGACTTGTGGGGCCACTCAGAAGCGGATCATGGCATGATAGTGTGATCACAGAATTATGGCAGGACTTGGGAGGCCATCCACTACAACCCCCCCCCCATTTTCCAGAAGAGGAAAATCAGACCCAATGAGTTTACATGACTTGTCCAAGGTCACAGAGATAGTAAATAACAGAAGCTGGTTTTGGTCCTCTACATTCAAAGACCCATACTGCCATCATGTAATTATAAGCCATAACCAGGCATTGACTTAGATCTTCCTGACTTTGAGCCTGGCTTTCAATCCAATATTATATACCGTGAAGTGAGAGGGACAGAAACAAGAAGCAGTTTTCATTAGTGTGACTGGTCAGGATTAGTATGAATAAGGAATTCTCCTAAAGCAGTTGCATTATTCAGGTTCACATTGGCCATTTTCTTTTTTTGTTTGTTTGGTTTTTTTTTTTAGTTTATTTTTTTTTATTTTTTATTTTACATCATTAATTTCCATAAGAATTTTAGTTTCAAATTTTCTCCCCATTTTTCCCCTACCCACCACCCCCAAAACAGCAATCCCACTGAATATCCCTTCCCCCAATCTGCTGTCTCCTATATCTTCCCCCATCCCCCTTCCGACTTTCCAGTAGGGCATGGTGGATCTCTATGCCCAAGTGCCTATATATCTTATTTCCCAGTTACATGTAAAATAATAATAATAATAATAATAATAATAAATTTTTAAACATTTGATTTTAAACCTTTGAATTCCAGATTCTTTCCCTACCTCCCTCGTCACCCACCCTTACTGGGAAGATAAGTAATTCAATATAGGTTGTACATGTGTAGCTATGAAAAACATTACCATAGTGGATATATTGTGAAAGACTGACTATATTTCCCTCCATCCTATCCCACCTCCCACTTGTTCTATTCTCTACTTTGATCCTGTTCCTTTTCAAGAGTGGGTGCTTCCAACTTCCCTCCTCCCAGCCTGCCCTCCCTCCATCATCCCCTCCCCACACTGCTATCCTATTTAGTGTGTATGTCATTCCCTCCCTGAGCCAAATTCATTGAGAGTAAGATTGACTCATTCCCTTTTGCCTTCCTGTTCTTCCCCTCCATTGTAACAGTTTTCCCTTTCCTCTTCTGTATGAGATAATTTACCCCATTCTATCTCTCCCCATCTCCTCTCATTATATTCCTCCCTCACCTCTTAATTTCACCTTTTAAGTATCATCCTTTCCTATTCAACTGGTCCTGTACCCTCTGTCTATGTATACCTGTACACATATACACACATACTCACATATGTATTCATATGCCCATATACCCTCCTATATATATGTATGTTTACATATATATGTATGTGTATATATAAATATATATATTTATATCTATATTCCCTTCAACTATTCTCATATTGAGAAAAGTTTCATAAGTTACAATTATTGTTTTTCCATGTAGGAATATAAATAGTTCAACTTTGATAAGTTCCTTATAATTTCTTTTCCCTGTTTACCTTCTCATGTTTCTCTTGCTTCTTGTATCTGAATGTCAAATTTTCTATTCAACTCTGGTTTTTTCATCAAGAATGCTTGAAAGTCCTCTATTCCACTGAATGACAATATTTTCCCCTGAAACATGCTACTCAGTTTTACTGGGTAGGTGATTCTTGGTTTCAATCCCAGCTCCTTTGACCTCTGGAATATCATATTCCAAGCCCTTTGATCCCACAGTGTAGAAGCTGCCAGATCCTGGGTTATATTGATCCTGTTTTCACAGTATTCAAATTGTTTCTTCCTGGCTGCTTGTAATATTTTCTCCTTGATCTGGGAATTCCGGAACCTGGCTATAACATTCCTAGGAGTTTTCTTTTTGGAATCTTTTTCAGGAGTTGATTGGTGGATTCTTTCAACCATTATTTTGCCCTCTGGTTCTAAAACATCGGGTCAATTTTCCTTGAGAATTTCTTGGAGGATGATTTCTAGGGTTTTGTTTTGTTTTGTTTTGTTTTGTTTTTTATCATGGCTTTCAGGTAGTTCAATAATTTTTAAATTATCTCCCCTGGATCTGTTTTCCAGGTCAGTGGCTTTTTCAAGGAGATATTTCACATTGCCTTCTATTTTTTCATTTCTTTGGATCTGTTTAATAGTATCTTAACTTCTTATAAAGTCACTAGCTTCCATTTGCTCCAATCTAATTCTGAAGGAATGATTCTCTTCAGTGAGCTTTTGAGATTCTTTTTCCATCTGGCATATTCGGCTTTTTAAGGCATTTTTGAGTTAGTCTATTTTTTAAGGTATTATTTCCTTCAGTCATGTTGTTGACTCTCTTTTCATGATTTTCTTGCATTGTTCTCATTTCTCTTCCCAACTTTTCCTCCACTTCTCTTATTTGATTTTCAGAATTCTTAAGCTCCTCTATGGCCTGTAAGCAGCTTATTCTTTTGATGGAAGCTTTTGGTGCAGGAGCTCTTACTTCACTGTCTTCCTCCTGTTCCATGCTTTTATCCTTTTTGTCCCCAAAATAGAAGTGTAAAGTTGGGTTGCTCTGCTTGCTTTGCTTCCCTCATTTGCTCATGTTGCCACTCTGTTAGTTGACTTTTGAGCTTTTTTTGCCATAGTAGGACTCTGCTACCAAAGTGGGGATGTGTGTGTCCAAATTGCTGGATTTTCTCAGCTGCTGGAGCTGTTAATTGGGTGCCTTCTCTGAAGCCTCCCCACACTCTAGCAAACTGGTCACACACCCCAGGACCTCCACTCTAGGCCACAATCCAGATCCAAGCAGGTTGAAGCAAGAGCAATTACCCCTCAGACTGGTCACTTGGTCCCCCTGCAATCTGCAGACCAGGAGCTCTGAAGTAGCCACATGGTGGTGGCTGTACAGCTGCACTGCCTCAGCCTCTTCCTGCACCAGGGCAAAGGCTAACTGCTCTCCCGGATTCCCAGGTCCCAAAGTCCACACTGAACTGACCTCTCACTTTGTCCTTAGCATCTATGGGTTGATAATTCTGCAAACTTCCAAAGCTGCTGGTGATCTGAAGTCCCTCCAGGTGGAGACTGGTTGTGGCTGCCCTGAGGCTAAAATCTCCTGCTCTCCAGAGGCTGGAGTTGGCTCCCAGAGTGCTGTACTGGTCACTTCCTGCTGGCCTGCCGGTCTGTCCTCAGTGGGAGGTTAGCTTCTTTGTGTCATTTTGTGGGTTCTGTAGTTCCAAAGTTTGTTTAGAGTTACCTACAGTTACATGAGGAGGTGGGAGCCCGAGTCCTATTTCTACTCCACTATCTTCCACATTGTCCATTTCCAGTGGGTCAGAGCCATTTACCATGTGGTTTTCTAAGACACCGTGCTCCAGTAGGGATTCATCTGTATAGCTTGGTGGCTCGCATTTCTGTTTGAATTTGGTGCCATTGGTCCAAAGCAATGAAAGGTAAGGTGATTGGCCTAGGATTACATAGGCAGTGGGTATCAGAAGTAGGGTTTGAATACAGTTCTTCTGACTTTGAGTCTAGCCCCTATACTGTACTGCCTCTGAAGGGAAAGCAATAAATCTGTATGTGATAAGTTACAATCCAATATTTATAAAATTAAGCACTTGGGAAGCAGCATTATATACAATAATTATATAGTGTATGATAATATTTACTGTGTATAACAATTATAAAATTACAAATAATTTATATATGAATATATAAGTATAAAATATGCATATATTTATATATAATTGCATATAAATGCATTATATATTTATATAAATTATATATAAATATAAAACATATGTAATTTTATAATTATTATGTATAATAAATATTATTTGTATTATATATATTATATATGTATTTTATATATATAGTCAATAGTTAGCCTACAAGTCAGGACAACCTGGATTCATGTCCTATCTGTACAATGTACTAGTTGTATAACCTTGGGCAAGTCATTTAATCTCAAAATGCTCATATATTATAAATTACACAGGTGAGTTACTGACTTACAAGAGAGGAAGGAGTTTCCAAACCATGATTTTGCCACACTGATTAAGTCTCAGATCTGGAACAAAAGCTAGCCAAGCAAAATATATCAAAATGGAATAAAAAATAAGATGTTTGGGGTATCTAACTGGCATCAGGCATGTTGGGTGTACAGCCTAAGTGTATCCTTGGTACCATAAAGGAAGGTTTTTGGGTCTTTGGGAAATGTGGACAAGAATAAGGTTAGATGGAACAAGCCTGGGGGATGATGAGGTCCTTGCCTCAAAGAGAATACCTTGGAATCTAGTATGCACCATGAAGTAAAGAGGAGGAGCATTTACTTTTGTTTGGGCATCCCATGAAACCAAGCACTGTGCTGTGCTAGCTCCTAGGGGTGGGTGGGAGGTGGATTTTCCATCTTTCCTCCCACCTGGTCTTCTTACTGCTTCTCTCTAAAATATCTTTGTCCTGTATTTTGGTACACATACTCTTTATGCACCTTAAAAATAATTTCTGCTTTATTTGATTCATGAGTCAGAATGATCATGGCTCCATTAGAGTAAATGAAGAGACTTCTTAGTCTGACATTCTTCTGTGAAAGTAAAAATGTTTCCCCTAGAGGCAAAAGTTGCTGGTTAAGTACAGCATCAAATAAAAAATCTTTGTATTACTAAGAAATGCTTTCTTTCTTAGCTGTAAGCACAAGGCTCTTGCAATGTAGATTTCCTTGGACATATTTAAGGATTTCGGATTTCAGTCAGTGAAATAAAATCTAAATTTGGTACGCATGTTTATCATTTTGTTGGAAAGGAGAGTTACATTTATAAAAGTGCTCCCAGAGGATTGGCCAGTGTGCTTATGAAACTGGAGGATTGAAAATACTACTGAAATTCACTAAGTTTTGTTGGGTTTACTCTTTGCTTAGGGGGTCTAAGTGAAGTCATTTATTTCTTTTGTCAACTGACTGTATTTTAGTCTTTTCAATTGAATGCACCTTGATAATAAATTATGGGATAGGGTTAAGTGAAAAAGCTTTTTAATTTTTTTAAATTTCCTTTCTCCCTACTACCTCTATCTTTGACCCCAAAAGACAGACTAAGAGAATGACATTATATATACCAATAACCATGCTGCAGAGAAAAGGGTCCAAACGAGAGTGTAGGAATGTATATATCTATGTCAAGTGAGATCATCTTACAAAATTAACTGCTTGCCATCTGCTGCAAACAAGAGGGTTAATTTTAGAAAGCCATAGGTCAGCAGATGTGTTGTCTCTGAATGGGAAGATTCATTTTCTAGGTAGGTAGTAATATATAGTTATAAAACAATTTAGGAGATCCTTACCCAGAAAGGGGAAAAATGGATATAGATCAATAATTTAATTTAGCTCTGACCTGGCTAAGTTCTATAGCATGGTTCGTAATTTTTCAATGAATAGACCCTTACGTTTTACATATAGGGCTTTAGTTGCCTATTGATCTGGCTTAATGCATTCTTCATTGGGCACAAAGGAACAAAGTAGGTACCCCCAAGCTTTTGCCAAGCAACACACAGAGTCTCTCTCTCTCTCTCTCTCTCTCTCTCTCTCTCTCTCTCTCTCTCTCTCTCTCTTTCTCTCTCTCTCTCTGTCTCTCTTTATCACACACACACACACACACACACACACACACACTTTTCACCTTTTCACTAGCACATGTGTTAACCAAGCTATGACACTGTATTAGAATTGTTTACCTTCTTCTCAGGACTATTTTTTCTTAGTTGAATAATTAAAGATTTCAGGAGGGAAATTGTAAATGAGTGAATAATGACTTGGAAGGTGAACTGATAGGTTCTTTCTTAGTTAATAGATTCTTGATCTTTCTCCATTACTTAATTGCTTATTAAAATCAGAACCCTTTCTTTCAATAGCTATTCATTGGATAGAAAATTGTTTAATTTTTAATAGAGCTCAGTAGCTGCCATAGAAAGGGGACCCAGACTATTAATCACAAGACAGCTGATTGAGTGACTTTCATATTAATTAACTATTTGACAGAGTTCCATTATGAAGTGCACAAAGATGGTGACGAGTGTTTCAGAAGTTAGGTGATTTGCTCTGGCATGGATATGTATATTCTGGTACTGGACTGATGATGCCCCTTTCTTCTCAGTTCTCTAAGCAGAGAGGAGATGGATAATAGGTATTTATTGATTGATTGGGAGAGTCAGCTCTGCTTACCTGTCCAATCCACTCTGCTTTGAAGGAATTTTTAGAAAGCCTGTGGTAAAAGGACTGCCAAAGGAGGATTCCAAAGAAGCCTGGTTAATTATGCTGTGAAACACCTCTCAGCCTTCCTAACCCCCAAAAAAGACTTAAAAAATAACCTAGACCTTTGATTTCACTGATTCAGGGAGCTCCCTGTGTAAAAAGATCCTCCACCAATGTAGATGGGGCACATAGGGGGTTTTGAATGCTGATTGATTGACTAATTGGATTAGATACTCTAATTTGACCTAACCCATCAATTGCTTCAACCATTTCTCCATGGAATGTGATTTCTATATCTTTCATCTTCTAGGTTGCCTGCCCCTCAGTGTTATACATTTCTCCCTTTGGGGCAGCTTGGTGATGCAATAGAGCACTGGCCTTGGAGTCAGGAAGACCTGAGTTCAGATTTACTAGCTGTGTGACCCTGGGCAAGTCATTCAACCCTGATTGCCTAAAAACATTAAAATTAATTTTTTCCTTCACAGATCATTGACTATAGATTTCTTGCTGGAAGAACTTTAGACAGGCATCTAATGCAACATTCTCACTTTACAAATGAGGAGCCTTCTGGGGTCCAGGAAGACTAGCTGATCTGCCCAAGGTTATAGAGGAACAAAAAGTGAGAGCCAAGATCCTCTGGATCAGAGGTTAATACCCAGAGCTGTTGAATGGCATTAGCATCAAGAGGGAGTGAGAAAGGCACCTTTGGAAAATTTGTGGGAAGGTGTGTACAGGAGTTATGGAGGATAGATTGCAGTCTCTGTTGCTCCAGGGCATGTACATATCAATGAAATTACAGTCTCATTGGAGTATTTAGTACCTGGAATTGAAGATAATGTGCCAAATGTCGGCCAGGTGATATAGAATACAATGGAATTCATCTTCTTTTTGCAGCAACCATGCTTTTATTAATGCAGTCTAAAATGGCATTCACTTTTGCCCTGGTGTTGACTATCTGTGAGCCTGAAATAAGCTAAAACCTGGAGTTATTAGGGTTTTCTTTATGTGAACTATTTTTAATACAGGTGGCCCTTCCTTTTGTACTTACAGGGTTGATTTTTAAAACTCACGTACAGAATTTTGATGTTATTAATACAGAATTTCAGTGCTAGAGTTTTAGTCATTTCTGGTCAGGTCCGACTCTTTGTGACCCCATTTGGGGTTTACTTGGCAATAGTTTGCCATCTTCTTCTTCAGCTCATTTGAGGAAACCAAGGCAGACAGGCTTAAGAGACTTGCCCAGGGACACATAGCTAAGTGTCTGAGGTCACATTTGCACCAGGGGTTTCTGCCTCCAGGGCCAGTGCTCTGTGCACTATGGCGCCACCTAGCGGCCCCAGCTGTGATCCTCTATTCTCTAGCAATCTTTCCATGCAGCTGCTCTTCACATTTCCCAGGAGCTACTGATACTGCACATAGCTTGCCTTGTATATTTATATTTGCTGGCTGTTTACCCCCATTAGACTGCAAGCTCTTTAACGGCAAGGACTGGCTTTTTGTATCCCCAGGGCTTAGCACAATGCCTGGCACACGTAGTAGGTGCTTATTGCTTATCCAATTGTATTGACTTCTTCCCTTCTTATACATTGCAGCCAGCATATATTCCCCCTCTGTTTCTAGAAGGGCAGTGCAAGTTGAGAGCAAAAGGTCATAGACTTCTCGCAGAATGGATCTCGGAGGGTTTCTAGTCCACTCTTCTCTTGTTTTCAAACTTTGTATCTAGTTTTTACAGTGCCTTCATTTCCTCAAAGAAGGGGATAAAAGAAACTCAGTAAAACTGATGCAGCTGAATGGGGCAATGCATGCTTTCTTTGGTCCCCATAGTCCCCCATCATGCAGAGAAAGGAAGAAGAGTTATTCTCTCTTCTCTGGGGCCATGTTTGCTCCTTACAGTTGATCATTCCAGCCCTGTTGTGGTTATTTTCCTATTTTTATTCCAACACCCTCATTTTACAAAGGAGGAAAATAAAGCTTAGGGAATTTAATCGATTTGCTCCTGGGCACAGGGGTGGTAAGTGGCAGGGATGGAATGTGTGTCTGTGTGTATTTGTGTATATGTATACATATTGTTTATATGTGTATATACACATTGATATAGATATGTATATAGAAATGTGTATTTATATACATTGATATGCACAGTTATGTATAAATATCTGTTTATATCTATATACATATGCATGTATCTGTTATACGGGGAATTGGACCTGACCTACTCTCTTTGAATTTCTCTCTCTCCTGTGCTACAATTTCTGGTGACATCTGTGAAGAGGGATTTACTTCATCTTTTCTCTCCCGGTTTTAATGGGAGCCCTTTAGGTAGATTGCTGAAAGTGCTTATTTCATTCTGGCTAAGATTTCTTCCTATATGTATTGTGGATTCCTGTATCTGCAATCAGTGTTTGCACTTGCATGACAAGATGAAGATTAAAGCTTGTCACCACTGCATATATATTTAATTAACCTCAAATTAGGCCATTTCTGACCCTAATCCTTGCCCTTTCACAATCCTGGAAGAGCTGGGAAAATAGTGAATGGAATCCTGATTTAGCCACCATTTTTTCTCTGTGACAAGTAAGAATGGTTCAGTAATGTCACCGATAAATAAAATTCTTTGATCTTTACTCAGATGCCCTAAGGCTGAATCTTAGGTAGTAGTCCAAAAGGAAAGGAAATGGGGAGGAGAGTAGATTTTCATGATGTCAGTAAATACAAGAGAATCTCAAAGAGGAAAGGGAACTCAGAGGTTAACTAGCCCTAACCTGAACAGAAGTCTCTTTTCTAGCATCACCAACAAATGGTCATCCATTGATATCAAAAAGACACCAATATTCAGCAGATATTTATCTGCTTGCACGTTGTCTCCCCATTAGATTGTAAGCTCCTTGAGGGCAGGGAATATTTTGCCCATTTTTTTTTTATGTCCCCAGTACTGAGCTCAGTGTCTGGTCGGTAGTGGGAGGTTAATAATCTTAATTGATTGATTGAGCTGCTTGAAAGCCTCTGGTAATGGGGAACATGGTACCTCCTGAGGCAGCTCATTACAGCTTTGGACAGTGCTTATTTTTAGGAGGTTTTCCCTTATTAAAAACCTGCCTCTGTCATTTCTTAGTTAAAACCTGCCTCTGTCATTTCTACACATTGCTTAATAGGACAAGTCTAATCTTCTCACACATGACCTTTCCCCTCTTTCCCCACCCTCTCCAAACTAAATCTCTTCTCCAGGCCAAAGATCCCAGTTATTTCAGCTGATCTTCACAGTGACTGGTTTCAGGTCCCTTCACCAACTTGCCTGCTGTCCTCAGGACACTCTCCCAAGTGATCCAGGGCCTTCACTTCCCGGAAGTGAGCACAGTATTGCAGGTGTACTCTGGTCAGGTCAGGGCACAGAATGACTGTCCTTTCCTGTGATCTGGACATGATGTTTCTGAGAACTGTTTATTCCCTTAGCCCAGTCTTTAGTCATCCTGAGTTTGTGGGCCATTACCCCCTGGGAAGTGGTCACTTGTATTTGAATCCATACTGTTTGAAGTTATAATAATCTAAAAAGTGCTCATTGGTTGTACCCCAGTAGAAATATGCAGTATGGATTCTAATAATGTGACTCCTTCAAGGGTACTGCCTCCATCTTGTTATTATGGAGTTTACTTCATTATGCCAAGGGTATGTGATGAGTTGCAAAAAAAGTGATTCAGACAGCAAAGAATATTCTTTATGAGCTTCACTGGTTTTTATGTCCAGAATTATGTCTCAGTTTGATTCTGAGCTCACTGAGGGTGAGTGTCTTTTGGCTCTTTCTATAGCTTTAGGGCTTAACACAATGCCTGATACTTGATAGATGTTTGCTTATTGATTGATTGAGGATTAAAAACTTAGAAATTAGTGGCTCTTATTGTAAGGGAGAGAATTCTGCAGACTCTCCTAGAATCATAGGTCTGTGGACCAAAAGGATACTTTACAGGTCGTTGAGTCCAGTACCTCCTCTCCTTGTACAGAGGAGGAGACTAAGGCCCACATAGATTAAGGGATTTGATCAGAGGAAAACAGGGAACAGGATTCTACTGTGAACCCAGGTCCTTCTGCTCAGAATCTTTCCACTTTACCAACCTGCCTCTGATAGGAGAATTCAGCGATCTTGAAGTTAGTGGTTAAAATGGACCATTGGGCACCGTATGCATTTGTTAGGCTTGAGTCTGCCCTTTTGTTACATGGGTTTTTCTTTTTTTCCCTCTGAAGGGAGAGAGAAAAAAGATTTTTCTAGTTGAAAGAAATGAAATTACATTATAAAAGGAAATGTTAAACAAAATGGAATGACAGAAGAGGAGGACCTGTGGGGAGAGAATCATTGTCAAGTCAGCCAGTCAGCAGCGTTTATTATGCACCTACTACTAAGAAGGTAGACCTGACCTCGAGAAGCTTCCAGGCTGATGGTAATGGTTGATTATGGTGGTAGAGAGGGGAGAAGGGGATGTGAAAGCGTCTACGTACAAATCTATTTAGAATTAAAAAAAAACTAAGTGGAGGACAGTCCAACCCTTTCATTGGACAGAGAAGAAGCTGACACACTGAGGTAAAGTCAGCCAGTGATCCCCTCAATAGTAGATGACAGAAAGGGAATTCAAACTCTAGTACTTTTACTCATGAGGAAAACACATGAGGAAAACCTGGTTGGGGAATGAATGGTCTAGAGGTGGTCCTGGCTCAGGCAGATGGATGTGTCCATTTCCTGGGGCATCCCATGAGGTGAAGTCTTTTCAGACCTATCTCTGGAGTGGGTACCTGATACAGAAGAGTACCAGGGTAGAGAAAGGATGGAACCTGATTTGCTGCTAACCCTTGGCCCTATATTTAGACAACATGTTCCCACATCCCCAGGCCTGGCTGCTGTTTGCTTTCTGAACTGTTGTAGATCAAGCTCCTTGACTTGAGTAAAAACCCATAACATCTATCACATACCTCGATAATTAGGCCCCATGCTGTGAATGTTCCTTAAAAATAGTCATTTAAGTGTCTTTTGATTATTTTTTTGCCATCCACAGGGAAATTGAAACGGCCCCCTCCAGCCTAGTCGCTGAGTGCTTTAAAGAAATGCTGAAATTGAAAGAGTTTGATATAATTGCTGGACCATCAGCTTCTGCAGGGAACTCCCTTGAGATGAACCTGCAGGAGGAAACCACCCTACTCCCTGGAGCTAGAAAACCCCAAGGAAGTGGGCTTGAGGATCAGCAGTGCTCAGAGGGGGCCCTGGGCAGAGGGAGGTTTGGTCCAGAGTCAGCGGTGCCAGCTTGGGGCTCGGTGGCCCAGTTTTGAGCCCAGAGGGAGTGGTAACTTAAAGCCTTCATAGGTTCCTTCGTCCTTGCCAGCCGCTGACCTGGCAGGTGGTGACTGCCTCCCCTCTGAGACACTGAGCTGGCCGACCATGGATCTGAGCATTGATAAATGAATGGAAAGAAGAGAAAGCAATTTTTGGATGATTTTTTCTCCCTGGTAGAAAGTATATTTTGGGAGTTTAAAGTAAATGATTGCAGCTGTGCAGCTGGAAGAGCGAGCAGAGGCTGTTTAGTCCAGCCCCTCTCATCTAAAGACTAGGAAATTGAGGCTCCACAAAGTAAAATGACTTTGCTGAGGTCATTCAGGTATTAAAGGTCAGGCTCCCTCTGACTCCCAAAGCCAGTACTTTTTCTACTACATCATAAAGAAAATGATATCTGGGTAGCACTTTTGTAAGGTTTGTGAAACTCTTGGTCAACATTGACTCATTTGAGCTACATAGTTACCATGTGGATTAGTTGGCTATTGGTTTTATTAACCCTATTTTACAGACTAAAAAGCTGAAACTGAACCTCAGAAAGGTTAAATTACTTGCCCATGGTCCCATGGCAAGTATCAGAGATAGGAGGAGAAGCCCAGGTCTCTCCGATTCCAAACCCACCATGCCATATACATGGAAAACATCTTTAAGTGAACTCTGGACATTCTTCAAATATTAGAAGCAAAATCTATATCGATTTATATAGAAGCAAATATCTATAAGCAAGATAATTATTGAATAGATAACTTCTCAAAAGTCTGAATTTATTTCAGAGTGACATTTTGAAACACAAGGGAATTTATTAAAAGATGCCCACGAAAATAAATTCAAGCTATTCCTGAAGTAGGTTTATGTAATCCCGGGCCTTATTTACAGATTACACAAAATATTATTTGATTTTGATTCAGTTCAGCAAATATCAATATTGATAATAGCATATGTATAGTACTTTACAAATATTTTCTCATTTGGTTCTCATAAAAACCCTGGAAGTGTTGCTGTTGTTATCCACATTTTATAGATGAGGAAACCAAGGCAGACAGAGGTTAAGTGACTTGCCCTGGGTCTCACAGCAACTAACTACCTGAGGTTGCTTTTGAACTCAGGTCTTGCTGACTCTAAGCCCAGCACACTATGCACTGTGTCACCTTCAACTTCTTCTGTTTCTGTTGCCTTTGTGATTTAGACAAGTCATTTAATCTCCTTGCTTCTTAGTTTTGTCCTATCTAAATCAAGAGAGTTGCACTGTGTGGCCTTTGATCCTCTAATGAGAAAGGCACTATTGGAGATGTTGGGGTTTTAGACACAAAAAACAGTCTTTGCCCTCAAGTGGCTTATTTTCTACTGATGATGAGGTGGGAGGAGGGATGGCACAATGTACAGTATGTGCAGAAATAAATAAAATGTGTTAATAGAAAACACCATGGGAATTTTATGGTCCATAGAGAAAGATGTAGACAGGGTATCCGCTTATGTTTAGTGGTCTTCAGATCTTTAATGACCCAATTTTATTCCAAGATGTGACTTTGCCTAGATCTCTGAGTGCTCAGATGGTGTCTTTCATGGAACATTTATTGACTCAGAGAGGATGCAAAGTGCATTTCCCTGGGTTAATGAACCGTTTCCTCTGACATTTCATTACTGGTTTCAGAGATGATCAAAGATGGCATTGTGTTACCTGTCAGGATGCTCGTCTGAAGAACACACAATGGAGAAAAGTTACTGTTGTCTTGGTGTTACAAGCAGAGAGAGGAGGCGGTGAGAGAGGAAATTACTTTTAGCTTAACAAATTAGTAAAATGAACAGTCACATAGAACCTTAGTGGTTTGTGGGCAAAACTTCCCATTCTGAGCAGATAACAGTTAAATAGAAATAAAGGGAAATCTTTTCCTTCAGATAGAATTAATTTCTTGGAAGTACAGTGATTTTTACTTAAAAGGAGCACCTTCTCACTCTTTGCATGCATCTTGTATGGAACTGTTTTCCAGGTCTTCTGGGATGCAGAGAATGCCAACCCCTCAGAGCTCAGATAACCTACTGAGCATCCAGAATACACTCCTACACATACCTACACCCACCCACACATATCTATACATATGTGCATATGCTATATATGTGTGTATACATATATATGTGTATATATGTAGATATAAATCTGCATGTGTATACATACATGTATGTGTACATCCTATATCTGTGTACTTATATGTACATATATTTCGTTCCATGGCAAGAGCCATAGAAAACTGGGCCCAGTTATAGTAAGGTTTCTATGCTTGGTATCATGCATAAGGAGATGAAGGTAGGGATACTCATTTATACAGCCCAGGTGCCCAGGTAAGAGGAGCTAATTACTTTTCTTGACACCTGACAAAACCTTCCACTTCAATTCCACGGATAATGTATGGGCAGCTTTGCTGAACCATTTAAAATGTACTCAGCCTGGAAGTTGAATTTATTTTTTTCATTTTGAGTCCGTCACCTCTAGGGATTGCCTTCGGAGGCCTCCTTCCTGCATAATGAATAGCGATGAGTGGATATTTCATTACCGGGTATCTCCCCATTGCAGGCAGCTCATGGAGAATGTCCCCTCTGTTCAGAGTGTGAGCCTCATTTATTTTCCTTTGCTTTCAGCCGTGTGCAGAGCTTCAGCTGGCTACATTATTAAATTACCGTTATTACACTGAGATGTCTTGGTAGGATAAGGTGCCAGGTGAGCTAAGTTATTGTTGAGTCTGGACCACATTTTCCTTCTCAGGTTGCCATGGATGGAATTCCATTAGTTTCCTGGGCTGGCAGTCATTGACAGGAGGCTCTGAATCCAATCCAAGGAAAAGTGAGCCAAGAGGAAGTCTATAATAATGGGATGTGGGCTTTCTTTTAAAGTCCCCTAGATTTTGAGTAATTTTCACATGAAATAGCCTGCATGGCTATAGGACCTACTGAATCATCTCTATTGGATTTTTGCCACTCTCTCACACTTAGGTGTATTAAGAAAATTGTAAGACCTCCTGTAAGTGTCTCAAACGTATATAATATTTAACAATATGCTTTCCTTAGGACCAGTTCACTTGCTATTAACAATGGAGCTGAGATTTAAACTCAGGGATCATGATTCTAGATCCAGTGTTCTTTTTATTGCCCCATAATTCACTTATGTCAGTCAGTAAGCAATCATTAAGCTCCTACTGTGTTCAAGGCTCTGTGATAAACACTGGGGATAGGAAAGGAAGCAAAGGACAGTCCCTCCCCTCAAGGAGCTTATAGTCTAATGGGGGAGACAACATGCAAACAAATATGTACCAAAAAGCTATATTCAAGATCAAAAGGACATAATTAACAAAGAGAAAATACTAGAATTAAGAAGGGTTGGGAGAATGGGGTTTTAATTGGGACTTAAAGGAAGCCAGGGAAGGCAGGAGGCAGAGATAAGGAGGGAAAGCATTCCAGGCATTGGGGTCAGCCAGAGAAAATGTCCAGAGCTTGAAGATGGAGATATGACAGCACAAATCACAGACTTTCAGAGGTGAAACAGGCCAGCCTGCAACTGAAGAATCCTGTCTTTGTGTGGGATCCTCTGGACTCAGCTGGAAACCCTTCGCAAAAGGGGATCCCACTTCCCACGGAGTTGATTCTGCTTTTGGACAGCTCGATTGTTATCATGAAGGTTCTTTGCAAGCCACACTTAAACTCCCCCCACCCCCCGCCCAGGCAATAGGACTGGCCTTAATTCCTCTTCCACATGGCAGCATTTCAGATAACTGAAAATATTCTCATGTCCCTCCAGTATTCCCTTTGACAGGCTAAACATCATAGGTCCTTCATATGATCTTATCCTCACTTGGCCTCAACCCAATATTCCTCCCATCTCACTTGCCGTCCTCTGGACACTTTCCAGTCTCTCAGTGACTTTCTAAAAATGTCATTCCGAAATTGGACAAAATATTCTAGCCTGGGACCACCACCTCTCTGTATGGCCTCTTCTCAGACAACTTTCAATTTCAGATAGTATTACCCCCTCCCCAAAAAAAGTGATGTCAGTACAAAAAAGATCAATAAAAAAGAAAAGTGGAAAGGTATTATTATTCTTCCTCCTTAAAATTCTCTTTTTCTGCTATCTGTTCTTGCTTACCTACTCAAGATCATTGTCCTAGGTAATTTATCTTTACCTGTATTGGTAAGGGAAAGGAGACACTGAGAGATGGAATTTAGGTAGACGATTGGCATAGTCTAAGCTTTCCTACAGGATACATTTGACTTTAATGGGGATGAGGATCAGGACATCATAAATTTCAGAATCATCAGAATGCCACTGAGATTACTATGGGAAAGGAGAGTTGCTAATACATCTGTGGGAGCAAATATGATGAATGCATATAAGGAGTCATAGATTTAGAGCTGGAAGGGACCTTATAGGTAATATTCCACACACACACACCCCCATTTTAAACCAAGGCCTAGAGAAGCTAATGACTTATCCAAGGTCACACATAAATTGGAGATCTGGGATCTAAATCTAGTTTCTCTTACTCCAAAGTTGTATAGTCTTTACACTGTTGTTGAAATTAGGCATCAACATCAGGAAGACAACAACTGTGGCTACAAATCAGTAATTCACCAACCCCTCCATTTCTAGTGCTGCCTTCATGTAAGCTGTGGAAGAAGCACTCTTTCCGTTACTGCTTCTGTAAGTGATCCTTTTCTTCTTCTCTAAGGACTGTGATAATAAATGCAAGGTGTAAGGGAGCAAGCAGGGAAGTGTTGGGTTGTAGCAGAGTAACCACTACAGTGATCTATAAAATGAGGAGTTGCAACTTAATAGAACACTGGGGTCGGGGTCAGGAAGACCTGAATTCAAATCCGGCCTCAGAAACTTACTAGCTGTGTGACCCTGGGCAAGTCACTTAGCCCTGCCTGCCTCCATTTCCTCATCTTGTGAAATGAACTAGAGTAAGAAATGGCAGACCACTCTGGTGTCTTTGCCAAGAAACCCCCAAACGGGGTCATAAAGAGTTGGACACGCCTGAAATGCCCCAGTAAGAAATAACATGATCTTATGGTCATGGATCCCCGGTGGTTTTCTCTTCTTTTTCCTAATGCCAGTGTGCTCTGTTGGAACCTGACCTTAGAAGGAATCACAGAGCTGAGTAAGTGTCATGTAGAAGAGTAGTATAGGGTCCACCAGAAAGTACATTGTATTTGGAGCCAGAGGGCCCAATTATGTATCCTTGGCTCTGCCACCTGCCATCTGTGGGGCCTGGAGGTTTGGTCTTAGGTTCCTCATTTCTAATAATTAATGGGTTGAATTTGATCAAACAATCAACAAACATATATTAAGCACCTACCGTACCAGGCACTTTACTAATCACATGGGATACAAGTACAATAAATGCACCAATTCCCACTTTCAAGAAGCTTGAATTCTGATTCAGGAGACAATCACGTATGTCATATGTATATACACACAAATACATAGCATAAATATAAAGTGAATAAGTACAAATCTGTGCACAGTGGTCAAATACAAGATAGATTGGGACAGAGGCTACTAGTACTTGTGGAAAGCTTTTTACAAAAGATGATTCTTGAGCTGGATCTGGAAGAACAAGATTTTCCCTTGAATAATAGCAGCTAAGAGAATTTCACAATTTCTAGTTACACTTGTGGGTATTGGTGAGATCTAGAATGTGACCATCCTATGATCTGAGGACTTAGGATTCATAGGTTCAGAGCTGGAAGGGACCTTACTGGCCATCTAGCCTCACTCTCTCATTTTACAGATAGGGAAACAGAGGTTTATGGGTACTGAGGGACTTGCCCAAGGTCACTCGAATAGTTAATGTCAGTGATAGGTCTTGAGTCCCTTTTCTGATTTCAAATCTACTGCTTAGAAAGAACTGCAAGTCCTTTCTAATGCCAGTCTTCTGTGGGTTAGGTTGCAGCTATGGGCTTCAGTCATAGCTTGTATACATCACTCTGGCGTAGTCTGTGATATTAGGTATTACTGTTCATTCCTGTTAATCCTGGTCTGTTTGCAAGCCAGTAGGCATCTAGAACATGACTGCTAACCCTATTGGAGGTATTCAATAAATATTTGTTTAGTTGAATTGCCTCAAAACCAGTGAAGTGGGGCATCATTTTCTCAACTGGAATGTTTCTGTCATCTATGCTAGGAGGAGGATTTGACCCCAGGCGTAAGTGGCTAATTAGTTTTAGTAACATGCCTTTTAATTCATTCAGCACCTAACCGATAAACTTACAGTCATACTCATTTTTCTTCCATATTTATTTAGAGTCTATACCTTTAGTTAAGATTTAGGAATTTTGATGGAAATTTACATTTTTGTGGATTTTAATATAAAGATGCATAATAAGATATTATTTAATAAAGATTAGTGTGTGCTAGTAAGGGAAGAAGGTCTTACTAGGATAATTCATTTATAATATAAATTAATTCATTTTTCTTTACCTCCTTTGCATATTCATATAGAAACACCATCATCCTCCCTCATGAACATGTAGGGCTGAGGTGAGTTTCTTTTGATATTGTTGGCATCCTGTCTTCTTCTTCTATACTGCCGTAAAAATAAAAATCATTTCCCTGCCTTGCATTACAAACTTCATCAGAGTACCACATGCTGTTTTAACTGTCTTGACTGTAAGGGAGAAAATGACTAATTGAAGTCACTTATTGAAATAATGGATTGGGTTGTGACACATGGAGAGAACGCTCCAACGATGGTCTCCAGCTGATGTTATGTAAAAATATTCAGCCATGAAATATGTACTCATGGATTGCTTTCTGCAGATGTCTGCGGAATGCAGATAATCAGCGTGCTGACGAGGTCTGGAAATTAAAGATCTCCTTGACCAGTGAGAATTATGGCCTGTAAGGACAGTGTCACAGAGTAATAATGAAAGAGCCTTTAATCTCTGGCAGTGTGAATTACAATCTGCTGTGGGTCACCACTAAAATTAGGTGGTCCTCTCTTCCCTTCCCTCCTTTGCTGAATGATCAGCTTAGGTGAAAACAGGTGCTTCCATGGTCGAGGCATGTTGAACATTTAGCTATGCTGGAAATCCCTTCCAAACAGCAAGGAACATCAATATCTTCTTTTGCCCTGACATGAAAATGTCTTTGGTCCACTTTAGAGTATATTGTTTCTGACTTTTGTTTAGAGAGTGTTTCTTGGAGATGGATTTTAGACCTTCTAATAGCACACATTTTATGGCAATATTATTGCTATGACATCTCTATTATTAAGGTGGTGACCCCACCTCCTTCCTTATTTCTTCTCACGTCCCTACAGGATATAGCTGCCCTGCCTGTGTTGAATCTCCCTGTCTTTCCTATCTCAGGTAGCTATTTAGAAACTTGTTTAAATAAATGGTAAAAACCTTGCTTAATATAGAAGTTCCCTAGGCTCTGAATTTCTAATGACCATATTGTTTGAGAATATTAGAAAGCTTCTGGGCTCACCAACTGGATGCTTTATTAACAACAAATAGAAGCTAAATACCACTAATGATGCTTATCAGGGACTGTGTTTTAAAAGGCAGGGCCCCAAGTGAAAGGAGTTTGTTGGCAACATATGGAAAAGAAATGGAATCTTCTAATATTATTATGTTCAGTTTCTGAAGCCCAGGAGCAACATTTAAATTGTTTCCTTCTCAGTTACAGGAGAAAATGATAAGTATTGTTCAGAAATACCTTGTACATTTCCTGTTCTTAGAAAAAAAAAGAATAAGTAAAGAAAATTGGATGGGGGAGGGTAGAGATGTTCTTAGGAAAGTATTTTTAAATAGCAACTTGTAAATTCCATTCTCTGTTGTTAAGAAAACCAACCCGTTATACCTGAATGTGTAATAAAACAACTATTTGACACGTTGAGATGCATGAACTATGCAGAGTAATCAGAGCTTATTTTTCAGCAATGGAGATTGGAATTTACAAGTCACTGCTAAGAGGAACCTTTCATTTTAGTTTTATTTTCTAAGGGAGAGTGAAATTTACAAGTCACTGCTTAACAATACCTAGGGTGCCATTTCCTATATAATGAATAGTGAAATTTGCAAGTTCCCAGTTAACAATTCTCTCCATTTCTGAATTTCTGAAAACCCTAAATTGGTTTTTTTGTGTTTGTGTATGTATGTATGTATGTATATATGTATGTGTATAAGTATGTTTGTTTGTTTGTTTTTCACCATAAGGGAAAGTAAAATTTCTAAGGTTAGTCAAAGTAATTTATTATGAATGCATTTTTGTTGCCTATTGAGATGTATTGTGGAAGTACCTACCTGGAGAAGTAAAGGTCACAAACATGTGGAGTGTGGAAACTATTTGGAGAGTGTTTCTGATTTTTGTTCACCACTGAAAACAGAGAGAGGACCCCAGCACCATGAGTCCTGAACAACCTCATCCCTTTTCTTTTGTAATTTTCATTTTGATACATTTAATTTATATACCCATTGTTTGCATACTTTCCTTTTTTGAAATTTTACTTGCCTAAAACAATTTCCTCAAATTAAGAGAGATTTTAAAACAACAGAAATATATTTTTTTAAAAGTTGCTTGGAAAAGTTATGCTTTCTCCATCACTGAGACTATCTAAGAAGCCTCTGGAATGACTGAGCATGACAAAACTTCACAGAATCACAAAATTTCAGAGTTTGAAGAGATCACCAGAACCATTGAATGCAGTCTGGAAAAAAAGTACCCTCAGCTTCAGATTCCTAACAAATGATCATTTGGAAGCCTTTAAGTAAGGGAGACATCTCTAGTTTCTGTGACAGCTTGTTCAACCTATATGTGGAAGCCTCTACCATTAGGAGTTACCTATATAACTTGGGCAAATTGCATCACCCACCTCTATAGCCCTTGGTTGCCACACTTCTGTAACTACGGTTATTAGACTGGATAAATTATAAGCCCCCTCCAATTCTAAATGCATGCTGTTATTAATGTTTTATAGAGAATCCTTGCATTTTCTGGAAAGTTGGATTAGATTACCTCAAAAATCCTTCCATGATTTAAGAATATGATTTTATGGAGTGCCCCAACTTCTCCTTTCTATCTATTAAAATGAAACCCATCTTAAGGACCCTGCTGGAATCTCATATTCCATCTAGACTTTTTCCAGGCAGAATCATTACTTAAAGCATTCTTTCCTTTCCCTGAATTTCAGTAATAATTGCTGTCAATTCAAGGCACCACACTGGACACTGGGGGCAGGGGTTTACATAAAACGAGGAAGATGCCTTTTTTATGCTTCATTTGGTGATTAATCACACACAATCTGTATCATTTTTATTTTTGTCTTGAATTGTTATCTTTGTATTGTCCTAACTTTTCAGACTTTGATATTTCAAGTATTTCTTGTCTCCCTAACAATTATAATCTTTTTGAGGGTGGGGACAATGTCTTATATTTCTCTGAGATTCCTACAGTTTCAGAAAATCAAAGAATTTCATATTTGGAAGAGAAATCAGAGACTTTCTAGTCTGACCACTACCTGACCAAAAATCCCTTTTATAATAAGCACCCCCAGCAAGAAGTCATCCGGCCTATTCTAGATGGACTCTGTGGCCCCTTCCAGGTCCAGATCTATGATACCATGGTACAGTGGAAAGTCTCTGGTAAGGAGAACCCTATCAGCCGCCCCTCAAGCTGATGGGATCACTGATTTTTAGCAAAACTTTTGTCCTTTTGAGTCTACTTTGGTCTCTTTGAACTTTCATCCATTCTTCCTTGTTCTACTTCGTGGAACAAAGCAGAGACAGTCTAGCTCTGGTTCCCCAGAACAGTTCTTCAGGGAAATATTCAAAGTCAGGCACAATATTCCTCCTAAATCTTTTCTTCTCCAGGCTAACCACCAAATTCCTTGTCTCATGGGGTCTTTAAGCCTCTCCTCAACTTGGTCATTTCCTAGATATGTTCCTCTTCATCAGCCTGCTTTCTTTCATGTGGTAAAAAGAGCCAGACACAATAATTGAACGGCAATTTTCCCAGGGCAGAATGGGGAGGGACCCTGTTGTGGACACTGTCTCTCACTGCAGTTTATTAAGGTCAACTTTAGCTCTTTCTTTCTTTCCTTTTTTCTCTTCCCCTTTCTTTTCCTTTTCTCTCCCTCCCTCTCTTTTTCTTTCTTTCCTTTTCCTTCCCTTCATTCCTTCTGTCCTTCCTCCCTTCTTCCCTCCTTTCCTTCCTTCCTTCCTTCCTTCCTTCCTTCCTTCCTTCCTTCCTTCCTTCCCCCTTCCTTCCTTCCTTCCTTCCCCCTTCCTTCCTTCCTTCCCCCTTCCCTCCCTCCCTTTCTCCCTTTCTCCCTCTCTCCCTTCCTCCCTTCCTTCTTCCCTCCTTTCCTTCCTTCCTTCCTTCCTTCCTTCCTTCCTTCCTTCCTTCCCCCTTCCTTCCTTCCTTCCCCCTTCCCTCCCTCCCTTCTCCCTCTCTCCCTTCCTCCCTTCCTCCCTTCCTTCCTTCCTTCCTTCCTTCCTTCCTTCCTTCCTTCCCCCTTCCTTCCTTCCTTCCCCCTTCCCTCCCTCCCTTTCTCCCTCCTCCCTTCCTTCCTTCCTTCCTTCCCTCCTTCCTTCCTTCCCCCTTCCTTCCTTCCTTCCTTCCTTCCTTCCTTCCTTCCTTCCTTCCTTCCCTCCCTCCTTCCTTCCTTCCTTCCTTCCTCCTTCCTTCCTTCCTTCCTTCCCCCTTCCCTCCCTCCCTTTCTCCCTCTCTCCCTTCCTTCCTTCCTTCCTTCCTTCCTTCCTTCCCTCCTCCCTCCCTTCCTCCCTTCCTCCCTTCCTCCCTTCCTTCCTTCCTCCCTTCCTCCCTCCCTTCCTCCCTTCCTTCCTTCCTTCCTTCCTTCCTTCCTTCCTTCCTTCCTTCCTTTTTTCTTTCCTTCTGTTTTTCTCTCTGTCTTGTTACAGTGTTTACTCCCTTATTATCTTGCAGTCCAAACAAATGTCCTCATCTTATTTTCACATGATAGCTGTTTACCTAGTCTCTTTCTTTCTGTATTTTTGAGGTGCATTTAACCCCACTATAATACTTTCTATCTAGCCATATGAAATTCCACCTTATTCCATGCTGTAGCTTGTTCAGACTTCTTTATGACTGGATCCTTTTATCTAGTGTATTAACTCTCCCAGTTTTTTACAGCCTCTATATTTGGCGAATATGCATCATTCCTTTCATTTAAGCACTGACAAAAAATGTTGAACAGCATAGGGCTATTCATAGGTTATATGGGGCATAAGAAGGAAGGAAGGAAGGAAGGAAGGAAAGACAAAAGGCATTTATTAAGCATTTACTAAGTGCCAGGCCCTTTACTAAGCCCAGGGGGAAACAAAATTGCCTCAGTTGCTGCCCTCAGTTAGCTTAGATTCTGATTGAGGAATGGGGGTGGTAGAAAAGTGTTATGGCTCCAGGGAGTAGCACCGTAACACAATTGTTTGGCAAGTCCTTTTCAGGTTGATTCAGTTTCTGTGCACAGAAAGAGATGGAAAGTGGTGGTGCATGATTGAATATTACTCCTCTCCCATCTTGTACACAAGGACACAAGCACATGACAGAAGTAACACCCAGCATTCCCCTGCTCCGCTGTAATGACCATGACAAAAAGGGAAATAGCTGGGTAAGCTTATAAGTCTTTTATGATCATTGCTTCCTTTTCTAGGTGTCCAATGAGCATCTCTTTTAATAATATGTTTTAGTATTTTGCTGGGAATCAGAGGGAAGCTTGCCAGTCCATAACTTGCAATCTTCAACTTCCTTAAAAACAAAACAAATTAGATATTTGTCCCTCTCTGTTCTCATGGCGGCACCAAATAGAATGCCTGATTCCATGCTTTGCATATAGTCAGTGCTTAATAAATGCTTAATTGAATTTAAGTGAAGTACCCTGGTATTTAACTAATAAAGTTAAGGTGGGTGGGAGAGTAGAGAAAAAAGAAAATCAGCCCCTCTAATAGTGAAAGGAATACATTACCTAGAATGTTTCAGCAGGAGTAAGTCTGTGACATTTGAAGAAAGTATCCTAAATTGGGCTAAGGGAAGTAGAGAAGGATATAAAAATAGATCACATTTATAGTACTTTAAGATGATTTTTAAAAGACGTACTGAAGATGGAAGCAAGAGCAGGTGACAGAGGATCATTACAAAAGCTTGGCATGGTACTCTTAGGATCATGCCCAGAGTCCTAAGAAGCTCAGAATGAGCTGAGGCTGGTAAGTAAAACTAAGGACAATGAAAAGAGATTTGGGGTTTTTTTTAGGTTATTTGGGGGAAAAGACAAAGATCAAAGAAGAAATAGGACAGGACAATGAGAACTGACATGGGACAAGAGTCTGGGCTTCTCATTTCTTCTCTTGCTCCTCTTTTCTCTGCCGAGGTCAACGACCTTTGGACTAGAACAAAAACAGCTAATTTAGAGCTGATAGAGGAGATGAGTAAGGAAATAGTAAGATAGCCCCTCCCTGCCCTTGATGAGCTTAAGTCACATGACCTGGGTGAACCTCTGCTTGGGTAGTTCAGGAAGAGAATGTGGTTGGCAAGTCATCAGATGGGGCGCTTGAAAAGTTGTGACATACAGGTGTTACAGAGGGCCAGAAAATGACAAATGAGTTCTGATTTTTTAAAAAAGAA
The DNA here is from genome assembly GCA_011680675.1 of Gymnobelideus leadbeateri. Taxonomy (NCBI): domain Eukaryota; kingdom Metazoa; phylum Chordata; class Mammalia; order Diprotodontia; family Petauridae; genus Gymnobelideus; species Gymnobelideus leadbeateri. The sequence goes on along the minus strand of WOXC01007204.1, from coordinate 1,024,615 downwards.
AGAGAATAGAATTCGTTAACTATATAGACCAGGGAGCTGGACTTTGATTCCTAGCAAAACCCCACAATATTGTGAAAGAGATGGTCAGTCACCATCTGGAAAGGAAATGGTCATCACCAAGAGCTAGCTATTGTGACTTTATCAAGAAAGTTCATGTCTTCCTTCCTTCCTTCCTTCCTTCCTTCCTTCCTTCCTTCCTTCCTCACTACCTTCCTCTCTTCCTTCCTTCTCCCTTTTGCCCTCTTTTCTTCTCTTCTTTTCTTTTCTTTCTCTTTTCTTTTTCTTTCTCCCCACCCCTCTCCCAGTTAGAGTAGAAGAACACTATAGGAAGAATTTTACTGGATTTTAGATAAACATTTGAAAAAGTGACTGACCTGCTCAGAAATCTTTGGTGGCTCCCTATTACCTCAACATAAAATACAAGATTTAAAGGCCTTCATAATCTGATTATAACTTGTCTTTCCAAACTTTTCTCTCCCCTTTCACCAAACAGGTCTACCTTTTGTTCCCCTTACAAAACCTTTCATTCCCTACCTCTGCCTTTGTCTAGAACATTTCTCCTGTCTTCAATGTTATTTCTCTGTGCTTCTGCCTCAAAATCTCAGCAGTATAGCTTAGGAGTATATATCTTCAGCATCAGGCCTTCCCTGATTCCCCCAACTATAAGAGCTCTCACAGCCCTCTGAAATGACTTTGTGTCATTTATGTATAGATTCTTTATATACACATCTATGAACATAACGGTTTCTCCTGTAGAATGTTAACTTCTTAAGGACAGGGACTCCATTAATTCTGAGCATTAGTCTCCAAAGCCTGGAACACAAAATGCTCAATATATTCCTATGAAATTGAAATGAATTGACAAGGTATTACTGTGGAAAAGATGGAAAGATGTGGGCCAGACAGTAGTATAATGAAGTGTATTTGGATATGGTTGAATGGTTAGACCCAAGATTGCCAATGATTTGATGTTATCTTGAAAGGAGGTCTTCAGTTAAGTGATGCAGGTGTGTGTAGTGTATGCAGTTCTGTACTGTTTAATATTTTTATCAGTGGCTTGGATAAAGGCATAGATGGCAGGCTTATCAAATGTGCAGATGGGAGGGATGGCTAACATCTTGGTAAACCATATCAGAATCAAAAAGATCTTGACAGGCTAAAAACTTGGACTGAGTCTAATTATATAAAATTTCATAGGGGAAAATATAAAGTCTTACAAGTAGGCTCAAAACATCAGCTCCAAAATGGTGGAAGAGTGATTAGATAATAGTTTTTCTTAAAAAAAACTTGTATATGTATATATACATGTGTATGTATGTGTATATGTACATATATGTGTATGTTTTATATATATATAGTTATAGTTATAGTTGCCTTTGCTTCTCCCAGGATATCCGTCCACATGTCATAATACCAAATTTGTCATCCCAGACCATTCCAGAACAAAAGGCATTTCTCTCCTGGGGAATCCAGAATAGCCTAAATCTGTGTTGAGAATCGGAGTTTGGGGCTCAGAAGACCTGAGGTGCCATGTGGTGCCTGGGTGGCCTTGGGCAGGTAGCCTCATTACTCTAGGCTCAGTTTCCCCCTGGAGAGATGAGGAGGTTGGTTTGGAGGACTTACAGGGCTCTCTCCAGCACTACATCCAAAGTGACCTTCTTTCTACTTTTTATGCATTTTTATGCTCCTAATTGTTTACATGTTGTCTCCACCATTTCATGAGCTCTTTGAGGGCAGGAACTTTCTTTTGTATCTCCATCACTTAGCACAGTGTTCGCCATATTGTTGTGAACCATAGACCATACTATCTATGAAGTTTTCTTGACAAAGATTCTGGTGTGGTTTGCTGTTGCCTTCTGCACAGGGTTAAGTGACTTGTCCAGGGTCACTCAACTAGTAAGTGTCTGAGGCTGGATTTGAACTCAGTTTTTCCTGACTGCAGGGCCAGAGCTCTGTCTACTGAGCCATCTAACGGCCTCCTCACATAGTAGTTGCTTAATGAATCCTTGCTGATTGATTAATCTTCTGACCCTAGGTAGAGTCTTGATGTATGGAGGTCATTCTGTCTTAAGATTTAGGTCCCTAGTGGTTAATCTTTATCTAATCCACATCCTTACTTTGCCTTTTTGTGTCCTGGAGGGATGTATCAAACAACCACCTCAGATGGTTAATTCCTATCTTGACCTTGGGCATATCACTTACCCTCTGGACCTCAGTTTCCTCATCTGTAAAATGAGAGGTTGCATTAGATGGCCAGCTCTAGTTCTGACCTTGAGTTCCTGAGGCAAAGAACCTGTTCCCCCTGTCCTGTTTGGTCTTTATTTCTCCAGTCTCATCAGGATTGCTTCTCTGGGTCTTCTCACCCTCCTCCATATAGCTTTATTAGAGAAGTGCCCGGTCTATCCCGAGCTGATCCAAGTGCCTGCCTCTGACCCTCCTCCCCACATTAAAAGCAGAAAAGGAGGTATTCTGTAAATCTGGGAGTTGGGGGATTTAAGTTTTTTCCTAGTGACATTAACATAATTATCGTCAGCATTTTATGGTGGCATTTAAAGTGCTGACACAGAGAAAATCCTTCCCAGATCCAATCGAGATTCCCCTTTTAAAAACTTCCAGCTACAATATACCTACTATGGTAATGTTTTGCATAGATATACATGTACAACACATACTGAATTGCTTATCTTCTCAGAGGGAGTGGGTGACAGGGGAGAAAGGGAATGGATCTGAAAATCGAAGTTTTAAAATTAAATGTTTCATAAGATGTCCAGGCAGTGGGGCTCAGAGATTCACTTTGCCCTAATGGCAAAGTCGAAGGGGGATATGGAGGAAGATATGGGAGAGAGCAGATTGGATGAGGGGATATCTGGTGGGACTGCTATTCTGGGGTGGTGGGTAGGGAAAAATGGGGGAAAATGTAACTCATAATCTGGTGGAAATGAATGATGTAAACCAGAAGTTAATAAAGCATTTAATTAAAAAAAAAAAAAAACTTCCAGCCTCCTGCATTTCCCCTACTCTTTACCCATTACAGCTGAGTAATTGAAGGTCCTTGGGTTTTTTCAGACTTTGTTTTTTTTTTTCTTTCTTCAAACTGTGTCTTTGAGGAGAGCTGGGAACAGGGGCTCCCTGTGTAGAGTCCAGCCAGGGCAATATAAGCTGTTTCTTTGACAAGATGTGAAAATAGACTGATGGGAGGCAGCCTACCTGGAGATGAGGCCAGCAGGATGTACAGTCTTTGAATGATTAGCTTTGATGCTCAGGGGACTTAAAGAAAGAGACAGAATCCAGGACGTGCTGAGCTCTGTGGAGCCAGAAGCCAGGGAAACGTAGTAGCTCCTTTTTTCTTGGCTGCCTCTTTGGAGATGCTGGAGGGACCCCTGACTGAGGCTTTCTTCAGGACTCTCAGGTCCCCAGATCTGCTATTCTTGAGGCTTGACTGTGGTGGCAAACTTGTTTGATTCAGTCCCTTTTGATGGGATAGTAGGGAAATGACCAGGCTTCAGGCAATAGGTCAAGTTTACAACGCCTCCTCTATCACTCAATGGGCAGATTCTGAATGTCTGGCAGTTGATGAAGCCTGGCTGATATTTAATCTGTAGCTGAAGAGTAGTATTGGGGAGGGGGAGGGGGGTACTGGTGAGGTTGGTGGGAAAGGCACAAGGACAGAGGAAGAGAAGAATGACATTGTAGTGGGAGAGAACACTTCGGTTTTCCCAAGGACTGTACCTGTTTTCTACCTTGCTCACTGTTGCCATTCAGAATGAGAGCTGGCTGAGGACCTGGAGACAGAGAGCTTACATTGTTTCTGGATCACATAGATTAGGATTCTAAGGGAATTTTGACCTTATCAGGTCCAGCCCCATTCTTTTACAGATGGGGAAACTGAGACCAGGGAAGTGAAGTAACTTGCTTATGGTCAATTATTTAGAAATAAATTTCATGAGCAGGATTTGAATCCAGATCTCAGGGAAGCTAGGCCCACGTTCCTTCTCTTTTTATTTTGGAGTGGTCTGTGTATAGTTTAGGAAAAGGCATCAGAAGATCATAAAGGGGGAGAAAACTGTTAACATTTATCAGCAGGATAACCCTTGGGCTGAACACCCGGGGCCAGAGGTAGAGAACCTGCAGCCTCGAGGCCATCCATGGCCCTCTGAGTCCTCAAGTGGGGCCCTGTGACTGAATCTAAACTTGAAGGGCCTTGAGGCCTCAGGTTCCCCACCCCTGCCCTGGGTAGGACATCTGCTTGGGGGTAACTGACGGCCTCAAGCCTGTCAGTGAGTTGTGGGGTGTCTACCCCAAGCATGTGAAGGTTTCTCCCAGTGGAATGGGCACACAAGAGCAATTTGTTCCATGGCCATGAAGGCAGCTGAAGTGAACACTGAGGCATGCTCCTTGGTCTGATGCCAAGGTCATCCACTGCATCCCAGGCCATAACCAATCATCTTGACCTTTTTCCTGCCGCTGGAGAGTGAGGCTGATGACTTTGTGTAACCTTTCCTCACTTAAATGCACTTCATGCAGAAGTCAGGACATCACCCTGTGATGTCATTGGTCCTCTTCAAAAATGAACGATAAATTGCCCTCGTGGGCAAAGGAATCTTCCAGGAGGAGAAGGCTGCTGTAGCTTGACAATAGAAGACATTATTTTTCCCCAAAGCTCACTATTTCTTCAGAGGCCACACACAAGCAAACAGTCAACATCAGCCTGTAGTCTTGTGTTTAGCCACTGACATCTCCCATCCCTCTCTGCAACCAGCCTCAGCAGTAGCCTTGCACTATTCCTCTGAGGAGGTCTCACTCCTGAGTCTTCCTGCACAGCTGAAGTCGGACTAGTCACCTGTACCATGTTTCCCTATTGGGAAGATCTTGTGAAAAATATTCAACAAGATGCATCATTTTCTCTTGAATTGTCCTGGGGTGAGGGGAAAAGAGGTCATAGTTAGTTGTTAAGGAGAAAGACGTGGAGCAGACACATGTCCCACACTTGGAATTCGAAGGGACCTTAGAGGCCTTAATTTTATGGAAGAAGAGCCCAAGGCCCAGAGCTGAGACTTTCAACCATCATTTTCACATCCCTCTTTATGGCAGCATGCAATACATCTCATCATTCAGAAATCCCCCCCCAAAGCAGGGTTTTATAGGAATCAGACAGAATGTCCTCTGATTTGTCTAAGGAGAGCTGCCAAGGTGAGAGATGGGCCTGTGGGTGAGAGACAGGTCTGACTCGTCCCTTTGAAGGTGGAGATTCAGCAGCTGTCACAGGGCCCAAGAAGGGGAGCAAGGTTCCAGGGGATTTGTAGCACTAAATATGTTTGTGTGCATTATGGAAAGGACCAGGGGAGCTCTGTGTTCAGTGAGTTCATGGTATACAAGACAGTGACATTAAATTAGGACTATCTGTAGGAAGTTATTAAATAGAATTGATTATGACATAAATACACAGCCTAGTGAATGGGGGGCTCAATCCTAGCTTCAACACTCATGTTGAGTGTTATCCCCAAGGCGAGGGCTACCCTGTCCCCAATTACTGATGTCTTCCCCATCACCTAAATCATTTTTCCTTTACTTTTTTGTGTGCATGTGCTTGCTTTTTATTTATTTATTTTTAGATCTTGTTTTTCCCTTGATAGAATGTGAGCTCCATGAGGGCACAAAGGTGGTTGTGTTGTCTTTTTTTTAACCTCTGGATCCTCAGAATTCCCAGCATGTTTCCTGGCACATAGTAGGTAAGGATAGTTAATAACTAGATTATATACTGTGTATACATGTACACATGCACATTATATATATGGAAAGGATCCAAACCCCTCCTCTTTATAGAAGTAGAATTCAAGGTTCAAGATGTTGGGTGATTTGCCCCAGGTCTCCCCGGGGATACACACACATACATACCCATGTATGTTTGTATACATAATTTTTTCTATTATATTGATATGTATAATATGTTTTTATTTTAGAATATATTGCATACATATTGTAATATATAAAACTATGTATAATAATGTTTTTATATATAAAACATGTACATATAAAGTATATATGTATGTTTTAATGTTTGCAAACCTGAAAAAAAACTTTATAGATATTATTTCCTTTTATGGAAGGTAGGTACAATAATTATCCCCATTTTATAAATGGGAAAACTGTGCCAGACAGAAGTTAAGTGATTTGGCAAGGGTCACATGGCTAGTAAATATCTGAGGCTGTATGCCTGCCTTCTAGCTGCCTCTGTGTTATTAATAAATACTTTTTGAAGGAATATAATAAAAAGAGATGAGTTCAAATCCTGATTTGGACATTTACTATCTGGGTGACCACAGATACCTTTCTCAGTCTATTTTCTTATCTGTAAAATGGGGCTGTTGAAAACTAGAGTGGCTTCCTTAAGAGCTGTTGTGAGGCTCAGTTGAGTAAGATAGCAGCATTTTTATGAGGATATAAGGCTTGCAAAGAATATTTCATTATTCCCATCATATAGATGAGGAAAGTGAGTCCAGACAGGTGAAGTCATTTGTCCAGGGTCCTGATTCCAAGGCTGACACTTTATCTACTACACTGCTTAACTGCCTTCATTAACATATGTGAAGAGAACACCTAAAGACTTTCCAAACTTTAGGGTGCTTTGTAATATATTGTGATCAGTCATTATACCTGAACAGTTCAGAAGACATGATTTACATTTTTTCAGGTTGTATAAAGATTTTATGATCTTAAAATAGGCTTTAAATTTCATCTTAGGATGTGCTGTCAATCAAGTTGTTCAATGCAAGGAAAAGCAGATGAAAAATAGGAGTTAAAAGGAATAATGATTCTGCTCCTCTGGAATATCACTGGGGCAAATGTACAGGTAGCTGAAGATCCTGCATCCCGTGGTGCCTCAGAACATTTCCTTTACTTCCTCAACTTTTTTCAGAGCTCAGAGCATCTTGGTTCTTATCAGTGACTTTGACTTTCCTTTCTGGCTAAGCAGTTGGCTTGAGAGGAGTAGAGACCGTGTGTTGAGGTATCCTAGGATGTCAATGGCTAGCTGTTGGCCAGTTTTTTTTTTTGTTGTTGTTTTTTTGTTTTTTGTTTTTTTTTGTTTTTAACATTTCCACAGTTAAATTCAACAGCAACATTAACAAGTTCCCATGATGCATATAACCCTTCTAAGGCCCAGGAAGAGAAGACTCAGGAAACATGATAGCTATTGACCAGTATATGGAGAGCTGAAAACTTTATCTCAAGCTAGGCTTCCTATCAGAGCACCTGTCCCCTAGTATTTGAAAGGTTATCATAGAAAATCCTTGTCATGGTTGGGCCTAGGAATGAGGTGTGGAACCTACAAGGATGCCAGTTTAGACTGGAGAGAGTGAAAACTTAGCTAAGAGTTGGAGCTCTCCAAAGGTGGAATTGGGTGCCTCCAGAGGGAGTGGATTTTCCCTCACTGGAGGGCATCAGGCACAAGTTGGAAGGCCACTTCTGGGGCATGTTGTAGGGGGCTAGATTGGACCTCAGGCTAAAGAACCAGGATGCAGTAGAAGTCTCTAGTGCACCCTGGAGAGGAGTGAAGCCCAGGAGATCACAGGTGCAGCCTCTTTCCCTCTTCCTATGTTTTTGATCAACTTACCTTTGCATGTATCATTTCTTTCTTAGTAGGGCAGTAGAGTGAAAGATTTAGAGTTGGAAGAGGGCTTTAGACTGTAAGCACCTTGAGAGCAGGGGATGTCCACATTTTTGTTTTGTCTTTTCAGCCTTAAAGACAGAGTAAGTTTTAAATAAACATTTTAATTGAAGTGAACTGAATGAGAACCCTGTCAAAAACAAGTGAGATAATTAAAAAAATGTAATAATTAAGAGTGAGCACCTCTGCAAAAAGAAGGGATTGGACCAGTACCCTCGTCCTCTTTGGCTCTGAAATCTTCCAGGTCTATGATTCTACGTCATCTTTGGAACACATACTATTAAATCTCTTCCTGGTCTTTTGCCTTTTGTTTTTCCATCTTGGGCTCTTTCCATGTTTTGTGTCTGCTCCGTGGGCTTCATTTTCATGATGAGAAATGTCTGTGCCCTTGCCTTTTTGATCCCGACCTTTTCTTTTGTGACCTCTGCTCTCTGATGTTTCTCTTTCCAATGGTCTCTGGATCTCTCTTTAAGGTGGCACTGTTTTCGTCTGTCTCTCTTCCCCATGACTTTTTGTCTTACCCACCCTTTTTTTTGCCATTCTGTGGCTTCTTTTTTCTCCTCTCCCTCCCTTAGATTTTATTTATTTATTTTAAGGACACAGTTTGTGGGCTGTGTACTCCATAGAATTAAAGAGGGCTCCCCACTGTGCCAACCTAGAAGAAAGCTGATTAATTGGATAATGATGTCATTTCTCCAATGTCAGTGATCTGCCTGGGCTACCAACCGAGCCTACAGACCACTTTAAAATGACATTTTCAACATAATCCAGTCCTCCCATCATCTGGGTCTTTTGGTTGCTGTGGTGTTTTATTTGTTCAGCTTAGGACAGATTAATATTGATTCTTCAGCTGTTACTCCAGTTTTTCTTTTCAAATTACTCCCTGTAACACCCAGTTTTTTGGAGTGGTGTTGCTATCCTTTCTTTGGGTACTAGTCCTCACTGACCTGAGCTCCTACCACCATAAGAAATAGCAATCACTGGGAAAAATGTATATCTCTTCCAGAATCCTTTAGTCTACTCCCTGGAAAATGAAAGCATTTCATCTCTTACTTCAGACCCGGGCTTTGCTGCAGGGTGCCAAATTTAGAGAGAACTGACTGCATTTGCATTCTTTCAGCAGGTAGAAATGAATGATTTTAGAACCTCGTTAGCAAGAATAATTAGTTAAAATACGGAACTACCAGATGGCTGTGGCTTCCCCGTGCTGGTGTCCTGGGTCTTTCCCCCACAACTGAATTTGTCTTTAAAAAAAAAAGTTGATTTGGGGACATGTTTCTTGCTACTTGCACTGGGGGAAAGGCTTCTTATACCTCTGTTCAGGCTTTTCTAGCTAATTTGGACACTTACTTTCTCAACTCCTCTTTGTATTCTATTTTACCTATTTTTTAAAGTAGACTGTTGTTGCTTATTTGAGGATAGTTGGCATTCAGCATCTTCTAGAGCTGTAGTAGGTTGGGGTAAACTAAGACAGAGATTTGTCATTGAGGCACTGATTCTGGATGGCACACCACAGATGTCTAATTGTTTTGTTTTTAGATTTATTCTCTGCCATCATGACAGCAAGCAACTGGATGAGAGGTGAAATATGGAATCAGAAGTCTGAATGTTTAGAAATACACTGAAGCACCATTAAGATGGTTAAGGATGTTGTAGCATCTCAGAATTAGAAGGGTTATCTATAGTTGTCTTGTCCCACCCATGTCTTAATGATCCTCTCTATAGGTTGCAAGTTGCTGTTGCTGGAACTGTGAATTAATACGATTATGGAAGGCAGTTTAGATTTATGTAAACACTATGGCTAAAATGTCCATGTACTTTGACGCAGAGATTGAACTGTTGGCATATATACCAAAAATGTCACTTTTAAAAATATACTTTTAGGGGCGGCTAGGTGGCGCAGTGAATAGAGCGCCGGCCCTGGAATCAGAAGGACCTGAGTTCGGAGCCGGCCTCCGACACCTAATCCGCACAAACAAAAACCTAGCCGTGTAACCTTGGGCAAGTTACTTAACCCCAATTGCCCTAAAGGGGCGGCTAGGTGGCGCAGTGAGTAAGAGCCCCGGCCTCGGAGTTGGGATGACCCGAGATCAGATCCGGCCTCAGAAAATGAGCACCCACGCATAAAATAATGACTAGCCGTGTAACCTTGAGCAAGTTACTTAACCCCAATTGCTTTTAAAAAAAAATGTACTTTTATTTATTTTGTTAAATATTTCCTAATTACATGTAAAAATTTTTTTTAACAATCATTTAAAAATTTTTGAGTTTCAAATTCTCTTGTTCCCTCCCACCCCTCCCCAGTCTTTGAGAAGACAAGCAATTTGATAGTGATTATACATGTGAATTCATGCAAAACATATTTCCACATTTGCCATGTTGCAAAAAAAAGACAAAAATAAAGTGAAAAAGTGTGCTTCAATCTGTATTCAGAGTTTAGCAATTTTCTCTCTGGAGGTGGATAACATTTTTTTGTCATGGGTCCCTTGGAATTGTCTTGGATCATTGTCTTGATCAGAGTGGCTTAGTCTTTCACAACTGATGATCCTTACAATATTATTGTTACTTTGCACAATGTTCTCTTGGTTCTGCTCACTTCACTTCCCATGAGTTCATATAAGTTTTCCAGGGTATTTCTGAAACCGCCTTGTTCATCATTTTTTAAATAACACAATTTTCCATCATGATCATATGGCCCTACTTGTTCAGCCATTCCCCGATTGATGGACTTCCTCTCAGTATCCAATTCTTTGCTACCACAAAAATAACTGCTATAAATATTTTTGCACAAATAAGGACTTTTCCCTTTTCTTTGGTCTCTTTGGGATACAAACTTAGTAGTGGTATTGCTGGGTCAAAGTGTTCTCCAAGTACACCATCATAGCGTCTTCGAAGAGTGATAGTTTTGTTTTCTCATTGCCTGTTTTTATTCCTTCAATTTCTTTTTATTGTCTTATTGCTATCACTAGCATTTCTAGCACAACATTAAATAATATTGGTGACAATGGAATCCATGCTTCACCCCTGATCTTTTTGAGAAGGATTCGAGTTTATCCCCATTATAGCTACTGCTTACTCTTGATTTTAGATAAATAGTGCTTATCATTTCAAGAAAGGCTCCATTAATCCCTATGCTTTCTATTGCTTTATTTTAAAATAGGAATGGGTGGGGCAGCTAGGTGGCGAAGTGAGTAGAGTGTCGGCCCTGGAGTCAGAAGGACCTGAGTTCAGATCCAGCCTCAGACACTTAATGCACACACAAACATAAAACCTAGCCGTGTGACCTTGGGCAAATTACTTAAACCCAATTGCCCTCCAAAAAGCAAAAAAAAAGAAAAAAAATAGGAATGGGTGTTGTATTTTATCAAAGGCTTTTTCTATACCTGTGATAGAGTCATATGATTTTTATTGTTTTTGTCATTGATGTGGTCAACTATGCTGATAGTTTTCCTAATACTGAATTAGCCTTGCATTTCTGGTATAAATCTCATCTGATCATAGATTAAGATCTTTGTGTTATATTGCCATAATGTCCTTGTTAGTATTTTATTTAAAATTGTCACATCTATAGTCACTAAAGAAATGAGTCTGTAGTTTTTTTTTTTTTTATTCTTCTGTTTTTGCTCTCCCTAGTTTAGGTATCAAAACCATATTTGTGTCATAACAGGAATTTGATAGTATTCCTTTACCTATTTAAAAAAATTTCTACAGCATTATGATTAATTATCCCTTAAATCATTGATAGAATTCACATATAAATCCATCTGATCCTCGGGATTTTTTTTCTTAAGGAGCTCATTTATGGCTTGTTCAATTTCTTTTTCTAAGACAGCGTTATTTAAGTTTCTTCTTTCCTTTTCTGTTAATTTGGACAGTGTATATTTTTGTAAATATTCATCCATTGCACTTAGCTTCTCAGTTTTACTGGCATATAATAGGGTGAAATCACTCCTGATAATTGCTTTAATTTCATCTTCATTGGGGATGTATTCACCCTTTTCATTTTTGATACTAATAATTTGTTTTTCTTATTTTTTAAATAAACCAATGATTTAATTTTTTTCATAAAACCAGTTCCTGGTTTTATTTATTAGCTCATTTTTTAACTTTCAATTTTATTAATCACTCCTTTGATTTTCAGGATTTCCGGGGCTTTTTTTTTTCTTTTAATTGTTCTTTTTCTAGATCTTTTTTAAGTTGCATGCCCAATACATTGATCTGTTCTTTCTCTCTTTTATTGATACAAACATTGAGAGATATAAAGTTTATTCTAAGTACTGTTTTGGCTGCATCCCATATATTTTGGAATGTTGTCTCATTGTTGACATTCTCTTTTAATGAAATTATTGATTGTTTCTATATTTTTTCTTTTAACCACTCATTCTTAAGGATTAGATAGTTAATTTCCAATTACTCTTTTAGTCTATACTTCTACAACTCTTCATTAAATGTATTTTTTTCATTATGGTCTTAATGGGTATATTTAATATTTCTGTTTTTCTGCATTAGATTGTGAGGCTTTTTATGCCTTAATTTATGTTCAGTTTTTGTGAATGTATCCTGGACAACTGGGAAAAGGTATACTCATTCCTATTCCCATTCAGTTTTCTCCAGAGGTCTATCATATCTATCATATCACATCTATCATATTTCTGAGATTCTGTTCATCTCCTTGAATTCTTTCTTATTTATTTTGTGATTTTATTTTCCTAGCTTTGAGAGCAGGAAAATTGAGGTCCTCTGCCAGGTGTTATTTTCTTCAGTATTTTGGGGGGGGGGAGCTCTTTTACTAACCTTAATTTTTTTCATAATTTTCTTCCTTTGTTTTCATTTATTTACTCATTTTTCTCCACCCCTCTTATTGGGTTTTTGAAAATAATTTGTTAATTCTTCCAGGAATTCTTGGTGGACTTGTGTTCAGTTCATATTTTTCTCTGAGGCTTTGTTTTTAGCTGTTTTGACTTCATTGTCTTCTTTTACTCTATGTCATAACAATTACATTTTATGATTAAGCTCTTTTTTAGTTCATTCATTTTTGCCTCTATTTCTTGATTTTAAACTTTGTTAATATTTGGCTCTGTTCCAGTGTATGATGGAGAAAGGCAGGGCTAGTTCTAGGAATTTGGAGATTTTCAGTGCTTACAGGGTGATGTCATCTGAGGAGTTATGGTGGTCACTGTCCTAATGGTTTGCACTCTGGTCCTTATACAGGAAAAAAATCTTTATTATTATAAATCTTTATTTATTATAAATAATATTTATATTTATAAATTATTATAATAAATTATTATTATATTATTATATAATATATTATTATTATTATTATAAATAATCTTTATTATAACATCAGAATTCTTAAAAATTTTTGTCATAAATTTTTATGCCAGTCTATGAAGCCTAAAGACCTCTTCTCAGAATAGTGTTTTGTGATCTACATGTATAATTGAAGGAGATGCTAGATTTCAGTTAGAGGTTAATAAAAATTAATATGATATGATTTTCTCATCCAAGTTTGGAAACCCCAGGAATTTATCTACTTTGGGGATCTACAGATTCCACATTAAGAATACCTGCTAAAAAGAGATGCCATTCTGTGTGGGCGAGGAAGAGGGATAGGGGAAGATATATCAATAAAATGTGTTTTTTCTTTAAAGAATCCCTTCCACAAACATATTGACACAAACATATTGACAAGTGATCATATTACCTTTGCTTGAAGTCTTGTAATGGGAGGAAATCCATGACCTTCTAAAGCTCTATAGTCTACTGTTTGGGTAGCTTTGAATTTTTAGATATGTTAGGAAAAACCAAGGGTACACAAAGGTAAGGGTGCTATATTCTTGTCTGTGCTGTGTCTAGAATGAGATGTGTAATTATATTGCCATGGACCAAAAAGATGTTCATTCACCTACTATGTTTAAGTTTCTTGTACTTCAGAATCTTTCAGGACTGAATTTTAATGTGCCTCATTGTTTAATGAATTTCAAGCACCTTTGTTTGAAGTAACCAGGGAGCCCAAGTAACCAGGGAGCCCAAGGCAAAAGGTGTTCAGGAGGGTTTAACAAGCTTGGAGTTTTTCTAGCAAAGATGTTAGTTAAGGTGACTGATCATCCTGGGGACAACTAGGGCTATGACATAAATCTCTTCATTATGGAAGTTGGATGAGAAGTCATCCAGATTATGTTCATGAGTTGGGCTTTAAATGATGTAAACAGACAGACTTTGTAGGTTGAATTTCACCCAGTGGATGGTGGAGGTGCCCAGAGTGGGCATGTATAGTCTGCAGCAGTTTAGTACAAAGCATTTCACAAGAGAAGGCATCACAAGGATGTCATCAGAAATGCCTTGTGAGGAAAGGAGGTGGACCATCATCATGTAGTCTAATGAGGGACAATCAAGAGACAACTTATGTGTTTAGCCCTTGGTATCCATTCAGTATCAAAACATCTGCATCAGGGGTTCATGAACTGGGATTCACCAACCCCCAAGATATCCATAGATGGATTTCAGGAATCCTGTGAACTTGATTGAGGGAAATATACATATTTATTTCAATATAATTCATTTCTGTTATAATCCAAAGTATTTTATTCATTAAAAAGAAGGACCTTATTCTGAACAGAGGCTTATAGGCCAGACTGTCTAGAGTACCATAGCATGAGAATGCTTAAGAACCCTCAGAAAGCACACTGTGCCCTTTTGGAAGATTCATACAAGCACATAAGTCAAGTGTCATGCAGATCGAAAACAGGCATTACAAGCTTGATTGTTATCTCTAATGATGTGACCACAGGTCTACCAATATTGACCCCTGAGAAGTGGAAAGTGAGAAGGATTTCTGAACGCCTACAGACTCATCCCAGTATTAAGTTATCCTGACCATCAACTAGTTTGCTTTGGCATTTCACAGCAGGACTAGTCAGGAGGACACTCAAACAATAAAGCACAGACTATCCCAATTTCAGTGGACACAGAGAATGAGAAACCGATGAGGTTGTGCCATTTTTGTATTTCTGCTCCAGGCAATCAACAGGTATTGTGTGAGTGCAAATTGGTTTGCCTTGTGGCAAAGAGAAAGGGACTGGAGAAATGTATCTCAGTTCTCCACTTTATCAGAAAGGATGTAATACTTTATGGCAGGCTCACAAATAGAAACCCAGGAGGAAAAAATGAAATAGATCCTGTGGAAAAAGGAAATTCTAAACCAGTGGCATAAAAGTTATAGGGTACAAGGGGCAAAGATTGTGATGTGAGCCTGGAAGAGAAGAAATACCTGTGAGCATTTTGGAGTTTAAAATTGACCCACTTTTCTAAGCCCAGAATACAGTTCTGGATTTTTTAAAATGGAGTATCTTCTTGGTCTCCATGTCACAGTGAATGGTATTTCTTGAAATGATGTTATGAAGAAAGACTGAGTGATATATATAAGCAGCATGTAAATAATTTTCCCACACATTGTGAGATTTATTGTTTTCCTTAGGAATGTATTTTGGGTGTGATGGACTACCTCCTAAAACCAGCTAAATCTAAGTATCAGTCCTTGCCCCTGGTGATCTAGGTGGGAACAAATAAATGATAATGGCAGAAGGAATATGGGAACAATCTCTAGTGTTCATGACATTCCAAGCAGGACACTGAAAGACTTAGGGGCACAGATTCTATTTTTATCATGGTGGTCAAGCACTATCCTTGGCCCTTTTCAGGTCAACATTTTTATCAGCAGCTTAAATTAATGAAGATATAGACTTTATGGTTATCAGATTTACAAATGAAACAAACCTCATAGAGCTAATTAGGTGGCAGGATCAGTATGCAAAATAGTCCTCACAGTAGTCTGAAGCTAACAGAATGAAATTTAGTAAGCATAAATATATAAAGTCCAACACTTGGGTTCAAAACACCTAGCTGAACAAGACAGGGTGACCAAGGTGTAACTAGAAAGCCCACTAAAGCACAGTCACAGTTGCCTATATCGAACAAATTTTGAAAAAAAAATTCTTTTCATTTAACAAAAATTTAACAAATGCTTGTTGAACTGAAAGAAAGAATGTGATTTCCAGATCTCTCAGGATCTTTATTTCTGAAGCCCCTGGCTAGTACTGTCTCAACATTGTAGAGAAAAACCTTCCACACAGTGATTTCTTACTAAGACCTTGGGAAAATGAAGCTAATTGGAAATGGGAGTGAGTGGGGATTTCTATCCTAGAAAGATATGGCTGTTGAGAAGCAGGTTAGGAATGGGGAAGAGAGAAGCAGATTCCCTTTCATGTTTGCCCTTGAAGTTGAGATGACATGGTCCTCTGACACCTGGGACAAATGGAGAGGATTCCATTGCTGATTGATTCAGGGGCTCAGGCCATTAGATAATATATTTAGAGAGCCAGGTCAGTAACTGAGGAATGTATTTGCCATATAAGGCTATACCTGGTAGGATCAGAGAATCATAGAGCCAAAGTTAGAAAAGGTTTTAGAAAGTGAATTCAGAAGCCAAAATGTCCAAACCGTATAAGTGAAGACACTGAGAAGTTGCTTGACTTGTCCAAGGTCATGCAGTCAGGTATGGTGGTTGTTGGCCCTCTGGGAGCAGGACTGGTAAAATGTTTGAATCTCTCCTCTACATGGCAGACAGAGGGCTCTAAGGGGCAGGTCATTCTTGGGGAAGTAGACAAAGAGGTCATATCCTGGTTCCCCTGACTCCCCCAATATTGATTTCAGCTTGTTGAAAGTTCAGTAAGCAAGAGATCCTTGGATTGTCTGAGGCTCATATAAGAATTCTCCTTGAGAGCTGTCAGCTTTCTAAAGGAGCTCCATAATTTCAAAGTAGGAGATATCAGTGGAAGCCCTACTGTGGAGGACCTTAGATAAATGAAGACTAAGACATTTTTTTTTCCAAATGCAATAAGGCCACACGGGAGATGTTTGAACAAGTGAGTGATGTGATCAGGCCTGTGTTTGGCGTGTATAAATTTGAGCAACTGTGTGGATTATGGGCTGGGCAGTGGAGAAACTAGAAGTGTGACCATCAGTTGGGTGGTTATTGCTATGGTCTAGGTAAGAGGGAATAATGAGGATGGTGATGATGATGATAGCCAGTACTTTTACAGCATTTTTAAGCTTTGCACAAATTATTCCCATCTTACAAATGAGGAAACGGAGGGTAAGAGGTCAAGTGATTTACTCAGGGTCATGCACATAGCAAGTGTCCGTCTGAGACAAAATTCAAACTCATCTTCCTGACTCCAAGCCCAGCACTCTCCTTGCTACTATCCATTCACTTAATCACCTGCCTCAGTTTCCCCATCTATAAAATGAGGGTAATAATAGCACCTCCCTCTCAGGGTTGCCATGAGGAGCAAATGAAGTACTGTTTTTAAAGGATTTTACCAACTTTCAGGTGCTATATAAATTCCATGTAAAGTCTAACCGTTGTTAGTACTCTTATTCTCTATCCCACATTATAGTGATGCCTTTGTACTCTAGTTCCAGAAGGTGGAAACCTGCTTTATCTCTCTCTGTTGAACCCTTGTTCTCGAGTATTCCATTTCCTTTGTGTGTGGCCTTTGGTCTCTGGCTTGCTGTCAGCACTCCCAATGGCCTAATTTCTTCTTGCTGTTTACCTTTCTTTTTCAAACTAAATTGGTCGTTCTCCTTATTCCGGCTCCTTGATCATAAGAGCTCCTTCTTTGATCTTCCCTCCTCCCTCCTCCCATCCTCCTGCCGTCTCCCCTCCTGCTCTAGAACCTTGCTGAGTTTCTAATATCTAAGAAAGAGGTACCAAAGAGAGAAAGCAGCCTAATTATCACGAGTCGAGTTTTTCAAATGCAGTGTTTCTGATGTTCTTTTGTACACAGTGCACCATAAGATGTTTTCTGGGCATCGTGGGGGCTCCACCATATTGTCTGATGTTCCAAGGCCTTGCAAATGGACTCCTTTGGCTGTGGTATTCCTAGCTCTGTTTCCTATATTCAGAGGTCTGAATTCCCCCCTACGCAATTTGCCTTTTGCAAGGCTGGCCTGTTCTGCAAAGGTTTATTAATCTTGATTTAATGTATTCATATTAGAAAAATGTAACGACGAAAGAATAAAGCTTATGTAGGCAACACAAGTCCCCCCGGGTGTTCAATCTATATTACTCATAGCAATGCAAAGCAAATATGGCAAGTTATATTAGCTAAGTTCAGAATACAAAAGGCAATATTAATTTCATAGGATGTGTAAAAAGATATGCAAATGTGAACAACTCCCAGGAAAACAGTGCAATATAATACTCGAGGCTTTGAAATTATGCAGTTTCATAAACACTTGCTAGGAAGCATCACTTGCATAATATATATATATATATATATATATATATATATATATATATATATTAAAAGCAAGTTGCTTTTTGTCATGCAGGAATTCTCACAAGCAGTATTCTTTTCCTAAGCTTTGTGAATCTGGGAGGATGATTGGGGTTTGAAAAGCTGTAGACCTGCTTCCAGATGTCCACTTGTTCTTTGGAAAACTGGGATAGCTTCACACAATTATTCCACTTTGCTGTTTTCTAATTCAAAGCATAATCCATTTCCTATGATTTCATCCCATTTGGCTCAAGTCTGAAGTTCAAATTTCTGAGGCTGAATCTTCATCTAATTAGCCAATCATGAGGGAGTGGTTTGGGGATGATGTGACTCCATTTCAACCCTAAGGTCCTCTTGTCTGCCCCCTTAGAATGTAAGCTCTTTGAGGACAAGGATTGTTGCCTGTTTTTGTCTTTATTGCTTCAGTGTCCAGCGTAGTACTTGGCACTAATAGCTGCTTATTAAATACCAGTGATTTACAAACAGCCCTGAAATCTCAAAACTAATATCCCTCCCTACTGCTTCAGACCTCCAAATGCTTGTGGGTTTCATTAACTTGAGGAGTAAGGTGAAAGAATGAGTGGGGTCCCCTCCTAGAGTTACCTCTGACACTTACAGATAGCCACGGCATGAATCTTTCAGAGCCTCAGTTTCCTCATCTGTAAAATGAGGACACAATTACTTGTCATACTCACACAAGAACCCAATGAGACAGTAAGTGGAAAGTGCCGTTCAGCCATAAGCTGCTGCGTGTCAATTCCTAATACCGTCGCCATCATCCTCTTCTCTTCTGTTATTGTTATTCATTTCATCTTTTGCCATGGAATGCAGCTAGAAATGGTCCTGAGACAAGTGGCTGTCCTGCTATTGTATTTTATATTTAATGTATGTATTACAGGCTATTGCAGGCTATTACATAGGCAGCTGGAATAATTGTGTTTTTTTGGTAATTGAATGAAAATCATGGCATATAAGATCTTTCTCTTACTTTGCTGAGCTTCCTCTAACTCTGAAATTCTGGGATTCTGCGATCATTATCACCTCCTTCCAAGACTGCTGACAGGAGGTTAGAAAGAAATGAGGTATTTTTCTCAACCTCCTTTACCACGTGCTTTCTGTGTGGTGACTCCATTTCCATTTGAGACCACAACTAAACATGGTGGCTAAGTGGAAGGGCTGCCTCAAAGCTGGACTTCGTTTCAGTTGTATAAAAATGTAATTTTTCAAAAGGAGAGGGAGGATGCATAAGCCTTTTAGTGAATTGCAGAATCTTGGCACCAGAAGGGACCTTGGTGGCCATCTGGACTTACCTGTACTTTGTGAGACTTGTCTTCCAGCCTTTGCATGATGATGTCCAGGGAAGAAGACTGTGCTGCTTTGGGAGAGTTCCAACCACGATGAAGCTTTTTCTTACATTGACTCACAGTCTGCTTTTTGATCCCTTCCACACATTGGGACTGGTTCTGCTGTCTGAGGCCAAGGAGAACATACCTAAACTTCTTTCCCAAAACAGTCTTTTAGGGTCTTGAAGATGGCTCCAGTGTGTTCACCTACATTTTTTCTATATCATATTAAACAATTGGGAGTTCCTTTAGGTAAATCTGATATATGTCAACAAGACATTACAAAATAGTTGAGTAAAAGCAGTGGTGGTTTGCAATAATTATAATAATAACAGTAGTGATAATAGCATTTATATAGTGCCTTAAGGTTGGTAAAGTGTTTTATAAATACTATCTTATTTGATGCTTACAGTAGCCCTGGGAGGCAGGTTTTTATGATCTCCATTTTACCGATGTGGAAACAGAGACAGAAAGAGGTTGAATGACTTGCCCAGGGGCATGTGTCATAAAGTGGATTGTGTCAGAAGCTGGATTTGAATTCAGGTCTTCCTCTCTCCAAGTCCAGAGCTCTTATCCACTGTGCTTCCAATACAAACATAGTACCTCCTAATATAGAAAGTCATTCAGAATTTGGTGGTTTAAGCTTAATTTGAAGATCACTAATAAAAAGAACCTAGAGTACAGAGGTCAGGTGAGCTTGGACCCTTAAAAATTAAACATGTTATGTAAGCTCTTTAAACATATACAGGCAATTCCTTTATTTGTCTTTGAATTTCTAATGCATAATAAATGCTTATTGACATATAATTATATGTGTACATATATATATATATATATATATATATATATATATATAGTGTTCCCCTCCCCCCAGTAGAATATAAACTCCTTGAGGGCAGAGGGCATTTTGCCATCTGTCTTTGTATCCCAAACACCTGGAATGATGCCTGACACACAATAGACAGTAAATGTTTGTGGCATTAACTTTATTAGGAATTGTAAGTACACCAGAAATAATTGTGTAGTGTCCCTAATTCGGCCTTTCTTAACACGAGTAGGAATTCACTCAGACCCACCTTTTAGGGCTTCTGTTGCAGAGTAAACTATGATAAGCACTTTACTTTGTTTATTTTTTTTTCTCTTGTAGTTGAATTACCAAACTTCTCCATTTTCTGGTGACCACAGTGACTTTGGACATTAGCATCCCAAGACCAGGTGAGTCTTCCTTTTAAAAAATCCAAATTGATTCCCCTGTCCCAACTGTTTTCTGGAAGTTGCTACGTTGTCCACCCGCTCTCTGTTCTCTGGATGAAGCTTGAATAATGAGGGACGGGACTGGCAATCGCTGTTCTTCCACACTCATCTGGATTCATGAGCTCCATTCCCCCTGTAGACGAACGTATACTGCCTTTGTGTGCCCAGAGCATGGTTGGCTGGTCTTGCTTGATGGAGATATGCTCTGCCCTTGGTGCTGAATGCCCGTTGATAGTAAGGTCTGAACCAGTGCCTCACAGAACTTAGCATATGCTAGTGTTTGACTGTTGTCCCAGTATATCCCTTTTCAGCCAGGTCTGTTACATGGGAGGAATGACCAAATGTCAGCTTTTGCCAACTCTGCATATCGCACACCAAGTATAAAGTCAAGCAAGATGGTGTGGGGCGGGAACACAGTCAGCTAGGGAAGCAGGAGGTTTTCAAGCTGGATTTGTTTGATTTCAGTGTATCCCTGCATTCCAGGGAGATAAGGGGAAGGGCTGGTATGCTTGGCTGGATGGGACCATGATAATGGGTAGCAGAGAGAAGGCTGGGCCACTCCGTTTTTATTTTACTTTGAAGGAGAGTGTCTTTGAGATAGGAAACGGAAGAACAACATGACTAGCAGAGACTTGACACTCGTGGTATACCTAGCACCTGGCTTAGATGATCTCCATCATTGGAAGAAAGCATTTCTCTAGTGCTTACTCCATGTCAGCTTAGTGAAGATACAAGATCATGGCTGGCTGGCCCGGGCCCCTCCCCAGAACGGAATCTCCCATTAGAAACCCATCAGTATGGAAAGGGGTGAGGATGGCCAAGGTATATTTCAGGGAAAGAAGACAGAGTGGTCTTTCTGGTTTCAAGGTGAGGAGGCTCCAGGCCTTCTTTCTTAGGGAAGTTCTAAGATGAGAGGAAATCCTTCATACATCTCTGTGTACTCCTTACCACTGATTCTTCTGATTTCAAGCTTTTACTTATAGATGAGATCTGTGGCTGTAGCTGGCTTGAGGAAAGACTTTGCACAAGCCAGTCTCTGCAGCTGGGTCCACATAGAGCCAAACAGTGGAGTGAGATCAGTCCTGATGATGGTTCAGATGCCGTGGTAGTTGCCTGATGCCATTCAACATGGCACTGAGAGAGATGGCTGCCTTTCTTATCCAAATCTGCCCTGGAAAGAGTGAAATGCCAAGCACCCTTATTAACAGCATGTTTGATCTCAGAGAGGAAATGGAAGCCGCCAGTAAAAACCATGGGGCATGTGGTTAACACCCAACAAAACTATTGAAGAATGAGTGAATGAACGAATGAATGCATGGGTCCTGCTGGATTTTCATCTATTATTTGAAATGAATATATATAATGTATATATAACACATACACAATACACAAATATATACATGTATATGCACACGTACATACATGCTTACATGCATATACATTAATGCACGCACACATACAATTATATACATATATGCACAAGCACGTGCATATACATATATACTCACATACATGTGTGTGCACATGCATGCATATAAATATATATATATATATATGTACACACATACATACGTATAAATACTTGTTTGGCAGAGATGGGGGCCCAGTGCTTCCCAGTGGGGAAAGCACTGAAGGGAAGGTGGTGAGAGCTGCCACCACAGTCCCATGTACTAGGCCTTCAGCTTGTCTCTCTATGGTGTCCTGTTTCCTGCCTTCTCCTCCTTGCCTTATCTCCTTCGGGGCCCAGCTCTTATGCCACCTGCTTCACAGCATCTTGGTCCCTCATCTCTAGAGTGAGGAGAGCTCACATGACTTGAGTTCTGGTCCTACCTTTGTGATTTCCTGAGGTCTCTTCTCTTCTTGGCCTCATTTTTCTCATCTGTAAAATGAAAGGGCTGAGCTCTCTGACTTCTGAGGACGCTCCCAGTTCTCTCTCCAGGACCCTACAGTCTCACACTGCTCTGTGCTCACCTCATGCTGTCATTAATGAGGCATGGGGACATCACATGGTAGGATCGGGAGGTATACTTCACCATCCTCCTTGTCCTCCTCTGGACATTCTCACACATATCCTTGTCCATCTTAAACCGGGGTTCCCAGGCCTGAAGAGAGTACTGGAGAGGCACTTAACATTTCAGTGCCCCAGGCAACATTTGGAGATTATAAATTGCACAGTTGGTGTTGCCCTGCATTAGCACAAAAATTCCACCCATGGACTTTTTTATAACAAGAAAATCACTAATCTTTTCTCAAAAAAAATATGTATTATATTCATCTGAGTACTGATGGTATCATGCCATCCTGGTTATAAGCTTCTAGAGGCCTTCCATAAATCCAGTGGAAAGGGTACTGGGATTTTACATGTTGAGATTGGAGTCAGGAAGACTTCTCTTTATTAGTTCAAGTCTAACCTCAGTCATTTACTAGAGAAAGTGCTTTCAATTGAGTGATTAAGTCAGAAGTCACTGCCAAGGAAGGGAAATGGGAAACTGAATGACATATGAGGAGTTTGTAAGAAGGCCAGTTTGGCTGGATGGCAGTGTGTATGGAGGGGATGATGTATAATGAGACAGGGAATGGATGGAGTCAGGCTGTGAAAGACTTCAAATGCCAAACACTAGGATTTAATCCCAGAGGTAATAGGGAGCCACTATAGATGAGAAAGGGAGTGTGATGGTCAGATCCACACTGTAGAAAATTCACTTTTGTAGCTATGTATCAGTGGCAGGTAGATCAGTTAGGAAGGGAGATATTTAAATAGTTCAGGCTCAGAGTGACTGAGTTTCTGAATTAAGGTGATGGTTGTAGGAGTGGGGAAAAAAAGTCTGATAAGAGAGATGCTGTGGAGGTAAAAACATCAAGATTTGGCAGTTGATTGGCTATGTGGGATGCATGAGAAAGGATGATTGTGGGGTTTCCATCCTGGGTGACTAGGATGCTATTAGCACCCTCCAAGGAATGGAGAGGCTCAGAAAAGGCCTGATTTTGGGGGGACTTGAAGGAATAAGTTATTTTCTGGTCATGTCAAATTTCAGGTGTTTGAGATACCTGGTATGGAGAGGAAGGTCATGTTAACAACAACAACAACAAAAAAAAACACAATTAAAACTCCCTCTGCCCTCACCCCATGGTGCAATAAGGACTTTGTGTGTGTAATCAAATTACCTGGGTTAAAATTTAGCTTTGGCCATTCAACTGTGTGCTCTCAGGCAAAGTGCATGGCTTCTCTGGGCTCCTGTTTCCTTATTTGTAAAATGGAGAAATTATACTAGATCATTCCAAGTTCCCTTCCTACTCCAAATCTCTAATCCCATGAATCTGTGTTCTCCAATAGAGTTAAAGAAACTGATTTAAAACAAGGGAAAAATAGCAAAGTAGGGTGCTGACCCAGTTACTTTCTGCTGGGAACAAATGTTCCATAATTTGTCTATTGACAGAGATTATGGGATCATCAGATCATCAATCTGGAGCTATAAGGGTCCTCAGAGATCACTCTGTTCCAATGCCCTCATCTTACAAGTGAGGAAACTAAGGCCCAGAGAGATCACACATCACTCCTAGGGGGCAAAGTCAGGATTTGAACTTGAGTCCTGTGATTCTCAAGTTCAATGTTCTTTCCTCTGTGCTCCCTTTAGAAAATGGAAAGTATCCAGGGCAGTTCTTTCAACATATATTTGTTAAATACCTACTACATACAATACAACTTGACCAACATTTTTAAAATGCCTACTGTGTGCCGAGTATTGTTCTAGGTTTTAGGAATACAGACATAGACCTTATCCTCATAGAACTTCAGTCTTCCCGAAGCATAAGGTACCGAGTCAGGCACGTGAACTTTTGGGTTTCCTTTGAACAAATTCCCTGTTTAAAACAAAACAAAACAAAACATTTTTTTCACTCTAATTTAAATATGTATTTTTTTTGCTTTTGAAAGGAATTCTGCAGCTTGAGATCATGCATTATTTCTCTTGATCTGAATCCATGGTGATATTTTTCTTAAGACCATTGTCTACATGTGTATTCATCTCAGAAACATTATTTGCTCCCGCTTTGTGTTTCTCACCCCTGTGTTTGTAATGACATAATAATTATGGGAAATATCAGAGGATTTCAGGCATAAACAGTGGCTTTTCAAGTTCTTTTCATGAATATTGGATTCATTTTCTTATTAATATTAGCCCCTTGCCAAGACTTCTGAACGTTTGTAATTTATATAGCAAGTGTCCTGGGGAGGGAGGGTGCTTGATTCAATACTTTACGTGGCCTGAAGCCCACTGCTGATAATTTATGGCTATAAATGTCTTTTGCCTCTCAATAGTGGGTTAGATACTTGCTGGTCTACTTTAGGTACAGTAATACCATTTTCAGTTTTAAGAATAAAATACCTATAGCCTTCTGCCACTAGTCCTATGCATTATTAATTTTTTTCGTTCTATGCATCTGATAAACTTTGTCCCCCATCTTTTTCGATAATCTTAGAATCATGTGCTTTTTAACTCATGACTCAACACTCAACACTCGTCTGGTCCAAGCCATCCCTGAATAAGAATCTCTACTACCACATGTGACAGATGGTCATCCCTCCTTTCAAGATCTCCAGTGAAGAAGAGCCCACTACCTACCACAGTACCCCACTTCATTTTGAGATAGCTCTGAGATTACAAAAGACTTCCTGGCCTCCAAACTCCATTGGGCTCTTTTGTTCATCATAGTTATCAACCGGATTGAGTGCTGGTGTGTGTCTGTCTTCAGTCATGGTGCTTCACCTGGTTGCAGTAGGTTTGACTTTGAATTCTCTCTTCTGCTTTCCATTTGAGAGATGACAAGGTGCAGCATGTAGAGAGCCATGCAGCGGGAAAGGCCTGGCTTCCCATTTTATCTCTCTGACCCAGCTCTTACTGCTACAGATATTGTAGAGAGGAACTGTCCAAGCGCACCATAGGACGTTTCTCCACACCAAAGCAATGGAGTATTTGGATGCCTGCTATCTGCCTCCTCCCCAGATTTTAGAAAACTCATCTTACCTTAAAAGAATAACAACAATAAAAAATATGCTATGGAGATCTTATGTCACAGTGGAGGACAATAGAGTCTTTAGCAGGAAGCCTGGACTTACCCTGACCAAACCAAGAAGAGCCTCCCAATATCCCAAGAGGAACTGACACAGAGGCCGCTCTCTCTGGTAAGAGAGAAGCTCAGGGGACAGTTCGCACAATGGCTTGTCTTCTCTTGCCTCCCTCCTTTCCTGGGTGACTCTGGCCCTTTTCCAAGAACCAGCTTTCATTGCCTTGTTGAGCAAGGACATTGCCTCACTCTCCTTTACATTTGATAAATGGACTAAACCAACCGAGGCATGTTTTTGTTTGTCTTAGAAGATCTTCCAGGAAAATGTGTGTTCAGATTTAATTCAGAAGAATCTCATGTATGGATTACTTTAGGTTTATCCAAATAAAAGCCTGTGACTCTGTGGCCACAAGAAAAAAGTGTCAACATTAGGCACAGAACAATAGATAAACAAATATACAAGTCCTGGCAGAAGGCTGTAGATTTTCCTTTCTCAAAATTGAAAATGCTGTCACTGCTTTTAGAGTAGATCAGCGAGAACCTGATGCACATATATTGGGAATAAGAGCCTCCTTACTGATAGAGAAAGAGATGGAGACCACACTGTGCTGTAACACATTCTGAGTCCAGAGTCCGAGGCTTTGGCTTTGAACCTCAGCTCGGGTACATGCTCACTTGGGGAAGTCAAACAATGCCTGGGGTTTCTGGAGCCTCCCTCCTCTCTCTGTCCGTCCATTTGTCTCTGTCTCTGTCTCTCTGCGTCTGCATGTGCATGTGCGTGTGTGTGTGTGTGTGTGTGTGCGCGCGCGCACATGCATGCCTGTGTCACTCTGTCTCTGTTGCTCTGTCTGTCTTTCTAAGGGTAAGTGACTTGCCAAGGATCACACAGCTACGGTCTTGGATTCTATCTTTTTCACCACCTAGCTGGCCCTGGAGCCTCTCTTGTAAAATAAAGGGTTTGAGCCAGATAACCCTTTCATGGTATTGATTTCTGGAAGGAACTTGGTACATGGATTGGAGCTTTGGGGTCAGAGGACCTGAAGTCAAAGCTTGCCTCCAAGGCTCTGGGGTCTCTTCAAACCTTTCTCAGCCTTAATTCCTTTAGGGGATGCGATGGATAGAGCCCTGGCCTTGGAGTCAGGAAGACCTGCATTCAAATCCAGCCTCAGATACTTACTAGCTACATGATGCTGGGCTGATCATTAACTCTGTCTGCCTTGGGTTCCTGATTGGTAAAATGGGGCTAATAACAGCATCTGCCTTCCAGGGCCTTTGTGAGGATAATGTGAGATAATATTTTTAAAGAATTCTGTAAGCCATCAAGTGCCACACAAATGTGAGCCATGAGGATGGTGATAGTGATTGTAATTGTTAACTGTGAAATGCAGGGCTGGATCTAGACAACTCCAAGGGCACCTTTCAGTCTCTCAGATGGTCTCACTGGGTGGCCAGGACACATTACTTCATTTCTCAGGGATCCGTTTCCTTGGTTTGAAAATGGCCATAGGTACCTTTAGTACTGACCCATCTCACAGCATTATTTTTTTTTATTTTTTATTTTTTAGCTACTCATTTTTTTTATTTACTTTTTTTTAAATTTTTTTAAACAAATGCTTTATTAACTTCTGTTTTACATCATTCATTTCCTCCAGATTTTGAGTTACAATCATTTTCCCCCCATTATTCCCCTACCCAACCTCCCAGAATAGTAGTCCCACAAGATATCGCTTCCTCCAATCTGCTCTCTCCCATACCTTCTCCCATACCCCCATCGACTTTTCCATTAGAGGAAGGTGAATCTTTGTGTCCCAATGCCTGCACATCTTATCTCCCAATTATAAGCAAAAGAGTATTAATAATAGTATTTATATATATTTGAAACATTTAATGTTAGGACCTCGAATTTCAGATCCATTTCCTTCCTCCCTTGTCACCCATTCCCTCTGGGGAGATAAGTAATTCAGTATATGTTGTACATGTCTAGCTATGCAAAACATTATCATAGTAGATATATTGTACAAGGCTGCTTATAATTCCCTCCCACTCATCCCACCCCCCACCTGGTCCATTCCCTACATGATCCTGTCCCTCTTCTATAGTGGGTACTTCCAACCTCCCCTCCCCCCAAGGATGCCCTCCCATCCATCATCCCTCCTCTCATCCCCCTTCCCCCTATTCTGCTGCAGGTTGAGATATCCCATTTAGTATGTATGTCATTCTCTCCCTGAACCAAATTCAATGAGAATGTGGTTTTGCCTTTTTGCCTTCCTATTCTTCCCCTCCTCTGCAACCACTTCCCCTTGCTTCTTCTACATGAGATAGTTTACCCTACCCTGTCTCTCCCCATCTCCTCTTGCCACTTTCCTCTCTCACCTCATAATTTCATCCCTTGAGTATTCTCCCTTCCCAACAAATTCAACCTATGCCCTCTATCCATATATAACTATAACCATATACACACACATTCACATATGTATTCATATGACCACACCCCCTTCTTCCATTATTTTCATAGTGAGAAAGATATCATCAGTCACAGTTACTGCTTTTCCATATAGGAATGTAAATAGTTCAACTTTGATAAGTTCCTTTTGATTTCTTTTCCCTGATTACCTTCTCAGGCATCTCTTACTTCTTGCGTCTGGATGTCAAATTTTCTATTCAATTCTGGTTTTTTCCTCAAGAATGCTTGAAAGTCCTCTATTCCACTGAAAGACCATATTTTCCCCTGAAACAAAATACTCAGTTTTGCTGGGTAGGTGACCCTTGGGTTCATTCCCAGTTCTTTTGCCCTCTGGAATATCATATTCCATGCCCTTCGATCCCTCAGTGTAGAAGCTGCCAGGTCCTGGGCTATTCTGATTGTGTTTCCACAATATTGAAATTGTTTCTTCCTGGCTGCTTGTATTATTTTCTCCTTGATCTGGGGATTCTGGAACCTGGCTATAATATTCCTGGGAGTTTTCTTTTTGGGATCTTTTTCAGGAGGTGATCGGTGGATTCTTTCAACCTCTATTTTGCCCTCTGGATCTAAAACATCAGGGCAATTTTCCTTGAGAATTTCTTGAAGGGTGATTTCTAGGTTCTTTCTTTGATCATGGCTTTCAGGTAGTCCAATAATTTTTAAATTGTCTCTCCTGGATCTATTTTCCAGGTCAGTGGTTTTTCCCATGAGATATTTCACATTGCCTTCTAATCTTTCATTTGTTTGGATCTGCTTAACAGCATCTTGATTTCTCATAAAGTCACTAGCTTCCATTTGCTCCAGTCTAACTCTGAAGGAATGAATCTCCTCAGTGAACTTTTGAGATTCTTTTTCCATCTGGCAAATTCGACTTTTTAAGGCATTCTTCTCCTCATTGCCCTTTTGGGCCTCCTTTGCCATTTGAGCTAGTCTATTTTTTAAGGTGTTGTTTTCCTCAGTCAGGCTGTTGACCCTCATTTCATACTTTTCCTGCATCCTTCTCATTTCTCTTTCTAGTTTTTCCTCCACTTCTCTTATTTGATTTTTAAAGTCCTTCTTAAGGTCCTCTATGGCCTGCAACCCGCTCATGTTTTCCCCTGGGGCTTTTGGAGCAGGACTTCTGACCTCACAGTCCTTTTCCCGCTCTATGCCCCCAAAATAGGAGTCTAGGGTTGCATTTTTCTGTTTCCTTTGCCTTGGCATGTTGCCACTTAATTACTTGACTTTTGGGCTTGTTGCCACACTATGGCTTTAAGGCCAGATAGAGGAATTTTCGTCCCGAACGTGTGGGGGGCAACTTCCGTTTCTGGCAAGCTATAAACCCACCCACAACTTCCACCCTAGATCACAATCCAGATCCAGGGAGGTTAAAGCAAGAGCGATTACCCCCCAAGACTGATCGCTGGATCTCCCCACGATTTGTAGGCTGGGAGCCAGATCTGCCTCTGAAAACTACAAAATGGCGTGTCTCCTCAGCGGCTTCTAGCCCCCAGGGGAGGGAGCTGACGCATTCCCCAAATACAGGTCCCAAAGTCCATAGGACACTAACCTCTTACTTTGTCCTAGGCATGTCTAGGTTGATAATTCTGGAGTCGCCACGGCTGCTGGTGTTCTGGGGTTCCTCCAGCCGGCTGCTGGCCCTTCCGCCCTCGGGCTAAAACCTCGGCTCACACAGACCTGGGCTCTGCTCGGCTCTGTTTCTTGCACTCTGCGCGTTGCACGCTGATGGTTCCCAGACCGCTGCGCTGGTCCTTCCTGCAGGGCTGCTGGGCTGTCCTCAGCGGGAGGTTAGCTTCTCTGTGTCATTCTGTGGGTGCTGGGGCTCCAGAAGTTGTTCAGCGTCCCCTTTTACATAGTTTGGGGGGAATCTGGGGGCAGAGAGGCTTGGATGAGCTGTTTCTACTCTGCCATCTTGGCGCTACCCCTCACAGCATTATTGTAACATGCCAAGTGCTTTAAAATCTTTGTGAAAACTCCAGTTTTCTTGTTATATGTTAGAGCTGGAAAGAAGCAGAGGAAAAAGAAAAGGGATAGACATTTGTCCTGTACCTATTATGTGACAGTAACTGTGTAAAGCACTTTTTGATCTTCACAACAACCCTGAGAGGAAGGTATTATTATTGTCCTCATTTTATAGCTGGAGAAACTGAGGCAGAGGCTAAATGACTTGCCTGGGATGCCACAGCTAGTCAGTGTCTGAGGATGAACTTGAACTCAGGTCCTCCCAATTCCAGGTGCACCATGGCACCAGCAGTCTCTGCTCTTAGAGAGCATCTAATCCAATATATTCATTTTATAGATAAGAAAACTGACCCAGAGCAGTCAGTAACTTGCCCAAGGTTGTGTTCACATTACTGCTTCTCAGCTAATTAATAGTGAAATGTAGCCAATTTGTGTTAATTGATATTTTGTAGTATTATTCAAATTTGTACTACAGCAGCACCAAAATTCTAGCTCCTTTGCAGATCCAGGGGGAGAATGCTGCCCACTCTGTCACAACTCATGGATACCGGGTTTAGTTTTACTAAAGTACTTCTTTCATCCCCTATTTCTAAATTTTTGTCACAAGGGATGACTCTGAGAATATATATGTATTAGCAAGTGTTATGTATGTGTCTATATGTATCTGTGCAAGAGCATATTCATATGTGTGTGTCCCTGTGTGTATGTGAATGTATATGGGTGTGCATTATTGCACACACATGCACACACATGTGTGCATAGATACACATATATGCATGCATGTCTGCGGTCTCTGTTCTTTCTCTTCTCAGAGGCCATTTTTGTTTTTATCATCCCCATGGAGTTGCAGAGTCATCTTCATAACCTGGAAGCCCAGGACTTAGTGTTGTGTCCAGTTGTGTGAGTGCCCAGGCCAAGCCACTCAGCCTCTCAGTGTATTAGGCAGCTCTCCAAGCCCATTAGCTGCAGAAAAGCTGCTGGTCTCCATGGGCAGTGGGCGCTCCTTTCACCAATAGCATTGCAGATTCACTTGCCCTTGCTCTCCACCGTAACCCTGATGTGTGCCCTGCCAGTAGTAGATGTTAGTAGATGTTTTTTCCCTGAGAGCAGGAACTGTTTTTTTTCTTTGTATTTCCAGTCAAACGCAGGGGCACATAGTAGGTACTTCACATCAGCAAATTTGATGTAGGCAAGTCCTTTAATATCTCAGGCTATAGGTGGCACAAAGAGAGCTGACCAGGACAGTTAGAGGGAGTTTCTTCATCTGAAGGGCCCTGTACCAGTGGGCGTCCCAATTCTCATCCCTATCATCAGAAACTTGCTACCTGTGTAATCCTGGGCAAGTCCCCTAACCAGGGGGTGGAGATGGGGGTGGGGGTGGAGAAGGCTGCATGCTTTCTAAGACATCTTGAAATCCAGATTCCTGTCATCCCTCACCATTCTGTCCT
This sequence comes from Gymnobelideus leadbeateri, assembly GCA_011680675.1. NCBI lineage: Eukaryota > Metazoa > Chordata > Mammalia > Diprotodontia > Petauridae > Gymnobelideus > Gymnobelideus leadbeateri. The sequence goes on along the minus strand of WOXC01007204.1, from coordinate 993,071 downwards.
CAGTAACTACCACATTTTGTTGTTGCTCGGTAATTTTTTAGTCATGTTTGACTCTCCATTACTCCATTTGGGGTTTTCTTGGCAAAGATACTGGAGTTGTCTGCCTTTTCCTTCTCCAGCTCATTTTACAGATGAGGAAACTGAGGCAAACAGGGTGAAGTGACTGGCCCAGGGTCACACAGCTCATAAGTGTCTGAGGCTGAATTTAAACTCACAAGAAGAGTCTCCCTGACTAAGCCTGGCATTCTGTCCACTGCACCGCCTGGCTGCCTCTCCTAGCACATAGTAGGCCCTTAATAGATGCTTTGTGATTGATTGTTGAGTAAATGAAGACAGCCATACAATGCAGAAGGCCCCAGGGACCTGACTCCGAGCTGGTATTTATGAGGAAGATTTAAAGTATTTTAAAACTGCAAAGCTCTTTCTGAAATGGGAAGTGTAAGCGATGGGCTAGTCCTCTTTCTTCTCCTATTAGCATATTATAATATCACTATTGAGCACTTTAAACAGCACTTTTCTGCTTCAGAGAACTTTACAGCCATCCATTAATTAATCTTCATAATACTCTGGTGGGGTCAGTAAATATTAATTTCATCATTAATAATGGGGAGCGTTACTGGGACCCAATGTCTACCGAAAGCATCCAAGAAACAGCCTTGTGGATTCTGGGCTTCCTGGTGCACAGGCTCCAGGCAGAGAAGCAATTTAGACATGGGGAGAAAACTGTCCTTTTGTGCAAAGCACCCAGGAGATAGCAAAGGTGCCTGCTGGAGGTACAGAGGCCAGAGAGGAGATCCAGGACTCTTCAGGACAGCTCTGTGTATGTTCATTTGCAAAGTCATTATTAAATATTCCCCAGCAGGAAAGGACTTGCCCATCTCAAGATGTGTTTGTATGCCAAGAGCCATAGGTGGTTCCCAGAAAAAAAAAAGCACGCAGGCATATTGCACATTTTTCTTCCTTCTCCTTGGTAAGAGTGTCTTGAGGGCAAAATACTATCCTATGTAAATGTGAGTCATCTATTCCAATGGCACTGCCCTTGTTCCTAATGGGGAAAGGCTTAATATCTGTTTTTTTTTCCTACACCACCCATTCCAAGAATGAAAAAAAAAAGGGGGGGGGGATTCACATGTGTCAAGACTTTTCCAAATATTGAGAGACCTTGAGGCAAAAGACTGAGAACAAAAATGTAAGAAATATAGGCATCTGACAAAAGCGTCCCTTGCTTAGAAAGGTAAACAATAAATTATCTTTTATTTTTGCAGGAGGGAACAATTGAAGCATTTTTGCCGTTACCCTCTGAGGCAAAACTGCCTAGGACTTGTGTGAGTTCTTGCTAGTCCTTGGTGGTGTTACTGCCCTATAATTCACAGATTCCTGAAAGGAGTTAAACAATTTTAGAACCATCATAAATTTTATTATTATTTCCTGAGATGGATTACACTCGCTCTCAGGGTGATCATTAAGGCAGTATTCTCTTCCAATTTCTCAGAGTTCAGGTTTGCTTCCCCAAATAGCCACTCCCCATTTTTTATGCCTCTGAAAGGGAAGTTAGTTATTGGCTCCAGTGATCAAATTACAGGAGGATTAAAACTTGGACTGTTTTTGAGCAACAGTATTTGATAAGCGCTTCATTCCCAAACCTCATAGTTCTTGAAGGAAAGCTTTAGGCAAAGTTGTTTTTCCTCCTTTTCTTCCTTCCTTCCTTCCTTCCTTCCTTCCTTCCTTCCTTCCTTCCTTCCTTCCTTCCTTCCTTCCTTCCTTTCTTTCTTTCTTTTGGATCAGACAGAGACAGAGAGGCAGAAATGTAAAGACAAAAGAGAGAAGGGAAGGGATGGGGGAGGGAAGAGGGGAGAAAAAGACAGAGAAGAGGGAGAGGTGAGATAGAGACAGAGAGAGAGGGAAAGGAGAGGGGAGGGGAGAAAGGAGACAGAGACAGAAATGGGGGGAGGTAGGGGAGAGGAGGGGAGAAAGGAGAGAGACACAGAGACAGAGAGAAGGGGAAAGAAATAGAGCAAAAGAGAAATACATGGAGAGAGGAGAGAGAAAAGTGAGAGAAAGATCCAAACCTGTGAACTATCTATGTAGACTGCTTCTAACTGCCCTAGTGATTATAACATTCTTAGGAATTATATGTATCATCATATAGGAATGTAAATTTAAGTTTTCTGAGTTCCTTATGATTTTTCTTTTGTGTTTACCTTATCATGCTTCCCTTGGGTCCTGTTTGAATGTCAAATTTTCTGTTTACTCAGGTTTTTCTCATAAGAAATACTTGAAAGTCCTGTTTCATAAAATCTCCATTTTTCTCCTTGAAGGATTCTATTCAGTTTTGCTGAGTTGGTTATTCTTGGTTGTGATGCTAGCTCCTTTGTTTTCTGGAATATCATATTCCAAGCTCTCTGCTCCTTTACTATGGAAGCTACTAAATCTTATGTAATCCTGACTGTGGGTCCATGATATTTGAATTGTTTCTTTCTGGCTGCTTGCAATATTTTCTTCTTGACCTAGGAACCCTAGAATTTGACTATATTATTCCTGGGGGTTTTCATTTTGGGATCTCTTTCAGAAGATGATTGGTAGATTCTTTCCACTTCTATTTTACTCTCTGGATCTGAGATTTCAAGGCAGTTTTCCTTCATAATTTCTTGAAATATGAGGTCTACACTATTTCTTGATCATGGTTTTCAGGTAATCCACAAATTATTAAATTATTTCTCCTTGATTTGTTTTCCGGGTCATTTGTTTTCCAATGACATGGTTAATATTTTCTTTTATTTTTTCATTCTTTTTACTTTTTTATGGTTTGTTGATATCTCATGGAGTGATTAACTTCCACTTGTCCAATTCTCCTTTTTTTTTTTTAAATTCTCTCCTGTATATTTGAGAAGGGTCAAACATAAGGATACATATGTACACATGCCCATGTACAATGTTCATTTATTTCCATACTATTTTTCATAAATAATAAAAATTTTTAAATCTTGCAAAGTCAGCCTAGTCATTTTTCAAATGGGCATGTTCTGAACTCATGGGATCTAAATGACATTTTACTGTATTTTTAAGAATTCGTTATTATAGTACTTAAATATAACAATTGTAAATCTTTTAAAAACAAATGAATAAAAAGATGTTGTAGCGGGGGGCTAGGTGGTGCAGTGACTAGAGCTCCGGCCCTGGAGTCAGAAGGACCTGAGTTCGGATCCGGTCTCAGACACTTAACCCACACAAGCAAAAACCTAGCTGTGTGACCTTGGGCAAGTTACTTAACCCCAATTGCCCTAAAAGGGGCGGCTAGGTGGCACAGTGAGTAAGAGCACCAGCCTCGGAGTTGGGATGACCCAAGATCAAATCCGGCCTCAGAAAATGAGCACCCACACATAAATAATGACTAGCTGTGTAACCTTGAGCAAGTTACTTAACCCCAATTGCTTTAAAAAAATGTTGTAAATGGCCTTTTGCCTGGCATTGGCATTCACTACACTTATCTATATGGCTTATATATTAAAATTGTACTTAGAAATCCCTTGAAAGAAATGACCCACAGAAAATTCTTGCTAAGTTAGCACAATAATCATGGATTAATGATCAGCTTGAGGGAACCTGAGATTGTTTTTCTTTTCTTTTCTTTTCTTTTTTAATTTTAGACTCAAACACTTAGAACACAACTACAGAATGTAGAAAAGAAAAAAAAAACATCATAAACTTAAATATTGGAACTTAAATGCAAAGTGAAAAAGGGGGAAAATATGTCATGTGCATAGCAGAATATAAGAGAGGATTCAAAATATGTAACAATAAATATTCATTTCAAAAAAGTCTATATGATAAATATTACATGTTGCTTAAAGAGCTGTCCATCTTTTCTTTGCATCCTTGTAAGCTTTCTTTTGTTCTCTGTTGTGCACTTTTTTGCTTTGTTCTTTTTTCCTTCCCCCTCCTCCAGAAGGTTACAATTAAGTATGGATGTATTTCTCTATAGCTATAGCTATAGCTACATACATATACATACATACATGTATACATATAGACAGACATATACTTTCCCAAACCTATTCTACTCCTGATCTTTGATTTTATGTATATACATATCTCTTGTTTCCTATCCCTCCAGCCTCCTCTACTTTACTTCTAACCACTACCTTGCCCTCCAGTAACTTGCCTACCCCCCTCCAAGTATCCCTCCCTTCTCTTCCTATTCCCATAAATCTAAACACCCTCTGCTCTAAAGATCCCTCCGTTGTGTTCTCCCTCCTCCCTATCCCCTTACCATTTTATTTCTTCTGAATTCAAAAGACTTTTATAGTCTTCTAAATATGTACATATTGTTCCCTATGAAAGTAGGAAATTGTGTCCAACCCTCCATGTCCATCTAATTTCTCTGTATCAATTCTTCTGCTTGCACCTCATTTGTATAAAATAATTACTCTTTTTAGCTATTCCTAAATGGTTTTACTTTTTAAATTCATGTTATACTCAGGATTACTCCAGTCTTTCTTATGAGCTACCAAATTATTAATAAAAATCTTACATTTTACATTTATAAAAAGTAAATGGTCTATCCTTACTGAAACCCTTGTAATCAATTTTTGGTCTGTACTTTATGTTTCTCTTGTCTCTTACATGTTAATCTGTTCAGGGTTTTGTTTTGTTTTTAACAAAGTCTTGAAAATCTAGCAGTTGATTAAATATCCATTTTTTTCCCATTCAGGATTATGCTTAACTTTGCTGGGTGTGGTATTTTTGCCCAGAGCCTCAGTTCTTTTGCTTTTAGATATATAGTATTATGTATATGTATATGTATATACAATTATATATAGTAATATATAGTATATTATAGATATATAGTATAAAAGACCTGCAATCCTTTAATGTCTCTGCTCCTAGGTCTTGTGATTCTAATTGTGATGCCATCATATTTAAATTGCTTTATTCTTGTTATTTTTTATATTTAATATTTTATTCTAACTTTTATATTCATTACACAGCATCTACCACTTTACTGGATAATATATCAATCAATAAATTCAGTAGTCTTTTTTTAAATTTAAGCAGATGCTTTATTAACTTCTGTTTTACATCAATCATTTCCACCAGATTTTGAGTTACAAATCATTTCCTGCCCCCCCTCCCATTTTTCCCCTACCCACCCTCCCAGAATAGCAGTCCTGCAAGATATCGCTTCCTCCAATCTGCTCTCTCTCATAACATCTCCCATACCCCCTTCGACTTTTCCATTAGAGGAAGGTGAATCTTTGTGTCCCAATGCCTGCACATCTTATCTCCCAATTACAAGCAAAAGAGTATTAATAATAGTATTTATATATATATTTGAAACATTTAGTCTTAAGACCTTGAATTTCAGATCCATTTCCTTCCTCCCTTGTCACCCATTCCCTCTGGGGAGATAAGTAATTCAGTATATGTTGTACATGTCTAGCTATGCAAAACATTATCATAGTAGATATATTGTACAAGGCTGCTTATAATTCCCTCCCACTCGTCCCACACCCCCACCTGGTCCATTCCCTACTTGATCCTGTCCCTCTCCAATACTGGGTATTTCCAACCTGCCCTCGCCCCAAGGATGCCCTCCCATCCATCATCCCTCCTCTCATCCCCCTTTCCCCTATTCTGTCTGCTGTAGGTTGAGATATCCCATTTAGCATGTATGTCATTCTCTCCCAGAACCAAATTCAATGAGAATGTGGTTTTGCCTTTTTGACTTCCTATTCTTCCCCTCCTCTGCAGCCACTTCCCCTTGCTTCTTCTACATGAAATAGTTTACCCTACCCTGTCTCTCCCCATCTCCTCTTGCCACTTTCCTCTCTCACCTCATAATTTCACCCCTTGAGTATCCTCCCTTCCCAACAAATTCAACGTCTGCCCTCTATCCATATATAACTGTAAGCATATACACACACATTCAATATGTATTCGTATGACCATACACCCTTATTCCATTATTTTCATACTGAGAAAGATTTCATCAGTCATAGTTATTGTTTTTCCATAAAGGAATGTAAATAGTTCAACTTTGATAAGTTCCTTTTGATTTGTTTTCCCTGATTACCTTCTCAGGCATCTCTTGCTTCTTGTGTCTGGATGTCAAATTTTCTATTCAATTCTGGTTTTTTCTTTAAGAAAGCTTGAGGGGGGGGCGGAGCCAAGATGGCAGAGTAGAAACAGCTCATCCAAGGCACTCTGGCCCCAGATTCCCCCCAAAATATGTAAAAAAGGACTCTGAACAACTTCTGGAGCCCCAGCACCCACAGAACGACACAGAGAAGCTAACCTCCCGCTGAGGACAGCCCAGCAGCCCTGCAGGAAGGACCAGCGCAGCGGTCTGGGAACCATCAGCGTGCAACGCGCAGAGTGCAAGAAACAGAGCCGAGCAGAGCCCAGGTCTGTGTGAGCCGAGGTTTTAGCCCGAGGGCGGAAGGGCCAGCAGCCGGCTGGAGGAACCCCAGAACACCAGGCAGCCATGGCGACTCCAGAATTATCAACCTAGACATGCCTAGGACAAAGTAAGAGGTTAGTGTCCTATGGACTTTGGGACCTGTAGTTGGGGGAATGCGTCAGCTCCCTCCCCTGGGGGCTAGAAGCCACTGAGGAGACACTCCATTTTGTAGTTTTCAGAGGTGGCTCCAGCTCCTGGCCTGCGAATTAATTGTAGGGAGATCCAGCGATCAGTCTTGGGGGGTAATCGCTCTTGCTTTAACCTCCCTGGATCTGGATTGTGATCTAGGGTGGAAGTCGTGGGTGGGTTTACAGCTTGCCAGAAACGGAAGGTGTCCCCCACATGTTTGGGACGAAAATTCCTCTATCTGGCCTTAAAGCCATAGTGTGGCAACAAGCCCAAAAGTCAGGTAATCAAGTGGCAAAATGCCAAGGCAAAGGAAACAGAAAAAATGCAACCCTAGACTCCTATTTTGGGGGCACAGAGCGGGAAAAGGACTATGAGGTCAGAAGTCCTGTTCCAAAAGCCCCAGGGGAATACATGAGCGGGTTGCAGGCCATAGAGGACCTTAAGAAGGACTTTAAAAATCAAATAAGAGAAGTGGAGGAAAAATTGGAAAGAGAAATGAGAAGGATGCAGGAAAAGTATGGAATGAGGGTCAACAGCCTGACTGAGGAAAACAACACCTTAAAAAATAGACTAGCTCAAATGGCAAAGGAGGCCCAAAAGGGCAATGAGGAGAATAATGCCTTAAAAAGTCGAATTTGCCAGATGGAAAAAGAATCTCAAAAGTTCACTGAGGAGATTCATTCCTCAGAGTTAGACTGGAGCAAATGGAAACTAATGACTTTATGAGAAATCAAGATGCTGTTAAGCAGATCCAAACAAATGAAAGATTAGAAGGCAATGTGAAATATCTCATGGGAAAAACCACTGACCTGGAAAATAGACCCAGGAGAGACAATTTAAAAATTATTGGACTACCCGAAAGCCATGATCAAAGAAAGAACCTAGAAATCACCCTTCAAGAAATTCTCAAGAAAAATTGCCCTGATGTTTTAGATCCAGAGGGCAAAATAGAGCTTGAAAGAATCCACAGATCACCTCCTGAAAAGATCCCAAAAAGAAAACTCCCAGGAATATTATAGCCAGGTTCCAGAATCCCCAGATCAAGGAGAAAATACCACAAGCAGCCAGGAAGAAACAATTTCAATATTGTGGAAACACAATCAGAATCGCCCAGGACCTGGCAGCTTCTACACTGAGGGATCGAAGGGCGTGGAATATGATATTCCAGAGAACAAAAGAGCTGAGAATGAACCCAAGGGTCACCTGCCCAGTAAAACTGAGTATTTAGTTTCAGGGGAAAATATGGTCATTCAGTGGAATAGAGGACTTTCAAGCATTCTTGAGGAAAAAACCAGAATTGAATAGAAAATTTGATATCCAGACACAAGAAGCAAAAGATGCCTGAGAAGGTAATCAGGGAAAAGAAATCAAAAGGAACTTATGAAAGTTGACCTATTTACATTCCTATATGGAAAAACAATAACTGTGAGTGATGATATCTTTCTCATTATGAAAATAATGGAAGAAGGGTGTGTGGTCATATGAATACATATGTGAATGTATGTGTATATGGATAGAGGGCATAGGTTGAATTTGTTGGGAAGGGAGAATACTCAAGGGATGATGAGGTGAGAGGAAAGTGGCAAGAGGAGATGGGGAGAGACAGGGTAGGGTAAACTATCTCATGTAGAAGAAGCAAGGGGCAGTGGTTGCAAGGGAGGGGGAGAATAGGAAGGGAAAAAAACGGCAAATCCACATTCTCATTGAATTTGGTTCAGGGAGAGAATGACATACATCCTAAATGGGGTATCTCAACCTGTGGCAGAATAGGGGGAAGGGGGATGAGAGGAGGGAAGATTGATGGGAGGGCATCCTTGGGGGGAGGGGAGGTTGGAAGTACCCAGTATAGAAGAGGGACAGGATCATGTGGGGAATGGACCAGGTGGGGGGTGGGATGAGTGGGAGGGAATTATAAGCAGCCTTGTACAATATATCTACTATGATAATGTTTTGCATAGCTAGACATTTGCAACATATACTGAATTACTTATCTCCCCAGAGGGAATGGGTGACAAGGGAGGAAGGAAATGGATCTGAAAATCGAGGTCTTAACATTAAATGTTTCAAATATATATAAATACTAAAAAAAAAAAATAAAGAGGATGAAACAATAAAAAACAAAACAAAACAAAACAAAACAAAAAGAATGCTTGAAAGTCCTCTATTCCACTGAATGACCATATTTTCCCCTGAAAGAAGATACTCACTTTTGCTGGGTAGGTGACCCTTGGGTTCATTCCCAGCTCTTTTGCCCTGTGTAATATCATATTCCATGCCCTTCAATCCCTCAGTGTAGAAGCTGCCAGGTCCTGTGCTATTCTGATTGTGTTTCCACAATATTGAAATTGTTTCTTCCTGGCTGCTTGTAGTATTTTCTCCTTGATCTGGGAGTTCTGGAACCTGGCTATAATATTCCTGGGAGTTTTCTTTTTAGGATCTTTTTCAGGAGGTGATTGGTGGATTCTTTCAACTGTTTTGCCCTGTGGATCTAAAACATCAGGGCAATTTTCCTTGAGAATTTCTTGAAGGGTGATTTCTAGGTTCTTTCTTTGATCATGGCTTTCAGGTAGTCCAATAATTTTTAAATTGTCTCTCCTGGATCTGTTTTTCCAGGTCAGTGGTTTTTCCCATGAGATATTTCATATTGCCTGCTAATCTTTCATTTGTTTGGATCTGCTTAACGACATCTTGATTTCTCTTAAAGTCATTAGCTTCCATTTGGTCCAGTCTTAACTCTGAAGGAATGAATCTCCTCAGTGAACTTTTGAGATTCTTTTTCCATCTGGCAAATTCGACTGTGTAAGGCATTCTTCTCCTCATTGCTCTTTTGGGCCTCCTTTGCCATTTGAGTTAGTCTGTTTTTTAAGGTGTCGTTTTCCTCAGTCAGGCTGTTGACCCTCATTTCATACTTTTCCTGCATCCTTCTCATTTCTCTTCCCAATTTTTCCTCCACTTCTCTTATTTGATTTTTTTTTTTTTAAAGCAGTTGGGGTTAAGTAACTTGCTCAAGGTTACACGGCTAGTCATTTGATTTATGCGTGGGTGCTCATTTTCTGAGGCCGGATCTGATCTTGGGTCATCCAAACTCCAAAGCCGGCGCTCTTACTCACTGCGCCACCTAGCCGCCCCTTTAGGGCAATTGGGGTTAAGTAACTTGCCCAAGGTTAAACGGCTAGGTTTTTGTTTGTGCGGATTAAGTGTCGGAGGCTGGCTCCAAACTCAGGTCCTTCTGATTCCAGGGCCGGCGCTCTATTCACTGCGCCACCTAGCCGCCCCTCTCTTATTTGATTTTTAAAGTCCTTCTTAAGGTCCTCTATGACCTGCAACCCGCTCATGTTTTCCCCTGGGCCTTTTGGAGCAGGACTTCTGACCTCACAGTTCTCTTCCCCTATGCTTAGACCCACTTTGCCTCCAAAGTAGGAGCCTAGGGTTGCATTTTTCTGTTTAATTTGTTTCCTTTGCCTTGGCATGTTGCCACTTAATTACTTGACTTTTGGGCTTGTTGCCACACTATGGCTTTGCGGCCAGATAGGGGAATTTTCATCCCAAACATGTGGGGAGACAAATTCTGTTTCTGGCAAGCTGGAAACCCATCCAGGACCTCCACCCCAAATCACAATCCAGATCCAGGGAGGTTAAAGCAAGAGAGATTACCCCCAAGTCTGATTGCTGGCTCTCCCTACAGTTTGCAGGCCAGGAGCTGGAGCTGCCTCTGAAAACTACAAAATGGCGTGTGTCCTCAGTGGCTTCTAGCCCCCAGGGGAGGAAGCCGACGCAGTCCCCAAATATTGGTCCCAAAGTCCATAGGGCACTAACCTCTCACTTTGTCCTAGGTATGTTTATGTTGATAATTCTGGAATCACCACAGCTGCTGGTGTTCTGGGGTCCCTCCAGATGGCCGCTGGCCCTGCTGCCCTGGGGCTAAAACCGGGACTCATGTGCTCGGCTGTGTTCCGCTCCCTATGCTCTGCACACTGCCCTGCCGTCTCCCAGAGTGCTGAGCTGGCCCTCCATGCAGGGCTGCTGGGCTGCCCTCAGCGGGAGGTTAGCTTCTCTGTGTCGTTCTGTGTGTGCTGGGGCTCCAGAACTTGTTCATATTCCCCATTTACATAGTTTGGAGGTGATCTGGGGGGAGAGTGGTTTGGATGAGCTGTTTCTACTCCACTATCTTGGCTCTGCCCCCTATTCTTGTTATTTTTAATATCTTATTCTTGAGCTGGGGATCTCAGAATTTGACTTAATATTCCTATGAATTTTCCTCATAGGATCTCTTTTGAGTGTTGATCAATGGATTTTTTATTCTATTCTTACTTTTTGTGCTTGTCCTATTCAGGGCAATTTTCTTTAATTATTTCTTGTATTATTGTATCATGATTCTTTTTATTTTGATCACAGCTTTCAGTTAGCTCGATTATTTTTGTTTTCTTCTCGATCTATATTGTTTTTTTTTTTTTTTTGCCTTTTGGAGGGCAATTGGGGTTAAGTAACCTGCCCAAGGTTACACAGCTAGGTTTTTGTTTGTGTGTGTTAAGTGTCTGAGGCCGGATCTGAACTCAGGTCCTTCTGACTCCAGGGCTGACACTCTACTCACTGCGCCACCTAGCCGCCCCATCGATCTATATTCTTATAAGATGTTTTGCATTCTCTTTTATTTTTTCATTATTCATATTTTATTTAATTATTTCTTGATATCTTGTGGTTTCACTGACTTCAGTTTGCTCAGTTCTAATTTTTAAGGTGTGAGTTTCTTCCTTAAGATTCTGAATCTTCTTTTCCAATTGATTGACTTTCCTTTCATAATTTTTTTCTTGAATTATTCTTACTTTTTTTTAGTTTTCCCTCCATCTCTGTCATTTGATTGTTTTTAATTAAACAAATGCTTTATTAACTTCTGGTTTACATCAATTCAGTATGTGTTGAACATGTATAGGTATGCAAAACATTACCATAGTAGATGTATTATAAAAGACTGCTTATATTTCCCTCCCACCTGTCTCACCTCCCACCTGGTACATTCCCTACTTTGATTCTGTCCCTCTTTGATAGTGGGTACTTCCAATCACCCCTCCCCCCAGAATGCCCTCCCCTCCATCATCCGCCTTCTCATCCTCCTTTCCCCTACTCAGGAGAGTGAGTGAGGGTAAGATATTCCATTTAGTATGCATGTGATTCTCTCCTTGAGCCAACTTCGATGAGAATATGCTTTTGCCTTTTTGCCTTCCTGTTCTTCCCCTCCCCTGCAACTACTTACCCTTGCCTCTTCTTCATGAGATAGTTTACCCTACCCTGTCTCTCTCCATCTCCTCTTGCCACTTTCCTCTGTCACCTCTTGACTTCACCCCTTAAGAATCATCCCTTCCTTGGGGCGGCTAGGTGGCACAAATTTTCTATTCAGCTCTGTTTTTTTTTTTATCAAGAATGCTTGAAAGTCCTCTATTCCACTGAATGACCATATTTTCCCCTGAAACAAGATACTCAGTTTTGCTGGGTAGGTGACCCTTGGCTTCAATTCCCACTCTTTTGCCCTCTGGAATATCATATTCCATGCCCTTTGATCCCTCAGTGTAGAAGCTGCCAGGTCCTGGCTATTCTGATTGTGTTTCCACAATATTGAAATTGTTTCTTCCTGGCTGCTTGGAGTATTTTCTCCTTGATATGGGAGTTCTGGAGCCTGGCTATAATATTCCTGGGAGTTTTCTTTTTGGGATCTTTTTCAGGAGGTGATTGGTGGATTCTTTCAACCTCTATTTCCCCCACTGGGTCTAAGACATCAGGGCAATTTTCCTTGATAATTTCTTTAAGGATGATTTCTAGATTCTTTCTTTGATCATGGCTTTCAGGTAGTCCAATAATTTTTAAATTATCTCTCCTGGATCTATTTTCCAGGTCAATGGTTTTTCCCATGAGATATTTCACATTGCCTTCTATTCTTTCATTTGTTTGGATCTGTTTAATAGTATCTTGAGTTCTCATAAAGTCATTAGCTTCCATTTGCTCCAGTGTAACTCCGAAGGAATGACTCTCCTCAGTGAGCTTTTGAGATTCTTTTTCCATCTGGAAATTTGACTTTTTAAGGCATTCTTCTCCTCATTGCATTTCTGAGCCTCCTTTGCCATTTGAGTTAGTCTATTTTTTAAGGTCTTGTTTTCCTCAGTCAGGCTGTTGACTGTCATTTCATACTTTTCTTGCATTTTTTTCATTTCTCTTCCCAAATTTTCCCCCACTTCTATTATCTGCTTCTTAAGGTCCTCTATGGCCTGTACCCAGCTTGTATTTTCATTTGGGGCTTTTGGTGTAGGAATTCTGACCTCACAGTCCTCCTCCATGCTTTGAGCTTCTTTGCCCCTAAAATAGGAGTCCAATGTTGAACTTTTCTGTTTATTTTGTTTCATTTGCCTTGGCATGTTGCCACTTAATTACTTGATTTTTGGGCTTGTTGCCACAATAGGACTCTGCCACCAGACAGGGGAGCTTCCTCCCAAACGTGGGGTCTTCACAACTTCTGCCAGTTGGGTGGCCTCTGTAAAGCCTCCACCCACTCTGGCAAATTGAATACCCACTCCAAACTTCCCCCCCAGACCACTATCCAGATCCAGGCAGTTTAAAGCAAGAGTGATTAACCCCCAGACTGATTGCTGGATCTCCCTACAGTTTGCAGACCAGGAGCTAGAGCCAGTACTGACACTGCAAAATGGCTTCTGTGCAGCTGTTTCTTCGGCAGCTTTTCGCCCCCGGGGGAGGAAGCCACGTGTTCCCCAAATAGTGGTCCCAAAGTCCATAGGGCACTAACCTCTCACTTTGTCCTAGGCATATCTGTGCTGATAATTCTGGAATTGCCACAATTGCTGGTGTTTTGGGGTCCCTCCAGCCGGCTGAAGGCCTGGCCGCCCTGGGGCTAAAACCACGGACCTGGGCTCAGCTCTGCCCACTGTGCTGTAGGTTCCCAGCTCACTGTGCTGCCTGCTCTCAGAGTGCTGCGCTTGTTGCTGCCTGCAGGGCTGCTGGGCTCTCCTCAGCAGGAGGTTAGCTTCTCTGTGCTGTTCTGTGGGTGCTATCACTCCAGAAGTTGTTCAGAGTCACCTTTCACATTATTTGAAATTTGTGTCGGGCAGAGCACATTGGAAATGCTGTTTCTACTCTGCCATCTTGGCTCTGCCCCCTCTGTCATTTGATTTTTGAAGTCTTTTTTAAAAATCTATCAGTTCTTTTTGAGTGACCATTTGATGTTGCTCTTTGGGGCAGAAGGGTTTTTTTTGTTTTTGTTTTTTGCTTCATTATCCTCCTCTGAAGATGAGCCCTGGTCTTCCCTGTTTCCATAATAATTGCTTTCTGTGGTTGGATTCTTTCTCCTTTGCTTATGCATTTTGTAATGAGCTTGATTTCTGTAATCACCTCTAGGCTTGGGGTATGGGGGATGGTACCTCTTGCCCCAGGCCTTCAATTCTCCCCTCTAGCCTGGAGCCAACGCCATACCTCCAACCTCCTGTAAGTGCCTACAGTCAGGGGCATTCTGCCCCCCTGCCTAGGCCCCCACAGAGCATGTCCTCTTTCCTTCTTGTCCCTACCCTTATTAGCAGAGGTTTCCTTCATCTTCCTCCACTCAGACACCCAACTCCCCTCACTATCCCAGGGGTAAAAGTTCTTCTGACTAGGTCAGATGCAGCCTCCCCAACCAGTTAACCCTAGGGTTTGCCTTGTTAAAGCAGACCCTAGCCTGGAGGTGTTTGCTCTTCACAGGTATTTTTCTGATCTTCTCAAATTATTGTAGAAGATCTCTGTTGTGTCACTATTCTGTTTTTTTTTTTTTATATTTACCTGCACTTTATTCTCCCTAAGGTGCTGTTTTATTTCCGTTGTGGGGGAAAATTGGAATTAGAAATGGAAAATTTCCTCTGCCATCTTTCGAGGATCCTTTCCAATCTATTTTTTAAGGAGTTCTTTCCTTCAGTGAATTTTTTTTAATTAAACAAATGCTTTATTAACTTCTGGTTTACATCATTCATTTCCACCAGATTGTGAGTTACATTTTCCCACCATTTTTTCCCTACCCACCAACCCAGAATAGCAGTCCCATCAGATATCCCCTCATGCAATCTGCTCTCTCCCATATCTTCTCCCATACCGCCTTCGACTTTGCCATTAGGGAAAAGTGAATCTCTGAGCCCTAATGCCTGGACATCTTATGAAACATTTAATTTTAAAACTTTGATTTTCAGATCCATTCCCTTTCTCCCTTGTCACCCACTCCCTCTGAGAAGATAAGCAATTCAGTATGTATTGTATATGTATATCTATGAAAAACATTACCATAGTAGATATATTGTAAAAGACTGCTTATATTTCCCTCCCACCTGTCTCACCTCCCACCTGGTCCATTCCCTACTTTGATCCTGTCCCTCTTTGATAGTGGGTACTTCTAACCTCCCCTCTCTCCAGAATGCCCTCCCCTCCATCATCTCCCCTCTCATCCCCCTTTCCCCTACTCAGGAGAGTGAGTGAGGGTAAGATATTCCATTTAGTATGTATGTGATTCTCTCCTTGAGCCAACTTCAATGAGAATATGCTTTTGCCTTTTTGCCTTCCTGTTCTTCCCCTCCCCTGCAACTACTTCCCCTTGCCTCTTCTACATGAGATAGTTTGCCCTACCCTGTCTCTCTCCATCTCCTCTTGCCATTTTCCTCTCTCACCTCTTGACTTCACCCCTTAAGAATCATCCCTTCCTTGGGGCTTCTAGGTGGCGCAGCAAGCAGAGAGCCAGCCCCGGAGCCAGAAGGACCTGAGCCCAGATCTGGCCCCAGACACCCAACACACAAACAAAAACCCAGCCACGTGAACCTAGGCAAGTCACCCAACCCCAATTGCCCTCCAAAAAAAAATGATAACCATCCCTTCCCATCAAATTCAACCTGTGCCCTCTATCCATGTATACCTGTGAACATATGCCATGTACCCTTCTTCATTTTCATAATGAGAAAGGTTTCATCAAACACAGTTTTTGTTTTTCCATGTAGGACTGTAAATAGTCCAACTTTGATAAGTTCCTTTTGATTTCTTTTCCTTGATTACCTTCTCAAGCATCTCTTGCTTCTTGTGTCTGAATGTCAAATTTTCTCTTCCACTCTTCCCAAATTTTCCCCCACTTCTCTTATCTGCTTCTTAAGGTCCTCTATGGCCTGTAGCCAGCTTGTATTTTCATTTGGGGCTTTTGGTGCAGGAGTTCTGATCTCACAGTCCTCCTCCATGCTTTGAGCCTCTTTGCCCCTAAAATAGGAGTCCAATGTTGAACTTTTCTGTTTATTTTGTTCCGTTTGCCTAGGCTTATTGCCACTTAATTACTTGGTTTTGGGGCTTGTTGCCACAGTAGGACTCTGCCACCAGACAGGGGAGCTTCCTCCCAAACGTGGGGTCTTCACAACTTCTGCCAGTTGGGTGGCCTCTGTAAAGCCTCCACCCACTCTGGCAAGTTGGATACCCACACCAAACTTCCCCCCCAGACCACAATCCAGATCCAGGCAGTTTAAAGCAAAAGTGATTAACCCCCAGACTTATTGCTGGATCTTCCTACAGTTCACAGACCAGGAGCTAGAGCCACTACTGAAGCTGCAAAATGGCTTCTGTGGGCGGAGCCAAGATGGCGGAGTAGAAACAGCTCCTCCAAGCCTCTCTGCCCCCAGATTCTCCACAAACTATGTAAAAAAGGACTCTGAAAAACTTCTGGAGCCCCAGCACCCACAGAACGACACAGAGAAGCTAACCTCCTGCTGAGGACAGCCCAGCACCCTGCAGGAAGGACCAGCGCAGTGGTCTGGGAGCCGGCAGCGCGCAGAGCGCAGGAGCCGAGCCGAGCCCAGGTCCACTTGAGCCGAGGTTTTAGCCCCAGGGCGGCAGGGCCAGCAGCCGGCTGGAGGAACCCCAGAACACCAGGAACTGTGGCGACCCCAGAATTATCAACATAGACTTGCCTAGGACAAAGTAAGAGGTTAGTGTCCCATGGACTTTGGGACCTGTATTTGGGGAATGCGTCAGCTCCCTCCCCTGGGGGCTAGAAGCTGCTGAGGAGACACGCCACTTTGTAGTTTTCAGAGGCATTTCTGGCTCCCAGCCTACAAATCGTGGGGAGATCCAGCGATCAGTCTTGGGGGGTAATCGCTCTTGCTTTAACCTCCTGGATCTGGATTGTGATCTAGGGTGGAAGTTGTGGGTGGGTTTACAGCTTGCCAGAAACGGAAGTTGCCCCCCACACGTTCGGGACGAAAATTCTTCTATCTGGCCTTAAAGCCATAGTGTGGCAACAAGCCCAAAAGTCAAGCAATTAAGTGGCAACATGCCAAGGCAAAGGAAACAGAAAAATGCAACCCTAGACTCCTATTTTGGGGGCATAGAGCAGGAAAAGGACTGTGAGGTCAGAAGTCCTGCTCCAAAAGGCCCAGGGGAAAACATGAGCAGGTTGCAGGCCATAGAGGACCTTAAGAAGGACTTTAAAAATCAAATAAGAGAAGTGGAGGAAAAATTGGAAAGAGAAATGAGAAGGATGCAGGAAAAGTATGAAATGAGGTCAACAGCCTGACTGAGGAAAACAACACCTTAAAAAATAGACTAACTCAAATGGCAAAGGAGGCCCAAAAGGGCAATGAGGAGAAGAATGCCTTAAAAAGTCGAATTTGCCAGATGGAAAAAGAATCTCAAAAGTTCACTGAGGAGATTCATTCCTTCAGAGTTAGACTGGAGCAAATGGAAGCCAGTGACTTTATGAGAAATCAAGATGCTGTTAAGCAGATCCAAACAAATGAAAGATTAGAAGGCAATGTGAAATATCTCATGGGAAAAACCACTGACCTGGAAAATAGATCCAGGAGAGACAATTTAAAAATTATTGGACTACCTGAAAGCCATGATCAAAGAAAGAACCTAGAAATCACCCTTCAAGAAATTCTCAAGGAAAACTGCCCTGATGTTTTAGATCCAGAGGGCAAAATAGAGGTTGAAAGAATCCACCGATCACCTCCTGAAAAAGATCCCAAAAAGAAAACTCCCAGGAATATTATAGCCAGGTTCCAGAATCCCCAGATCAAGGAGAAAATACTACAAGCAGCCAGGAAGAAACAATTTCAATATTGTGGAAACACAATCAGAATAGCCCAGGACCTGGCAGCTTCTACACTGAGGGATCGAAGGGCATGGAATATGATATTCCAGAGGGCAAAAGAACTGGGAATGAACCCAAGGGTCACCTACCCAGCAAAACTGAGTATTTTGTTTCAGGGGAAAATATGGTCATTCAGTGGAATAGAGGACTTTCAAGCATTCTTGAGGAAAAAACCAGAATTGAATAGAAAATTTGACATCCAGACACAAGAAGCAAGAGATGCCTGAGAAGGTAATCAGGGAAAAGAAATCAAAAGGAACTTATCAAAGTTGAACTATTTACATTCCTATATGGAAAAGCAATATCTGTAACTGATGATATCTTTCTCACTATGAAAATAATGGAAGAAGGGGGTGTGGTCATACGAATACATATGTGAATGTGTGTGTATATGGTTACAGTTATATATGGATAGAGGGCATAGGTTGATTTTGTTGGGAAGGGAGAGTACTCAAGGGATGAAATTATGAGGTGAGAGAGGAAAGTGGCAAGAGGAGATGGGGAGAGACATGGTAGGGTAAACTATCTCATGTAGGGGAAGTGGGTGCAAAGGAGGGGGAGAATAAGGAAGGCTAAAAAGGCAAAACCACATTCACATTGAATTTGGTTCAGGGAGAAAATGACATACATACTAAATGGGATATCTCAACCTGCAGCAGGATAGGGGGAAGGGGGATGAGAGGAGGGATGATGGAAGGGAGGGCATCCTTGGGGTGAGGGGAGGTTGGAAGTACCCACTATAGAAGAGGGACAGGATCATGTAGGGAATGGACCAGGTGGGGGGTGGGATGAGTGGGAGGGAATTATAAGCAGCCTTGTATAATATATCTACCATGATAATGTTTTGCATAGCTAGACATGTACAACATATACTGAATTACTTATCTCCCAAGAAGGAATGGGTGACAAGGGAGGAAGGAAATGGATCTGAAATTCGAGGTCGTAACATTAAATGTTTCAAATATATATATAAATACTATTATTAATACTCTTTTGCCTATAATTGGGAGATAAGATGTGCAGGCATTGGGACACAAAGATTCATCTTCCTCTAATGGAAAAGTCGATGGGGGTATGGGAGAAGGTATGGGAGAGAGCAGATTGGAGGAAGAGATATCTTGTGGGACTGCTATTCTGGGAGGTTGGGTAGGGGAATAATGGGGGGAAATTGATTGTAACTCAAAATCTGGCGGAAATGAATGATGTAAAACAGAAGTTAATAAAGTATTTGTTTAAAAAAAATGGCTTCTGTGCAGCTGTTTCTTCAGCAGCTTTTTGCCCCCAGGGGAGGAAGCCACGTGTTCCCCAAATACTGGTCCCAAAGTCCATAGGGCACTAACCTCTCACTTTGTCCTAGGCATATCTGTGCTGATAATTCTGGAATCACCACAAATGCTGGTGTTCTGGGGTTCCACCAGCCAGTTGAAGGCCTGGCTGCCCTGGGGCTAAAACCGCGGACCTGGGCTCAGCTCTATGGGCTGCGCTGTTGGTTCCCAGCACTCTGTGCTGCCTGCTCTCAGAGCGCTGCACTTGTTGCTCCCTGCAGGGCTGCTGGGCTGTCCTCAGCAGGAGGTTAGCTTCTCTGTGCCGTTCTGTGGGTGCTGTGGCTCCAGAAGTTGTTCGGAGCTCCCTTTCACGTTGTTTGAAATTTGTGTGGGGCAGAGCAGATTGGAAATGCTGTTTCTACTCCGCCATCTTGGCTCTGCCTTCCAGGCATAGTTCTAGAAGAAATCTGAGGCTTGCAAGCCAGGCAGTCGGTGGAGGAAGGATCCCGGGCAGGAAGGAGCGGAAGGTGTGGCTACGCCAGACGAGGACTCGCTCCCGGTGGGTGGCAGTGGCAGTAGTGGCGGTGGCAGTGTGTTGTGTAGGGAGGAAGGCATCTCAGCCAGCCAGGTGCTCCCGCCTAGGCAGAGGCTCGGAGGCTGCAGCGCCAACACCCTTTCAGTGAATTTTTGTGCCTCTTTTACCATCAGATCAATTGTTTTTCAAGGTATTATTTTCTTCAGTATTTTTGTGCCTTATTTTTTTTCCAAACTATTCATTCTATTTTCATAATTTTCTTGCATAACTCACTTCTTTTCATAATTTTCCCCTTAAAATTCTTAACACTTTCTTTAGTTCTTCTAGGAATTCCTGTTGGGTTTATGTCCAATTAGCATTTCTCTTAGAGGTTTTGGTTGCGTCTGTTTTCACATTGTCTTCTCCTGAGTTTGTGTCTTGGTCTTCCCTATCACCATAGTAGATTTTTATGATCGAGTTATTTTTCTTTCCCCCAGTCTAGTTTAATTTTATGTTAAAGTTGGTCTCTCCTCACATGGGAGTGGGGAGGCAGTGTCCCAAGCTTCAGGCTGTTTTCAGAGCTAGTTCTAGGGGTCTGTAAGTTTTTGGTGATTCCAAGATGTTATGATCCAGGGAGAGGCATAGTCAGTATTCTCCGGGTCTATGTTCTAGTCTTTCCCCAGCAAGGTGTCCCTGCTCTCCGGCAACTGTGAGCTCTAGCACTCCTCTCAGCCCTGGAAGTATGGCCAGGGCCCCTTTTCACTTGTGACTGATGACAATTACTCCTTTCCACAGTTCCAGCAAGGGAAGAGGCCCCAGAAGGCTAAGAGCCCCTGAAGAGGCCACTGCTGTTGTCTTGGCTACCTCTAAGGCCTGTATCTGGTGGCGCTGCTGGTGCTATTGTGGGTACTCCAAGCTGGCTCCCACCCTAGTGTCATAGACCTCTCCTCGGCTGGAGAAATGTCTCACACTTATCTTTTGTTGGCTTTGCCACTCCAGAGATCAGTTTGACATGTTATTTTTCTGTTGTTTGAAGGGGAATGTTGGGAGAGTTTAGCTGGGCTGCTACTTATACTCTGCCATTTTGGCTCTGCCCCCACTATGTTCTACTTTGTCTGGCAGTTCATTCCATTTTTTTCTATTAAACCAATGCTTTATTAAATTCTGGTTTACATCATTCATTTCCACCAGATTTTGAGTTACAATTTTCCCCCCACTTTTCCCCTACCCACCACCCCAGAATAGCAGTCTCACTAGATATCCCCGCATCCAATCTGCTCTCTCCCATATCTTCTACTATACCCCCTTGGATTTTGCCATCAGGGCAATGTGAATCTCTGAGCCCCAATGACTGGACATCTTATGGAACATTTAATTTTAAAACTTCATCTGTCATCTCATCCCCCTTCCCCCTATTCTGCTGTAGGTTGAGATATCCCATTTAGCATGTATGTCATTCTCTCCCAGAACCAAATTCAATGAGAATGTGGTTTTGCCTTTTTTGCATTCCTATTCTTCCCCTCCCTTACAACCACTTCCCCTTGCTTCTTCTACATGAGATAGTTTACCCTACCCATTCTCTCCCCATCTCCTCTTGTCACTTCCCTCTCTCACCTCATAATTTCACCCCTTAAGTATCATCCCTTCCCAACAAATTCAACCTGTGCCCTCTATCCATGTATAACTGTAAACATATATACACACATTCACATATGTATTCATATGACCATACACCCTTCTTCCATTATTTTCATACTGAGAAAGATTTAATCAGTCATAGTTATTGTTTTTCCATGTAGGAATGTAAATAGTTCAACTTTGATAAGTTCCTTTTGATTTCTTTTCCCTGATTACCTTCTCAGGCATCTCTTGCTTCTTGCATCTGGAAGTCAAATTTTCTATTCAACTCTGGTTTTTTCCTCAAGAATGCTTGAAAGTGGGGCGGCTAGGTGGCACAGTGAATAGAGTGCCGGCCCTGGAATCAAAAGGACCTGAGTTCGGAGCCGGCCTCCGACACTTAATCTGCACAAACAAAAACCTAGCTGTGTAACCTTGGGCAAGTTACTTAACCCCAATTGCCCTAAAGGGGCGGCTAGGTGGCGCAGTGAGTAAGAGAGCCGGCTTTGGAGTTTGGATGACCCGAGATCAGATCCGGCCTCAGAAAATGAGCACCCACGCATAAATCAAATGACTAGCCGTGTAACCTTGAGCAAGTTACTTAACCCCAATTGCTTTAAAAAAAAAAAAAAAGAATGCTTGAAAATCCTCTATTCCACTGAATGACCATATTTTCCCCTGAAACAAGATACTCAGTTTTGCTGGGTAGGTGACCCTTGGGTTCATTCCCAGTTCTTTTGCCCTCTGGAAAATCATATTCCATGCCCTTTGATCCCTCAGTGTAGAAGCTGCCAGGTCCTGGGCTATTCTGATTGTGTTTCCACAATATTGAAGTTGTTTCTTCCTGGCTGCTTGTAGTATTTTCTCTTTGATTGGGGGATTCTCGAACCTGGCTATAATATTCCTGGGAGTTTTCTTTTTAGGATCTTTTTCAGGAGGTGATCTGTGGATTCTTTCAACCTCTATTTTGCCCTCTGGATCTAAAACATCAGGACAGTTTTCCTTGAGAATTTCTTGAAGGGTGATTTCTAGGTTCTTTCTTTGATCATGGCTTTCAGGTAGTCCAATAATTTTTAAATTGTTTCTCCTGGATCTGTTTTTCCAGGTCAGTGGTTTTTCCCATGAGATATTTCACTTTGCCTTCTAATCTTTCATTTGTTTGGATCTGCTTAACAGCATCTTGATTTCTCATAAAGTCATTAGCTTTCATTTGCTCCATTCTAACTCTGAAGGAATCAATGTCCTCAGTGAACTTTTGAGATTCTTTTTCCATCTGGCAAATTCGACTTTATAAGGCATTTTTCTCCTCATTGCTCTTTTAGGCCTCATTTGCCATTTGAGTTATTCTATTTTTTAAGGTGTTGTTTTCCTCAGTCAGGCTCTTGACCCTCATTTCATACTTTTCCTGCATCCTTCTCATTTCTCTTCCCAATTTTTCCTCCACTTCTCTTATTTGATTTTTAAAGTCCTTCTTAAGGTCCTCTATGGCCTGAAACCCGCTCATGTTTTCCCCTGGGGCTTTTGGAGCAGGACTTCTGACCTCACAGTTGTCCTCTCACTCTATGCTTAGACCCACTTTGCCTCCAAAGTAGGAGTCTAGGGTTGCATTTTTCTGTTTAATTTGTTTCCTTTGCCTTGGCATGTTGCCACTTAATTACTTGACTTTTGGGCTTGTTGCCACAGTATGGCCTGGAGCAAGACAGGACCTCTTTCCCCGCATGTGTGTGGTGGGGGGGGGGTGCTCAACTTATGTTTCTGGTAAGCTATAAACCCACACACTACCTCCACCCCAGATCACAATCCAGATCCAGGGAGGTTAAAGCAAGAGAGATTACCCCCAAGACTGATCGCTGGATCTCCCTACAGTTCGCAGGCAAGGAGCTGGAGCTGCCTCTGAAAACTACAAAATGGAGTGTGTCCTCAGTGGCTTCTAGCCCCCAGGGGAGGAAGCTGATGCATTCCCCAAATACTGGTTCCTAAGTCCATAGGGTACTAACCTCTCACTTTGTCCTAGGCATATTTGTGCTGATAATTCTGGAATCACCACAGCTGCCTGGTGTTCTGGGGTCCCTCCAGCCGGCTGCTGGCCCAGCCGCCCTAGCGCTAAAACTGAGGCTCACACGGGTCTGGGCTCAGCTCCCAGAGTGCTATGCTGTTGTTTCCTAGCTTGCTGTGCTGCCTGCTCTCAGAGCACTGTGCTCGCCGCTCCCTGCTGGGCTGTCCTCAGCGGGAGGTTAGCTTCTCTGTGTAGTTCTGTGGGTGCTGGGGCTCCAGATGTTGTTCAGAGTCCCTTTTTACATTATTTGGAAGTTGTATGGGGCAGAGCACCTTGGAAGTGCTATTTCTACTCCACCATCTTGGCTCCGCCCCCCAGTTCATTCCATTTTTGAACAAACCTAATTGTTAGGAAGTTTTTTTCCTTAGATGCATTTCTCTTCCTTCTCTCGAATTTTCACTCATCCTAGCTATGTTTTCTGGGGTTAAGAAAAAAAAAGGTTTTATGGTTTTTTTTTCTTTTTTTTCCTGAAAGATGGCCTTTCATATTTTTGAAAATGGCAAAACAGCTCTTGTGTCCCTTCCCCCCTGAATTCTCCTCTGAGATCAACATCTCAGTTCCTTCAATGTATTTGCGTGTGTTTTTTATTCTCTTACCTGCCCCTGGATACAGTCAACCTTGTCATTGTGGTGTCTACAACTGAGTGTGATGTTCCAGACATGGTATGAACAGGGTAGAGGGGAGAAGAATGGTCTCCCCTTTTGTTTGGAACACTTTACTTCTCTGTTGCAACCTAAATTCAAATGATCATCTTGGCTATTGTGTCACAATATCAACTCATATTGGATCTGCTATGAATATTAAACTGCAAGTACTTATGTTGCAATATATAAGGAATTTGAATCCAAGATCAAAGGGAGAGGACAGATGTTGCTATGACAATGTCGAGCTAGGTGGAGTATGATGGACTGTTTCCAGATACAGCTACCATTCACCACATATCCTTGAGAGAGGAAAGTAAAAAGGACAAGTTTAATGGTAAAAATGAGGTAGGTATTTGTCAACCTTTTGTCTTTTATGAGAAACACTGGACTTTGTTTAAAAGCTTGTGTTGTGTGATAGAACAAGAAATTCCCTGGACTTTCATGTGCTTATTTAGGCAATGATCCTTGACCTTTAGGTAGATTAACTGGAGTTCTATTAGTCTCTTCATGTCCCCTCTCTCTGCATGGGGCCTCTTGTGTTGTGGTGGTACCCGTGATAAAACATGATGGCAAGCCAGTGACATCTGAATTTTTTTTTCCTAACTAAGGTGTAACAGTACTTAGATTTCCTCATCTAATTTTTTTTGTCAAATCAGAAATGAACCGCTGAAAGGTGTTCCTAATTGGAATGAGGGTCCTTAGTAGTCTCCCCAAATGCATGAAACCATTCAGAAAGCTTCTGATGGCTTGATGGGCCTTTGAATTTTTATGGGATGTTTTTATGCATATCATAAGATTAGTGGTCCCGAGCTTTTCTTTCAGCATAATAGATAGGAATGACTGTTTGATTGTCTCTGGTAGGAGAGACTGTTAAATCCTATTTGCAAATCAATTTCAAAGAGATTTGATTTGAGGAGGTAACAGGGGAGTTAGATTCTGTCTGAAAAGGTTCAGTTGAAATTCATTGCCAGGCCCTTGACTGAGACCATTTGCCAGCCATTCAGAAACAGGGCTCCACAAAGAAAGCCAATTGTCAGTGAAGCCTAGCCATGATTTGATTTGAAAAGCTCTCATTTATCTCTAGAATAAAGGAGCCTCTAATTGTAGGAGGAAGGAAGAGCTTTCTGGAGCCCAAGGCCTCTCATTGGCTGGTACTGAGTGTGGGTATTAAATGAGACAGAAGTGGAAGGAGAATAAAAGAGTGACAAGGATATGGCAATAAGTAGAATATGCGACCGTGAAAGGAAATCCATCAGGAAAGGGTGCCTGCGCTGGAAGCTCTCGCCAGTGCCTCCATCGGGTTCCCTTCAAAGGAATCCCAAGGCTATTTTTGGCCAGGCAGCTGATGGTTGGAGGTTTCATGGGGATGGCTTTGTGGGTGGTGATGGGACTATTTTCAGAACTGGAGAAGAAGGAAAAGATATCTGAGAGAAGAGAAAATGATGCTTGCTCAGGCCCTTGTCCTCAAGAGTGTCACTGCTACTGCTACCTTTAATGATTACACGGACCCAACCTCTCTTAGCTTGTTCCATATCCAGGGGTATGAATAGCCAGCATTCAGGTAGTGCATGAAGATTTGCAAAATGCCTTAAGTAAATAATCTCATTTAATCCTCACAACAGCCCTGGGCTATTATTACCCTCACTTTACAGAGGAGGAAACTGAAGCTTGGTGGTGTTATGACTTGCCAAAAATAATAATAATGAGAAGATGATGATGATGATGGCTAGCATTTATATAGTGCTTACTGTATACCAGGCACTGTGAAAAGCACTTTACAATTATTATATCATGTAGCTAGTAAACATCTAAGGCAAGATTTGAATTCAAGTCTTCTTGATTCCATTTCTAGCACTCTATTTACTATGATTCTGTATGGACACTGGACTTGGAAACAGAAGATCTAGATTCAAATCTTGGATCTACTTTTTTTTAACTGTTGCAACCTTGGCCACTAGGCTCAAATACCACCTCTGCAGCTTAGGACCTGTGTAATGTTGGACATGCCACTTACCCTCTGAGGCCTTGGTTGCTTAAATTGTAAAAGGAGGGGTTTGGACCAGGGAGCCAGTAAGACCCCTTCCAACTATAAGTCTCTGTTCCTATGTCCAGAGATGCTATAGATAATTTACCAAATAAAAAAAAACCTCATAGATATAGCAAGTGTTAGAGTTGTAGGGGTTAGAGCTGGGACTCCAGATTCCAAATCTAGGGTGCCTTCTACTGCACCACACTACCTTGCTCTGGGCACTTTCCTTCTGTCGTCATTCATCTGAATCCTACCTTCCCTCAAGATCCAGATCTAATCTCACCATTTTCATAAAGTCATCATGAAGGCACAGAACACGTGGAGATCTTGCCTAACTCTGAGCTCCAATGCTGCCTATGGCCATCCATTGGGCATTTGTTGGATTATCTTTTTAAAGATACATGATAAGCCTCCCAACATATTTTATATCTTACTTGATGGCAAGGGCCATGGCCGACTTGTGTTTGTTCATGCCTGCAGTATCTATCACAGAGTGCCCTTACATAGGTAATAATATTTCATAGAATTTCAGAGCTGAAAAGGCGTTCACAGCCATCTAGCTCAGAATCAAAATCCTCTTTACAACATACTAGACTAGTGGTTATACAAGCTTTCCTTGAAAACTTCCATTGAGGGAGAGCCTGCTATATACCAAGGTCCACTCATTCTACTTCTGCATAGCTTTCATTATTAGGAAGTTGTATTTTTTGTTTTTCTTGACATCAGGCCTAATTCTGTGTCTCTTCAATATCTAGTCATTTATTGCTCTAAGTTCTGCCCCTGGAGGCCAGCCAAAACAAGTTACATTTTTCATTCTACAGTACTTCATCTGTTGAATGATTAACAGCTTATGTTCCCTTTAAATGAAAATATAGTTTTTCAATGAAATTTATTGGATAAAATTGTGGGGAAAGGGTTCATGAGGAGGCTTAATCATTATATCAAAATTTGTTTTATCGCTGCTTTATAAATATCAAAGTCATTTCCCAGTATACCACTTCTCCATTGGCTTTCTTATAACAAATAGAAACTTTTGAATAAAACTAACTTAGCAAGCCATTGAATCTCACAACTTATGTAACATTTGGAATGTATAGTTCTCTCCTGCCTCTGCAGATAAAGGGGTAGTATATTTCACCAGTTGTTTTCTGGGAATGAAATTGATCATTGCAACTAATCTATCAAATCACCTTTTAGGCTTTTAAAATTTGCTACTATTTTCCACCAGTTCTTGACTGCATCATTCTCCTGGTCCCACATTCTTTGCTCTGTATCAATTCAAATAAATCTTCCCTGGTTTCTCTGAATTACTCATATTCATAATTTCTTATGGTGCAATAATGTTCCATTAATCTGTATAGCATGTTTTGTTTACCTATCCTCCAATCTTTGCATTCTTTGTTTCCAGTTTTGCAACACTCTTACTTTATAATTGCTGATTGTATTACTTTGAAAACTTGTCATATCTCAATCACTTATCTATTGAGGAATAGCTCATGGTTTAATACACCTATGTCAATGTCAATGGCAAATGTCATCTTTTAATTAACTAAATTAGTTCAACCAGCACATCTTTTTAATTAATCTTTTATTGAAGCTTTTTTGCATTACATCACCAGCATTTCAAACACCTCCCCCCTTGGTTTACTCTTATAAGGTTGCTCTTCACTGTCACCCAGATCATCCTGCATTTCACAGAGCTCCTTGGCTTCAGAGCTCCTAGGATTCTCCCTCTTATGTTCTTCATCACATGTCTGCACAAATATGGTAGAATCAGATATCTTGCCCTTAAGCTTCTTGGGGTTTACCTTTAGCTAGGTGAACTCTATAGTGTGTGTTAATCTCCATTTAATTACTTTTAACTTGTCTTAATAATAATCTTATCCTTCAGAAGGTGGACAAACCTTTTGATAGGGAGGGGAGCACGAGAGGAAACTGTCTTTTAGATTTAATTCTTATTAATAGCAAGGAGATGGCAGTTGGGGTAGAAATGAGAAGCACCTTGGAAAGAAGTGACCCTTGCCTCCTAGAATTTGCAGTAGAGTAGACAGGCCGGTGATCCTATGATCCTATGTGATAGAACCACTTCTTGGGCATAGGGGGTGATAATTACAGACAATAGAGAAGAGTAAAAACTGCTTAAATTGTATGGTTCTTTTTTTTCTGCCCATGAGAATGACCTTTGCACTGCAAGTGGGAGAACAAAGATGACTAATTCATTGGATGAGTAAGGAAGTAGTTAGGGAACATGAATTCCAGTCATAAGACTTACACTGCCTTCTTGGGGATGGGAAGCATTAATCAATCAATCGAGCATTTATTAAATGCTTACTGTATGCCAGGCACTGTGCTAGCCTCTGGGGTTACAAAGACAAAAGGTAAAATAATACATTCCCTCAAAGAGCTTATTATCTGGTGCAGACATATGCATGTATAAATGAATGCGGATTAAATATGTGGAGAATAAATTCATACAAGAGAGTAGGGGAGAGCACTGGCAATTGGAAGAATCAGGAAAGGCCTAGGATAGAAGCTGATTGAGCTATTCCAAAAGTTAAAGATTCTCTGAAGAGGAAACGAGGAGGGAGTGCACTCTAGGCATGGGAGACAGTGCAAAGACGTGGCTTAGCATTTGTGCCCTGTGCGTTAGGAGAAGAAATAAGACCGGTTCGTCTGGATCACAGAGTGAAGGAAGTAGGAATGGGCAGTGGAGCAAAAAAGATAGGTCAATGCCAAGTTATGGCATTCTCACAAATAGAGGAATTTCTATTGGATCCTAAAATTAATTGGGAGCTACTTATTGATTAGGAGAGTGACATTACTTGATCTATACTTAAGGAAAATCAGTCTGATAGCTTTATGGAAGATGCTGTTAGAATGTTGAGAGACAATCAGGAAGCCACTGTAAAGTCAAAGTGAGAGGTGAACTAACAGTGTGGCCGTGCCAACAGAGGGAAGGAGATGTTCTGGAAGAAAACAAAAGGCAAGATTAGGCAACTTAATGGATTTGTGGAGGGAAGACTCAAGGATAAGCTGGGGTAACAAAGCTGGGAGACTGGAAGGAGAGGGATGCCAGTGAATGAAATAGGAAAATTCATTAATGGGAGAGTTGTGGGGGAAAGGTGATGTTTTAGACATAAGTGTGAAATATCTCCAGGGCACAATTTCTTAACCTCTTTGTCAGTCTGATGAAGCCTGTGTACCCCTTCTCAAGATAATGCATTTCAATAAATAAAAGAAAACAAAAATTATAAAGAAAAATAATTCTATTGGACCACAGTTATCAAAATACTAAAAACAAAACAAAACAAAAAATAACCAAACAACAATAACAAAGATGTTCATTGTCCTTACCTTAAGAACGCTTGGTCTAGAGCATATAGTTTCTAATGTCCAGTTTGGCCCTGGGGGACTGACAGTCACGAGAGAGGCTTGAGCTAGATATATAGATCTGTGAGTTATTTATGCAGATGATGATTAAAGCCAGGGGAACTAATGATCTGGCAGACGTTTTTGCTGAACCACCATCAGTGAGATTTGAAAGACTGTGGAGAGGGAAAAAGTTACTCTAAGACTTGAGAAGGGTAAATATCCCAACTTATGAAAAAGGAGAAGACAATAAATAATCAATAGGCCAATGAGTTTGACCTCAATTCCTTAGAAACTTCTGGAATAGATCATTAAAGAGATAATCAGTGACCATGTAGCAGAGTTAACTCTAAAGAATCACTTTGACTTCAGCAAAATCAGGTCACACCAGATTAATCTTTCCTTTTTGAGACCAAATGTGAATTATGTTATTAAACTATGGGGTATCCAGAGGAGGTCAACCAGACTAATGAAAGACCTTGAATTCATTCTATCTGAGAACTGGTCAGAGTAACTGGAGATGGTTAGCTTTGAATAGAGAAGATTCAGGAGACAGAAGAGTTCAGATATCTGAAGTACTGTCATGAGGAGGAAGGATTAAATGAGAACTATTTGGTCCCTAAAGGTAGAACCAGGAACAAGAAACAAAGATTGCAAAAAAGCAAATTTACACTCCATAGGGGGGACAACTTCCTAACAATTAAAACTGTCCAAAAGTCAGCAATAAATCAAGTCCAAAAGCATTTATTCAGTGCCTACTATGTACCTGGCATTGTAGAATGGACTGCCTTGGGGGGGGGGGGGTAGTGAGTTTTGCCTCATTGAAGATTTTCATTAAGAGGTCGGATGACCACCTGCTACTCACGTTATAGTAAAGATTCTTTCTTTGGTATTACTTATGTTGTTTGTTATTACTTATGTTGTATGTTATTTCTTGAGTTCCTTCTAGCTCCAAAATTCTATGTAATATTGATTGATTGATTGATCACGCTTGTGATTTCACCGGTGTAGAAAACAATGTTTGCTGAGGAGATTTCCTCAACTGTCTTTGCACTCTATAGTTTTAGAGTTACTTGGGGGCACCTACAAGTTGTCCAAAATCACACAACCTGCATGAGGCAGAGTTGTGGCTTGAAGTTTCCTGACTCCAACCTTGGCTGTCTGTCCACTATCCCAACCTGCCTCATGGCAGTCAGGCGGTAAACATTTATGAAGCTCTTACTAGTTCCAGGAACTATGTTTGGGGGAATCCTTGGGACCACTTTTAGACTAGGAAGTACTCCAGGACTCCTGCCCTCTTCAATCTTTTGAATGCCTAAAGCCCTAGAAGACCCTTAACAAATACTCTTTTATAATACTCTATTGAGAAGATCAGTTGTATTTGCCTTTTCCTTTATTTTTTAAAGTGTAGCTTCAGGACATGTCCAAATTCATGAGCTCTCTGAGCCTCAGTGTCCTCATCAGTAAAACAAGAACAATAACCTTTGGTGCCTGAGTGGCAGGGTTCTTGTGGAGATCCACAGAGATTATATAGGTTGAATTCAGTACTTTGTAAATCTTTCTTTTTAATATTAGTTGTTAGTATTACTGGGCCTTAAGATTTCATTTGAGTTTCACCTTACCCAATTTTTCCTTGAAGCTACCTGAATCGACTGATGGGCAAAGCTAATCCCTGGCTTTGTTCCTTTGTTCTGTGTCATGGTAGAAAGAACACAACATTTGGATTTGGAGGTCTGATATTCAAGCCCAGAGTTTGCTATTTCCTGAGTCACAGCAATGCCCTGGATTATGTGACCTTGCCCCTTCTGAGACTCAGTTTCTTATCTGTAAAAAGACCGAGTTGAACTACAAAGCATCTAAAATCCTTCGCAGCTGGGAATTCATGTTCCTGTGATCCTGGTTTTCTAAAATATTTTCTTTCTTTTCTTTTGGATACCTTTCTCTTCATTTCTCCTAACCCTAAAAAGATAAGTGATAGATAATAGAATATTCAGTCAACAAGCATTTATTAGGTACTAGCTTGTCCCAGGCACTATGCTAAGGAGATGCAAAGAAAGGCAAAAACATGGTCTCTGTCCTCAAGAAACTTCCATTATAGTTGGAGGGAAAGCATGCAGATAGCCATGCACATCTGAGATAGACATGGGGCAAATGGAAGGTAACTGAAAAGGGAAGACACTGGTGGACTGGGGAGTGCAACCAAGAAAGACTTCTTGAACAAGATGGGGTTTGAGCTAAGAGTTGAGAGAAGCTCAGGTGACCAAGAGGCAGAAATGAGACGGGGGAGCATTCCAGGCATGGAAAACAGCAGGTGAAAATGCCCAGAGTCTAGAGATGGAGAGACGTGTGTGAGGAACAGCTGGGAAGCTAATATAGTTGGATCTTAGGGTATGTGGAAGTAAAAGATTGGAAATAGAGATAGGAAAGACAAGAAGGGCCTAGGTTGTGTAGGGCTTTGGTGTCAAACAGATGATTTCGTATTTAATCTTGGCAGCAGTGGGATGCTAGTGGAGTTTTCTTTGGGAAAATCATTTGGCAGTTGAGCCCATTATGGATGGGTTGGAGTGGGGAGAGACTTGAGGGACAAAGCCCAGGCAGAAAGCTATTGCCATAGTGTGTGGAGAGGTGAAGGGCCGGAGCACCCACTGCGTAAGGCAAGAGATGTGGACACATAAGAGGAATGTTTCAAATGTAGAAAGGAAGAGATCTGACAACAGACTGAAGATATGAGATGAGTTGAAATGAGGGATCAAAGATGAAACACAAAGTAGGCTCTTTGTGAATGCTGCATTTATCCACTTATTTTCCTTCAAGAGAATTTAAATTTCTTAAAGACAGGGGCTTTAATGGTGATTTGTATCCATAGGACAGTGCCTGCCACATACAGGGTATCCTGAAAATGTCTGCATTAAGGTTTTCAGGACACTGCATAGAGTAAGCAGTTAATAAATGCTTATTGATTGATTGATTATTCCCCTATAGATGGCAAGCTCCTTAAAATCAGATCCTGAATTTTTTCCCCTTAGCTCCTAGCACAGTGGGAATATAGTCGGTGCTCAGTAAATGCTTATTAAATTATTAATTGGCACATAGTAGGTATTTAGGGTTTGTTGAATCCAGTTGGAGAGTCTGTCCCCACATCCCACAGAATCTAGCTTTGAGAGTCCAAATCCCATTTTAAAATTCTTCTGGAAGCACTTAAAACTCTTCTTGGGAACTATCAATATACAGACTGCTCTCAAAGTTCTGTCCTGGGTCACAAATTAATATACTTGCGGAAATGAATATCATGAGTGAAAGCTACCATGGTACCTTTAAATCCTCCTGTTGTACATGGACATCACTGCTGCTCATGATTATATATGTTTCAAATAAGCCTTCAGTTGTCTAGAGGGACTGCTCAGGAGATGTAATGAGCTCTACTCTGAATCTTGACAGCCAGCCCGGAATAGCCTGAATGGCACATTGTTTCAAAGAAAATGTGACTTTCTTTAAGGGAAGGACTATTTCTTCATGGATGGAAAATGTATTCCCATCCTTTCTGCATTAGTGATAATTAGTCTTGATACCACATTTAATAGGTGTAATTTACCGAAGCCCCCTGGTAAGGCTGGGGGGTTTTCTCCCTTGTCCTCGGGGAGGGAGGTGGTGATGAGTGAGGAAAACCCCACTGGACAAGGGCCAATCTGGGAGACAGCAGTAGGAACAGTGATGAGCTTCAGATGGTACCGTTAGGGATAAAGGCATCACCACCCACTGGATGCAGGCTGAAGACTGTCGATGCCTCAGAGAATCCTCAGTGTTGCCCCTACCATTATCTGCTTTTGCCTTTAACCATGTCGCAGAAAGTCAAAAGTCCCTAGTAGTTTTTCATCCTCCATTAAATCTAAACTTCTAACTTTATTACCTGGAAACCATCAAGCAATCTGTCTTTTCTTGTAAATTGTATTATCTATTGACCCTGAGGCCCTTTCTGTTTTCTTATGAGATTATCATTTATAATATTATGTGAAAGGTTTGTGACTCTTTCATCATGGGATGTCTTCCAGTGTGGGGAGTCTCTCTACCAATGCAGATAACCCATCTGTGATTTGTTAGGCAAATTCTAGGCAGTTGCCTTAGTCATATAGAGGTTAAGTGATTTTCCCAGAGTCACATAGCTAAAAAATATTGGAGGCAGAATTCAAAACCAGAACTTTCTGAATCTAAATCCAGTACTCTATCCACTATTTCATGTTGCCTCTTAATGATTGTGAAGGAAAGGAAGAAGATGCAGGGGGAAAAGTAAAAGTGAAGGAGGAAGAAAGAGAAGAAAATGAAATGGAGGTGGAAAAGCAGGAAAAAGGAGAAATAAAGAGGAAGGAGGAAAGGAAGAAAGAAAGAAAGAAAGGAAGAAAGGAAGGAAGGAAGGAAGGAAGGAAGGAAGGAAGGAAGGAAGGAAGGAAGGAAGGAAGGAAGATGGAAAAGGAAAAATATGATGAAGGGAAGAAACAAAGGAGGTAAAGAGGAAGAAAAAGGAAGGAAAGGAAGGGGAGGGAAATAATGGAAAGGAGGGAGAAAAAAGATAGAGGAAAAAAGGAGAGGAGGAGGAAATAGGAAGAAGGAAAGGGAAAAGAATAAATGAAGAAAAGGGAGGAAGAAGGGGAGAAAGAAGAGGAAGCGTAAGAAGGTAATAACAATAATATGTAGGTCCTGGGTCTGTTGCTTATTGGCTAATGACGTTTCAGGAAACCTCTTTCCAACTTCACTCCTCACTGGTCGTCCTCCTTGGAGCTGCACCTGCCCACCTCTGCCCTGGGCGCTTTTCCTCTCCTCTCTTTTCGGCTTCCATTCTGCCTTTCCCCATTAGATTATAAGCTCCTTGAAGGCAGGGACTGTCTTTCTTTTACATATTTGCACACCTACTATGTTGGCACCCAGTAGGCCTTTAATACACGTTTATTGATTGATTGATGCCAAAACTCAATTTCTTTGTTTCTTTGTTCTTAGTCTTCCTGCCATGACTATTAATCACTAGCATTTATATAGCACTTCAAGGTTTTCAGAGCACTGTGCTACTATGATCTCATCTTTTCCCCATAATAATCTGGTGAGATAGGTGCTATTATTATTCCAGTTTTGCAGATGAGGAAACTGAGCTGGAGATTGTGACTTGTCTAGGTGATAAGTGTCTGAGGTTGGATTTGAACTCAGATCTTCCTGACTCCAAGTTCAAGGAACAGCAGAGAGGACAGTGCCCCTGGATAGAAGAATATGTGGGGGCTGGAAGGTATAAGAAGACTGAAAAGTTAGAGAGGGGCAGGTTATGAAGGGCTTTAAACCCCAAACAGAGGGTTTTGTACTTGGTCCTGGAGATCACAGGGAGCCACTGGAGATTATTGAGAGAGGGTGTGATATGGTCAGACCTGCACTTAGGGGAGACAAATTTGACAGCTAAGTGGAGGGTAGACCCAAGTAGAGAGATCCTTGGGAGAGGGAGACTAGCAAGAATGCTATAGCAAGGGGCGGCTAGGTGACGCAGTGAGTATAGCACCGGCCCTGGAGTCAGAAGGACTTGAGTGCGGATCTAGCCTCAGACACTTAACCCACACAAACAAAAACCTAGCATCGGGCAAGTTACTTAACCCCAATTGCCCTCCAAAAAAAAAGAATGTTATAGCAATAGGTGAGGTGATGAGGACCTACCCCAGGGTGGTGATGGTGTCAGAGGAGAGAAGGGGGCATATGTGAGAGATGTTACAAAGATAGAATCCACCAGACCATTGGTTATGGGGGTGTGTGTGAGAGACAGGGGGTCCAGGATGACTCGAGTTCTCCAGATCTTTTGGTTTCTTGGTTTTCTTCTAACTTGTATCATCTTTCTATCACCACCTATGTTAATGAAATTGTTGTTCATCAGGTTAACAAGGGCCTTTGGCATTTGGCCAGCAAGTTCACCCTCCAGTTCTCCCTCTTGTTAAGTGGAATGAGACCCCTCCACCTGGGTTCCTGAGCTCAGTACCCATTGTCCCATACTTTGTGCATCATCTTGTTGACCCGTGACTCCCCAATTAAGCTTTTCTCTAAATTTTCTGTTAAGACTTGGGGACAAATATCTCTCTCAGCCCTCTGGACTTTGGTTTATTCTGTGATCCTATGTGTAGAAAAGTCTTAGTTGTTTTCTTTTTGGTACTGTTGGCAGGTTTCTGCTCAGAGGTGGACCCTTGCCCTGGATGGCCATAATAGTTCTTGCTTCTTTTTATTTCCTCGGCCATTTCAGGGACTGGAAAGAAACCATCTCTTTCTTTTGTCAAAGTATAACCAATCAATACACATTTTATTAAACTCCCACATGGCAGTTACTGTAGAAGGTGCCAGGGATACAAAAAAAAGTGAATGTGACACAGTCCTTTCCCACAAGCTGCTTACATCTTTCCTGAACTTCACAGTTTGCACCAGAATCCGTCCATCTAAGCAGAATAGAGCTCAGAACTACACTTAACAAGTAATCATACTTTAACCTCACCTAGTGACAAAATATGTTTGTATATTCATTTTAATTTTTTTAAGGTAGAAGGGCAAAAGGAGAGGGATCTGAGACACATGGTGAGCCCCAGGCATCTCATCCAAATTTACAGAGGGAGGGGCCAGGGAAACCAAATGCCCTGGGTCATATCAGAGTGGAATTTGAATGTAAGTTATCTGACTCTAGAAATACCATTCAGCCTCTATACAATCTTCTCTCTTTTTGCTTTAAAGTTCCTTGAAGATAAGGCCTGCAGATTCCATTTCACTTATGAAATGACAAGTGTATAGCACCAGTCTCAGTTGACTGACCTGGTGTCTGGAGGCAATGGAGTGTCCTTTCTGAGGGGAGGAATGTAGCTTTCCAGAGGTTGAGTTCATTCCCAAAGGTTGATAGAGGGTGGAAATTGGGTGTCAGGAGCATGGTGTTTCCCTAGAAAGATGGTAGTAGGAAGAATCCAGTGTTTAAATGGATGTCCCTCTGGGTCTTTGGTCTTGAGAGGTTCATGACTTACTGATTGCTTCCTGTACTATATTTAATCATTACTCCATCTTCTTTTCAAAAGAATAGTTTTCCTTTCAAGATTTCACCCCATGCTCCTAGAAGTATAGAACAAAAGGTGTGGGAATTCTGTTCATGCTAAGAGAATCAGATGTCTACATTAGAATCATTGGGAGAAGCAGCTCAATTAGATGGGGGTGTGAATTGAGAAGTCACTTTCTTAATGCTTTCAAGGCAGCAGGCACTCTTCCTTCTTTCTTCTCCTACTCTCTTTCTCCCTTTGCATTCCTTCTCACTCTTCTAGGGGAGCAGTATATGTGAACATGTTCTTCTTTTAAAGAGCTTATACTCTAACATAGGGAGAAAAGACACAAAGAATAATTATGGCCAGCAAAGAGAGTATTAGTCTGGGCAGTCTCAAAAATGGTGGATTTAAGCCATCCAACAGCTGATTGAAGTCCACTTTCCACATGCAGCAGTTGTATTCTTGTGAAAACTATGCCTAAAACAAGGGCGCTAAGTGGTGCAATGGATAGAATGCTGGGCCTAGAGTCAGGAAGACCTGAGTTCAAATCCAGTCTCAGATACTTACTAGCTGTGTGACCCTGGGCAAGTCACTTAACTGTTTCCTCATCTATAAAATGAACTAGAAGAGAAAACAGCAAACTGCTCCAGTACCAAGAAATCCCCTCAAAAGCATCACAGTGAGTTGGACATGACTGAAATGACTAAACAGCAACAATACCTAAAGCAAGAAATAGAAGAGGTGAAAGGCATGACAAGATGACCTGAGGGACCCCTGGATGGGTGAGGAAGCATGGTCTCATCTGAATTTTGAGTTTTTCTGTCAACTTGACTTTTTTTTCCTTTTCATTGTAGAAAGAAAGAAACGATTAAAAAAATAATTACAGATGTGGAAAGGACACTGGGCTGAGTTTATAGATTGTGGCTCTAATCCTAGTACTAACACCACCCTGCTATATTTCTTTGGACATTTCTCTTGGCTACCAGCTGTTTCTTCATGTGCAGAGTGAAGAGCATGGTCTAGAGGATGGTGACATGTGTGACTGGGTAGTCTTTTACAGTTATTGCATGCCGATGATAATTAAGTCCAATGTCCAGGTGGTTTGGGGAAACCACCATTAGGAGCTTGACCACTTAGTTTAGTTTGACATTATATGCCACCGTGCTACCTGATTGCTACCAGAACAATGGGCTTTTAAAATGGAGCAGTGCTGGGTCATGTGACTGGCTTGAGGAGGTGAATTTTCCTGATTCAGAACTGACCTGTGCCTTTAAAAGTTGTGTGCCCCCAAATGACCACTAGATCCAATGGAGGGCCTTTAAAGTGGAAGAGTTTATTTTGTATTCAGCCTTCAAGGGTTGCTGATGAGCAGCCTAGAGCAATTCTAGCAAGAAAGTAATTACTTTTTACTTAATTAGACTAGAAGTAGTGTGGACAATGTAGGGAGGGTCTATACCTTTAACTCTCTCTCTGGTTACTTCTCTCTTCTCAGATGAGGAAAGTCTAGACACAACTCTCTACTCGTTCTTCCTGGCTTCATGACCAAGACTAGAACTCTCTTCTGGATTGCTGTCATTAGGAAACTTCTCTCCCTTCTGGTGGAGCATCAGTGTGTTTGAGGCTGTTCTTTCCATCTCCTCTCTCTTCTTTCATCTTTCTCCTTCTCTCTCTCCCTCTCTCTCTCTCTCTGTCTCTCTCTCTGTCTCTCTCTCTGTCTCCCCTTTCTCTCTCTCTCTCTGTCTCTCTCTCTCTCTCTCTCTGTCTCTCTCTCTCTCTCTCCCTCTCTCCTTTCTCCTTCTCTCTTTCTCTCTCCTTTCCCCTCTCTCTCTTTCTTCCTCTCCCCCTCTCCCTCTTTCCTTCTTTCTTCTACTCTCTTTCTCCCTTTGCATTCCTTCTCTCTCCTTCTCCCTTCTTCTATGGAATTGGTTATCCTCAAGGCCTCTTGTCACGTAATCAAGCAAAACAAGATCCTAGGAGAAGTTCTGACTTGTAATCTAATTTCCATCTTCTTTGAAGGAATCCTTGTGTGCCTGAGTCTTTAGGGTTATTATTAAGAAATATGCACTCAATTTATAGAATCTGTTTCTGATAGATTTACATGTTTGTATTGTAAGAAAATTTCCCCAAAGACCTCCTTCCAGTGCTCATTAAATATTCCCTGATCTTAAGAAATGTTCATAGCAAATGCATGTCTATTTTATTGAGTGAGTTTTCTTCAGCTCAGTATTCCACTGCTTACTCGATAAAAAATTCTTGAAAGTTACAGACTGGGAAAGGGGGGG
This sequence comes from Gymnobelideus leadbeateri, assembly GCA_011680675.1. Taxonomy (NCBI): domain Eukaryota; kingdom Metazoa; phylum Chordata; class Mammalia; order Diprotodontia; family Petauridae; genus Gymnobelideus; species Gymnobelideus leadbeateri. Next base: position 954,529 of record WOXC01007204.1, on the reverse strand, counting down.
CATAATTTGTACCCCCAAATCCTTTCCCAGAGTAGCATTGGTAATAGTCTAGTGAATAATGTGAGCATAGAATTTTAAAAGACTGACATATGTGTAATGCTATCCCTGAATGTAAATTACACTCGTGTTAATTCCCTAGTGATGGAATTGTGTTCATTTGTGGAAGATCAGTTATACTGTTCTCAGACTGAATCTACAGGACATATCCTCACCACTAAGATCTCCTTTAAAATGTATTCTTTGTCCTGACTCCAGAAGAGCTCAGGGACCCATATTACAGGACCCTCACAGAAGCATAGTGATATCTCACACACACACAGAGACATAGACAAAGACACACACACACACACACACACACACACACACACACACACACACACACACACACACACACCCTCTTACTTCCTTCCCAGGAGGTACGAATTCAAGGCCATGCCCCACCAGACTGAAGAAGATGAGAAGAAAAAGACAGATGGGTCTCTGGAGGGATCTTCACTCTACTGAAGCTGCTGCTACCAGTTTCTCAGAGCCTTAAGGGTCATTAGCTTCCTCTCTCTCCCACAATGGTACCCTCTTTCTTTCACAAAGAATGATTGATCTGTCTATAAAAACAGTAGAATTAACTTAACATACTTGCCCTTTTCCAGACTAAAACAAAGCAAAAGAACAACAAAAATGCTATGTAATTATAATTACTAAGAGGGAAAGAGTTGAGCAAGTATATCCCTCCCTACCCCACCCCCCCCACATACTCTCCCTGCCTCTTTTCCAAAGGTGGAGAGAGGACTGTGGCTATGGAACACTGTATGTTGTTTAACCTGGTGATATGTTAGCTTTACTGAACTGCCTTTTTCTTCCTCTTTTAAAACATTTCTTTGTCAAAAGAGATGGCTCATTTAGGAGGTGGGTGGGGAGGATATATTCAGAGACTACTCAGGCCCAACTGGAATGCTACCTCCTTGTCTTGGCTTCTCAGCTTCCTTCAAGTCCCAGCTTAAGCCCACCTTCTACTAAAAGCCTTTCAAGACCCCCCTTAATTTTAGTCACCCCTGCCATTGATGAGATTAAGCTTATCCTGAATGTACATGGTTATCTGCATATCATCTCCCCCATTAGATTGTGACTTTCTTGAGAGCACAGACTGTTTTTTTCCTTTCTTTGTATCCATAGCACTTAGCCCAATTCCTGGCACATAGTAGGTGCTTAACAAATCTTTGTTGATTGGCCGAGAAATGTAGGCAATATGAAAACAAAGCATAGCAACAGCACAAAAGAAAAACTTTTCTCCTTCTCTAAACCAGGTACAGGTGCCTCAATTAGTTCCTTTACCCCTGTATTAGACCCCAGGGTCATTTGAGTATAAAGGCAGATGACTGAGTGAGGATAATGGTGGAGGGAGAGGGTTGCCTCTAGCTGTTAGGTATGGCCACAGATTCTCCAGCTATTTTTTAAAAATGTCATTTTTTCTTGATGGGGATTGACGTGCCTAGAAAGGTAGAGTGAGTTCTTCCCCTGGTTAAGTGTTAGGGATGGGGATTGAACTTGTGACTTCATTGCTACAGGGAACTCCTAAGTTAAAAATAACAAAAACTAAAACTAAAAACTGCCTTCTACCAGTGGTGATTGATAGGGAATCCAGAGAGCTGAGAGGTTATCACAATCCAGCATATGTCAGATGTAGGGCTTGAACTGGGTCTCTGACTTCTATAACCCCTTATAATAATAATGCCTGACATATTATATTAAGTATATTGTATTCATTATCTCATAATACAATAACCCTGTGAGGATGTTGATAGCAATATTCTCATTTTATAGAGTAGGAAATAGACAAAGATGACTCATATACTTGTGAGTGTTTGAGGTAGAATTTGAACACAGATGTTTCTGACTTGTCTGGTACTTATATTTACTACAGCATACTGATTTACACTGATAGAAATATAGAGTGGAGTCTGAGCTATTAGTTAATGCACCAGTTGTCAGGAAACAATATGTAGGGTGTGGCCAATGGCGAATCCAGTGGTTTGGGGGACCTTTGGAGGATGGCCTTGTGCCTAGATTTGTGGGAACATGGAGTATATGACTAATCAGGCCAGTGGAGTCTGATGCTCTGCTGGTGACTTGGCCCCTGAGGTTGGATACAGTTTGGGGTCTTGATGATATCAGGATTTGAGGAGCAGTGAGAGATGAGAAGAGAACCATTGCAGATATAAACTGATAACTCACAGAGTTTCGAGCCCCCACTAGTCTCTGCATGGGAAAGAAGCACCTGAGATGTGAATGAAAACAATAATTGAATGTGTTCATAGTTGGTGGGAAGTGTTTGTGAGAAATAGGTGTGAGACAGGAAGAGAAGAGGAGAAATGGGGGAGAGGGGGGGGAAGAGGGAAGAGGAAGAGAGAGGACAGAGGGGAAACAAAAGGAAACAGACCCTTCACTTTGTTCCTGTTGCTATTACTTACATGCTGACACAAATAGTAAATGTTGATTTTTTGTTGTTGTTTCTCTCCAGTGTCTTACTTTTTTTTTCCTCTTAAAGCTCCTTCATGTTATCTTTGCTTTTGTTTCTGTGTTTATGGTTTTTCACAGTGAGATAATTAGGTACCCATTTAAGTCTTACATTAAGACATCTTTGCTGTGCTATTAAAAACGCCAAGGAAACATGTTAAGCGAATTTTGGAGAAAAAGTCAGATGTTTCTCTGTGGAGCACTGGATATATTCATCACAGGTGAAAATTAACGTAAAACTGGTACTTCAGCTGTGGCAGTTCTGACATTATTGTAGGCATTTTTAATTTACTGGTGTGTATCCATGTGGATACATGAATTAATGGGCATGGGTCCTCCTTCTCCTGGAACAGTTCATTCCATTCCATTCACAGAATCACTGACTCTCAGATTGAACAGGGTCCTCATCTAAGCCAAGCTGCACCTGACTCTGGATCCCCTTCACAATATCCCCAACAGGAATCTGTCTTCACTGGAAGATTTACCATGAAAGAGTACCTCTGGCCTCCAGGGCTACCCATTGGGCTTTTGGACATCTTTGATTCCTGGATATTTTCTTGACATTTAGCCTCATTCTGTACCTTGGCACCTTCTAACCATCATTCTTAGAGTTGCCCTCCAGAACCAAAAAGAACAAGTGGGATTTTTCTTGTACGTGGAAGATTCCATGGATTCTTCCAAAATGGGATGATGATAAGTATTATTTCCCAAGTCCTCAGCACCAAGGCAACTTATGATCTAGCAGATAGAACGCTGGAGTCAAGAAGACCTGAGTTCAAATGTGGCCTCAGACCCTAATTAGTTGTATGACCCTGAGCACACAATCTGTTGGCCTCAGTTTCTTCAGCTAAATTTAATTATTAAATTTAATTATTATTTAATAATAATGTCTTCAGGAAAATGGGGATAATTCAAGCACCTGCTTCCTGGAGTGGTCGTGAGTGATGAGGCATAGGCTCTGGGAACCCCCTTGAATCTTTCCACATGAGGCATTTACCTGAGGCCATAAGCCTTTCATTGTGGCTCTGCTCAGATCTTTGTTACTAGCTTAGCCCTCCTTTGCCCAGCAACTTCCCACCCTTGATCTTCCCAAAATATCTCTACCCAAATCTGTTACACCCTTGAACTGGCCTAGCCCACCATTGTCTGTCTCCAGGTCCATCTGTGAGGTTAGCACAGTGTGTGACACACAGTAGATGTGGAATAAATGCTTGTTCTCTTCACCCCATTCCCTTTGACTTTTTCCAGACAAAACACCATTTCCCCCAACTAGTCCTCTGCTTCCATGGTTTCAAAGCTTGACACCTCTTTCTGGGTTCCCTCTAGCTGTTCTAATGTGGGGTACACAAAATTGAACATACCATACCTAACTCTGTATTCCTTGCAGTGGCAACAAATTTAATTATCTGCTGGATAGATGTCTAATGATAAGCTTCTCTCCACTAAACCAGACTCATCCAGGAACTGCCTTGTAACTTTGTCAGGCTAGAATATTCCTGTGGAAGGCCTACTCCCTTGTCCCACTGGGGAGTTCCACTGAGCCCTCCTTTTGGTGGAGTAACCCAGACTGGCCTTTATTCTCCTTCCAACCCATTTCCTGGCTTCTGTATTTTAAAATAATGCTACAACCCCCATTTTTCAGTTCTTTTTTTTTTATCTTAATAGAATGGAGCTGACTGTGAACTGACCTAGCCTGATCCCAGAGCTATGAATGGCCTGAGGGCAGTTGAAAGCAGTTACAAGGAGGGCTATTGGAAAGCAACTGAAGAAAGCAAGGAGCCTCCTTTCTATTGTTTAAAACAAATTTCATTTGAACATCCCTGTTGCTGCTGCTTCCAAGCCTCTCCAGGTCTTCTCTATGGACTTTCCCATAACAAATATATTTAACCCTTTCCCCTCTTCTTCCTCTCTGGGGCGCTCCAGTACCCTGGTGCTGCTTGGTAGTCCAGGATCCCTGTCCCCTCACCTCCATTAAATATCCTAATTTTTGCTACTTTGGTCATATTCTTGATTTCAAGCTGACATCTTCTGTCATTAAAACATAAGCTCCGTGAGGTCAAGGACTGTTGTTTGTATTTGGATTCTCAGCATCTACCACAGTACCAACATCTAAGTGCTTACTAAAGTCTCATTTCTTTCCTTCCTTCATTCTCGGAGGATATATATGAACACACAAGATTTATCTCTCAATCCCTGTGCAAAATCATTCTAGTTGGGAACTACCAAAGGCAGATGTGGGGCGTTGGGACTGCTTTTGAGGTTATCTCTATGTTCTGTTGGACATAGGAGGTAAGGTTTTGGGTGACCGTGATCATGGCAGTAAAACATTTTAAATTGTCATGTTTCAATGCGCCACATTTTGGACTGACCTTGTGAACCCTCTCTCCTGAAATTAGAGTCAGAGGCAAAGAAATGTAGCTCCTACCATTTTTACAGTTAAGTCTCTCCACATTCTCCCCCCTACTACTCTGAATTTTAACACAGTATGCAAAATTTGAGATGTTTTATGAGAGCTCTAAAGTGAGTGAGAGACTTTAGCTTGTGAACAAGATGTTACAGTTCAGAAATAGATACTTTTAAGGCACTCAGATAAGTCCTCAAAGTTGAAGGGATGAGGTACAGGCTCAGGGAAAAACTTGAGGGAACCTCTTGAGCTCCCCTTGAATCTTCCCAAGTAAGGCATTTGCCTGAGGCAATAGGTCTTTCATTGTGGCTCTGCCCAAATCTTTAGCCCTCCTTTGTCCAGCAATTTCCCACCCTTAATCCACCAAATACCCAAATAAGTTACATCCTAGAACTTGCCTAGCCCACCATTGTCTGTTGTCTCCAGGTAGCCTCCAGCAACTTCTCACCCTTAATCACTCATTAGGGGAGTCTGACCTCATTGACTCCTCCTTTAGACCAACCATATATTCCTCCCACAACCTTCCTGTATATAAGACCCCATCTTGCCTTCATGTGGTGTGAAAGTGCCATAGAATTTTCTAGCACAGACTTGCTCTGTGTCAGATGATTCTGGCCCGCTTGCCCAATGCAAGTGTCACAGATATCGAGGATCCTTAAGAGTCTACCCAATATGGTGAACTTTTAACAAACTTTGCTTTTCTTTGTCTGAGAGAAGACCTGAGTTGAATTCATTCAGTAGGACCCGAAGTGTGGGTATTTTGGGGTCTCATGTACCCCTAAACCTCTACCTCATCATTTTATGATGACCCTCTTCAGAAGGAGTTCTGACCTCCTTCAGTAGTCATTTGAGAGTTCCTTAACATCACTTATAATACCATAGGTCCAGTCTCTATATCTCTTACCTCACTTAAAAAGAAGTCACTGTAATGGTGATAGAATTTGAATATCCCCTTGTATTGGCTTGGTTTTCGGGTTAAGTGTTAAAACCCAGAGCTTATAAATCCCATTTGTGGGATGGACTTGACATGAAGAGATGGGGCTGAACTGGGAGGAGCTGGTGCCATGGATTTAGAGAGAGGCCCAAGCAGAAAGAGACCAGAAGAATTTCTGGGAGCCAGCATCTATAGGCTACTGCTACTGCTGGAGAGAAATAAGAACTGAGGACTGAACTGGGAGGAAGCATGACTGTGGTACTGGTATTTGTTCTATCTGTTTTGATGTTACTTTGTCAGATTTGTCTGCTGATGGAGGATATTGCTGTTGGTTTAGAAGCCCTGAAAGAGGATTTTTTTTTTTTGTTGTGTGTTTACAAGAATCCTGGATGAAGGTCTTGCTGGTGTTTTCAGGGGTCCTGGGACTATACTGATGATTTGTGTTGACTCCTCAGACCTTGTTGGGTATAGGTTGATTTCATAGGCAGAGAGTGAATCTATGAGGACAGTGGTAATGTGTATATTTGCTATTGTGTCTTTGTTAAGCTGTGTCTTCCCAGGAACAGAAACTGCTGAGAACTTGCCTCGGGTCAAGATGAAGAAAAGACCTCTCCTTGGGTACTGAATGCTGTGATGATATTGTAACCTACTTGTGACCTAGGGGTGAATGGCCTTCCACTGCCTCTTGAGAGGGCACTTGGTGGTGATGTATGGTATTGTAATTCAGTTGTGATCCAGGGGTGGAAAACTTTTGACTTTTGTACTTTGTGACAGACCAAATGAATGTACTTTGTTTATGATTGGAAACTAGTCTCCAGTTGAATAGAGAGGAGACTTTGTGATCGACTAAATGAATGATTTACTCCACCCAGGGGTGGAGTACTTGGACCTTAGTACTTTGTGATTGAATTGAGGATTTACTAAATTATTGAGTTACACATGGTGAATGCCGTATTTTGATTTTCTGTGAATGTTTTGCCTTAATCTATCACTGAATAAAAAAAGTTTGCTATGCTGGTAATCCAAACCTGGAAGTTGGTTGTGCTTGGTATCTTACCTCCTAAAGTATCTCTTTTACTCATCTGGCTAGATTTGGTCAAAGGCTATGATTAGAGATTTATATATCAAAGTACTCATTCAGGGGATTCCTCTGTTCTAGTCAATAGTCCTACAAATAACACCATGGTTTCATCAGTGATATACCATCCTTTGGGTTGAATTTTAAGCTCTCCATGCCTTTGTGGACACATTCCATTAGGTGCTATGACCAAAAATAATTCTAACCTGGTGAACAAACTTCCAGCTTCGAGAACAGCCAATACACAGTTCCTGGCTAGACTTTTCCCCAATTCATGGGGCTTACTAGACCTTTCACTCTGCTGATACAGCACTTGAGTCTCTATACAATCCTCTTGCTGTTTTCTGTGCAGCCTAAAAAATGACATTGATCTTTTCATGACCTGGGTATACCAGTCCATGTCAATACTTAGAGGAGAAAGGGGGAAATGGCATGTGTTGAGATGATCAAAACAGACCTCTGTCCATTTGCTAAGCCATGACTAGCCTTTCCAATGAATTTCTTCTTTTCTTTCTTCTTCCTCTTTGTGCCTCTCTAGATATCTTTGGACAACCCTTCCAGGAGATAGCTCTGCAGCTCCAAAGTTAAAAATATTCTGTTTCATTGGGTAACTATAGTAAATATATTTGAAAAGTGCTGTGCTTTCTGAGAATACCCTTAACAACGTGTCCAAGAGCAGGAGAAAGTCTCTGTGCTCCTGTTTCTTATAGAACATGGAAGTTTGAGTTAGGGAGATCTGGGTTAAAATTCTGCCTTAAATAGTTAATACCTGTTTGACCCTGGCCAAGTTATACAGTTGCTCTGTACTTAAATTTCCCCATTTGTAAATGGGAGTCTTGGACTCCATGGCATCTAAGGTTTCTTCTGGTTTTAAGTCTAATGGATTTTGTTGTCCAGTTATCTTGTGAGTTTTGCTGAGCAGGAGAGAAATCCATAGAGTGAAAGGAAGCCATGGGCTGGGTACTTCTGCCCCTTTACATTCTCTCTCCTAATGTTCCCCATGTTAGTAATGGCTCTGTACCCTACTTTGAGCAAATGAGCTCCATACTTAATGTCAGCCTATAAATTGTGCCAAAACAAGGCAAAACAAAACTCATTAGTGGAGAGAAACTAAAATGTTTGCATATTTGGCAAAATTAAAACACTTTTCAATGTGTTGCTTGAAGGTTAGCCATCATGTGGGATTTTGGTCATGGATAAAAATAGTATTTTAAAAACTGGCTGAACTGTTAACAGCAAAGATCTGAGACCAAGAGCAGTGTATGTAGTGAGAGTTGACAGTCTGAGTTGGAAGGCCACAGTTCTGCTCTTAGTTATCATTTCTAATTATTATCTGCAAGAGTCAGTTTCACAGTAAAGTTCACAAATTTCTAAATTTGGTGATATAAGCCTCAGTCAATGTAGAGAAATTGTACTAAAGGTCCAGGCAGGCTTAGAAATGAGAGGAAGAAATTTTTTAAAAGAGATTTACCTTAGTAAAAATTTAAAAAAAATGAAAGCTTAAATATCTTATGAAAGTCATCAAAAGGAGATATCAGTAAGGAAGAATAGAAAACAGACTGATGCCAGTGGGGACCTAAAGACAATGATGTCTGGATTATATCATTTGGAAAGTACCTAGGGGTGATAGTCATAGGCCCCACATAAATTTACAACGATGGCAGCAGTGGTGTGAAGTAATAATTTGGAAGTACAAAGTAGGAACAAAAAAGTCAAAGCGTGTCTACGTTACCTGGCATCATAAATCCAGGATGAAAGTACTTTGTCTCCATGTGACAGGGAAAAATTTGTGCCTGGAGTTCTAGATTTAATTTGGCTTGCTTTATTCCCATAACAGTGTGCCCTGAAGGGAGTTCAGATAAGGCCCCCATATGAGTGCATCTTTGGAAATGTTAACCAATATGAAGCCTTATTTGACATTCTTTTTTTTGGCTGTTCTTCATTGTAAGGGGACAAATCCATCATCTTCACCTTAAATTTCTTGGGTAGTGCATTGGCTAATTTTGGTGCAAGTGACATAGGAATGAATTCTTCTCGATAGGTATTCATAGATTCCTTCAGTTTGCCTCTCTTGACAGTGTAGTTGAAAGAGATTCCTTTTGGAAGCATAATTTCTTTTCCTTTCTGAGTAATCTCCTTGTCACCTCGATGAGAAGATAAGACATTCTTCATGGCCACATGGTCATGGAAGACAGAGTTAAGATCAATGGATGAATGGAACAAAGAAGCAAGTTTAGTTTAGGCTTAATCTAAAGAGAGATTGCATGTTGAGAACTCTCCAAATGTGGAATGGGCTGCCCATGGAGGCAATGAGGCCTCTCTCCTTACAGTAGGGATTCCCTATGTTTTTCAGTTTTAATACCTTTTAGCTCTCAATAATAAACCTTCCAGGACCCCTATTCAATATGAAAGAAAACAAATTTTATAGTTTGCTATGCATATGCATTTAAGAAAAGCTTCCCCAGTAACCACTGAGGTCCTTCTCAACTCTTGAAATTCTCCATTACTTGATCTCATTGGGCAGCTCAGCAACATTCAGAATCTGTGACTTTGAAAATAGCAACCTCAATATGGAATCCAGATTGAGCAACAAATGAAAAAAAAAAAAGGAGTCTGTTTAATTAATTAATTTTTTGTGACTTTTCGTACTTTTTAAATAGCTTTGAATCTTTTCTCACAATATTCATAATCTTTTTTCCCCAGATCTGTTTTCACACTGTCCCTTATTTTATTGAGTAGAACTTTACATTATCCATAGTGTTTAAACTATTGTCATTTATTTCATTAAATGTTTTCCAATTACATGTAAAAAATTTGAACAATTATTTTTTACACTTTTATGTTCCAAATTCTCTTCTGTTCTCACCATCCCCTCCACCCTGACTCAAGAAGGCAAGCATCATACAATATTGCTGTTACTATGTACAGTGTTCCACTAGTTCTGTTCACTTTCCATCAGTTCATATACATCTTCTCATGTTTTTCTGAAACCATTCTGCTTATCATTTCTTTTTTTTATTTTTATTTTTTATTTTTTATATTTGAAACATTTAATGATAAGACCTCGAATTTCAGATCCATTTCCTTCCTCCCTTGTCACCCATTCCCTCTGGAGAGATAAGTAATTCAGTATATGTTGTACATGTCTGGGTATGCAAAACATTATAATAGTAGATATATTGTACAAGGCTGCTTATAATTCCCTCCCACTCATCCCACCCCCACCTGGTACATTCCCTGCATGATCCTGTCCCTCTTCTATAGTGGGTACTTCCAACCTCCCCTCCCCCCAAGGATGCCCTCCCATCCATCATCCCTCCTTTCATCCCCCTTCCCCCTATTCTGTCTGCTGCAGGTTGAGATATCCCATTTAGTATGTATGTCATTCTCTCCCTGAACCAAATTCAATGAGAATGTGGTTTTGCCTTTTTGCCTTCCTATTCTTCCCCTCCTCTGCAACCACTTCCCCTTGCTTCTTCTACATCAGATAGTTTACCCTACCCTGTCTCTCCCCATCTCCTCTTGCCACTTTCCTCTCTCACCTCATAATTTCATCCCTTGAGTATTCTCCCTTCCCAACAAATTCAACTTATGCCCTCTATCCATATATAACTGTAACCATATACACACATTCACATATGTATTCATATGACCACACACCCTTCTTCCATTATTTTCATAGTGAGAAAGATATCATCAGTCACAGGTATTGCTTTTCCCTATAGGAATGTAAATAGTTCAACTTTGATAAGTTCCTTTTGATTTCTTTTCCCTGATTACCTTCTCAGGCATCTCTTGCTTCTTGTGTCTGGATGTCAAATTTTCTATTCAATTCTGGTTTTTTCCTCAAGAATGCTTGAAAGTCCTCTATTCCACTGAATGACCATATTTTCCCTGAAACAAAATACTCAGTTTTGCTGGGTAGGTGACCCTTGGCTTCAATCCCAGCTCTTTTGCCCTCTGGAATATCATATTCCATGCCCTTCGATCCCTCAGTGTAGAAGCTGCCATGTCCTGTGCTATTCTGATTGTGTTTCCACAATATTGAAATTGTTTCTTCCTGGCTGCTTGTTGTATTTTCTCCTTGATCTGGGAATTCTGGAACCTGGCTATAATATTCCTGGGAGATTTCTTTTTGGGATCTTTTTCAGGAGGTGATCTCTGGATTCTTTCTTTTCCTTGAGAATTTCTTGAAGGGTGATTTCTAGGTTCTTTCTTTGATCATGGCTTTCAGGTAGTCCAATAATTTTTAAATTGTCTCTCCTGGATCTATTTTCCAGGTCAGTGGTTTTTTCCCATGAGATATTTCACATTGCCTTCTAATCTTTCGTTTGTTTGGATCTGCTTAACAGCATCTTGATTTCTCATAAAGTCATTAGCTTCCATTTCCTCCAGTTTAACTCTGAAGGAATGAATCTCCTCAGTGAACTTTTGAGATTCTTTTTCCATCTGGCAAATTCGACTTTTTAAGGCATTCTTCTCCTCATTGCCCTTTTGGGCCTCCTTTGCCATTTGAGTTAGTCTGTTTTTTAAGGTGTTGTTTTCCTCAGGCTGTTGACCCTCATTTCATACTTTTCCTGCATCCTTCTCATTTTTCTTTCCAACTTTTCCTCCACTTCTCTTATTTGATTTTTAAAGTCCTTCTTAAGGTGCTCTATGGCCTGCAACCCGCTCATGTTTTTCCCTGGGGCTTTTGGAGCAGGACTTCTGACCTCACAGTCCTTTTCCCGCTCTATGCCCCCAAAATAGGAGTCTAGGGTTGCATTTTTCTGTTTCCTTTGCCTTGGCATGTTGCCACTTAATTGCTTGACTTTGGGCTTGTTGCCACACTATGGCTTTAAGGCCAGATAGAGGAATTTTCGTCCCGAACGTGTGGGGGGCAACTTCCGTTTCTGGCAAGCTGTAAACCCACCCACGGCTTCCACCCTAGATCACAATCCAGATCCAGGGAGGTTAAAGCAAGAGTGATTACCCCCCAAGACTGATTGCTGGATCTCCCTACAGTTCGCAGGCCAGGAGCTGGAGCTGCCTCTGAATACTACAAAATGGCGTGTCTCCTCAGAGGCTTCTAGCCTCCAGGGGAGGGAGCCGACACATTCCCCAAATACTGGTCCCAAAGTCCATAGAACACTAACCTCTTACTTTGTCCTAGGCATGTCTGTGTTGATAATTCTGGAGTCGCCACAGCTGCTGGTGTTCTGGAGTCTCTCCAGCTGGCTGCTGGCCCTGCCACCCTGGGGCTAAAACCTCGGCTCACGGGGACCTGGGCTCTGCTCGGCTCAGCTCCCCGCACTCTGCGCACTACGTGCTGCCGGCTCCCAGACCACTGCGCTGGTCCTTCCTGCAGGGCTGCTGGGCTGTCCTCAGCGGGAGGTTAGCTTCTCTGTGTTGTTCTGTGGGTGCTGGGGCTCCAGAAGTTGTTCAGAGTCCCCTTTTACATAGTTTGGGGGGAATCTGGGGGCAGAGTGGCTTAAATGAGCTGTTTCTACTCTGCCATCTTGGCTCCGCCCCCTGCTTATCATTTCTTATAGCATAAGAGTATTCCATTATAATCATTTGCTGCAACTTGTTCATCCATTCCCCAATTGATGCACATTCCTTTGATTTTCAATTTTTTGCCACCACAGAAAGAGTTGCTTTCAAAAAAAAATTTATATAAATAGATTTTCTATCCTTTTCTTTGATCTGTTTGGGATATAGACCTAGTATAGGTATAGTATAGGTCTAGTATAGGTATTGCTGGGTCAAAATATATGCATAGTTTTATAGCCCTTTGGGCATAGTTCCAAATTGCTCTCCAGAATAGATCTATCAGCTCACAAATCCACTAACAGTGCATTAGTGTTCCAATTTTTCATATCCAATCCTGCATTTGTCATTTTCCTTTCTGTCATTTTAGCCAATCTGATAGGAATGAGGTAGTATCTCAGAGTTGTTTTGATTTGAAATTTTATGATATGTAGGATTTAGATAATTTTAATAGATAATTTATATGGATATTTTTCTGTTTATCAAATGCTTTATTAACTTCTACTTTACATCATTCATTTCCACAAGATTTTGAGTTACAAATTTTCTCCCCGTTTTTCCCCTACCCACCACCTCAAAATAGCAATCCCACTGGATATCCCCTCTTCCAGTCTGCTCTATCCCATATCTTCCCCAACACCCCTCCAACTTTCTAGTAGGATATGGTGGATCTCTATGCCCCAGTGCCTGTATATCTTATTTCCCAGTTACATGTAAAATAATATTAATAATAGTATATATATATATATATATATATATATATATATATATATATATATATATATATAATTTTTTTTAAACATTTGATTTTAAAACTTTGAATCCCAGATTCATTCCCTTCCTCCCTTGTCATCCACCCTTACTAGGAAGATAAGCAATTCAATATAGGTTGTACATGTGTAACTATGCCAAACATTTCCATAGTGGATATATTGTAAAAGACTGTCTATATTTCCCTCCATCCTATCCCACCTCCCACTTGTTCAGGTTCTCTACTTTGATCCTGTCTCTTTTCAAAAGTAGGTGCTTCCAACTTCCCTCCCCCACAGCCTGCCCTCCCTTCCATCATCCCCCCTACTCTCCTGTAGGGTGAGATATACTATTTAGTGTGTATGTCATTCTTTCCCTGAGCCAAATTCAATGAGAATAGAGTTGGCCCATTCCCTTTTGCCTTCCTGTTCTTCCCCTCCATTGTCACCATTCTCTCTTGCCTCTTCTATATGAGATAGTTTACCCCATTCTGTCTCTCTCCATCTCTTCTCATTATATTCCTCTCTCACCTCTTAATTTCACATTTTAAGTATCATCCCTTCCTATTTAATTGGTCCTGTGCCCTCTATCTGTGTGTACCTGTACACATATATACAAACACTCACATATGTATTCATACACCCATATACCCTCCTATATAGACATATATGTATGTAGATATAGATATAGATATCGATGTAGATATAGATTTCTATTCCCTTCAACTATTTTCATAGTGAGAAAAGTTTCATAAGTTACGGTAATCATTTTTCCATGTAGGAATGTACATAGTTCAACTTTGATAAGTTCCTTATGATTTCTTTTCCCTGTTTACCTTCTCATGCTTCTCTTGCTTCTTGTATCTGAATGTCAAGTTTTCTATTCAACTCTGTTTTCTTTTCATCAAGAATGCTTGAAAGTCCTTTATTCCATTGAGTGATCATATTTTCCCCTGAAACATGATACTCAGTTTTGCTGGGTAGGTGATTCTTGGTTTTAATCCCTGCTCCTTTGACCTCTGGAATATTATATTCCAAGCCCTTTGATCCCTTATTGTAGAAGCTGCCAGATCCTGTGTTATCCTGATTGTGTTTCCACAATATTCAAATTGTTTCTTCCTGGCTGTTCATAATATTTTCTCCTTGATCAGGGAATTCTGGAACCTGGCCGTAATATTCCTAGGAGTTTTCCCTTTGGGATCTTTTTCAGGAGGTGATAGGTGGATTCTTTCAACCTCTATTTTGCCCTCTGGTTCTAAAACACCAGGTCAATTTTCCTTGAGAATTTCTTAAAGGATGATTTATAGGTTCTTTTTTTGATCATGGCTTTCAAGTAGTCCAGTAATTTTTAAATTATCTCTCCTCTATCTATTTCCCAGGTTAGTGGTTTTTTCAATGAGATGTTTCACATTGCCTTCTATTTTTTCATTTGTTTGGATCTTTTTAATAGTATCTTGATTTCTCATAAAATCACTAGCTTCCATTTGCTCCAATCTAATTCTGAAGAAATGAATTCCTTCAGTGAGCTTTTGAGATTCTTTTTCCATCTGACAAATACAGCTTTTTAAGGCATTCTTCTCCTCTTTGGCTTTTAGGGCATCTTTTGCCATTTGAGTTAGTCTATTTTTTAAGGTGTTATTTTCTTCAGTCAGGTTGTTGACTGTCATTTCATAATTTTCTTGCATCATTTTCATTTCTCTTTCCAGTTTTTCCTCCACTTCTCTTATTTGGTTTTCAAAATTCTTCTTAAGGTCCTCTATGGCCTGTAAGCAGCTTATTCTTTTGATGGAAGCTTTTGGTGCAGGAGTTCTGACTTCACTGTCTTTGTCTTGTTCCGTGCTTTGATCCTTTTTGTCCACAAAATAGAAGTGTAAAGTTGGGTTGCTCTGTTTGCTTTGCTTCCCTCATTTGCTCATGTTGTCACTCAATTACTTGACTTTTGAACTTTTTGCCACAGTAGGACTCTGCTACCAGATAGGGGAGCTTCATCCCAAACGCTGGGGTTTTCTCAACTGCTGGAGCTGTTAGTTGGGTGCCCTCCCTGAACCCTCTGGCAAGCTGTTCACACACCCCAGGCCCTCCACCCTAGACAGCAATCCAGATCCAAGCAGTTTAAAGCCAGAGTGATTACCCCTCAGACTGGTCGCTTGGTCCCCCTAGAATCAGCAATCCAGGAGCTGAAGCTGCCATGTGTTGGTGGCTGCATGGCCACCGCACCTCAGTGGCTTCTCCCTCCAGGGGATAAAAGTGGGCTATACTCACAAACTACTGGATCCTAAAGTCCACACTGCACTGACCTCTCACTTTGTCCTTAACATATACATGTTGATAACTGTGGAAACCACCACAGTTGCTGATGATCTCAAGTCCCCCAGCCCGAGACTGGTCAGGCCACTCTAAGCCTAAAACCTCTGGCTCTCTAGGGGCTTGGTGTGGCTCCCAGAGCACTGTGCTGGCCGCTTCCTCCAATTAATTCAGGTTGAATTATCTTTTTTATTATATTGACTCAGCCTACCCATGAACAATTAATATTTCTCCACTTGTTTAGATCTGTCTTTATTTATATATGTAATTGTATTCATATAATCCCTGGGTTTGTCTTGGCTTATCAAGTAGACTCTCAAGTATTTTGTGTCATCTGCAGTTATTTTAAATAGAATTTCTCTTTCTATCTCTTGCTGTAGGATTTTGTTGGTAGTATATAGAAATGCTGATGATTTATGTGGGCTTATTTTATGTCCTGAAACTTTGCTGAAGTTGTTAATTATTTCAACTAGTTTTTTCAGTTGATTCTCTAAGTATACCCTCATATCATCTGCAAAGAGTGATAATTTTGTTTCCCTGTTGCATATTTTTATTCCTTCAATTTCTTTTTTTTTTTGTCTTATTACTACAGCCAGCATTTCTACTTCAATGTTGAATAATAATGGTGATAATGGACATCCTTGCTTCACTCCAATCTTATTGGAAACATTTCAAGTTTATCCTTGTTACAGATAATGCTTGCTCTTGGTTTTAGACAGTTATCTTTTTATCTTTTCATTTTAAGAAAGCTACTTGTCATTTTAAGAAAGGCTCATTCCTCCTCCTCCTCCTCCTTGTAATCACCCCCCTCTTTCTTCTCCTTTTGCTCACTATCACTACCATCATCTTCCTCCTCTTCCTTCTCTTGCTCCTTCCTGCTCCTGCCACTAGTGTTTCTCCCCTCTTCTCTTGGAGTGGACCATCCTAGTGCTTCTTTTGTGAAGGAGCAGCTGAGGACACTCCCTGGGCTTGCCATGGCCAACAAAAAGCAGAAGGAGGGAGTCAAGACCGAAAACAATGACCACATCAATTTGAAGGTGGCAGGGCAAAATGGTTTGCTGGTGCAATTTAAGATTAAGAGGCACACATCACTTAGTAACTAATGAAAGTCTATTGTGAATGACAAGATTTGTCATTGTGGCAGATCAGATTCCCTGATTTGATGGGCAACCAATCAGTGAAACAGACATAGCTGCACAGTTGGAAATGGAGGCTGAAGATCCAATTGATGTATCTTGTAGCAGACAAGATGCATTTACTAAAAAGAGAACCTCTAATTCTACTTCAGAACTGTGCTCCCAAAGAAAACA
The DNA here is from genome assembly GCA_011680675.1 of Gymnobelideus leadbeateri. Lineage (NCBI taxonomy): Eukaryota > Metazoa > Chordata > Mammalia > Diprotodontia > Petauridae > Gymnobelideus > Gymnobelideus leadbeateri. The sequence goes on along the minus strand of WOXC01007204.1, from coordinate 937,710 downwards.
AAAACATTAACAATTAGAAAACCAAGATTTGGTTCATCCACATCCTGGCTTCTACAGTATCGTTTTCTCTCCTCTTTGATTCTGTTCCCCCATTCCTTGTTGTACATAAAATAGCTGGTGAATGTGCACAGGCATAATGCGTATTTTAAAAACTAAATAACCAATGGTATGTTTTGATCAACATCAAATGGAGATGGGGAAAGGGAGCCTAACTGATTCTGTAAAAATATCTCTTTTCTCCAGTGGTGGCATGCTCGTTCAGCTTTCAGCTTTTCCAGTAAGATGTTTTGCTCTTACTGTTTAACAACAATAACAAACCCACAAAAAAATCCTTGCATACTTTGCTTGATTGAATAATTTCACTGTTTTTCTTTTATCATTGTAAAAGCAAGGACAATTTTATAATTTTTTTTTTTGTATATAGCTGTAACATATAGGGCAATCCCTGCTGCCCAGGAGGGGTAAATTACTAAAAAAAATTGATCCTAGACAGTTTTCCCTTCAAGTCAAACATCTTGTTGTTTAAATAAACTTCTTGTTTAAAATAAACTGTTTCTTTAATTATTTTCAAGAAACAGTTAAGAAATGGTTAACATAGAGAAACATAGTTTAATTAACATGTTAAGGGAGAAAGGTTAAATGATTAACCCTTATTTTCTTTTTAAAAAATTAGCAGTCAGAATGATATGACATTCCTGTTGGCATTACTGATTAAAATTTAGTAAGTGTTTTTTATATATTTTCTTTTATTCTCAGTTTTGTATCTATTTCAGAAATTCAAAGGGTATGTAAAGATTAAAAGAAGAAAATGAAAAAAAGAAAGGCTCCATTGATCCCAATACTTTCCAGTGTTTTCAATAGGAATGAGCATTATGTTTTGTCAGAGCTTTATCTACATCTATTGATATAATCATACTTTTTTGGTTGTTATTGATGGGGTCAATTATGCTGATAGTTTTCATAATATTGAACCAGCCCTGCATTCCTGGTGGAAATTCCACCTGATCATAGTGTATGCTCTTTATGGTATATTGCTGCAATCTCTTTACTGGTGTTTTATTTAAAATTTGACTGAGTTTCCAAAATTCGATTTGAAGTGTTATTTTAAAGTTGTTTGGAGAGGAATGTGGAGAGATCTTGCTGAGTGCTTCTCTACTTTTCTGTTTTGGCTCTGCTCCCAAAAGTACCACAAGATTCACAATATTAGCTGATTTAGTATAACAACAACAACAATAACAATTATAATAAACAACTAATCTTTATATAGCACTTATTATGTGCCAAGCACTTTATAGTTATTATCTGCTTTGATTGTCACAACAACCCTGGCATGGAGGTACAGATGAACAAACTGAGGCAAACAGGTTAGGTGACTTGTCCAAGGTCTCACAACTGAGACCAGATTTAAACTCAGGTTTCCCTGGCTCTAGGCCCATTACTTTGTGCCACCTAGCTACATCAATATACTCATCAAAATGACAAAACTACTTCGCCATCATACTGTCATTTATTAATTATCTTTTAATTCAACTCCATTTCTTTTTGTCTATTGTTTGCTTCCTGATGTTTTCTTAACTTTGAAAGATATTCTGCCCATGGTGTATTGATTTCTAATATCACTTAATTGAAAAAAAATTCAGAAGGCCTCACCCATCCATAGCCCCCATCATGCTAATGAGGTTCCACTTATAATTTTGACGATCTCTGCAACAAAGCAATGAAATTATGTGATGCCTGCCAGTTTCTTTCTAACCTAATACATAAGACTGAAGATGCAGACTCCAAGGTTATTCCCTTCTTATTCTCATGGATCTTCCTTTTACATGATTGAATTGAAGCCTCAGCCCTATTTAGTGCAGAGCAGTTCTGTACTCCATGGTCAGTGAAGGATTGTGGCTGGGTAATTCACATGTATCTTTCAGTGTTGACTATATGACATGATGACAAATATATTCCCTGGTCTCCCACCTAATTCTGTATACGTTCATTGATTGTTCCACTTGTCTTGGCCCTGGACCATACATGAATTAATAAACAGAGAATATAGACTGCTTCTGAAAGAACAGTCCTTGGTATACTGAGTCCAGAAGGATGTTATAGGTGTGTTTTGGGATAAATATTTATGATATGGCCATAATTATTTTTGACAATCAGATACCTTGATTCAAGGTCAGTTGAATGATGGATGTGGAATGGGAAATATAAATATTCCTGAAATTGAGTCCATGTTGGGGAACTATATCTGAAAGCTGTAACCAAACTCATTTAATTTATAGCTGACACGGAGGGGTGATGGAGGCTATGGTGGATTGGGCACCTGGAGAAGGGTAGGGAAGGAGAGGAAATGGCATTTTCCTTTGAGAATGAGCTCCTCCAGACTGAGTCCTAGAGTACTTATTTTGCACCTTTCTTATTACATTGTCACATCCTATCTATTTTTAAATATTTTATTTTGAACAAAACAAGCATTTCCATAACCTAATACAAAAAACTATGATTGTGCATGAAACTGAAAATTGACTATGCACATTAATTGCTATTCCTTTTAAATATACAACAAAACCATCATATAGTTTTGTTTCTTTTTCTTCTTTCTCCCTTCCCACCCTAGAGATGGTTACCATTAGATACACAGATAGACAGAGAGACACACACGTATATAAAATTATTCTATGCATATTTTTATTTATTAGTTCTTTCTCTGAATGCAGATGTTTTCTTCATATATCTATAGTTAATTTGCTTATTTCTAATAATCAAAATAACATTTACATATTGTGTATGTATGTATGTATATATACACACATACATTACATATACATATATGCATGATATACATGTATTACAATATACACAGATACTATATACATATTTATGTGTGTGTGTGTATGTTTGTATATACACACATATAGTCTATCAGTTTTTTCTCTGGATGCAAATAGCACCTTCCTTCATAGGGCCTTTATAGTTAATTTTGGTATTTATAATAGTCATAATGACTTAGACACTCAAGAGTTGTTCTTAAACAATATTATCATTAGTGTTCACAACCTTCTTCTTGGTTCTTCTCATTTTGCTCTTCATTATTTTGTGCAAGTCTATCCATGTTTTTGAAGATCATCGAGGCCATCATTTTTGATAGCATAGTAATATTCTATCACAATCATATACCACAACTTTTTCAGCCATTTCCCAGCTGATGGACATCCCTATAGTTTCTCGTTATTTGCCACACAAAGAGAGCTGCTATAAACATTTTAGAACAAAGAGGTTCTTTTCCTTTTTCCCTAATGATCTTTGTCAGCAGACCAAGTAGTGGTATTGCTAGATCAAAGGGTATGGGTAGTTTAATAATTCAAATTCCAGATTGCTCTTCAGAATGGTTGTATCAGTTCACAATTCCACCAACAATAAATTAGTGTCCCAATTTTTCCACATTCCCTCCAACATTTGTCACTTTCCCTTTCTATCATTTTAGCCATTCTGGTAGGTATAAAATGATATCTCAAGTTCTGTCTTATAGTACAGTTGGTCTCCTGATTTCTCTTCTCTTCTTCACACAATCATATCTCCACATAGAGGGAAACAGTTTCCTAAGGCACAAACTTGACTATTTCATCCTCTCCTAACTTTAAACCTCATTATCTCAAGTGAGATATTTGTAAAGTCCTTAAAACAGTAGCTGGCACATAATAGATAGTTAATAAATGGTTGTTTCTCATTCCACCCCTGTCTTGCATAGTTCTCTGTTGCATCTAGGATAAAATTTAAATGACTCACCTGGCCTCCAATTGGTTATCACCTCTTTTCATTATTGACCTCCCGTGCATGTTCACACACATATACTACAAACTAATTAATTAGTAATTCTGTGATTTCTGATATTCTCTCATCTTTCCCTTCTATACCTTCACAGGCTGGAAGACATCTCATGCCTACAATGTCTTTCTCCCTCATCCTTTCCATTCAGAATGCTTTTTTTTCCCCAATGCTTCCTTTCACTCACATGTCACTTCCTCTGTGAAGTCCTCTCTGATCTCCTTCCCTTCTGCACCCCAACATTTGTTCGGATTTTCTGTCTTCTCAGATTTCCTTGAGATATACTTATCTGTATCTAACATATTCTGTCTTTCCCAGGGGAATGCAAAAGGGTAGAGATGATTTTCTGTTTTGCATTTGTATGCTAATGACCTGCCCATAGCCTGTACATAATACATGTTTATTTGTTGAGGTGAAAACCCAGTTTTAAAGAATAAAAACCTTATTAAATGGTGTCCCCTTAGAATTATTTAAATATAGGATAGATTCCCTGAGTTGGTTTGATGGTGAAGGCAGTAGCAATGAAGACTAGACTCGAAGGCATTTTTCTGGTACTGAGTCTATAAGTCTAATATATATAGTATTATATAGAATGTATTTATATATGTATATATAAGGGTCTATAAGTCTAATATATACAATATTATGTATAAAATGTATTTATATATGTATATAAAGATATATTAATTCTAATAAATCTATAATCATATTAATATATGCCTAAGAAATGTTATGTAATTTATTAGACTTATAAAGACCTCTATATTATATATATGTGTATATATATATATATATATATATACACACACACACACACATATATATATATATATATATATATATAATATATTTATCTGACTTGTGGACCCTTACATATACACATATGTATAATATATAAATAAGAATGCACATACTATTATATAACACATAAATTTTAGACATATATTACATAATGCATTAATTACATATTATATTAATTATATAGTAGACTTATGGACTGCTATATATACATATATGCATAAATGCGATAATAATAGATACCATTTCCATAACACTTTAAAGTTCTTAAAGCACTTTATACATGTTATCTTAGCATCTTATTTTATAGAGGAAACTAAGATTCATAGAAATTATATGACTTCTGTAGGTAACAAACCTTCCTTATATTTGTAAGATGTTTATGCTTGGGGCCACATTTTTATGAAAAAAAATTGCTTCCTCTGTAGAAATCTTCCTCAATCAGAAGTAGTTTCTTGCTTTTAAATAACTTCCCATCCTTTTAAACACATACCCGAATTTCATTTTCCATCCTAATTTCCATTTCTGTGTACCTAGGAGGACACATCCATATTTCGCTGGCACGGAGTTTTGTACAGCCAACATGACCTCAGAGCTAAATATATCCTGTGACAATATGACTTGCTGACTGCCTCTGCTCCCACACCTACCTTAGGGTGAGGAGGAAGAAGAGGAGGAGGAGGCAAGGACATGAGTGATGGGTCATTCTCTGACGCCTTCCATTAGCACCGAGGAAGAAGAATTCACGATTGGTTTCCTTTCGCTTCCTTTCAGACAAATGTAGGATTTTACTAAGCTTGCAATAAATTAAAGGCATCTCATTTGGGGAAGTGCCCAATGTTATCTGTAGATAAGGTTTCTAGTTACCCAGGTGTCATTCCTGTTAGGATTTTCCATTTCCGTGTGAATGGAAGGCTTGCCAGGCTCTAAATCAGGCATGGAGAGAACCCATAGACCCAAGGGACTGACTGTTTGCTCGAGGCAGCGGTATTTTCTGAACTTTTGAGAAGATAGGGGTTAAGAGCACAAGATGGTAATCTTGCTTTCCAGGTGGCATTTCGAGGGTGCTATTTATGTTGGTGGGAACCATCCTGGGGCTATGTTTTTTTTTTTCTACTTTCTTCAACAGGATAGATTTTTTTTAAAAACCTTGGGTATTTTTTCAATATAACAAGATGTTTGTTTCTTTTTATTTGAATAAGAAAAAGAATCTTCCTTTGAGACTTTTCTTTCTAGAAGCCTCTGTCTGTTTTAATGTATCAGGATTCATTTTGGCCACTGCCTCAGAGGAGATGAGAACTGCTCTGCTTTGATAGGAATTAAGCAAACTCATGACATTGCTTCATACCTCCTCCCTCTCTCCCTGTGCATCTTTCTTCTTTCCTTCCCCTTCCTCACTTCCTTCTGCTCTTCCTTCCATCCTTTCTTCCTTCTGTCCTTCCTTTCTTCTGTCCTTCCACCCTTTCTCTCTTCCTTCCATCCTTCTTTTCTTCCCTTCTCTTTTCTTCCAAGTTACTTGTATTTTCTCATTAAACATTCAAAGTCCTTATTTATATTGAGAAGAAGCAACTATTCTAGGACTACCTGAAAAAAATGCCCTTGGGAAAAGAAAGCATTTGCAGTACTTGGGAAAGACCCTGGTTTGGGTGTCATTTGGACAGAAAGAGAAAGGAAGCAATACTTTGAGTCTGTTTGTGGTATCAGATCAATACCGTCTAGACGTTTTCTCATTAGGCCTTTACGTTGTAGGAGCTGGGCGCAGGCTATGTCACTTAAATAGAAGGGGATGAGATTTCATTTAAGAGCAGGGTGGCACAGGCATGTGCCTGGGAAAGCTAAGGCCTGGCAGGAAATGCCAGCTTCACAGTAGCTTAGAATTCATGCTGGTGGGGAGCTTAGAGGTGATCCGGTTCAGTTCCTTAATTTTACAGATGAGGAAACCGAGGCCCAGAAACATTCAGTGACTTTCCCTAAGGCTGCACAATTAGTAAATGGCAGATCCAGGATTTAAAACCAGGTCCAATGACTCCAAAGCTAGCATGCTTCCCATCATACTGCACTTCAGATGCTGTGTGTCTGACCATTTCTTGTCACAGGTGCGAGTTTATCAGGAACACACAGATATTAGGTGGCATTATGGATAGTGTTGGACCTGTAGTTTGGAAGACTTGAATTCAAATGGAGAATCAAAAATTTATTAACTGTGTGGCCCTGGGCAAGTAACTTGTCTGTGCCTCAGTTTCCTCATCTGTCAAATAGGGCCTATCTTCTAGAGTTGTTATGAAAATTAAGATGAGATAATATTGGAAAAGGGCCTTGTAAATCTTACAGAACTAAATAAATTCCAGCTACCATCACCAGCACCACCACCACCACCCCCATCCCCATCACTATCACCATTTGTTATAGTCTTCTTTCTAGCTATGTACAGAGCTTTCATTTCAGTACCTCAGGAACTTTGTATCCTAGCTCCCCACCAATCCTCCTGCCATGGTTTGTTGACCATGAATTCCAAGGAGAGCCTGGTGGATTCCTTTAAACCATTGAAGAATCCCAGTATTCCTCTCTAATCTATGATAATTAGAAAATAGCAAACTGAGGGGAAGAAAGAGGCAAGACTTATTTCATACCAAGCCCCTTCCTGTACTCTTCTTTCCAGGAACTTAGGTCTGCTGGCTGTTCCCCATAAAAGACATTCTGTTCCAGGTCTTCCTGTCCCCAAAACTGCCTTTGTAGCTTCTCCGTTAGCACCACTTCTTTGCCTATATTCTGTTGACCTATAAATTGAGTTTAATACCTACTGCACTAACAATTTATTTTTTTTTTGCTTTTTTTTTTTTTGGAGGGCAATTGGGGTTAAGTAACTTGCCCAAGGTCACATGGCTAGGTTTTTGTTTGTGTGTGTGTTAAGTGTCTGAGGCCGGATCTGAACTCAGGTCCTTCTGACCTCAGGGCCGACCACCTAGCCGCCCCTGCACTAACAATTTAATAACCAGTTGAAATAATGGTTCCTTAGTTCAAGGGCCTCAGCACCCATGCCTTTGCTCATGTTGTGTCTCATGCCTGGAATGCTTTCCCTTCTTAATTCTATAACTAGAATCCTTGAGTTCCTTTTGAGCTGAGTTCTTACAGTGGGCCAATCCAGATTTCCCAAGCTGCAAGCTTTCCTTCTCTTGAAGTTTGTGTGACTTTTTAGGGATAAGGTGAGGTCTAGTCCAATAATTTCATTGATACAGGAAAGACCCAGATGGGGAAACTCCATTTATCAATGCAGGCTGGCAAATTCTCTTCCACTTACAAGCTTAGGTTTTGTTTTTGTTTGTTTTATTGTTGTGTTTTGTTTTTATATGACAAACACATATCATCCCCACTCTGTGAGAGGTCCCTTCTAACAAAGAAAACAAGTCAGCAATGCAAGTAACTTTAGAAAAATATGAGCTATAGAGATGAAGTCACAAAACTCCCAAGATGACCTGAACTGGATTCAGATGTAACTGAAAATGCTTAACAAAATAAACACAACAAATCATACAACACAGATCATGTTAATTTGATGTTTTCTAAGTCCTAAACACTGGGAATACAAAAAAGAGGCAAAAGACAGACCTTGACCTCAAAGAGTTCACAATCTAATGGGGGCAAGTGAGGTCAGCTAACTGTTTGCCTCAGTTTCCTCATCTGTAAAATGAGCTGGAGGAAGAAAAGTGGCAAACCACTCCCATATCTTTGCCAAGAAAACTCCACATGGGGGTCATGAAGAGTTGGACATGACTGAAAAATGACTGAAAATGAGATTCACTAAGAGGTGAAGTGACTTGCCCAGGATGCCCAGAGATGAAACTTGACTTGGAGGCTCTCTGAGAAATATGCCATAGTGCCTCCCCTCACCTGTGATAAGCTCTGTGTGGTTTTCACACATGGTGTCTTCCTTGTAGAACATAAGCTGCTTGAGGACAGGGGATCCTGTATTTTTGTCTTTGAACACCCAGTGCCATGCACACAGTTGGGACGTTTTTGTCCAAGTTCTAGCAGTGTTGTCACAGAGTAATTGGTTCATTTGGCTGCATTGAAAGATATGTTTCCTTAGGCTCACAGTCCTGCTTTTCAGTTGGTGTTGGGGAAAGGTGTAACCCAGTCACCTAATATTTGTCACGCAGGAAAGTCACCCCCTCTACATGTATGTACCTGGAAATTGTCATGTCCTTTGGGAGGAGCTGAGATGCGAGGGCCAACCCCCTTTTGGTGACATCACCCTATCTGAACTGTCTTTATCTCTGTTCAGAAGTTACCAATGAAAGCCGGCCCGCTTTGCTTCCATGGCTGTTCTCCAGCAATCAGCCATCAGCTGGGGCTACCTTGATGTACCTGTACAAGCTCCTTTTAATTCTCTTTTACTTGACTTTTGCATTGTGAATCAGGGTAAAAGCCAAAATGAAGAACTTTCCTTTCAGCTGCTAACTGAATGCCTTATACTTCTGTAATTGAATCTAAGCAAAATGCCCCAAAGACAGTTACCATTCCTTTCCTTAATGTTATCTCAGTGGAAAGAACTTGATAACATCTCCAATTTCTGGCACACAGTAAGTGCTTGTGGATGACCTGATTGTCCTTCTCAAGGGGGTGATGGGGCACCATCACTGTGTTTCTTTAAAATCCCTCTTAGAATAAGGTGGCCCCTTTCTCCCCATTCTGTGCTCAGTGCTCTCCCTTCCTGGATTTGAAGACCTTTTTGACCCCCTTCTAGGATCAGAACCTAGAACTTGTTTGATCTCAAATAGTCACATTCAGCTCCTCCTCAGAGTTTCTTGAGTCTTTTTGCTTCCCTTTCCTCATTTGCATTTTCCATTGAAGCGTCACCATCAGTATCCAAGCCCCAGAAAGGCAAAGGTGGACTAGCCTTCAGATGATCTTGACACTTGAACAAATGCCCATCATTTTTCCTAAACCTTCATTTTTAAACTTAGGAGAAAATGAACACAGATGCTAAGGAATAATACTGATGAGAAAAGAAGGCTCACTCGTGATAAAATATCTCTTTCTGGGAATTTAAATGTTATGGAGATTAGCATTATTGATCATGCTCTCTTCACATCATCTGTAGATGATCTTAAAATCCTGAAACTATTATTCTCCCCTGTCTAATGTAATTACCAGAACAAGGAATAATCTAATTAGAAGACAACAAGGATGCTTTCTAATTGTTCTAATAAATTATGGTAATACTCTGTGTGCAGTTAGTTTTTAGTAGAAATTTATTTAACAGATTGACAGCTTGTCTTTTATTGCTAGAAACACAACTTCCATGTCTTCAAGCTGAGAGAACTTTTAACACGATAGTTAAACCTTCAGAAAATCTGTTAAGGGATCCTGAGGTCCCTCATGGTGTGGATAAAGGAATAGGGTTGGTGTTGCTTAGATGAAGCCTCGACCAGATAAGGGAAGAGCTGATATATTGAAGTCAGTGGCCACCATCTTTTTTCCCATCATCATCCAGAGTAGTAGCGGATGATATAAATCTTCCTACTCCCTGTCCTTCCCACCCCCAGCCAGGTGAAAGTGAGACTGGTGACTTTGCCTAGCCCTCCCTCACATAAAATTCAGTTCACTTGCACGTCATGACATCACCTCTTGGTTGAAGAAGACCATGGTCTTCTTCAAGAATGAAGTACAGACAACAACAATAGTATTGGACAGAAACTTGTCTGACTCCACAATAAAAGCCATAATAATCAGTTTTGTCAACCAGGAGAAGTGCCACAAAAAAAAAAAAGTCTTCATGAGGTAAGCAACAGAAAATGCGGAGTAGAGTCAACTTTCTGAGGCAAATTCAGTTGGAAGTAGTGAAGATATGCTGGAGTTCAAGGACAGCTGAATGGAGACCCAAAGCTCCATGGCACTGGGCTTCTATAGAGAGGAGCTTATACTAGGGTGAAGCCTCAGGGAGAGTAAGGACTAATTATTCTTGCTAACTTGGTTCTCAGCTGGGCCTGCCCTCTGAATTCTAGTGCCTAGAGACAAGGTCTCAGGTGCCCCACCCTTGTTATGGTGCCAACTAGAAAGTACCATAAAGAACTATTTGTAAATCCTCTTCCTCCCCACATCCTGCTTGAGTTTCCAACTTTTCCCACTCTGCTCACCTGTTTAAAAGCATCAGGGCTGAAGCCAGAGAGAATCTCAGGTAGTTGAAGATCCTTGTTTTACAGATAAGGAGCTGAGACCATGGAGGTGACGTGGCCCTCCGAAGGTCACGGAGTAGTCATCTTCAGAGACGGCGTCTAAACCCATCATCTCACGCCAGAGCCAGTATCTGTTTATTGTGTCACGCTGTCTCTAGAAAGGGATAGGCATTCCAAATCATTTGGAACAACTTAGGAGAAATCCTCTTTTAAGAAATCCACCGGGGGGGCGGAGCCAAGATGGCGGAAAGGAAGCAGTAACCTCGCTGAGCTCCTCTGTCACTAAGTCCCAAAGGGTAAATCTGAGCGGATTCCGGAGTGACGGAGCCCAGTGGAAGACAGAGTGTGGCAGAATCCAGCCCAGGAGGTTGCCCAGAGTGTCCGCACAGGTCGAGCGCAGAGCGTGTGGGGTCTGCACAGCTCAGACCTAAGAGCAGGCAAGCAGACTACACCAGAGAGAGAAAAAGCCCCAGCCTACGGACTTACCAAGGACGAATCGCAGTCATCTCGCAGAGGGAACGGACCATTGGAGCCAGGTAGGAGAGTTGGGCCCCCAGTGGAGAGAGTGGCTTCTCAGGCTGCATTCAGCCCCCAGCCTGGAAGTTTAGAAACTGCCTGCCTGTATAATACAGGGGCTGGAATGGCAACTTCAATTCTAGCTGCTCGGATCCTCCCATCCCTCCTTCATGAAGCAGAAAACCCAAAGATAAGTCTCCCACCCAGATTGAAATCCCAAGTTAATGGAAATAGCCCCAGACTTGAGAATCTCCAAGAAGGGGTGTAACTGAGACAGCCAGGAGTCTGAAGAGAAGAGAGGGAGGGGACCCAACAAGCCCCACCTCACCTCACCAACAAAAGCCTACTTATAGCCCAGGGGTACAGAGGCAGAAATCTGAAGTGGTCAGACTCATCCCCACCTACACATCTACATTCCTCACTGACTTCCCTGACTTAGCCATAAACTAGCCACCCAGAGGTATTCAAAGTCAAGGATCAGGCCCCAAACTCATAGCCTGAGACACTAAGAAACAGGAAGTCACAATGGGAAGGAAGGAAGCTGAAAAGGAGAAGGGGAAGGCAAGAAAGTCTATTCAAGCATACTATGCAGGGCAAGAACAACAAAACACACAGGACAATATAGACTCTCTGCCCACACCAGAGACCACAGAAGGAAACATGATCTGGTCTCAAGCCCAAATAGCATTCCTGGAGGAGCTTAAGAAAAATTTTAAAGACCAAATCAGGGAGGCAATGACCAACTTGGAAAAAGAAAATACCTCCCTAAAAAAGGAACTTCAAAAACTAACTGAAGAACATAATTCAATAAAAATTAGATACAATCAATCTGAAACTCAGAACTCTATGATGCAGCAGGAGTCAATCAAAAAAAACAAGATGATCGAAAAATTGCTAGAAAATGTAAAATATCTCACTGGAAAAATAACTGACCTAGAGAACAGATCCAGGAGAGACAACCTAAGAATTATTGGTCTACCAGAAAGCCATGATGAGAAAAGCAGTCTAGACAACATCCTCCAAGAGATTGTCAAAGAAAACTGTCCTGAGGTCCTGGAATCAGAAAATAAAATAGCTATTGATAGAATTCACCGGACTCCTCCTGAAAGAGATCCCAAACTGAAAACTCCAAGAAATATAGTAGCCAAATTCCGGAATTATAAGACCAAAGAAAAAATTCTACAAGCAGCCAAAAAGAAACAATTCAAATATCGAGGAACTACAGTTAGGATCACACAGGACCTAGCAGCTTCTACATTAAAAGAGCGGAGGGACTGGAATTTGATATTTCATAGGGCAAGAGAGCTAGGACTACAACCAAGGATTAACTACCCGGCAAAACTGAGCATAATCTTTCAGGCAAGGAGATGGACGTTTAATGAAGTAAGGGACTTCCAGACTTTCCTAATGAAAAAGCCAGAGCTCAATGGAAAATTTGATCTCCAATTACAAGACTCCAGAAGGACATAAAAAGGTAAACAAGGGTAACATAGACTCACACATGCAGAAGTGCACACACCCACACCCACAAACACAAGCTCATTACCTGGGATGCAACAAGAGCAAAATGTTCACATCCCTATATGTGGAGCTGATAACTGTCAATATTTGAAATCTCTATGATTATCATGACCTGCAAAAGGGTTATACTTAGAGGGTGTGGGTATGAATGCACTAACATGGAGTCTAAAAAAAAAAAAGACTATTAAGGGGATCAATGGTACTGTAATGGGAAAAAGGAAAGAATGAGCTAGGAAAAGGTAAAATATGCCATCTGAAGAGGCATCAAAACACAGTATAGAAGAAGGGAAAGTAAGAGGGAGAGGAACATCATTTAAACACTATTCTCACTGGTTCTGGTTCAAAGAAGGATCAAATTAATCAGTGAAGTTTAAGAATCTAATGTGAATAGACACATAAATTCATTAAATAGAGGAATTGGAGGGAGGGAGAGGAGCACTGTTTGAAATTTACTCTCATTGGTTTGGAATCAAACGGGGATTAATTTACTCTGATAAGTATAAAAATTTATTGTGTCCTATAGATAGTGGGAGGGTAAGGGGGGGTGAAAAGGAGGAGACTAAAGGGAGGGATTATAAGGGAGGGAAATAGTAGTAAGGGGAGAGGGTAGGTTAAGAAGGGGGGTCACTGGGTGGGAACACTGAGGGAGGGGGCGGTCAAAAGGGAAAACTTCAAGGAGGGGAAGGGAGAAGGAATAAACAAAAACATAAACAGGGGAGGGAATAGGATGGAAGGGAAGAGACAGATAGTCATCATTACTGTGAATGTGAATGGGATGAACTCTCCCATAAAACAGAGGCGGATAGCAGAATGGATTAAAAACCATAATCCTACAATATGCTGTCTTCAAGAAACACATTTGAAACAAAGGGATACCCACAGGGTAAAGGTAAAAGGTTGGAGTAAAATTTATTATGCCTCAGCTAAAGTAAAAAAGCAGGGGTAGCAATACTTATCTCAGATAAAGCAAAAGCAAAAATAGATCTAATTAAAAGAGATAAGGAAGGAAACTATATCCTACTAAAAGGCACCATTGAGAATGAAGCAATATCACTACTTAATATATATGCACCAAGTGGTATAGCATCCAAATTCCTAGAGGAGAAGTTAAAGGAAATAGAGGAAGAAATAGATAGCAAAACTATACTAGTGGGGGACCTTAATCTCCCCCTCTCTGAACTCGATAAATCTAACCTCAAAATAAACAAGAAAGAAGTTAAGGAGGTGAATAGAATCTTAGAGAGACTAGATATGATGGATCTCTGGAGAAAACTGAATGGGGATAAAAAGGAATTTACTTTCTTCTCAGCAGTGCATGGTACATACTCAAAAATAGACCATGTACTAGGGCATAAAAACCTCACAATCCAGTGCAGAAAGGCAGAAATATTAAGCGCATCATTCTCAGATCATGATGCAATAAAATTATATGCAATAAAGGGCCATGGAAAGATAGACTAAAAACTAATTGGAAACTAAACAATTTAATCCTAAAAAATTGGTGGGTCAAAGAAGAAATTATAGAAACAATAATTTCATTCAAGAGAATGATAATAATGAAACAACATACCAAAATTTGTGGGATGCACTAAAGGCAGTTCTCAGGGGAAGTTTTATATCCCTGAGTGCATACTTAATTAAAGCAGAGAGAAGGGAGGTCAATGAATTGGACATGCAATTGAAAATTCAAGCTAGAAAAAGAACAAATTGAAAATCCCCAATTTAGTACTAAATTAGAAATATTGAAAACCAAAGGTGAGATTAATAAAATTGAAATTAAGAAAATCATTGAATTAATAAATAAAACTAAGAGCTGGTTTTATGAAAAAATCAACAAAATTGATAGACCCTTAGTCAATATGATAAAAAAAAGAAAGAAGAAAACCAAATTATGAGTATCAAAAATAAAAAGGGTGAATCTACCTCCAATGAAGAGGAAATCAAAAAAATAATGAGGAATTATTTTTCCCAATTATATGCACATAAATATGACAATCTTAGTGAAATGGATGAATATTTACAAAATCACAAATTGCCCAGATTAACTGAAGAGGAAGTGAATTACCTAAATAACCCCATCTCAGAAAAAGAAATCAAACAAGCCATCAATGAACTCCCTAGGAAAAAAATCTCCAGGGCCAGATGGGTTCACTAGTGAATTCTATCAAACATTTAAAGAACAATTGATTCCAATACTCTACAAACTATTTGGGAAAATTAGTGAAGAAGGAGTCCTACCTAACTCTTTTTATGACACAAATATGGTACTGATTCCTAAATCAGGAAGAGATAAAACAGAGAAAGAAAATTATAGACCAATCTCCCTCATGAATTTAGACGGAAAAATTCTAAATAAAATATTAGCCAAAAGATTCCAACAACTTATCACAAAAATAATACACCCTGATCAGGTAGGATTCATTCCAGGAATGCAAGGATGGTTTAATATTAGGAAAACCATCAGTATAATTGAACATATCAACAACAAAACTAGCAAAAACCACATGATCATCTCAATAGATGCAGAAAAGGCTTTTGACAAAGTACAACATCCATTCCTATTAAAAACACTAGAAAGTATAGGAATAAATGGAGCCTTCCTTAAAATAGTTGCTAGCATCTATCTAAAACCATCAGCAAGTATTATATGCAATGGGGATAAACTAGAAGCCTTTCCAATAAGATCAGGAGTGAAACAAGGGTGTCCACTATCACCCCTCTTATTCAATCTGGTACTAGAAACGTTAGCAGTAGCAATTAGAGAAGAAAAAGAAATCAAAGGAATCAAATTAGGCAAAGAAGTGACCAAGCTGTCACTCTTTGCAGATGATATGATGATATACTTAGAGAATCCTAGAGAATCAAGTAAAAAATTACTTGAGACAATAAATAAATTTGGCAAAGTTGCAGGATATAAAATAAACCCACATAAATCCTCAGCATTCCTATACATCTCTAATAAAACTCAACAGCAAGAGATAGAAAGAGAAATCCCATTTAAAGTCACTGTAGACATTATTTGGGAATCTACTTGCCAAAACAAACCCAGAATCTATATGACCACAACTACAAAACACTTCTCACACAAATAAAAACAGATCTAAATAGTTGGAAAAATATCAATTGCTCGTGGCTGGGTCGAGCTAATATAATAAAAATGACAATTTTACCCAAACTAAATTATATATTTAGTGCCATTCCAATCACTTTACCAAAAAACTACTTTGTAGAGTTAGACAAAATAATAACAACATTTATTTGGAAAAACAAACTGTCTAGAATATCAAGGGAATTAATGAAAAGAAATGCTAGGGAAGGTGGACTAGCTATGCCAGATCTTAATCTGTATTATACAGCAGCAGTCATCAAAACTGCTTGGTACTGGCAGAGGTGTAGAGTAGTGGATCAATGGAATAGATTAGGTGCAGGAGACCCAGCAGTTAATGAATATAGCAATCTATTGTTCGATAAGCCCAAAGACCCCAGTTTTTGGGATAAGAATGCACTATTTGACAAAAACTGCTGGGAAAACTGGAATACAGTATGGCAGAAACTGGACATAGATCATTATCTAACACCATATACCAAAATCAAGTCTAAATGGGTGCATGATCTAGGTGTAAAGGATGATACTGTAAGCAATTTGGGAAAGCAAGGAATAGTTTACCTAACAGATCTGTGGAGAGGGGAAGACTTTAGGACCAAACAAGAATTAGAGAGCATTATAAAATGCAAAATGGATAATTTTGATTACATTAAATTGAAAAGCTTCTGCACAAACAAAGCCAATGTAACCAAGATCAAGAGGGAGGTGGGAAATTGGGAAAGAATTTTTACAACCTGTGTCTCTGATAAAGGACTCATTTCTAAAATTTATAGAGAATTGAGCCAAATCTATATGAATACAAGTCATTCCCCAATTGAGAAATGGTCAAAGGATATGAATAGGAAGTTTTCAGAGAAAGAAATTAAAGATATCTATAAGCATATGAAGAAATGCTCTAAATCACTATTAATTAGAGAAATGCAAATCAAAACAACTCTGAGATACCACATCTCTCCAGTCAGATTGGCTAAGATGACAAAACAAGAAAGTGACAAATGCTGGAGAGGATGTGGGCAAATTGGAACGCTAATACATTGCTGGTGGAGTTGTGAACTTATCCAGCCATTCTGGAGAGCAATCTGGAATTATGCCCAAAGGATTATAAATAATTTCATACCCTTTGACCCAGCCATACCACTTCTAGGGTTATATCCCAAAGAGATCATAGAAGTGGGAGGAAGACCCATATGTACAAAAATATTTTTAGCAGCCCTTTTTGTGCTTGCAAAGAATTGGAAACTAAAGGGGTGCCCATCAATTGGGGAATGGCTAAACAAGTTGTGGTATATGAATGTAATGGAATTTTATTGTGCTATAAGAAACGAGGAGGTGACTGATTTCATAATTACCCGGAGAGACTTATACAAACTGATGCTGAGCAAGAAGAGTAGAATCAGAAGAAATTTGTATACAATCACAGACATACCATATCTGTGACGACCAACTTTGACAGACTGGACTCTTTTCATCAATGCAGTCATATAAGTTAATCCCGAATGACTCAAGAAAGTGAGAAATGCGCCATCCAGAGATATAACTAGAAAGAACTGAGCCTGAATCCTGATGGAAGCAAACTAAATGATCTTGTTCTTCTCATTGTCTGGTTTTACTTCTTCCTTACCATCTTTCATCCCACCTAGTACAATATGCCTTTGTAATTGGAATAATGTTTAATATGAATGCATTTGCAGACCCTATACTGTACTATATACTGCCATGAGGGGAGGGGGGAGGGAAGTAAAGGAAATTTGAAAATCAAGGAACTATGGAATTGAATCTTGTTAACTGAAACTAAACTAATAAATTAATAAAAAAAATTAAAAAAAAAGAAATCCACCAAATAGTCTTATAGGGATAGTTTCCACTATTTTTTTTGGGGGGGGGGAAGGGTGATAATTGTCAGTCTCCACAAGCCAACCAACCAGCCAGCCAGTCGACCAGCAACTTTTTATGGAGCTGCTTTGTTACACGCTGTCAAAGGTGCCAGGGATAGAAAAAAGATAAAGGGGAGTGGGGAAGTGGGGGGAATGGGCACCCAGATCTTGGCTGACAGCTACAAAGTTAACTTATCTTCAAGGGCACAGAGACACCCAAATATGCTGCAAATGAAAAGAAAAATCCAAGTTCAGGCAAGAAAAAAGGGCAGGGAATATTTAAGTGAACTGAAATGTATTCCAGCCCAATCAAGGAAGTACCTCTGACTTCTCTGTATCCCTCATTCCCTGCCTATTAATAATCAAGTTTGGTTCTTTAATTTTTATGAGAAGAAGAGCTCTTTTAGGCTTTACTCTCTCTCTTACTCCCTCTCCCATCTTGCCTTTTCTCTTTTTTCTTCTCCTTCTCTTTCCTCTTCTCTTCCTTCTCTCCTCTTCCCTCTTCCCTTCTTTCTTCTACTTCTCTTTGCTTTCTTTTCAACTTTCTCCTCTCCCCTCCATCCTCTCCTTTTTCTTCGCCCCCCTTTCTCCCTTTTCTCTTCTTTTCTTTTCCATTTTTTCTTCCTCTTTCCTCTTCTTTCAGGTCTTTACTCTCCTTCCCTCTCCTCTCTTCTTCCCTTTTCTTCACTTCTCTCCTCTCCCTTTTATCCCCTCCCTTTTCTTCTCTCCCCTCTTTCTCCCTTGTCTCCTCTTCCCTTTTCTTCTCCCCCTTTCCTCTCTTTTATCTCTCTTCTCTCCCTTTTACTCCCTCCCTTCTCCTTTTCTCTCCCTTCTTTTCTTCGTTCTTGCTTCTCCCCCCTTCAACTCTAATCTCTCCTCTTTTCCCCTTTTCCTTCTCTGCTCTCTCGTCTCTCCTCCCTCCTTTTCCTTCTCCCACACTTATCCACTCCTCCCCACATTTTGACATCAAATGTTAAAGAGCTCACTATTTTTCAATCCATCTAGGCTCTACTGAGTTCCTCCCCTAAAAGATGTCCCAGAACCAAAGAGGACCCTCGCCAGAGATTCCCCAACCATCAGTCTCAATTAAATCAAGCATCTGGGGCAGTTCCTGCTTGCTTCTCATTATGTCTCCAAGGCTGGGCTGCCCACCTGTGAAAAGCAGCATTAATGTGCCTTTATTTTATTTTTAATTGTTGGCAACAAAGGGTAACAAGCTACTCTGGATAACTAATCGCTTGTGTTACAATTCAGAAACCTTTTCTGGGAACTACATTCATTGCTGTTCTTTTATTTATCTCTCCCCTATGAGCAGCAGGGTCCAGGTTACAGCCTGAGATACCTGCCTATGTGAAGGCGTAAATGATCTCTCTGCATCCAAAAACGTTTCCAAGGTCCTGATGGGATTTGGCAAGAGCAGGCATGATAAGATGAGAAGGGCTTTCTGGAACAGAGCAGGTCTCCAAAGGCCTCTGCAGACTAAGTGATTTCGGAGCCTGGAGTGTGAACTTGACAACATATGCACGAAGCTGACTTTTCCCCCCAGCTGCTGGCACTGTATATTTTTCATTTAGTAAATAATGCAAAATATACGTTAAGTAATGTGAATGTTTTGACACAAACTGACAAAAGCCCAGGAATTTGAGGCAGTCGTCTGGTGGAAACACTTTACTTAATTTGCTCCCATCCGCTATGATCTCATCCCAGGCTGTTTCATCCATTGATCATAGATTCAGTCTAATCCATGGGCCAGCAAAGTGAAGAGGACTGAAAATGGAGGACAGAAAGCAGGATTTCCATTGGGCCCTCTCTTCTGTGAAAACGGATTATTAACGTGTTCTTTTTCTTTTCTTTCTTCCTTCCTTCCTTCTTTTTTGGATCACATTTGTAATGTCCTTGGTGTGGGGTAAGTCCTGGGGTGGAAATTCCCTCCAACAAAACAAATTGGAAATCTATGTGTAAGTTAAAGTCTTAGTTTCTTGGGCACAGATCAGGAAAGCCTTTGTAGGGGAAAAAAGTGAACTGTTGGAGGACAGCAACAGTACTGTTTTTCTTCATTGTGTAAAGGTCTGCCACTCAACTACAGTATCCCACAACTGGTCAACTTCTCTGGAAGCTAATATTTTACTGCTTTTCCCTATCAGATGCATTTTCTTATGAAGGAATTTCTTGTGAGGGCTCTTAGACCTCTTTTAGGGAAAGAAGTGAGTAGGGCTTGAAGGACTGGGGAGTTAAATGATTTGTCCAAGAACACTTGGCCAGTATATATTGAAGACAAGACACAAAACCTGGTCTTCCTGACTAAGGCCAGCCTCTGTCAATTCCATCCTGCCCTTCCACTTAAAAAGTATATTCTCTTGTCTTCTCTCTCTTCCCTTCCCTTTCTTTTCTACTTAGGCCTTAGCAGGTCCATAAACTAAATTTTAATATTCTTTGAATGATTAATGTTATGAATAATTAATTGAAACAATGCTTCATCAAGGCTCTTTACCGAAACCATGGTACTAAAAGCATTGCTGATAATTTACCTGCCTAAAGTTATAGCCACAACAAGGCTGTAGCAAAGTTGAGAAATTCTGTATTTATAATCATAAAACATATTCTCTGCGGATTTTTTTTCATTCCTGCTTCCCAAGCTTAAAAGTGGGCTTCCTTTGTCTAAATTCTGGAATATATGGTTTATCTACCTTCTTCCATAGCCATGTAACCCCAGCATATAAATAACCTTTTAGAAGTAAATATTAGGCATTGGGGTCAGGAAGGCCTGAGTTCCAGTTATGAGTTTGAAACATTAGCTTTGTTACCATGACCAAATTACTTAAGCTCTTAGTACTTATAGGCATTGAATATGTTAAGTGGACAGTATCCTGATAAATGTGAAAGCCATGTGTTTTCTGTTTGATTGCTCCCCTTCCTGGAACTCTCATCTTTAAAACCTCTCTGCCCCTGAGTGCTGATTTCAGTGTAAGCAGCATGAGTTAGGCACCTCTTATTCATTAGATGAAAGGAATACAAAGAGATGTTTAATAATGCACAGGGCAGCTAGAGATCCCAGTGGATAGAGCATGGGGCCTGGAGTAGTATGATTCATCTTCCTGAGTTCAAATCCAGCCTCAGTCACTTATTAGCTGTGTGACCCTGGGCAAGTCACTTAACTCTCTTTGCCTCAATTTCCTCATTTGTAAAATGAGCTGGAGGAGGAAATGGCAAACTACTCCAGTCTCTTTGCCAAGAAAACCTAAATGGGGTCACAAAGAATCAGGCATGACTAAAAACAGGGATCAGGCCCTAAGAGCATCACTTACTGGAAGAAAATCCCAGAACTCCATTTATCTGGGGCATGTATGGCTGGGCACAGAGTAGCTGTTGCATTTTAAGATGGGACTTCCAGTTACTGAAGAGTTTACTGCATGGCAGGAGGTTTGACAGTGGGCATGTCCAGCACTTGGAAGTCGACAGAGACAGAGAGGGCAGATCAGGGTGTGGGCCATGTGAAGAGCCAGGTGAAGTGGGAACTGCCATGTTTTCCCCAAACCCTGGAGTGCTGCCAGCATCCTGAGGCAGCTGAGAGAGCCAGGTGAGGAATGGAACAGAGAGGCAGCGCTCCCTTGGGAGTCACTGAAATCTGAGCCTTTTATCTCTGGTATCCCTTCACCAAAGCCTTAGAGATTAGGGAGAGGTCGAGGAATTCCATGACAATCCCTCCAGATCCTAAAGGAGAGGGAAATTATTTTTATGTGAGAGTTGATAATCGTTCTGTTATTTACTCTGAAGAGAAGCATCTTGGTTTAGGGGATAGAGCACTGGCCTTAGAGTCAGAAATCCCTGAGTTCAAGCCCCATTTCCAGCCTCTACAAGTCAGTTAACCTTTCATGTCTCTGAGCAGCATTCTCAAATTATCCCTAGCAGAGAAAGCGCCAATATGCATAGTGGTTGGAGTTTCCTCACCTGAGTGTTCCCTGTACCTAGGAATAACAAGTCCAGAAACTCTCCTGCTCCTATTTACTCTGAAACTTGGGTCCACTTAAATGTGTTTCTCTTTGATTAAGACCTGGACTTTGCTCCATCTCCATGCTGCTAATGCCTTCTCCTCTAAGGTTACTGCCTACATATCTACCATATAGATTTGGTGTGTATTTTCTGAATTTTTGTGCATCCTGTCTTCCCTTTTAGAAATTAAGCTCCTTGAGGGCAGGGAATGCTGCTGCTTTTTCTTTCTGTCCTCACTGCTTAGCATAGTAGACTTAGCACAAAGTATATGCTAATTGAAGGTTTGTTGACTGAGTGACTTATAGAGAATGCTTTAGAAAGAGAAAGCCAGCAAAAATATTAGGTTCCAGTAGCTGATTAGTTGTAGGATTCTGTACTTTACCTTACACAATGATGAAAAACAATATTGTTGCTGTTCTCTCATCTGATTTTTAAAAAATGACTGTGTTTTCCTATTTTGCCCAAGCTGGAAGGGCACGGGCTCTCTCATAATAAGACCCCTCTCATTAACACAGGAGCTTTTGACATGCTCTGTTTCTAGCCTGGGTTGTTTGCAACTTGCTAGGCAACCTGTTGCTCACCATTCCCACCCATCCCAGAGCCCACCCTATTAATGCCAACCTCAGTATAGATACCTAACTGGTTTAGCCTGCTGAACCTCAGAATTTCCCGAAGTCAAAAGATTCTCCAGTCTCAACCTCCTTAGTAGCAAGGATCAAGGGAATGTGCCACCACTGTGGCATTAATAGGGTGGGCTCTGGGATGGGAAACCATTTATAAAACTAATGAAGTAGCAAGAGTTACGGAGGATTTGAACCAGTCTGGAATTGTGATGGAAGGGAGGGGAAAACGCAAGAGAAATAGTAGAGGTACAATCAGAGGTATTTGGAAATTGATAGGATGTGATTGGGGTGGGGGGGAGAAGGAGCAGAGAGAGTCCAAGGTCTTTGAGTTGTGTGGCTGGGATGATGGTGGTGCTGTCAGCAGAAGAAAGGAAGAGACAGGAGGAAGAGGAAGATGTAGGTTATTGATTAGGTTGGGTGGATTTCAGCTGCCAAGCACCACTCAGGTAGAGGTGCTTAACAGGCAGATGGGAATTCGGGACCAGAGCAACAGAGAGTAATTGGCAGGAGAACTACAGTGTGGGAAGCCATCTGAAGAGCCCCCCTAGTGGAGGAGGTCACCGAAGGGGAAGAGGGTAGAGTGAATGGGCAGGTCGTTGAACTGTTCTTGACCCCCATTCATTCCTCATGTAGAAAATGAGGAGGGGGAGCGGCTGGGTGATACAGTGAATAGAGCACTGGCCCTGGAGTCAGGAGGACCTGGGTTCAAGTCTGGCCTCAGATACTTAAGACAAAAACTAGCCATGTGACCTTAGCCAAGTCACTTAACCCCAACTGCCTTCCAAAAAAAAAAAAAAAAAGAAAGAAAAGAAAGGAAATGAGGAGGGAGGCTCAGATGGGCTCTAACGTCTTTTCCACAGCCCTAATTTGTGACCCGAGAACTAGATGAGATTATAAGGAGAAAGGTGGAGAACTGAGACTGGGTTGTGTCAGCAAGGTCCAGGGAAGAAGAGGGAGCCTCGAGGAGGGGTTGGTCAGCAGGCAAAAATGCTTCAGTGAATTCAGTGTGTAGAACATTACCACAGCAGCTCCTCCACCCATTGCCTTCCTCTGCTTACCTACATCGCCTTTGTCAATGGATCTTCAAGGTGAATCCTTCCCCCAGTTTTTTAAACCCTCGATCCAGATTTGGAGCTTGGCTTTGTGCCTGAATGTGATGATTTCTCACCTTTGTATAACAAAAACAAAACCAAAAACCCTCTACCTGCATATATAAGTTCTCAACCTTATGCATAAAAGAGAACTCATGTTTCAATAATTGATTTTGAGAAATAACTTGTCGGAAATTAGAGCATGAGATCATAGTCGCAGTTTCAGAGCTGATAGGACCCTTCCAGGCGATCAATTCTAACATCCTCATGCTACAGAGTAGGAAACTGAGACTGTAGCTACCACTCTCCACCTTCCTCACCTCGTTATCTTATAAAATGCCCCATCATGTAGAGTGTCATTGCATTCTCTGACTTGGCCCTGGTAGATATTTTCTGGAGCATAATTTCACATCTTCTCCCTTTCAAGTTATGGATTCATTGGGGGAAGTGGTCTTTCAGTTGGATTTAAAGAGTATCTTAAACTGGAGAAAATAGAAACAAGTTAATCTTAGAAGATTTCTACCTGTCAGGGAGTGGGGATGTCTTGAAATTCCTGTTAGCGTGCTTTTCTGCCAGCAGCACTTTAAACTCGCTGAATGCCATTTACTGCTGTATATCATCCGAGTAGACAGTTTATGATAGCAGATTAATTCCAAAAAGTAACGCTAATATATTTAGCCATGGCTGGGGAAGAGATATCTTAATATCACTTAGAGAAGCCCATTTGTTGTTTATTGTGAACGGGCCTGATTTGGCCAGAGAAGCTGAGGCTTCCCAATGCTGTACAGTACTACAAGAAAGCTGCTTTTCCCCTTTGGAGGGGGTTTCCTTCCATCTGAATCAGAAAGTTGGATGCCTGAGTAGGCAGAGTACTGGCCTCCCATGTTAGCTGGGAGGAAGGACATAGGCTTAGAGAAGAAAAGCTGGAGGGAATGGTAGAGACCACCTCCCTTGTTTTATAGGTGAGGAAACTGAGACCCAAAGAGGTTAAATGACTTTTACTCAGGGTCACACAAGCAGTGACTGGCAGAATTAGGATTTGAACTTTGGCCCAAACCTGACAGTGCCCCCCATTCAAGCTGAGGGTCCATAGAGGAAGAAGCCAATTGGCCAAGACCATGTAGCTCATCATTGGTGACCCAACTCCTCTTCTGGTTCTCTTTCTGTCACACCAGGCTGCCTTTTTAACTATGCAATGCAATGCAGGTGATGTTCACTAAATGCCTAATACATATGAGGGGAGAGGTGGTGTGAGGTTAGAGGAGTTGTTCATCTGCTCTGGTGCAGAGAATGTCCACGCCCTACTCTGCTAAACTCAATACTGCAAAGCAGAGACTCCCCCCATGCCACATCACCTCTCACCTTCTGCCTAGTAAGCATTTAATGCATGTTAGCTGCTGCCTGTATACTTTGTGGAGGAAGGGGGAGAGGGAGGGAGAGAGGGAGAGGGAGACAGAGAGGGAGAGGGAGACAGAGAGGGAGAGGGAGACAGAGAGAGAGAGAGAGAGAGAGAGAGAGAGAGAGAGAGAGAGAGAGAGAGAGAGAGAGAGAGACTCCTTCCCTTTTATTGTGGAGCTTACATTTTACTGGTGTAAGGAATGCACGTGTTTGTGAATGAACAGGAATGAATGACGAATCAGCATCTATTAACATGTAAGCAGAGAAATTAAATACCAGCTAATTTGAGAATGGGCAGATCTCTAGTAACCTGGGAATAAGGACAGGCTGCCATTAGGAAGAGGTCCATGAGCTGAGATTTGAGAGAAGCTGAGGGTTCCATGAGAGTGAGGTAAGAAGTAAGTTTCACCCAGTAGAAAGGGAAGCCTGGGCACGGGGTTCAAGGAGGAGCACATAGGCCATTTTGGTCAGAATATGGGAAGGAATGAAAGGGAGTCCTGTGAACAGACTGGAGCCAGATTTCAAAGGACCTTATGTACCAAGTGGAAAAATCAGATTTTAATCCTAAAGGGAATGAAGAATGAATAAATAAATGGATGAATAAATTAGAAAAGAAAACATTTATTAACTACACTGTGTATGGCACTGTGGTAATTGATGGGGATAGAAAGAATAAGAGCAGGAAAGGCCCTGCCCTCAGGAAGCTTACATTCCAGTTGGGGAAGAAAAATAAATTGGAGAGAAATGTTCTAGTGCGGGTAGACATGTGGGCTTTGCTCTAGGAAAGGATTTGGATGTGTGTTTGCAAGAAAGGTAATTGTGGGTGTCATGGGGTGAAAATGACCTGCTTGGAGAGGGTTCTGGGAAGGTGTCAGAGCAGGTCAGAAAACTTTTGGCTCTCCAAATTCCCTCCACAAGAAGAGACAAAATATTACCTCAGAGGGACCATAGAGCAGCCAAAATAAACAAAAGCTGGGGTAAAGCAGCTGTCCCCCTAAAACAATTTGAGAAGACCTCAGGAAAGACCTGACCTCCGTGGGCAGAGGATTGGCCTGAGTGAAGTGCAGACAACTCCAGACCAACTCTGTGGAAGCAGCAAGCCCTGGGGGCAGCTGGGATTGGGAGGCAGCCTCAGCCTTAGAAACTTTCATCTCACCACAGTGTGGGTGGGGGTCTGACAGCTGAGGAGGAGAAGATTGGATCACCTGCAGCTGTGGAGGAAGGCCAAGCACAGCTGTGCGGATCTAGCCTCCTGGGCTGTGAACTGGGGAGAAGGAGCTAGCACTCACCTGGTCAGTGCAGCGGCAGAGGGGTGGGGACTCTGCTGCTGTGGGCACTTGCAGGAGAGCAGAATCCCCGGTTCTAAGGCAGAGAGGACAACTGCAGTTTGCAGCCAGTGGAGGGACTGCATGCAAGGAGCAAGGGCATTTGTGGAACAGCATAACTGGGGGTCTTAGCTGTGGCTTAGGAGTGGAGAAGAGAGCCCAAGTTTGGGGCCCCTGGAGAGATCTCAGAAAATAATAGTAAGAAGGACCTGAGGCTTGGGGAATCATTCCCCATACCTTGCTTGGGACTAGAACTTGATTACACTCATAGCTGCTAAAAACAAAATAAACAAAAATAAAAATAAGCAAAGGAGAAAGGACCCATCATAGATAGCTTCTATGGGGATAGGGATGATCTGGGTTCATATTCAGATGAAGGTAATGGAGTTTAAAAAGCACTCCTTTTTCATTGAGAAATATCAAATGGTCCCAAGCACTAAAAGAATTCTTGGAAGAACTTTAAAAAGACTTTAAAAATCAAACAAGCGAGATGAAGGAAAAATTAGAAAAATAAATAAGAGCACTCCAAGAAAATCAAGAAAATTAGGAAAAGGAAGTCAACCAAATTGAAATAGAGAATCAGAATCTTAAGGAAGAAAATAATTCCTTGAAAATTAGAATTGGGCAAGGGGAAGATAATGAAGTTTTAAGATACCAAAAAATAATAAAATAAAATTGAAAGAAAGAAAAAGTAGAAGAGAAAGTGAAACATCTCATCAGAAAAACAACTGATCTGGGTGGGGGGGGGGCGGGGAATCGAGGAAAAATAATATAAGAATAGGTTGACTACCTGAAGACTACATTAATCATGATACAATATTATAAGACATTATCAAGGAAAATTGCCTTGAAGTTCTAGAACAAGACAAAGGAGAAATAGAAAAAAAATCCACCAATCACCACCTGAAAGAGATCCCAGGAGAAAAATTTACAAGAATATCATAGCCAACTTTCAAAGCTCCAAGGTTAAGGAGAAAATATTGAAAGAAACAACAACTTAAATATCAGGGAGCTACAATAAGGATTATACAAGACATAGCAGCTACTGTGTTGAAGAACCATAGGTCTTAAAATACTACATTCCATAGAGCAAAAGAGTCAAGGTTACAAACAAGGGTAACTTACCCAGGAAGGTTAAATAGAATCCAGAATGAAAAAAAAAATGGACATTTAACAAAGTGAAAGACTTACAGGCTTTTGTAACAAAATCCCCAGAACTTGAGGGGAAATTCAACATACAACATCCATGAGAAATATAAGGTAAATTTTAAAGACATTCTAAGGGACTTAATAAGGTCAAATTGTTTGCTTTTTGTATGGGAAAACATTAATAGTACACTTATGACTGGCATACTTATTTGGGTAGTTTGAAAGAAAGCTTTGGGCTGTACTGAGTGTGATGGGATGATTCTAAAAAAACAAAGCTATGTAGGGAGAGATAAAAAGGAGTACTTATACAAATGAGGCATCAGAGCAAAAACTGCTACAGAAGAATCTAGTGGGGAAATGGGGATAGTGCTGGAATCTTACATTGGGAATGGATTAAAGACAGAACGATATATGTGTACATGTGTATGTATGTATGTATGTACATATATATGTATATGTATATATTCAGAGAGAAAGAGAAAGGGGGTATAAATTCTAAAATTCAGAAAGAAATAAGAGGGCAAGGGTATAGATTGGGGAGAGCTGAAGATAAGGGAAGGACTCTTAAAGGTATGAATAGGTTAAGAAAACGGAGAGCAAGGTATCAGGTAGATGTAAAGTAGAGGAGTGAGGAGGGATTGGTAAATAGGGTGAGAAGGACAGTGAGGAAACTAGCAAGGAGGAAAATATACAACAAGTAATTATAATTTAGAATGTAAATGGGATGAATTTACCCATAAAATGGAAATGAATAGCAGATGAAAAATTTGAATTCAACAATATGTTGCTTCCAGGAAACAATAAAAATGGGAGATACACAGAAAAATAAAATGAAGGGCAGGAGTATAATTAATTATGTAATTTAAAAAGCAGGGGTGGTAATCATGATCTCAGACAAAGTTAAACCTAAAATAGATTTACTCAAAAGAGAAAAATAGGAATAACAATAAATAGGAAAGCTACACTGTCAGCAATATTATTCAATATTGCTTTATCCCATTTAAAATAACTAGACAGTATAAAATACTGGAGCGTATATCTGCCAAAACAGACACAGGAACTATATGAACATTAACACAAAACACTTTTTATGTAAGTTCAGATCTAAATAATTGAAGTAATCTAAATAATTGAAGTAATATTTATTGTTCATAGGTAAGTAAAGCCAACATAACAAAAATGACAATCTTACCTAAGTAATCTATTTATTCAATGCCCTCCCAATTAAATTACTAGAAAATAATCTTACTGAGTTAAAAAATAATAGTTAAGATCATTTAGAAGAACAAAAGGTCAGGGATTTCAAAGAAACCAGGGGGGAAAAATGAAAAGGAGATTCAGCAGTATCAGACGTAAAACTTTATTTAAAATGAGGGCATTGTTGAAGTGTAAAATGGATAATTTCTTTTATTTTAAATTAAATTTTCTTGTATAAATAACGCCATTATAGCCAAGAATAGAAGGAATGTAGAAAATTGGTGGAAAAAACAAAACTTTGATGGGCAATCTCTCAGATAGGATCTGATTGTGTTGGATTATTGTTGTGGTATAGGAAATGGTGATCTGGTTGATTTTGAAAAACATGAAAGGACTTGGACTTATGAGGGAAGATGCTGTCCTCCTTTGAAAAAAAAGCTCACAAGTAGAAATGTGCATATTGCAACCTTACATATTTGTGTATGAGTATATACATAGATGTATGATTATAGGTATTTGTGTGTATGTATCTATGTTTATCTCTGTTTAATTGTAGCCTTTTTAGGGTGGGAACTGGGGGAGGGAGGAGGAAAAAAAATAAAGTAAAAGGACACAGCAGAGAACAAAGGAAAATCTACCAGGAAGCAAGGAAAAGCTGGATGGCTTGGAAAACAATGTACAGTATTTATTACATAGGTTTTCTTGAAATAGAAATTTATTGTTTTATTTTGAATCCCCTCTTGTGTTTCTGCTGTGTACATGGCAATTTTTTTCTTTTCTCATTTTGTATTTAAGTTTAAAGTTAATAAGAAAATTTATAGAACAACAAAAACAAAAAAGGAAATGAGCTACCTACTGTGGGGAGGGGTCTGGGTCTAGGCTAGACAAAGAAACTGGAGTAGTACAGATTCCTTTAAAGCCTAACTCATATGTCACCAACTTCAGGAAGCTTTCTCTGATGTTCCCATAGGCCTCGCCCCCCTTTTTCATCTTTAGTGGACATATCTGTCTGTATGTGTGTCTGTCCGTCTGTCTCTGTCTCTCTGTCTCTCTGTCTCTGTCTCTGTCTGTCTCTCTCTCTCTCTCTCTCTATATATATATATACACACACACACACACACACACATATATATATACATATATAGATAGATATAGATAAATGGATAGATATACCTATATATCTCTATATATTGATATATATATATATATATCACTGTGTATTATAATTATCTTTATCATATTGCTTCCCCATACTACCTGTAAGCCCCAAGAATGCAGTAGTTAGGTGTAGGGGTTGGCATCATCAGACCTGTGCTTTAGGAAGATTAGTTTGAAGATTCCTGAGGGGAAGATGGACCAGAATAGAGAGAGTCTTGAGATAAGGAGACCAATGAGAAGGTTATTTCAGTAGAGATTATGAGAAACTATACTAGGATGGTGACTGTGTTTCATAAGGAAGTTAAAATCAGCATGGTTTGGTAAGATAATGGATGGAGGTAGGAGAGGTGGCGGGAGAGTAAAAAGTCTACGATGACATCTAGATTTAGAACCTGGATGATTGGGAGGTGGCAGTGTCCTCAGATGTAATAGGAAAATTAGGAATAAAGAGAGCTTTTGGGAGAAAGATAATGTGTTCAGTTTTAGACATTTTGAGTTTAAAATGTTTGTAGAAATGTAAACAATGAAAGGAAGGAAGGAATGAAGGAAGAAAAAAGGAAAAGGGAAAGAAGGAAGGAAAAAAAGCAAAAAGGAAGAAAGAAAAGAAGCAGGCCACCTACAGTTAATTCTAGTGAAAAATCTGTCCTTTCAAATTGTTGATGAAATACCTCATTTTCCTTTTTGCAGAGAAGTGGAGCAATATGGAGTCGCCAGGCTCATTTAAATGTTTTGTTGGTTTTGCTTCAGTATCATTGTAAGGGAGGCTTCTAATTGGTAAATTGGTAATTGGCTTGTTAAAGGAGAAATTAGTATGTGTAAAAACAAAAGACAACCATACAATTTGATGGATAAGGAGTGGACGTTTAGTAGGTCCACAAGGTTATCTCTTTCAAATATCAGGTGTTTCTATTGAACTATTGGCAGGAATTATGTCATGGGCATTAATTTTTAAATTCTGTAAGGGAGGGGTTCTTAACTGGGGCTCCTTGAACACCAAAGGGGCCTTGGATAGATTCCAAGGGCTCTGTGCACTGGAATGGGAAGAAAAAGTGATACTTTTTTTTTATTTTCATGAACCTTTATTTTCCTTTGCAATTCTATGTTTTTATTTAATGCATTTAAAATCCCATTTTTTTTTTCTGAGAAGGGGTCCATAGGTTTCACCTTCTGTTCTAATGAGCATCTGGAGCGGAGAGAGCCATATTTCTAGTTACAGATACATCTGCTTTAGATATCAGTCACTGGCAAGGGCAGAAGGGGGAGAGGGCAAGGTTATCAATCTGCCATCCTTCTGCTGCGCTAGCTTGATGACTAGATCTGTATTCTTGCCAAAGAGAGGGCTGTAGAAATTAGTCTTTGGGGGCGGCTAGGTGGCGCAGTGAATAGAGCGCCGGCCCTGGAATCAGAAGGACCTGAGTTCGGAGCCGGCCTCCGACACTTAATCTGCACAAACAAAAACCTAGCCGTGTAACCTTGGGCAAGTTACTTAACCCCAGTTGCCCTAAAGGGGCGGCTAGGTGGTGCAGTGAGTAAGAGCGCCGGCCTCGGAGTTGGGATGACCCGAGATCAGATCCGGCCTCAGAAAATGAGCACCCACGCATAAATAATGACTAGCCGTGTAACCTTGAGCAAGTTACTTAACCCCAATTCCTTTTAAAAAAAAAATTAAAAAAAAAAAAAAGAAATTAGTCTTTGAAAGGGTAAGTCACGAGACTCTCCCAGACACAATCTTAGGTATGGGAGCCTAGTTTGCTTAGCCTCTGGTCCTACTTTCACTGATGGCCATCACCCCTTAGAACTGTGACCACCTCTGGACAGTTCTCCAAATCCTTCCTATTTTGCAAACCTTCAAACACTATCAGATATTAGTTGATGCTTTTATTTTCATTATTGTTATTGATAGTAGATATGAGTTTATTTCCTTCCTTTCTAACATCCAAATCCCCTATCTCAAGGCACTTACTCCTTGGTGTCAGCTTTGATATGTTTGTAATGCTGCTCTTGCCCAGAAAGAAGGTCAGTCCTCTTCTGTACAGGTGTAAGCATCAGGGGGCCATGGCATAGAGCTGACATTTTCCTCTCAAAAGAGGATCGAGTTTTCTCAAGAACCCTTGCACAAGAAGATGATTGAAAGTTCTGGCCTTGACATGAAAAAGAAGACTTTCACTTGAAAGGTCTTCAAGGACAGAGGAATGTCTATTTGGTCCCCTGGAGGCTTCCTTTTGAAATTAGCCCACATTTTGGGAGCTCATCAAAGTAGGCTGATAACAATCTGGTTGTGGACATTAATATGAAGACATTATGTAGGAAAATACTAGATGATATGGCATGGACTTTAAGGTGATGGGTGATGTCTAAGTTGGAGGGAGGAATGGTCAGTAAAGGATGTGGGTCTAAGGCTAATAAGTACTTATGCAGGAGGTAGGTCGTTTGGTATAGGTTGCACAGATGTTAAGTTGCCCACTTTAAAGATTAAAAAGTAAAGGCTCATAAACTTTGTGCCTCATGGGTCTGCCCCTGCCCCTTACCTCACATTCTCTGTCCAGTGAAGACAGTCCCCTGGCTGTTCCCTGAACAAGGCACTGTCTCACTGGGCTCTGTCCCCCCTTCCTGGAAAGCTCTCTATCCTCATTTCCATATACTGGCTTTCCTGGTTTCTGAAGTTAAAATCCCAGCTTGTTCCAGGAACTCTTTCTAATTCCTCTTCATTCTAGTGTCTTCTCTCACTTAGTTATTTCCTTTTCATCTAAATATGACTTGTTTGTAAATATCTAAATGTTTATCCCCACCCCAGTTAGATTGGGAGCTCCTTGAGGGCAGGGACTATATTTTGCCTTTCTCTGTATCCCCATGTGCTTAGCACAGTAGCTGCAACAAAATAGGCACTTAATAAATGCTCATTGACTGACTGACTGACTGATTTAAGCAATTTGCTCTGGGTTTCATAGGAAGTAAGCATTAAAGGTAGGATTTGAACTTAAGACTCCCTGACTTTCAAGTCTGGTGTTCTGTTGCCATTGCTTCCTGGACAGCTCCAAGTTGTCTCCCTCACTAGCTGTGTAATTAGCCTGTTTCTCCATTTGTGAAATGGGGATAATAAGAGCACTTACCCAATAAGCTTGTTGTGACTGTCAGACAAAGTGATCTACTTAAAGGGCACACTTCGCAGGACTTGAAGGGCTCCCCATGTTTTAATCCCCATGTTTTAATTGTTCTGGTCTCAGGGTCTGTCCCCCACTTCATTTGTTCCCTCGAGAATCCAGACATTCATGGAGATAGCACAGCCATCTTTGATGCACCTGCCCAGACGTGTTGAAGGATTTCATGTCACTGCCCTCAGACGTCTCATTTCTGTGTGCAAAATCCTGTTTGTTGTCACACAGATGCAGGGACTCGTCTGCTCCTCATTCACTGTCTTCCCCTTCTCACCTACTTGCTTTCTTTCATGGTTAACCATTACCCTTTCTGTAGGTTCATGAACAAAAAAATGATCATAGTTAACCAAGAGAATCCCATATTCCATGATTCTTTAACTCAGTACTCCTTAAATCTTCTGTCTCCTGTATTTATGGATTCTTTAATGGCCAGATTTCTCCTTAATGGAGTAAAGTAACTGCTCCTTTGGAGCCTTTAGGGTTTTCCATGTAAATAGACATTTAAGACATTTAAAAAACTCATGACAGTGACCTGATTACCTACATTGGCCCTCTGGGATTTCAGCTGTACTTTCACTTGCTTTCTTTTGTCTTTAGTGATCTTTCTCAGAAGTGGGTTTCACCTCCATAAATAGAAATCACATTCCATTTGATCAGAACTGGGACCACAGCGGGGTGATGAGAGCTTTGTCCCATGACATTGAATTTACAAAGTGTTGACAATACCTGTGGTCCTTAGCAGGTTACAACAAGAAAAGTGAACAAGAATAATTTCTTAAAATAAAAAGCTACCAGTTAAACTACTCTTTAGCTACATCCAGCCCGGGTTACTTGGGAAGCTTTTTTATCTCATGCCTACTTAGGGGAACAGTCCCATATCAAGTCTTAGGAAGTATAAGGATGATCAAGACCATACTTTGAAGCAAACACTCTAATCAATCGACCAACCAACCATTCAATTAGCATTTAGTAAGTACTTATGTGCCAGGCATGCTAACTTCTGGGGATATACAGAAAAGGCAAAAACAGCCTCTGTTCTCAGGGAGCTTATAGTCTATCATGAGAGATAATGCATCCATATATGATGTTGAGTTGTTTTCTAATAATGTCCAACTCTTCCTTGACCCTACTTGGTGTTTTCTTGGCAGAGATACTGGAGTGGTTTGCCATTTCCTTCTCCAACTTATTTTACAGATGAGGAAACTGAGCAGAGTTAATTGATTTGCTCAGGGTCACACAGCCAATAGGTGTCTGGGGCTGGATTTGAACTCAGGAAGATGAGTCTTCTTGACTTCAGGCCCCACATTCTGTCCACTGTGCCACCTAGCTGCCTTGTCCATATAAAAACACGTAGGAAATAAATGCATAGCAGTTAAATACAAGGTGGGGCAAATATATATATTAAATAAGTACATGGTAGTTGAATACAAAGTGGGGAGTTGATATATTGGTGGTGTTGAAATGCTGGAGATATAAAGAAAGAACATAAAATAGCCCCTGCCCTCCAGGACTTTACATTCTCATGAGGATGACAACATGCACATAATTTACATATAAAGGTGTCCCAAAGTCTTAGTGGAGTTTTAATCTATTCAAGTTGTTAAAA
This sequence comes from Gymnobelideus leadbeateri, assembly GCA_011680675.1. NCBI lineage: Eukaryota > Metazoa > Chordata > Mammalia > Diprotodontia > Petauridae > Gymnobelideus > Gymnobelideus leadbeateri. Next base: position 903,208 of record WOXC01007204.1, on the reverse strand, counting down.
CTTTACTAAAATTTTGAAGATCCTCTGAATGCAAGATTCATACAGAGCACAGGAATAAGGCTCATTCTTCTTCTTAGAAGAAGAATGAGCCAACTCAGTTTATTTAACATCAGTCAAGTTGAGTGTTATGATCCTGAAGAACTCACAGCTGAGGCCTCCTCTTGAATGGTCTCCACCATTAGTATGTGTGCTCTTCCATGGACTCTTATTTTTTCTTTGTAGATCTCCAGGGCTTTACATACAGTAAGTGGTTAATAAATGCCTTCATTCATTCATTTATTCATTTAGAGATCCAGATGGACTTAAAGTGAGGCTAAAAACACACATCTGCCTCTTCCTTGGGTATTAGTGGTGCTCCAGAGGGAATGGAGACTGGTCAGTCAGTCCATCAGTCCACAAGCATCACTGTACTCTGTACTGTGCCCTCAGGGAGCTAGCTTTTTATCATTAGAAACAACATGTACATACAGAACACATTTATACAAAATAAACGCGTGGTAGTTGGATACAAAGTAATCTAGAAGAAAACTGATATATTGGTGGCATTTTTAATCCCATTAAGTGGGCCAGGCTTCCTTATTTCTGGGTGGTAGATAACACCCTGCACTGTTAGAGTGTTAAGCCAAATTGACCTAGTGGAGTTGAGGCATACGGCAGGCAAACATCTATAGTTCTACTGATTTCAATTCAGATTATATGTGCATATGTTTATTTGTAGACATTCATATGGTGTTTATGCCCACATAGACATAGACTCACATATAAATACATACAGATAATATGTAGGAACATATACACATGCACAATTCCATAGATCTGTCTATAGACATACCTCTATATATGTGGAACGGCCTTTGAGAACGGCCTTTGTATCTGCTTTGCCTTGAATCAGATGCACAGCTTTGTCTGCTGGTAGGTAGCTCTAATGACATTTTGACCATTACTAATGCTGCCAAGCAGTTGGTAAGTGCTTTTGTCTCCTCTGAATCATACATTAGGCCATATGATGTAAGTCAGTCTCTGGCTTTGGCAAGCATTATCTCATTACATAGAATGGACACCCCGCCACGGTGTCTCACCCCTCGGTTAGAGGCCTCATATGGCTTGTGAGTTCTGTGTCCCTAGAATGCAAAGAATCTTAGATTTGGGAGGTCCTCCACAGACGTCTAATTTTCTAATTACTGAAAAAAAATAGCAACATACCTGAAGAGGGTCTGTCCAGTTTTTGTTGGAATTCTTCTCACGAAGGGGAGGGCAGCCACCTGGCACACTTGATAAAGTGATGGGCCTGAAGTCAGGAAGACTCAAATCTGGTCTCAGACACTTAGTAGCCATGTGACCCTGAGCAAGTCACTATACCCTGTTTACCTCAGTTTCCTCATCTGTAAAATGAGCTGAAGAAGGAAATGGTAAATCACTCCAGTATCTTTGCCAAGAAAGCCCCAAATGGGGTCATGAAGAGTCGAACATGACTGAAATGACTCAACAACACAAAAATGAAGGGGAACCATTATATTTTGGGGCATTCCATTGTGCTTTTGGATATCGGTTGTTGTTTGGGAATTTTTCCTTATATCAAGTCCCCATCTGCCTCTATGTAATTTTTACCCCTTTCTTTGAATGCAGACATTGTGGGTTAAATAGAACAGCTTATTCCTTTTTTCTTATAACAGCCCTTAAATACTTGAAGATGATTTTTGTGTCAACAAAGACCTTTTATTTTTTCTTAAAGCAATTGGGGTTAAGTAACTTGCTCAAGGTTACATGGCTAGTTATTTATGTGTGGGTGCTAAGTAACTGAGGCCGGAACCGATCCCAGGTCCTCCTGACTCCGAGGCCACTCTTGCTCACTGTGCCACCTGGCTGCCCCAACAAAGAACTTTAAAAGCTGTGAAAACTCTGATCCAAGCAGTGGCCATTGATGATTCCAGAGGACCAATGATGAAACACTCTACCCACCTCCTGACTGGGTAGTGATGGACTCAGAGTGCAGACTAAGGCACATGGATCCCCCAAGGTGGAATTTGTTTTGCTTGACTCGCATATTTATTGCAAGTTTTTTAAAATTATTTTTTCAGTAATCTGAGAGAAAAAAGTGATATTTGGTAGTTGTAAAAATAATCATCATGTCCCTCCTAAATTCTCATTTCTCCAGGTTAGATAACCCCAGGTTCTCTCTTGGAATTATCTTGCCATCTTTTCCCAACCTTGTAATCCTCCTCTTCATGTTCTCTATTTTATCAATGTATTTCTGCAGTTTTGCAATTAGAACTAAAGACTGCACTGCAGATGTGTTCTGGCCAGGCCAAAGCATAGGGAGAAGAGTGGGCTTCTCCTTCCCCTGACCCAGGGCACAAGGCCTCTCTTAGCTAAGCCTTAGATTGCTCTGGCTCTCATGGCTGCCATATCGCACTGTTGACACCTGTGATATTTTCCGCCTTTGACTGTCACTTTTCCTCCAGATCAGAGACAAGACCCAGGAAGAACTAATCATTTTTGTTCCATAATCCATGCCCTGGAGAGAGCCTTTTATGGTCCACGATATCTAGGCTGGTTCCAGCCATTATTAGTTTTCCTCTTAGGTCATGTCTCCTCATCAACTCTTCTGGCTCCCTTTTAAGTCCATCTCTCCACTTTCCCCCCAGAGCTTTCCAGCCCTGGAACCATAATCAATCAATATGGCTACTGCCACTGAAAAGAATACATCAATCTGTTCCTGTCTTCCTCCATTTGCCATTCCTGTGTATTTCCAAATCTGAGTATTTGTCTTTAGACACCACTTCCTTACTTGGATTGTTTCATCCATGAGATTGTAAGCTACTTGAAGCTAGGACTTGTTAAGCTTTTGTATTGGTATCTCCAGGGCTTAGCATAGTTCTTGACGGAAGTGATTTTTTCATTCACTCATTCACTCATCCATTCACCTTTCTCCACCCCCGCCCCACATATTTTTTCAGATCCTCTACTCTAGCTATGTGACCCACTTTTTGTACCTTAAGGATGTGACTAAGGAGAGACTGACTTCTTTGTGCCTCCAAGTCCTCCTCCTCTTCACTCTTAGAGTTCCTACCCATTGGACATCATTGTGGTGAGCAAAGGAACTAATGTTAGACACTGCTAGGTTGCTTGGTGGATAGGTGCTGGAGTCACAAAGACCTGAGTTCAAATCCAGCCTCAAATACTTACCAACCGTGTGACTCCCACGAAAGTCACTTCACCTCTGTTTCCCTCAGTTTACTCATCTGTAAAATGGAGTTAATAGCAGGACTTATCTCCCTGTATGTTGTGAGACTCAAATGTGATAATATTTGTAAAGCATTTAGTACCGAGCTTGGCACATAGTAGGTACCTAATAAGTTATTGTTTTCTTTCTTAAGGTTTAAAATAGATTTATAAACCTTTAATCCTTATGTAAATGCTAACTAGTCATCTTCTTATCTTGTACATTCGCCATTTCTTCCAGTGAAACCCACAAGTGAGCCTTCTCTGAAATATGGCAGAATCTTAATTTAGTTCTTTGCATATAAAGACTGGTCATTTAGAACCATCTGATGCCTCTTCCCTTCAGAACTTAGATGCCCCCTCAGTGATTTGCTTATTGTCTTTCCCTACTAGTCTTGGCTTTGTCCTTCTTTAAAGGACCCAGACAGCGTCCTGGAGGCCTTCCTCTGAGTTTCTTGATATCCTATGAATATTATCTAGCCTGGAGTGGAAAGGACCCTCGATTAAGAATAAAGGGCCTGAGTTAGAACCATAACTATGTCACATAGTACCTGTGTGACCTTGGACAGATCATTTCACATATCAGGGACTTATATTCTTTATCTGTAAAATGAAGAGGTTGAATTACGAATATTTCAGGTTTCTTCCAACTTTAAAGCCTATTAAAAGGACATGGGGGTGAGAGGTGGTAAGTAGAATGAAAGGGACAAGGATTTTAAGGCTTTTTGCTGCATCTCCTTTCATTTGCTAGCAGTACAAAGAAACCAGCCTCTTTAGAAATCTCAAAGCCATAGTCTGGAAGGCATTATTTATTTTATTTCTTTTCTCTTCCTTTTCCTTTTTCTTTCTTTCTTTTCCCCCCAAAGACTATTGTGTGTTTGGCATCGCTTCGTGTGCATTCAGCTATTCCCAAGACATTAATTATCTTTTTATGAAAACAAAATGGAACATTATTTTTTAAAAGTAGAACCCCGGGGCTAAATTCCCCCCTGCAGAATTCACCCTTCTCTGACTTGTGTTTGTAGCTGCCATTCTTAAATCTGGGGTATAAATGTTGTGTCAGGCTCCAAAAATGACAACTTCAATTTCAGGAGACAGGTTAGTTCCTGAGCTTGCCATGAAATGTAGTTTAACTGTTTTCTGATTGACAGGTTGTTCTATTACCCTCCCCCCAAAATAGGCAGGTTGCAAATATTGAACAGTTTCCATGTGAGACTTGAGTAGAGATGAAAGTCAAGTTGTTAGGTATGCATTGCATGGCTTTGAAAATGATTACCTAAATTCGATGAAATTAAGGGTTGAAGAATACTTATGCAATTGAAGTAGAATGATATATACTTACACGTCATTGGCTTCTGCTCATATTCATACAGACTTAAGTTTGAGGATAACAGACTGGAAAAGAGATTTAGAGCTAAGAGAGAGCCGGTGGTCACCGAGTCTACCCCTCCTTGTTTTACAGGTGAGGAAACTGAGGCCTAGAAAGATGAAGCTATTTACCTGACATCACATAGGTGGCAAGTGGGAGAGCCCAGAAGTAAACCTGGGTCCTCCCATTTCTATTCTAGTGTTTTTGGGTTTCTTTGTCAGTTGCGCCATGATGCCCCTTAATTGTTTGTATTGGGATAGAAAGGGTGATTCCTTTCTATAAAGAAGGTTTGAAGATAAATTTTTCAAAACCTAATAATTGACAAAAACATTCTAGTCCCCAAACATACACTGGTGACCATCTCATTCTTGTCCTACAAGCCCCGTCAATGACATTCATATTCCTAGCGCCTGTTCACGTAGGTATTGCTATGCCCTCTAGTAAGAAACGTTCCTGAGTTTAAGACCAAGACCTTCATTGATTGTGAGCTGTAAGAGGCCTTACAGTCCACCCTATGTATTTTACAGATAGGTAAACTGAGGCTCACGGATGTTGGGTGACTTGCCCAGGCAGGATTTGAATCCAGGTTCTTTCTGATAGTTCCCCTGTCTCTCCTGGTCTTCCACTCTATGCACCTGACAGGCCATTCACACTTAAGCTCACTAGTGTGGTGGCCCTGGGAATAATGGAAGCAGGGTTGATGTAGGAGATGTTGTAGAGTTAGAACTGGAAAATTCTTGAGATGAATGCTCTTATTGTGTGGTCTTGTAAGGTCTTATTGTGTGGTCTTGCATTTACTCTGGCCTTCCCTTAACATTTTTCTGTTTAAACACATATCTAAGGGGCTGCCTTTCCTGCAGGTCCTCTCTGGACAGTTGTGTTTTTCCTCCTGGTGATTGTCTCTGTGCTTCACACAAAGTGTCCTTCTCTGTCCTTTTCAGTAAATAAAATGTCAGCATAAAAAGGGGGCTTTAACTTACCTGTGAAATGAGGAGGTTGGGCTTGGTGACCCATGAAGTCCCACGATGCTTTGATACCTTTTACCTTTGATACATTTACAAAGACATTTAAAATTGGCAAATTTGTTTTCATTTTTCTCATTTTAATTTTCTCAACTTTCAACAGACCAGTGATATAAATGTTGTTATTGAAAACAGGTTCAAAAAGGTCCAAGTGACTTGCCCGTTTTCCTACAAGTAATAAGTGTCTGAAGTAGGATTTGAACACGAGTCCTGGGTGTAAGTCTAGCACTCATTTTTTGTTGTTGGGTAAAGGACAGCTGCTTCCTGATTCCACGTCAACCAGTTGACCAGCTAGCATTTATTCAGGGCTTTCTGTTTCTTCTTTATTCCTTCTCTAGCCTGTGAGGGATCATATTTCTGGCTCTGAGTATTTAGAAGGAAAAGAAATAAAAGACACTCATTTTAACGTTCCGTTTCTCTTATTTGCTGTCAGGTGTGATTTTTAATGAGCCAGGTTATGGTGGTATCTGAAGAGGGGAGAAGATACAATAAATAACCAGACTACGTAGCATGTGGGTAATCTTGCCAGTCATAACATTGTATCAGCCTCATTGCTCTCAGATGGACTGCCATCACACAGAAGGATTGCTTTCAAATGGTCTGTTTGTCCCATCGACTTTATGCCCTTCTGTTTGCACTGTCCTCCTGTTCTTTGCAAGGTAAGCAAGAAAGTAGGGAGGCTGAGGCCCGACTTTATGCTTATAACAAAAAAACCCTAAAGCATAACATTCCCAAAGCAGTGACTCTCATCAGATAAGCCGTGGACAAGTGAACAAGAGCGTTTTGGAGTCCCAAGGGACCTTAGAACCCATCTAGCCCAACATGCTTTTGAAGAAGTTTCCCTTCTACAAAGGCCCATGTGACTGGCCTTTGATCAGAGACCTCCAGTGAGGGGGAACTCTCGACCTGCTGGGTCGGCCCATTCCACTTACGGATCCCCTAATATATGGGTTCCACTTATGGATCCCCTAATATATGGGAAGTTTTTCATGACTGAACCCAAATCTGTATTTTCTCCTCTATCTTTGCTCTTGGAGCAAGTCAAGTAAAGTTTACAAACTTCAGGTAAAGGCTATTTGTGTTTGATTCTAGAATCCTTCATAGACTGTCTCAGAATGTGGGAAAGAGGGCCTTTCTTTAAGGCTCTTGATGAGTTTTTCATCCAGTCTCAGAACAGAACCTTCAGGCACAGATATGTGTAGAAGGATAGTTGTCATTCAGTCGTGCCTGACTCTGTGACCTCATTTGGGGTTTTCTTGGTAGAGATACCGGAGGGATCTGCCATTTCCTTCTCTAGCTCATTTTACAGATGAGGAAACTGAGGTAAACTGGGTGAAGTGACTTGTCCAAGGTGACATAGCTAGTAAATGTCTGAGGCCACATTTGAACTCAGGTCTTCCTGACTCCTGGCCTAGCATTCTGTCTATTTCACCACCTAGAATAGTGGTGTCAAATTCAAAACCATATATAAGGATCCTTGGGACCATATATTGACTTAGAAGACCATACGGTTACATGATCTGTGTCTTATTATTTATTTTAATGTGTGTGTGTGTGTGTTTATTTGTTTGGGCAATTATTTCCCAGTTAGATTTTTTAATCTGGTTTGGTCCACAACCCATAGTCTTGCTGGCCACATGTGGCCTCTGCTATAGAATAGGAAGCCACACAGATTCATTTTCTGTGTATAGCTGGGGTTGTCATAGCATTTGACAAACCTCCTTCCTCACAACCACCTTGCAAGAAAAGTGATATCTCCCTGTTATTGTATCCATTTTAAAGATGAGGATATGGAAGTAAGAAGGGAACTGGATTGCTCAGTCACCACTCTTAAATGGTAGAAGTGGATCTGAAATTCAAATTTGAATGCACGTATGTTGCAAGGTGTGCATGTTTAGGTATGTGTGTGCTTCTCTCTCTGTGTATTATATGTTGGGAATTAATATGAAAACAGAAGGTGAAACATTGCCAGAAAGGCCTTGTTTTGTCTCTTGTATAACTAGGGCCTCGCTTATGCCAGCCAGCTGGAACACAGATTTACTGAATCAAATTCTATTGAATTCATTTTCTTTGGAGTGATTTTTCTCCCAGTTGTAATGACAGGCAGAGAAGCATCATGGGATAGAATTCCGGTTTGGGGTTCAGAAAGAACGGTATTCCAGTCCTGGCTCTGTGACTGAACTGGCTTCCCCTTCCTGTGCCTCTGGCACCTTGGGGGGATTTCACTGCTGAGATTTTGGGGGTTGTGTTGGTGATAAAATCTTTGCATATTCATGTATTCAAATTGGGACAGATCCTCCCTGACCCATCTATAGCCATAATTATTCTCCTCACTTCCACTTGAGACCAATAGTAAGCATTCGTGTGGCAGTTGGTTGGGCATAAGATTCTGTCTGTTGCTATGGAAAAGGGCAACATTTAGTACTTCATATGAAGGGGAAAGGAATAAGCATTTATTAAGGGCCTACTGTGTACCAAGCATTGTGCTAAGCTATTTATAATTCTTATCTCATCTGATCCCCACAACATCCTGTGAGACAGATGCTGATATTATCCTTATTTCATAGTGAACAATGACTTGTTCAGGGTCACAAAGCTAGACAGTGTCTGAGGCCAGATTTGACCTTGGGTCTTCCAGACTTCTGGCCCAAAGCTCTCTCCACTGCATCCCTCATGGTTGGGATGGTGTGGTCAGGTGGGGAGAGCACTGGTTCTGAAGGCAGAGGCCCTGGATTCAGGTCCTGCCCCTGTCACTTATTACATCTCTCACCTTGGGCCAGTCTCTTCAATGTTCTGTGGCCCTGATTAGATGGGCTCCGAGTTATCTTCCAATTCTAGATCTATGATCCTTTGATCCTCGTCACGGTCAAGAAATTTATGGTTACTTTAAGCTGATGAAATCTAACTACATGTGTGACTCAGACTTTCCGGCCATGTCAGACCATATTTAACATCCTCCCAATAAATTATTTAACATTTAAATTTATTTAATTTTTTTCAAAATCTAATATGAGATTATTTAAATTATTTACTAAGGCACCTACTATGTGCCAGGCAGTATGCTAGGCCTTGGGGATACAAAGAAAAAAATGAAACAGTTCTCTTTGAAGAGTTCACATTCTATGGAGAGGGAAATAATAGATCCATTTTTAGTGGAATACAAAATACATACAAGTTAAGTACAAAGTTAATTGTGGGGAATGTTGAGGTCTCAAGGAAACTAGAGTGAGAAAAAATAAGCCTCCCAGGAATGGGGGTCTGCCTGTGTGTAGCAAGGTGTGGAGGTGGGAAATGTTGTTATATAAAAGAAATATTAAAGAGGCCTGTTTGCCTAGAACAAATTGATAAGATTTGTTGAGAGGCTGTGTAATAAAGTGAAAAGACTATCGGTTTTGGAGGACCTGAGTTCAAATCCATCCACTGCCATTTATGGGATGTTTGACCCTGGAGAAGTCATTGAACCTCCTTGGGTCTCAGTTTCCTCAAGTGTAAAATGAAGGGGTTTGACTCTGTGACCTCAGAGATTTCTTCCAGATCCAAATTTGTAGTTTTGTGATCAGGTGAAATGCTAACTCTGTCACTTATTCAAAACCCTTTGTGACCTTGGGCACGTCAGTTCACTTTGGAGGGCCATGACTTCATCATCTACAGAAGGAGAAGACTGGACTTGCTGGTCTCTGAAGTCCCTTGCAGATCTAGCATTTGATATGATTGTTGCTTGTCCTTCCTTCCCAAAGAGGACCATGATATCAGGAAGGTGATGCCATGACCTGCGAGTGGACTGGATTTAAGTGAGGCAGGGCTGTTACAAAGAGGACCATGATATCAGGAAGGTGATGCCATGAACTGCAAGTGGACTGGATTTAAGTGAGGCAGGGCTGTTACAAAGGCACCAGCCTCACTTTCTCCTCCAGAGGCATCTGGGTCCAGTGGCCAAACATGGATCAGAATGACTGGAGATGGCTCAGCATGCAGTGAGAGACCTTGGCCTTTTTAAGCTAAGTCTTTCTGAGCTCTCAGTTTGACTGAGGCAGTACCTTATTCAGTGATTAATGCCAGGGAGATGATAATGATGAAGGCAGTCTCTGTGGCCCAGAAAGGAGGTCGAGGCGAGGGAGCTCAGTGATGGACTGTCACGCGGACAACAAAGCCATCACACAGCCACAGACAAAGTGTGTGATCCTTTACGTACACAACTTCCTTTTTTTCTGGGTTCAGGCTTTGTTTTTGAGTGGCTTCTCTTTCGATGCCTCTGGGCCTTGGTGACTGGCAGACAATAAGGTCACACCAGGAGCTAGCAGCAACCCTCTTGCCAAGATGTCTGAAATGTTCGTCATCTGTAAAGCTTATTTAATGAAAAGAGACCCCCAAACCCCTTTCTGCTAATGTGTGGCTGTCTCTTGTCAGTGGGAAATGAGCTATCTGTCAGGCAGCCGATTTCCATGCATCCAGCTTCCGCTCATTAAATCAGGCTCTGCGGGTTCCTTCAGGATGTCAAACTGCTTAATTGAGAAAGTGTGGTTCAGTTCTGGTGGGACAGCATCAGGGCAGCAGGGCCTGCAGGAGTTTGGGAACAGATCTAAATATTTGGGGACACGGTACCGTGGCCAAGAATGACTCCATGTTATATTTTTTCACGTCAGACATGTTCCTTTGACTTTCTTGTTTTTGTTGGAATTTGGATACCATTAGGATACTCCTATTTTAATAGAAATGTTCACTTAACATTCCAGGGAAGGAGAGGCAGAGGAGCGAAGGGCCCATTTCTTGTGGAATCTGCTGGAATTTGGGAATAGAATTAGTATCAATATTTTAAATCTAAAACAAGTTGGGGAAACAGTTGTAACATTCTGTATTATTGTGCTGGACTTTGAATTAGGATCTGGATTGAGATGCTAGCTTCATATTTTAGCACAGTCCAATCCAATCCACTCCAACAAGCATTGGTGCCTGGGGATTGTGCTAGATATGAAGAATACAAAGACAAAACAGACACCCCCCCCCCCAAAGCCCTTCTCCTCATGGGTCTTACATGATACAGTGAGGAGGTATAGTGTATGGCCTAAGTAGTACATGATCATTGGTGAGGGGAGAGAGAACCCACAGTTAGGCAAACCTGGAAAGATTCCCCATGGGGAGCCCATGAACTGACTCTGGCAGGATATAAAAAGAGGAAAAAGACAGCTCCTGCCCTCAAGGTGCTTGAAGTCTAATCTATAAGCAAACAAATAGGTAGAAAGCATACACAGGATAAATAGGAAATAACTAAGAGAGGAAAGGCACTGGAATGAAGAAGGATCAGGAAAGGTGACCCTGAGCAATCCCTTCATCCCTCTGAGCCTCTGGATGCTCTAATGATTTATAGAAGGGTCATGATCCCTCCTGGCAAAGGAAATACCTGAGCTCACAAACTGTCATAGACTTGAAGTATTAATATCTTGGGTTTTGAGAAACCGTGGATCTTCCGATGTGGATAATGGCCTGAACTGCTTAGTTAAAAGTTAGTTAAAAGAATTAAAAGGGATAATGTGTATAAAGTGATTTGCAAACTTTGATGAAATGGAAAGAACATTACCTCTGTAGTTTGTGGGATTATGTCTGTAGTTTGTGGGTCTGGGTTCAAATCCTTTTCTACTTACTAAGTTTATGACCCTACACAAGTCACTTAATTTCTCTTAATTTCACCTATAAAATGAAGGGGTTGCTCTACATGGCCTCTCTGAGCCTATGATTGGGGTGAAATCACTTATCCTCCAGCATCATAACACCCTCATCATTAAATGAAGGGAAGCAGATGAGATGGCCTCCAGGGCCCTTTCTGAATTTAAGTCTCTATTATGTGTGTGTCAGTTGTCATAATCATCATCATCATCAATGATCACAGCTGGCTGAAGGTACCTCAGGCTATCAAATTATACGCTCATATCAAAAACTACTGGGAAAAGTGGAAAACAATATGGCAGAAACGAAGTATGAGCCAACATCATGCACTATATACCAACATGAGGTCAAAATGGGTACATGATTTAGATATAAAGAGTGATACCATAAGCAAATTAGAGAAGCATTGAATATCTTATCTGTCAGATCTATGGATAATGGAAGAATTTAGGACCAAAGAAAATATAGAGAGCATTACAAAATGTAATATAGATCATTTTGATCATATCATTTTTTTAACAAATGCTTTATTTTCTTCTGGTTTACATCATTCATTTCCACCAGATTTTGGGTTACAATTTTCCCCATTTTTCCCTACCCACCACCCCAGAATAGCAGTCCCACTAGATATCCCTTCATCCAATCTTCTCTCTCCCATATCTTCCACCATACCCCCTTTGACTTTACCATTAGGGCAAGATGAATCTCTGAGCCCCAATGCCTGAACATCTTATCTCCCAATTACATGCAAAATAGTATTAATAATAGTATTTATATACATTTGAAACCTTTAATTTTAAGACTTCGAATTTCAGATCCATTCCCTTCCTCCCTTGTCACCCACTCCCTCTGGGAAGATAAGCAATTCAGTATGTGTTGTACATGTATAGCTATGCAAAATATTACCATAGTAGGTATATTGTAAAAGACTGCTTATATTTTCTTCCCACCCATCCCACCCCCAATGTGGTCCATTCCCTACTTTGATCCTGTCCCTCTTACATAGTGGGTAATTCCAACCTCCCCTCCCCCTAGAATGCCCTCCCCTCCATCATCCCCCCTCTCATCCCCCTTCCCCCTATTCTCCTGGAGGGTGAGATATCCCATTTAGTATGTATGTGATTCTCTCCCTGAGCCAAATTCAATGAGAATAAGGTTTTGCCTTTTTGCCTTCCTGTTCTTCCCCTCCTCTGCAACTACTTCCTCTTGCCTCTTCTACATGAGATAGTTTACCCTACCCTGTCTCTCCCCATCTCCTCTTGTCACTTTCCTTTCTCACCTCTTAACTTCACCCCTTAAGTATCATCCCTTCCCATCAAATTCAACCTGTGCCCTCTATCCATGTATAACTGTAAACAGGTATACATGGATACACATTAACATATGTATTCATATGTCCATATGCCCTTTTTCAATTATTTTCATAGCAAGAAAGGTTTCATCAGACACAGTTATTGTTTTTCCATGTAGGAATGTAAATAGTTCAACTTTGATAAGTTCCTTTTGATTTCTTTTCCCTGATTACCTTCTCAAGCATCTCTTGCTTCTTGCATCTGAATGTCAAATTTTCTATTCAACTCTGGTTTTTTCCTCAAGAATGCTTGAAAGTCCTCTATTCCACTGAATGACCATATTTTCCCCTGAAACAAGACACTCAGTTTTGCTGGGTAGGTGACCTTTGGGTTCAGTCCCAGCTCTTTTGCCCTCTGGAATATCATATTCCATGCCCTTCGATCCCTCAGTGTAGAAGCTGCCAGGTCCTGGGCTATTCTGATTGTGTTTCCACAATATTGGAATTGTTTCTTCCTGGCTGCTTATAGTATTTTCTCCTTGATCTGGGAGTTCTGGAACCTGGCTATAATATTCCTAGGAGTTTTCTTTTTGGGATCCTTTTCAGGAGGTGATCTGTGGATTCTTTCAACCTCTATTTTGCCCTCTGGATCTAAAACATCAGGGCAATTTTCCTTGAGAATTTCTTGAAGGATGATTTCTAGGTTCTTTCTTTGATCATGGCTTTCAGGTAGTCCAATAATTTTTAAATTGTCTCTCCTGGATCTATTTTCCAGGTCAGTGGTTTTTTCCCATGAGATATTTCACATTGCCTTCTATTCTTTCATTTGTTTGGATCTGTTTAACAGCATCTTGATTTCTCATAAAGTCACTAGCTTCCATTTGCTCCAGTCTAATTCTGAAGGAATGATTCTACTCAGTGAGCTGTTGAGATTCTTTTTCCATCTGGCAAATTCGGCTTTTTAAGGCATTCTTCTCCTCATTGCATTTCTGAGCCACTTTTGCCATTTGAGTTAGTCGATTTTTTAAGGTGTTGTTTTCCTCAGTCAGGCTGTTGACTATCATTTCATACTTTTCTTGCATCTTTATCATTTCTCTTCCCAATTTCCCCCACTTCTCTTATCTTCTTCTTAAGGTCCACTATGGCCTGTAGCCAGCTTGTATTTTCATTTGGGGCTTTTGGTACAGGAGTTCTGACCTCCCAGTCCTCCTCCTGTTCCATGCTTTGATCCTCTTTGCCCCCAAAATAGGAGTCTAAAGTAGCATTTTTCCGTTTATTTTGTTTCTTTTGCCTAGGCATGTTGCCACTTAATTACTTTATTTATGGGCTTGTTGCCACTGTAGGACTTTGATACTGGACAGGAGAGCTTCTGTCCCAAACGTGGGGTCTTCACAACTTCTGGAGGTTGGGTGGCCTCTGTAAAGCCTCCACCCACTCTGACAAATTGGATACCCACCCCAGACCTACCCCCAAGAGCACAATCCAGATCCAAGCAGGTTAAAGCAAGAGCGATTAACCCCCAGACTGATTGCTGGATCTCTCTACAGTTTGCAGACCAGGAATTGGAGCTGCCACTGATACTGCAAAATGGTCTCTGTGGGGTGTTTCCTCAGCAGCTTTTCGCCCCCAGGGGAGGAAGCCGACACGTTCCCCAAGGACTGGTCCCAGAATCCATAGGGCACTAACCTCTCACTTTGTCCTACGCATATCTGTGCTGATCATTCTGGAATCACCACAGCTGCTGGAGTTCTGGGGTCCCTCCAGGTGGCTGCTGGCCCAGCAGCCCTGGGGCTAAAAATGCTACTCATGTGGGCCTGGGCTTAGCTCCCAGAGTGCTGTGCTGTCGGTTCCCAGCACACTGTGCTGCCCGCTCTCAGAGCGATTCGCTGGCCACTCCCTGCAGGGCTGCTGGGCTGTCCTCACCGGGAGGTTAGCTTCTCTGTGTCGTTCTGTGGGTGCTGGGGCTCCAGAAGTTGTTCAGATTTCCCTTTTACATTGTTTGGAAGTGGTGTGGGGCAGAGAACCTTGGAAGTGTTGTTTCTACTCCACCATCTTGGCTCCGCCCCTGATCATATAAAATTTTAAAAGTTTTTTACAAAAACAAAACCAGTGCAAACAAAATTAAAAGGAAAGCAGAAAACTGGGTGGGGGGGAGGAATTGCAGCTACTATCTCTTATAAAGGTCTCCTTTCTCATTTATATAAAGAACTGAGTAATTCCTCTATCTGGCCAAAAGTCAAGCAATTAAGTGGCAACATGCCAAGGCAAAGGAAACAGAAAAATGCAACCCTAGACTCCTATTTTGGGGGCATAGAGCAGGAAAAGGACTGTGAGGTCAGAAGTCCTGCTCCAAAAGCCCCAGGGAAAACATGCGCGGGTTGCAGGCCATAGAGGACCTTAAGAAGGACTTTAAAAATCAAATAAGAGAAGTGGAGGAAAAATTGGAAAGAGAAATGAGAAGGATGCAGGAAAAGTATGAAATGAGGATCAACAGCCCGACTGAGGAAAATAATACCTTAAAAAATAGACTAACTCAAATGGCAAAGGAGGCCCAAAAGGGCAATGAGGAGAAGAATGCCTTAAAAAGTCGAATTTGCCAGATGGAAAAAGAATCTCAAAAGTTCACTGAGGAGATTCATTCCTTCAGAGTTAGACTGGAGCAAATGGAAGCTAATGACTTTATGAGAAATCAAGATGCTGCTAAGCAGATCCAAACAAATGAAAGATTAGAAGGCAATGTGAAATATCTCATGGAAAAACCACTGACCTGGAAAATAGATCCAGGAGAGACAATTTAAAAATTATTGGACTACCTGAAAGCCATGATCAAAGAAAGAACCTAGAAATCACCCTTCAAGAAATTCTCAAGGAAAATTGCCCTGATGTTTTAGATCCAGAGGGCAAAATAGAGGTTGAAAGAATCCACAGATCACCTCCTGAAAAAGATCCCAAAAAGAAAACTCCCAGGAATATTATAGCCAGGTTCCAGAATCCCCAGATCAAGGAGAAAATACTACAAGCAGCCAGGAAGAAACAATTCCAGTATTGTGGAAACACAATCAGAATAGCCCAGGACCTGGCAGCTTCCACACTGAGGGATCGAAGGGCATGGAATATGATATTCCAGAGGGCAAAGGAACTGGGAATGAACCCAAGGGTCACCTACCCATCAAAACTGAGTATTTTTTTTCAGGGGAAAATATGGTCATTCAGTGGAATAGAGGACTTTCAAGCATTCTTGAGGAAAAAACCAGAATTGAATAGAAAATTTGACATCCAGACACAAGAAGGAAGAGATGCCTGAGAAGGTAATCAGGGAAAGGAAATCAAAAGGAACCTATCAAAGTTGAACTATTTACATTCCTATATGGAAAAGCAATAACAGTGACTGATGATATCTTTCTCACTATGAAAATAATGGAAGAAGGGTGTGTGGTCATGTGAATACATATGTGAATGTGTGTGTATATGGTTACAATTATATATGGATAGAGGGCATGGGTTGAATTTGTTGGGAAGGGAGAATACTCAAGGGATGAAATTATGAGGTAAGAGAGGAAAGTGGCAGGAGGAGATGGGGAGAGACAGGGTGGGGTAAACTATCTCATGTGGAAGAAGCAAGGGGAAGTGTTTGCAAGGGAGGGAGAGAATAGGAAGTCTAAAAAGGCAAAACCACATTCTCATTGAGTTTGGTTCGGGGAGAGAATGACATACATACTAAATGGGATATCTCAACCTGCAGCAGGATAGGGGGAAGGGGGATGAGAGGAGGGATGATGGATGGGAGGGCATCCTTGGGGGGAGGGGAGGTTGGAAGTATCCACTATAGAAGAGGGAAAGGATCATGTAGGGAATGGACCAGGTGGGGGGTGGGATGAGTGGGAGGGAATTATAAGCAGCCTTGTACAATATATCTACTATGATAATGTTTTGCATAGCTAGACATGTACAACATATACTCAATTACTAATCCTCCCAGAGGGAATGGGTGACAAGGGAGGAAGGAAATGGATCGGAAATTCGAGGTCTTAACATTAAATGTTTCAAATATATATATATATACTATTATTAATACTCCTTTGCTTGTAATAGGGAGATAAGATGTGCAGGCATTGGGACACAGAGATTCACCTTCCTCTAATGGAAAAGTCGAAGGGGGTATGGGAGAAGGTGTGGGAGAGAGAAGATTGGAGGAAGTGATATCTTGTGGGACTGCTATTCTGGGAGGGTGGGTAGGGGAAAAACAGGGGGGGAAAATGATTGTAACTCAAAATCTGGCAGAAATGAACGATGTAAAACAGAAGTTATTAAAGCATTTCTTTAAAACAAAAAAAAAAACATTAAAAAATTTAAAAAAAAGAACTGAGTAAAATTTATAAAAATGCAAGTCATTCCCCAGTTGGTAAATGGTCAAAGGATATGAACAGGCAGTTTTCAGACAAAGAAATAAAAACTATCAGTATTCATATAAAAATGATTTAAATCACTATTGGTTAGATAAATCCAAATTAAAACAACTCTGAGGTATCATGTCACACCTATCAGATTAGCTAATATGACAAAAAAGGATAATGGGTGTTGGATGGGATATGGGAAAACTGGGACAGTAATGCACTGTTTGTGGAGCTGTGAACTGATCTAACCAGTCTGGACAATTTGGAACTTTTCCCCTATAACCCAACAATACCACTACTAGTTCTGTATCCCAAAAACATAAAAAAGGGAAGAAGGATCTATTTGTACCAAAATACTTATAGCAGCTCTTTCTGTGGTTGCTAAGAATTGGAAATTGAAGGGGTACATCAATTAGGGACTGGCTAAACAAGAATTGTACTGGCATATTATCATGCTCTAAGAAATGACAAGCAGGATGATTTCAGAAAAAAAAAACCTGGAAAGACTTACATGAACTGATGCAGAGCAAAGTGAACAGAACCAGGACAGTGTTGTACACAGTAACGGCAATATTGTTTGATGAAGAAATATGAATGACTTATCTATTCCCAGAAATACAATACAAGAAAATCCCAAGTGACTAATGATGAAGCATACTATCTACCTCCAGAGATAGAACTGGTGTTGTTTGAATACAGACTGAAGAACACTATTTTTCACTTTCTTTCTTTCTTTCTTTCTTTCTTTCTTTCTTTCTTTCTTTCTTTCTTTCTTTCTTTCTTTCTTTCTTTCTTTCTTTCTTTCTTTCTCTTTCTTTCTTTCTTTCTTTCTTTCTTTCTTTTTCTTTTATACAAATTGTCTTGTACAAAATGAATGATATGGAAATGTTTTACATGATTCGACTTGTGTACACTATATTTGATTGCTTACTCTTTCAGGGAGGTGGGAAGGACAGAATTTGGAACTCAAAGCTAAAAAAATGTTTTATATGTAATTTTAACATGTAGTCTATGGTTTAACATGTAAATTTGTTTTAACATGTAAATTCATGTAAATATGAACTCAACTTAAAAATTGTAAAAGTTATCTTAACATGTAATTATAAACATATGAATTGTTTAACATGTAAAATGTAATATATATGTATACACACAAACTCATATAATTTTTTTTAAACCCCAGAGGATCATAGACTTATGGAGGCCATGTGGTCCAACTCACTGATTTTATACATAACCAAACTGAGACCCAAGAAGGCTTATTGTTGATGTTTTTGCTTTGAGTCCATCTCTTCAACAAGTTTTTTTTTTCATTTTATAACAAGTTTAGACTTGACCTCTTCCCCTGATGTCCTCTGATGCCACTTCATTGTGGATCCTTACATTTTTAAATAACAAGGTCAGCACAAAAACAAACTTGCATCAGTCTTAGGATCCTAGGAGCATTAAATCAGTGCTAGAAGGAATAATCCCAAGGTGTATAAATGTCAAGTATGGGCCTGATGATAGACTAGGTGCCTAACTAATCCCCCTGAGTTTCATTACCAAAATTTCTGTAGAGTGATAAATATCTTGGCCAAAGAAATTCAGGACTGTCTAATAATTTATAGAAGGGTTATGATTCATACTGGTAAAGGAAATGCCTAACCTCACAAAATTTCAGAGGCTTGAAGTATTAAAATCTTGGGTTTTGCCATTGCTTGACCATATGTGGTTCCATGGAGACTGTTCTAGTCTGAGAATGAGTATCCTATGGAAAGATCTCTTCTATCCAGTTAACTTATTCAGTGGCCCATTTTCTCAAATAAAGTTGAGTCATTGGCATAAGGCATCTCAAAGAGATATGAGACATAAAGATGATAATACATAAAGTGGTTGGTTGGAGATAAGGCTGGCTGTGCCAGTAGCAATGTTCAGAGCCATTTTGAGAGAGTTAACCCAAGGGGTTATTTTGAAAGGACTCTTCATCACCTGTGTCTATATTGGTCCCATTAATCTCACAAAGCTATTTTTTAAATTTATTTTTTATTTACTTTCTTTTTTCTTTTCTTTTCTTTTCTTTTCTTTTTATTTACTTTTTTTTTCTTTTCTTTTCTTTTCTTTTCTTTCTTTTTACTTTCTCTTTTTCTTTTCTTTTCCAACTTGGCTATTGTGGCAGTATTTAAAAGGAATCATGTGGTAGAATGCATAAAGGCTTGGACTTGGAGTCAATTGGGCCTGCATTCCAAACGACACCTCCCACCTGGGGGATCCTGGGTGCTCTCTGGTCCTCAGGCCTTTCATCTGTGAAATGAGCATAATATTCAGTACCTACCTCCCCCCACTACTGGTTGCAAGGCTTCAGTGAAATGATCTCAATGGAGTGGCTTGCAGATGATTAGACAGTATATAACTTTAATCTGTTATCAATATTGTTATTAATTGTTATTATCCATTCTACTCTCAAGCAAAACTCCAAAAAATCTGAGAGTAAAGTCAAAGGACAATAAAAGTCACCAGAAGGAAGTGAATTTGAAGGCACCTGTACTCTTAAAAAACAGCCAAGTCAAAATTATTCTATTTCTATATAATCAGTATTGTCCCTTATTATCCCTTATTTATTATTAATACCTAATATTAATTGGATAATGACTTATTGGA
Source organism: Gymnobelideus leadbeateri (assembly GCA_011680675.1). NCBI lineage: Eukaryota > Metazoa > Chordata > Mammalia > Diprotodontia > Petauridae > Gymnobelideus > Gymnobelideus leadbeateri. The sequence continues at coordinate 883,609 of WOXC01007204.1, read as the reverse complement.
GGGAATGGGAGGTTTGCAGAGTTAAAAGAGGCCATTGGTGGCCATATCTACATTAATACTTCAGTGACTCCATAAAATCATAAGTGTAGACGTACTTGCCACTTATAACCCCAAGAGCAAATAACTGAAGGGGGAGGGGAATTGCTGTAGAGTAAATCATTTTATCTCTGTACCCTAAGACATATTCTTAGTTATATACAATTGGATATATATATGTGTATGGATATATATGTATGTATATGTGTGTATATGTACACATGCATATATAGGACAGTATATGGGCATATGAATACATATATGAGTGTATATACAGGTATACATAGACAAAGGGCACAGGGCCAATAATAGGAAGGGATGATACTTAAAAAGTGAAATTAAGAAGTGAGAGAGGAATATCATGAGAGGAGATGGGGAGAGACAGGATGGGGTAAACTATCTCATATAGAAGAGGCAAGGGAAAATGGTCACAATGGAGGGGAAGAACAGGAAGGCAAAAGGGAATGGGTCAACCTTACTCGCATAGAACTTGGCTCAGGGAGGAAATGACATACACACTAAATAGGGTATCACACCCTATAGGGGAGTAGAAGGGAAGGGGAAGAGAGAGGAGATGATGGAGGAGAGGGAAGTTGGAAGCACCCACTTTTGAAAAGGGACAGGATCAAAGTAGAGAATAGAACAAGTGGGGGGTGGGATGGGATAGAAGGAAGTGTAGTCAGTCTTTCACATTGTATCCACTATGGAAATGTTTTGCATGGCTACACATGTACAACCTGTATTGAATTGTTTGTCTTCCCAGTGGGGGTGGGTGACAAGGGAGGAAGGGAAAGAATCTGGAATCCAAAGTTTTGAAAGCAAATGTTTAAAATATATATACATATTATTATTATTATTATTATTATTGTTATTATTATTTTACATATAACTAGGAAACGAGATATACAGGCACTGGGCATAGAGATCCACTGTGTCCTACTTGAAAGTTGAAGGGGGAATGGGAGAAGATATGGGAGAGAGCAGATTGGGGGAGGGGATATTCAGTGGGAATGTTGTTTTGGGGTGATGGGTAGGGAAAATTTGGGAGAAAATTTGTAATTCAAAATTTTGTGGAAATTAATGATGTAAACTAAAAAATAAAAAAAGAGAGGGAAAAAGTTATATATAATTGGAATGCAATTTGCATCAGTGGATTGAGTTTCAATGCCAATCACAGATCCTTCATATATGTATACATATATGTTAGTAAAGGTCTGAATTCAGCACTTAAGCTGGTGATCAAGTTAACAGAGCTACATTTGGGTCAAAATAACCATGGGGATTCTTTGAAGACTGTTCTGTTTCCCCTTCCATCAGGTACACTGGCAGCATACTGTGATGGCCAGTCATCCTAGAGATGAATTCTGTGTGAAACAGATTTTGAACTCCACCCAAGAGGATTTAGTGACTGAAGTATCCAGAAGATCTTATTAGGTAGTTTCATCTATAAGTGGGTCCTGCAGTATGAATGTCAAGGCCAGATCTATAATGAGGCTCTGGCATTTGGGGAAATAGGGCCATTTCCAGATACAAGTTCGGTACATGGGGAGGCTGTTCAAATATGAAGAACTTTTTGATAGGTTCGCTTTGGGGTTTTCTTTTAATAAAGAAAAGGCACAGAGCTCCCTGCCTCAAAGACTTGCTGGGGAGAAGGTGCCCTTCCCCACCTTCCCCAGAGTCACCCATGCTTGTAGACATCTGCAGTTATAAGTTGTTCAAGAAGAGAAACAAAAGTCTTTTTCAGGAGCTCTGATGCCTTGCTTAGCCCAGGAGCCAGTGATGAAAGAAGCTTTTTTGCCTTAACTGCTTTCCGGGGTTATACTTTCAGATAATCTATGGTGAATCAAAATGGAGCTGGTGAGTGGTGAGCCATCCAAGGGTGGCAATTAGTTGCATGTGTTTGGTGGGGTGCCAGCCCTCCGGGAGCTGGGCCTCAGTGCTGAGCCACTGTTTGTCATGAATTAGTCTTTAAATAAAAGCAAGTTTTAAAAATGGAGCATGCTAATTTGGGTTTTGCTAACCCACTCGGAAGAAGGCATGGCCTGTTCATTGCCAGCTGTCCGAGCTGGCACTCAGCACAGAACTGGTTTCCTACCAAAATCTCATTGCCCCTTTTGGAAACAAAGATGATTTTTGAGAGACTTGCTGGAGTCATCGAACAAGGTGAGGTTTCTATGATATTAAGGGGTTGAACTCAGGGGGCTAGTGGGCCCAAGTATCCTCCCCACACCTTATCAAAAGGTCGGTCTCTCCAGCTTTCTTTCCTTGCTCTTCATTTGGCGACCCACTCACCAATTTGTGGTATAAAAAACCTCCCTCATCCCGGCGCTTATACACTGTGCCTTTTATACTCTTCCAAGTCATCCTGAAGGGATTATCATTGCAGCTTTCAACTTCCCCTAGAAAGAGCCGAATGTGTGTGAATGGGGCGGAAGCATCTTCCCTGAGAAAATGTCCCCTACCCACCAAATGTTCACAAAACCACCAATGACTGTATAAGAATGCCCTAGTGTTTGGGGGTATCTGCTGACAACAACATGCTCATTAACAATTACTGTACATACAGAAATCGGTTACTGGGAGTCAGATTACCCCGCCATTGACTGTGATGCAATGCTTGACACAGTCATGACCCTGGCTTCTTTGTCCTCATTCCTTTTTCTGACCCTGAGTAATGAAACTGGTCAGAGTTTCTGTGACATTAAGGGGATGCTTTTACCAGATTAGTGCTAATGGAAGAGTTTACTTTCTTACACCTTCTACACAGATGATCTGATTATTAGAAAGAGCAAATTTATAATTGAGCATAGGAACCATCTGCGTCTTTTTAAGAATTCCATCCATTCCAGGGAATATTTGTGTGCTGTGCCCCGGAGAGCCAATGGGAAGGGCTGAAACAACCCCTGCCCTCACGAGGCTCACATGCTGCTTGGTGGAAACAACATGTATAAAGACAAATAGACATACCCATACATTTATTTACCCATCAATCGATAAATCAATAAGCTTTGATTAAGCCAGGATGCCAGATCCTAGGAATGCAAAGACAAAAATGAACCAAGCCGTATTTTTCTGGTTGGAAAAAAAGGCAAAATATTTACAGTAAACTCTTGGGACAAAAGGGCTTCCAGGGATACGTATCCCAATGTATTCTCTCTGTGTGTGCCTTCATACTGAATGTTTGAACTCATTCTCCCCAAAGACCAAGTGCATGCATAGAGTAGAGGGGTCTGTGGTTTAAGGAACTATTTTGTGACCATTGTGCCTCCTATAGTTTTCAGTAAATATCTCCGTGTAAAAAGCTGATTTAAACTCATTCATCCAAATTGGAGGTAACACACTAAATGGGGGCTCATAAATGATAATGTTGGGAACCTTATAGCTTTGGGCTTGTCCAATAACATAGCTCTGTGGGGAGAAGTACTCAACTTCTTACTGGGATCCTGATTTTCTAGTGTTACTGGACATATGGAAAGTGAGCCCAGAGGAGGTAGAAAAGGGCTTTCTGGGAGCAGGGGAAAACCACTAAAAACCAGAGAGATTCGTATGAATTTATTAAGCACCTGCTTTGTGCTAAGTTCTGGGATACAAAGAAAGGCAAAAAACAGTTAGAAACAATATGCAAATAACTGATCAGCACAGGGAAAGCACTGAATTGAGAGAGATCAAGAGAGGCTTCCTGGAGCAGGTAAGATTTTATCCAGAACTTGAAGGAAGCCAGGGAAACTGTGAGGTGAGTGAACATTCCAGGCCTGGGGGACAGCCAGGGAAAATGCCCACTAGAGAGAAGAGTGTCTTGTTCAAGGAACAGTAAAGAGACCAGTGACCCTTGATTGAAGATTAGGGGAGGCAGTGTAGGGTGTGAGAAGACTGGAAAGATTTGGGGAGATGGGGTGTAGATCAGGTTATGAAGGGCTTTGAAAGTTAAACAAAAGATGTTGTATTTAATATTAGAAGGGATAGAGAGGCACTGTAGTATATTGAGTGGAATATGGTTAGACCTGTGAGATGTGGCCCTTCAGGTGAATGTTTAAAGGACCTTAGACTCAGATTCCTTTTTGTTGCAAGAAGGAAATTAGTGGACGTCCACTTTAGCCCCTTTATTGTGGTGTAGTGGACAAAGGGCTACCTTTGGATCCTGAAGAAATGGGAAGCTGCATGGCCATGGAGGTCACTTCATCCCTTTGGGGCATCAGCCTCCCCATCTGTAGCATGGACTACTAATTCTGACAGTACTTTGTGATGTGGGTTTTGTGAGGCTCAAATGAGATTTTTATATATATATATATATATATATATATATATATATATATATATATATATATATATATATATATATATATATATATATATATATATATATATATATATAGTAAATTTGAATGTACCGCATAGAAGCCAGCTCCTCCTTCTCTGCCTCTTCCTACTCCTTTATTGCTATTATTTTATCACATACAAATGGGAGAAAACTGAGGCCCAGTGAGGTAAATAAACCATTGAAAGGCCATACTTGTAGGTAATTAGTAAACTATGACTAGGACCCTGGACTTTTATCTAATGGCCTCCTAACCCCCCTCATTTTGGGGCTACTCTTCTCCTACCCCCCATTTAGGGTGTTTTTTTTTTAATCTTCTCTCTAAAATCTAAAACTAAAGTCTTCCCATGTAACTTCTCTCTCCTTAGGGCAAGATCTCTTGTGGGTGTGGAGAAAGAGGTAGCATCTAAGGAATATTAGTGTATCCTTACCCTGAAACCATATTCCTTAGTCTTTAAATAGAATATTTGAATTAAAAGGTAATTTAAAGATTAGGTCGTCATAGGAATGTCTATACTGCATGATTCAGAGACAGAAGAGATAGATCCCCTCCTCCTTTTATATATAAAGAATACTAAGGCCCAGAGAAAGTAAACGAACTATGTGGAAATCACATAGATAATTAATGCTGGAATTCAGATCTGAGCCTCTGACTCCCAATCCAACACACATCTCACCACACCATTCCCCTCATTTTATAGGTGAAATCAATCCCTCAGTTAACCCACAAGTATTTATTTGGTACCTACTATGTTCCAGAGATTATACTAGAAATTTCAAATACCAAAGCAAAAATGAAACAGACCCAGCCCTCAAGAAATTTGCATTCTGTTACCGCAAAACACCCTATACACACATAAAAATATGTGAAATGTAGACCTAATAATAGTAGCTAATATTTATGTAGTGTGTACCACTTGCCAAGCACTGTGCTAAGAACTTTATAATTATTGTCTCCAGTAATTAAGTAATTCCTCCAGGTTGGGGGTGCCACTATCAGCTGTGTGTATCAAGGGAAGCCTCGTTTAGAAGGTGATTCTTGAACTGAACTTTGAAGGGAACTCTAGATTCTCAGAAGCCAAGGTGAGGGAGGATAGGGTGCATTTTGGGCCCTCTCATAGGAACGGCCTGTGCAAAGGGCAGAGGTGGGCAGTGGATTGCATGAAGAAGAGCTGGTAGGCCAGTTTCACTGCTGAAGTGTAAACTCTGGGAAGGGTAGTAATGTCTAGGAAGCCTGGAAAGGTAAGCCCAAGCTAGATCGTGAGAAGCTTTACATTTCTAACTGGACCCTAGAGACAGTGGTCACTGGAATTTTTTAAGTAGGTGAGTGATATGGTAAAAATCATGTCTTTTCTCTGGAAAATGAGCTCCCCCCCAAAAAAATTTTAAATTAGTGACCACGATTCCATGGGCAGTTGGTGGTAGCACCTGGGTCTGCTGATTTCCAGGCCAGAGTGGCTGGTGATCTGGTATGCCGAGCTGCTTCTGGAGAACCCATATAGAGGCTCATGATGCACAGGAGAGAGTGGCAGACAGCATTCGTTTTGATTTTGCATTTGTTTTGAAGATGAAGGGAAGATGGAAGTCTTTCATTCTAAGGCTGCATCTGTACCACAGATTGCTGGGACTTTGAAGTTGTCCTAGTTGCTAATACAATATGCTTTAAATTTCTCCAAGTGAGGTGTTTTATTTTTTAACCTGTTTATTTCATGCTGATGCCTCTCTCCTTTTGAATGCAGTGTATTAAATTTACTAATAAGCTGACATACTGTTCTTAGGAGATGCAGCCTTGGAAGCTTTCCTGACAGGACAGAAGTTTGTTTTTACAAACGCTATAACAGAATTGACTGTGAAGAACATTTCAAATTGCTGGGTGCTCTAAATAGTTTTCTGGGGAATTTCTTTTTTTTTCCTTCCCAAGGCAACACATTTTGTGTGGCTATTTTGCACGTTCTTTAAATGCTCATTTAATATTTTGTGTCTCGGCAGGACAATGTGTTACTTTTAAGAATAAGAGCTGATAACAAGCCCTGGGAGCTTTTAATTTATGATGTCTCTGACAGCATTGTGGTGAATCTGATAGGAGATGTGCGTGATTATGTCTCTGAGCTGGAATAAAGCAGCTGGTATTTGTTATGAAAATATTCAGAGGACCCCCTCCTGTTAATAGCCCATGGCTCCATGTAGCATCTGGCAAACAAATACACTGTCGCCTTTACAGGGAGAGTCAGCAAAAATCGATGCCAGGTTTCCAACAACTTCTCAGGTTCTTCCCTTGTCTAAACTGTAAGAGCCTTGTCACATTCTTCCCTTGACTTCCTTTGTCTAGAGCAATTACTATAAGATTATTCCCATTGGTGACTTTCTTCCTATCATCCCTCCAAGGTCAGGGACTTTTTCATTTTTAGTTTTGTATGTCTAGCACCCAATTGGCACAGAGTAGTTGCCTGTTGAATGGAATTAAATGGAGTCTCAGTATTTGTCTGATGCTAATCAGTTGACTGATTAAGTATTACTTGGTTCCAACCATTCAAAAATAATCACTGTTGATTAATGCATCTATTTCAGCTGCTCTGGTGCCTTACATATATGTATATACATACATATGTGTGTATATATATACATATATATACACACATACACATACATATACATATATATATATATATATATATATATATATATATCTTTAGCCCAGAGAGCTTTCATATTGGTAAAAATTTTTTAAAATAAATCTCTTTTTTCTTGTTGAAAAAGTACTTGAAGACAGTGTCACAGACGCTGACGTTTTGACAGTCATTGTTTAATATATAGAATGTGTCAGTGTCATGATCATGTCAACTCTTAGGTCTATAAAAATGAAATAACCTACATATTGTCATTAGAAATCATAGCAGAAGCAACTCATATTTATATTGTGCTTGAACTTTTGTGAAGCACTATATATACCTTATATTGGTATTAAGATAACAATATTGATGTTAAAACCCCAACTCTTGAGAGGCTCTGTAATGTTGCTGACTGGAACATCAAGATAACATGTCCAAGTCATGTCTCTGACACAACATGGTGGTGTGACCCATGGACAACTGACCTCACCTCTCAGTGCCTCGGGCAGCTCTCTAAAACTATCAGTTATGGGTGAATTGTTGATCTTTAACAGTGTAGACATTTCCTAAGCCAGTAGTCACAAGTCTGGACACCCTTACCCACCTACCCACTCCCTCAAAAAAAAAATAGATGAAGAAAGAAGGAAAGAATTTTTCATAGTAAACTGTGTATTGAAACGTCTAGGGAAACACACCCCATCAAGAAAAATGTTCCTCCGTATTCAATTAGCATTTATATTTCATCTCCCCTTCTTTGTATGACAGAGTTCTGGTTTTGGAATAAGAGAAGCTTTGATTTGAATACCAGTTTTGCCAATTACTGCTTGTGTGACCTCGGACAAATCACTTAACCTCTCTCAGCTTCCATTTTCTCATCTGTGAAATGAGGGGATTGGACTAGATGATGTCAAGATCAATGAACCTCTCATGCATGCTGACTACTAGACCACTAGACCGGGGTGTTGGGCAAGGGAATGGAAGCAAGAGACAGGAGAAAGAGTGAAGGAATCAATTGGAATTATTGCTGGCTTGGGTAGAGGGGAGGAAGGTGCCCTCGGTAGCATGTGCTTTCAAACAAGTATGGGCTTGGGAGGGGATGGTGGAGTACAATCCTAACTGAAGTGAACACATTTTTAAAGACACTCAGGGATTTGTTTTTAAGATATTGGGAAGAAGGGAAGATTTCAGAAGGATGGAAACATACGAAAAGAAAGGTGATTGAGAAGACAGCAGCAATGCCTGAGTGGCGTGCCTTCTTTCTCATCTCTATAAAATCTTTATGAGAAAAGTCTTTACATACGTTGTGGATATTCTGGCTAAGAACATGAGGAGGGAACAGAGGCTTTTGCAGGCAGTTTTTTCTACAGCCAACTATTATGTCTTTGTGATTTCACAACTGGGAAGGGGAGATAGAAAACATGAGATTATGTTGGGTTTATCGTTGACTTTTTAAGAAAGCCTTTCTGATTAAAATAATGCAGCTTTGATAGGTCTCCTACAAAAAGACATTTTCCCCATGCACATATACATATGTACACGTGCTGTCTTTAGAAGAATACGTGACTCCCAAGACAGACAGACAGTGGAGACAACTTTGTTCAAGGACTCACTAAGTATTGACATCAAGGGAAATATTAAACAAAAATGTAAATAGACTAACCCTGTCTGCCAGTATCATGCCAGCAGATGCCTGGCATAAATTCCAAACAAAAGAATTCCCTGGCTTGCTAGCTATTTTTGAAGCACTCAAGTTCATCTTCCACCTCTTTGCCTTTTCATAAATGGTAGCCTTTTCTGGGATTCACTTCTTCACTTTTAGAATCTCTAGCTTGCTTTAGAAAACATAGCCAGGTGCCACTTCTTCTACTATTCTTTCCTCAATCTGCCTGTTTTAATTAGAATTATAGTGTTAGATTATCATATCATTATGCTATGTTACATTATTATTAGATTAAATTACATTTTATTAACACGTTTTTCCCTCTTGACATTACTTTTTATTGTTTATATTTATTTATGACTATGTTGGATTCCTCCCATGGCGGGGTATAAGTTCCACAAGTGAAATGAATGTTCATTTTTTTCTTTCTAACCCCCAAAACTATGCATGATAATTTAATAATTTAGCAATTTCCTCTTGCTAGCAAAGATCTCCAAATGTCCCCATTTGCAGATGAAATTGTCTTAATTCCACTGAGCCCAGAAGAGTGCTGTTCAGAACTGATTAAAGATAGCCATCGCTATGGAGAAAACAGTGAATTCCACTGGTTTCTATTTCCTAGGGTGTAAATACTTGTCAGTGGTACCTGAGCCTTGAATGGAACTGATTGAAAGAATTCTGTGTCAAGCTCATCTGTTTGTTATGTCCCTTTTCCCAGCCCCCTGGTGCCTGGCTGTAGGCCCTGGCTTCTCTTTGGTATACCTGAATCCTATTTTTGAGCCCTCGTTTCACCCCAGACAACACCTTCCTTATTTTTGGCCCTTATGCTCCACCAGTCAGCCAAGGCGAGTACAGGGGAAGGCAGCCAGAGCTGATGCAGAGCCTCTAGCCCACGTCATTTAAGGATTAGCTACAGAAATTAGGGCAGTTTTAGCCTGTCAATAAATAAGCAAGGAGGCATTTTGAGGGCCTGCTAATAGGTATTGGGGTTACAAAGAAAAAAGTAAGATGATCCCCACTTTCAAGGATCTTCCGTTCTAGCCAGTGAAGACGACGTGCAGTTGTGTAATTAGATATGACTGATGCCATTTTGAATGAGTGCACTAGTAGCTCTAGAAGGTAGCGGCTGAACTGAGCCATGAGGGTTCTGAGAGAAGAGGAGAGTCAGGAGTGGGGATAAGGGAAAAATTTCACCTGTCTTCAGGGCTCTAGAGGACCGTCACACAGAGGAAGGATTAGGCCTGTTCTGTTCAGTTCCAGAAAGCACAACCAAGAATAATGGGCACAAGTTGAAATTAATGCTTGATGGCAGGAGAAATATTGTAAACGTTAAGAGTTATCCTTCAGTAGAATTGGCCACTTCAAGAGGGAGTGAGCTCCTCATCAAGTGATTGCTGCATAGCCATTCATTGGGAATGTTGTGATAGAGACTCCTTTCTTGTGTGGGTTAGACTAGATGAAGGTCCCTCCCAACTCTAGGATTCTGTGGTTCTGGCATATTACCATAGGGCTGAAGATCAGGCACAGAAAGCTATAGTCTTGAAAAGACTAAAATGACACATCACATGAAAAGGCACATAATGGGGGAGAGTGTGTTACCAATTACAACTTGCAACTGAGAGGTATCATAAAAGTCATTATTAACATGGATGAGTGAAAAAGGCACTGGGCCAACTAACAAGAGAAAGCAGAACAAAAGCTGGGTAGCACATGTAATATGTCAGTCCCCTTGAAATACCCAAAGTACCATAAAAATATCTCCAGCACATTAAGAAGAACCTGTGTGATAAGCTCACAGGAAATCATGAATGAGCAGCCTAGATAATGAGAAGTTGGGGGGAGGGGTTCTGTTTCCACTGATGGATAGAATGCCCAAGTCAATGGAATCCTGGGTCCATCAGGGTACCATAGGAAGAGACTAAAATAAACAAACAATGCTCAGATGCTCCCTTGACAAATGAGTTACATTACCTTCAAGCCAAATTCTTGTATTTTTAATTAGGTTGAAGTTTGTGGTTTTAATTTTCAGTGGAAATTGTTCTAGTCCAAAGAAAGATTTAAAAGGAAGCAATGTATCTAAGTGGTAGAAATGTTCCTTTGCTTGGATCTGAGTAGGGAACTTTAAGATGGAAACTTTGTTGCCAGGAAGGGATGGAGGGTTCTTTCCTATAGGTAACTTCAGGAAGTAAGACTAGGGAAGACTGAGGAATGACATCATAGGGACAGTTCCAGTGTGGAAAAGGAAACTGTTTAGTGAGGTTAAGTAGGAGCAACCAGGATTCAGATAGGATTGTCAGGGAAGATGGGTGCTGGGGAGGCCAGTGTTAGACACTGAAGAGGAAGCAGTGGCCTGGTCTGATGTCCTGATGGAGGAGTACCAGCAGACAGGTAGCTCAGACAGTGAGCATGGGGGCACAGAGAAGCTTCAAAAAGTTCACCTGCTTCCCCATGCTCCACTCCTCTCTGGGTCTTTAAGGTCAGACTATACACCCCTGTGGGTTCTAACTATCAATCACTATTAAGCACCTGCTATTATGTGCTAAGCTGTAGTCATAGATTTAGTGTGAGAAGGGTTTATAGAGGCCATCTCAACCAGCCCCTAACTTCACAGATGAGAAAACTGAGGGTACAAATAGGTTAAGTGATTTGCCCAGGTGAGTAGTAAGTCTTTGGGGAGGGATTTGAACCCTGGCCTTTGTGAATCTGAGTGTAACATTCTATTGACTATACCATTCTGCCTCACTTGCTAGTGGTCAGGACGAACTACTGAAGTCTAACTGCATATGTTAGCTGAGACTTTATTCCTACTGTTTATTTTTAAGTATAACTTGCTATCTTTACCCTGTATGTGTGCCTACATTTAGAACTGTAAGTTCCTTTTGATTTGAGAGACTTTCAACAGCCTGGCTATAATTGGTATCATGTGTATGTACATGTGCACGAACGTGTGTGTATATTATACACATCCATGTACATGAATATTTATTCATAAACCCTCACAAATAGAGTAATTTATAGCATAAAACATTGAAAAGCTAAAAAAAGTGACTGTTATAACATGACATCTTCCCTTTATTATGTTTCTGAGTGTTAGGAAGGTAGAGGGTGTCAGATGTTGGTATTCCTAGTTGTAGAATGGAATTGTCTGTGGTAGGCATGCTGATGGGAGGCACATTACCTGGGTGGGGAGGTATATGAAAGAGGTAATATAACCATTATGATCCCCATTTTACAGGTGATTCTCTGGGTATTTAAATAAGGTTGCTGTTTTCACCAAGTTAATGTCAGATCTAAGAATCAAATTGAGGCTTCCTGACTGTGAGTCTTATGCTTTCATTGTATCTGCTGAACTCTGGCCACACAGCCGTGCTTAGGAAATATTCTCTGGTAGAGGTGGCTTCAGCTCTGGCTGATTAACTGGCTCCAAATCTTAGGATCATAGGTTTAGAGCTGAAAGGGACCTCAGAAGGCGTAAGCTCATAGGGTCATGGATTTAGAGCAGGATAGGACTTCAAAGGTCATAGGCTAATAGGATCATATATTCAGAAATGGAAAGGATCTCAGAGTCCATTTATTCCAACTCCATCGTTTTGCAGATGAGAAGAATAGGGACCAGAGAGGTCAAATGATTTTCCCAAAGTCAATTAGGTAATAAATGGAAGAGCCAGAATTTGACCCCAATTATATTCTATGACTTTAAATTCAGAACTCTTTGTGCTGTGTGATATGGCTTTCCTGATCATTTAGTATGACAATGACTGCTCCTCTGCTCCTACTGGAGAAAGCAGAGGAATAAAGTAGATCCTGAGAATGTGTGCCTGTTGTCAACTGGACAATTGAGCAAGAGTGCCAAGAGTTCAATATAACTGTGCTGTGATGGTCTGCAGTGGTTGTTGTCTTTGCCTGGAATGTTCTCCATCCTTACCTCTGCCACCCATCTTTCTTGACTTGCCTTCAAGAACCAGTTCAGACCTTACCTCCTGATTTGAACTGAAGCATAATGAACTTTATTCCAGTCTTGTATTTTATCTCTGTGCAAACATTGTTGTTTTTTGTAATCAGCATGTTATTGGATTCTGTTTTTGAAACTATTATTTTCTCATCTTCCATTTTATGGGTAAATATATGCCATTCACACTCATCCTTCAGGGGGCCTTTCTTAGTCTTCCTCCCTTCCCCCTGCTAGGGCTTTCTTCTCTCAGATCACATCCCATCTATCATACATAAACACATATTTTATATATATGTATATATATATATATATACATATATATCATATACAATATGTTATCCATCTCTATACAGCTACATTATAAATAATTATTTACATTTTGTCTAACCAATTAGAACATATTCTCCTTGAGTGCAGGAACTGTTTTTGTCTTTCTTTGTATTTTTTGTATTTTGTCTTTCTTTGTATTCCCAAGCACAGGGCTTGGCATATAGTAAGCATTGGCACAGTGGATACAGTGCTGGGACTGGAATCAGGAAGACTCCTCTTCCTGAGTTCAAATCTGGTCTCAGACATGTACTTGCTGTGTGACCTTGGGCAAGTCACTTCACCTTGTTTGCTTTAGTTTCCTCATCTATAAAATGAGCTGGAGAAGGAAATGCAAAGCACTCTAGTATCTTTGCCAAGAAAATTCCAAACAGGGTCATGAAGAGTCAGCCACAATCGAAAGCAACTCATTAACAACAACAATAACAAAGCACTTACTGACTGATTGTGAAAATTGTTTGGGAGGCAGCACAGTAAAACGGGAAGATTATTGGTTTGGGAATAAAAAGATGGGCTCATATCCAGGTTGTCCCACTTATTTCCCACATCATCTTGGTCAAACAAGTCTCTCTTGGCCTTCATGTTCTCTCATCTGTGAAATAAGGAGATTGGAGTAGATGATGAGGAAGTCTCTTTTTGGCTCTAAGTCTGTGTTGCCAGGATCTTGTGAACCTATCACCGCCTTTGTTGACTGGAAACCCATCTTTCAGATAGGGGCATGTACATCATCATGGTCATTACCCTAGGCTAATTCAGTAAACCACCTCACAGTGCAGCAGCAACAGGAAATTAGTCAGTGCAACTAAATGCCAGGCCCAGTTTCTCTTTAAAGATGCCGTATTTGTTTATAAAGTGTTGTGATAGATTTGATTCTAACATGTAGTAATGTGGACACAAAGGTTAATTTTGACTGTTTTCGTGTCCAGAATGCCAGATCCATCTTCCTGAGTGGTGAATGGTGAAGCCTGCTATCCCTTGCTCCAGAAGCTTACTTTCAACTTTGGTTTATTAGCAATTATGCATGCATTTCTTTGGACTGCATTGACAATGAATACAAAATATTAATAAACCAACAAGACAAGCAGTTTTTAAAAATCACATTATGTATACTTAATGCCTAACTGACCTTTTCTGCAGTTACTTAAATCTTTTAAAAAATCATTTAATTTCCAAGCCTGAGTATTATCCTATTTATATGTAAATTGTCTTTAATTCATGCATTGATTTAAAAGACTAATCCAAAAGATCTTTTACCACAAGTGACCTTTTTGACTCTGGACTTCTGGGAAAGCTGTAAAAGTGGTTTATTTTTGTGACCTCCTATCCACCTGTAGTTGAACATATGCTGATTTTAGAATGGATAAATCACTCATGATTTTACCATTTTGCACCAACACCAAATTTGTTATTAACAATGTAATTGTCTTGGTTTTTACAGGGCTATTTAAGTGGATGCTTTTATTTTTTCTGTAAGATTTCTCTTTCTTAGTTTTTTTCTTCAATAAGCTTAATTAAGGACTTCACCAGAGGATATAATTTATATTTCAAGAGACACAGAGATAGGTGATTAATAGAAACTATCTCCAAAATATGTGGACTTCAAGGAAGCTTAAATACAGATTATGACTTGGCCTCTAGATCCAAGCCCTATAATAGGGAAAGTGTCAGGAAATCAAATTTGACAAAGAAAACTATAATCCTGTCCTGTTTTTTTTATTCTGTGTAAACAGATATGAACACAGATGCAACTCTCTTTATCTATTTGCTTATTATCCTAAATATGGCAGGTACCAAAAAATATCACAAAGATTAAAGCTGACTACATTTTAACAGAGAAGAAAAAATTTTGTCATGGGTATGAGTTATTCCTGAGTCAAATGTTTGTGCACAGATAGACCATTGAATCATCAGAGCTAAGACCAGATTTGATAGGAAGCAAGCAGGAATATTAGTAATAAAAATATGCTATGCAGTTAAGAGGATTTAACTTTAGCTTATTCAAGAAAGGATTGATTTTTAAAAATGAAAAATGGACAACAGAAACAATATTGACACCAACTCTAATAATTTCATCTAGATGTTAAAGCATTGTAAATTAATTGATGCAATGAGACTGAAATAATCTAGAGTCTTTGTCAGTAAGCATTTGACTTACTGAACACTGAGAAATAACCAACAAAAGGAGCATCATGTTAAAAAATCATGACAAAAGATGATGGATAAGCAGTGTCCCACAAAGCAGAGAGACTCTTTGGAGGGTAAGACCAGTCCAAAGTTAGCACGATAATGTAACCATCCTAACAAAGTTATTCCAAGGAGGATTTAAGGATGAAAACAGAGAAGAGGACTGTGGACAGAAGAAAAATGTATAAGAATTGCAAAAGTAATTACAATGAACTATTTTCTGTATAATCTCACTTGGATCATAATACCATGGTCAATGAGATGCTTACAGAGGGAACAGAAATTATACCAAAGAAGGCAAAGATAGAAACAGCAAATATAAAGGATGCACCAGAGAGAGAGAAGATCCATGCTGAATGTGGTACAATCACAAAGGCATCAAGGGACTAATTTATAAGGTATCTAAAGAGGGTGGTGGGGAAACCAAGTCATGAAGAAACCTCAGACATTATTAAAATCAAACAATGGTGACTAAGAAAACATCATCAACTAATGACCTCTATTCATCCTACTCATCTATGTAAAATCTTTGTGTAAGTTACCTACACACAAAATGATGGCAACCTTACTGAAGATATCAATAGAGAATAAGAAGTTTTTCACAAATTCAACAATAGACCATATTTTTACAATCTTACAATTGACTGAAAGATACAGAGAAGGTAAGATCCCATCATTCTTTTTATTTCTTCATTATGGGGGACAATCTAATAGAATAAAATTCCACTGTACAAACTTATTTACACCAGAGTGTCTCCTATCCAAGATTATACAAGCAATATTATGCAAACAAGATTGCACAAGCTTCATTGGAAAATATAATAACAGAGGTAACCCTGCTCAACAGTCCTCTGATAACCGTATTGGAAAAAGCACAAAACAGGGCCATATGCTTGACAAAACTGTTCACCTCCATGTGGGAGGAGATCCATGATAGAGTCCCAGTCAGGGAAGGGATATTCTGGGAAGTCCCCCAAATGCTTCTATTTCACTATGAAACCCTTAAAATAAAGAATCTTTAGTAGACACTCAATACATGTATAATGAAAAAATAAATTCATTTAAGTTTTAAAAACATTTAAGTGATTATCATGTGCAAAAGACTGTAGCAGGCACCAGGGATCCAATGATTTCTTAAAAAATAAATAAATAAACTCTCTATCCTAAGGAAGTTTACATTCTCTTGGAGCAATTTACTCACTATTCACAACTGAATAAATACAAACTATATACAAAGTAATTTCAAAAGAGGGAGATTGCTAATTCCTGGGAGAACAGGAAAAGCCTTGCATGAGCTGTTGTTAGAAGATGGAGATGTTAGGTGGTGGAACCAAGGAGAGTTTATATTCCAGACATGGGAGGACATAGGATGCTGGGGTGGGAGTGGTGTTTGGAAAGAGGTAAGAAAAAAAAAGGAAATTTACATGATAATTTTATTCTGTATTTAAAACAAATAGCAAGTTGTGCATAATAGATTTGCTGTTTCATCAGTAATCTTTTATTATTATGCAATGTTATCGAAATGCTTTTTTCCATAAATTAAAAATAAAATGAATAAATGTGAAAAAAATACAGAAACAAACAAATGAGCATGCGGGTAGGAACTAGAATGATGTGAGTCGGGGAAAACCAGTAGGGCCAGTATGACTACACCAGGGAATATGGAAATAGAAATTCTGTCAAAGAAGATTAAAGATAGGTGGTCCCTATCCCCTCAGATTGTGAGGGGCTTTCAACGACAGGTAGGAGGATTTATATTTAGATACAATGGATAATGAAGCAGGTTTTTTTGGAGGGGGTAGCATTGTTCAGATCTATATAATAAGGATATTAAATTTAGCAGCTGAGTAGACCATGGGAGGGCAGGGGAGAGACCCTGGGTTAGAGGGCTGCTGCAATGGTCTAGGCATGGGATGTCTTCTATAGCCATTAGTTAACGTGTACGTGGCACTTGAAGATTGGCAAAGTGTTTTACCAATACAGTCTTGTCTTATCATCCTGACAACCCTATTTCATCTTGTCCTCATTTTATAAATGAGGAAACTGAGGCAGACAGAGATCTCTGAGCTTGGGCAGCAGAATGTTGGTAAGTGCACATCTCTGTGGAACTGAATCTTGAGGGAAACCTTGCTGGAATTTGAAAAGGCTTTACTCTACTGAGTCAAATGCTTTTTGTCATCATCATCAGTAAAGCCAGTGCAATCCTGTATGTGCTGTACCTTCCCGATCAGTTGAGTGGCATGTTGTTTTTGTTTGGTCATGTCTGATTCTTTGTGACCCCATTTGGAGTTTTATTGGTGGAGATACTGGAGTGATTTGCCATTGCCTTCTCCAGCTCATTTTATAGGTGAGGAAACTGAGGCAAACAGGATTAAATGACTTGCCCAGGGTCATACATTCAGTAAGTGTCTGAGGTTAGATTTGAACTCAGGAAGATGAGTCTTCTTACTCTAGGCTGGGAACTCTGTGCACTCACTGTGGTGCCACTTAGCTGCCCTATTTGAGTGGCTGGGGTGTATGAAATACTTCCACTAGACTACAGAATTCTAACTGTGTGTTTATTGTTTGTGTGTATTTATTTCCCTTTGTGATAGGTTTGTTTGTTTGTTTTATTACTAGAAAAAGGATTTTAGCATTAGGGTTTTTTACTTTCAAAAATGTTTGGCTTTTTTTGTTGTTGTTTTTTTCATCAAGGACAACTTTTAGCACAATAATGGCAATGTACAAGGTAGAACTTGTGCCTGGGCCCGGTAAGTACATTTTTATTAGTTTTAGATTAACCCGAACCAGAGTGAACCAGGGAGAATGAAGAGGACACTCAGATCCAGGGCACTTCCTCTGTCATAGGAGTTGAGTTGACTGTGTGAGATTATTTTACTGCAGCCCCTCCTGGAGGAAAGTGGTTTCTGGTTCCTCCTTTACTTAGTCAAATGAGCCAAACACAGAATCTATAAAGAAACGAGCTGATTCTCTATGTGTATATGTAGAAGTGCTTATATGTAATGCATTTATTTATACCAGTTCCAACCTGGTGTTCAGATGAATTACTGATGTTACAAAATTGGAAAAGGATAAAGAGCAAGACATTGAATCTGATTATCAAGATTTCTTACAAATGTTAACCAATATATAGCAATTTCTATAATGGGAAGGCCAGAAAATCCCAGAAATTACTTCATCCAGAAAATGCTTGTACTTTTGCCAAGTGGAGAGACATGGTGGCCAAAGGCCATTCAAATTTAGAAAATAAACAAATTACAGAGAAAGCTGGTAGAAGATTATGAGCAGTATCACTTCACAGAAAAAGCAGAGTGCTACAGGGGAAAACTATTAGCAGCTAGGTGGCACAGTGAATAGAGTTCTGGGCCTGGGAGGCAGAAAACCCTGAGTTCAAACCTGGCCTCAGACACTTACTAGCTGTGTGACCCTGGGGAAGTCACTTAATTCTGTTTGCTTCAGTTTCCACATCTGTAAAATGATCTGGAGAAGGAAATGGCAAATCACTCTACTATCTTTGCCAAGAAAACCTCAAACAGAGTCAGACACGACTTGAACTGAAGTAAAGGGGGCAGTGAGTCTATAGAAAACTTGGAAGTCGATTCAGCTATTTCAGATTTTCCCAAAGACATCGATAGATGAAACTAGAGGGAGGGTAATAAGTAGACAAAAAGGGAGGGCTAGATTTTTCCCTATTTGAGCTATCTTCATTACTGATAATGGTGACACTGCTGCATTTATACTCCTGGGACCTCAGACTTAAAAGTTAAGCACTTTTCTGTCCCAGGCATGGTGCTTAGAGCTGGGGATACAAAAAGAGGCAAAGGACAGCCCTGAAGGACTCAATCTAATAAGGATGACAACAAGCAAACAAATGTGTACAAATTACATGCAGGACACCTAGCAAATAATTGGGAGTAAAAACACTAGACTTAAGAGGGTTGGGGAAGGCTCAGGCATAATTAGAACACTCCCTGCCCTCCCGGGGCTCACTTTTTTCTTTTTTAATGGGGGGGTATTAAGGAATGGGCTTGCGATTGTGACATATGTACAGATAAATAAGCAGAAGTCAGTCTTAGGAAGGCAGATTCCATATGTTGAAAGATCTCCTGCATCCCCTTTGCTGACTCATCCATCCTCTGTATCATCCTCCCTAACCTTAGGTGCTTCCAACACTCTCTCAGTCCTTCTTCTTTCTTTCTCCGTGTCTTATCACTTGGTAGTCCTTATCAGCATGGTAGCTACAGTATAAACCCAACCCTACTCTCTCTCCTGAGCTCAGGTCCTACATCTACTCTTTCGGTCTTTGTTAGGGTTCCTGGGTCCTCAAACCTACAAGAACATATTACCTTTTCCCGGCATCAGACGTCTCTGACTTCCAGACCTTCTGGAAGATCTTAACCCACGCAGAACACCCTTCTGATTTTGGAATTTTATCTTTATTGACTCAGGACATACACGCGAACTCAGCCAGGTCTCTCCCTGGACTCCTCCCAGAACTCCCGCCCCGTCAGGCAGCCTCCTTTTATCTAGCCTCCAGTTCTGGGTCATTAGCACCGCCTTCCCCGCCACTGCGAGCCAATCGCGTACTGCCCCGAAAGTGAGGGGTGGTAACCCACTGCCCACATGGACACGTCAGCTCATCTGGCTAAGAGGTTTCCGGTGTAACAGACCAGGAAGTCTCCTAACCAGGAAGTCTCTCTACTGCCACTCGACAGTTAAGATTGTTTTGCTGACGATCCTTTTGGCCTTCCGGGTTCCTCCTGTAGCCTGTTTCTAATAGGCCAGGGACCCTCCTGCCACTCCCAGGCTGTCGCGCTGCACCTCAGTTGGCTAAGTACTCTTCAGGTCTTGCCCCAATCACCTGCATTTTGGTCATGAATCATCAGCTGCCTATAGAATATTTGGAACTGGATGACTTGTAGACGTTTCAAAATGAACGGGTCCAAGATATAGCCCATTTTGGGGGCAACTAGGTGGCTCAATGAGTAGAGCACCGGCCCTGGAGTCAGAAGGACCTGAGTTCGGATCCAGCCTCAGACACTTAACACACACAAACAAAAACCTAGCCGTGTGACCTTGGGCAAGTTACTTAACCCCAATTGCCCTCCAAAAAAGCAAAAAAAAAAAAAAATAAAAAAGATACAGCCCATTATCATTTCCCCCCAAACCTACTCATCCTTCAGACTTCTATTTCTATAATTGTTCTCTGCAGGAACCTGCAGTGGCCCTAGAGCATGTCTAGAGTCAATAATAAGCTCCTGTTTGGCATTACATGATCCCAGACAACCTTTCCTACTCTGTCTTGAATCATTTTATGGTTTAGCCAAACTGACCTTCCCACTGTAACTCATACATGATGTGGTATCTGCTTTCTCCATGAGTTTTCACTGATTGTCTCCCATATATGGAAATCACTCCCTCCTCACTTCTGACTCGCATAATCTCCAGGTTCTTTCATGCTTCTTGAGAGGTGCCACTTTATGTCAGAAGCTCCTTCTAGCTGCTTGTGCCTGGCCCCCACCATTTACCTTGTATTATGCACATGCTTATATGTAAGTATATATTTGTCTCCCCTGATATAAAGGTAACCCACCTGCAGGTAGAGAGCATTTTATTTTTATCTACTACTGCAATAAATAATGGCTATTTACTACTATCACCACCACCACCACCACTACTGCTGCTGCTGCTGCTTCTGCTGCCATAGATAACATTTATATAAAGCTTTAAGATTTGCCAAGCACCTCACAAATCTCACCTTGTTTGAGCCCCAGAACAGCTTTGGGAAGTAGATACTCTTATTATACCCATTTTCATATAGGATAACTCAGGCTCTGAAAGGTTAATAAACTTGTCCAGTTTCAAATGAAAAAAAAATGACTGAAAAATTCAAACTTGAACTGAAAATTCAAAGGAGAGTCAGTCTTCCTGACTCTCCTTCCAGCACTATATTTATTGCATTACTCAGCCAGCATATAGTAGATGCTTTAATAAATGCTTGCTTGAGTAATCAAATGAATGAATGCTCGTCTCTCCTCGAAAGTGTCCAGATACCAATATCATCCATCACTATGAATCTCTCCCTTTTCCAAACTCTTGTAGAGTTCCTGTCCCTGTCACTCCTTTGGTACTTAGCCCACCTGTGATCCTGCACTGATATTACTTGATTCATGTATTCTCCCCAGTTCACCAAATAGAATGTAATCTTACCATGTTGTGTGCTTTTGCATCTCCTACAAAGTCCAGCATATTATGTTTCAGTAATGGGCACAAAATGAATGGATTAGACAAGAAACAACATTTTATTAATATTTTAAGTTGGTAATATTTAATCATTTTGGTGCTTTCGGTACACTAATGAGGCATTAAACAATGAGCAGGTTTGAAAATAAAATTCACCTTTAATAAAATACAAATACCCAATTCCTGTTTAATGGGAAAGATATTCCAGGCAGTGCCTTTCTCGGAAATTATATAGTAACTACAATTCATCTATACTGTCCTTCACAGGTGGCATCATAAAGCATTTTAGAGAGAATACTAATAGTAAAAATGCATTATGAAGTAGGGGGTAGCAATTTTCCTATAGACAGAAGAGTGAAATTATGTTTGAGAATGGATTAAAGTACCTTTAACTTTTTTTAAAAAGTGATTTAAATGGACACAAAACTTACAAACCAAAAGAGAATTAAAAGAATATTGTTATGTGGGAAGAAGATGCTATATCTGGGGATTTGGTTTCAAGTAAAGGTAAAATCAGAAAGGTCTATGAATGTTACATCAGTGATCACTTGTCTTGGCTGATTAGGGCATATGAAGGTAAGCTAATGGGCAAGGTACCCATCTTATGTAGAGACTAATATCTCTATTAAAATATCCATATTATTTATCCCTTATCCTGACCAACTGGTTCACAAATGTCTTTATCCACTTCAGGGAGAATCAAGTTGGGGCATGTGGATGGTCCAGTGCCCCATCCATCAGCACTATTGAAACAAAACACCACCCACTTGTGTTCTGTGGGTGAAGGGTTGGTGGGACCTCCTTTGTACAAAGAAAGCACATTAAGAATAAATTTTTTTCCAGTTTGGAGGCCAAATCTCTTAGAGTTTCACTGACTTGGTCAAAGGCACAGCCGTAATTAGCTCCCCATTCTGTCACCTTCCCAAGCACTGTAATTTCCACTATGCCACATAAGCATGTTGAGTGAAAGAAGGAAGAATATTTTTTTCAACATTGCATTCTCATGGCTGCATTAGATTTATGAGCATTCAGTCTAGTCCAAGAAGCATTTATTAAGCAACGTTTATTTGTAAGGCTTTGTCCTGGGTGCTAAGCATGCAATGACAGAAAAAAAGGAACTTAAATTTTACTAACAACAAGCATCTATTAAATGCCTGCTGTATGTGTCAGGTGCTGTGCTGGGAATTGGTATGGGGAAGAGACAAATATCAAGTCCCAGCTCTCATGGAATTTATTTTCTCTTCAGAAATAGATGTGTATTTATTGTATATGCAAAATGTATAGAATGAAGTTTTAGGGAGGGGGCAGTAACAATACAGTGATGAGGAAATGCTTCATGTAGCAAGGAGGCAGGAACTGAGCCCATGTTGGATATTCCCAGTATGGATGAATGCCCATTTCCCTTTCTACATGAGGTAAAGGGTACTTACTTCCTAAGCATGAAAGCCTTAGTTCAAGCTGGAAACCCCTATCCAAGGGGAAAAAAATACTGCCAATGCATCACAACATTTTGGGTGAAATACTTTAAAATGCAAAGGGAACTGAGTTAAGTAACAGTGGGGAAAATATTCAAGACAAGTCTTTTAGGGAAAGTAGAGGGAGCTGATATGTGAGAAGGGCAGATATTAAGCAAAAACTTGGTCCCACATCACTTGGTGTTAATTAAGCTGGTAACAAATAGCAGTAATATCATGGCTTCTCTCTTCTGCAAGGCTATAATCTAGTTCCCAAGTGAATAAACTGCAAGGCCAAAGGCCAAATGGTTTAACAAAAGGGAATCAGATTATTACCTTGTAAACCAGAGGAGCAATGATCTTGCGGCTTAATTAGAGAGCCTGGTAGGAAGTTCCAGTCTATCTGGAGTCTTAAAAGCCAATTTTCAATACCCTCTGATTACTGGACTAGGTGGTCAGATTTATGAGAAAATGGAAAAGAAATATATACAATGTCTTAACTTGACAACTAAGGGCAGAAATGGGATAATGGTTTACAAATGATTGCAGGGAAGAAAACTCAGAGAAAATGATTTAAAATAGTGATTAGAAAGAAGAATGGAAAACGAAAAAGAACAAGGAATGTTTGATTACAGATAAAAGTAAGAATTGTGCTGACTGCTATGAGATAGCATAATAATCTCTAAAGGGATGTCTAGGGAAACTTTTTAAATGTTGATGAATTGGTGATTTCCATGATGGTGTGCTCCCTATAATAATTTAGATTGCAGTGCATGGCTGTCTGACCATTCTGTAGGAATCTGTTGCTTTCCTCCTTCCAGTCTATCAAAAGGATCTACTTAGCATATGGGGTGCCTTCCTCTAGCTGTTTCGACCTGGCATGGATACCAGTGATGCATACAAACTTTTCACTGGTTATTGATTTAATTGGTTAGTAATTTATTCAATTGTATACATAGATCCTATCCTGTATGGTAGATCACCGAAGGTTGCCAATCAGGGTATAACTATTTTCAAATTTTCTTTGGTTTAATTTATTGTGTGTTATGTCATAGGTTGTCATTGGGGGGAAATAGTCACTCAAGATGGTTTAAGATTAATTGTTGATGGTTAAATGTTATAGATACAAAATTGGGGCTCTGGGTTATTGAAAACTATAAGGTAATTGTGCCACATTTGAAATTTCGTTAAGAGGAAGCCTAGAAAGCAACAACATTCATATTTTTTTAATAAACAAGTCTGTTTTCTGGGGTTTGAGAAAAGTAGGCATTTTTCTGAAGCATGGTTCTAGACATTTAATAAGCTATTGGCAGGGACCTGCTGTCCTGGGTGGGATGTGAACTTGGATTCCTTTTCTTGGTGGTGGTGAGGAGTTAGTGTTGAACTAGTTGTAATATCAGTCCAGTGAAAGGACACTTGGTTTAGAATGAGAGGATAAGGCTTCCAATCCCAGATCTGCCAAAGTAACTCACTACCTGTAGGATTTTGGGCAGCTGTCTTAACTTTAGAGGCAGCTACATGGGGCTGTAAAGAAAACGCTAAGCCTGAAGTTAGATCAGGAAGATCTGTGTTCAGATCTGGACTCAGGACTCCATTTGTGTGACCACTGGCTGGTAATTCACTTCACCTTTGTCTCAGTTTCCTCAACTGTAAAACAGGGTGATATGTAGCTCAAAGGAGAGAATATTTGTTAAGTGCCCAGCACATGGTAGGCTCTTGATAAATGCTTCCTCCATTTCCCTTCCTGTCCTTTCACCTCTCTCTCTATCACCCATCTCACCTATAAAATTGTAAGTTTGGACCAGATGATGCCTCTGAAGCCTTCCAGCTCTGTATCAATGATCCTGTGAATCAGTAGTCTGTAAATAATGGTAAGAATTCATTCATTCTTCTCCTCAGACAGTTCTTCCTCTTATCATTACTGCCAGGATTGTTTGCTTCAAGTATGACTTGTACCTTAAGATGCCCTCAATCATGACATATTTGGAAAATAATTTAAAAATGAACTGGGTTTCCACTTCATTTCCATTTGAACTACTGCATAGATTCCCATTGTGTCCACATAAGAGGCCTAACAAAGAAACATGGAAAAGTGTAATCAATCCTTAATATTTTGTTTGCAGTACCCCCAAAGGCTGGCTCTTACCAAATACCCAGATTATTGATGGAAACTCTCTCTCCACTTTCCCAGTGGCAACATAATTACAGCTAACTCCTTGACAAAAGGTCTGAACATATGCTTCTGGGCCTCTGGCACTTGTGCTGCAGTCTATCCAGGCTGTAGGTGATTGATGCCGCCTTTCATTATGACCAGAGTGGATCTAAGGTTTGATAGAGCCTTTGTTTTTCACTTCATAATAGTTCGTTACTAATCCCTGAGGGTTGCTGTTCTGAGCCACCCACTATTTCTTCATTTTGGCCCCATCTCTCAGTTTCCCACCAAACAAAACCAGAAACTTGCCCTCACAGTTTCAGCTGTTGAAATCTTGGCTTCATGAAATTCTTTGATGAAAAAAATGTGATTTTCTTCTATTCTGGAGTGACAAAAAATGAATAATCTTGCATAAGAAATAAATCTGTAACATTAAGATGAATTAAAAGCACCAGTGATGTGAAACTAAGTTTCTCTTTCAATAGATAAGAGAACTAAGCAGGATTCTACTGGAATTCTCAAACTGGATCTAAGTCTCTTTTTAATTAGTGCATCAGGAAATGTTGAGGATTTTTTTTGCATAAGATGGCAGCATAAATACTTTTAATAAATAACTTTTTAAAGAAAACTTCAGTGACTTTGGAGGAAACTTCTTGAGAAGTAAGCTGCAAACCTGTGGGGAAGCTGGAGTGGGGGTAAAATATAAATTCATCGTTCAAATTCCCATTCTAGGAAGGTTTATGAGTTCATGAAAATTTGCATAAGTTCTGTAAATCACAGACAAAGCCAGGAACAGAAAAACATTTCTGCCCATTGTAACAAGAAGACCGTTCAACTCATTTTTAAAATTACCCTGACAGATTTCTTAACACTTTGGAGTTGTTTGCTGAAAGGCAATATTCCTTTTTTTTTAAAGTAATAATAACATAGAAAGAAGACCAGATGTCAGATGGGGGAGTAGGAAGGATAGAGAACTAAATGTTGATGCATTTGTAACATGAGTGACTCTAGGGGAAATTTTGTAGAGTTACATGAGGAAAAGATGAGGGATTTGACTTATACTAACATGTTTCCTGGTTGACTGATGGAAAATTATTTTGTCCAAAAATATACTAGCTTTAGGCTAAAAAAGAAGAGTGACTTGGAAAGGAA
Source organism: Gymnobelideus leadbeateri (assembly GCA_011680675.1). Classification (NCBI taxonomy): domain Eukaryota; kingdom Metazoa; phylum Chordata; class Mammalia; order Diprotodontia; family Petauridae; genus Gymnobelideus; species Gymnobelideus leadbeateri. The sequence continues at coordinate 857,525 of WOXC01007204.1, read as the reverse complement.
ATGCAAATGATACCATAGCCCTTCCCCTCCTCTCCTTCCTAAAACAAAACAAATGTTCAGTTTGGTCTGTCATAATTTGGGAAGAGTATTGAACTGGGGGTTCTCTCACTCAGAACGGCTGAAGGGTTATTATTACTCGATATGAGGACCAGATGAAGGAGCCTGAGATATTGTGTTTAGCCTGGAGAAAAGAAGATTTGGGGTGAGGTGTCGGGGCAAGGTGAGTCTGGTAGCTGGTTTTAGAGAGTTGGAGGGCTGTTATGGGGAAGAAGGCTAGACTTCATACTTGATTGGGCAGAACCAGTAATAAAGAGGTAGAAAATGCCAAGAGGTGAATTTGGTTCTGTTATAACAATTAGGTCAATCCAGAAGTAGTATAAACTATCTATTGGGGTAGTGGGACCCCCACTCCCTTCCAATGGAAGTCTTTAAAGCAAGGTTGTAGAGGTAATGCTTTTTAGGTTTGGGTCAGAGTAAATGGTGGCTAAGGTCCTCTGCAACTCAAATTCTGTGATTCTGAAATGGGATTTTGACTAATATCAAGGTTAATATATAGGATCCAGTTTGGAGAAAATGAGTATATTGGTATTTCTGTAGGACAAGATTGCAGCATTAAAATATCCAGGGAAGGACTGTTTGATTGGTATTTTTTTTTGGAGGGGGGAAGGCTGGGTAATTGGGGTTAAGTGACTTGCCCAAGGTCACACGGCTAGTAAGTGTTAAGTGTCTGAGGCCAAATTTGAACTCAGATCCTCCTGACTCCACGGCTGGTGTTCTATTCACTGGGCCACCTAGCCATCCCTATTTGATTGATATTTCAAAGGGGCTGGTTGTAGCTTTGGGTGGAAGGGAGGAGGAGTGCTAACCAAAGAGTCCAATCAAATATGAGGTAAATGTGTCCCCAAGTAATGAGACTTAGCCAATATCAGAGGCATGTCATTCCCCAAATTAAATTGGATTCTGTCTGATTATGAGCATAGTTTTTTAGTTTGTCCATAAATGTGGATGGAAAGAGAGGACCCTGATTTAATGAATGTAAATTTATAGAATATAGCATATACTATGTAAAATAACTCCCTAAACATGGGCATAGAGATTGTGTCTGGCCCTGGCTTCAGCAGAAGCTGGATGTTGATGGTATGGGAGATTCTTGTCGAGATTTATGAAGTGTCTACTAAGTGCCATGCACTGTGCTAAATGCTTTATAAACATTGTGTCATTTGATCCAGAGGTTTAGTATGGAGAGCTCTTGTGGCCCCAAATCCCAGTGGCTCTTTTCCTCTGTGGAACTCTGCTACCCCTGGAGACATAAAATGTGGGTCTTGATACTTGGGATTGGAGGAGGGAGTAGGTCACTGAGTAAAAAAGACTTAGAAGAATTAATGCAGCATAACAACAATAAACACCATCATCATCTCATTTCACATAGCACTTAAATCCCCCTACTGTAATTGTAACTTTTTTTGGAGACAAATTATTTTGTAGGGCAGCATTGAACCCTAGGTTACTGTTTAAGCAGTAATTTAGAATATAAACCACAGAACAATTTAGTGACAAAACATGAATTAGAAGAAACAGCTTGGCATAGTAGAGGACTAGATATGAAATAAGGATTACCTGGGTTCAGATCTCACCCCTCACCCTTGCAGTAGCTGAGTAATCATGGACAAATCACTTGAATTCACTGTGTATGATATAGGAAAAAAAAGTTGAGACTGGTGTCAAAGCACCTGGGTTCAGATCCCTCCTCTTATGGTTATGATTACCTCTATGACCTTTAGTGAGTTTCTTAGCCTCTCCAGGCCTCTCCTTATTTGAATAACAAATATTAAGCAGATGGTCCCAGGTGCTTCCCAGCTCTAGATTTCTGGTCTCTAGATCCATATACAAACTTCTTGGGGTTGCTTTCAGGTTATGGTGAGGGAGCTCTCAACACAGTGAAAGAGATTCCAAATTCTTCAAATATTGGCAAGAATTAAAATTCTCAGATCTGGGATCTTAGATTTTTATTTATCATCAGTGAATGATGATCAGGACTTGTAATTGTTAGCTTATATGAATCTAAGTCAAGTTCATTTCAGAATAAAAAAAAATCCTGTAAAATATAATGATAAGGTGGCTATCAGTTGGTATGAGTCATAGCTATTTTTGGCAGGTAGAGCCCAGGCTTGTGTGAGCCCTAGGGCAGCTGGGCCAGCAGCCAGCTGGAGGGACCCCAGAACACCAGGAGCTGTGGTGATTCCAGAATTATCAACACAGACATGCCTAGGACAAAGTGAGACATAGTGCCCTATGGACTTTGGGACCAGTATTTGGGGAACTTGTCGGCTTCCTCCCCTGGAGGCTAGAAGCTGCTCAGGAGACATGCCATTTTGCAGTTTCAGTGGCAGCTCCAGCCCCTGGCCTGTGAACTGCAGGGAGATCCAGCGGTCAGTCTTGGAGGTTAATCACTCTTGCTTTAACCTGCTTGGATCTGGATTGTGATCTGGTGAGGAGGTCTGGGGTGGGCATCCAACTTGCCAGAACTGGAAGTTGTGAAGACCCCAACATTTGGGACAGAAGCTCCCCTGTCTGGTGGCAGAGTCCTACTGTGGCAAAAAGCCCCAAAGTCAAGTAATTAAGTGGCAACATACCTAGGAAAAGGAAACAAAATAAACAGAAAAACACAACATTAGACTCCTATTTTGAGGGCAAAGAGGATGGAATCATGGAACAGGAGGAGGACTGTGATGTCACAAATCCTGCTCCAAAAGCCCCAAAGGAAAATATGAGCGGGTTACAGGCCATAGAGGACCTTAAGAAGGACTTTAAAAACAAATAAGAGAAGTGGAGGAAAAATTGGGAAGAAAAATGAGAAGGATGCAGGAAAAGTATGAAATGAGGGTCAACAGCCTGACTGAGGAAAATAACACCTTAAAAATAGACTGGCAAAGGAGGCCCAAAAGGGCAATGAGGAGAAGATTGCCTTAAAAAGCCAAATTTGCCAGATGGAAAAAGAATCTCAAAAGCTCACTGAGGAGATTCATTCCTTCAGAGTTAGACTGGAGCAAATGGAAGCTAATGACTTTATGAGAAATCAAGATGCTGTTAAACAGATCCAAGCAAATGAAAGAATAGAAGGCAATATGAAATATCTCATGGGAAAAACCACTGACCTGGATAATAGATCCAGATCCAGGAGAGATCAAAGAAAGCACCTAGAAATCACCCTTCAAGAAATTCTCTAGGAAAATTGCCCTGATGTTTTAGATCCAGAGAGCAAAATAGAGGTTGAAAGAATCCACCGATCACCTCCTGAAAAAGATCCCAAAAAAGAAAACCCCCAGGAATATTACAGCCAGGTTCCAGAATCCCCAGATCAAGGAGAAAATACTCCAAGCAGCCAGGAAGAAACAATTTCAATATTGTGGAAACACAATCAGAATAGCACAGGACCTGGCAGCTTCTACACTGAGGGATTGAAGGGCATGGAATATGATATTCCAGAGGGCAAAATAGCTGGGATTGAGGCCAAAGGTCACCTACCCAGCAAAACTGAGTATTTTGTTTCAGGGGAAAATATGGTCATTCAGTGGAATAGAGGACTTTCAAGCATTCTTGAGGAAAAAACCAGAATTGAATAGAAAATTTGACATCCAGACACAAGAAGCAAGAGATGCCTGAGAAGGTAATCAGGGAAAAGAAATCAAAAGGAACTTACCAAGGTTGACCTATTTACATTCCTACATGGAAAAACAATAACTGTAACTGATGAAACCTTTCTCAGTATGAAAATAATAGAAGAAGGGTATATGGGCATATGTATACATATGTGAATGTGTGTATATATGTTTACAGTTATACATGGATAGAGGGCATAGGTTGAATTTGTTGGGAAGGGATGATACTTAAGGGGTAAAATTATGAGGTGAGAAAGGAAAGTGGCAAGAGGAGATGGGGAGAGACAGGGTAGGGTAAACTATCTCATGTAGAAGAAGCAAGGGGAAGTGGCTGCAGGGGAGGGGTAGAACAGGAAGGGAAAAAGGCAAAACCATATTCTCATTGAATTTGGCTCAGGGAGAGAATGACATACATACTAAATGGGATATCTCACCCTGCAGGAGAGTAGAGGGAAGGGGGATGAGGGGGGGGATGATGGAGGGGAGGGTATTGTTGGGCGAGGGGAGGTTGGAAGTACCCACTATGGAAGAGGGACAGGATCAAAATAGGGAATGGACCAGGTGGGGGGTGGGATGGGGGGGGGGAATTATAAGTAGCCTTGTACAATATATCTACTATGGTAATGTTTTACATAGCTATACATGTACAACACATACTGAATTGCTTATTTTTCCAGAGGGAATGGGTGACAAGGGAGGAAGGGAATGGATCTGAAATTTGAGGTCTTAAAATTAAATGTTTCAAATATATATAAATACTTTTATTAATACCAATTTGCATGTAATTGGGAGATATGATGTGCAGGCATTGGGGCACAGAGACCCACCTTGCTCTAATGGAAAAGTCAAAAGGGGGTAGGGGAGGAGATATGGGAGAGAACAGATTGGATGAGGGGATATCTAGTGGGACTGCTATTCTGGGGTGGTGGGTAGGGGAAAATGGGAAAAATTATAACTCAAAATCTGGCAGAAATGAATGATGTAAACTAGAAGTTAATAAAGCATTTGTTTAAAGACAAAAAAAAAAAGAATTTCCAGAAAAAAAATAAGCCCTCTTTTTTGGATATGTTAAAATAAGATAACTAATCCTGATAGTGTCAACCACAAAGATGACTTTGTTTGATAATCCTTTGAATAGTAATTGGAAATGATGTATCAAACAGGGCGGTATGGGTTTGCCAAAGAAGATGTCATATTCTAAGAAACATGGGAAAAGTTATATAAATTGATCCAGACTGAAATAAGCAAGACCATGTTAAAAATGACCCCCCAAAAGTGAAAATAATATTAAAGGAAGCCAACCTCTAGATAATTATAACCAGTACTGATCTTGGAAAAACCAATAATAAAACACACATAATTCCATTTGGCAGAGAGGTGGGGGACTACAGGAGCAAAATGTTGTATATGGTAGCAGTTGGTCAAAGTCAGTCAGTTATCAAATATTTATCAGACGCTGTGTGCCAGATAGACAGTTAGGCAGTACAGTAGATAGAGCGCCATGCCTGGAGTAGGAAGAATCATCTTCCTTGAGTTCAGATTTGGCACCAGACACATAGTAGCTCTTAGACCCTGGGCAAGTCACTTCACCCTGTTTGCCTCAGTTTCCTCATTTGTAAAATGAGATGGAAAAGGAAATAGCAAATCACTCCAATATCTCTGCCAAGCGAACCCCATATGGGGTCATGAAGCTGAAAAGAGTGCAAAGAAAGGCAAGCATTTGCTCTGCCCTCCAAGAACTCACATTCTAATGGACCAGACAACATGGAAATAACTATGTATCCAAAGAGATATCCAGAAAAGACAGAATGTAATATTATAGAGGAAGGAAGACACTAGAACCTGGGAGAATGGGAAAGGCCTCTTGTATAAAATGGGATGTGAATTGAATCTTCAAAGATAGGAATTTGATATGAAGAAGAGAGGAGGGAGGGCATTACAGGCAAGGGAGGCAGCCAGTACAAACGTATGGAGTTAGGAGATTTGGTATGTGAGCAACTGCAGAAAGGCTGGTATAGCTGGGTTGTAGAGTGTGTGGAGGAAAGGAAATTGTAAGACCAGAAAGGTAGAAGGGGCCAGGTGACAAAGGGCTTTAAATGTCAAACCACAGTTTACATTTAATCAAAATGAACCTGCTGGAGTTTATTTGGTAAAGGAATGACATTGGTAGCCTATGCTTGGAGAAAATCACTTTGGCACCAATATTGGCACTTGAACACCAATCTTGTATGTCATAAAATCACAGAATTATATGACTTCAGAAGAACCAGCATTTCACATTACCCAGAAGACAACAGAAAGATGCCTGGGAGGTTGTAGCAAATAATCTATGATAAGATCACCATGAGCCCCAGAGAATTGATTTAAGGATGAAGATTAGAGGTGCAAGAGACCCACTCAAACTAACAGGGGTACATCACACAGATACACAAAATCATAAGGTTGTTCTATTGGTAGAAAAGAAAAAAAGGTTTAGTATATCTGGATAAATAATGGAGAGGATTCTGGGAAGATGGCAAAGTAGGGCAGAAGATTCTAAGCTCTCCAGATTCCCCCCACAAACAAGACCATGAAGTCTACCTGCCTCATTTTACAAATAGGGAAACTGAGGCCTAGTGAGATTCAAAGGTTCAGAGACCTAGAGCTGGAGAGCACAAAAATGGTCATTTGTTCTAACCCTTTTATTTTATGAATAAGGAAGGGAGGCAGAGGGCAGCCACAAGTCACCCAAGATCATGGAGTTAGAAGCATCAGAGGCAAAATTTGAACCCTGTCCCTCTGACTCCATAATCAGTGCCCCTTTTCTCTTCCATGCCATCTTCTATATCATCAAAGACATTCATGGACACAGAATGAAGTGGGCTCCTCACGTCATGCTAGTGAGGCAGATACACGCATGGCCTCAGTATTCCACTGGTGCCTATAAAATACTAAAATAGATTCCCTCTAGAGAATATGTGGAAGGATGTCAGCAAAAAGCATGACTTCCAAGCCATACCAGTGGAACAATTTATGTGGATTGACTTAAACAAATTTAATTTAACAAATATTTATTTGTTGTTATAGCCCCTTATTATAGAGCTGATATATAAGGCATCTGGAACAAGGTCCCAAATTCATCAAAATTTCAAAGTTATAAATCTATGTAGTATTAATTTTGCCACCCACGAATTGAACACAACAGAATTGACTCAACAACTGAAAGATTCTCCAGGTCTCTTGAAATTTTTTTTTATTTTATTTTATGTTGAACTTAATAATTATCAACAAAAAAATTATGTGAATATACAAAGAACAAAAATAGCAGAGTAGGTGAACCTATGTCTTAGTATGTACAGTATGAATTTTCCACCCAGCTTTTTTTTTCATGCAAACTGTTTTCTCAGGAGCAACATCTTCTCCTACTTAGTAGAGTGAATCAGGCACAAGATTTGAGTTTGAATATTACTTTAGGCATTTACTAGCTTTGTGATTTTGGGAAATCACTTAACCTCTCTTAATTTGTTTCCTTATCTATAAAATAAGTATAATAATAGCACTTAGCTCCCAGGTTTACTGTAATGATGTGTATTTTAGACAATGTGTCTAAAAAGCTTAGCAAAAAGCTTAAGGCTTATTCAAATGCCAACTATCATTATAATTATCATTATAACCTTGACATTAAATTTGATCTTGTTTGATTCTACCCTTTGTTCTAGACTCTTGGGATATTTTTGGATCCTGGATGTGTTACCTAGTATGTTAGTTCTCCTTCCCAGCTTCATGGCATCCATAAAGTTGATGAGTGGAGTAAATATGTCTTCATCTGAGTCATCAATAAAAGTGTTGAACAAAATAGAAATGACACTACTTCCAAAACTGGTTTATAGATTTCGTGTATACCACTCAAACTAACAAAGGGGTACATTACACAGCTACACAAAATCATACGGTTGTTCTATTGGTGGAAAAGAAAAAGATAAATAATGGAGAGGATTCTGGGAAGTGGCAGAGTAGGGCAGAAAATTCTAAGCTCTCCAGATTCCCCCCACAAGCAAGACAAATAGCACCTCAGGGTGAGCATAGAGCAGTAAAAATAAATCTATTGCCAGACTTTCAAAATTTTGTTGCAAAGAAAACTTGAACATGATAGAATTTTTGACATACAAGATCCAAGAGGAATATAAGGCACACATTAAATACTAATTACAAAGGACACAATAAGGACAGACTTTACTTTTTATATGAGGAAGTGTAGAATGTATGTCTAAGATTGTTATTAGTAATTGAGTAGTTAGAAAAAAAAAGATTGGGGTGTGACCAGAGTATGACGTGATTCTAAAAAGTAAACCTGTCTAGGAAAAGTTAAAAAGAGTTTACAAATGAGGTGTGAGAGGAAGAACTGACACAGAGAAATCAGATGGGGGAGGAGGGCTGCTACTTCTGGACCCCTACTCTCATTGGGAATGGGTTCGAGAGTGAACAATACATCTATAGCTAGAAGGGTATAAAAGTCTTCTAAATTCAGAAAGAAGTGAAAGGCTAAGGGGATCGGGAGGGAAGAGAGGATAAGGGAGGGATTTTTAGAGGGACCCCTACTCACATCAGATCTGGGTAAAAAAGAGAGAACAATATATACATTTAGAATGTTAATAAGTCTTCTAAATTTATAAAGAAATGAGAAAGCAAGGAAATAGTTTAAAGATGAGGGGACATTATAGAGAGTTGTCTAGACTGACAGGAATGTGATAAAGAGGGAATAACATACATATTTGGAAGGCAATAAAAGTCTTCTGTTGACTCTCATTTCATACTTTTCCTGCATCCTTCTCATTTCTCTTCCCAATTTTCCTCCACTTCTCTTATTTGGTTTTTAAAATCCTTCTTAAGGTCCTCTATGACCTGTAACCCGCTCATATTTTCATTTGGGGCTTTTGGTGCAGGATTTCTGACCTCGCAGTCCTCCTCCTGTTCCATGTTTCAGTCCTCTTTGCCCCCAAAACAGGAGTCTAATGTTAAATTTTTCTGTTTACTTTGTTTCCTTTGCCTAGGCATGTTGCCACTCAATTACTTGACTTTTGGGCTTGTTGCCACAGTAGGACTCTGCCACCAGACAGGGGGGCTTCTGTCCCAAATGTTGGGGTCTTCTCAACTGCCAGAGGTATTAGTTGGGTGCCCTCCCTGAAGCCCCCACACACTCTGGCAAGCTGGACACATACCCCAAGACCACCCCAGACCACAATCCAGATCCAAGAAGTTTAAAGCAAGAGTGATTACCCCCAAGACTGATAGCTGGATCCCCCTACAGTTCACAGGCCAGGAGCTGAAGCTGCAAAATGGGAGCTGTGCTGCAGCTCCTCAGCAGCTTCTCACCCCCAGGGGAAGAAGCTGATGCATTCCCAAATACTGGTCCCAAAGTCCATAGGGCACTAACCTGTCACTTTGCCCTAGGCATCTATGTGTTGATAATTCTGGAAAAGCCACAGCTGCTGGTGTTCTGGGGTCCCTCCATCTGGCTGCTGGTCTGGCCACCCTTGGGCTAAAACCTCTGACTCAGGTGGTCCTGGGCTTGGCTCCCAGAGCTTTGCGCTGGCTGCAACCTGCCAGGCTGCCAGGCTGTCCTCAGCGGGAGGTTAGCTTCTCTGTGCCGTTCTGTGGGTGCTGGAGCTCCAGAGGTTGTTCAGAGTCCCCTTTTACATGATTTTGAAGTGGTGTGGGCTGGAGCGCTGTGGAAGTGCTGTTTCTACTCCACCATCTTGGCTCCACCCCCAGCAATAAAAGTCTTCTAAATTCAGATAGAAATAAGAGGGTAAGGGGAAAGGGTGGGGGGGATCTTTGGAGGGGGTGGAGTTGGTTAAGTTGTAGGACAGCAAGGTATCAAGTTGAAGGAGAGCAGAGGAGTCAGGAGGGATAGGAAATAAGAGATACACAGAAACATAAAATTAAGATCAGGAGTAGAATTCATTAGAGGAAAAAAAAAACAAGGGTAGTAACCATAATTGCAGACATATTTAAAGCTAAAATAGATTTAATCAAAAGAGAAAAATAGGGAAACTGCACTATATGTCATCCATATTAATCAATATTGTTTTAAACTATTTGGAATAACTAGGCAATTTAAGGTTGGAATATTGCTGCAGTGTATGAAATGATGATTTGGTGGACTTAGAAAAATATGGAAAGACTTGAACTTATGAAGGAAGAGGTAAGCCACCCTCAGAGAAACAGAGGACAAATAAATATAGTATGGTCTTACATAAATGCATATGAATGTAATTGTCTGTGTATGAGTATGATTACAGATATCTAAGTCTATGTATGTACGTGTATATATGTGTATAAGTATGTATATATGTGTGTATATGCATGTATATACATATACACCTATATATATATATATATATATATGTATATATATATATATATATATATATATATATATATATATATATGTATGTATACACACACCTCCCCTGCTTCATTGTAGCCTTCTTGGAGGGGTAGGGGAAGAAGGAAGGAAAAAAAGAATAAAGGAAAAAGTGCACAAGAAGGAACAAAAGAGACTCACAAGGAAGCAAAGAAAAGATGGACAGCTCTGAACACGATATGTAGTATTTTTTAGGTAGCCTTTCTTGAAATGGAAATTTATTGCTGTATATTTTGAATCCTCTTTTATGTTCTACTGTGCACATGGAAATGCTTTTTTCCCCTTTTTTATTTTGTATTTAAGTTTTAGTATTTAAGTTCAAGTAAATTAATAAAAAAGAAAAATTTAAATAATGAAAAAGGTAGAGATGAATGAGAATCAGCACTATCAGACATCAAAGTATATTATAAAGGAGGAATCATCAAAACCATTTAGTGGTGGTTTAAAAAAAGTAGAGGAGTAGATCAATGAAACAGCCTAGAGGAGAAAGATTCAGAAATCATTGACCTTAGTATGATGCTTGCTCAATAAAACACAAAACATAATTTTTTTAACATCTTTGTCTTTGACAAGAATTTCTGGAAAGACTTGAAAGCAATATGGCAGGGGCAGCTAGGTGGTGCAGTGAATAGAGCGCTGGCCCTGGAGTCAGAAGGACCTGAGTTCGGATCTGGCCTCAGACACTTATCACACACATAAACATAAAACCTAGCCGTGTAACCTTGGGCAAGTTACTTAACCCCAATTGCCCTCCAGAAAGAAAAGAAGATGAAGAAGAAGATGAGGAAGAAGACAAAGACGAAGACGAAGAAGAAGATGAAGAAGAAAGCAATATGGCAGAAATTAGTTTTAGAACAACATCTTAAACCATACTTCCCAGGAAAGTAAAAGTGAATACATTCCTTGAATATTAATGATAAAACAATTAGAAGAGAAGCAGATCATATATACCTTTCATAGTGTAAATTATTAGCCAAACAAAGCGTAAATCAACTGTAAGAGATTAATGGATAAAAATAGATTTTATATGAGCCAGATTTACACTAGGAAAATGAGAAAAGAAGTGACTGAGTACAGAAAAGGAACCTTCATATCAAATGCCTCTGATAAAAGTTTAATTTTATATACCTATACGTATATTTATATATCAGAAGTGTACATAAACTAAAAGCTATTTCCCAATAGATAAATGGTCAAAGGAATTGGACACAAATTTCTGAAAAAAATTGCAAGCTATCAACAACCATATGAAGGAATGCTTAATCCTGGACATGTACCCTTCATTCCAGTGACCCTAGTCCCCTGACTTCACAACAGGACACTCTATCCCTCAACTCCAGGCATTGTTGCTGGCTGTCCCTAATACTTGGAATGGTCTCCCTTCTTTGCTTCTACTACCAAACTCCCTGACTTTCTTTAAACCCCCTCTTAATTCCTGTGCCTTCCCTCTTTCAATTATTTCCTATTTATCCTGTGTTTAGCATGCTTCATATATATTTGTTTGAATGTTGTCTTTTCCATTAGATTGTAAACTCTTTGAGTACAAGGACTTTCTTTTGCCTCTTTTTGTACCCCCAACACTTAATGTAATGCCTGGCAAAGTAGGTGCTTAATAAATGTTTATTGAATGAATGAATAAAAAAAAAATCCAAATATTTCAGCTGACTCAGCAAATGGACAAGTATGACAAAAAATGGGAATAGTCAATATTAGAGCAATTGTACAAAAATAGCACACTAATGCATTATTGGTGGAGTTGTGAACTAATCTGAAAAGCACCTCCTATGCTCCAGGTGTGAGAGACTGTTAAGTCGTCTTCATCTTCTTTTCTTTCTGGAGGGCAATTGGGGTTAAGTAACTTGCCCAAGGCACTCATAATCTAATCTGTGAGAAAACATACAGGCAGCTATATACAGTATAAGACATATAAGACATAATATATAAGACAAATTGGAGGGAATCATTAGGGGGCAGGCACTAGAAGGTAGGGGCATCATGGAAAGCTTCTTGTAGAAGGTGAGAATTTAACTGGGATTTGGAGGAGGCCAGGGAATCTAGAAGGCAGAGATGAAGAGAGTCCTCCAGATGTAGAGGCAGCCTATGAAAATGGCCAGAGTCTAGGGATGGAGTGTGTTATTTGAGGAACAGAAAGGAAGCCATGTCACAAAGTATGTTGAATGGCATAAGACTGGAAAGGTTGGAAGGGGCAGGTTAAATGCCAAATAGAGGATTTTGTATTTGATCCTGGAGAGTTGGGGGCTGACCTTATCGGATCTGAGCCTTAGGAAGGTCACTAAGTGGGAAATGGGCCTGAAGATGGAGAGACTTGAGTCAAGGAGACTAACTACCAGTTATTGTAGTAGTTGAGACATAAAGTCATGACAGCTTATACTGGGGTGGCTGTAGTGTCAGAGGAGAGAAGGGAGTCATATAAAAGGGAGGCTACTGGAGTAAAATTGACAAGACTTGACTGCTGATTATTTGTGGAGTATGAGAGTGAGGAGTTGGGTGACTGGGAGGGTGGTGGTGGCCATGGAAGTTATAGGGAAGAGGGGAGGGAGGTATTGTGGGAAAGATAGTTAAGGTTTGGGCATGGCAAGTTTAAGGTATCCTATCTGAGATGTAAGACTAGAGGCCAGGAGAGAGGCTAGGGCTGAACAAGTGGTCTTCTGCTTAGAGATGTTAGCTGAAACCATGGGAGCTGATGAGATCAGCAGGTAATATAATATAGAATAGGAGAAGCAGGACAAGGAAAGAGCCTTGAGACCTCCATGGTTATTGGATGTTGTGTGAATAAAGAACTGTAAAGGAAAGAGAAGGAAGGGTCAGATAAATAGGAATAGAACTAGAACCAGAGAGAACAATGGCATAAAAACCAAGAAAGAAGAGCTACAACAAAACAATCATAACTGAATTCAGCAGAATTTTAATGATCAAACTTGGATCCAGAGAAAAGAGATAGAACTTTATTGCCCCTCCCCTGTTCCCCCCACCAATTCCATTCTTTGCAGAAGGGGCACCATATGCATGGAATATTGCATGTAATGTCAGATTTTTTTGACATGTTGGTTAGTTTTATGGAATGTTTTTTCCCTTTTTAAACAAAGTTTTATTGATATGTTTTGTTTTAACATTACAACAAACATTCATAGATTGCCCCTATTCTATGAGAGGTCACTTATAATGAAGTAAAAAATTAAGTAAAACTAATAATCCAGAGATATCATCTGAAAGTACATGCAACATTTGAAATCTCTAGCACTTTACCTCTCCATTTTTAGTTTTAAAAAAATTAACAGGATTCTATTTTTTCCCTCCCAACCTCATTAAAAACAAAAGGAAAAAAAATCCTTGCAACAAATATGCCGAGTAAAGCAAAATCAATTCCTTCTTTAGCTATATATAAAAATAGCTGTGCCTTATCAGACATCTCAAGTCTGTCACTTCTCTGTCCTGGGTAATATCAGTCATTACTGATTCTTTGGAATTGTGAATAGTCATTGTGTTGGTTATACAATTGATTATTGATCAATTTTTCCCCAGTAAATTGTTTCCCTTTTTAATCTTGACTCACTTGAATTTCTTTATACAAAACCTTTTTAATTTCATGAGACCTAGCCAAAAGTCTCTATTTTTTCATTTGTAATGCTCTTTCTCCCTTGTTTGGTCATAGATTTTCTCTTCTCCATAGATCTGATAGGTAATGTTTTCCATTTTTTTCTAATTTATTTATGATGTGATCATTTATACTTTGCTCAATATCCATTTGGAGCTCGTCTTTATATAAGGTGTGAGATGTTGGTCTAAATCTATTTTCTGCCCAGTTTCCCCAGAAGGTTTTGTCGAGTTGTGAGACCTTATCCCTGGAGCAGGAGTCTTTATATTTGTCAAATATGCAGGTACTAGATATATTTATCTCTGTATATTGAGTACCTAATTGGTTCCGTTGATTGATTTTTTTAAACTAGTATCAAATTGTTCTAAGAATTTCTGATTAGTAGTATAGTTTGAAATCTGGAATTCCTAGGTCCTTTACTTCCATTCTTTTCATTGTTTCTCTTGAGATTCTTAACCTTTCTTTACCTCCAGGTAAATTTTATTATTTTTTCCTAGTTCTTTGAAATAATTTTTGATAGTTTAGTTGGTTTGGCATTGAGTAAGTAAATTAATTTAAGTAATATTGTAATTTTTCTTATACTGACTTATATTACTCAAGAGCAATTAATATTTTCCAAATTTCTTATTTCTATAAATAGAAATAGTAGTTGGATATATTGTTGTATTTCTATAGCCCTTGTGTTTTCTCTTGGAGGGGAGACTCTCGAGTATTTTATACTCTCTGTAGAAATTTTTAAAAGAATTTCTTTTTTTATCTCTTCCTTCTGGGCTGTTTTTTTTGGGGGGGGGAGAGGAAGGGGGAAGGGGAAGGGGAATAATAGAAATGCTGATGCTTTATGTTGATTTATTTTGCATCCTGCAAATATCCTGAAATAATTCATTGTTGAGTCTAATTTTAGTTAGCATTTTAGTATTTTCTAAGTACACCATCATATCATCTGCTAAAAGTGATCATTTTGCATCTTCTTTGGCATAGTAGATAGAGCCCTGGGCCTGGGGTCAGGAAGACTTCACCTTCCTGAATTCAAATCAGTCCTCAGATACTTACTAGCTGTGTGACCCTGGACAAGTCACTATAAAATGAAGATAATAGCACCTGCCTTCTAGTGTTGTTGTGAGGATCAAATGAAACAATTTTTAAAGCACATTGTAAACCTTAAAGCCCCATCTCATTCCTAGCTATTATTATAATATAAAAAATTTTGCATTTATTGATATAACATGTTCTGATTTTGTTATTCATATGATTGAGTTTATAGTTTGCCTAATGTTAAACTAACACTGGAACCTGGTTATAAATTCAGCTTAGTCATAGTGTATAATCATTGTTATATGTTGCTTAAGCCTTTTTTGCTAATATTTTAGTTAAAACACTTGCATCTTTTTTTATTAACTACATTCTTTTAAAAAAAATGGTATTTGTTCTTGGGGATTGCTTTTAGGGAAGGGAAGAAGGGAGTGATACAATAGTTAATATGCATGTTACAAAACCAAAAGATATCCATTAATCTTTATGTTTAAAAACATTTTGTTCAGAACAAACCCCAAGTATAGATCCCCAAGGCACTCCACTGGAGACTTCTTTCTATGTTAATATCCAGCCATTAATCAGCTCATTCTGGGTCTGATCATTCTACCAGTCTCAAATCCACCAAAGTCCAATGTCATTCAGTCCATGTGTCTTCACCTTGTTCTCAAAAGCGTCACGAAATACGTTATCATATGCCCTTGCTCAAGTCTAGGAATACAATATCCACAAAATCCTTCTGATCTCTCATCCAATAACCCTGTCAAAGAAGGAGATGAGGTTAGTCTGGCATGACCTGCTTTTTACAAACCCATTCTAAACCTTTTATCCTCTGAGTGTTGCTCTGAAACTTGATAGATGACTAATACATCTCCCCTCTCTGGCCCTGGTGTCCCAAGAATATTGATTCTCCATGTTACTCTCCTGTCTTTTATAACTACAGATTTCATTTCCTCTTTCTCTATGCTATAATCTGTTCATACAACCCAACTGAATGGAGAGAAACCCCACAAATGGACCTTTCTCAATCAGCTCTCTAGCATCATGCCTGATATCTGACCAGTTTGGCTCATTAGAAGCCATGGTCTACCCATTTGACAATTGTGGGTCTAATGTTGAAGTTGAGTCAGCGTCATTTGTTATGGCCATTTTCAAGTACCTTTTGGAGGATTTATATTTTATTTGGCTGCAGGCTAAGCCTAGGCATAAATCTCAGCCTCAGGCAGTTTTTTCCTTAACAAAAACACCCCACTTTCCTCTTTAGTACTTTTTTTACACTTAGGATAAAACAGAGAAAGTTTTTTATCCCTGAATAAACATTCCCTACCCTTTGATAGTGAGGGATGGAAAGAGAGTCACAAGGGACCTGAAGGGTGAACTATTCTTCAAATTACAAGTAACTTGGGGGACCCACTTCCCTTTATTCTCCATATCTTATGTGGAAATGCTACCTTGTAGGCCATCACTTCTTTGTTAATACAGTTGATCTCCCCTTTTTCAAAACCTGAGAAATTGCTTTTCTAATGGAAGTTTGGCCTTCTAGATCCATTTTGGAAAGTCGTCCTGTTCATTTGGAACATAGTTTTTACAAAAGCACTTTGAAAACAGTCAAAGCAGTATATGTGCACGTTGATGAATTTCCCTACCTGGATAGGGAAGACTGGAGAAAATATGACAGCATAGAAAAGAGGAAGGGAACAAGAATATATTAGGTACAATGTGGTAAGGATTTTATAAACATGATTCCCTTTGATTCTTGAAATAACCCTAGGAAATGGGCCCTATTGTCATCTCCATTTTATAGTTGAGGAAACTGAGGTAGGCAGAGGATAGGTAACTTAGTCAGGGTCCCACTGCTAGTCAGAGTCTAAGGTCAGATTTGAACTCTGGGCTTCCAGAGAACTCTTGGTCTTCCGAGCCCAGTACCCTATTGCTACTCAACTCACCTAACTGCCCTAAATCCCAATTATAGCATAAATCATATGAGATAATGGCAGTAAAAGTGCTTTACAGTAATAAAATGAGAAGACACTTTGGAGACCATCAGGCCCTTATTCCTTCATGCCTTCATTCCCATGAGGAAACTGGGACTTCAAGGGTAAGTGTCAGGGGTTGCATTTGGACACAGGTCTTCTTGACCCTAAGTCTAGCACTTGGTCCCCTATAATAATCTAGTTGTCTACTTTCCTTTGTGACCTTAAATTTTTAAGTCCTTGAAATAAATAAGTCGCTGTGTAAATATTAAGCATTTGGAAGAAGAGTGGAAAGGGGGACAACAGCTTTTGGTAAGGAGGAAAACCACATCAGAGGAACCACTATATAACTTGTTTCCAAAGCTGTGCTTTTCTATTGAGGCTGCATTTGTAAATTTTAGAAGGAAGAAGGAAATTTGTATGACATTTTTACGAAATGTTTCTTGTCAACCGAAAGGCTAGCTATTAAGTTTGGGAATAATTGAAGACTCAAGTCCAAAGATCTTAAGTATTTTATGCAAAGTAGCTGTTGTATGAACTTCCAAAGGAAAACTGAAAGGTTTGAATAAGATCAGAGATTGAGAGCAGGAAGGGGCTTTCATCTAGTTCAGTACTCTCACTTTAGAGACAAGGAAACTGAGGCCCAAAACCACATAGACCATAAGTACCTAACCTGGGATTCAGACTCAGGTCTTCTGAAGGTGTCCTTTCTTTCACTAAGAGGAAGGTGACCATGAAACTTGTCATAAACCCATGAAACCACCTTGTGACATGGATAGGCAACATAGATTTGGAGCTAGAAGGCACCTTATACCATGTGCTTCTTTATTTTAGAGATGAGAAAATGGAGCCCAAGGACTCACTTTCTTATTTTAGAAATGTGAAAAAGGGGGCCTAGGCCTCACTTCCTTGTTTTAATGATGAGAAAATGGGGTCTAGAGAGGTTAAATGAGTTATTCAGAGTCACACAGGTAGTGAGTACCAGAGCTGGGATTTGTGACCAGGTCCTCTTACTCCACCCCTAGTACTTTTTCCAAACAAATTCCAAACAATTTCCAAACAAAACTCTGTACCCAGGGTTCCTTTTAGTTTCTCTTCTTGGAATGGGAGGGAAGACATTCAAGAAAGGCTGTAGAGACAATTGGAGATTCACACTGTAGTGTTTGACACTTCGTTTAGCAGGAGAGGGTTCTCATTTCAGGCTCTCAGTAGACAATTAGAGCTAGTTAGAAACGGGCACATTGATGCCCTGCTCAGAGAAACTTTGAGGAGGGAAGGCATTTGTATTCCTCAGACACTTGAAGTGATTGGAACAATATATTTAGATGTTAGAATGGCCCATGGTGGGGAAGCTGGGGCAGAGGGAGCTGGAACCAGACCTCAGACAAGAAGAGAAAGCAAAGGCTTCTCCTGAAGATAAGAGGGAAGGCAAGACTTCCTGAAGGGAAGATTGGTAACAGTTCAGTCTATTCAGAGAAGATTCCACATTGTCCTTGATCACTGTCCTTCCTTCAAAAACAGTACCATGGGGGCGGCTAGGTGGCGCAGTGAATAGAGCGCCGGCCCTGGAATCAGAAGGACCTGAGTTCGGAGCCGGCCTCCGACACTTAATCCGCACAAACAAAAACCTAGCCGTGTAACCTTGGGCAAGTTACTTAACCCCAATTGCCCTAAAGGGGCGGCTAGGTGGCGCAGTGAGTAAGAGCGCCGGCCTCGGAGTTTGGATGACCTGAGATCAGATCCGGCCTCAGAAAATGAGCACCCACGCATAAATCAAATGACTAGCCGTGTAACCTTGAGCAAGTTACTTAACCCCAATTGCTTTAAAAAAAAAAAAACAGTACCATGTAGTTTGTAATCCTGGCCTGTTTGTTCCTAACTGTGACACAATTTAATTTTAGATAAAGCTCAAATTTATTTGAGAGGAGGGAAATTTCTCCAGGGGAACTGGTGATATACTCTATAAGAAAGAATTCAACAAGCCTAATTCTCAAAATCTTTTTGCATGAATTAGTGAATTGCATTCAAGTTAGAATACTTGAAAATTGGTTTTAGTATGATAGAACTTTTTTATTTCACTTTTCAAACATTAACAGTGGGGGTACCATTACTTTTTAAAAAAATATTTATTATATTTTTAATTTATGGAATAAAGCAAGTATTTCCATAATATAGTATGATTTTTTTTTTAATTTTTAAAAGTTTATTTATTTATTTATTTTGGAGGAGGGAAGGCAGTTGGGCTTAAGTGACTTGACCAAGGTCACACAGCTAGTTAAGTGTCAAGTGTCTGAGGCCAGGTTTGAACACAGGTCCTTCTGACTTCAGGGCCAGTGCTCTAGTCACTGCCCCATCTAGCTGCCCCCTGATTTTTTTTTTTTAATGCATAGTTGTGACCCAGTTGAATGAGAGCTGGATTGAGAGTCAAAGTCTGGGTTCAGATCCTGCCTGTGCTGCTCCTTACCTTTGTGACCTTGGCTAAATCCATCCAACTCCCTGGGCTTTTTTGTCTTCATATCAAAATAAGGGGATTGGACTAGACATCTAAGTTCCATTTCTGTCCTGTGATCTATGAAAATGTACACTTTTCAGACTTCCTGTGGCTCTCAAAAACAATTGAGAAGTGAACATTTCGAAACTTATTAGGGGAAAAAATATTTCTCAATGAAATTAGGAACTATTATAGGATTGAAAAATTCTCCCTGATCATATCAAATGAACAAATCTGTACCTTTGGGGAGTGGGGGTGGGGGGCTTTCAATGAGAGCAAAATGACAGAGAAGGCTCTTTTGAAAACCCAATTCTTCCCTGTGTCATCATGTATCCATTTAATATTCCTCTCTCAATATCACATTGAATGGATCTCATTTTGTCATTTCAATGTAGCACCTTCAGTGTTTTTGCAATTCTAATTCCTGCGTGCTATTGTATTATCTAAGAATAGAGAAAAAGTGGATTTGCTTGAAGGGCATTTTAAATTCTAATGTCAGGGGTCCTTAGTCATTTTTGTTGTTCTATCTTGGGAACTGGGTTTTTACATACCAGAGATAATGCACAAGAATCAAATTTTAAAATATGATTTCAGATTAATTTTTTACCTTCTCAGTCTCAAAATCCAAAGAAGGGATCCCAAATAAAAATAATTTACATACATTTGAATGCTGCTGTTATATTGGTGACATTTGTTTTGAAAATTGGGGCTATCAGCATGCACTACAGTTTCCAGTTTGTAAAGGTTCAGGGATTGCTAATTCTCCTTCTTCCTGGCATCCATAGTAATTCACATGTCTTATAGCAACCTTAATATTAATTTTAAAAAGCAAAAAAAAAAAAGTCACAGAATTGCAGAGTTGGAAAGGATCTGAGTGGCCACTCAGTCTAACCCATTCAGAATGCCAGCACCCCATGCCTGGAATGCTTTTCCCCCACCTTATCTCTGCCTTTTAGTTTCCCTGGCTTGGAGGTTGCCCTAGCTGCTAATGCTGTCGCCTCTCAGATTTCCTTCCATCTATTCTTTTGGTATTTTGTATGTACCTAGACAATTCATGTTCTCTTCCTCATTAGAAGGTGATTTCCTTGAGGGCAGGAACTTAATTCCTATCCTTACAGCCTCGGCACTTAGCTTGGTGTCCCCTGCATAGTAAGATTGACTGAGAGAAGAAAAACTCCCTCTAAAATACAAGTGGAAAGTGGTCCTTTAACATTGCTTGTAAATTTTCAGTGTGAAGGCACCTACTATTCCAAGGCAGCCCAGTCCCTTTTTGGAAGAGGTCTTATTGTTGGGAAGCTTTTCCTAATGTGAGGCATACCTTAGCTGCATCTCTGTAGCCAATCACTCCACTATTTTTGCCAAGAAAACCCCAAATGGGGTTTCACAGTTGGACATGACTGAAGCAACAACAAAAAGCACTACAACAATAACAACCACAGCAACAACATTTGTTTCTTCTGGTGGTGGACCACTCTTGGCCCATTGATAGACTCAGAGCCCAGCAGAGGAACTGCTATAAAAGGTTGAACAGTTTGAGAAGACCTACCAAAACCTGGTCTCTGCAAAGTTAGCGTGCCTTCATACCATAAGAAAGTCTGGAAAGACTTCAGTAGTGTTCTTTCTCTAATATTTACTGAATGTAGGAGTTTGCATCAAAGGTAACTGAGATCTCTACACTAAACAATTTTAAGCCAAATAAAGAAATTTTTATCTTAGTAAAGAATCAGGCTAACCTCAGTCCTTTTCCTTTTGACCTGAAGTCTACTGTTGGGAAATCTCCACACTCTTGAAGTTTTTCTCCTACTGCTGATTTGTGAGGCCCATCAACCTAGGAAATTTGTAGGGTTGTCTCTCTCAAGGAGGTAAATGTTTATGATTTCCTATTGACCTTCCTCAGTTTATGATCCATACCATCATGAATTAAAAGCTTCAGCAAAACCCTACATTTAAATGAATTTGATCAAGCATTACAGTAGCCAAATTTACTATACCACTTAAAGTTTACAAAGCAGTTTCTACAGTTTTTGAGGCAGCTAGGTGATATAGTGTCCAGAACACCTGGAGTCCTGACGACCCAGCTTCAAATCCCGTCTCTTACACTTATTAACTTTATGACCCAGTTCAAGTCACTTAATATATTATTGGTTTCCTCATCTTTAAAATGGGAATTCTAATAGCATGTATATCACAATAGTGCAGTGGGATCAAATGAGATAACATATTAAAGTGCTTTGAAAAGCTTGAAGTAATATATCAATATTAGGTACAATTATTAGTAGTATCCCCCTCCTCATTTGACAGCTCTGGGTGGTTTGTGAGGGTAAGTAACACTGATGAGAGATTCATCTCAGAAGGGATAAGGGATGAACCAGTGGTAAGGGATGAAGGTTGCAGAGACTCAGTATAAGGGGGGGATCCCCACAAAAATCTGTAATATTCACAGCTACCCAAAAGAAGATAGAGGTCTAAAGGAGAGGCTGATAGACAATTTGTTGATTTTTAATAAAAAGAGTTTTGTGTAATTTTTGTCTGTCTTTGCCCAACACAGCATGTGCCAAAGTAGAAAAAATGTTGGGTTTAGAATTAGAGATTCATGGTTCAAATCCCACTTTTATCACTTCCTTTCAGTGTGGTTGTGGATAAGTGACTTCCTGTTTCTTGGACGGCAGGTGACACAGTGGGTAGAACCCTGGACCTCGAGTCAAGAAGACCTGAGTTTGAATGTGGCTTCAGACACTTCTTAGCTATGTGACCATGGCCAAGTCAATCAATCTGCAATTGCCTTTGTTTTCTCATCTATAAAATGGAGATGATACTAGCACCTGCTCTCAGGGCTGTGGTGAGGATCAAAGGAGATAATACTTACAAAATGCTTTGCCACCCTTAAAAGCATAGCATAATTATCTGTACAATGGAGGTGAGACTTGGACTGGCCGGTCGCTAAGGCCCCTTCTTACTCTAAGACCTTATTTTGTGATCTGAAGACGTCGTGACTTATTGCTTGTTGTTTGACCATAGATGTATTGACCCAGAGGGATTTGGAGGCCTCTTTTCCACATGTGAGATTATCACCCAGAAAAATGAGGGGCAGAATTTAGACTGAGGTTTTCTTTTCTCCATGGACCCTCTGTCCTCTGTGTCAATATGGATTAAATGAAAAAAATTAAGAAAAATCAGGTTTTTACCTTATTCTCCTCGACTGAGTAATATAATAATAAGAAAACCTGATATTTACGTGGTAGTTTGTTTTTGTCTTTTTATGATAGAGCACGGCATACAGTAGGCAAACTTTATATCCTAAGTGCCACACAGTGGTGCTTAGTGCTTAATAAATCCCCAATATTTGAATGGAAACACTTCGAGGGAAGGAAATCTTCTCATTTTTTTTCTGTGTGTCTCCTAAATCTAGGGAAGTTAGGTGGCACAGAGGATAGAGTGCCAGGCCTGGACTCAGAAAGACTCATCCTGAGTTCACATCTGGCTTGAGACACTTACTAGCTCTGTGGCCCTGGGCAAGTCACTTCACCCTGTTTGCCTCAGTTTCCTCATCTGTAAAATGAACTAGAAAAGGAAATGGCAAACACCTCCAGTATCTCTGCCAAGAAAACTCCAAATGGGGTCATGAAGAGTCAGACACAACTGAAAAATGCCTCAACAAAGAGAAAAATGATTTTATGGTGGGTCAGTATAGATTGAATGATTGACTCAGAGTTGTAAAGGGATCAGAGGAACACAGACTGAGAGCTGGGAAGGATTTCAAAGGTCATCTGGCCCAACCCTTTCATTTTACAGATGAGAGAACCAAGACCTAGGGAGATTCACCCAAGAGCACACAGAGTCAGTGGCCAACTAGACCAAGCCTCATCACTTTACAATTTGGGAGCTGAGACTTAAGGAGATTAAGGGACAGCAGAGTCACACAGGTTGTGAAAAGCAGAGCCAGGCTTGGAACCCTGACCTTTAGGCACCAGATCCATCCTTCTTCCTACTGTATCATGCTGAAGGATTTTGCTGGAAAAAGAGGATGTTTTAAATTTTTCTCTTAGGTTCTGTTATTTAAATGTTGTTTTATTGATTAAAAAAAATCAAGATATCCACTGAGTGAAATCATTCTCCCTCCCCTTCTTCCTCCTCCTCATCCCTCAGTACTTACATTAAGATACACAATTTCACTAAGGCAGATTGACACCATGCTGCAGTCCCTTCTATGGGTCTAAGCATGGAAATGGGACTGCCCTCGTCTTTCCTTTAGTCTAATCCACTAAGGCAGAGATCAATCTCTTTGTAACTTAGGAGGACATCTTGGAATGGTCTTTGTGTGGCCAGAAAATTCCTCACCCTGCAACGAACTTGAGGGCAAACTTCTCCAGACTTAGTTATGTGTCTTCAAACAACACATTGGCAATCCATCCCCAGCCCATCCCAAAAGCCATTCCAGCTTCCAAGGACTTACTAGTGATTATGATTCTCTCACAGAGCCTTGTAGAGTCGTCTTGAGCCATAATGAGTTAACAGAATTGTTTTTTCCCCCCACTGGCACTAAAAAGTATTAATGATGCTAATAAAGTTGTCAAGAACCTTGTAAGCCACTGAGTTCGGGTCCTTCATTTTACAGCTGAGGAATCTGAGCCCCAGGGTCATACAAGTTACCAGGATTGCATGGGAGGATTTGATCTAGGTTTTTCCTAACTCCAAATCCAGTGTCCTACCCACTGTGCCACACTGCCTCTCACAAAAGGGTCTGTCTTGACTGGGAATCATGACAGACATGATAATCACACTACAAAGCAGATGAAGAATAGGAAGATGGTGACTTGTCTTAGTACTGTTTCTATTTGAACCCCAATGGGACAAAATGAGAAGCAAGCGAAAATCAGTAGCCCTCCAGAGTTGCTGAAAGGCTTCATTCTAAGGGGTTGTACAAGTACTTTCTCTTTAAATAACAATACTACCATTTTGATGTAATTTCTTTATTTTTTGTGTAAATTCAATACATTTCTCTTGGGTGTTGATTAGTTGACTATTTTCTTAGCCCTATCTAATAAGCCTTTTTTGTGCTAATGGTGGGGAAATGACTCAGGACCAAGCAAGAGAGTTGTTCCAAATCAGTCAGTAATTGACATGTATGTAATGAGTGGCAGAGTAGCTTGTGGTGGCCAGACAGATGACCGTGAAGCCAGAATGACCTAGGTTTAAGTCCTTCCTCTTGTGCAGACTGCCCTGTCCCAGACACTTGCTCACCCAATATTCTAACCAACTCTTTAAACCTCTGAGTTGCCAAGAAAGTGCTAATTTCCATTGCTCAAGGGACTTTCCTCAACTGGGAATTTCCTACACCAATGAAATCACAGGCACAGTTGCTATATTAGTTCCTATTAGTGCTTTAAATTTTATAAGGCTTTTTGCTCAGAACAATCATATGAGAACATGATTTCCCCCATTTTACAGATAAGAAAACTGAGACTTAGAAAGTTTAAGTGTTTGTCCATGGTTGTGTAGGTAGTATGAATCAGGTTCAGAATTTGGACATGGCATTCCTGATACCATGTGCTGTAATCTTCTAATTGTACCATCCTGCCTTCTCATAAAGTAAAGCTATTTGTAATAAATGTTCAAGATTGGCACCATTTTTTAAATGAGTTCTATGCCTTTCTTGGTATCAGTGGGAGTTGGGCAGCAGATTCAAGTAGTCTTTGTTACATTTCATGCTAGGTTATTTCCCATGTCTTTATTAGTTAATGGGACATTAGCCTGAAGAGCTTCAGTATTTCTCTTGGTATAGTTGAATTCATTTCCTGGGGTAAGGTGATTGTATTCATGATAAATAGAGGCCCACAGGGCCTGGCAGTTACCACCATATTTGCTAGACAAATGGAGATAGTAGTTTCATGCAGCAGGACATTTTGTTAGTCTCCTAAGCCCTCTGAAAAACAATTTGGTTGGGGAAGAAAAGGAATATCATTGAAACCTCATGCAAAACAGAAATATATAGTTTATCTGGAAAAAAAGACATGGTTCTGCTCTTAGAAGAATAATCCAAAGGAAAATGGCCTTAAATGTTGGCATTAAATGTACCACATCGTTCATGTTTATCCTCCCCTATAGGAAGGAAGGTACATTGGGAGTAGGGTTTGCTTCATTCTGTATCCTAAGCACAGTGCCCCAGTAGGTGCTTGATAAATACTTATCTGATCATTTTAATGCTAATTAAAACAGTGCTGAGATTCTACTTCATATCTGTTAGATTGGCCAAGAGAACCAAAAAAAGGCAAATGACATTTATTTGAATGACAGTGGACAGGTCAACTATGTCACTTTTTTTTTTCTCTTTGTAGCAAGGAGGGCAGGGCAATTGGGGTTAAGTGACTTTCCCAAGGTCACATGGCTAGTAAGTATTAAGTGTCTGAGACCAGATTAGAATTCAGGTTCTCCTGACTCCAGGGCGGGTGCTCTATTCACTGTACCACCTAGCTGCCCCAACTATGTCACTCTTGATAGAGCTGCAACTTGTCCAACCATTCTGGAAAGCAATTGAGAACTCTTTCCCCAAAGGCATTTACTCTTTGATCCATTAAGACTAGAAATATACCCTCAGGAGACCAAATACAAAGGCAAAGACCCCTTATATATGAAAGTATTTACAGTAAAACA
Source organism: Gymnobelideus leadbeateri (assembly GCA_011680675.1). Lineage (NCBI taxonomy): Eukaryota > Metazoa > Chordata > Mammalia > Diprotodontia > Petauridae > Gymnobelideus > Gymnobelideus leadbeateri. The sequence continues at coordinate 831,700 of WOXC01007204.1, read as the reverse complement.
TTTTGTTTTTAGCAAAGAACTGGAAGAAAAGTGGCTGTCCATCGACTGAGGAATGGCTAAAGAGTTATGGTATATGTTAAAGAATATTACTGCACTATCAGAAATGATAAAAGGAACAGATATGGAGAAACCTGAGAAGACTTGAATAATGGATTTATTTAGAATGATTTTACTAAGAGGAAAATGAGCAGAACCAGGAGAACAATTTATAACTTTGAAAGACAATTCTAATCAACACGATGACTAATCAACTTGAGAAGATGGATGGTAAAATATGCCTCCCACCTCTTGGAAGAATGGTGGTGGACTGTAGGAACCTACAGAATGAAGCATATATTTTCAGATACATCCAATTTGTAAATTTGTTTTGTCTGAGTATATATATTTATTATAAGGGTCAACTTTTATTTTTAGGGAGAAAGAACTGATGCAAGTAGAGACAAGAATAGTAATGGTGGTGAAGAAAATTAAAAAGAAGGAAGAAAAAGACCACTGATGAAGTATTTTTAAAAATACACAGAAGAGAGCTGAAGAAAGTTCAGAAGGGGACACAGAGAAGCAAGGCAGCATTAGTGTCACTGTGTTTAATATAATATATAATTTCTTTAAAAGACTAGCTGATGGGGCAGCTAGGTAGGCAGTGAATAAAAGCACCAGGCCTAGAGCCAGGAGGACCTGAGTTTAAATAGGGCCTCAGACACTTGACACACTTACTGTGTGACCTTGGGCAAGTCACTTAACCCCAATTGCCTTGCCTTCCCCCCTCAAAAAACAAAACAAAACAAAACAAAACAACTAGCTGTACATAATTGAGATCCTTGGTTTCCTATAATGAACAAACCTCTTTCTGGTTTTGGCTTGGGTTTCTTGTTGTTTTTGTCCATAACGGTCTCAAGTTCATAATAAAAACAAAATAAATGAAACTTGGTGTCAAGTTCATAAAAAAAGAAAATAAACAAAACATGGTGTTAAGTTTATTAAAAAAGAAAATGAATAAAACAAATCTTGACATCTCAAATGTAGATGAAAATATTAAAACCTCATAATGGTATCTCACAGTCCACGATGCATGAATGGTCAAAGAAGATTGAATGTATCATTTTCCAGGGGAGAAATACATGTTGTTAATAATTGCCTGAAAAAATCTTGTCTCATTAATACAGAGATTCAAGGTAAAACAACTTTTAGATAGTACATCACATCAATCAAATTGGGAAAAATAACTAAAAGGAATAGAATTCAGGGCTAAGTTGGGAGACATAAATTTGCTGCTAGTCAAATTGCAAACATGACAACAACGTGCAGTAAAAGTTATAAATTTGATTGTTCCCTTTGACCTAATGTTTTCAATGTTGGGAATATATGATGGAGCACCAGCAAAAAGAGAGAGCAGTCCACTCACAAATTTTTTATTATGACATTATTGTACTATTAAAAAATTGGAAGCAACTTAAATGTACAGCAATTCCATATTTAAAGGTAAAAGAAACCTTAGCCATCATCCTATCCATTTTATCCCCATCATTCTATGGGTGAGGAAATTTAAGCCTAGCAAGGTGAAGGGACTTTGCTAAAGTCACAGATAATAAAGACCAGACAGGGCATATAAGGAAGTTGCTATCTGCATCCAGAGAAAGAACTGATAGACTATGTATATAATCATTTTACATATATACACCTATTTGTGTCTAATGGTGACCATCTCTTGGGTAAGGTGTGGGGAGGGAGAGAAAGAAAAGAAAAAAGAAATTGATATAACTTTGTTGTATATTTGAAAAGAATAGCAAAAATTGTACCTAGTAGATCTGCAGCTTCCTATGCATATTATACTGTTATGGGAATTTGTATTCCATAAATTTAAAATAAAATAAAGAAGACCAGAACAAGGATTTGAATCCACATTCTCAACCTATAGATCTTACATTATTTTATTGTATTTTACTGAACTGCTAAATAAATAGTGATATATTGATGTAATTAGACACTATTATGTCATTAAGACTGAAAAACAGGAAAAGGACAGCACAATCTTGAAAGACCTTTAGGAATTAGCATAAAGGTGTCTACATTAACCACTGTCTTATAGAAGGAATGGCATGACATCAATTGGGGAATGGCCAAACAAGTTGTGGTATATGAATGTAATAGAATACTATTGTGCTGTAAGACATGATAAGCAGGCAGATTTCAGAAAAACCAGGAAAGACTTGCATGAACTGATGCTGAGTGAAATGAACAGAACCAGGAGAGTATTGTACACAGCAACAGCAACATTGTGTGATGATTAACTATGATAGACTTAGCTCTTCTCAATAATACAATGATCCAAGACAGTCCCAAAAGACTTATGAAGGAAAATGCCATCCACATCCAGAAAAAGACTATGGAGTCTGAATGCAGATCGACACATACTGTTTTCACTTTTTTTCCTTTCTTGTGGTTTTTCCCTTTTGTTCTTATTCTTCTTTCACAACATGACTAATGTCGAAATATGTGATTGAACGTGTACAACCTATCTTAAATTGCTTGCTGTCTTGGGGAGGGGGAAGAAAAGGGAGGAAGAGAGAAACATTTGGAACTCAAAATTTTACAAAACTGAATGTTGAAAACTATCTTTACATGTAATTGAAAATATAAAATACTGTTAAAGAAGAAAGAAAGAATGGCATAGCAGAAGGCTAAGATTGGATGAGAAATTCTAAAGGAGATTTAGGGGCAGTGACTCAATATTAACTAATTTATATGTAAAAAAGTTACTAATCAGGTTTGACTGTGTTGCTGTTCATTGTTAATTTTTGATAAGATATAGGTTCGTAGATTTAGAACTGGAAGGAATCTTAGATGTGATTTAATCCAAACCTATTTTTTTTCTAAATGGAGAAATTGAGATCCACAGACATTAGACACCTGCCCATCATCAATGAGTAATAAATGGCAAAGGATCTAAACCCAGGTTCTCTGATGCTGAATCTGGAACATCCTTCTACTTCCCCACATTGCCTCCAATACCCCTTTGCAAGAGGTCCTCAGATAGTGACGTCATCTTTTTTCATTGAGTCTGTTTTCTGTGTATTTAACAAAATGATCTTCTGAAAGCCCAGTTTTGACCATGTCACTCCCCTGTTCAAGAAGCAAGTGGCTCCCTTGTATAAAATGCAAACTTCTCCACTTGGCATTTTAAATCTTTTTAAAGTCTGGATCAATTTATATTTTCATATTTATTTTTAAAAATTATTCCTCTCTGCATATTCTTCAGTTCTATTCAAAAATCAAAGCTGTCTATTTGCCATTCTCCAACATTCCCATTTCATCCCACTTTCTTTCCTTGGTATGAGATGTCCGCCATGCCTAGAATCTACTCCCACATCACCTCTACTTCTTAGATTTCCAAGAATCATTCCCTGATCTCCCTAACCAGTGCTCTTTTCCCATCCCAATAAATATTCTTTTTTTTATTTAAACACATGGTTTATTAACTTCGGTTTTACATCATTCATTTCCGCCAGATTTTGAGTTACAATCATTCCCCGCCCCCTGTTTTTCTCCTACCCACCCTCCCAGAATAGCAGTCCCGAAAGATATCGTTTTCTCCAATCTGCTCTCTCCCATATCTTCTCCCATACCCCCTTCGACTTTTCCATTAGAGGAAGGTGAATCTTTGTGTCCCAATGCCTGCACATCTTATCTCCCAATTATAAGCAAAAGAGTATTAATAATAGTATCTATATATATTTGAAACATTTAATGTTAAGACCTCGAATTTCAGATCCATTTCCTTCCTCCTTGTCACCCATTCCCTCTGGGGAGATAAGTAATTCAGTATATGTTGTACATGTCTAGCTATGCAAAACATTATCATAGTAGATATATTGTACAAGGCTGCTTATAATTCCCTCCCACTCATCCCACCCCCCACCTGGTCCATTCCCTACATGATCCTGTCCCTCTTCTATAGTGGGTACTTCCAACCTCCCTTCCCCCAAGGATGCCCTCCCATCCATCATCCCTCCTCTCATCCCCCTTCCCCCTATTCTGCTGCAGGTTGAGATATCCCATTTAGTATGTGTGTCATTCTCTCCCTGAACCAAATTCAATGAGAATGTGGTTTTGCCTTTTTTGCCTTCCTAATCTCCCCCTCCCTTGCAACCACTTCCCCTTGCTTCTTCTACATGAGATAGTTTACCCTACCCTGTCTCTCCCCATCTCCTCTTGCCACTTTCCTCTCTCACCTCATGATTTCACCCCTTGAGTATCCTCCCTTCCCAACAAATTCAACCTATGCCCTCTATCCATATATAACTATAACCATATACACACACATTCACATATGTATTCATATGACCATACACCCTTCTTCCATTATTTTCATACTGAGAAAGATTTCATTAGTCATAGTTATTGTTTCTCCATATAGGAATGTAAATAGTTCAACTTTGATAAGTTCCTTTTGATTTGTTTTCCCTGATTACCTTCTCAGGCATCTCTTGCTTCTTGTGTCTGGATGTCAAATTTTCTATTCAATTCTGGTTTTTTCCTCAAGAATGCTTGAAAGTCCTCTATTCCACTGAATGATCATATTTTCCCCTGAAACAAAATACTCAGTTTTGCTGGGTAGGTAACCCTTGGGTTCATTCCCAGGTCTTTTGCCCTCTGGAATATCATATTCCATGCCCTTCTCTCCCTCAGTGTAGAAGCTGCCAGGTCCTGTGCTATTCTGATTGTGTTTCCACAATACTGAAATTGTTTCTTCCTGGCTGCTTGTAGTATTTTCTCCTTTATCTGGGGATTCTGGAACCTGGCTATAATATTCCTGGGAGTTTTCTTTTTGGGATCTTTTTTCAGGAGGTGATCTCTGGATTCTTTCAACCTCTATTTTCCCTCTGGATCTAAAACATCAGGGTAATTGTCCTTGAGAATTTCTTGAAGGGTGATTTCTAGGTTCTTTCTTTGATCATGGCTTTCAGGTAGTCCAATAATTTTTAAATTGTCTCTCCTGGATCTGTTTTCCAGGTCAGTGGTTTTTCCAATGAGATATGTCACATTGCCTTTTATTCTTTCATTTGTTTGGATCTGCTTAACAGCATCTTGATTTCTCATAAAGTCATTAGTTTCCATTTGCTCCAGTCTAACTCTGAAGGAATGAATCTCCTCAGTGAACTTTTGAGATTCCTTTTCCATCTGGCAAATTCGACTTTTTAAGGCATTCTTCTCCTCATTGCCCTTTTGGGCCTCCTTTGTCATTTGAGTTAGTCTATTTTTTAAGGTGTTGTTTTCCTCAGTCAGGCTGTTGACCCTCATTTCATACTTTTCCTGCATCCTTCTCATTTCTCTTTCCAATTTTTCCTCCACTTCTCTTATTTGATTTTTAAAGTCCTTCTTAAGGTCCTCTATGGCCTGCAACCCGCTCATGTTTTCCCCTGGGGCTTTTGGAGCAGGACTTCTGACCTCACCGTCCTTTTCCCACTCTATGCCCCCAAAGTAGGAGTCTAAGGTTGCATTTTTCTGTTTAATTTGTTTCCTTTGCCTTGGCATGTTGCCACTTAATCACTTGACTTTTGGGCTTGTTGCCACACTGTGGCTCTGCTGCCAGACAGGGGAATTTTCATCCCGAACATGTGGGAGACAACTTCCGTTTCTGGCAAGCTGGAAACCCACCCACGACCTCCACCCCAGATCACAATCCAGATTCAGGGAGGTTAAAGCAAGAGCGATTACCCCCCCAGACTGGTTGCTGGATCTCTCTACAGTTCGCAGTCCAGGAGCTGGAGCTGCCTCTGAAAACTACAAAATGTCGTGTGTCCTCAGTGGCTTCTAGCCCCCAAGGGAGGAAGCCGACGCATTCCCCAAATACTGGTCCCAAAGTCCATAGGACACTAACCTCTCACTTTGTCCTAGGCATGTCTATGTTGATAATTCTGGAATCACCACAGCTGCTGGTGTTCTGGGGTCCCTCCAACCGGCTTCTGGCCATGCAGCCCTGGGGCTAAAACCTTGGACCTGGGCTCAGCTCCCCGCACCTGGGCTCGGCGCCCCGTGCTCTGCACGCTGTGCTGCCCGCTTCCAGACCACTGCGCTGGTCCTTCCTGCAGGGCTGCTGGGCTGTCCTCAGCGGGAGGTTAGCTTCTCTGTGTTGTTCTGTGGGTGCTTGGGCTCCAGAAGTTGTTCAGAGTCCCCTTTTACATAGTTTGGAGGTAATCTGGGGGCAGGGTGACTTGGATTCACTGTTTCTACTCTGCTATCTTGGCTCCGCCCCTCCCCAATAAATATTCTTATCTGTCTACAGACTGTAGCTCACCCTACTACTTCTCAGCATAATGTAAGCTCCTTGAGGCCATCCTTTTATTTTTGTGTCTTTAACCCTCCCCCAGTAATGACTTGCACAAAATTGATTTTTCATAAATATTTATACATTTATTAGATATGGAAAGAGAATTTCTGTACCTGCTGTACTAGATGACTTTTGAGGTCCCTTATAACTCTGAAATCCTATGACTGTCATTTTCGGTATGCCATAAAGCCTTCTTCCCAATATACTTTGCACTAGTATTTCCCCAATCCTGAAATTCCCCTGATTATAGACAACCTGGAGGTATTGCTTCCAGAAGTTATACAGAGCATATATTTCCCCAGGGGAAAACTTCATAACAAAACATTATTACAGGTTAATTTCTCATGTGAATCTATACCTATGACCTAGTTAAACATGGGGCTTTAGGGAATGGGACTCAGGACAGAGAAGATTGGATTGGAGAAGACTATAGTTTGTTAGGAGAAAACATACGCCTTACACTCTCACAGTTCTTGCATCATGGGAGCATTTGTTCTTTCACCCTCTTAGGAGGCTGTGTTGCCTTAGCTGGAGAGCAGGCCTTGGCACGAAAGGGAAAAGGCCTCTTAGCGCTAAGGATGACTTTTTCATTCTCTTAGGAAAGGTTGGTGGATGTGCTTTTATTGGATTCTCTCCACGCCATCTCGCAGCAAGCTTCTGTCGATGTTTCCCATGAGGGGAAAATGGTGCTGAACTCTTTTGTATAAGGAGAATTAAAAATGATCAGATCTCTTGACAAAAATATGTTAGGTTTGTAAGGAGAAGAAAAATATTTCTCCTTTGATTCTCATTTCCCTAATGGTTTTATCAGCATCCAGGGGTCCATAAGAGGTACTTTAGACTTCATTCAATCTTGCAGTGCCTGGAGAAAACAGCAAGTGCTGTGTTGGGATAAAATTAGCTGGAAGAATCCAGAAATTAATTTCCTTCAAGAGAAGATCAGTGTGCCTGACCAAATACAGCAGAATATTGCTTGATGTAATATTGCTTGTGAAATTGGGGCTCAGACTTTTTCCTCAAGCACTTGGAAACACGATGATTAAATTCTTTTTATTGTCATTCAGACATTTCAGTTGTGTCTGACTCTTCATGACCCCATTCAGGGTTTTCTTGGCAGAGACATTGGAGTGGTTTGCCATTTTCTTCTCTAGCTTATTTTACAGATGAGGAAACTGAGATAAACAGGGTGAAGTGACTTGCCCAGGGTCATGTGCTAGTGTCTGAGGCCAGATTTGAACTCAGGTCTTCCTTACTTTAGACCTGGTATTCTGTCCACTGCACCACCTTGCTACCCCAATTGAAATTCTTAATCTCATATAATTTAGCATCTGAACAGGGGACCTAACCTCCCCAGGACCCTGCCCTAGAACCATTTCTAGTCATTTTCTGAAGTGAGCTGTTGATGCTGGATGTCAGTGCCCAAATGCCTGGGAGTTATTCAGATCCAAGAAGGGAAATGTAAGGATGAATGAATAGGAACTTAATTCCTGACTGCCTAATTCCTCAGCCATAGCTTTAAATAGTTCATAAAATTCTTATTTTCCCTTTTAGCTTAGGTTTCTTTGGCAATAAAGGAAAGATTTGCTGTCCTTTGGCACTGACTCATATAAACTTTTAAAAGGACAATACCAAGCTGTGCAGATGCCTGTAATTCACCCTATTATAATATTCTAGACCCGTCCCAGGAGTTTGTGGTAGGCCCTGCTTTGTGTTGAAATTTGTTCTAATAAAAAGCCCCCTAGGGTCAATGAATCAGCTCTTTCCAGTCAGATTAAGTTTTACATTCTCATGGCCTGTGAGGCGTTTCCTTGAGCTGTCAAAAGGAATATTCCTGGGGCTAGGACAGCTGCTTCAGCAGAACACAGAGGCGCTCCCTATTTGTGGCATAGTAGGGTTTGTGATTTTTTTCTCCAAATAATACTCTAAATTAAATATCTATGTTTAAAAGAAATTAAGAGTCTCTCTAGGCTCTGTGTTCCAGGTTTGGGGCATCTTCTGGTTGACAGAATTCAAAGAGAAATCACTGGCTCATTTCTCCTCGAGCTAGGAGTCCTGAAGATGGAGCCTTGGTGTCAGGAAAAGTGAAGGTTCAGAGGAAAAAAATTCTTCCATAGATTTGTGCTTGCCTTCCCAGTAGCTAGTCTACTGCTTAGTACATAGGTAGGCACTTATTAAATGCTCTGTTGATTGACTGACCCACAAACTATCAGTCTGTGATTATATCAAAGAACGGAAATGCTGTTGGTAAAACAAAAGTTGGGATGTGCCTCTACCCAAGTCAATCGTTGATAATTGCACTATTCAGTGGAGATTGATTGGCCTAATTAGGGACTATCCTTCAAAATATTTCTGAAGGCTGGAGTGAAGTTGTGAAATATATGCCTAGAAGATGGCGGAGTAGAAACAGCTCGTCCAAGCCTCTCTGCCCCCAGATTCCCCCCAAACTATGTAAAAGGGGACTCTGAACAACTTCTGGAGCCCCAGCACCCACAGAACGACACAGAGAAGCTAACCTCCCGCTGAGGACAGCCTAGCAGCCCTGCAGGAAGGACCAGCGCAGAGGTCTGGAAGCGGGCAGCACGCAGAGCGCAGGAGCCGATCCCAGGTCCCCGTGAGCCGAGGTTTTAGCCCCAGGGCGGCAGGGCCAGCAGCCAGCTGGAGGAACCCCAGAACACCAGGAGCTGTGGCGACTCCAGAATTATCAACATAGACATGCCTAGGACAAAGTAAGAGGTTAGTGTCCTATGGACTTTGGGACCTGTATTTGGGGAATGCGTCAGCTCCCTCCCCTGGGGGCTAGAAGCCACTGAGGAGACACGCCATTTTGTAGTTTTCAGAGGCATTTCCGGCTCCCAGCCTACAAATCGTGGGGAGATCCAGCGATCAGTCTTGGGGGGTAATCGCTCTTGCTTTAACCTCCCTGGATCTGGATTGTGATCTAGGGTGGAAGTTGTGGGTGGGTTTATAGCTTGCCAGAAACGGAAGTTGCCCCCCACACGTTCGGGACGAAAATTCCTCTATCTGGCCTTAAAGCCATAGTGTGGCAACAAGCCCAAAAGTCAAGCAATTAAGTGGCAACATGCCAAGGCAAAGGAAACAGAAAAATGCAACTCTAGACTCCTATTTTGGGGGCATAGAGCAGGAAAAGGACTGTGAGATCAGAAGTCCTGCTCCAAAAGCCCCAGGGGAAAACATGAGCGGGTTGCAGGCCATAGAGGACCTTAAGAAGGACTTTAAAAATCAAATAAGAGAAGTGGAGGAAAAATTAGAAAGAGAAATGAGAAGGATGCAGGAAAAGTATGAAATGAGGGTCAACAGCCTGACTGAGGAAAACAACACCTTAAAATAGACTAACTCAAATGGCAAAGGAGGCCCAAAAGGGCAATGAGGAGAAGAATGCCTTAAAAAGTCGAATTTGCCAGATGGAAAAAGAATGTCAAAAGTTCACTGAGGAGATTCATTCCTTCAGAGTTAGACTGGAGCAAATGGAAGCTAATGACTTTATGAGAAATCAAGATGCTGTTAAGCAGATCCAAACAAATGAAAGATTAGAAGGCAATGTGAAATATCTCATGGGAAAAACCACTGACCTGGAAAATAGATCCAGGAGAGACAATTTAAAAATTATTGGACTACCTGAAAGCCATGATCAAAGAAAGAACCTAGAAATCACCCTTCAAGAAATTCTCAAGGAAAACTGCCCTGATGCTTTAGATCCAGAGGGCAAAATAGAGGTTGAAAGAATCCACAGATCACCTCCTGAAAAAGATCCCAAAAAGAAAACTCCCAGGAATATTATAGCCAGGTTCCAGAATCCCCAGATCAAGGAGAAAATACTACAAGCAGCCAGGAAGAAACAGTTTCAATATTGTGGAAACACAATCAGAATAGCCCAGGACCTGGCAGCTTCTACACTGAGGGATCGAAGGGCATGGAATATGATATTCCAGAGGGCAAAAGAACTGGGAATGAACCCAAGGGTCACCTTCCCAGCAAAACTGAGTATTTTGTTTCAGGGGAAAATATGGTCATTCAGTGGAATAGAGGACTTTCAAGCATTCTTGAGGAAAAAACCAGAATTGAATAGAAAATTTGACATCCAGACACAGGAAGCAAGAGATGCCTGAGAAGGTAATCGGGGAAAAGAAATCAAAAGGAACTTATCAAAGTTGAACTATTTACATTCCTATATGGAAAAGCAATAACTGTGACTGATGATATCTTTCTCACTATGAAAATAATGGAAGAAGGGGGTGTGGTCATATGAATACATATGTGAATGTGTGTGTATATGGTTATAGTTATATATGGATAGAGGGCATAGGTTGAATTTGTTGGGAAGGGAGAATACTCAAGGGATGAAATTATGAGGTGAGAGAGGAAAGTGGCAAGAGGAGATGGGGAGAGACAGGGTAGGGTAAACTATCTCATGTAGAAGAAGCAAGGGGAAGTGGTTGCAGAGGAGGGGAAGAATAGGAAGGCAAAAAGGCAAAACCACATTCTCATTGAATTTGGTTCAGGGAGAGAATGACATACATACTAAATGGGATATCTCAACCTGCAGCAGAATAGGGGGAAGGGGGATGAGAGGAGGGATGATGGATGGGAGAGCATCCTTGGGGGGAGGGGAGGTTGGAAGTACCCACTATAGAAGAGGGACAGGATCATGTAGGGAATGGACCAGGTGGGGGGTGGGATGAGTGGGAGGGAATTATAAGCAGCCTTGTACAATATATCTACTATGATAATGTTTTGCATAGCTAGACATGTACAACATATACTGAATTACTTATCTCCCAAGAAGGAATGGGTAACAAGGGAGGAAGGAAATGGATCTGAAATTCGAGGTCGTAACATTAAATGTTTCAAATATATATAAATACTATTATTAATACTCTTTTGCTTGTAATAGGGAGATAAGATGTGCAGGCATTGGGACACAAAGATTCACCTTCCTCTAATGGAAAAGTCGATGGGGGTATGGGAGAAGGTATGGGAGAGAGCAGATTGGAGGAAGCGTTATCTTGTGGGACTACTATTCTGGGAGGTTGGGTAGGGGAATAATGGGGGGGAAATGATTGTAACTCAAAATCTGGCGGAAATGAATGATGTAAAACAGAAGTTAATAAAACATTTGTTTAAAAAAAATTAAAAAAAAGAAATATATGCCTAATCTCACAATTATTTTAGTGACAAGTCAAGCATAGCTTTCTAAGATTTCCTATGCAGATGTCCCAACATAGTATCTCGGAATTGGAAGGACAATTAGGGATCTTCTAGGCCAAACCTTTCCTGATGAGATAAAATATCCCTGACAGGAAGCCATCCAGCCTCTATTTCGATACTGCATGTGGTAGGGAACTCAGTACTACATGAAAAATTCCTCCCCACTTTTGAATATCTATAATTTTTTAAAATAGTCTTTTATTTTTTCCAATTGCATGTAAAAACATGCAATTTTAATACTCATTCTTAAAAAAAGTTTTCAGTTTCAAATTTTCTCCCTTCCTCCCCCACCAAACCCTCCCTAAGATGGTAACAATTTGATACAGGTTATATATGTGCAATAATGTAAAATATATTTCCATATTTGTCATTTTATGAAAGGAGAAGCAGGCCAAAAGAAAAAAGCCATGAAAAAAATAATAAGGCAAGTGAAAGCAGTCTGCTTTGATCTTCATTCAGACTCCATCAGATCTTTCTCTGGATATGGATAGCATTTTTCATCATGAGTCCTTTGGACTTAGATCTTTGTATTGCTGAGAAGAGTTAAGTCATTCATAGTTGACCATCGCACAATGTTGCTGTTAATGTGTACAATTTTTTTCCTGGTTCTGCTCCCCTCATTCAGCATCAGTTCATATAAGTCTTTTCAGGTTTTTCTGAAATCCAACTGCTCATCATTCCTTATTGTATAATAGTATTCTGTTATATTTGTATACTAGAGCTTGTTCAGCCATTCCCCAATTAATTGACATCTCCTCAATTTCCAATTCTTGGCCACCACAAAAAGAGCTGCTACATGTAGATTAGATAGCTATAATTGTGAGAAACTTTGTCATTCTCTTCATTTTAAATCTGTGTCTTTATAACTTCTATGTATTGCTCCTAGCTCTGTCTTCTGGAGACAATTTTTAAAAAGACTGACTCTTTGCAGTTCTTCTGATGCTTGAAGACAACCCTCATTCCTCTCCCCTCCCCCTCTAGTATTTTCCTTTTCAAGTTAAACATTTCCTGGTACTTCAACAAGCCCTCTTGTGGAATGGTTCTGATTCCCCTCATAAACCTTGTCATTTTCCCCTAGATGAGTTCCATCTCATCCATCTCCTTAAAATGGGGTGCCCAGAAAGGAAAGCAGTACTCCAGATATGGTCCATCCACATCTGGGAAGAAAACTGAGGATTCCATCACTTTGTACATCACCCTTCTTTCAGATTGTGTTAGCATCCTTCAGTGTCTTACTGCTGACCCCTTGCCATGTCTCACTGTTGACTCATATTGTCCTGTAAAACTCCCAGACTTTGTCCAGCCAGGCTGCCCCAAACATCACAGAATCACAAAATTTGAGAGTGGGAAAGACTTTGCCACAAGGTTTTCTTACTTCACCTGTAATATCATGGTTAACAATTGTTATCTCCTGGTTTTGTGAATTGGAGTGGGGGAAGAATAAAGGAAAAACTCACCTCTTCCTCATTTGTTTGCTCTCAATAAAGTTTTCTTCCATAAATTGTGGATTAAGGAGGTAAGTTTCCATGGAAATAGGGAAGGAAACCCTTCATTCAAAACTGTGATCTGTGATGATTGGACTGGATTGAGGAAGTGGTTTTCTGTTCATTGATGGGTTAGGACCTCCTTGATTTAGAAGTGACTTTTTTCCCATCAGGATTCATTATCTAGATGGCAAAAAAAAATTTCCCATATGTGGGAGAGGACTCAAGGGTTATTTGCTTTCTATTGAAAATTCTCATGTTTATGTGTCTGTACCTTGACTTGACCAGCAGTAATAGAGAGGCATTCAAAACCCAAATCTGATTTTTTTTAGCTGAAAAAAAAATAAGAATATCTCCTGGTATGTACTCCCCCTCTACTTTTTTTAAATTTTCCCATCTGATTGGCCAAAAGAACAGAGCTCCTTCTCTCCTTCTCTCTCTCTTTCTCTCTCTCTCTTCCCCCCCCCCCCGTCTCTCTCTCTCTCTCTCTCTCTCCCTCCTTTCCCCTCCCTCTTTTTATCCCTCTCTTTTTCTTTCTGTGTCTCACCCTGTCTTTTTTTCTTCTGGAGGATAGAGACATAGCAATATAATGGGTACTCTACTTCTCTGTGGATATACTTACTAAAAATCTATTCTGGTGGGGAGAGGAGCAACTATCAGCCTTTTCCCTTTCTTTCCTTTTTTCTCTTCTTTGTCTGCTAGGACCTAGAAAGTATATGTGGTTTTATGTCCAAGGAGGCCCCACTGGACCTAAGATAGATATTGATTGCTAATCCTTGGCCATGCTTTTTCCAAGTATAATTGCATTCCTCATATTTTTAGGATTATTGTTAAGGATTCTATTTTCATTATATAGGAATCATTTTTGATAGAGTTGTATGTTTTTACTGAGCTAGGAATTAGCCTTTATCTTATAGTCTATGTACTCAATAGGTTTCAACTTACACTGGATTTGTATGTTACTCACTGAGCTATGAATTCTTGTTAAGGATCATGGGTTCTGTGGCCAATGTAGGCCTTATTTATGGGGTTCAGTTTCCAGATGCTGGCATTGCTGCCCTTAAAAGATTACAAGAGTCCTGGCCCCCACAGATATGGCGCACAAGGAGGCTTAATGCAGTCCATGGCCATGTCTTCGGACCTGGATCTGTTAGTAAGTTATTTATTAGGTCCCCACTATGAGACAGGCACTGTACTACGTGTTGGGGAAACAAACAGAGGCAAAGGACAGTCCTTGACTTTCAACAGTTTCCAGTCTAATGGATCTGATCCAAAACCCCATCTACAACACTGCCGACCACTGGTCTTCACTGGTCTTCACCATCTGGTCTTCACTTGAAGACATCTGGCAGAGGGTACTTACTGACACCAAGGTAGTCCAGTCTCCAGGAGATGGACTTAATTGTTAATAAGCTTTTTCTTTTGTTGTTCTTCAGTTGTTTCAGTTGTGTCCAACACCATTTGGGGTTTTCTTGGCAGAGATGCTGGAGTGGTTTGCCTGTTCCTTCTCAGTTTACAGATGAAGAAACTGAGGCAACCACGATTAAGTGACTTTGCCTATGGTCACACAGCTAGTAAGTCTTCCTGACTCCAGGCCTGGTGCTCTATTCACTATATCCACCTAATTGTCCTAAAAAATAAATAAAATAAAAGCTTTGCTTTGGTTAGAACCTAAATCTGTCATCTATAACTTCTGCCCAGTGTTCCTGTGGGGTCAAGCAGAATGAGCCTAATTATTTTATGTACATCCCAGACCTTCGAATATTTGAAGTCAGTCAATCATCAAGCATTTATCAGGCACCTATAATATGCCAGATCCCTATTAAGCACTGGGCCACAAAGAAAGGAAACTGAGGCCCCAGCTTTCAGGGGGCTCACATTCTAATGGAAGAGAACACATGGACACAACTGTGTACAGACAAGATATAGAAGGGTCCATTGGAAGTGATCTCAGGATATGGGGTCAGGGGCGAGCCCCCAAAAGCTTTGGCAGAAGGTAGACTTTGAGGTGAGTCTTAAAGGAGGCCAGAGAAGCCAGGAGGTGGGAGGAAAGCATTCCAGACATGGGGGGCAGTGGGGAATGGAGTGTGGTTAGTGGAACCAATGTTGCTGGAATGTGGAGTATTTATAAGGAAGTAAAATGTACAAGGATCCCTTCATTGGATTGTCATCTGGCTTGATCTTGAGACCCCTGGCTGTATGCATTTGCAGTAGGGTCAGCCCAGCAGCTTGAGCTAGCCGCGACTTTATAAGCTGACCACAAGAAGCCTCCAACAGGGAGAGAAGCTGGTGCCTTCAGCAGAGCTCTTGGTAGATAATTTTGGCCTTCCTGGGCCAAAGATCAATTGCTCTTTCTTGATTAATACCATATGCATTCTGCTTGGAAGGCACTCTCTCTATACCCCATTTCCTCAATTTTATTTTAGTGGTATCTTACCCATTGCCCAAGGCCCAGTTCCATTTCAAGAAATATTTCTTAAATCAATGAATGAGTGAATAATTATAGGATGGGGTAAGGATGAGAGACAGCCTTGTAAAAGGAATGGATTGTTGGACTTAGATTTAGGAAGACCTGGATTCTAATCTTTCTTTATATTCTTAGTAGCTATGTGGCTCTGAGCCAGTCCCTTAACCTTTCTTGCCTTAGTTTCCTCATCTGTAAAATGACTTTAATAATAACACCTATCTCCCAGCGTTATTCTGAGAATCAGATGATTTAATGCATGGAAAGTGCTTTGCAAATCTTAAAGCACTTTGTAAATGTGATTTATTATTACTACTGTTGTGCTTTTATTTTTCAGAGAACTCTCTGGTACAAGCATTTTATTTGCAAACTCTAACTGGAGTTTTCATAAGTCATCCATATAGAGAGACCAGTCTCGTGAGGTTTGAGTGTTTTTTCTTGTCTCTCTCTCCCCCTTCCCTCCCTGCCGTGTCTGCTCCTACAGACCTTGGATTCTAAACTTCTGGAAACCTTTATGAATAATTTATAACCGTTTATTACCCATTGCTCCACTCCCTTTGGGGGAAATGAAGAGAAACATTTGTCTTTTACAGTTTACTCTCCCGTGAACTGAGACCCAGTTGGCTTCAGGCATAAGCGAAGATTTACAGTCATGGAAGCCGTCCTTTTGGGAATGGTTGATTGACCCATAGTTTTGATTAGTCAAAATAATGTTTCCCCCCAAAAAGCCAGTTCACTGTTAGTTAGTAATGGTACAGTGAGAATGTGGCTTTACTGGCTCTAAGCAGAATCCTGCCCTTCCCAGCCTTTCTCTTAGATGCTTTATGGGAATGATTTTCTTCTTTGTAGTTAAGTTCTGTTGTTTTGTGACAGATTTTTGTTCCTCTTTTAGATTTTTGGGGTGGAAGAGAAGGCAGAGAATGTTGATCCATGGCTGTAGAGCCTCATGCAGTGTCCATCCAAGGACTGTGGACATCTGATGGGACTTGTATTTTGGCAGGGAGCCTATTGGTCATGATCTTTTTTTTAATTGCTCAGCTGGGCAGTGAACATCCAGGAATTACGACTCCTCTAACTTGTTTGCCAGAGAACGGATTCCAGGTCAATGGATCATGTAATTATGCATTTGGAACTAGAAGGGAGCTTAAGGGCCATCTTTGTCTAACCTTTTCCCACATATTGTTTTTTCTTTTATTTTTGAAAATATATTATTGAGAGTCCTTTTTTATAATAAAAAATTATCTATTTTATTTTGAAATTAAGACATAAAATAAGCATTTCCATAACATAGTAGAATAGAAAAAAAAGATGATTGCACATAAAACTGCAAGTCTGTTTTGCTCAAAATTTTAAAAATATATTTTAAAAATATATATTAAAATTATCATGTAATTTTCTTTTTTTCTTCACTCCATCCCACCCCATCCTAGAGATGGCTACCATCAGATACAAATATATGTTTATATATATAATATATATATCATATATAATATATATTATATATATATATAAAAATATAAATGTAAGACCATTCTCTCTATATTTCTATTTATTAGTTCTTTCTCTGGATGCACATACTATCTTCTTTCATATGTCCTTTGTAGTCAGTTTGAGTATTTACAATATAAACTTGGAATGACTAAGTTGTTCTTAACTCCAAGTTGTTCTTAAAACAGCATTGCTGTTACTGTATACAGTGTTCTCTTGGTTCTGCTCGTTTCACTCCTCATTATTTCGTGCAAGTCTGTCCATGTTTTTCTAAGATTGTTGAGCTCATTTCTTACAGCACAGTAGGATTCCATCATGACCTATATCATACCTTGTCCAGTCATTCCCCAGTTGATGGGTATCCCCTCAGTTTCCACTTCTTTGCCACCACAAAGAACTGCTATGAATATTTTAGAATTTTTAAGAATGTCATTCTGACATTCCCAAGTACTTTACTGCCTGCCCCCCCCCCAACAGAGCCCTCATTTATCACCAGATAAAAGTTCATAAGTGAAATAAGTCAGCATTTTAGCTGTGTCTGATAAATATGCCTTAGTTCACTTTTCCAGTCTTTCTTTCTACTCTCTGCCTAGAAGGACACATGCTTCTCTCTCAGACACTATTACAGATGTCATCTTGGTCATTGCAGTGATTAAAATACTGAAGTCTTTCAGTGTTGTCTGCCTGTAAATGACTGTAATCATCATTTGCATCACAGTTAAGTGGTGGAAGGGATAGAGCATTGAATCTGGACTCAGGAAGACCTGAGTTCAAATCCAGCCTCAGACACCAACTAGCATATGCTCTGGGCAAGTAATTTAAACCTCTTTTTGTCTCTGTTTCTTTATCTGTAAAATACAGATAACAAAAAGCATCTATTTTCTAAGGTTGTTGGGAGGATTAAGTGAGAAAATATCTCTAAAGTGCCTTATAAATCTTAAAATGCTATTTAATACTAGCTGCTATGGTCATGTTGTTTTCCAGAATAGCTGAACCATTTCATTTTTGTTGTTATTCAGTTATTTTGGTTATGTTTGACTTTTTGTGACCCCATTTGGGATTTTCTTGGCAAAACTACTGGAGGGGTTTGCCATTTCCTTCTCCAGCTCAATTAGTAGATGAGGAAACTGAGGCAAATAGGGTGAAGTGACTTGCCCAGGGTCACACACTAATGTCTGAGGCTGGATTTGAACTCAGATCCTCCTGGCTCCAGGGTCCATGTTATATCCTTTACTCCACCTAGCTGCCTCTTATGTATATCCTCACAGAGTGCCATGTTGTCTGCCTTGGGAGAGTACATGAGAACAGAGGTAGGTTTTTTGGTCCTCATATTCTTAGCTCTCCCACAGTGCCTGACTTGTAGTAGACCCCTAATAAGTGCCTGTTGAGTGACTAAGTGATCAAATTCACATCACCCATTTTACCACTGAGGGTCATCCAACAGTGGATTGAGAGTTGAAAGTCATCTGATTTGAGGCGGCTAGGTGGCGCAGTGAGTAAGAGCTCCGGCCTCGGAGTTGGGATGACCCAAGATCGAATCCGGCCTCAGAAAATGAGCACCCACGCATAAATAATGACTGGCCGTGTAACCTTGAGCAAGTTACTTAACCCCAGTTGCTTTAAAAAAAAAAAAAAAGAAAGTCATCTGATTTAACCCCTTCATTCTGTAGCTGAGGAACATGAGAGCTGTGGGAGTTAAGTGACTTCTCCAAAGTAATTTTGTTCATATGTAAGGATTGGTCAGCTTAACAATAATTCCAAAACTTATTATTTGCTCCTCTTGGGTCTATATGTCTTAGCTTCCCTGGAAGACCTATCCTGATCCCTCTCTTCTCTCCCCACTCCCACCCATTACTTTGTTATCTTGCACAGTAACTTATAAGAACTTGGAGGGCAGGAACCAATCCATTCTGATAACACCAGTGCCTCGCACCATGCTGGACATATACTAAGTGTTTGATAAATGTTTGTTGAATGAATAAACAAATGAAAGGATAAATGAAACAAATTTCTTTTTTTTTCTTTCTGGGAAATTGATTAGTACACGCTCATTAACAATTATCGAGAAGGAGCTATCCCAGGGAGGCCAAGCCACCTGCCATCATCTAGTCTTCTTGGGAAATCTGAAATAGATAATGTTTTGTGGAAAAGGAGCCACCGGTTCTCTCTCATTGTCTGCCTGGAGTAATCCTGAACCTCACTCTCCATTTGCAAAGTCATTGAAGGGAACGCATTTTCCCAGCAGAGAAAACACAATGTTTTCTTTATATCTCAGCAGCTAGGGAGCGCAGAGAGGGGAAGTTTACCTGGCATTGAAGTCATAGGTTTCCTAGTCCCTAGTCAGAACATCTGTCTGTATCTCAGGGCAAAACTTCTTTAAGGCCAAAACAGATAGACCAAAAAAAATAAATTCTGATTCTCCAGTGTCTGTCCTCAGGTTGGAAAAAAACTAAGCAAAATCAGACTACAACCACTAGGAAGTGATTGGGCTAACTCTTCTTCTGGGATCCCCAAATAATTAGTTTTGCAAAGAGTAAATTCAAATCCAAACGCCCCTCCAGCAGTTTTCAGTGTCCAAACAAACAAGCCATTGGACAGAAAAGAATCAGCTCTGCAGAGAGTGCCAAGTTTTCCTTTGATTCTGGATCCTTCACTTCAGGCCTCTTCCTCCAGAGCTGACCCCTGCTCCCTCGGGAATCCTAACCACCTGTAGCAGGAGAATATTTTCTCCTAATTAGAAAATGGAACATTTTTATATTTCTCTAAGTATTTGTCTATCTCTTTTAAGTGACCAGACTTTGTAATCATATAATTGTCCACAGTAGGTTCTAGCAATTTCCTCTTCATCTGTCAGGATTTGTTTTTCCTCTTTTTTATATCAAGGTAGCTAATAGTTTGTTGATTTTTATTAGTCCTTAACGAAAGTAACTCCTACTCATTCATTAATTCAGTGAGTCCTTTTGTTTTCAGTTTTGTCTATCTCTTCTTTTATCTTCAAAATTTCTGTTTATATGTTTGGCCTCTTTTCATTTGCATGCTAGTGGACTCATCCTTTGTTTCTTCCTTACTTAGAGATTATTTTCCCCACTGAGTACTGCTTTAACTTCATCTGATAAGTTTTAGTTTGTTGTTTTATTGATATAATTGTCTTGAATAAAAATACAATTTTTAAAATAATTTTATCCCACAATAATTTATGATTATTTTGTTTAGTATCCATTAAATGTAAATCCTTTCCTTTAATAATGGCTATGGATTGTAATTTTTATTGTGCTGTCATCAATAAAAGATGTTTTACTGACTCTGCTTTTCTCCATAAGTTTACAAGTGTTTATATACTAGTAAATGTTCAGTTATTTGTTATACATCCTTGTTGACTAGTTGCTAAAAGTATTGTGCACAGATGAGAAGTATATAAATTTCTTAAGATTCTCTTTCAGTAATTTCCAGATATCTAGCATATCTCACCTCTCTAAACTTCTGTACAGCTCTTGAATTTTTTTCTTGCTTGTCTTTTAGTTAAAGTGAGCGATTCAGGTTCCCCATGAGTACCATTTTGTTGTCTATTACTTCTTGTAGTTCAATTAACTTTTCCTTTCAATATTTATTTGCAGTGGTATAAAGAGAGGCTATATGGCTCAGTGGATAGAGAGCTGCTCTTGGAGCTAGGAAGACCTACTAAGTTCAGGTCCCTCTAAAAACATATATTGGTAGAGACATCTAGGTGTCTCTCCTGGGTAAAACATTGGACTTGAACTCAGGAGGACCTGAATTCAAATTCTCTCTCATGCTTACTGGCTATGTGATCTTGGGCAAGTCATTTAGCCTTTCTCAGACTCAGTTTCCGTATATGTAAAGTAAGAAGAGTAACAGCCATTTACTCACAAGAAAGCTGTGGGGATCAAATGCAATAACATGTGAAAATTATATGTATATTATATGCATATAATTATATCATATATATTTTTCATGTATATTATATACATATAATGTATATTATATACACATAATAACATGTGAAAATTATATGTAAATTATAGAGATAAAATATATTAACTATATGGTCAGTAAGGTAAGATGACAAGTGGCAGAAAAGTTGCCCACTTGTGTTGGCAAAGGTAGTTCCCTATGGCAATGAAATCATAGGTTCAGCCCAGATCCCTGTGCCTATTTATTGGAGTTTATATCCTGTTAAATGCAGTTTTTGGTGAATAGTCAGTACATGATAAATGGTTATAGAACTGTGGACAAGTCAGTCTTATGGGCCTTAATTAATGGGCGTCAAAATATCTATTAGAATATAAGTCCCTTGTGGTCATGAACTATTTTTTGTATTTCATCATATTCTTCAGTACTTAGCACAGACACAGAAAACTCTTAAAAAGTAAACACTTGTTTACTGACTTACTGGCTGATTTAATTTCATTTTCTTTGGTGCCTTGAAGCATAAAAATTTCCTTGCTTTTCCCTTTGTGCCCTATTTATTTTTATCGTTAACTTTTTATGAGATTATGGTTGCCTGATTTTTTGATTCAACTAAACTCTCCCAAATTTCATCCCCAGCAGTCATCTGAACTTTGTGCAAATCTTATCTTTGATTGTGAATGGAGTTTTTAGATGCTCTATGCTACCAGAGTTTGGTTGTTTGAAGACATGAGCCATGAAGCTTTTGCAGGAGTGGAGACTGAGGCAGATGGCTATTATACCTGATAGTGTTTGGCTGTTTTGAATTTTTGGTTTGGTATTGCTCTAAGTAAAGAAAGAGCCCCCACCAGAATGTGCCTGGGAAAAAGAACAAACATGTGAGTTGAAACAGATGGAGTTGGTTTTACCGATGCCTACTAAAGTTGGAACCATTAGAAATGAGTCTTGTCCTCTATTCCCCCAAATTCAAATACATACCTTGTTTCATTAAGAGGGCTTTTTTACATTAGGACTTCTACCAGAATCTGAAGGAAGAGATATAGTAAGAGTGAAAGCTCTTCAGAATGTCTTTTCTCATTTTAAGGTGTGAAATCTATATTCCTTCTATGAAGCCTCCTTCCAAGTGACTTGTATGAGACAGAGCCATAATGAAAGAGAGAGAGAGAGAGAGAGAGAGAGAGAGAGAGAGAGAGAGAGAGAGAGAGAGAGAGAGAGAAAATCAGACAGACAGAAACACTCCGGCTTTGTCTTAGAGCCCCCAGATTTCGAGAACTCAGGCTGCTCATGCACCTCTTTGGCAATAATTGAATTTGCCAACCTACTTAGCAAGAATAATTTGTTAAAATGGGAAACTAACAGATGACTCCTCCTTCTCCAACCTGGCCCCTGACTGTTTCTCCACTTCTTGCTGGGGAACAGTGGCCTCAAAGTATCCCAGAATTTACATTTATGGGAATCTAGGTCCTTTCCCTCCCCTTCCACTTGGATTTATCTGAAAAAGCTGATTTTACAGTGTTTTATGCTGCCTTCCCCAGGTGTTTTTACACTGTAGTATTTGAGGTTTACACAAGGCCCTTGGGGATTTCTGCCTGGCTTGGGGTTTGTCAATCGCCTTGTGCTCCAGGGTCATCAGTGTGCCCTTGGCCTCTGTCAGATATGCCTGCTGGGCAGTAGCATCCCTCCACTTGGGGCTTTGCTAAGTTTCATTCATCCTTGGTATCATTTCCACTGAGTTCTGACAGGTGCTGACCCCAAAGTTATTTTAAAGTGAGCCAGGGACAGGCTCTCTCAATCCTTCCTTGACCCATGCTTCCCAGGCATGGGGCTCTCCTGATCCTAGCCTCCCTGAGACATTCATTCCTCCCTTTGTTCTCTGGTGGGAGCAGTGACTTATCCCCCTGGTCCAGCCTTAAGCCCAGGGCTCTTCAAGGCAGAACTGTGGACTCCAGCCTTGCTGATCACAAAAGGCAGCTTCCCCACTCCCCCCTTTTTTTAAGGTGAAAAGCATGGAGTTCTGTCAGTTTCAACTGTTAAAGCATTATTCCAGGGGAGACACAAAAGGCTAATTTTACAAAGCACAATAGCCTGGGACGTTATAGCGAACATTTGATGGACTTCGGCTTGCTAATGGCTTCAGCTGCAGGGGGAAATCCTTTTAATCAGGAAGAATGGATGGGAAAGAAGAGAACAACTTAGGCTTTGAAAAGGGGAAAATGCAATCTAATGGGCCTACTTTGCTCTGTGCCCCCCACCCACCCAAGGCTTTGGGCCCCTTTTGATTTCTGCCTCCCATCGCCCTGGCATGCAGCCCCATGGGCTTGGCAGTTTTGTTGTATTATAAGATTCTGCAGGCACGAACCTCGCTTCTGGAAGGGCGGGCCTCTAGTACTCTCCACTGAGAGTGGTGGGGATGGTTAAGGGCTTTTATCAGTGTGAAAAGAAGGGGTGCTGAGCCAAAGGGCGTTTGGGTGGAATCCAGGTTCAATTTGGACGATATTCCAATGTCCCAGTGGGGCTTTTGGAATATCTTAGTAGTAGTTGGCATCTATGTATTTGCCAACCAATACTAATATTAATATACATATATGAATTATAAACATACATATATACATTCACATTCTATACACCAATACTGTTTGTGTATATGTAATCATTTATGTGTATGTTTATATATGTTGTATGCGTGTATAATTACCTACTTCTATGACTGCCTTTTAGACTTCTCTTGATTACACACACATACACACAATACATGTATGTATAGATCTCCATATGTATGTATATCCATATCAAGATATCTGCATAAAGATTTATAAAGTAATTTACAAGTATCTCATTTGATCCTCCCAACAATCCCCAGAGGTAAGTGCTATTATTGTCTTTGTTTTAAAGATGTTCAAACAGGCACATAGAGGGTGTGACCTGTCCAGGGTCACAGAGCTAATAAATGTCTAAAGAGGTTTGAGCTGGTCTTCCTGACTCTATATCAATCATTTATCCAGGAGACATTTATTAAGTACCTACTATGTGCCAGTGTGCTAAGCACTGGAGATACAAAGAAAGGCAGAAGCCAGCCGCTGCCCTCGGGGAGCTCCCAGTCTGAGGGCAGAGACAACAAGCAGATATCTGTGTACAGACCAGACACAGCACAGATGAGAGAGAGAGCTTAGGGCTAGGGCATTCTCCACTAACTTCCCAGATGCATAGTATGTCATGAACGTTCTCTCATGTGACCCTCACAATGACCCTGTGAAAGAGATGCTGTACATATTGTTATCACCTTTCAATAAAAGAGCAAAATGAGCCAGAGAGAAGTTAAGTGACTTGCCTGAGGTCACAGTCAGTGTCAGAAGAAGGACTTTGTGAGTAAGTCACACTTTGCACATTTACTCCCAGTGGTGAGACCAGGGACCTGACCTCCTCAGGCCTCTGTTTCCTCTTCTGTAAAATGAGGGTGTTGGGCTTGATCCTGTGATCCTATGATCCTATGATCCTATGATCCTATGCCACAGTGGCCCTTAGGTCAGTTCACCTTGGAGTCAAAGTGGTTCATTAGTCGTGATTAAAATGATTTTGATTTGGTTTAGCAGTGGGAAGGGTATCATCAGAGACATGTAGGCCCCAAAGAGCAGGTAATCTAGTCATGTGCATCTCTCTCCATCTGTATCTCTGTGTCTCTGTCCTCTCTGTCTTCTCTCTTTCATACAAATATATATATATATATATATATATATATATATATATATATGTATATATATATACATTGTTAATAGGTGTAACAATAATGTAATATTCACAACACCCACAGTGGTTATGAATATGCTGGTATAGTTGTAAATCACAAAATGTAGCAGACTCTCCACATAGAAGATGGAACCAAAGTCTTTATTCAAATACCAGAAAACCAAGTCCCAGAACCAGAAAGCCAAATCCCAGAGCCAGAAAGCCAAAGTCATTACAGTAGCCACGAAGTTGATACACATGGTTAATGCAGTGAACACCCACATTCCTGAGCCTTCACAACAGAACAGGCTCCCTCAAGCAGGGATCCTCCTCTCTCACTCATGGTAGCTCCTCAGCCTGGTTCCTGGAAGTTCTTAGCAGAAATTCCCAAAGGAAAGGTCTCAGCAAAAGTTCCAGCCTCCAGATGTTCACTGAAAGAAAATTCTGACTGTCCTGCTGATACTCTTCCCTATATAAAGCATAGCTCCTCCCCATTCTACCCCTCCTGCTACATCAGCAACTTCCTCCCCAGGTGTTAACTAGTTCTGTGTTAATTAAATAGCTTAAACAAGGGGTTAACTTGAAACAAGGTGCCAGGCACCTGCTTACTTGCCAATACAAAGGGGCATGGGAGATCTTCATATTCCATTAACATTACAATAGGCAATCACAACATCATGAGACTCATGAAAACCAGGTTTATGACAAGAGAAATGAGCATGCATATGGAACCCAAAGGGTTCACGGTCCTTATAGAAGTTAATTTGCATAATGTGCATCTTTAGGTGTACATATAAGTACATGTGCATATATATTTGTATGCAGATATATAAAATATGAATATGTATATGCATGTGGTGATGTGTGCAAATATCTACATACCTATGTATGTGTGCTGTGTAAACTATGCTTGTACACATACATGTACATAAACATATGAATATATGTTCTATCTCTATGAATATGGATATGCTTTTTCATACACACAAGTACCATGGGAAGATTGGAAGATAACTGGTGGAAACCCTCTTGCTCATGTGATATCTGTGCCATGTCAGTACATGCATGTCTCTACGTAAGTCTATACACATGTATATCAATACATAAATCTAGAGGAAGGACTCCAATGTGTGGGGAAGGTCTTCTCCCATGTGGAAATTCTAAGGAGAACTCACCAATGGAAGAAGGGGACACAGGAACAGAGGAAGAAGGCAGCTGAGACATGGAGGGGAAATCCAGAGAATTAGGGATGGCTGCTCCAGGCCCTTGCCCTGAATGGGAGTCTCTTAGATGGAATAAGAAAGAGTAAATTCCTCAGTGGCCAAGGTCGGCTTTTCAGGGTGACTTCCTTCTAAAGTATTCCCATAGCAGAGATGCAACCAAGCCATGGAGCAAATTGTCTTCTCAGAGGTTCCCAAGACCATATGTTTAGCTTTGGAAAGAGCTCCTCATTATACAGAGTGGAAAACTGAGACCCAATGAGGATAAATTACTTCACTAGGTAAGGGCTGCAGAAAAATGAGAAGTGTGGGCGTGAGGACTGTTTTGTTTTTCTGGTCAATAAAGTATGCAGTGGAGTTTCAGCATTTCCTGTCATTGGCATATTTTCATTTTTATAAACTCGTCAGATCATCAATCTAGAACTTGGAGGGGAAATTAGAAGAGAGAATGTTAGAGCAGGAAAAGGCCCCTCAGGCCATCTCATCTAACTCCTTTATTTTCCAAAAGAGGAAACTGAGGCCCAAAAACATTCATGTACTTGTCCATGATCACAAAGGTAATAAGTAAGTAGTAAAAGCTGAGATTTTCCTCTTTCCAAAATCCAGAGCTCTTTCTACTGTAAAGTTCTGGGCCTTGTCCCCTCCTGTAGACTCTGAATTTTGTCTTCACTGGGTAGGAAGTCATTAATCCCAGTCCTGTTACTTTATCTGCAATGGAGGGAGAGAGATGTTAAATAGTTACTGAAAAATTAGGGTTGAAAAACCTTCCTTTTGGTCGAGAGATGGAGGCTGTGGCTATGGAAGGTCACATGTGCAGCTACTGTGGCTTTGTTTTTATTTCGTTCTTGGAGGCTCAGATTTGCAGAACAGCTGCTCACCCAAGCTGGAGGGGAGGGGGATTACATAGATGTAATCATCGATCAGTCTCCCCCACCCAAGTTATCTAGTTGGGATATGATATAGATATAGAGATAGAGAGAAAGAGAAAGAAATATAGAGATACATAATATACAAATGTATACATGTAGATATAGATATGTATATATGCACAAATATCAATATATAAGTAATGTAAAAGACATGATATATATGTATGTATACAGGGTACACACACATATATACACATACATATACATATTAATAACATAAGAACAAAGGGCATATATATATACAATCATGTACATATGCCTTTTCATATACCAGTTATTCATATAGTGATATGGATTTTAATATATACCTATGTGCATATACAACACATATATACACACCTATATGTACATGTGTAGGTGCGCACACACACACACACACACACACACCTAAAAGGGGTGACAGGACAGGGGAGACAGAAGGTTATTAGTGATCTTTTCTCTGTCCTTGGTTCTACTTCCCACAGACAAGTCCTCCTGCCTGGGTAATCTTTTGCTGACTTTCTGGTGAAGAAAGAAAGAATCTGAACCTGCTGAGTGGGGCCATGCCATTGCATTGGCCACCACCCATCACTGAACAGTAACAATCTTGAAACCATTTGCATTTTCCCCATACTCAGGTAAGCCCTAGCATGGGCTTTGTTTGACAAATTATCATGTTCCCACAGCAACATATTTTGGAAAAGGCTCAGCACTCTGTTCCCTTTTCAGTGCTGGGGTTTTTCATGTGATCTGCATTTTAACACAATTAGCAGGGTCTCTTTCTTCTTTTGTCCATTGTTGGTTCCTCCCCACCCCAACCCCATAACTGGTTGCCAGGTCAAGTCAAGTACTAGCAGCCTAAGGGCAATGGTACCATGTATCGCAGCTTCTAGGATGGACCAGTGGTTGGGATGTTATCGGGTCAGTGCTGCTCAATGCAAACAGACCCTTTCTGCAGCCTCATAAACTGGGATAGTTGATATTACATTCCTAATATTAGCTCACCATTCGCACAGCCATCCTCTGGCAGTATTAGGTTTAAATCAATAAAAGCCACCTGGAAATACAAAAAAAGATCTTCTGTAGCCACATAGCATTGCAATGCACCATCCATTCTCCCTCCTTCCTTTTTCTTTTCATTCTTTCTCTTTTCTTTCTTTTCTACCTTCCTTTTTTCTTCCTTCCATCCCTCCTTCCTTCCTCCTTAACTTCCCTCTCTTCCCTTCTCCCTGTCTCCCTTCTTCCTTCCTTTCTCTCCTTTACTTCCCTCCCTCTCGCCCAACTTCCTTCCTTCTTTCCTTCCTTCCTACTTTCCTTCCTTCCTTCTTTCCTTCTTTTCTTCCTTTGTTTCTCTCCTTCCCTCCCTCCTTCTTTCTTTCTTCCTTCCTTCCTTCCTTTCTTTCTTTCTTTCTTTCTTTCTTTCTTTCTTTCTTTCTTTCTTTCTTTCTTCCTTTCTTTCTTTCTTTCTTTTTCTTTCTCTCCTCTCCCTCCTTCCCTTTCTTCTTCCTTCTTTCCCTCCTTCCTTCTTTCCTCCTTTTTTCCCTCCTTCCTTCCTGCCTTCTTCCCTCCTTCCTTCTTCTCTTCCTCCCTCTCTCCCTTCCTTCCTCTCTCCCTCCTTCCATTCCATCCTTCATTCCTTCCTTTTCTTTTTTTCTTTCTCTCTCTTTCACTAGCTCAAATGAGCTGCTCTGTCACAATTTAGGACTTTACTGAGATATGAAAAGCCAAGCCTAGTGTCTCCAGCCATTAAATGGGAATTGCATATGAACAAATGGAAGAACTACACTATATAATACCACCGAGACACAGTGTTATCACCATCGAGCTCAGAGCATTTTTCAAGCTAGTTTATGTCCCAGCAGTTAATAGTTTGCTATTGTTGCTGGGTGAACACAATGCTATTAGCGACAAGGAATTCTAAGGCTCTCTGTTTAGATTGTCTTCCCCCTCGGATCGCCTGAATTTAGATATTTGTAAACTGGATTTGAACAGTGCCCTTTCGTTACAATATAAAATTGAGATGAGTGCAAATGGTCGTGGCCCAATCCTTGTTTATTAATTAAGACTCTAGCTGCATTTTTGGAAGCCTGTGGCTTATGCAAAGTGGAATACTAATTACATTCTGCATTTTCAGTAATAATGTGGTAGCGGGGCTTTTTCTTTTTCTTTTTTTTTTGACAATGCCTTTTATACAGACAATACATCGGGCTCATAATGTGGTTTATTAACAAGGAGACTGAATGTTTAATGTGATACTGATGCAGCTGTGGCAGAGTGGCATAAATTAGATCCCTGGCCAGGCAAGGGCACTGGAAATCTGTTGCTTGCTGTTTATTTAAAGATGTCTCCAAATAGCTTTTATGTGCCTCCAATATACATTTGTTCCATACAAAGGAAGTTGATTGAACTGGGAAGTTTTGTTTAATAAAAAAAGTGTCCTGAATATTTGAATATTTTTTCAAAATAATAACAGCAATATTTTAAGTATGTAGAGTGCGTTTAGCCTTTTCAGAGAAAGTTATGCTAAGTCATTTTCCAATAGATTTTAAACTCCCTGAAACCAGACACTATGTCTTCTTTATAACCCCTTTGGTGCCTGGTCCAGGGTACTACCCATCCTGTATGCTCAATAATAGTGTTAAATTATATTGTCATAAAATCATGGAATCTCAGAATTGGGTCTATGGTCTGATAACACTGACCTCTTTACTCTTTGAACAAGATCCTCCCTCTCCTGACTGGTTGTCATGGCTATCTACCATGCCAGGAATCTTCTTCCCTATCATCTCTGCCTCCTGCTCTCTCTGATTTTTTTCAAGTCCCACCTAAAAAAGAATCTCACCTTCTGCAGGAAGGCTTTGCTTATCCCTCTCAATTCTACTGTCTTCCCACTGTTGATTATTTACTATTTATCCTGTATATACCTTGATTATACATAGTCTTTTGCATATTGTCTCTTCTATTGGACTGTCATCCCCTTGAGGCCAGAGGCTGTCTTTTATCTTTTTTTTTTTTTTGTAACTGTACCACTTATTAAAATGCCAGGAACACAGTAGGTGCTTAACAAATACTGACTTATTGACTTCAAAGGTCATTTAGTCCCATACAGATACAAGAAGACCTTGTAGTTCATAGAAAACAAAGAAACAAAAAAAGACCCTAGATCTTTTCCCCATGTAAATTGCCATCTAACCATGTCACAAATGCCTTCTTTTCTCTTCCTGATCCATTAAATACTGGTGTTACCCAAGGTTCTGTCCCCAGTTCAAGTGTCATTTCTTAAATCTGTAATGTGAGCAAGGCTTTGTAGCCACAGAGTTGAAAGGTGACATGGTTGGCCCCTGTTCTCTAGGAGTTTATAATCCTTTCATGAAAATGTGCTCATGGCGGGGAGGGGAGCCAAGATGGAGGTGTAGAAGCAAGAAAGCTCCACGAGCTCCCCCCATAACCACTTCAAATGCTTACAAAATATTACTCTAAACAAAATTTAGAGCTGCAGAACCCTCAAAGTGACAGAGAGAAACAAACCTCCTGCTGAAGGCAGCCTGGAAGGCTGACAGGAAGGGTCCATCACAGCACTCTGGGAGCAGAGCCCAGCCCTGTGTAAGCCTGCAGTTTTAGCTCCAGGGCAACTCCAACCAGTAATGGCTGGAGGGGACTTCGGAATAGTGGATCACCAGCAGCTATGGTGGTTTCCAGAAATATAAACCCATCAATGCCAAAGACAAAGTAAAAAGTCAGTGAAGAACTCTGTTGGAACTGGGCGGGGGGGTACAGATGTGCGGTCTGGCCTCAGTCCCCAGAGCAAGAAGTGGCAGAGGTGCTGAGGCTGTGCAGCCCCTTTCATGTGGCTGCTTCAGAGCTCATGGCCTGCAGATCATAGGGGGACCAAGCAACCATTCTGAGGGGTAATCACTCTTGCTTTAACCTGCTTGGATCTGAATTGCTGTCTTGGGTGGAGGTCCTGGGGTGTGTGACCAGTGAGCCAAAGCTTGTGGGGGGCTACAGAGAAGGCACCCAAACTAATAGCTCCAGCAGTTGCAAAAACCTCAGCAATTTGGGACAAAGCTCTCCTCTCTGGAAGCAGAGTTCTACTGTGGCAAAGAGCTCAAAAGTCAAGTAATTGAGTGGCAACATGAGCAAGCAAAGGAAGCAAAGCAAGCACAGCAATCCAACTTTTGATTCCTTTCTTGGGGACAAAAAAGATCAAAGCGTGGAACAGGAGGAAGACAACAAAGTCAGCACTCCTACACCAAAAGCTTCCAAGAAAATTGTGAATTGGTTATAGGCCATGGAGGAGCTCAAGAAGGATTTTGAAAATCAAGTAAGAGAAGTGAAGGAAAAATTGGGAAGAGAAATGAGAATGATGCAAGAAAATCATGAAAAGAGAATCAACAACCTGACTGAAGAAAATAAGATCTTAAAAAATAGACTAACTCAAATGGCAAAAGCAGCTCAAAAAGCCAATGAGGAGAAAAATGCCTTAAAAAACCAAATTTTCCAGATGGAAAAAGAATCTCAAAAGCTCACTGAAGAGAATAATTCCTTCAGAATTAGACGAGCAAATAGAAGTTAGTGACTTTATGAGAAATCAAGATACTATTAAACAGATCCAAACAAATGAAAAAATAGAAGGCAATGTGAAATATCTCATTGAAAAAGCCACCAACCTGGAAAATAGATCCAGGAGAGATAATTTAAAAATTATTGTACTACCTGGAAGCCATGATCAAAAAAAAAGAAACTAGAAATCATCCTTCAAGAAATTCTCAAGGAAAATTGCCCTGATGTTTTAGAACTAGAGGGCAAAATAGAGGTTGAAAGAATCCACTAATCACCTCCTGAAAAAGATCCCAAAAAGAAAACTCCTAGGAATATTATAGCCAGGTTCTGGAGTTTCCAGATGAAAGAGAAAATATTACAAGCAGCCAAGAAGAAACAATTTGAATATTGTGGAAATACAATCAGGATAACAAAAGATCTAACAGCTTCTACATTGAGGTATTGAGGGGCTTGGAATATGATATTCTGGAAATCAAAGGAGCTAGGATTTAAATGAAGAATCACCTACCTAGCATAAAGGACTTTCAAGCATTCTTGATGAAAAAACCAGAGTTGAATAGAAAATTTGACATTTAAATACAAGAAGGAAAAGAAGCATGAGAAGGTAAACAGGGAAAAGAAATCGTAAGGAACTTATCAAAGTTGAACTACTTACATTCCTACATGGAAAAACAATAATTGTACCTTATGAAACTTTTCTCAGTATGAGGATAGTTGAAGGGAATATAAATGTATACACACACACACACACACACACACACACATATATAATGTATACATACACATATGTGTCTATATAAGAGATTATATGTGTGTATGGATACCTTTATGAGTGTGTGTATATATGTGTACAGGTATACATAGACAGAGGGTACAGGACCAATTGAATAGGAAGGGATGATATTTAAAAGGTGAAATTGAGAGATAAGAGAGGAATATAATGAGAGGAGATAGGGAGAGACAGATGGGGTAAATTATTTCATATAGAAGAGGCAAGGGAAAATGGTCACAATGGAGGGGAAGGACAGGAATGCAAAAGGGAATGGGTCAACCTTACTCTCATTGAATTTGGATTAAGGAGGGAATAACATACACACTAAATTGGGTATCTTACCCTACAGGAAAGTAGGGGGTAGGAGATAAGAGGGGGAATGATAGAAGGGAGGGCAGATTGGAGGAGATGGTAGTTAGAAGCACACACTTTTGAAAAGGGGCCTGGTCAAAGTAGAGAATAGAACAAGTGGAGGTGGGATAGGATGTAGGGAAATATAGTCAGTTTTTCACAATATATCCACTATGGAAATGTTTTGCTTTGCTACTCATGTGCAACCTATATTGAACTGCTTATCTTCTCAGTAATGGTGAGTGATGAGTGAGGAATGGAAAGAATCTGGAACTCAGAGTTTTAAAATCAAATGTTTTAAAAAATATTATTATTGTTTTTTACATGCAATTGGGAGATAAGATATACAGTTACTGGGGTATGGAGATCCACCATGCCCTACTAGAAAGTTGGAGGGGGATGGAGGAGGATACAGAAGAGAACAGATTGGAGGAGGGGGTGTACAGTGGGATCACTGTTTTGGGGTGGTGGGTAGGGGAAAGACAGGGAAAAATTTATAACTCAAAATCTTGTGGAAATGAATGTTGTAAACTAAAAATAAACAAAATTTAATTGGAAAAATAAAAAATGTGCTCACATATGTATGTATATATACATACATGTATATTATATTGTGTACATATATACACATATATGCATGTAAATATATATGCATGTATACATATATGCATGTATACATACATATATATTTTCATATATGAATGACAAGCTGAAAAATGACTAGGGGCTATCAGAGAGATATTCATTAGTAAGTAATGACTTGTATCTGTGCACACCATGGAAGGTAATATGAAGGTTGCACTTGGGGTGGCCCTTTCTTTAAAGTCGATATTAAGAAAACAGAGAGGGAGGAAGATTCCATTCAAGGAGTGCACCAAGGTAGGAGGAGGAAAGATGACGGTAATAATGAGTGATGCCATTTGGATAGAACAGAGTATGTGAGGGGGAGTACTGTGAAGCAAGCTTGAAAAGGTAGTTTGAAAGCAGGTCTGTCTAAGAAGTCTCTGTCTCTCTGGCCATCAGTGAAGAGCTACTGATCATTTTTTGACCAGGGGTGGGACTGGATGATTAGTCTGGCAGTTTTCCATCCATCGGTCAACATGCACTTATTAAGCTCTTCACCATGTTCCAAATGAGCATTGGAGATGTCCAGAAGGACTAAAATATGGTCGCTGCCCTCATGGAAGATGCAACATACAAACACCTATCTATAGATAGCATATCTACTGTGTAAATGGGAGGTAATTTCACCAGGTAGGCATAAACAGTTGGGAGGGGAGAACAGGGAAAGAACCCTCTTTCATACTGGTGGAAAGAAGTCATTCCTGAAGGTGGCCAGAGAAGCCCAGAGGTGGGAGAGCGTTGTGGGCATGAGGAACAGCCAGTGCAAGCTCATGGAAAGGGAAGGTGGAAGGTCATGTGCTAAAAGCAAGGCTGGTATTGTTTGATCATAGGTGAGATGGCATGGAGTACAGCATGGGAAAAGTAGGAAGGGGCGGGTGGTAAAGAATCCTTAAACCTAAACAGAGGATTTTGTATGAAGGGTAGATTTGGGGGATGTTGAAGCCGGGAAGCCGGGAGACCATCCAAGAGTATAACACAGTGAGGCTCGGCACCAAGGTGATAAGACTTGGTAGATCCCAGTGGTAGGTGTTACAGAGGAAGAGATGGGAGGGTGTGACATCTTACGGGATTTGGAAGGAGAGGGAAAAGTCAAGGATGACTGAGATTTTGAGAAGGGGTGACTAGATTCTGTCAATAAGTATTAAGTGCCTACATGAGCTGAGTATTATGCTGGGCAGTGGGGATATCGAGACAATATCAGGACAGTCCCTTCCCTCAAAGAGTTTACATTCTAATGGAGGAGATAGCACACATTTATAAACATATACAGAAAAAAATTCAAAATTTAATACAAAGGGTTTGGGGGATGACAGATAGAAGTGAGCCCTGGAGAGTCTAGGACAAAAACATGGTCCCTGCCCTCACAGAGGGGCAAGCAAGGGGGATTCCCATGTAGAAAGTGGTTCTTGAACTAAGTCTTAGAGGAAGCATGGTGGTTTTCCTTCTTCTTCTACCTTCTTCAGTTCTTTCATTATCATTTCATACTCTTGGGCTGGCATATAGTAGGCATTTAATAAGTTCCTGGTGAAACATCTATTGGTCAGTTTCACTCACTTTCACAATTTTATCACTTCTGAGCAGATGTATCCTAAGTCTATATCTTCAGCCCTGATCTTTCTCCAAGCCTCCATACCTGAAGGTCCAGCTATCAACAAGACATTTCTCCCTTATTGCCCTGCTACCATTCTTAAACTCAACAAGATATAGCATTGCACAGTAGAACAACCATCAGATATGGAGTCAGAGGACCCAAGTTCAAAATTTGCCTCTGCTCCTTATAACTGTGTGACCTTAGACAAGTCAATAATCTCTCTGGGCCTCAGTTTCCTCATCTATAAAATGAGCAGTTTGTACTAGATGGCCTCAGAGTTCCCTTCCAGTTATGGATCTATGATCCTATTACCAAAGCCAAGCCAATTATCTTCCTTCCCTCCCCAAACTTGCTCTTCTAACTTCCCATTTTCTATCAAGGACAGCACTCAGTCTTTGATTTATTCTTGGCTCTCCTTCACTCGCCACAGATAATGAGGATTACATTATCTGGCAATTCCTCCAAGTAGGAAGGTCTTTGAATATAGACCTAGCCTTATGGGGCAGCTAGGTGGTGCAGTGAATAGAGCACCAGACCTAGAGTCAGATGTACTGGAGTTCAAATGCGGCCTTGGACACTTAACACAAAAAAAAACCTAGCCATGTGACCTTGGGCAAATCACTTAACTCTAATTGCCCTCAACAACAACAACAAAAAAAGAATATAGACCTAGCCATGGACCGTAGGTCTGTATCTCCAGGACCATCCTAAGTTAAAAAAAAGAAGAAGAAGAAACAACAGAAGGTTGAACAATACATGATACAATTAAGAAACATTTATTAAGCACCTACTATGTCCCTTACATGATTCCAGGCCCTACAGTATTGTTAAGCAGTGGTCCATTCAGTGATGAATTTTTTTAGTGGTGTCTACAACTACCCATGAAAATCATCCAGGAATTTGTAGAAGGGTTTCACATTGCATTGGTGTTGGAGGAACTCTGACCAACAAAGGCATTATCCTCTTAGAATGATGGATTCATCATTTGAGGCCTTTGGCCACTTGTCTTTGTAAACTTAGGCAAGATATTTCACCTCTCTGGGGCTCAGTGTCTTCACCAGTAAAATGAGGGAGTCAGGCTAGGTGAACCCTAGGCCCCTCCCCCCTCTAAATTGATGATGTTGTGACTGTAAATTCCATAAGAACAGGGATCCTGCCTTCCCTCATCTTTTTCAGATCAGTCATATTTCAGTCCCGTCTGAATCTTTGTGATCCCATTTGGAGTTTTCTTGGCAAAGATACAGGAGAGGTTTTCCATTTCCTTCTCATTTTAGAGAGGGGGAAAATGAGGCAAATTAGGTTAAGTGACTTGCCCAAGGTCACACAGCAAAGAAGTGTCTGAGGCCAGATTTGAATCCTGGAAAATGAGTCTTCCTGCCTCCGGGCCCAGCACTCTGTCCACTGTGCCCCTATCTCATCTTATTTCCTCCACTGAGTAGCATAGTGCTTAGGACATGGTGGGGATTTACTTTTTGAATTATTCTTTTTTGGGGGTTGTTAAACTGTAATGCCATTGCTATGGGGAGTCCTATTTGATAAACATTTATAAGTGTCTGTTATGTACAAGGGACTGCATTAGCTTGGCGATTTAGCTTGGGCAGCTTGCAGGGGGCGTTTAGGGCTTGGCTGTCTTGTGTGGGGTCTCACAAGCCAGTATGTGTCCCAGGTGTGACTTGGACCCAGGCCTTTCTGACTTTAGCTCTAGCCACTGCGTGATCCAGCTTCTCCAGAAGAATTGAATTGATTATAATTCATCTTCACTCTAGCTTTGTGAAGCAGGTAAAGCAGCTATTTTTATCACTCGTTTAC
The DNA here is from genome assembly GCA_011680675.1 of Gymnobelideus leadbeateri. NCBI lineage: Eukaryota > Metazoa > Chordata > Mammalia > Diprotodontia > Petauridae > Gymnobelideus > Gymnobelideus leadbeateri. The sequence continues at coordinate 795,225 of WOXC01007204.1, read as the reverse complement.
AAAAAAGGAAAAAGAGGTATTATAAAAGCTAGTTAATTTTCTAAGGTCATGCGGTGGGAGTTCCAGGACCAGAGCCTCAATCTGACTTCCAAAAGTTATGCAAAAGTTGGCATCTCAGCTACCCTAACTGCCAACATTTCCCACAATCTCTCCTTTTGTTATCTGGCAGTTCTACCTGACTATAGATGGGGTTTTTAAAGGTATGGAGGCTCTGAAAAGTAATTTTTTTCCTTGTCATTTACAAATGAATGATAAATCAGCACATGTACATGTGCTTTCTCTCACATTTAAGGAGCAGTAGCTTTAATAAATGCCAGTAAGGTGGCTTGTAGTTAAAAGTAATTGGCTTTTCATCGTAAATCTCAGTGTTGGCGGTTTCAGCTGTCTCAGCTGTTCCAAATTGCTCCGAGTTGATGCTTGATAAATGTAACACAACTCCGTTATGATTTTTTATTCACCAACTAATTTGAATCCATTAACTTTTTATTTTCAGCTGTATGTTTTACAAGGTACCATGAGCCTGTCTATCAAGGGCCAAGTTTGTCCTGTAAGGACTAAGTAAAGGTGACCCTGTAGTCATTGTTAAACCTTGGAAGGTTCACTACTGACAGTTACTGAATGGTAGGAACCAGGGAGGAACCTGGGAGTGTCTGTCTTAGTCAGATATCCTGTCTTCTTTGACCCTTCCCCTCTCCCCATGTGTATGAACTTTGTCCCTGCAGTATGTCTTTGCTTGGAAATGAGTCTTTCCAAAAGGCAACAGAGGGTTCAGATAATTACCTAGACAGATTGTCTTTTATTCCATTATCCAGATGAAGCAAAAGAAGCATTGAGGAAAGATAGAATCCTGGACCTGGAGTTAGGAAATAGAGAGGGTCAGTGTGGTCTGACACTTAACGTTTAGGTAATTCTTGGCAAGTGCTTACCTGGACCAAACACAGGTCTAGGACGTGTTTACTAAATCACAGACAGAGTTCTCATCTGAGGTAGTGGAAGGAGTTTACACTCAGGGAATTCCCTGTCCTGTCAAAATTACCGGCCCTGGGCAGAATTGAGTCACATTGGAGTCCCAGCCCCTGAGTCTGAGTCCCCGTTCTGCTGCTCATAGGGACCCATGTGTCCCTATACAAACCATAGGGTGTCTTCATCTGTAAAATGGAGGGTCAGACTTGATGCCCCATAAAGTCCTTTTCATTTCTGGACCTGTCATCCTATGATTTGGGATCCTGTTGTTACATCCTGTGACAATAATAACACTTATACCTCATTTTATGCCAAGGAACTATATAATATTTGTCAAGGGCTAATCACAGTTTCTTGCATACAGTAGGGACTTAATAAATGTTTGTTCCCTTCCTTTGGTTTGAAAAGTGACTTGGGTAACTGGTTGGGCCAGGACACAAACCCAGATCCTTGAACTCCAAATACTGTGTTATTCCCATTGTACGTAGTTTGTCCCTTCAGAAGACTGTATTATTCTTAAAATAATTAGCTGTGTAGCTACCATACCTATTTCAGTGTTTCTTTCCTAGTCAAATCACTTGACCTGTTTTCAAGTTATAAAATTAACCAAGATATTTTAAGATCATACCAGGTACTCTCCCAAGGGCCTCTCTGAAGTTTCTCTCCTATTGTTATGGGGTAACTTACCTTCAGTCCCTCTAATGTACCTTGTGTTTGCATTTTATGTTGATAGAGGTCTTGGGCCAGGCAGATTCTACAATGGAATTATCCACAGAAAAAGTCTCTATCTATCTCAATTGCCTTTAGGAGGATTAGTCTTATCACCATTTTTTTTTACTGTCTATCTCCTTCTCCTTTATCTCAGTTAAAATAGATATATTTTTTAAAAGTATTAACAGTTTAATATATTGGCTTTTCTCGAGGGTTGAACCCTATATTACTTTGTAGCTTCCTGAATATAGGGAGAGAGTGAAGGGAGCCAGGACCTTCATGATTCTGAGCTTTTATTACATTGTATGTTTTCTTCTTGTACTTAAAAGGATCCATCTTTTCCAATATGGGAAACTGAAGGGGAAATTGTTTTCTGCTTTCTCTTTCTTGGTTTTTCTTTTTAAAATGATAAGACATTGCTCACTAAACTCCGGCCAGTGTGCCTGTTCATACAGCCCTGAGAATCTCAGGGGAGATGTAGAGATTTTGTGTATTGGTAGGAAATAAACTTCCGAGTGGTATTTGACCGAGCTGGTCAAATATGTATATTGGAGATAGTGTCAGCTAGTGGAAGGAAAGCTTGTCAGTATCCTCACAGTACTTGACCCCAGTGTTCCTCATTGCTCTTTTACATTCTCTAAGGCTAGGCAGGCAGTATGGTGTTGTAAGAAGGGCAGTGCCAAGAATCAGAGGAATAGGACTCAGAAAACACTACCTTAACCCAACCCAGTTGGGAAGAAGGAGCTGGGGTTCTATTTCAGGATAGTAATAAGAGACAATGTGGGGCATTTTTCCACTTTCTGTGCTTACCTACTTATTGGGGATGCCATTGGCAGTGGGATTGGAGTTCTCTGGGGGAGTGGAGAGATGGGATTCCTGTTTGGCCTAGGTGGTCTCTGAGGCCCCTTATATATTGAGATCCTGGGGCTCCTTGTTTTAGTTAACCTGTAAACAGTGGTGATCACATTATTCATTTCTTTGTGGTTTCTTGATGAAACTAGTGCTGCCTACTTCCTTTCCACAGGGAGCCCAATCTCATAGAAATGCAGAATTTTAGCATTAGATGGAACTTTGGTGGCTAGCCTATCCAACCCAGAGGAATCCTCACACCCTTAAAAGTTAGTCATATAACTTCTATTTGAAGACTCTTGTCGCCTCCTGGGGAAGGCCATTCCGCTTACAGACAGCTTATTGGATTAGGAAGATTTCCCAGGCACCAGACTTAAGTTTGCCTCCATGAGACTTCCACCCTGTCTTGTTCTGAGCTCTTGATCAAAAGAGCAAATTGAATCCCTCTTCAAAGGGATAGTTCCTTAGATACTTGAACAGCCCCCGTGTTCTTTCTAAGTCCTCCCTTCTCCTGGCTAAGCAGTCCTTATAGCTCCAACTGTTTCTCATATAAGCAGCCAGTGGCAGGGAAGTCAACTCACCCCTCCCTTCCTTGATCATTATTTTCTCTTGAAGTCCAGTGGACAGAGCCCAGAACTTTCAACCCATCAGTCTTGGGCATAGCCGTGCTCACAGCCCAGTGCCCACAGTCATTATTCTTGAAAGTCTCCCCTGTGGAGATGCAGCCTGGCAAGCAGTCCTGCACACATTACAGCCACATCTGTTGAAGACCAGAAAAGAAGAGTCCTTGACCCTGTCCAATGGTTTGACAGTAGAAGGCAATGTGATTTTATCAGTGGAAATGACAGGAAGGAAGAGTCATTAGTATCTTCCTTCCTTCCACACCTTGAAGACCATGAGACCTTCCCATCTGATTTGAAGCTGGAAATGTCCATATATGTTGACTCTCCTGTGAGAATGTGAGCTCCTTGGGAGAAGAGCCTGCCCCAGCTCTTCTTTCTATTGGTATCCTCACCTCCACCCCTTAGCACAGTGCTGTGCATGCAGTAAGTGCTCAATAAAGACTTCATTTATTCATATGGCATGAATCTAAGCCTTTCAAAATCTTGGTCACCCCTCTCTGGATGCTCTCTAGATTTGCAAATTTTCTTCTTAAATAGTGGCCCCTAAAAGCTAACATTATCCTCAAAATTATGTCTGACCGGGACACAGGACAAAGGGACCACTGCCTCATTATGCCTGAACAAATGTAGACCTTCAGCTTCAAGTTTCTCCTTCATTCTTTCTCTGAATTCATCTGACATTGCCATCTTTGTGTTCACTTAAACAGTAGATATTTAGTTCTTCGAGGAAATAGAGCTCTGTCTTAACATGCTGCCCAATTCTCCTCTCTCCTGGTTATCAGCCCTTGCCATTTACCATGCATTAAGAAGGAACAAGCATTTGGGAAAATTAATAACACCTATTGTAATGGATTCATATAGTCTCCAATTGGAAGTAGCTAGCTTTTTTATCTGGATTAATCCGGTTTTAATTGACTCACTCCATCAGTTAGTCACTAATGCAATTTTTGGAGTATTGACAAAACCTATTAAGTCACTAGCATAGTCATGAGTGATGGTTTTCTGACTTGTGGATATTAACCATTAAGTTTCAACTTTAACCAGAGCTGGAAATGTATTTTGTTAATTCAGTCCAGTCTAAGTCAATTCAGTTCACCAGAAATTTGTTAAATACCTACTATGTACTTTTCTTTGTATCTCTTGTGTTCGAAACATAGGAAACGCTTAATATATCCTTATTGAGTTACTGCAAGATATATATTAGGCACTGGGGATACAAATTCAAAAGAATTAAGCAAGGAAAACTTTCCCTGCCCTCAGGAAGTTTACATTCTGTCAGTGGTGATTCAGTGTTTACAGAGACAAGTAGATAATAGGTAATTTCAGGAGAGAGAGAGGAAGAGAGAAGGAGGGAGAGGGAAAGGAAGGGAGGAAGAGGGGGAGAGAGAAAAAGAGAGAGACAGAGAGACAGAGGGAGAGACAGAGGGAGAGAGACAGAGAGACCACACACTAAGAGAGAAATCTAGATGAACTTCTTGTAGGAGCTTTAAAGGAAACTAGGGAGTTTGGGAGATGAAGGCAAGTCAGGAGAGCATTCCCCCATGGAGGGGAGTAGTAAGGGGGAGAGAAAGCTGTCTTTAACCTTCTAATATTCTAGTATAAGTGGACTGCTTTTATGTATTCACTTACCACAAATATGGCACACATAAATTGCAAACATCATTTGATATATAGAATTCACATTAGATTTCATTTCCCAACTCCACCCCCTTCCCCTATGAATAGTCCCTCACAGACAGAAGGGAATTCCTAGTTCTGATTGTTGTTTGTCCTTCATTTTTGAATAGGACCAGTGACATCACAAGGTGATGTCTTGACTTATGAGTGGATTGGGTTTAAGTGAGGCAGAGTTGCCATTAACTTCTCTCTAAAACAATCCCCAATGTCCAATGGATTAAATATAAAATATAATTCAATTCAGTGAAAATATATTTGATGCCTTTAAGAGAAAAAGCACAATGCTGAGTTAAAGTCACGGCCGTCAATGAGCTTCTGTTCTTCTTGTCATGTGAACTCCTATATGAGTGACTGTGTGTTTGTTGGTGTGTCTTCACCCTTTCTGAAGTGCCTAGGGTGTTCTTCTGGGTGTGCTGACACCTACTTGCTGTTTGTGCTTTAATACTGGGTTTCCATTTGATTATACAGTTATCCCTTCTACATTGTGACTTTCCTTATTGAGGTCTTGATATATCATGGGTCAGCATAAGAAATTAAATGGGAATTTTGAGAGAGTTTTGTAGAAGCTGCAGATGATATGTAAAGTCCAACAGACAGCATAGAGCCCATGGCCAAATACTTAACCCCAATTTTAAAATAAGGTAATGTAAATATCCCATAAAAGAAAAAGAAAAAAAAAATCAAACTTTTTCTTTGCTATGAAAGGAGAGCCAAAACATTTTATGCAGTTTCCAGATTGTGGCAGAGCTTTACCCCTGACAGCCCTATGATGTGGAAGGGCTAACTGAAGTAAAATGCTCTCGTTGTTGCTCTGGAACCCCCACCAGAACATTTCCATGTACACAAATCAGCCGCTCAAAATGATGATGACTTTTAGATCTTAAACATAACCACTCGCAATAAGGCAGATAATAGAGGGAACAATCGTTTATTAAGTGCTTACTCTGGGCCAGGCACTATACTAAGTGTTTTACAAACAGTAAATCATTTGATAATACATTCTTTTTATCTTTCCTTCTTAAACCAACATAGCATTTGCAAATTCTTTCAAGTTACCATCACCTTAAAAGAACTATTCAGAAATAATTACCTCTCAATTTGGATAAACTCATAAGACTGGCCATCTCTGTATGGAATATACCAAATCCAACCAACTATTCCCTAACAAGGATTTTGTGGCATCAAATTAAATGTCAGTGTTTCTTCCTTTACAGCAACTACAAAATCTGTCCTTTCCTTTTCTGCTTCTCTCTCTCAAAACAGAGAGGGCAGAAGAGGGTACCATGCAGTTCTGATGAACCTCAAAGGCTGTACCTGAAACTGATGCTTTTACTCAGTGAGGCAGAGTCTCTAATTAATCAAGAATCACTTAGCTATTTTGTTTCCTTGAAGTTATGATTCTTTGTACTCCCATTTTTCTACTTAAAAAAGTATAAGTTCTTTTCAACCATTAAAGTGTTCACATATACATGGCATCACTCTTACAAAGGTATTTAAGTCTTTATGTTTATACCACAGTTCATTTTCTGATCAAATCTACTCAAAAATCATATGAATATTATTTCTTTATATACATATTTTGGTAGGATTTTTTAAATTACACTATAGTTCTTTTTCTTTGTCTTTTAGGTATCAAAATGTTTATCTACCTAGAGCCAATAACCTACATTTGTTACCTGTTAATACAAGTCTTTTTCTTTTCACAAAAGTACTTTCTTACTGCTTCTAACACAAAACAGATCTATATCAAAAGGGTAACTTAAAGTGAGAGTGCCTTATAGCTATCATGCTAAATTTCTAGGCTAGATAATAACATTGGGCCAAATTTTGAGAAAGGAAAAAAAGGAGATGGGAATGCAAAGAAAACATGGTACAGTGTTGCCTCTGTGTGCCACCCTGGATCTCATAAGCATTTAGCTATTTATTGATGATAAATATAACTAAGAATCAAATCTATCTAGGTGTTTTCACTGGCTATAGAGAGCTGCTTAGTTAAATCACCTAGAGAATGTCTAGAATAGGATAAAGTAGAAGATTGGTAGTTATTGGGTGAATTTGTTCAGTGGTGAGTGGGAGCCAGCATTTGTCATTGAGATTACTGAATCAATTGGGTATTTTCACCTGTCACACAAATGTCACTTCTTCATTTGTTTTTTTAATTCCTCAATTCCTTTTAGAACCTGTGTGGAGCAAAAAAAAAAAAATGGCCTGATAAGTAACTGAGAGAATGTAGCATGAAGGTACTCTTCCTTTTTGAGAACTGGTTCATAGGATGGAGCTGGAAGGGGGCTTCAAAGGCCACTAAGCCAACAACCTCATTTCATAGATCTGGAAACTGATCTCCAGAGGACTCAAGTGACTTGCCCAAAGTCATGAGTACAAGCAGTAAGCAGGAGAGATGAACTCTTAAGTCAGTGCCTCTGATTCCAAATCCAAAACTTTCTCGACTGTAGCTCACTCACTCTTACTTCATGTCTTTAATTCTTAGTTATTTCTTAGGGCCTTCTTGGAGGACATGACAACATTTCTCATTCTTAGGTCTTATCTCTAAGAGTTATCCATTGACAAATAATCTGAGAGGTCTCCCTTTGCTCATTTCCCCTGGTTATAGCCTCATTTAGTTTCTCCTTTTTTTCTAACATCTTTTGAAGTAGAAAGTAATGGGAATGTTGGTGCCATCTAACTCCTAACTTGTCTGTCTAAACCCCTTCGTGGTGAATTAATTTGAACTATTAAGCATGAATTACATATTACTGTAGAGTTTATTCCAGATGTATTATTGTTGGCTTAATTGTTATGGCTAATCATTGATTGCAGTTTTCCTGGGTGTTTGAAATAATAACACTTTGTGTTTTTATGGTGCCTTTCATTTGACAATCTTGAAAGCCTGAATATTGGAACCACTTCTTGTAAAATCATCATTATCTATGTATTCTCATTTGGCTAGGGTCCTGGAATGAATATTCCAGCATATGATTTAATAAGCCAAGAAGAATTTATATTCATGAATCATGCTTTTTTTTATTATTTAGCTGTGGGGGAGAAATAAGGGGGGAAAGGGAATTTTGTCCACTGGGGATATTATTTCCAGATAGCAATTTGGAGCTTTTTATGAACATTGCTGAGTCCTTTGTGTTGGCGGAGTATTTGTTCTGACTTGGTAGGTTTTAATTTTTAAACTGAGCTCAAATTGCTTGGGGCTTGAATTCCATTTTGTCTTGGCAAACCATGACTTCTCCGTTGTTTCCTTTATTTTATTTTTTTAGCTTTTAAAGAACAAAAAAGGCTCACCAGGCTTTCTGGACATCAAATTTCTTTTATACAATGTTTTACTGAGTTAAATATCATGAAACAGAAAGAGTCAAACTTTTATTTAACTACTTTGTACATATTTGTCTTTATTCACTTTATTTTTATATTGCATATATTTCAATGGTACTTGATTTTTCCATTTGAATATTAAGTTCTTTACAAATAGAGTTTATACCATTCTTTGTACTTGTATATCCAGCACCTGGCTCAGTGCCTGGTATATAATAAGAACTTAATAAATACTCATTGATTGACTTAAATATGTATATGCTTACATGCATATATGATGTATATATTTTTCTAAATAATTTCTATCTATTCCTTTTTAAAAAATATTTAATTTTAGTTTTCAACATTCATTTCCACAAGATTTTGAATTACAATTTTTTTCTCCCTGTCTTTTCCCTGCTCCCACCCCAAAATAGAAAATATACTGAAAACCCCTTCCCCCAATCTGCTCTCTCTTATATCCTCCCCCATCACACCCCTAACTTTCTAGTAGGGCGAGATGGGTTTCTATACCCCAGTACCTGCATATATTATTTCCCATTTGCATATAGAGAAGATTTTTTTAACATTTGTTTTTTAAAACTTTTGAGCTTCAGATTTTTTCCCTTCTTCCCTCCTCACCCACCCCCACTAGGAAGATAAGCAATTCAATATAGGTTGTACATGTGTAGTTACCCAAGTCATTTCCATAGTAGTTATATTGTGAAAGATTAGCTATATTTCCCTCCATCCTATCCCATCCTCCACTTATTCTATTTTCTCCTTAGACCCTATCCCTTTTCAAAAGTGTTTGCTTCTAATTACCTTCTCCCCCAATCTACCCTCCCTTCTATCATCCCCCCTCTTATCTCCTACCCTCCTATTTTCCTATAGGGTAAGATACCCAATTGCGTGTGTATGTTATTTCTCCCTTAAGCCAAATTCAGTGAGAATAAGGTTGTCCCATTCCCTTTCACCTTCCTGTTCTTCCCCTCCATTGTAACGGTTTTCTCTTGTCTCTTTTATATGAGGTAATTTACCCTATTCTATCTCTCCCTTTTTCCTTCTCCCAATAAATTCCTCTCTTACCTCTTAATTTAATTTTTTTAGATATCATCCCTTCATATTCAACTCATCCTGTGCCCTCTATATATACATGAACATATATATGCCCACACTTACATATACATATATATTTATATAAATATATAATCTCCTATACATATATATGTGTATATGTATACACACATACATATATATTCCCTTCTACTATCCTCATACTGAGAAAAGTCTTATGAGTTACAATTATTGTTTTTCCATGTAGGAATGTAAATAATTCTACTTTAATAAGTTCCTTATGATTTCTTTTTCCTGTTTACCTTCTCCTGCTTCTCTTGTTTCTTGTATTTGAAAATCAAATTTTCTGTTTGGCTCTGTTTTTTTCATCAAGAATGCTTGAAAATCCTCTATTTCATTGAATGACCATATTTCCCCCTATAGCATTATACTCAGTTTTGCTGGGTAGGTGATTCTTGGTTTTAGTCCTAGCTTCTTTGACCTCTGGAATTTCATATTCCAAGCCCTTCGATCCCTTAATGTAGAAGCTTTTAGGTCTTGCGTTATCCTCATTGTGTTTCCAAAATCCTCAAATTGTTGCTTCCTGACTACTTGAAGTATTTCCTCCTTGACCTGGTAACTCTGGAATTTGCCTATAATATTCCTAGGAGTTTTCTTTTAGGGATCTTTTTCAAGAGGTGATTGGTGAATTCTTTTAATTTCTATTTTGCTCTCTGGTTCTAGAATATCAGGGCAATTTTGTTTGATAATTTCTTGCAAGATGGTGTCTAGGCTCTTTTTTTGATCATGCCTTTCAGGTAGTCCAATAATTTCTGAATTATCTCCCCTGGACCTATTTTCCAATGAGATATTTCACATTGCCTTCTATTTTTTCATTTGTTTGGATCTGTTTTACAGTATCTTGATTTCTCATTAAGTCACTAGCATCTGGTTGCCCCAATCTAATTTTGAAGGAGTTATTCTCTTCAGTGAGCTTTTGAAATTCCTTTTCCATCTGGCAAATTCGGCTTTTTAAAGGCATTCTTCTCCTCATTAACTTTTTGGGCCTCTTTCGACATTTGAGTTAGTCTATTTTTTTTTTTTTTGGAGGGCAATTGGGGTTAAGTAACTTGCCCAAGGTTATATGGCTAGGTTTTTTGTTTGTGTGTGTGTGTTAAGTGTCTGAGGTCGAATCCGAATTCAGGTCCTTCTGACTCAAAGGCCAGCGCTCTACTCACTGAGCCACCTAGCCACCCCAAGTTAGTCTATTTTTTAAGGTGTTATTTTCTTCAGTGTATTTTTGGGTCTCCTTTAGCAGGCTTTCTTGCATCATTCTCATTTTTCTTCCCAATTTTCCCCCCACTTCTCTTACATGATTTTCAAAATCCTTCTTGAGCTCCTCCATGGCCTGTAATCAATTCATATTTTTCTTGGAGGCTTTTGATGCAAGAGTTCTGACTTTGCTGTCTTCCTCCCACTCCTTGCCTTGATCCTTTTTGTCCCCCAAAAAGGATTATATGGCCTGTGCTTCCTCTGCTTGCTCATATTGCCAGCCAATTACTTGACTTCTGAGCTCTTTGCCATGGTAGAACTCTGCTTCCAGAATGGAGAGAGCCTTGTCCCAAATCTCTGGGGTTTTCACAGCTGCTGGAGCTATTAGGAGGGTGCCCTCTCTACAGTCCCCACAAGCTCTGGCACACTGGCCACACAGCCCAGGACCACCACTGGAGACTGATCCAAATCCAAGCAGATTAAAGCAAGAGCGATTACCCTCTGAATGGTCTCTTGGTCCCCCTACAATCTATAGGCCAGGAGTTCCTGAGGCATCCAAGGCATGGCAGCTGCCAGCCAGCGTGCCACTGCTGCTTTTCACCCCGGGGGCAAGGGCCGGACCACACTCTTCCATCCCCCCCTGTTCCAACAGAGTTTCTCACCGACCTTTTACTTTTTCTTTGGCATTTATGGGTTGAGAAGTCTGGAAACCACCACTGCTGATGGTATTTCACCCCCCTGAAGTCTGCCAGCCACTGGTTGGGGCTGCCCTGGGGCCAGAACCCCACGGCTCACACAAGACTGTGCCTAGCTCCCAGCACACTTCGATGGACCATGTTGGTAGGCCTGCTGGGCTGCCTTCAGTGGGATATTTGTTTCTCTCTGTCACTTTGTGGGTTCTGTAGCCCTAAAATTTGTTTAGTGTCATTTTTTTTTGCATGTATTGGAAGTGATTGGAGGGAAGCTCATGCTAAGTTTGTGCTTCTACTCCACCATCTTGGCTCTGCCTATTCCTTTTTTTTTAAACACCATAGTTATGTATACATATGCTCCCCATAACCACCCAGTGGGATTCTCTTGTGATAGATTAACAAGGGAAAAAAAAACATCTGACGCAGTTATATCTGAAAATACATGTAAGATTCCACTTACATAGTTACCACCATACTAGTGAAAGGAGGGAGGTGCGTTTCCTCATTGTTTTGCAATGGTCAAGAGCACTATTTACAATTACTCATACTCGACTTCCTTTTACTATTTAAAAAAATCACATTATCATAACTATTGTGTATATTATTTTCTAAATTCGGTTTCCTGTATTATTTCTGCATTATTTTCTAAAAAGTTTTCCCATGTTTTCTGCAATCTCCATAGTAATTTTTCTTAATGGCCAATAGTAATCCATTATATTCTTCTACAACAGTTTGCTTAGACATTCCTCAAACAACAGGTACCCGTTTTATTCTAAGTCTTTTGCTACCACAAAAAGTACTACTATAAATACTTTATCAATGGAATCTATGGTGTATTCATAGCACTGAGATCTGTGGTTTAGAGGGTATTCGCAGTTTAATGACTTCTTGGTGTAATTTCAAACTTTTCCAAAATGGTTGTACTAATTCACAGCTCCACAAATGGTGTGTTAGTGTTCCTGGAACCTCTACAATGCTGATCTTTTCCATCTTTTGTCATCTTACCATATTTTTCTGGGTGTGAGGTAAAACCATAGCATTATCTTAGTTTTCATTTATCTTATTGTTAATGACATAGACTAAACTTTCATATGTCTGTTAATAGATTGAAATTTTTAAAAAAGTGTAATCTCTTTCAATCAGTTATCTTTTAGGGAATGATTAATAATTCTCACTTAGCTATAGTTGTAAAAGATAATGGTAATTATAATTGTAAAATATAATGTGGTAATGACATAGCCTTTTATAATTTAGTCATATATCCATTTAGGACATGTAAGGTGACATTTTGTTCTACTGACTCAAATATATATATTTTGCTTTTTGGAGAGGGGAAGGCAGGGTAGTTGGGCTTAAATAACTTGCCCAAGGTCACACAGCTAGTAAGTGTTAAGTGTCCGAGACCAGATTTGAACTCAAGTCCTCCTGACTCCAGGGCTGGTGCTCTATTCACTTTGTCACCTAGCCACCCCCCCCCCTTTTTTTTATTTATAAGCAGTGCAGGGAGTGGATCTTATGTTCTCCATATTTTTAGCTTGTTTAATATGATGTAATCCATTGTTGAATAATAATTGTGAAAGCCTATTTCCTTACTAATAATCTCATTGTATATGCCCTTGATTCATGTAAAAATGATTCTCATATTTTTTTCAAATAGTTGTCCAAGTAGGCATATATATTATAGGTCAGCAGTAAGCTCTCTTGGTAATTTTTTAAAAGAAAGCATTAATAAAGTTTGAGATTTCTTTTCCCTCACCTTTGGTATCTTCCCTTCCTTAGTTGTCTTGTAAACAGGTCCTTTAATTGGAATGAATGATGTCAAGAAATTGTGTGATGGCAGTAGAAGTTAGGTTGGTTATTTGGCAAGGTCTTACAGTAGTACCCTCACAGTGTCAGGAGGAAACAAGGAAGACCTCCAGAGTCTTGGCTAGACTCCTTCCCACCATGGGTGGGTACAAACAAGACTTGTGCAGAATAGGCAGGCATAGGTCAGTTGAGATCTGCATTATTGGAGGAAATTAAAATTACGAGATCACAGTCATATGTGTTTTGAGTTCCTTTAGATCTTAGTGTGGCAAAGTGTTGTGAGATGCTGCTCTTTACCTATTTTCTACTAAACTACTTTCTAGCTTTCCCAATGTTTCTGAACATTTTTCTTGTCAAAGTAACATGCCTTCTAGGATAAAGCTTCCTCTGGGTCAGGTCTGTCATAACCTGGAGCCAGAAAGAAGTGCCCTTTACTTAGCTCTCCGGGACTGAATGCTGCATGTCTGCATGTGCATATGTGTGTGTATGCATGCATGCCCGTGCACACTCATCTTTTAAACAAGTTCTCAAGACAACAGAACTACAGAGAGATCAGTGGTTTTATCTTCTCTTTCTTCCTGACTTCTTTGTCATTTTTCAGATTTACTCTTGGAAAATTCCCCCATCTCTCTGCCATCAGAGGTGAAGTCTATTTTGTTCTCTGTTGTCTAGGACTGAGAGTTGGAGGTCAAGTTCCTGTTAGTATGTTTTTCACTCACATTTATTGTAAAAATTGTACATATTGCCAGTCTTCCCATGTCTATACAGATCTCCCCATGCTTCTCTGAACTCCTCATATCCATTGTTTCTTCTGGCATAATATCCCATGTGATATATACTTAAATTCGAATGATCTTAAGTAGTTTTAAAAAGGAAGAATAAAATCACCTGTAAAAATGAATTTGGGTCCTTCTACTTCCCAAATATTTACAAAAGTGTTGAACACTGTAACGTTGCTCCAGTGACTCCCTGACTTTCCTGGCTAAGGTTGAACAACTGATTGAATACTTCTAAGAATGTGTAATTATAAAGAATGTTCACTTTTTATAAAAGGAAATTAAAATTAATTGCTATAATAAAGAAATTGTTCTAATTATTGAAGATTTGTAATGGAATTATAATTAAATTTTGTTGCATCAACACTTCATCTCAAAGACCATGGTAGTCTTTTCGTGGATCCCTGTTCTTTCCCAACAATAGCCATATCAATTCCTTTCTCCCTTGAAAGGATCTATCCAATGCATAATCATTAGAAAATGAAGCCCAAAGTTTCTGTTATCTGGCTGGACTGCCAGCCAGTCATCCAAGTGAAATGAAGTGCTGGTCTCTGTTTGCTTCATGGTTCCTCATTATAGTGACTTTATGTGAGACTAGAGATGGCATGGACCAAAGACTATGAATAAAAAGTAGCCATGATACTTCTCCATCTTACTCTAGGGTAGTATTGAGAGAGATTTGTCAGAAAATAACAGGGTTTATGGTCAAGGAGTGACTATTTCTTGAGAATAAAAAAGGTGTCTCTTTCCAGAATTTAGCTAGGATTTAGGTGGCCTAAAGTCTAATCCTGGCTGCTCAGCTAGCTAGCTCAACATCTGGGACAACCCCACCTTCAAGGAGCATTATAGGACTTTGGTGTTGGCAAATCCTTAATAATAGGCTTATTGTGATGATATATAGAAGAGAACAGTATAGATCTAGGCAGCTAGATGGTCCAGGCCTGGAGTCACGAAGGCTCATTTTCCTGAGTTCAAATCTGCCCCCAGACATTTACTAGCTGTGAGGCCCTGGGCAAGTCTCTTAACCCTGTTTGCCTCAGTTTCCCCATCTGTAAAATGAGCTGGAGAAGGAAATGGTCAACCACTCCAGTATCATTGCAAAGAAAACTTCACATGGGGTCACAAAGAGCCAGACACCACTGAAATAACATAACAAGATCAACATAGAAGGAGGAATATACTAGACTTTTAATATACTTACCATAAAGTGAATTGCAGAGTTTGTTTTCTATGTGTGATGAAATGTTGTAGGGCAATAGAGTGGAAGACTGTTGTTCCCTTTGGATTCCTACTCCTTGTAAGTAGACAATGTTTCATTCTGTTGGTATCCCCAGAACCAAGCACTTTGCCTGGGATGTAGGAGGCAGATAATATGGCAAAGTTGTATAGTGTGATTTATGTTTTCTACTTTATGAGCTGCCAAAGTACATTGAGCAGTAATTTGTAGGCTGTGTCTATGAGAATATGTTTGAGTTCTGTCAAGGACCTATTCATCCTTTGTATCTCTTGCTAATATCCAAATACAACAGGCTTATGTTGTATTTTTTTTCAGAATAGACAAAATCATCCTTTTATTATTTTACACATACAGGGTGAACTCCTTAAAGGGAAGAGCTGTTGTTTTTGTCTTTGTGTTTGTAGCACCTAATATTTCTTAAGCTGAATTTTACCAGTAAATCCTCCATCCCACTAGACGTGGGGATTGTTTTCATAATCTTGGAAGAGCTAGGTTATGAAATAAGAACTCCTGCCACTGGAACACCTCATCATTCAGCCCACAGGCTAGATGGACATGAAGTCAATGATTGCTCCAGAGTTTTTTGAACTGATATTCCCCTGGTATCTTACTGTCCTTATTTTCTCCCATTCCAAAAGCAAGAAGACTCCAAATCATTTTATTCCCAAGTCAACCAACATTAGGAAGAACTAGACTTCTAATGTTTACTTTTAGAGACAGGTTGCAAAAAAAATCAGCATGACAGGCTTGGGGATTTTAGAACTATTTAGAGGAAGAAGCATAATAGTCAACAATTTGGCTTAATTTGGCCCTTATAACCTGTGGTTATCCATAGAGTAGGATTTCAGTGGCATTAACCCTGAAACAATTTGCCTCTATCTATCCCCAGTCAGTAGGCCCAGCTACCATTCCCACACATTTAAGTGGTACTTTCACATCTCAGCCCTCTCATGTCAAAGTTGTCAGTACAACTGCATCAAAGCCATATGATCTTTTATATGTTTTAACACCATGCCTGGCCTGTATTGGGTACTTAATAATTGCTTATTGATTGATTGATTGATTGATGCCAACTCTACATAGTCCTTACCAGGTATAGCACCACTAGAAGAGAGAATTTTGCTACAAAGCCAAGATTGCTGACATCCAGTTTTCTGACCAACTTGTAGTGCTCTTGCTAGGCCCACCTTTGTAACCACTCCTCTGAGAATGGAACTTGGCAAATGCATGTGTCTAGTAAGGAGCTCGTCTTCCCCAGATACACCAAGATGTCTCACAATATCCGTGAAGGCCTGCCATTTGCCTGGTGCTGCTTTAGTTACCAGACTCCAAGGAAACGCTTAGTCTGGAGATGTTAGCAGTGATCAAAGCCACATAGAACATACCTCATCCCTTGTGAAGTGGGGTAAGCCATGAGGAAGTGGGAAGAACAGAAGCAGAATTATTGGCTAAAGGAGACAATAATTGTGATAGCATCCAAGAAGCAGGCGGCTCCAGTAGCTTTCATGTCTTTATTACTGCAGAGACCCCCAAAGAATATCACAGGAGTCCTTCACCACCTTGATGTTTTCTGCAAACCCCAAATGCCTTGTATTTTTAAAAAATACCATTCCCACAGAATCACAGACTCTCCATCTCGGAAGCTGCCTCAGTGATCTTTTAGTGTAATCCATACATGAATAAAAATGTCCACTATAATGTGCCCAATAAATGGTCACTCAGACCCTTCCTGAAGACCTTCATATGGGGGAAAACACTCTTTCCCATGGTAGGGGAGAGGCATTCCATTTAGAGATGGCTCATACAGCTGGAAAGCTTTTCTTAACACAAGTGGGAATTGTCCTCCTTGCAAATCCAACCCAAAGCTCCTTATTCTGATCTCTTTGGCCAAACAGATCAAGTCTTATCCCTTTTCTGAAGAATAGCTGTCTTCAGATATTTGAAAACAACTCTCACGTGCTCCTTGAATCTCCTTTTCTCAAGGCTAAACATTCCCACTTTCAATGAGTTTTCATACAGCCTGTTTTAGAAACCCTTTGCCATCTTGGCTGCCCTCCTCTGGACACTGTTCAACTTATCAACTTATCAATGGCATCCATCCTGTCATTTATACATAAACTTTGGTCTGTGGAAGACCTAATAGGATAGAAGTGATAATTTAAAGCCAGTGGGAGTGAAGGAGAGGCATCTTAGGAGCCCAGAATTCTATTAGTGGCCTAGAAACAGAAGGTGACCCATTAGACTAGCCCTCGGGGGCTGTTGAACTTTGAGTTCATATTGATAGAAGAAGGGACGAAATGTGCTAAAATGTCACCAAGTAACTTCAGAGGGGCAGAGATTTAGGCCTGGAAGGGAATGGAGGATGATCAATTCCATTCCCTTCATTTTGCAGATGAGGTCTATGATCACATTGGTGGCAGAGCCAGCTTTCCAACTTGCATCCCTTGATTCTAAATCCAGTACCATTTCTGTGACACTGGGAAATTAATAAATTTTGGCACCACAGGGTCTCTACCATTTCTTTTCAGAGTACGTACGCAATGAGGCAAGTATAGGGAGACATAGTTGGGAGACACTAGACTTGGATTCAGAAAGTCCTGAGTTTTGAATCTTACCCTTAGACACTATGTCTGTGTGATCCTGTGCTATTTACTAGACGCTTTTTCATCTGCATTATCTCATCTGTAGAATGAAGAGGTAGAATCTTCTTAGGTCCCTTCTAGCTGACAATGCTAAACATACACCATCGCTTTCTATCAAATGTTCCAGCAAGTCTGTATATCCTTGTTGTATCTCAGATTATTTGAAAGATGTAGCCCTGCCTTCTGACCCAGGGAGTGAGAATGCTGCAGTCAAGGACATGCTATACATGTATCAAGCTAGAGGATTTGACGAGGCAGGTTTGAAGCCCCAAAACAAAACACAACACAGAGAGCTGTTCACAGAATCACTGAATTTCAGAGTTGGAATAGACCTGTGACGCCACCTGGTCGGACCCATAACTTTGTAAAATGTCACCTCTATGACATCTCTGAAGTCATCCAGTCTTTACCTGAAGACAGAATTTGATCAATTAATCTAAAGCCCCCCTTTCGTGACAGTTCCCCAGGTCTTCTCTAATTAAGCAACTCCATTTCCTTTCATTGCTCTCCAAATATTATGAACTTCTCCAGGATAAACATCCCCAATTTCTTCAGCCAGTGTTCATTTAATAGAAGCTCAAGGCCCTTCATCCTGGTTGCCCTCCATTGGATCCTCTCTTTCTTGTTAATGCCCTTCTTATGATGTATCTTCCAGAACTGGACACAGTGCTCAACGTGTCTGGCCAAGGCAGAGGGGGGTCACCCCCTCCTTATTCCTGGATGTGTCTTTGTTGGAACAAAAATATTATGGCAGACAGCTTTGAAAACTGCTGTCTTTATTCTTCTGACTCGGGATCT
Organism: Gymnobelideus leadbeateri; assembly: GCA_011680675.1. Classification (NCBI taxonomy): domain Eukaryota; kingdom Metazoa; phylum Chordata; class Mammalia; order Diprotodontia; family Petauridae; genus Gymnobelideus; species Gymnobelideus leadbeateri. The sequence continues at coordinate 776,823 of WOXC01007204.1, read as the reverse complement.
TACTTTGCTGTCTGGCAGCTAGGCGGCAATGTAAAGAGAATTAGACCTGGAGTCAGGAAGACCCAATTTCATATCTGGTCTGCTTGGACAGGTACCTGGTCTCCTCATGAACACCTGACCTGGGTGACCCTGAGCAGAGCTTTTAAACTCTGCCTGCTTCTGTTTCCTCAAGCATAAAAGTCCCCATTTTAAAGTTAATAATAATATTATTTTACTGTTGTTTCAGTAGTTTTCAGTTATATCTGACTCTCCATGACCCTCTTTGGGGTTTTCTTGGCAGAGATGTTTAATATTTATTATATTAATAATATTACTAATAGCACCTGCCCCTCAGACTTGTGAGGATCAAGTGAGATGTTTGTAAAGTGCTATGTCTGGCAAATCATCAATATGGCAGAGGCTTGAGTCTTTTCATTTCGTTGCCTGACCTTATCATTGCCTAAGCCATCATCTACATGGCTATATTCTTAGGACTTAAGAGAGCCAAATTGCCCCCACCTGGTCGTTCTACAGAAAATAGAAGGGAGGAGAGAATGGTGACCTGTTCCTTTCTCCCTTAATATCTCCCTGTCCATCTAACTTGGTACTGCAGTAACGTAGGATGGAAAAGGCTTTAGGAACATACCACTATTCCATCTCTCTCCAAAACACCTAGCATTGAACACTCAGTATTTATCTGTGGCATAGTAGAAAAAGCGTTGAGGTCAACTTTACAATTAATCAGTCCACAAACATTTAATAAGTGCTCTCTTTGTGCTGGGACTATATTTTAAGTCGTCTGATATAATTGTGAAATGATCACTGTCCTCAGAAAGCTTACATTTTCTCTGAGTTGACATGTATGTATATTTATGTATATGTAAACAATATATAATATAATAATATAAATAAACATGTGTGCAAAATTAATTCAGAGCTGTCTGGAGACACTAGCAGCTGGGGATTGCCAAGGTTTCATTTAATATAAGGGGTTCTTGATCTTTTTTCAGCATGGTTTTTGTAATCTGGTTTAAAGTCTCATTTAATATAAGGGGTTCTTGATCTTTTTTTTAGCATGGTCTTCGTAATCTGCTGAAATCTATGGATCCCTGCACAGAATGTTTTTAAATGCATAAAATAAAGTACCCAAAGGACACTAATTATGTTGAAATGTAATTATTGAATTTTTCTTTAAAAAAAGTTCATGGATTCTTAATTTAAAGAAGGCCACCAATGGGTGATTTATAGGAGGACTTGGACAAAAGTCAAATAGAATGAGGAGGCACAAATGAGTTGCTGTCCATCGGAGAGAGTATACAAATCAATGAAATCACAAACCTATCAAACTATAAATATGAATTATTTATGGACACACTTCTAAATCTGACAACTCCTTATAGCCTATAACAACTCTTTAATCTGCTGCCCAAACTGAGATATCAATCCTGGCTCTCTAACATTTCAGAGTGCCTACCTCTGCCCCATTGCTACAATATTTTATTCCCATTAGGGAGTAGTAATGAAGATGAAAGAAGAGATATCAATGGATTTTTTAAAGTTGCCAAGGGATCATAGATCGTAGCTTCAAGAACGTCATCGAGTGTCTACATGCATATGTATACGTGTCTATGAACAGATGAATGAAATGGGGGAGAGATTGCCAGTGAGATTCCATTTCTTAGAGCTTGCACAGCATCTACTAGACACTATATTTTCCACATCAAATGGAAGTACACTATCCCTTTCTCATTCAGAGATGTACAAATAGTCCCTGAGTCAGAGGTGTACAAATAGTCTTCAAATTAACTTTTCCCAGTTTCCAATTTCTGTGTTTTTCTGGTCATGAATGATAGGCATCTCACGAAAGTATCATGGTAAAGTGGATTTGAGGCCAAAGGGCCTTAGAGCTGAGCTGACTAATCAGCAGATCCACACATTCCAACAGGGGAAAAGGGCCTTAAGGGAATATCCCAGCGTTTTTGAGACCCTGGGTAAGGACCTGGCATGGACTAAGTAGTCTTTCTCAGGGCATTCCTTTGTTAGCTAGCATGGGCAGGACTATTTCAGATGAAGTAAGATTTTGAGTTGTAAGGGGCCTTCCAGGACCACCTATTCTAAGCCATTAATTTTATACACAATGAAAAAAAACCTCAGGTCTCAGAAGAGGACATGATTTGCACCAGCTAGTAATCAGGAGAGTTCACACTCAGATCTGACTTCCAGTACACTGTTCTTCCCACTGCACTGATAATGAAGAAGGTAATGGAGGAGGAGGAGAAGGAGAAGAAGAAGAAGAAGAAGAAGAAGAAGAAGAAGAAGAAGAAGAAGAAGAAGAAGAAGAAGAAGAAGGAGGAGGAGGAGGAGGAGGAGGAGGAGGAGGAGGAGGAGGAGGAGGAGGAGGAGGAGGAGGAGGAGGAGAAGAGGAGGAGGAGGAAGAGGAGAAGGAAGAGGAAGAAGAAGGAAGAGGAGGAGATGAAGATGATGATGGAAATGATGAAGGTGATGATCACTAGCCTTTATATAGCACTTTAAAGTTTGTAAAGCATTTTTTATATGGACAAAATAACAGGTGGGATAGCTAACACACTAGATGTTAGAATCAGGATCCAAAATGATCTTGACAGGCTATAATATTGGGCTAAAAGCAATATAAAGAAATTCAATAAGAGTCGATAGAATGTCATGAATGCTTTTTTAAAAGGCAGTTTCACAAGTAGAAGATGAGGGGTGGTAGTAGGGGATAGTGTTAGGTAGTCAAATAAAGAAGCATTTATGGGTCTACTATGTGCCTGGAACTGTGCTAAATGCTTGGATAAGATAAGAATTTGCTACTAAGGTAAAGGATTGCTAGAAAAAAACATATGAGGGTTTTAATGGGCCACAAGCTTGTTATGACTCCACAATATGATGCTACCATGAAAAAAAGAGCCACTGTAATCTTGGGCTTCAAGAAGAGAGACAGACTCTCTCAATAATGAAGTGATAATCCCAGTGGACTCTGCTGTGGTCACAGCACATCTGGAGTAACTGATTCATTTGTGAGATCCATGACTTAGGAGGACATTGGTCAGCTGGAGAATGTTCCTTTTCACTGTTCTCACATAAAAGGCACCAGGAATAATATAAATATCTATCAGATATGACATTCACATCAAATAATTTTCTACATTATATACAGAACAGAAATTTTGAATGGCTAAAAACATTAGACCAAATCAATTTAGTGATTTAAAACTGAACTGGGTTTATTATGTAGAGAGGACCCAAAAGAAGATGAAGTCAAAGGAAGAGACATTTTTTTATTATAAGATTGCTGTTAGATTTAACATTCACTAAAGCCCAGAAATCGTAGACTAAATTTTTCTAAGGCATTCATGGAATAACATAGAAATCTATTCCCTAGCTCCCTTCCTGCCAAATTTGAGTTATAATGAAGACTGTCACAAATATCAAATAACAAAATTTATCAGACAATATACAGTGTGAATGAGCTCTCTGCCCTGGAATTGAGATATCTTGGTTTGCCTGGAAAGGAAGTGAGAGAGGGAGAAGGGGTAGGAGCTAACTCAACCAACCTAGAACCTCATTTAGTATTTTTCCTCCTGAACTCTCTCTCTCTCTCTTTCTCTACCTCCTAAAGAGTATCACCATCCTCAGGGTCCCAGCCTGTCACTATTTTATTCAATAAGCTCCAGTGATTTCCCATTGCCTCCAGGATCAAATGCAAAATGCTTTGTGTGGCATTCAGAATCCTTCTTAAAGTAACCCCTTTGTATCTTTCCAATCTTCTTACACCTTACTCCCTTTGACCCAGTGACACTGGTCTCCTGACTGTTGCATCTGTCAGCTCCAGGCATTTTCTCTGACTGTCCCCATCCCTAATGCCTTCCCTCCTCATGTGGCTTCTGAGGTTTCCTTAGAGTCCCATATATAATCTCATCTTCTACAGGAAGCCTTTGCCAAACCCTCTTAATTCTAGTGTCTTCCCCCTCTCTGAAGTATTTCCTAAACATCTTGGAAATAATTTGATAGTTGTCTCTTCCATTAGATTGTAATCTTCTTGAGGGCAGTGATTGTATTTAGCCCCCTTTTATATCCCCAGTACTTAGCACAGTACTTGGCACATAGAAGACATTTAATAAATGTTTGTTAATTGATTAAAACCCCTGTTTTCCTTAAATAACCAGGTCAAGTACCACCTTCTACAAGAAGAATTTTCTGACATCCCCAGATACCAATAAAGGAGATGAAAACTATGATGTTATCCAAGAAGCAGGTGATTCCACTGACCTAAAAGTTCTTACCACCCCAGGGACCCCCAAAGAATATCATATTTCCTCCACCACCTCAGTGTTTTCTGCAAACCCAAAATGCCTTATATTAAAAAAAAATACCATTTCCACAGAATCACAGACTCTCCAGTTTGGAACCTACCTCTGTGGTCATCCAGTCTAATCTATACATGAACAACATCCACTATAATGAACCTGATAAGTGGTCAACTAGACTCTTCTTGAAGAACTCCACCAGGGGGAAAAAGTATTTCCCATGGTAGGGGAAAGGCACTACATTTATTTATTTGTTTGTTTGTTTGTTTGCACTACATTTATTTGTTTGTTTGCTTGCTTTCTTGCTTTTTGGAGGGCAATTGGGGTTAAGTAACTTGCCCAAGGTCACACAGATAGTGTGTGTATGTGTGTGTGTTTAGTGTCTGAGGCCAGATCTGAACTCAGATCCTTCTGACTCCAGGGCTGGCACTCTACTTACTGTGCTACCTAGCTGTCCCCCTCCCCAGAAAGGCACTACATTTAAAGGTGGTTCATATAGTTAGAAATAATAAATAAGTTTAATGTGAATGAATGATTGTCATTCACATTGTGCTTTGTGGTTTGCAAAGCATTTTCTAAATGTTATCCTATTTGTTCCTTAAGACTCTGGGAGGTAAGTGCTGTTACTATTTCCATTCTTATAAATGGGGAAACTGAGGCAGCAGCAGTTAAATGAGTGTCCCATGTCATCCGACTAGAGTCAGAAGTTGCATTTGAGAGTAGATTTTCCTGATTCCAGGTCCCTAAGTCTATCAGCCAGAAACCTCTAGCTTTTTTCCCCAAACTGCCTTGTACTTATTTGATATATTTTCTCTATTTGTGCCCCCCCATCATAATACAAGTTCCTTAATACCCGAGATTATTTTCCTTTTGTCTTTGTATCTCTAGAACCCAGCAAAGTCCCTGGCACGTGGTCAGTGCTTAATAAAAGTTCCTTGATTGATTGGGCACCCAAAGGCACAAGAAATATTATTGCAAACAATACTTAATTACCTTATCTTGCAGTTCCCATAATAAGCAAGAGCAAAATGAACCCCATGAAAACAATTGCAGTTTATGAGCCAGTATCTGTCTGAGAGGATGAAGAAGTCGACGTTCTATTAAAGACATGGACACAGTCTTCTCTTTACGTGCTCTTACTTGGAGACCTCATGTGCTCCCATGAGTTCAGTTACCACCCCAATGCAGATGACTTGACAAAACACTCCAAACTGTGCCAAAATAACAGAAATAGCAACAGTGAGAATTTGCATGTGTAGAGCACTTGACCAAACGCATGATTTGTGGACTTGGATTTTAGTGAGAGAACAAGCACAGGAAGGAGGAGGATAATATATTGGAAAATAGGACATTGGATTAAGACACGAAAGAGGACAAAGGATTGTAGGCTCCTTGGAGGCCTCACACCTAAAATCTTTTTTTTAGAGATATATTCATTCATTTAATTAAATTTTATCGATTTATTTTATTTTGACTAAATGGGTATTATCCAACAATTCCTTCTACAAAGTGTATTTTCTGAAAACTTTCCTCAGAATCACATATCTCAGCAGTCTTCCAGTGTAACTATCCAGGGGTAAAAATAAAATATTCCCTCTCCAGTATTCCTGAGCAGGGGTCATCTGGGCCCTGCTTGAATCCCTCCAAGGACATGAAACCCACTTATCCCTGGAAGCAAGCTCACTCCAGTTTGGGGCAGCTCAGATTGCTAAGCAGTTTTTTTTTTCCTTGACTCAGCCCTAAATTTGCATCTTTATAACCCACCTTTTCCTTCTATTTATATCCTCTGGGAGCAAAAAGAATGAGCCCAATCCCTCAGCCCTCAAAACACTTGATCTAATATCATCTTCCCTTTGAGCTTTGCTTTTTTCAATTGATCCCTCTGTGACATGAACATAGAATCCTAACCCTGTTTCCCCTCTTGTAGATGCTTCAGTTTTTTATCTACATCACTCCTAAGTTGTGGTGCCCAGAATTAGATACTTTATTCCATTTGTGGGCTGGCTGACCAAGACAGAATACCATGGGACTGTTATATCTGTAATTCGTAGAAGCTGGAGCTTTCCTGATGAAGCCCAAGATAGGTTGGTCCCTTGTTTCCTTCAAGTTCCAGCTAAAACCCCACTTTCTTCAGGAAGCCTTTCCTGAGCTCTCTTAATTCTAGTGCCCTTCCTCTGTTGACAATTTCCAATTTGTCCTGTATATAACTTGTTGTTGTTTGTAGGTTGTCTCCCCCCATTAGACCATGAGCTTAGAGAGTGGAGACAGTCTTTTTCCTTTCTTTGTATCCCAACTGATTATCACAGTGGAAGAAGGGAAAAAAAGAGGAGGAAGAGCAAAAGGAGGAGGAAAAGGAGATGGAGGAGAAGAAGGAGGAGGAGAAGGAGGAAGAAGAGGAGGAGGAAGAGAATTATTATTATTTATATAGCACTTTCTATGTCCCAGGAACTGGGCTTAGCAGTTTATAATTATTATTTCATTTGATCTTTACGTCAACCCTGGACAATAGGTGCTATTACTCTCCTCATTTTAAAGTTCAGGAAAGAGACCAAAAAAAAAGTAAGTGACTTGGCCAAGGTCACACAGCTAGTAAATATCTGATGCAGGATTTTAGTTCAGATATTTTGAGACCAGGTCAGCACTGTGTATACTGTACCACTTAACTGCCATGCTTGTCAGTTCTTGATAAATGCTTATTGTCTGACTGCTTGTTTTTTTCGGGGGGGAGGATACAAGGTGGGGGGAGTGGGGGTAGTCACATCACCACACAACTGACTCATAGGCAATTGGACACTTCTGTCTCCATCGTTCCAGATCAGTTGCTGTCTAAACAGGTTTCTAGCATCCTTGTGAAGTTGGTTTTTTGAATCAGCTTAAAACTACATTTTATCCCTATTAAGTGTTGTCTCAGTAAGTTCAGCCCAATGTTCCTCTTGAGATCTTTTTCACTTCTGACTATGTCATCATTCTAGGGTATCCCTCACAGCCTTGGTTTACCCACATGTTTCATAGTTGTGGCATTTATGTCTATATCCAAGTCATTGATAAAAATGTCAAGCAGCATAAGGCCAGGGAAGCATCTTTGGGGCACTTCTCTGGAGACCTCCCAAGATGACCTCCTTCCCATTCTAAGTAAATTTCTCGATAGTACCACCTAGCACATTTCTCTCCACACACCCCCCCCCACAATATAAAATGCCTTACCCATTCTAGAGGCAGTGGATACAGTGCCAGGCCTGGAGTCAGGAAGACATGAGTTCAAATATGGCCTCCGACACTAGCTGTGCGACCTTGGACAAGTCACTTAACCCTTTTTGCCTCAGTTTTCTCATCTGTAAAATGAGCTGGAGACGGAAATGGCAAACCACTCCAGTATATTTGCCAAGAAAACCCCAAATGGGGTCATGGAGTGTTGGACATGACTGAAATGACTCAACAACAATAATTAATTTTTTTCTATAATCAACATAAACTATATTTAAATCTTTCTATTGATCTACTAGTTTAAAAACTTAGTTGAAAAATGAAATAAAATCAGTCTAGCCTATTTACCTACTTCTCATGAAGCCATGTTGTCTCTTTATAAGCATTGCTTAATTTTCTTCATCATAAGACCATTGATGTAGAACTAGAATCTTCCTTAGAGATCATCTAGTCTAATCCCCTCTTTTTATGGGGAAACACTCAGAGAGATGGAGTTACTTGCCAGATGGTCAGTAGGTACTAAGTGTCAAGACTGTGACTGGAACTTGTGTCCCCTGACTCCAGATCCAGTTTTGTGTGTAGTTAGCTGTTTACATGTTATCTCCCTCATTAGACTGTGGTTTGTCTTGTCATTGGGCTTTGATGCCTCAGGAAGAGAGATCGAGGCTGATGACTTGTGTAGCCCTGCCTTACTTAAATCCAATTCATGCACAAGTCAAGACATCCCCCCTCAGTGGTGTCATTGATCCTCTTTGAGAACAAAGGACCAACAACAACAACAACAACAAAACAAGACTATGAGCTCCCCACAATGTTTTTTGTTTGTTTGTTTTGTTTTGTTTTGTTTTTACCCTTCCTTGTATCTTTAGCACTTAGCACATTTTGGCACATAGTAGACATTTTAATCAATGTTCATTGACTGTCATAACTCTATCGTACTATCCATGTTCCTCACTAAACACCTAGCATTTTCCTAGTAATTGGAGTCAAGCTCGCTGGCATAAGGTTAGCATACTGTATTCTCTTCTCTTTTCTGAAATTTGGGAATTTGCTTTTTTTGAGATCTGTGATGCCTGACCCATTTTCTCTCAAATGTCACTGACAATGGCCCCCAAATCTCTTCTTTCCAGACCTGAAGAAATAGTTTGTCTGGGCTGGTGACTTGAATTTTTCAAAGGTGCTCTTGAATTATGTAAGCAAAATTACCTTCTAGTCATAATACATACATATGTATGTATGTATATGTGTGTGTGTGTGACTTTTTTCTGTAAATATTTACTAAAAGTTAAGAGAAAGGATAGAGGTGTGGTTTAGCCTTTATAGTAGTGGTCACATTGTTGCTTATAGTTGACTTTGATTGGTTTTTGGTGTTAGTCTCTTTATTTATACTGTAGTAACAGTTGCATGCATTCTTTTGGACCTGCTATCTTTACTGTGTGCCTGTTCATTCAAACCTTCCCAGGTTTCTTCGAATATTTTTCTTTTTGCCTATCTGTCATTGCTTTCATCCCAATGATAGTCTGTCTGGTGATTCTGCCTGTAAACTTGTTTCTTTTCTTCTACTGACCCAGTCTTCCATTTTTTTTAAACCAGTACCAGATAATTTTGATATTTGCAGCCTTGTAGTATAGTTTGAGATATGATAACACAAAGTCTTTCTTCCTTCCTTTTGTCTCTGTTATATCCTTTGATATTCACATTCTTTCATTGTCTTAATTCTAGAAAATATCCCTTTGGCAATTTGATTGACATAGAACTAAAAATATAGACTAACTTGGTCAATATTGTTACTTTTGCTATACATACATGGTCTCATCATGAACATTGAATATCTCTCCAAATATCTACACTTACCTTTATTTATATTTTGGTTTGTGCTTGTATATATGGAGGTCCTGAATATATTTTGGAAGGTCAACTAGCAGAGACCAAATTCATTTTATTTTTATTTTTAATAGAATTTCTTATTTATGCCCTCTTTACGAATTTGGTAAAACATACATGTGAATGCTGACGGTTTTAGTGAATTGAACTACTTTTATCTTTTTACTTCATGAAAGTTACTGTCTTGATTAAATTCGGTGTAGATTTTCTGTAGTTCTCCAAATAAACCACCCTGGCATCCACAAATAGAAACACATTCGGTTCTTCTTTGACTATACTTGTTCCTTCCATTTTTCTTTTTGCTTCAGAGCTAAATTTTCTAGCATAATGTCAAATAATAGTAGAGACAGTGGGCATCCCCACCTCACCCCTGACCAAATAGGCAAAATGTCCAATATTTCACCATCACACATAATGGTAGTTCTTATTTTTTAGTAGATGCCTTTTGTCCTATCAAGGAAAGAGACATTAATTCCTAGGCATCTTCGTGTAAATGAGTGACGTAAACCTTTTGTTCAAGGTTTTTCCTGCTTCTATTGATTAAATTATATTATTTTATTACTCTTGTTATTAACCTGATTGATTATTCTATACTTTGCACAATGACTGAAGAATCCCTGCATTGCTAGTATAAACTGAGTATAGACATGGTGAATAATTTTTGGCCATATCACTGTCATTTCTTTGCTCATATTTTATTTAATATTTTCCCTCATGATTTCTTTATTCAAGAAGAGAATCAGGAGATGCTTGACTGGGCAAATACTAAACAACATCACACATAAAAATACACTTGACTACATATAAACAGACGAGAAATGACTGGTTATGTACTGATGTAGAAGGCATCTCAAAATCAGCTGTCTGTGTTCACTCAGATCATCAGGTTATAGCAAAAATCAAAATCAGCATCAAATCAGAAAAAGAAGATCATGTTGAGAAGACACTGCATGCAATTACATCAACTCCAGCCTTCTTCTATGAAAATACAGTTGATGATGAAAAATGAGATCAGGATGAAAAACAAGGCTTTGATTTTGATTATTTCCTGGAGAAGTTTAGCCATTGTAAAATAGTAGACACAACAAGGCGGACAAATGGAACCAGAAACCACCTCAGGCAGCAATTGCTTGGTCACTTTTTTGCCAATTTAATTTTTGCCAAACAAAAAAAAAACTTGGTAGCCCAGAGTAACACCAATTTAGAATGTAGCTTGTATATAATAAGCAATATAAAAGGTATCATCTGGGACTGAGGCTAAGAATAGCGATTTTTCACCTGAGATCCACGGATAGATTTCAGCGGTCCATAAATTTGGGTAGAAAAAAACGGCACCTTTATTTTCACTAACCTCCAAATGAAACCTAGCATTTCTTTTAATTATTTAAAAAGATTATTCTGAAAAGGGGTCCCTAGGCTTTAGCATTCTTCCAAAGGCATCCATGACAAATAAAAAGCAACAAAAAGGTTTAAAACCATGGCTCTATGGAAAAGTCTCCATCATGTTGAGCCAGTAGTTTATGGAATATTTATGAGGAGATGTTGATGGGTATCTGAATGGGTGAAAGAAGCACCTAAGGTGACAAGGCAGTATGGCAAAGTGGAAGGAATCCCAGAATTGTGGCTAGGAGAACTATTGAATTCTGTCTCAGACATTTTGTAGTCATGTGACCATGAACCTCTAAAAGACTCAGTTTCTATATTTGTAAAATGGAGGTACTATACTCATCCTACATCTCCCCCAGGGCTGTCATGAAGAAAGCAGAAACCTTGAAACATTCTACTAATGAAGGATTGATTATTGTGAATGAGTTGTGATCAGCATTGCTGAAGGGACTTCCAAATCAGTGAATCATAGACCTTTGAGTACCAAGTGTATCATTATTCAATAGGGAGCTTATTTTCACTTATCTCGTTGTACTTTCTGTGGGCAGGATCATGGATTGTTCTGGACTATTGTTGCATCTGTTGTCAGTAATGGATGCAGGGGTTCTTCCCAATGTGTACTTTTGTATGTGATGAGCCCCCGTTGATCATGTCCTACTCTTTCTGTCATTTCCATGGTAGTTTTGTTGTTGCCCCCAAAGTGGACAGGATCCCATAAAGGTGGGCAAGGTGGGAAAGTCACGGGGGATTTGAATACTTATGTCAGTGACAACAGCTGCCACCACCCAAAGAACTGCTTTCTGTACCCTGTGTATTGCCAGATATTTCGTTAATGCCTTCCTTTTTTTTTCCTAGGTCTCCCAAAAACTGAGATCCTTACTTGGGTACACAAACAATCATGACTTGATAAATGTGAGACTTGTGTCTCTAACTATAATCCCCTCTCCCATATGTCATTGACTGCCTCAGCTCATGGTAGGTAGCAGCCCTCAAATACCTGGGTGGGACCTAAACCCTGTCATTGCTATTTTTAATCCTACCATAATATAATTTAGATGAAACCTTACTCAGTAACATTATACTCAATTCCATCATTTTAAAGGAAACCTAATTTAATTTGCTTTTCATAAAAATCCCCATTGGACATCCAAGAATTTCTTATTCACTCCTGTGTCCTGTCCATTCCTGATTTCCCTGCCGAGGGCACACTGACCACATACCCTTAAGGAAAGCTAGCAAGTTCTGATAGCAGACTGCCCTGCTTTCTCTAATACATATAGGTAGAAACCTTTGTGTCTCATCTAGGAGTTGGTCAAGGACAAGGATGGTCTTACATGAAGAGTGCTTAAGTGAGTCCCCCCAAGATATCTCCTCTCCTCTAAGTTCCTGCCTCACAGATTCATTCCTTTCAGTTAGGAGGGCTCCTTACCCTGAGTCCATGGACTTGTGTTTTTTTTTTTTTTTAAGTATTTTGATAACTTCATTTTGATGTAATTGGTTTCCCTCCTAATCTCATGCAATTTTATGCATTTAAAAAATTTATTCTGAGGAGTCCATTGGCTTTACCAGACTGTCAGAGGGGTCCAAAGCACAAAATAGTTTAAAACCTCTTGGTTAAAGCCTTTGTCTCCCTAGAGTCCTCTGCAAAATTATAATTGGCTTAGAGGGGTAACCTATTATTCATTACTAGTAATTAACACCTTAGAAAGGATTAATTGATCAGAGTACTTTTCAACAAACTAGATAGCTGAAAGGGATTAGAATGTAGGATGTGTGCATTTTAATGAGGAGGAGCACACTAGATGCCCCAGGAATAAAGGCAGAGTGGAATACCATAGCAGAGAGTGCTGGACAAGAGAGGGGGAAAACACACTGAAAATAAAGTGGAAGGGATACTAGGACCAACTTCTTGGGTGTGTGTGTGTGTGTGTGTGTGTGTGTGTGTGTGTGTGTGTGTGTGTGTAAATGGCAGTTCGGTGGCACAATGGGCTCAGGGTCTTGAGTCAGGAAGACCTGAGTTCAAATGTGTCCTCAGGCACTTACTAGCTGCATGACCCTGGGCAAGTCCATTAACCATGTTTGCCTCAGTTTACCCATCTATAAAATAAGCTGGAGAAGAAAATGGTAAATCAGTCCAATATCCTTGCCAAGAAATCCCCAAATGAGATCATGAAGAGTTGGACATCTCTGAAATGACTAAATAACAACATATGTGTATATATACACACACATATACACATACATACACGCAAACCATAGACTTTTAGCAGCCATCCTCAGACTTACTTTCTATCCTGTATTCTCTTTCTTCTCTCCTCTTCCTCCTCCTCCTCTTTTTCCTTCTTTTTCTTCTTCTCCATCTCCCAGTGCTTCAAGAGCATAGCCCCCACCACCATTATCAACTAGGGGAATGTGTGTGTGTGTGTGTGTGTGTGTGTGTGTGTGTGTGTGTGTGTGAAGACTGGGTTCATAATTTACTTTAGTTCCTACATAACTTTGGTACCATCAGGTTCATGTCCAAAGCTGGCATGACATTGCTTCCAGAGTCTTCTGGGCTTGAGTTTCATGAACCTTATACCTCAGGGTCTCCCTAGTAGGCTGACTGTTGCACTAGGTCAGATTTTAGGATTCCTGAATCCCTGTGGCTTTTGTTTCTGGACCAGATTATAGACTAACAGTAGAAAAGAATGAAGGAAAAGTCCAAAGACCCAGGCCTAGGGGTCCACATAATCCCTGGAGGGGAAGAAGGAGGCTCTAAGGTCTTCTTCCCTTGCCATATGTTGTAACTGAAGGAGTTACCTTCTTCCTGTGACATGAAGCCTGGCTGGTGCTCAGACTATCCTGAAGAGGCTGTCAGTCCCAGGTAGCCAGCCAAGGCTATTTACTGATATGTGGTAGGGTAAGCCATTATGGAATGTCAGTATATGATGTATCCCAGTAGAAGCTCCCAGAGGCAACATATGGAGATGGTCTAGATATGTACCGGACCCCCACTGTACATAGACAGACACCTATACATTGACATATGCACACAGATACTTGTTGGTGTAATTGTGTTTGAGGAATACAGCCCAGGAAATGGTTTCAACCTAACTTCTTTTAATACCGGTCATGTAATTCACTAAAAATGTCATCCTCGTTTCCCTTGTAGGGGGAATTGTAATTCCCCTTTGATGCGCTTTTGATCACATACCTTGGAAGATAATGTTTACCAAATGGTCCTGGGTATTGTGGAGGCTCTGATGAGGCTTGCGTCTAGTTCCCATTTCTTCCTCTTCTGCACAGGTGATGACAGAAGCGGCTAAGCAGCCCCTCATTGTCACATTTGCCGGTGTGGGATATAGGAAGAAACACTTCAAATGTGGCCGTGAGGGATTAGCTGGTGGCCCATGTTGATAGTTTCCTTTCTGATTGGAATCCTGTCTTCACATACTGTGCTCTCCATCTAGTTTCAGGAGCATAATTAAGTCTTGGACACGATGAGTAAATGTGTGCCTGCCACAGTTGCCTAACCTTGGATTTTGCTTCTCTGATTCCTATTTGCATTGTGCTTGCACATTTAATCAGAAACCATCTGTTGAGGGTTTGTTTTTTTTGTTTGTTTGTTTTATCTTTTTCAATGATTAAAAAAAGGACAAAAACTAAATTCAGCAAAATGGAAATGAATCGAAGCAAATGAGCTGAAGGATTAGACCATGGAGGCCTGAGATGGAAATGAAGAGTTTGATTCCTTTTTCTCCCCCGCCCCTTCCCCACCACCCCCGTAGAGCATCATAAAGCCTTCAATGGCATGTCAGGTGCACTGTTTCACATACTTGAGTCACAGATTGTTAAAAGGCTGCAAAACACAGTTATAAAATGTTGAGGTTATTTTATACACCCACAATAAACTGAGCATTTCAGTCAAAAGGCGATTTTGTAGTCTAATGTGGAGCTTGTCATTCAGAAATGTTGCGTGTTTATTCCTCTCTAAATCGCAGTCTCAGAATCTCGGATTTGGAGGGAATCTCAGAGGGAAAAGTAGAACAAATTTAGTCCCTCTTCTCCATGACAGTTTTCAAGTGCTTACAATGGCGCCATCTTTTTTCCAGGCTAAACACTGCTTGATCTTTCAGCTGATTCCCCATGGCATGGACATGAGTCCTTTCACCATTCTGGTTGCCCTCTTCTGAATATTGTCCAGCTTATCAATCTTCTCCTTAAAATCTGGTGACCAGAAGTGAATAAATATTTTTTCTTCCCATCAAGGTACATAACCAGATTATTTTAACTACCTTATTCCAGAAAATTACATCCTTCTTAATGCAGCCAGAATTGCATTCTCTTTAGGGGCTGCCATGTTGTGTTTCTAATTCATAAAAAAAACTTACAGTCTGCTAAAAGTTCCAGATATTTAACAAGTTGTCCCCTCGTCATGCTTGCCTCATCCTCTGCTTTTGGAACTGGGTTTTGGAACTCTTAAAGGAGTTTTCATTTATCCCCATTTTTCCCTATCTGATTCCACCCAATGGTTCATGATCTTTTTAGATCCTGAGCCAGTCTTCCAAGTTACGTCTGGATTTCTGTCATCTCTAAATTTGACGGTGGATCAGCGATGACATCTTCTCTTCGTACTCTGGGATATAGTTTGTCTGAGCCTAGTGACTTGAACTCATTAAAGGCTACTAAGTAGTCTTTTACTATCTCCTTACTTATCTTGGATTTCGATTGTGTATTGACCCTTTTCATTTCTGTCTTTGGAAGCCTAGAGACTATTTTTTTTTTTTGGAAGAAAAATCTGGCATAATAAGGCTTGAATACTATTTCTTTTGTCAATCAACATCTTGTCCTTCTCTCTGTCTTCCTCCCTTTTCTCTTCCCCTTCTCCTTCTCTATCTCCATCTTCTTTTTCTTGTCCTTTTCTCCTCTTCATCCTCTTCCTCTTTTTTCCTTCTCCTTATTTTCCATTTCCTATCAGAGATGAGAAATTATATGTGTACTTTCAGAATCCCCAATGAGGTTGTCTACACAGTTGTATTAGCAGTAACATTACAAAATATGTTATACTTAATCCCAGTTATAAAGTTGTGAATTTCCAAAACTCTTCTCAATCTGTACCCCATTCCCCTTTGGATTCTTGGACCAAATACACTTTAATAAAAAAATCTTTATGGAACTGCTCTAGTAATGAGGTTTGGGTTTTTTTTGTTTTGTTTTGTTTTGTTTTGTTTTTTTATGGAACTAATTAATGATGCTGGTGAAAGGGGTAGAGAGAGGATTGGGCCTATATACTATATTTTATAATAATTATAATCTACAAAATAAAATATATAATAATGATAACTATTGTCCGTCAAATAAAGTAGGATAGCTGGGTGGCATAATGGATAGAGTGTTAGGCCTAGAGTCAGGAAGACTCATCTCCCTGGATTCAAGTCTGGTCTCAGATTACTTACTGGCTGCATGACCCTGGGTAAGTCACTTAACTCTGTTTATCTTAGTTTCTTCATCTGGAAAATGGGCTGGAGAAGGAAATGGCAAACCATTACAGTCTGCCAAGGAAACCTTAAATGGGGTCACAAAGATTTGGACATAACTGAACAACAACAAATAAAATAAAATGTATCAAATCATGTCATGTTTATAGACAAAATTTTTAAAGTAGTTCATAAAATACTATACACGAAAGTAAACTGTTACAATTTAAAAGGTAGATGTGTACCCACTCTGGACCTATATAGTTGCAGAATACAATTTGATTTTGTGGGGCATGGATAGTTCATTAAGGGAGCCTCCAGAACGTTCTGGCTTCTTTGAAAGCTTGCAGGCCTGTTCAGCAACTTCAAAATAAATCTTTATGGTTCTGTTATAGGCACCACTTATGTCCGCAGGATTATGTACTTCAAAAGCATGGACATATTTACAAGCAACTGTGAATTTTGAAACACAATTTCTCTCAAAAGGTTCTGGTAATAGCATGAAACCACCATAGCCAAGTGGCCCTCAGAGACCAACACTGAATTTCCAACTCTAATTTAACAAAATTGCTTTATAAAAGAAAAAAAAAGTCTAACATAAAAGTAGGCTCAGGACGCAGATTCCTCTCCTTTCCTTCTCTCCTTGTCATTTATTTTTCTGTGACTTTCTTTGCAGTCCTTCTCTACATCTTCTTGGGGCTGGCTCATCTTTATTTTATTAGCCTTAAGTGATAACTTCAGCTATCAGAATCTCTTCTTTTCTCTGAAATCCAATAGTACTGATTATGTGAATCCCATAATTTGCTGCATTATCAGAGATTATTCTGGAATTGTAGATTTTGAGGTAGAAGGGGCGATAGATGGTTCTCTATTCCAATCCCCTAATTTTACAAAGGAGAATGAGACCCGGAGGCATGAAATGCTTTGACTGTGGTCACAGAGGTGAACTTTTCATTTCCAAGCCCCCAAACTGGGTTTGGAAGCCTTTTCCTCTGAGTCCAAAGCCGATGGTAATTCCACTGGGCCATGTTTCTTACTGTATGTTGACCTCTCATTATTTTCTGTGGACAAGATTACAGGTTCCTGCCCTCACTGGTATTCCAGACAGTATTTACTTGTAATAGATGCCATGTCTAATGTTCAGAAAATACTTATGAATTGCATGGTTAATAGGTCATTGGATCATTAAGCTCTCAGAATATAGTACTTGTCGTTTGCCTTGAGAGTCAGAGAGTCTGAGTAGGACGGGACCCTGGAGTCTGCCCAGGCAAACTCATACTTGTTTAGAATTCTCACTAAACTATATTCAACAAGCGGTCTTCCAGTCTTTGATAAAATAGCCATTTGGTCTGCATGAAGCCCTGTAGTCAAAGGGAACATTATGGTGACAGATCCCAAACTTAGGCAGGTCGTATTATTTGAAAAGTTTTCCTTAAAGCAAACATAAATTTACCCATCTCTGACTTAGACCCATGGCTTTTAGCTCTGTCTTTTGGGACCATACACATCAGTCACTTTCCCCTTCCCCACGGTAGCTCTTTGAATCCTTGAAGATTAGTGTCAATTCTCAAGGCTCACTCAAGTGTTCTTTCCTCTAAGCTGGTGTAATGGAAATGCAGATTTAAAGATCTTCCCTGCCCCTAGCTTAAGTGCACCTGGAGCCTGGGGTGGGAGGCTTGTTTTTCAGGAAAGCCCACACCTTGATACTTTGTGATTGGGCAGTGGGTCCAGAAGGTTGTTACATTCTCTGAGCCAGGAGAAGGCTATATAAACCCTGAGGAGAGGCTTTGCTTTGGGGCTCACTTTGAGAAGTGTTGTGTGATTTGACCAGATGAGACTCTGGGAAGCCATTGTTGAGAGCCCCCCGGCTTTGAAAACCCAGATGTTGATGCTTCCCTCTCTGGTAACTGTGATTTGGTATTGATATAATGGTTGGACAGTTTGGAAGCCTGTCTGTTTGATCTGTAAGTTCTGTAACTCTGAAGTTCGGGGTGCTGACCTTTTTCCCCTGAACTAGGTAATGTGTGTTTGTTTGATTAAAGTAAGCTTGTTAACCCATTTTGAGTTGCTTTCCTTTTGAAAAGCAGATCTAAGAACCTGTGTTGGCAGTCACCCTGGGGATATTGGGGTGCTTGCTGCTACAGCTGGACATCCTCAGCTTCTTCATCTGGTTCCCAACTAGCATGATCCTAAAGCCTTTTACCTTCCTAGTTTCCCTCACCTGGAAAATTGCTAATTTATTGTTTCTTCAATGGATCTGTGTTCTCACCAATGTGGGGATTCTTCTAACATCTTCTCATCTCCAACCTCCAGGACTTTTGACTTCACATGGATACCAGTACTGTACAAAGTAGAGTATATACAGGCTGACTATCTCTTATCCCTGGTCCTATCATTTTAAAAGGTTGAAAGACATAGTTTATGGATAACTAATCATTTTATTAATAATGCTAGCATTTTATTAATAAAAGAGGCCAGGGAGACACTGTCGAATGCTGAAGACCCTTTATGGCAGTGGGCTGACACTTTATGTGCCCTTGGAAGACTAGGTATTTCTGAGAATGGCAATCAACTGTGGTTGGTTAACAGTTAATGAGAGAATGAATTTTAGAATGAGAATGGGGCTTACTCCAATGAAATATTGAGGAAGTGATGTCTCATCACTCCAAGACAAAGAGACTATCTCTACACCCAGACCACATTGGGCAATCTAGACAAAAGATCTAGCTTCACCTGAATTTATTTGAGTGGAATACAAAAGGCAAGAATTCACCTTAGATAAACTGGTCTATCTGGGGTAAGGTTTTGGCAGAGGTTAATATTGTCCTTGAAGGACAAAGGCTAGGCTTTGAACAAAAAATAGGACAGGGAAAAAGCGTAGATCTCCCCCATAATTGTCTATGAATAATAATTTCTCTCAGTTCTCTCTCCCCAGTTGACCTATCCCCTTTCACACATGTCTGCTGATATCTTTTGTAATACTTTTTACTCATGATTTGTCATATTTACGAAACCATGCATTATTCATATAGTTCTCCATTTCCTTTAAGGTGGCTCAACATTTTGATTACTTGAAGACTGTGGTATTCCATGATTCCCTGCAATATATGATTAACTGTAATGTTATTGGTGTTAAAAAGCTGGTCCTGATGAGGTACAGGCTCTGGGAACCCCCTTGAACTCTGATTGAATTGTTCCATTTGATGAGGTATTTGCATATGAGGCCATAAGCCTTTCATTGTGGCTCTGCCCAAACCTTTGTTACTAGCTTGGCCCTCCATTGTCCATCTACTTTCCACCCTTGAGCCTATCAAAACATCAGCTGTTACCTGATCTCATTAATTCCTCTGAAGACCCTCCCCAAACTCTTACCCTAGACCACCCCTAGATTCCTCCCACAACCTTTCTGTATATAAGACCCCATCTTGTCTCCATGTGATGTGATAGAGCCATAGGATTTTCTAGCACAGACTTGGTCTGTGTCCAATACAAGCGAACTTTTAATAAACTTTGTTTTTCTTTGGCTGAGAGAAGACTTGAGTTGAATTCATTTGGCAGGACCTGACGGGTTGGTATTTTGTGGTCTCGAGCACCCCTAGCCCTACCTCAACATTTTATGAGAACCTCTTTAGTCCTATGTTTTAGGGGAGAGTGTGGCATCATTGAAAGCACTGTGGTCTCCCAAAGGAGTTCCAGCTTCCTTTCTTCTTCCTGTTTAATTCTGAACCCAGTTCACACTTTGTCATAATCTGAATGATAGTCATTCTTCATCTGCTCAGGTTTTCCATTGGTTTTGAAGTCAGGAAAAGCTGGGTTCAATCCATGCCTCAAGACATTTACTGACTGAGTTATCCTGGCTAAGTCATGTAACCTCTCTATGTCTCAATGTCTTCATCTCTCAAACAATGCTGTTGGATTCAATGAAGTCTAATTTCTCCTCCATCTTTTCTAAGTCTACTCCTCTGATCCTTATGTGGATGTTATACTAGACTCTTTAGAGTCATTATAGATCTCCTTTAGGAGGCTCTTTATGTTTCCTGAGCTTGGTGCAAACATCGTAAAAGAGCCCCCAAAGACCTTTCCATTTACAGAGGATCCTTCTTCCATTTCTATTCTACATGGACTTCCTGATTGAGGGAGTAGGGCATGGATTTGTCTTCTCTGGTTCCTTCCATTTCTATATCTGTGCTCCCATAATCTTGTTTTCCTAACTCAGGCCACAAAGCATGTGATAGAACTCATAGCTTTTTATTTAAACTATATTTCCTAAAGTTACAAAGGAGAAAGCCATGTGGACCATAGGGGTTATTACAGTGATCTTTAAGTGATCTAACTATTGTTATAGGATTGTTATAGTCTTGGAACTGAGTGCAGTACCCAGGTGTGATCTGACCAGGGCATCACTTCCCTAATTATTGCAACTAGGGCTCTCTTAGTGAAACCTTAAATCACATCAGCTTTTTTGGAGCGGGGGAGGGGGGGGTTGGGGACTTCTTCAACTCACCCTGATTTTCTGTCTCTTCCAGGATTAGAGCTTATCCCACACTCTACTTGGCAACTGTCATATCATGGGCAATGTATTTGGACAGTGCCATTTTCATGAAGCACTCTTAAAGATGGTGGCATTGTGAAGTACTGTTCAGCAGGGGTTAAGACAGCCATGGCCTAGTAAACAGCTGGATGAGCGTGTTCTCTTGTCCATAGTACTGGAAATGTTAATGTTTAAAGTTCTCAGACAGCAAAAATTTGTGAGAATGCCCCTCCCCTCCCCCATCTTTCCAGAAACTTCCTCCAAACCAATGAATTCACTTCCAGGTACTAAAAAGCTTGTTTTCAGAAGATTTAATTGTTCAAAGTTTCTCTTATGGCTTTTTCTGCCTTAGGCAAATGCCTGATGCACATAACAATAACCCCTTAACAATAGTGTTTAGAATGAAAGTGCTGATACAGCAGTGGTGATTTCAGAGAAAATATGTTACTTCCATTTTCTCCATCTGCTCAGAATGAACACATGGAAAGATGAAGTTGGGAAGAGTTCTGGAGAAAATTGTTCCTAGGAGAAGCTGGAATAATACAAAGGGAAAGGTGTGTGGGACAAAATAAGACAATGTAGCCCTCATTTTTTTTTTCAAATGTTATAATGAAGTTACCTTGTTTTTTTATCTGACAGCCAACAGTTTTCTTGTAAATACAAGCCAAGGAGCTGCTTTTATTGTTTTGCTAAGCCTTCCAGGGAAATTGGTTCAAAGAAACCAAATTTGTTTACCTGAAAGTTGTGTCACCGAGGGGCACCAAAATTCAGTGGATTAAGTCCTGGAGTTAAGAGTCAGGAAGCCCTAGATTCTAACTCTGCATTTGACCCTTACCACCTAGGTGACCCTGGGAAATCCCATAACCTTCCTCAGCCTCAGTGTCTTCTTCTGTAAAATGGGGGATTATTCATAAGGGTCAAATGAGATTATGTATGTTCTCTACTTTGTCAACCTTAAATCACTGTCATATAGAATTTTAGAGAAGGAATGGGCTTCAGGGAACTTCTAGATTCCACCCATCCCAGCAGAGGAATCTCTTTAATATCCTCTGATAAGTGTGTGGTCATTCATTTTCTGCCTGGAAATCTCCAGTGGGGGAGACCAGGACCAGTTACGTCCCAAATCAATGGAGGTAAGTGGACCCATTCATATTGTCAAATTTTCCTTGACATCAAGCCTAAATATGCTGTCTCTATAAATTTATCCTGCCCTTGGGGACCAAATAGAACAAGACTAATCCCTCTTCTATGTACCAGCCTTTCAGTTCCATGAACACAAGTTCCCCTGCATTCCCAGTCTTTTGTTCTTGAGGTTAAATATTACCCCGTCCTTTCCTGGATTTCCCTATTCTCATACTCAAGGTCCTTCACATCCTTTTTTGCCTCATGTGAATGGCAGCTATTTTTGGATTGTATAAAGAAGCAATCAGAACAATTCTGGAACCAATTAAAATAAAATAAAAAACAATCTCCCTCGGTTTCTTTTTCTAAATATGTATATTTAGAAAGATAGCATATGAAGGGGAAAGAGGATTGGCCTTGGAGGGAGCAGAGGATTGGGTTCAGATCCTCCCTGCACCCCTTAGTTGTATGACCATTGGCAAGCCATTTAATTTTCTTCCAGGTCCAATTTACTCGTCCATAAAACAGAGTTAGAATACTTATTGTACTAATTATCACAAAGGGTTGTTGCAAGGTGCCAGTGAAATAATATAGACAAAGAATTCTGCAGAACTTAAAATATTCTATGTAGATCAGTGATGACTTATTAAGTACCTACTATGTGTTAGGTCCTATGCTAAATGCTGCATAATTGTAGCTCACACTATGTAGCATTTTAATTTCTGTCTTCTATTAATGTATTCCTATTCTCACTAACGTATGGGAGTATCCTTTTTAAACTTATATATCTATCGATACAGCCATGTTGCCTTTGACAGGAGGCTGGCCCCCAGAAGACAGGATTTATCAATCAACATGGGGGCCTAGTGGCACAGGAACATCAATTTCCTCTCTTATTACAATTGAGAAGAGCTGGGTTACTGCAGACCTGATCACTCATAAGAAAGAACTACACATTCATTCACATGATGCTAATGTCCTCCGCCCACACAATACTCCTGGAGTACCTTGCTAACAAATTCTCTCGGCCTCACTGCACAGGATGCAGTTTTCTCCAGAGAGGAGTTGACTTCTCGGAGCTGGTTTTCATATGTTCATTTCCTAAAGCGTTGCATTTTCTTGAGAGAAGGCAAATGTCACGACTGAAGGCATTGAGACCGTCACTTGATTGATATTCCTTGAAATGACTCCTTTCTCTTTCTGAAGTGAAATCTGAACGCTTTGGAGCATAGTAGAATGTCAGCACAAATGGTTCTCTAGTCCTGAACCTCTGGGAGGGGAGCAGGGAGAGGAAATCCACTTGACTTCTTTATTTAGAGTTTACATTGAGAATTGGGAGCATTATTAGAAAGGTCATCCTATTTCAAGTAACAGATGGAAAGGGGGGAATCAGATCCTGCTTTTACAAATAATTTAATTGAATTCTCCTTGCCATTTCTGCAGGCAATTCAGGATATTTTTTTAAAAGCATTGATCCATAATTATCTCTCCAAATGGTCCTCTTTGTTCGACAGATGTCGAATTTTGCCTGTTGGAGAGTGCAGTCTAATGCAGTAACGGTTTTACCTACTCGATTCTCTTTTCTTTTCCTGTGAAAACAAGTGGACGCAATGAAAAAAATAAAACCTTGCTTTTTTTTAAACAAAAGCAAATTACAATTTTGCAAATCTATTCTTAGTTTGGAGCTTTCCATAGGTTATAGTTATATTTATAAAGGTCTGCTTCTTTGTCTTGCATTAAGCTAATTATATTTTTCACCCACATGGCCAGCTTGTGTCTTTTGGGCTTGCCTGGTCACAAAGACCAGGACAGATTATCAGCATAGGGCATAGTTTTATGATGTCAGTGGAATCATAAAATGTCCTGATTGAGATTAAAGAATAGATCTATTTAAGGAAACATATATTTAGAAAGACAGCAAGGTATAGGGGAAAGAGGATTGGCCTTGGAACCAGGTCAGAAATGGGTTCCAGTCCTACCTGTATCACTCATTAGTTGTATCACCTTTGGCAAGTTGCTTATTCCTCTCCCAGTCCCAATTTTCTCATCTGTAAAGTGGGGTTAAATTACCTATGGCACCAATCATCCCATGAGGTTGTTGTGAGGTGCCAATTAAATAATATATTAAAAAGAGTTCTGCAAAACTTAAAATACTCTACACAGTTCAATGATGGTTTAAGTGCATACTATGTGTCAGTGTACTAAATGCTACAAAATTCTAGCTCACATTATATAACTTTATAAAGCTGACAATAAGCTTTACAAATGTGACTAGACTTCCCAGCCAGCCTGGGCATTCTGTATGTGGATGGGATGGGATGCTGGAGATGTGACCCTGGACTGGTGGTAAGAGGTTTGAGTGGGATGTTTTGTAGGTACATAAGAAATTTGAGTTGGTGTGAGAACTTCCTGGTAGACAGATATACATGGTATCAGACACCTCAGAAAAGAAGGCAGGTAGATATGTAGGGGGATCAGGCTCTTCAAAATGTCCCTGCTTTTTAACTCACCTCCCTAGACACTGCTAGGATCTCCTTGGGTAAGACTAGACCTTCTATCTTGCTTTTAATTAAGATCCTATCTTTCTCTCTCTAATGAGTTCATTTGTAGATTCTTTGGTATATTTTAACCCATATTATTTGTCTATTTTCTGTTTGCTTGGATACGTGGCTTTGCTTACTATTCACTCAGTATATAAGGTAGTCCTTTGGTGGGAAGGAGCTAAACTGTTAGGTATAAGCTGAGGGCTACCCTGCCCCAGAAGTGTGATCAGGGAAGTTGCTTTCCTTCTGACCCAGATTCCTACCCCCAATATTTAGATACAAAGCTGGGACAGATATGGCTCCTAGAGATAATTGAGAGAAAGAGCACACTCAGAGATGTGGTCCTTCTCCTATATACCTCATGGTAGAAATTAGCATCCTCTGGAGTGGGTTTGGTCACATTACAGAAATATCTGGCTATGTGCCCCCAACTTCCATCTATACATTTAGAAAACCAACATGAACGCGCTTGTTACATACTTATGGAAAAATCTCATTGCATACATTATCTCATTCCTTTCTCTGAACAAGCTGAGGACTATTATTAAAAAATTACATATTTATATAATTAAAATATCTGTTATATGTAATAATATATATAATATAAATAGGTACAATTATATATTATATAAATAGGTACAATTATTATAATTATTTATACATTATATAAAGAGGTACGCTTTTTATATATTATATAAATAGGTACAATTATATATTATAGAAATAGGTACAATTATTCCTTTTTGGAATGCTGGGATGTCATGATCTGTAATTTTATTGGTGCTGGGAAATCTAATGCAAGTATTCTTGGACTTGTATTCTTTGTGACTTGCCTCATTAAGCATGGAAGGGATATACAGAATATACTATATATACAGATATACTACATATAGTATATATACAGATAATATATAATGATATAATATACAGATATACTATACAGCATGTTTAAGATAGAAATTGAATGTAGGTCTTCCTGATACCTAGACTCCTTCCAGATCCACTAAGCCACATTACCTCTATCCCCATTTCATGGATTAAGAAACTGAGATTCAGAGAGTTTTATGTGATTTGCCTCAGTTTGCAAAGCTAATAAGGAAAATCTGAGGTGGAATTTAGACCCATATCTTCCTGATCCTCAAGGATATGTAAATATGAACTATTATTAATACATTTTTGAGTTGTTATAATAACATTGATGCTTGTAGAGTACTTTGCAAACCAAAAACACTATAAATTTCATGTACTGATTTAGGAAGCACTTTCCGTTAGTTTCACAGTCTTTTGGAAATTGAGAAAGAATATGCTTTTTCAGCATTGTTATTGCTGAAAATATCAGCAATATCAGTTTAAGAAATCATTCTTGTAAGCTACGGGATGTGTGTGTGTGTGTGTGTGTGTGTGTGTGTGTGTGTGTGCTCACAGTGTGTATTGTGCATACCCTTCTTGTTGAGGAGATGGGAATCTAAGGAGTTCGACATAATTTCTTTAATTAGTCCAATGGCATTAATATTGTTAGAAAAGGTTGCATTCCATGTCATCTTTACTCTCTTCTGTGCAAATCTTTGTTTGTTCTGTCTTGATTGATTTTCCCCACATTTGGCCTGATTCAGTGATATTTTCTTTCCATCCCCTTTTCACTTTGGTATCGATGGAGTAAATCACATCTTCACCCTGTCTGAGGTCAGAGGGCTCAGCAATAAATGGATAAAGAGCTTTTTGATTTATTATTCATGTTGATAACAATACTCAGAATGACTAAAGGAGCATTCCCTTTTCTATCATAAATTATTGGGTGACATTTAAAAAATGTCTCTCAGAGTATGGTGTGATGATCCATTGGACTCTCCACCGCCCTCCCCTGCTCCTTCTACCTTTTTGGGAGTCACACTATTTCTGTCTTTTTTCAATTTAATTTTTCACTTACCCATGAGCTCCTCTGGTTTGAGGAGCAAGTCTCAGAGAAACAAAAAAAATCAGCTTGTTGAAACTGGTGTTTAGGTTAAGGGATCCTTGTTTCCCCTCCTCCTCCAATCATTTTGTATCTACTTTTGTATATGCCTATAAAAGCAAATGTAGTCAGCCTAGTGCCAAACACTATTGGATGCATAGTAGGGAATTAATAAATACTTATTAATTTATAGAAAAGTAGACTAGGAAATTAAAACATGAGGTTATAAAAATCTGATTTTTAACTTCACCACCATCAAATTGGCAAAGATAACAGAAAATGGATGTGATGATTGTTGGAGGGTCTGTGGGAAGGCAGGCACACTAATAACCTGTTGATGGTGTTACAAATTGGCTCAACTTTCTTGAAAATAACTTGGAATTATTAAACTTTAAAAGTCATTAATCTATACTTTCATGACTTTGGCTTAGAGAAATCTTTCTAAGTATACACACACACCCATACACACATATATATACATATGCATACACACATATGTATATGTACACACACACATATACACATACCCCCAGAAGGTTAAAGACAGAATAATGTCATAGATACACAGATATAAATGTATACATTTATACATGTATTTAAACATTTATATCTATTTATCTATGAAATATTTCTAGTAGCACTTTTGTTGTAGCAAAGAACTTGAAGGAAAATGGATGTCTTGACTAGGAAATGGGTGAAAAAATTATTGTATATGAATGTAATGCAATATTATTATGGCATGATAAATGACAAATAGAAAGAATTCAGAAAAAACTTATAAAGATATGTATGAACTGATTTAGAATGAAGTAAACAGAAGTAGGGAAAAATTATGAAATGATCTCAGATATGTAAAGGAAAGCAAATACAAAAGATTTTAAAATGCTTTTCAATAAGTAATGAATTATGACTTCAGAAAACCAATGTTGAAACTTGGTGGTCCCTCGGTGAAGAATGTGGCAGACATTTTCAGACATGGCCAACATGCTGATTTGTTTTGCCTGATTGTATTTGTTACATTAGGAGAATTCTATCATGGTGGGGATCATTGGGAAGTGACAATACTATGAAAAATATAAAAGAACAACAGCAAATTAGTTCTTTAAAAGTATATTATATATCTATATATAGTATATTTGTACTATATATATGTATGTATATCTATATCTACCTTTCTATCTATCCATCTATCTATCCATCTATCTATCCATCTATCTATCTATCTATCTATCTATCTATCTATCTATCTATCTATCTTACTCTAGACAATAGCTAAATACTTTAAATGGCAAGCTGAAACACTGGTATTGTATCCTTGAGGCAATAGAGAGCCATGGAAGCTTATTAAGCAAGGTGGTGACATGGTTCTGTGGATCAGTAAGATATTTTGGAAGTATAAGGAAGATGAATTTTTAAAGGGAGTGGTTGGAAGCAGGGAGGTCAGTTAGGACGCTGATAATAAAGAGATAATAAAGTTCTGAACTAGGAGGAGGATACTGTATGAGTAGAGAAAAGAGAATGAGTTCAAGAGATGTTGGGGAGGTAGAATTTTTGATAGAATTGGGCAACTAATTGGATATAGAGGATGAGTCAAAGATGGTTTTTGGTAATTAAACGGGTTTAATGAAAGATGGCTGGGACCTCAAGAGAAGCAAGGAGATCTGGAGGAAGGGCAGGTCTAGGGGTTATTTTCTAGATAGTGGCTAGAGGTGAAGAAGTGAGAGATGCCCAACACAAGCTAGGATCTTGCTGTTTGAAAATCCCTTTCCTGTACATATTGCATTTTGAGGTGAATTTCAATAGTGTGAAAAATGGCTAAGAGAAATATTCTAGTTTAAACATTTGATAGGGAGTTTGATGTTTGTGGGAGGGCTGTGACAAAGAAACTTTGTTTATTAAATAAAACTGGGTGAATAAACATTTTCTCTTTCCTTAATGAAATCTTGATGGCTATTGATTACAAGGGGAGCACATGAATTGGATGTAAGGTTAATCAAATAAAGTGACCCAGAAAGCACTCAGCTTTTACTGTAGACTTCCCAAGTCAACTTCAGAACCTGCATAAGGGCTGGCCTGAGGCAAAATTGGAGCAAAGATTGTCTTTAAAACCTTTCAGGGGCTCCCACTGCTCTCAGGAATTCCTGTTTCCATTGTTAATTCCCCCAGCTCCTCTGTATCTGCCCTAAGTAGACAGGGAATATGAGAATGAAAAGTTAATAGTTCTAAATTCGTCTTCAGGGCAAGGGGGTGGCTATATGAATCATTGAATTTCTCTGTTGTGTGCTGGAGAGCTATAGGGTCAAACTCAAATAAAAATGAGACTGCTTATCTGTAAGGATCCACACAGGCTTCATGTTGCCTTAGTTTTAAAATGTAATATGATCTAGGTTTTATTGCATTTTTTGCTGATTTTTACTGATTTTGTTAAGTATTTCCCAATTATATTTTAGTCTGGTTCCCACCCACTTGGAAGTGCAGTAGGGCAGTCAGCCATGGGTTTGCCACCTCTGCTTTGGGGGGAAAGAACCCTGGATTTGGAGTAGAATATATAATCCTTGAGGACAGGAACTTTTTGCATTTTTGTCTTTTTATTCCAGATGACTCTGGAGGAGAAAGTGAGGATGGTGACTTTGCACAGCCCTCCCTCACTTAAATCCAATTCACTTGTATGTGATGGCATCACCTCCCTGATGTCATGGTCTTCTCTGAGAATGGAAGGACAAACTGCAACAACCTTGGCGTAGTGTAGGACATTCAGTAGGAGCCAAAACAGTGCTTTATTGAAGTGAAGTGAATTGAGACAAAGATCTGGGTTCATATCCTGCCTCTGTGATTGTGATCAAATTCATTTCTCTTCTCTGTCCCTTGCTGTGCAAACAAGGGTTTTAATAATAAAATTAAATTTGTGAAAAAAATCTATCCAAAGAAAGAAAGAAAGAAATATAAAATAAAATAAATCAAGTCGAGAAGGAATCGTGGCCCAGCGGCCCAAGGCCTGGACTCAGAGTCCAGAAGATTGCCTCA
This sequence comes from Gymnobelideus leadbeateri, assembly GCA_011680675.1. Classification (NCBI taxonomy): domain Eukaryota; kingdom Metazoa; phylum Chordata; class Mammalia; order Diprotodontia; family Petauridae; genus Gymnobelideus; species Gymnobelideus leadbeateri. The sequence goes on along the minus strand of WOXC01007204.1, from coordinate 747,415 downwards.
GATACTTCCTAGCTGCTTGACCCTGGACAAGTTCCTTAACTGCTCTCAGTTTCCTCATCTGTAAAATGTAGATAGCTAGTAATCAGCAGCACCTGCCTCACAGGGTGTTCAGAGGATCAAAGGAGACAATACATGGGAAACTTTCTATAAACCTTAGAGTGCTATGGAAATCTTAGTCATGGTAATAAATAAGAATAATGGAGCCTCTTCCTCCCAGGAGTTTCACAGGATCCAGGCAGTGAGTGCTATATAACAATAGCAGCTCCAGGGATCAAGAGATAGTCCTTAATTGTACCCACCAGGCAGGCACACAGCGTGGCACGTTGGGGAGCACAGGCCCTGCCGTTCATCCCCTGTGTGACTTTGGGGAAGTCTCATAACCACCCTGGCCCTCACTTTAAAACCAGTGGGATGGAATAAATGCCTTCCCTAGTCAGGAGCCAGGGCAAGAGGATTCTTCCTGCCACCCTGGCCTACATTCTGATGTCTCCACCCCAATCCTGCCACCTGTGGCTCTTAGATTGTGCCTGTTAATGTATCCAGCCTGGAAGCAGTCCATGACATTCCTTCCCTCAGTCCCTTTGCCTCTCTCTCCTTCAAGTTCCCCTTTATGTGTTGTGTTTCCTTGTTAGAACATAAGTTCCTTAAAGAAAAGAAGGGTGTTTGCTGTTTGCTTGTGGGTTTGGTTTTTTGTTTGTTTTTTTGGTTTTTTGTTTTTGTTTTTGTTTTTTTTATCCCTAGCACTACTTAGCATAGACCTTGCCACATAGTGTCTAATAATGAATCTGTCTGTCTGTGTATTTCTTACCTCTTCTACTTCAAGGCCTATGTTGCTATGTTATAAAATCTTTTTCCTTTGGGAAGAACATCTCTCTTAATGGAGAAAACTGTTAAAAATATCATAAGATCCTACCTCTGATGACTCGGGTGAGGGAAATGAAAGCCAGGAGATTGGGAGAAGTATCTCAGGCAGGAAACATCAGCAGTGGGATTTGAGCTGTGGCCCACTCACCCTAGATTCTATATTCTCTCCACTATAGCAAAGTTGCTTAATATGCCTTGATACTCCCTTGCTACCATTTCTAAGGAGAAATTGCTTTGTTCTACATTAAATCAGGTGGCTAGCTTTCATTCTTTAAAACCCAGACTCTCAATGTAGTATTCACACAGTATTTTTTTTTTTTGAGGGGGGAGGGCAGAGGGAAGGATAAGTTTCTGGAGTTGAGCTCACAACCAGGAGGCTTAAAAAAAAAAGCCCAAGCTCTACTCACAGAGTTCGGACACTGGTGCCCAAGGAGCTCACTCATTGAAGGCTTTTTCGGAGCCAAGGCTGCCCCTCCACAGCATCTTAGCTGCATTCCAGAACATGTAGCCCTTAATGAGGATTTCAGGTTAGTCTTTGAAAATGGAAAAAGACTTATCCTTTTGCTTTCCTATATTTAAGAAAAAAGAGTAAGATTTCTATTTATGAAACAAGACCCTGATAACTTAAAGGTGCAGGTAGCCCCACATAGCTCATGGGGCTTTAGATAAGATATATAAATCAGGCCTTTGTTAGGAAGGCACATAGGTCTGTGCATGATTGGAAGCTTGGCATAACAGCGGTGGAGGAAAGAGAAGATGAAATCTATCATGCCACTGCTGTAAAAGGGACAAGGTGAGATTTGAGAGAAAAAAAAAATGCTAAGGATAGTACTGAAAAGGAAGGCTTGTCAATCTTAATTATGGGCAGCTGGAACATTTGTGCTAGGGGGATTCTTGGGGAGAAAGCGGTACTTGGCATGCTCTTAAGGAGAAGCCAGGCAGGTTTAAAATTGGTAGCATTGTGGTGTGCCTTGCAGAAAGAAATCTCCCCACGTCGATCAACTGTTTTGCCCTCCTCCTCTTGTCTGTTGGGATGCTCACAGGCTTGTTTCTCAGTGCAGAGGAGGTCGGAAGAGGGGGCTGCAGATTTGTTGAACTCTTATATTTCGATGGCATTAAGAGAAGTGTTTATAGGAAAATCTGTTGGTTGCACTGATCAAGCAGTGGGACAGATGCTTGCTAATTGAGAGCTGTATTGGGTGGTGATACATTTTCTATTATGCCTTGTGATTCTGCAGCGTATGTTTTTCATCTTCCCTCTTGCTTGTTTGCCTAATAGATTGGCTTTTGTGATAATGTGGAGTTGCTGACTGACAGCTGTATTTCAAAAGTAATAGAATCTTGGCAAATCTGACTGTGGAGCCATGAAATGAAAATGACTTTTCAAATAGTTTCTTTGGAGGAAAACATGAGGAATTTTCATCCAAAAGATCTTAACTTTTTTTGTGTGTCCTGGACCCCTTTGGCAGCCAGGTGAAGACTTGGGACACCTCAGAATAATATTTGAAAATGCCTAACAAAGGGGGCGGCTAGGTGGTGCAGTGAGTAAGAGTGCAGGCCCCAGAGTCTTGAAGACCCCGGATCGGTACCAGCCTCAGAAAATTAGCACCCACACATAAATAATAACTAGCCATGTAACCTTGAGCAAGTTACTTAATCCCAATTGCTTTAAAAAAAAGAGAGAGAGAGAGAAAGAAAAAGAAAATGCATAACAAATACATAGGACCTCAAAAGAAAGGAATTATATTGAAATAGTTATCTAGTTATCAAGGTGCTTAATTAACTAGTTCTTGGACACTAGGTCCATTCAGTTGTCTCCAGACATTGAAGCGTCATTTTTTTAAAGTGAAGAAAACATGCAAAAGACAGGTGTCTCCTCTCTCAGTGATGGTTTTAAGTGATCTTAGAGGGAGCTATGTATTGAAGTAAACTCCTAAGGTCTCTTCCAGGATTAGAATAGTATGGAGCATGATGCTTTTCTCAAGCAAGAAAAAAAAATATCAGGGCAAGGTTTGGAAAGCGAGAGACCTTATTTTGATTGAACTAATTCCCCCAAATGAGCCGTACCTACTAATTATCCTCAGTATTAATGTTAGGGCATCTCTTCTTAGGCCACGGACCCAATTAGGCATATTGTTCAAAATCACTGTGATTTTAACGAAACAAAGGTCTATCTTTTTTATGATCAGTATTGCTATTTTTCTTTTAAACTGAGTCATGAAATACTGTGACCTCTGGAGAATTAAAGTTGTGAGTCCCCCAAAGGGCCATAGAAAGATTACTTGGTAGTATGAGTAGATTACAACATCTTACCAAGAATTCTTCCCAAGAGGTAGTGTAAACAGGGATGTGCTGATAAATGTTTAACAACTGGCTCTCAAGGAAAAAGGGTTGAAAGAGCTCATGTTAGACACACTCATAAGTTTGATCTGCATTATAAATATTCTCTCCATCACTTTCTTAAGTCCAGACAATCGACATAACAATAAATCAAGCCCTAGTTTGTGTCATTTGCCAGTTCTGGAGGTGTGAGTGCTCACACTGAAATCAGTTCTCATTGGATCCAGCACATCCCTGGCTGGAAGGGATATCATTAGAGAGATATACGACTAGAAAATGAGGTGGGCTGGTTACTGAGCCCAAGTGAGGGATCACTAATGGGGGCACATTTGGTCATTGATTGCCTTTAGATTAAGGTCTTCAGCTCATTGAGGGTGGCACCACTGGGCAAGGCTTTCATGATGGGATTAACAAGGACTGCCTGGGCTAAAAAGGTGTAGAAGATTAACATTGGGTGCCATTGAGGAGGTTACAGATCCATTCAATTATCAATGTATGTTTAGGCCTCCATTCTTCAAATTGTGGTGCATTGATTCTTAAATTGACAGTTAATTTCCCTGAGAATCAAAGCAGTTGTTATTTTTCTTTGGATGTTTTAGCAGACCGATCTGACATTTGTTGAGCCTCAAAAAGGGAATATTTATACTTCTATTTGCCTTCCTTCTTTGCTGCTGAGGCCTGTGTAGGTGGGGGAATGTGTATCAGGCAGAGTTGATCAGGACTTCTCAGAGGAGTTGCTTAACCTTCCTCAGCCCAGTTAACATAATCACAGAAAGGGAAAAGGCAAGAGACAAGGTGTTGATTCCTTAAGTGACGGGTGAAGAAGGGTTTTCACTGTGTTAACCCTGAATGAAATAAATGCTTTTCTTGCTAGACATGGAGGGCAGTTTGCCATTGACTAGAGGAAGATTGATTATGACCTCTAAAAAGTCAGTTGCAGACAGTAGAGGCAGGAGACATCTGTGAGGTATGCATGACCTCTGAGGACAGGGACCCTGACTGAGCTCATGAAGGTACTTCCTTCTCAGCCCTCTTCTTGAGCCTCTACCACAGAACAGCTGAGGGAGGGGGTGGGGTCTTTTCCTTTCTCACCCATAGGTCAGTCTCTGGAGTGTGACCACTGGCAGCAGAAGACAACCAAATATGGATTGAACTGGCAGCTGGGAGGGAGGTAGATCCAGGCCTAGCAGACATAGCTAGGCGCCTTGCACATTAGAGATACTGTGCCCAAGGAGGAAGATCCCACAAGAAGAGAAAGGGTCTGCAGTTCTGGAACTGAGTTCTCCTTAAATTGGGTTCTCCACACTAGAATATTCTCTGTCTGCCCTCTCTTCTCAATGGTCCTGTAGGAGAATGTGCCCTATGTTTGTGGGCTGAAATATTTGGTATATACACTTCTTACTCATGCCAGCTTAGCAAGTACCTTTGCTTAGAGCTACGTCTACTGGCTGTGCATGGTGAAAGCTCATGAACTATATAGATTTAGGTGTATGGACTCACGGGGTACCTTTAACCAAGGAAAAGTTACCCCCTTGGAGCTCAACATGTAACCTGTGATTCTGAATTTTCAAGATATCCCCAGAGGATATGATGCTACTGTTAACATCCCCCCTCAAAAAAAAAATGAAAACAGAACTCAACATGTCACTTGTTTTAGTCTGAACTTGTTACACAGTAGCCATTATTTTGATTTTTTTATTAATTTACTGCTATAATTATATTAATAACAATAGTAACTAATCTGAGGGACTTCTAGTATGGAAACTGACAAATATTGATGAATAGCAGTTCTTGGGAAATTAAAGACTTTTCCACTGGCTCCAAAAGTTTCAAATCTTTCCCATAAAACCTTTCCCATTTTACTAACTCAAAGTCACTATAAACACATGAAATTACATCAAGCCCATTCTTCAAGGAAACTCCAAATTACATAACATATTTGAGAAATTTTCCCAACAAACAAGCTAAAATAGGCTGCCTCTGGAGGTGGCAGATTCTATATGGTGAGGGATCTTCTTCCAGCAAGTAGGGATGACCACTTAGTCTGTACATCAAGAGAGAACTCTTTGTCAAGTCTGGGTGGGGCTGGAACAGCTGGGGCCAAATTCACATAGAGATGGGAGATACTGATGCCTTTATAAAAATGTTCCCTGCAGACTGACTTTGTTAGTTTAAAATGTCACGTCTTCTATGTTTTACTGCATTTTCATTTATTTTGTTAAATACTTCCCAATTATATTTTAATCTGGTTGGCTCAAGAGTGCTATAGGCTATGTATTTGACATCTCCTGACCAGAAGGCCACTGAACATCTGATACCATAAGTCATAGTATACAGGTGTATATGATATAATATAATATTTTTTGTCAACTGGGACATGGACCATTGGGGAACATTCATAGCAAGCCCAGAGTCATGCCCTGGAGCAGGAGTTCTCAACCTGTAGTCCATGAGCATATTCTTTTAATATCTTGATAATTGTATCTAATATAATTGGCTTCCTTTGTAGTCCTACATATTTAACTTTATATACCTAAAATTATTCTAAGAAGGATTCCCTAGGTTTCAGCAGATGGCCAAAGGGCTCAATGATACAAACATAAAAGATTCAGAACCCTGCCCCAGATGTTAGTCATAGGCTGATAGATTTGGAGCTGGGTCAGTTTCTTAATTTAATAGATAAGACGACTGGGGGTTGGAGAAATTAAGTGATTTTTGCCTCAGGTCACATAAGTACTAAGTGAAAAGCAGGATTTGAACCCAAGTCCTTTTACTCCAAAGCCAGTGTCTTGCCTCTTATTTCCCAATCATGTCATTGATATATTATAAGAGCCTATGATAATATCCAAAGTTGGTTGGCCAAAGGACTTAGGCACAAACGCAGAGGTCAGCTATGGAACTAACTCCCTTCTCTAAGGAATATCAACATGGAACCAATTAATATTAGGAGGGCTTTGTTTGTCCAAGAAACAAAACTACCCACTTCCACCCATTGTCCGTAGCTATTCACATGTATTTATCTCCCCTTTTCACCTTGTTTAATATGTGATATGTAGAGATCTTTGCTATGATGTTTTCAAGGGTGCTTTGTTTGTTTGCAGCTTCCTTGCATGGTTGATTCATATTTAGTACTTCTAGCCAGCCATTGTACTTTGCCTTTAAGATAAAAATCAATAAAGAGAAAGTTGCAAAAGAAACAGACTAATCTTTTCACATTCCCCACAAACACACAAAATGGCCTAATCTTGACTTATCTGAGTCTTCTTTCTGGAAAGTTCAATTAACTGGGCTTTTTGCCTTTTTTCAAGCTTATAGAAGCTACAGCAAGAAAGTGTATGCCCACCCTGAAGCCTTGGGGAGCTGCTATGATTACTGCATGACCCTGGCCCCTGCAAACCCTGATTATTCTGGGTGATACTGAGATCACTACGTGGTCCTTTATAAACAAATGCAAGCAACAACTTTGGTGGAAAGTACTGGTGCCGTGGGCTGCTCAGCGTCCAGCATTTAGCATGATTCGGAGATGTGAATAAGAAACGACCAGGCCATGTGGGTAGCTCAAGGAAGAACCATGAACTCCATTTATTGATACTCCTGGAAAGGTTTTTATAGAGCAAAGAGAAAAAGGATGGGAAGGAAGAGGAATCATTATCTTAGTCTGTTGTATCCTGGAAGTAGCATGGTAATAAGGCCTATTGTTTCCTAGGTGCCATAGAGTCTTGGGCAGTTATCTCTTTCCTCAGTCAGTTACATCTGAAAGGATGCTCTTGAGAGCTGGCCTCAAAGCCTAATGGCCATCATCAAGAACATCTGCATAAGAACCAACTTCCTGCAAATGTTTTGGACAACTAGAGTTTTGGGGCAGAGCCTCTTAGCCTCAGAACTCAAATACCATCCTTTTAAGTGTAACCCATATCAAAAGAACTCCGGAGCTGACTTAGTGAAAAGTCACATCTCGAAGAAGTCTTTGTTGTTCAGGTCCACTGATATCAGGGTAATTATCTGAAGTCCTGGCTCAGGCCTCTTTGGCTCATCACAGACTGGCACTTCTTAATCATCCCCATTCAGGGAAACATGTCCATTAGAGGCCAGTAGATAATATTCTCCTTACATCACCATGACCTTCTTCCTCTCAGGGTCCAGTGTCAGAGCTATAGATAAGTAGGCAAAGAAATCAATTGAGTCCATTTTTTTGCCCCCTCCCCTCCCCCTTAAAAGTGGTGAAAGGCCTTGAGTTCATGTCACATTTTGAATGGTGGAAGTTACTGGTTAGCCTGAAGAGAACACTCAAGGGGTAGCCTTCAAATGCAGTCTTCTTATTAATGGTTTTCCACACCTTGGGAAGTTGAGCCCAGGACATGACTTTTAGGCAGAATAGGACTGGCCACCCTGGTCTAGTCTGGCCAATGTCACAGGTGGAAGAGGTGACAAAGAGATTATTGGTTGGGGTGGGGAGCAGCCTGACCTCTGGAAGTTTGCAGTTTCCCACAAGCTTTGCTATTGGGCAAACAGCACAAATACCTTCTTTCATATAGAACACTTTTGTAGTAGTAGAAATGTCTTTCTGTTGTAGGGACTTTGTTAGTATAATATACTTGTGGCGCTAGAAAGGACTTTGGAGGTCATCTAGTCCAACCATCCCATGTTGTAAAGGGAATTCTTGGTTCAGGTCCCTTCCCACTCTGAGGTTCTGGGATTCTCTGCTTCAGTGATTTGAAAAATCAAGTATTTGTTGATTGTGATTGATATGCATCCTTGTTGGTTATGTAGATCTAAACAGATAAGGATTTTTGACCAGAAAGGAGGAAGGTAAGAAATAGTTTGAAAGGAGTGTCAGGGTGGGGTAGGGAGGAGTATAGCAGTTAAGAGCAAACCCAACTGGCCAGTAGCTCCTGTTCTCTAAATACCAAGATGGCCATTTCTTCCTTGTCCATCCTTACATCTAAAACAACCCTTTATAGCTAATTTTCTGCTTTCCAAACTTCTCGAAATTTCCCCTGGTGATTCTGTTAGGATGGCAGACATCTATGCAATGGATCTGACAATTGGGAAAACCTCACATTGTGTGTGGACAGGAGGTTTTTAAAATATGAGTTTTCTAAACTGAACCAAGTGTAATTATAATGACTAAACTAGACCTTGAGGAAAAGATCAGAAGATGTCCTTCCTTCCCTTCTTTGAAGAGATGGGAGACTATGAGTATGGAACACTGCATACGATACTGTCAGACTTTTTGGATGTGTTGGTTACATTGGCTAAAGTGGGCTTTATTCTTTTTCTTTCAAAAATCTTTGTCATGATGAGTATCTTGGGGGGTAGAAGAGGAGTAAGGGTTTTTTGGTTTTTTTAATGAACAAACAAAAGATACCCTATAGAAATTAACTTTTTTTAAAAAAATATGAGATAGCCCTTGGGTTTGCTCCCATGGAGCAAATGGAACAAGAACAATGAAATTAAGCTGGTGAACCAGAGTCCCCTAATCATCAGGACTTGGTCCAGGTCCAAGGCCACTGTGTTTTTAAATATTTTGATAACTTTGCCTTGAGATAATGTGTTTCCTTTGTAATTCTCTGCTTTATTTTGTTCATTTAAAAACAGTATTCTGAGAATAAACTTCACCAGACTGCCAGCATGTGCGTGAGTACACGTACACACACACACACACACACACACACACACACACACACACACACACAGAGTTCAGGACTGAATTAAGCTTTTGAGAAAACTTTCTACCTTCTCTTCTAAACTCAGAGGAAGAAAAAAGGCTCTGTGCCCTGATCACTTGTACTTCTAGGAAATCTCTGATTTCTTCATTTATCAAAAACATAGCATTGAACAGAACCCATGGATCCTCAAATGAAAAATAACTGCTGTGAATCAGTGAAAATGACATGACTTGAGCATGTCTCTGCCTGTTGAAGGCTGCTCACTGAGAGCCTCTGTTCTCCCAAGTCCTTTTGCTTTCTGTCTCGGGAATCTCAGTTGGGAGACTGCTGCCTCCTGCACTTACTGCTTGGTTCCCTCTGCTCTTGGGACTAAGTCCTGCATTTGGGATAGCCTTTCTTCTATCCATGTTGCTGGCTTTCCTGCCAAGTGCTCTGAGACATTCCCCTGACTGATTTCTGATTTTATGTGTCTCTGCCGATTGAGAATTTCTAATTCTGACTCTGAATCTTTTAGCTTTTCAAAAGAATCTTGCTTCATGTTGTAGATTGAGGCTTAGTTATATGAATGATATTACCTGCTACTGGAAAACGGCATGGTCATTTTCTAGACAGCAAAATATGCCTCTCTTTCTCAACAATTCACCTTCCCTGAAAAACTATTTGCAAATCCTGGAAAAATACAGTTCCCTAAAGAATCAAAATTGAGGATCTTCCAAAGGTTAACATATGTTGGGTTTAAACAGGCTCTAGTCTCCATCATGGTTACAATGGACCACTCAAAGGGCTGAGGGTTAAGATATGTACTTTCTTTAATAAAAACAAACAAACATATTCAGTAATGCCCAGGGAAAAGCTACCCACAAAGTCTTCGAGGAAGCTCTTTGGGCTCTCAAGAGCTCTGTACCAGAGTCTTAGAGCTACCATTATGTGGTCCTTGTCCAAAGGGCCCCATCTGAGTCCCAGGTTAATCCACCTGGAGAGACTTAATTCAAACTGCCCCCAGTCTGCTCCACACGAGTACTTTGGTTCACAACAGCTCTGGTTGGTGGTTTAGGAATGTGAGGGGTTAACTCCAGCTTTCCCCACTCTTTCTAGGGCCCTAAACTTCAAGATCTTGTTACCAACAATAACTACTGTGATAAGTGCCCAAGATATGGTAGGCCATCATGAAGGGAAGCAGGGAATAATAGGTGACCAGTTTACATCCACATGCTGGGAAGGTACCCACAGAATGTTAAAAGACTTAAAAGGGGTTCTTAAGATTGTCATGTGTTATTGACCCCTTTGGAAGTTTGGTGAAGTGCATGGACCCCTTTGCTCAGCTTTCCATACCCATCCTCTGTTTAAAGAGGAAATGTTGTATATGGTAGAATACATATGGGGTCTAAAGAAAGCACCAGAGTGCAAATTCCAGATCTGCACATTTATTATATGTTTGAGGGTGAGCAAGATGAGGTGGTGTAATGGGAAAAGCCTTGGCTCTGGAATCAGTGACCTGGTCTCTGAGCCTCTGTGCCCTCACCTATAAAAGCCCACATGACCTTGAGGTTCCTTCTACCTTGAAATCTTTGATTCTGCACCTCACTATGTCCATGTCTCTGACTATTTGCAGGAAAGGACTTTATCTCTGTTTCTCTTTTTCTTTTTACGGATGTGCTCTCCAATGGCTGCCTTCACGGTGGAAAGGGAACAAATCAGTGATCGACCCTCATCCACTCACCCCATCTTGATTTTGTTCTGTGCATAGGGATACTCATTTTAGTCAGGTGAAATCAGATTAAAAGGAACAGCAAAAGCAGTAGCCTAGATGGAGGGAGGAGGAAGTCACCAAAGAGTAATACAAGGAATTGGAATTGGAGTCCTATTACTTCTTAGGGATGGCAGGGGAGAGTCAACATAATTAGCATTTATTAGGTGCCTAGTGTGGGCAAGACATTGTGCTAGAAATATAAAGATGGAAACAAAACAAATATCTCTTCCCTTAAGGATTTTGTCATCTACTTAGATCTTGGATTTATAGGGGGCTCAGACTCTTTTAGTAACATTTTTGGAAAGAATATCTGTTCCTCCCCTACCAACTGCCACTATTCCTAGGCAGCAGGGTGGTCCAGTGGGCAGAGAACTGCATCTGGAGTCAGAAAGACCTGATTTCAAAAACCTTCCTTAAAATGGGGTGGAGCTGTCTCAGTTTTCTCAACTAGAAAATGGGGATAATAGTACCTACCTTTAAGACTGTTGTGAGGTTCACAATGCCTGGCATATAGGAGGTACAGCCTTTCCCCTAGGAAAGAAGGATGAAAGGAAGGAAACAAGCATTTATATTTCCTAGTTACTGCCTCATTCCCAATGAGCTATAAAAATTTGGAACCAAAGCCATTGCCCAATTCACTGTGAACTAAGGACGACTGATCTATCTACCCTGATCAGCCATGTTGACTTTTAAAATCAATTCCAATGTCCCAGTTCTGTGATTAAATGAGTAAGGAAATATGAGCAAGTAACATGACTTCCCTTGGTTCTGACGTGATGGAGTGGGGGGACTAGGTGGTCTTTGAAGTTGAATCCATCTCTGTGTCTGTGATCCTGACGTGATGGTAGCCATGCTCTAGTTCCAAGCTTCTCTATGGGAGGCTGTGGCCACAAACATCACCCACTGCTGCTGACCCTCTCAGAGCTCAGTGGGATATTAGCACTAGGAGATTCATTCATTTAACAAGCATGCTATGCCAGACACTGGAGATACAAGGACAAAAGTGAATCAGCCCCTGCTCCCAGAGTGCTTCTGTTCTTTTGGGGAAGGTAGCCAATTCTCCTTAAGGAAGGACAGAACCTTAGAATTGGGTGATCTGGTCCAACGTCCAACCCAGCATCCAACCCATCCGTACCATTTTAGACCATTGGTTATCTAATTCACTTCAATTCAATTGATAAAAAGCCCCAAATGAAGCATTGTCTGTCCTCAAGGAACTTACATTCCATTGGATATAAATAATGTATATAAAAATTAAACACAAAGTATAGACAAAATTACTTGTGGATGGAGGAGTAGAAACTTGGGTGGGAGTAGGGGGATCAGGAGGTGGTTGGTACTCAACAGGGATTCTAGGAATTTCAAGGAAGGAGGAAATGTGTGGTGGGGTGTACAAAGCCATGGAAGATGGGAATGGGAGATGTTGTATGCAACCAGCATTCCAGTTTGGCTAGTGTTTAGAGTTCTTGAAGGAAAATAATGGGCAGTAGACCTGGAAAGGTGGTATGGATACAAATTATGGAGATTCTCATAAAATTTTAGGACTGGAAAGAGTCTTTGCTGTTTCTCTTTCTCACTTTTCAGATAAAGATACTGAGTCCCAGGGAAGTTAAAGTACTTGGATCACATTCATTTGTGGGAGGGCTAGGACTAAAATCTAGGTTTCCTCTCTCAAGTTTAGATTCCTTTCTGGTACTGCAAAGGGCTGATGGAATGGAGTTAGTTTTATTGCTTCATCTCCCTGCCCCCAGAAGTAGCTCTGGGTTAGTTTCCCAAATTTAAACTCTCTGAATAATATTTGATTTTCTGATGGATGTAATGTCATGAATGGGAAGTGGTAAGGAAGACCTTGGGGGGTCACCCAGTCCAATCAAATGAGAAAACTCCAACTTCAAGAGAGTGAATGACTTACCCAAAGTTACCCAGGTAATAAGTAGCAGAGTTGAGATGTGAACTCAGGTCCACTGACTCTAAATCTGACACTTTCCCCTCTTCCCAGGGCCTTTGAAGGTCTGCTTTCTTCTTTTAGAGAAGTGTTGCTAGGCACATAGACTATCCAACTATCAAAAAAGCCTCACCCGAGAATTTCAACAAAGGACCCTTAAAATTTCAGGGAGAAGTATTAATGGATTATTTTGTTAGGAATGGAAAAAATATTCTTAGAGTGGAAATTTTCCTCTGGTTACCTGGCAGAAAAGCAGTGACTTTAATTGCATTCCCTTGTTTCACAGGAAAGAATGAAACCCAGTGGGGGCCTTTCTAATTGCTTTTGGGAAAAGCCTGAGGAGGGATCAGAATACAGCTCCTCCTGTTAACTGGTTGGAGGAGTGAGGCAGGTAACCTCTCTGCTCTCTCTTCCTGTCCTGTGTGATGGAGGCATGTTGATGCACTCTAAGAAACCTCATTAGGGAGCCCTGGGATGCCAGGCTTCCTGGCACTTCTGTTAGGTGAAAAATAAAGTCCCCACTCGATTTTGGAGAGCATGCCAGACCTTTCTTTTGTAGATAGGGAAAGGGGGCTGCCATTTGAGTGAAGTGGTTGCAGGAGGCCTAGAGATTCATTTAGGGATGACTTTCATGGGCTGACAATTAGGACCTGCCCTCTGCAGATAAGTATGGCTTCAGGGGCAAGGGAGAGCCAAGTTGGTACCAATAATTTAGTTATTTCCAAATAACTGAGATGAGTAAAATCTTACGGCTATATTGAAAAACCAATGTTTAAAAAAAAAAAGGCAACATAGAAAAGAAAACCAGAATCCCCGTGTTGCCTTCCCATAAATCTCATGTCGGGACATAAATGTTGGGCCAAAGGAGAACATAAAACCTGAAGTGGAGAAGAATGCCATTTGGGGTGAAGGCACAGGGTTCAAAGGCCCAACCTTTGTGCTCTGTTTGAATTTCAGATGAGATCAAAACAGCAGCCTTCTCTGCTGCAGTACAAAACCATACAGTGCTTTTTGTGAAAAGCAATTTATTTTAGATCATGGCGCAGCAGCTGTCATTTAAACGGCTTGGAATTGTAATTGAACTCAGAACCAACCTCTCTCCCAACACTGGGCTCAGTAATAAGTTTACTCAAGCTCGTTCTAAATAATGTCCCTGCCCGGCCTCAAAGAACTAAGGCTTGAGAGGAGGCCCTGAAACCCTGAGTGGCTCCTCTCCTGGCAGCCCTTCTAAGCAGTGGCCCATACAAAGGGAGAGAGGGAAGCATTTGGAATGGGCCTGAGCTGTGCTTTTTTGGGGTGTTCTTCTGAAAAAATAGCTAGGAGGCAGCAATCAGGAAGAAATGAGATAACTACAATTAGCAGTAGAGAACTTTGTTTTCAGCTGTCACACTCTTTCTGTCTCATAAAAAGGAACATATCCAAATTGAAGTAGAAAAAAAATTCCCCAGTGTTGGAGTAGCTTTGGTTTAATGAAGCTGGAGATGAGTCATTGAGCCAGAGGAGTTGCTCAGGCAATGTGCCTAGGGCTTTGACCCAGGGTGAGAAGTTTTAGAGGACATTGACAGCACCGTCCTTCCACCAGTGGACATCCCATGCAAGTTACACAAATTATTTACCTTGATATCTATCAAAATGATGTTTGATTGAGAGTGATGAAGGGAGGCTGTGTCCCTAGTGAAAGTTAGAGAAAGCCAGTGAAGCCTAAGTGGTCCATAATTATCAAGAGTGGGATTTGAACTCAGGTCCTCTGACTGGCGAGAGTGTTTTTCCCATCATACCCCACTGTCTCCCTTACTTCCAGCCTCTTTTTTCTTTCCTTCTTGATAAATCATATAGGAATTCATTATAAATTTTTGTTTGTTTTTCTGGTGCAGTTGAAATGCTTTTATCTAAGAGTCTTCTACCTGGTTGTCCAGTAGATGGCTCCCACTGTCATCCTCACTTTTTTCCCCCCTACTCTTCGATGCTTCCTCTTCTCCTAGCTTGTTCCCTGCTGCCTAAAAACATACCTGTCACCCCAGTCCTAAAAAAAACAAAAACAAAAAAACAAAAACACACACATCCTTCCGAGATCCTACCATACCCAACAGCTCCCATCCTGCATCTCTCCTTTCCTGTTCTTCCAGATTCCTTGAAAAAACCATCTGTAGTTGTAATTTCCACGACTTGGCTTCTGATCTCATTATTCAACTGAAACAACTTTCTCTAATATGGTGACTGCCAGATTTAGTGATTGTTTTCTCCCTAAATTTTCCCCTCTTCTGAGCATCCCTGTTATTGTCAAGGGCACCCACTGTTCTACTAGACACCCAGTCTTACAATCTCACTTTCACCCCCACATATCCAATAAGTTGCCCATTTCTACCTCCAAAACATCTTTTGTATCATCCCCTTCTTTCCATTGTTTCTGTCCCTCGTTACCCCTTATCTGGCCTATTGTGGCAGCCTGCTGGGTGGTCCATGCCCACTCCACTCCAGCCTTCACACAGTTGCCAAAGGGGTTTTCCAGAAACACAAGTGGGACCACTTCATCCCCTGATCAATAAATCCTGTTTCTTCCTATTGCCCCCTCTCTTTGTCATTTAAAGTTATTCACAGCCTGTCCCCTTCCTACCTTTCTTTCCTTTTGATGTTTTAGTTCCCTCTCTGCCTTCTACAAGCCAGGCTTGTTGTTCTATTTGCTGCTGTTCCTCAAGTCTGATACCCAATATTCTGTCTCTAAATCTTTGCACTGGCCATTCCTCATTCCTGCAATGCTCTCTCTTCCAACCCCTAATTTTTAATATCCTTTGATTCCTTCTTTTTTTTTTTGCTTTTTGCAGGGGGAAAGGCAGGATAATTGGGGTTAAGTGATTTGCCCAAGGTCACACGGTTAGTAAATGTTTGTGTCTGAGGCCGGATTTGAACTCAGGTCCTCCTGATTCCAAGGCCATTGCTCTATTTATTCACTGTGCCACCTAGCCTCCCCGATGGATTCCTTTAGGATGTAGTTAAATCCCAGCCTCCTTCAAGGGTCCTTTCTTGGTATGCATTGTTGTTGGTGCCATTCCCTGTAGGATTACCTTCCATCTACTCTGGATTAACCTTGCACGTTCTGATTTATTTTTACATACATTTTTTATATTTTCAATATAAATTCTACACATACACGAATGCGTGTATGGGTAGTAAATACCCAAATTAACAGTAAAGGACGTATGAAGAAAGATGCTATCTGCATCTAGAGAAAAAAAAAACTGATCAATAGAAGTATGTATAGAATAATTTTACATGTGTATACCTATTTTAGCCTAATGGTGGCTGTCTTGAGGTTGGGGGCAGGGAAGAGAAAAAGGAAAAAAAAAGATTTACAAAGTAATTTGATTATATATTTAAAAGAAAATGCAAGTTGTACTGATCTGCAGTTTCATATACAATCATCTTTTTTATCATACTGTTATGGAAATGTCTATTTTATTCCATAAACTAAAAATAAAATAAAAAGTTAAAATATAAGTATGTACATTCATATATTGTATGTTTATATATGTATTTGTATATGCATGTATTATGTATGTATGTACATGCATATACATATGTACATATATGTACACATACATATAAATATATAGTCTAATCTCTTATTCCAATGTAAGCTTCTTGAGGTCCAGGAATGCTTCTGTTTTCCTTTGTATTCTCGTTACTTAGCACAATGGTAAGTGCCAAGCAATTCCAAGTGTTTGATAAATGACTTTGGATTGACTAACTGAGCTGTGGGCCCTGTCTCTGCCTAGTCAGTCAGTCAGTCAGCATTGATTAAGTATTTACTATCAGCCAGGCACTGTGCTGTAGATGTTGAGGCTACACAGAAAGGCAAAAACATGGTCCCACCACCCAGGGATCCACACAACCATCCTCCCTGGCCTTTCCCTGCTTTGAGATGTCCAGGGCAAAGTCCTGCAGGCTCTGGCTGTTGTCGATAACAAGATCAGAGCCCTAGCCTGACTCTGTGACGACCAGAAACGTGCACATCTTTGCCTTCACTCGGTTTCTTTCTTTCTTTCTTTCTTTCTTTCTTTCTTTCTTTCTTTCTTTCTTTCTTTCTTTCTCTCTCTCTCTCTCTCTCTCTCTCTCTCTCTCTCTTTCTTTCTTTCTTTCTTTTTCTTCTTTTTTCCATTTCTAGTGTATGGGAAAGTCAGCAAACAGCTGAGATCAGTGTGTTTGCGGTATTAAATGTAGCAGAAGTATTTTGTTTTTCTGTGCCCTTAGTGGGAGTTATAGCCCTAACCTCTCAAGAGAAGCTGTCATTGTTTCCGCCCGCCGGGGAGGATTTGTATTGTCTAAAGAGACCAAGCTAGCATCTCTTCCCACCCACAATGCCTCACCAGGGAAAGAGTGGCCCAGGTCCCTTATTAAGCTCACTACCTTTCCCAACCTCTCTGGGTTTGCCTTTCAGAGGCAGCAGGCTCTTCTTTAAAGAATATTGTATCAGGGTATAAAGCCAGCTCCAAAGGACTCAGGATGAAGGGGGCTGCCCACATCCAGAGAAGGATTTATGGGGTCTGGTTGCAGATTGAAGCAAACTACTTGCTCTCTTTCGTGTCTTGTTTTCTTCCTTCTTTCTCGTTCATTCCATTGGTTATAATCCTTCTTTATAACTTGACTCATGTTATAGGATTGCATGCTGCCATGGCAGGGGAAGCGGGAGAGAAAATTTGGAACTCAAAAGTTTGTGGAACTGAATGTTGTAAAACTAAAAGTAAATTAATTAATTAATTAAAATTTTAAAAATAAATTGTATCATAATTGAAACCTAGCTTTCTCTTTCTGGAGATCAGAGCTGGAGGGGACTTGAAAGGTCATGGAGTCTACACTTCTCATCTTCGCCTAAACCAACCACATTGGTGAGGTGATTTGCCAAGTGACACAGTTAGTAAAAAGCCACAGCCAGGGGTCACTCTCGAGTCTCCTCCTCCTCTTTCACCTGTCTACTTTGGGACTTCTCAGACTGATTTCTCTCCACCAAGTCCCAGGAGGCTCATTATAGGGATAACTTCATCACCATCACTACCCTCTGTCCATCTCACGAGGCTGAAGCTGTGAGCTCCAGCCTCCATTTAAGGAGAGACCTCAGCTGAGACACAGCCTCATTTCTTACCTGGATGTGCTGGTTGGGAACTTCTCTGGATGACTTCTCTCCCCTCCCCGTTACTTTTCAGCTTTTTTCAATATATTATCTTCCCCTATTAATTAGCAACTGGAGACTTTTTCCCCCCTATATTTGTATCTACAGTGATTAGCACATTGCCTGGCCAATAGTAGACACTTAATAAATGTTGATTGATTGATTGATTCTCTTAAGTCAATACATTTTTCCTCACGTTTCCTTGTTTCTGACCCTAAACCCTATAATCCCTTCATCAAATCCACCAAGCCTAATGGGCAGAGGTGAAGCAAAATGGCGGGCATCATTCTTAAGCTCAGGAAAGGGATTCTACAGAGACTAAGACTGCATTGGTTAGCCCTGTGAGAGAAATGGGCTACATAGGGAAATCTCCCATGGACTTAGACACAGCCAGATCTTCAATTCAGACACTAGGGCTACACTCCATCTTCTATCATAGAAGGAGAGTGAGGGACAGGGACTATTCCTGTTTGCCCAGCATCCAACACAGTTCTTTCACATAGTAAGTGCTTACATTCTGGTCCATTTTATTGATTGGATGATCACATAGCATATGTAATTGAATCTAGGTGATCTCTTAATGTGAACTTCAGACTAGGCAATGGCCTGCTTTGGATTCCTTAAAAATGGACAGGTTAAAGTCAATTAATATGCATTTATTAAGCACTTACTCTGTGCTTCATATTCCAGGTCCTGTGCTAAGTGTTGAGCATACATTTTTTTTTCTTTTTAAAGCCAGTCTCTGCCCAAAGAGCTTACAATCTAATGGGAGGAGCCAACATGTATGTGCATTATACAAAATAGATAGAAAATATACACAGACTGATGGGGGTGAGGTGGGAAACAGAAACACAGAGTGTCAGAGGTAAGGTATGGATGGACACGGGTCTTTCTGGCTCCAGGGTCAGCTCTATTGAGTACAAAATCCAATCATTCAAGCAGCTGAGCCTGGGGAACAGGGGAAGTTTAATGTAGAAGGTGAGGGGAGAGCTGAGGGTTCTAAGAATGGATATGAAGGGGGAGTGTACGGCAGTCATGAGACACAGTATGAAGACAAGGAGATGGGAGATGGTGTCCTTTATGGTTAACAGTAAGAAGAATAATTTGGCTGAGACATAGTTGGAAGAGAGAAAATGTCATATTCTCTACCCTGCCTCCCCTCCCTCTTTTGCTTTCTTCTTTCTTTTCCTTCCTTCCTCTTTTTCTTTTTCTCTTTCTTCCCTTTCCTTCCTTCTCCCTCCTATCTGCCTGTCTTTCTGCATCTTTCTTTCTTTCTCCCTCCCTCTCCCTTCTTCCTCCTTCCTTCTGTCTCTACCTGTCTCTCTCCTCCCCTATTTCTACTTCTTTCTCTCTTCCTTTTCCCCCTTTCTTTTTTTAAAAAGCTCATCCAACCTCACTAGAAAATATTTTGCTTGAGAGAATACTGCACATTCCCTGCCAAGACCCAATAAAATAAGTATATCCTATCAACTTTCCTCCTTCCTGCTTCCCACTAAAATTTCCATTTTATCTCCACCAATGGCCTGCACCCAGCAGATTAATGTCACTGCAGGACTTGGGATGGTTTCTGTTAGGATGTCAAGGTCAATTGCTTCCTCAGTGTATCTCTTCTCCTCCAGGATTGCCTTTTAGCTTGATCTTTCCTCTTTGTTCTTTGTTCCTACCTGAAGGTGTCCTTGTGCTTTCAGCCCCTAGAGATCTGGAAGACTCCTGGCAGCTGCGTCAGGTGTTTAGAGGAGAGTTGGCCTTTTGGCCCCAACACAGAAGCCATGCATGCACAATAGGCTTTTCAGATCTTCCTTCCTCTGACAAATTGAGTGAACTGTTGCAAAATAGTATTCCTTATACCCATTTGGGCACATATAAGCTTAGTGACCTTGTAAAAGTCACCTCACTTTTCTAAGACTCAGTTTCCATATTTTTCAAGTGAGGGGGTTGGGTTAGATGAACACCTTGGGGAAATTGACTCCAGTACTGCTGATTAAAGTCTTCTCTCTCTCTCTCTCTCTCTCTCTCTCTCTCTCTCTCTCTCTCTCTCTCTCTCTCTCCCTCTCTCCCTTCTTTCCTTCTTCCCTTCTTCCCTCCTCCTTCTCCTTCTTCTCCCTTCTTCCCCTCTCTGCCTCTTTCTTTTCCCCTCTCTTCCCTCCTACTTCTCTTCCTCTCCTCCCCCTTCTCTGTCTCCCTCTCCAGGGAGATTTTAAACTCCATCCTCCAGTTAATATCCCATGACAGCTTCTTGTCTTCCCAAACTGGAAAAGAAATTGCAGTCCCTAAGGTTTTACCTAACTTGTGCCCCCCCCACTCCCTCCCCCTTTCAAGGACACCAGTCCAAGTCTTGCCTATTAAAAAAGAATCTTGGATCTGGAAGGGACCTTAGAGGCCATCTGGTTCTCCCATTTTACAGATGAGAAAACTGAGGACCAGCAAAGTCAAGTGTCTTGTCCACTGTCACACAGCTAAGAAGTACCTGAGATGGGGCTGGACCCCATGGCTTCCTGTCTCCTAGTACTCACTCACCCCACCAGCTCCCGATGCCCTCTCTCTGGGTAGGGTTCTGTTGCAAGACAGGCAGGGCCAGGCAGCAGTGGTCAGGAGAAAATTGGATTGTATCAGATCAAAGACATTTTCCAGTTGCTGACTGAGCGTGGGAGAGTCACAGATGCTCCTGCCTTTTAAGAATGAAATCCAGCCTCCTGATTACTCATTTACTCACTGCTATGATACGATCCCAAATATACAAAGGAGGCATGTTTTCTGTTTTGTTCTTTCCTTCCTCCTCAAATTATGTGTCAGGTATTAGTGCCGAAGGAAATGGGTAACCGGCCACAAAGAGGAAATAAGGCCAGGTGATGAGCCCCAAAGGATGGTGGTTACTTTGTTTTCCTATTTCCCCATAGAGCAGCCACTAGCCTCTGTAATTAGATTTCAGTCCAGCCTTCTAAAATCATTTGAGAGTTTTCTTCACTTTGAAGCGATAAACTCGGTTTCCTAGATTTCCTGTCATCATTTTTTTTTGCTCAACATCTTAAACTCAAAGGTTTTTTTTTGTTTTAAAAGAAAATCAGGGTGTTCCTCTTTTCCCCCTAATTAGAGGATTTTTAAATGTTCTTCTAGACTGATTAATCAGTCATTGTGGAACTTTGAGTATAATAAAAATAATTTTTAAAAAGTTGGTTGTGAATTGAAGCTGAAATGGGCTTTGTATTTTCTTGTGAATATGTCCAGAATGTTTTATTATTTTTTTTGACAGCCCAGAAAAAAAGGATAGTGATTAGCCATCTGCCTTAACTATTAGGACACATATTTAAAAAAATCTTATAGGCAAGTAAAATAATTGCAAAATTGTATTCTATTCAAATCTCTTCCAAGATGGAGATGGTTGGGGTTAACTGAGCTTAACCTCACTTTTCTTCTTTTATTTTAATTACCATTTTAAATATGTCTAATTTAGTCTGTTGCAGGTTGGTTTTTTCTTTCTTTTCAATTTCATGAAGAAGGGTTTTCTGATGAGCTAGCTTCTTCTGGAAATCAGATAAACTTTGAGTTACAAATATTGATGAATAGCAGTTCTTGGGAAATTAAAGACTTTTCCACTGGTTCTAAAAGTTTCAAATCTTTCCCATAAAAACAATGCTCTAAATATAGTAACTTTTTCTTCTGACCATCTGTCTTCTGGAAAAAGTTGTAAAATCTGGGGCACTTTCAGAAGTGCTATCTCTAGCCTAATTTTGGAGAAGTTTTAATGTGGTAGAAAGTGGCTGAACAAAGGATATTTTAAACTTCAGATTCACCATCATCTCATCATCTGAAACCATATAATAATAAGAGCAATGCCCCACATTCATATAGTGCTTTGACATTTGTAAAGTTATATATGTATATATATGTACAAAATATATATGTTTATATGTAAACATACAATAATGATATTGATGTCCCTCACTCATGGAGTGCTTTGAAGTTTGGATAGATGGATGGATGGATAGATAGATAGATAGATAGATAGATAGATGGATGGATGGATAGATAAACAGATAAGTAGGTAGGTAGAGTTAACTGCATTCCTATATAATTTGATTCCTATGTATTTTATTTCATATATATACAGCCATTCTTCTGAGAAGGGGTCCATACACCTCAGCCAAACTACTCAAAAGGTCCATGACACAAAGGAAGACAAATACTTCTCTGCTAAGATATAGAGCTGAATGGGTTCAATCTACTCCCAAACCTTTATTTTATAGATAAGAAAACTAAAGACTGGAGAGGCTGAGTGACTTATCCATGGTAACACATATGCTAAGTAGTAGAGGAGGATTCAAACCCAAACCATAAAGTCAAACAGACTTATAAGGGATTTTACAGGTCGTGAAGTCCAACTACTGACTTTTGTTATTGAATCATTTCAGCCATGTCCGACTCTTCATGATTCAATTTGCAGTTTTCTTGGCAAAGAAACTGGAGTGGTTTGTCATTTCCTTCTCCAGCTCATTTTATAGTTGAAGAAACTGAGGCAAACAGGGTGAAATGACTTGCTCAGGATCACACAGCTAGTAAATGTCTGAGGCCAGATTTGTCTCAGGACCTTGACTTGAGAGCCAGTACTCTATCCACTGTGCCACCTAGCTGCTCTAAAACTGTCCTTTTTACAGATGTGGAATCTCAGGCCATGAGAGGTTACTGTTTCTATTGTAATCCACACTTCTTTCTTTCTTTTCTTTCTTTTTTTTTCCTTTTTCCCTTCATTCCTTACTTCCTTTCTTTTCCTTCTCTCCCTTCTTTCTCTCCTTTCCTTTCTTCCTTCTCTCTTTCCTTTCCTCCTTTTCTCCTTCCTTTCCTCCCTTTCCTTCATTCTTCTTTCCTTACTTCCCTCCCTTCTTCCTTCTCTCTCTTTCCTTCCTTCCTTCCTTCCTTCCTTCCTTCCTTCCTTCCTTCCTTCCTTCCTTCCTTCCTTCCTTCCTTCCCTTTTTTCCCCTTCCAGTTTTCTCAAGATAGAAATTCCCTTGAACCTATCTGAAATACATATTTTTTAGTCTATCTGTAATTCTCACCTCTTTGTGATATAACTGAGAATTGGAAAGTAAGGAGGTGGGGGTGGGAAGTGGACTCTGAGAAACCCATCCCCCTGCCACATTCCATATTCTTTATTCATCAGATAGAGAAGCCCCCAGGCCATCATTCTGAGAGGATTCACACTTACTTTACACACAATTTTAACAAGTTTGATGAGCTGGTTTCTAACCCCCAAGTACATTAGAAATAACACATTAGAAGTGGGGAGAGAGGCAGATATATAAGCAGGATAGTCTTAATAGTCAAGAACATTGATGGCCAAGGACCAGAGTGGGTAAAAAAAACAGGCAAACATAACTGCCTGGACCATTTGTTACAGAAGCAAATGGCCCTGCATGATCAATTACACACAGAGGACGTCTACAGCTCAGTACAAGAATGAGGGATCATTTTACTAACTCAAAGTCACTATAAACAAATGAAATTACATCATGCCCATTCTTTACGGAAATTCCAAAATATGCAATACATTTGAGAAAATTACCCAACAAATAAGCTACAATGGGCTGCCTCTGGAGGTGGCAGATGCTGCATGGTGAGGGGTCTTCAAGCAAGTAGGGGTGACCACTTGTCTGTATGTCAAGAGAGAACTCTTTGTCAAGTCTGGGTGGGGCTGGAGCAGCAGGGTCAAGCTCATATAGAGATGGGAGCTACTGACCCCTCCATAATGATCCCTGAAGGTTGACTTTAAATTAGTTGAAAATGTTGTGTCTTCCATGTTTTACTGCATTTTCATTTATTTTGTTAAATATTTCCCAATTACATTTCAATTTGGTTTGCTCAAGAGCGCTGCAGGCTATGTGTTTGACTTCTCTTGACCAGATGGTCACTGGAGTACCTTCCACCTATGAAATCTGATACCATAAGACATGGCATATAGGTATATATGATATGATATAATATAACATAATATTACTTTATTTTATATCAGATCATGTCACATTGCATCATATATCCTGTGGCTCTTCCTGAGAGGCCATAGAGTTACCTCATGGTCCCTGCCAAAGCCTGAGAGCCTTGAACCTTCTCCAGGAGCCACAGAATGTGCATCTGCCTTCTGGGAAAGGACCAGTACTAGCTAAAGAACAGGATTTATGGAATGTGGGCCTGGACTTGATCTTGAATTTATGAGATTGACTCCAGCAAAGCTAGTGAGGGACAACCAGGAAAGGAAACCCACTGGGAAAGCAGGGAAATAAAAGACTTCTCAAATATGCCTTAATTGTCTAAAAATCCTAGAAATGCAAGATTCCTCCAGCCCTTCTAAATTCTGCTAGAAGAGGTACTCGGTAGGATACATGGAGGTCCTTCTCAGATTGTCATTTTTTTCCCCTTCAATAAAATGATTTGGGATAAAAAAAATTATTATTTAATAGAGTTTTTATGTCCGTGTGTATTTATGCACATAAGTCTAGACCCATGAGTTCATCAGTATAAGAAATTTCCTTCATTATCGAAGATTGAGAACTTCTTTGTAACTTTTAACCTTAGAGAGCTGCTTGGGTCACTGAGAGGCTGTGACTGGTCCAGATTATAGAGCCACAATGTCTGGAAGCTGGGCTCAAACCCAGGTCTTCTCCATTTCCCTATGTGGCTATTTGAATATTTGGGTCACCTGAAGATCGTTGGAGATTTGCAAACTGAAATTCTTGATTTTGCTCCCTATTGTAAGCCTTTCTAAGTAATGTTAATTTATTTTCATGTCCACCTTCAAGTATCATTGGATTTCTTTACATGTAAGAAGGTTCTTCCCATGCCACAGAATCATTGCTCTTAATAGTTGGCCTTATTCTGAAGAATGTGTATAAAGCAATATTTATATAGCACTTTATAGTTTTAAGTCATTTTACATATTTACCTTATTTGATTTTCATGACAGTGCTGTGAGGTAGATGCTGTTATTATCCCTGTTTTATAGAGGAAGAAACTAAGGCAGAGAGGTTGTGAGGTCCTGAGGCAGGATTTGAACTCGGGTCTTCTAAGGACAAGTCCATCTACCAGGCACTTAACCAGATACTGAGAATGCAAAGACAAAAATGAAACCAGTTCTGGGTTCATGGAGCCACGTTCTCTATTTCATGGGATCCTTAGAGTAAGACTGTGAGGTGGTTGTTATGCTCTTTGTGATACTGATGATAAAACTGTGCTAAGCATCATGAATATGAGTGTTGTTGCTCTTTGTCCTTTGTTCTTGAAGAGGATCGTGACATTAGGGTGCAAGTCTTGACATACAGGAGATCATGGAACGGCTTGGCGCCCAAGTCCCCTCCTCCACAGGAACCTACCTCCCTGTTTATCCAGAACAAATGAGTAAAAACTGTCCTTCCTTCTCAGTGAAGACTGAATAAACTTCTAATTACTTCACAAGCCACAGTGACTTTGCTCCTGTTTCCCCACATGCTCTAATAGGGTATTGTTTAATGCCCAGATGGAAATGAAATCCTTTGTGGATTGAGATTGGAAATTTTTAATATTTGAGCTAAGTTTCCTTTTCCATCCTTTATTTAAATAAATCTGAATCTAAGCAGGTCCAGTCATTTAACATTTATACAGCTCTCTCTATTTACAAAGTGATTAACATTCAGTGGCCACCCATTCCTCACAGGACTGGTGTGAAATGATTAGAAATCCCTTTATATAAATGAGGCTCTGAAACTGAAAGTCCAACCCTTTAAAATGCCTTATGGGCAAGGACTTACTTCTAACCAAGAATGCATATAAAGTTTTAATTTGACAATTCAAAAGATATTTATTAAACTCTACCAGTGTGCCAGGAATAGAGATAGGTGGGTGGGTGGGAGGTTTGAGAATACAAAGCAAACCATGAAACAGTGCCTGCCCTCAGGGAGTTTATATTCTATTAGGGAGATGGTATGCAAATTAGTCACTTTGGCTACAAAGATAAAAACAAATTAGCCAATGGCCTTCTGGGGCTTACACTCTACCTCTGGTAGACAGGTAAATAAATATATACAAAGTGAGAGGAAATGACTTTAAGAAGAAAGTGCTAATAATTGGGAAGATTAAGAAAATCTGTGGTCAAGGTGGGAGGAAAAGCCCCAAAGAGGCCAAGGAATTTATGGTGTCACTTTTCCTGGCAGCAAAGAACTAGAAACAAAGATGCGCATAGATTGGGGAACCAGTGGATAAACTAAATGAATTGTACCACATGAAGGTGATGGAATATTATAGTGTTTTTATTGTTATTTGTCCTTAATTCTTTAAGAGTTTGACATCAGGGAGGTAATGCCATGACAATAGGATTTAAATGAGGGAGGGTTGGGCAAGGTCAACAACCTCACTTTCTCCTTGAGAGCATCTGGGTCCAGTGGCCAGATATAGATCAGGACGACTAGAGATGGTCCAGGATACAGTGGGGGACCTTGGCCTTTTCAAGCTAAAGTCTTTAACAGATCTCAGGTTGAAATGATGGGTATGTTGAATACAAAGAAAGAAGGGAAGATTTCTATGAACTGATGCAAAGTGAAGTGAGCAGAACCAAGAAAACAATAGAGGCAAAGACCACAACCTTTGCAAATGGAAAGCATAACAATGATTTAGGGTTAGGGTTAGGGTTAGAGTCTTCCAATTTGGTTGAAATATAATGTATGTGGAATCTAGGAGTCATGTGCAGTAAGGTTGGAAAAGTGCTAAACACAGGATTTTATATTTGATCCTAAAGGTCATAGAAGCTACTGGAATTCAGTGAGTAAGGGAGTGACATGTTCAGACTCTCAGATTTGCAGGGGATGGGGGGTGGAGATTGGGAGCTATGTAAAGTGTGGATTAGAGAGGGATGAGACAGCTATGTAACTCAGTGGATAGAGAGCTGGAGGACCTGGAGTCAGGAAGATCTGAATTCAAATTCAATATTTGCCAAGAAAATTCTACAAACAGTAATGGTGTGCTATATTTATGGGGTCAGGAAGAGTTGGATACAGTTGAACAAAAACACAAAACTAGAGTATCATCCTAGATAAGTTTCCTAAGCAAAAACTATGCTAGAAAAGGGAAAGTTTTTAAAAAAAAAATTACTGAGAGCTGAAGAGTTAGGGGATAGGAGGCATCCAAAGAATGAAGAAGGTAGAAATACCCTGTCTTCCTCCCTAGCTGGAAGAGGGGAAAAAAGTCACCTGGAGCTCCTCTTTCTGGAAATGACTAAATAAAAGGTCAACAGCTAAAAGTATCTTCATGCTGGAAAGATCTCTCTCTTTGACTCTTTCTACAGGAGTAGATGCACAATATTTGCCAGATATAAGTTATAAAAAAGCCTGCAAGGCAAGCGTGGCTACCTCTCCCACCCTGTCCAAAGATCTTCCCTCCCCTTACTTCAGAGCCCTGGTTGCTAGAAAGATAGTGGAGGTGATGCCTGGGTCTTGATTTCCTCCTTCTGTCTAAGTAAGCATTCCATGAAGTCAGCTGAAGCAGGGGCTGTGGCATGCTTTGAGGGTGGTCAAGCATCGAAGATGTCAAGGTTATCTACGGCACCCCAGGCCATCGCCAGCCATCCCTGACTTGGTCTTATCACTGGATTTCAATGACTCTGAGGCTAATGACTTTGTTGTGCAAGTCTGCCTCACTTCAATACAGTTCTCCCAAGAGTCATTACCTGTGATGTCACTGGTCCTCTTGGAGAATGAAGGATGAACAACAACTCACTGAACCTACATTAAGTATTCATTTGGAGTCTCCTGTGTTCCCTGTCCTATGGGATGTGCCATGGAGCAAGAAAAGAAAAATCCCTCGGGGAGCTCACAGGTGTAGACATCAGTGACATACATATTCAACGCACTCGTATTAGGTAAGAAATTATAACCGTGGTGTCTAAGTGTGATGCTCAGCCGCTGGGAGGGATGCCCTGGGTTGGAAGGGATTCAAAGGTTTTAGAACTGTACAGGGACTTTCAGACTCATCCCATAGTCATCTCATCTGGCATCTAGCATCTTTGAAGTGCTTTCACTTTGCAAAGTGCTTTACATACAGCATCATTTTTTTTTTGATGGAGTCCCATAGCAGCAGTGTGGTACAAGTGAAGGGAAAGGGGGAGAAGGTGCTGACTCAGCAGTCAGAAGGTCTGGGTTCAAGTTCTGCCTCTCACACTACCTAGGTGACCTTGGTCAAGGTCCCTGACATACTTCTTAGCTGTGAAACAAGCAGTTTGGGCTCAATGGTTTTCAGGATCCCTTCGATCTCTCTGACCTCTCAGTTCTGTCATCTGTTAAATGTAAGGTTTGGAATCAATGGCCTCTGGGATCCCTTTGTGCTCTACTCCTGAATACCCCTGTGAGATGGGGAGGGTGGGGATCTTATCCCAGTTTCACAGCAAAAATAATGGAGATCTGACACATTAAAGCACCTATTGTCTAGTCTCATGGCTAGCAAGTGGGGTCTGAACTTTGTCCACAGCAGCTGCAAGCTGTCTCTCTGTCTCTGTCTCTGTCTCTGCCTCTGCCTTTCTCTGTTCCCCCCTGTCTCTCTATCTCTCCACTGTAGTTTCCTAGGAGTTGATAATGAGTACCACCCAGAGGACATCGGATAGGTGTGCAGTGGTTGGGTACAAACCAGAACAGAGAAGTAGAGTAAAGGGTGTCCTCAGAGAAATGTCTGAATGGAAAAGATGGCCTACTCGTGTGGCTAGAGTGAGGGATGGCCGGTGAGCAGCTCGTCTATGCTGCTGGCATCCTCACGATGTCAGGAGAAGGTGAGGAAACATTGAGCAGCCCCTGTGTTGATCTCGTGGGAGGACTTGGTCTGGAGGTACTTTGGAGAGACAAGCATGAGAGCATTACATCTGTCCTAGTGAAAGGAATTCCCACACCAGTGACTTCACACATTCTTCTGAGGATGTGAAAGTGTAGACCAAGAAATGTAGGCCTGTAAGGCTAAATCACTTGTCTGAGGTCAGATCACCAAGAAACATATATCTCTTGGTCTGGTTCCAAGTCCAGTTGGCCTTTTTTTATTCTTTGGTGTCTCTTATGGGTGGGGAAGGTTTTTCAAAAAGACAGAGAAAGGGAGAGAACCTTTTGGGAACAAGAAGTCAAGTCAACAAACATTCATTAAGTGTTTGTTGTTGTTCAGTCATGTCTGACTCTGTGGTCCTCTTTGGGGCTTTCTTGATAAAGATACTGGAATGGTTTGCCATTTCCTTCTCCAGCACATTTTACAGATGAGGAAACTGAGGCAAACAGAGTGAAGTGACTTGTCCAAAGTCACACAGCTAGTACATGTCTGAGGCCAGAACTGAACTCAGGGAGATAAATCTTCCTGACCCCAGGCCTGGTGCTCTATCCACCATGCCACCTAACTGTCCCTTACTTAGTATGTACCAGGCCTTGTGCTGAAAGTTGAGAATATACATAAAAATAAGAGACAATCTCTGTTCTAAAGGAGCTTACATTCTAACAAGCAAAGACGACACATAAAAGGAAGGTCAGGAGTGCAGGAGAGGGTAAGGAGAGAAGGTACATGAAGGGGCATAGTGCAGAAAACAGTCCTGAGCCAGGAAACATGGCTGGGAGAAGAAAAAAGAGGTGAAAATGACCAGCCTGGGCACTTCCTCATTATAGATTCTGAAAGGATACTGTCAAGGATTGGAGGCATCTTCCAGGACAAGAAGGCTGCTGGAACATGGCAGAGGGAGAGTCCAGAGAGTCGGAAGCATGGCTGAGAGAGAAATGAAGGGAAGGAGGAGGGATATTATCACCAAAGGTTTCAAGATGGAAAGGAATATTGTCAGTTCTGAGAACAATAAAGCAACCAGTCCATTTGGACCAAAGAATTTTTATCATGCCTGAGGCTGGATAGTAGCTAAGGGTACAAATATGGAAGACTTTGAAGGTTAGGCCAGGGCATCATAGTTTAATGAGGTCTGCAAAAGGACATTATTACAACTTATGGATCAGAGGAAAAGGCCCTGAGCCCCATGGCTTTACCAGCATAGCTGAGAGAGTAGGGGGCCAGAGCAGGGACTAGATAAGAAGTGGAAACAACTATACGAAAGCTAGCACTTTGACAGGAGATAGATTGAGTCAGACAAATAGCTTCCCTATTCCATTACTCCTTTTATCCTGCTTCTTGATTTAACACTGACATGCTGGGCTGACTGAGGCTGCTAGCTGGCAAGTGGATAGAGTCCTAGATCTGGAGTCAGAAAGATCTGTGTTCAAATCCTGGGTAAGTCACTGAACTTCTATAGTAAGATGGGGATAGTTACAGCATTTACCTCTGAGAATTGTTGTGAGAACAAAATGTAAACCTTAAAGTGCTATTTAAATGCTGGCTTGTGTTGCAAGTGAATCTGTTTCCACAATGGGCTTCCCATTTCTACCTCTTGAATTTTGTTGGTCCAAAGACCAACTCACCTGGACTAGTCTTTTTCAGTTACTCTGGCTCAGATTCTGATTTGAACCTTCTTTCCCTAGAAAGGGATTCTCCCCACTCCACAGTTTTTCAACTCTTATGGTTGCCCTAATTATTGGAAAATTTGGTCTTGTCCCTAGATAGGATATATAGAAAGGTATCTTGTCTGAAGTCCTCCTTGACCATACCAGGAAAGGAAAACCCACTAGAATCTAGGATTCTTTATGTGAAGTGAAGAAAAAGGAACCTCAAAACCCTCTCCCCGGGTTCCTCTCTGGCTAGAGGATTGCTGGCTTAAGGAGAGGGCCATGTCTCTGGTGGTTGTGGGTGGGGTTGCCTTCAGGTCTCTGTCTACCTGGAAGCATCTTTGGTGAATGGTAGCACTATTTGTAGGGGCCGTGAATTATCCCAACCGTAGTCCCTTGCTTCACTTACCTTTGCCTAAGAGATACTTTCTTAGTAACCACTGCTTAGAAGCCCATAAAACATCAGCCCAGGGTTTATATAAAAATTGTATTTTCTCTTATTTTGATTTGTCTCTTTTATGGCATCCATAGAAGCCATTAGCAAAATGTATAGGAATTGCATTCTAATGGCACCCTGAAAGGCGCAATGAGGCACATAGAGATTTATTTACTGTTTTAAACTAAGTTTTATTGATGGCTTCTTGTTTCTATATCATAATCATTTTCTGATTGTCCCTTGTAACAAAGCAGAACAGTTGAGCAAAACCAAGTGATGGGGCAGTATGGTGTAGTGGAAAGAGCCCTGGCCTTGAAGATCTGGGTTCAGATCTGTCTGGCTGTGATACTGAATGCCTGTATGTGCCTTTTAGGAACTTTGATTCATCTTTCTGTGACTCAACTTACATATATACATACATACATACATACATACATATATACATACACATATATATATGCATATATATATATATATATATATGCCATCTTATAATTTGATGGCCTCATCAAATAGAGTAGGTGACATTCCCTACCCCTAGTCTCCCATTTCCCCAATGGAAGAAGGCAGGCATTTCCTAATCTCTTCTCTGAGGCCAGGATTGGTCACTCATTCAGCTCCTGACTTAAGTCTTTTGTTGTTCCCATTACTTCCTGCTGCCTCCCCTGGGAAGTGCTAATTAGGGTCTAAGAAGAAAAATTCAAATTTTTCATACTTCATATAGGGCAAGAGAACAGATTGAGAAGACTGTGTCAAAATAAACCCCAGCACTTTTTAAGCACATGATGGAAACTAATATTTATAAGCCATACTTTGAAGTTAATTAGAACAGAAAGGCATTTTGGGGTCTGATATAGAAAATGGTCTATTTGAACTACTCCCTACCCACCCCCAATTCCATTTATCAAAGGAGTTTTTCATCTTCTCACCCATCAGCATCCTTGAGAGCAGATTCCAGAAGTCAAGCTTTGTACCACAATGAGACAAAACCTTAGATGTTTCCTCAGGATCAGGGGGAGAAAGAACCGACCCCTATTGATTCCCGTTTCTCAGACAGAATGATGCCTTTAACACCCAGTAATGGAAGTTTTTATATGTGAGAGGGATTACCAGCATCAGGCCGTTGTTGTCTTTTGATGTTCCCTAGAAATATTACAGTAGAAGTTATTAAAGAATAAATTGTGGGAGCCAAGATTACCCCACCAGTATACTTTGTTACCTTTTTTTTTCTTTCAGCAATTTTTATAGCAGTGATTTTTCCCTTTCTTTCTCCTTGTTAGGCTTTTGTAATTTGTTTGGAAAAGGTTTCTAAGCAGAAGAGAAGGTGGAGAATAATGTGGAAGAATTGGAAAGGGGTGGAGAGGATGGCCATCCTCTTACTTGGCAATTTGCTTTATACCTAGGGTGGCTAATAAAGTCAGACTTAAGAAATCCACTTCCATGGAGCATGGGTTAGATGTGCTTAAAATCTGAAGACCTTTGGAATACAAAGAAATTCTAGGTTGTAAGACTGTGCATTTCCCTGCTTTCTACTGAAATGAAAATCTTGTATACACCACGGTGACTCTGGAGCTTTGACTAGCAGCTGCTTCTAGGCTCCATATAGAGAAACCGTGACTTGTGGTTAAGCTGTAAGGAGGGAAGCCAGGCAATGCTTGGGCACTGATTCATGCTTTTCCCTTGCCTGTCCAAATTAAGCTGAGAAACTAGATGGAAGATCTGTGAGGTAGGGGTCAATCAGTGTTACCTACCTACACAGAAGAAAGCTAAGGGCATCAATTTCCCATAAATTTCCTTGAAACTCTTTCTTGGGAGTCCAGACACAGTCATCAGGGAATAGCAAAAGAATTTTCTCCCAAATAATGTAAATCACAGAAGCTAAATTCAAATGAATGCTAAAAAAATACTTTTTCATAACTCCCCATTCCAGTTCTCAATTTTAAGTCACCATGTTTTCAGAATGTCAGAGGAGGTACAAATAGCAATTATACATAATGAAGTAGCCCTTTTAAGGAGATGGTTCCCCATGTCCCTTCATTTCTCTGCTTTAAAAAAATAGTTAAGAAGGTGGTTTTGTGCAGTTTCTACTAAGTCACAAACTGGCAGATCTGTGTGACTGGGGGCAATTTCCCAAATTGATAAAATTCCTAATTGCAAGGTCCATTAGAAAGACCATTAGACTAAGCAGAAACAGTAGTGATTTGTCCCTGTGCTATTACCCTGAATTATTTTATACACACACACACACACACACACACACACACACACACACACTCACACACACACACATCAATTTTTTTTTTCAATGATAGTCTCAGACTATTTAGGTCAAAGCAAGATAATTTGTCATAAATGAATTTGGGTCCTTGGATGTCTATCCCAATCCATCTCCAAACCTTACCCAAAAGGGATGGTCTGTATAATCTGATGTAGTTATATAAAGTATAGTGTTATATAGTTAGAGCTGGAAGGGGCCTTAGTATATGCATGGCAATAGAATTCTCCTCATGCCCCCATGAGCCCAGAGGAAGTGGTATTTACATGACGTATCCAAAAGTGATTTATTGAGCCCAGTACAGATATGAAGAGTCGATTTTTAAATAGCTTGTGGGGGAACGTGCAGCATGTCTGAAAGCCAGTGGCATAGGGCCGCTGGGCGCCATGTATGCACCATGGCATATGGTGGCACGGGATGGACTGAGGCCTCTCGAAGACGAGTAAGACATTTTGATGGATTTCCCTGAGCCTCTGGATTAGATCAGGGCCCCCAGAGGTGAGAGATGGATGTGGTTGGGGTTTTTTTCTTTGCCTAGCTTCACCATGTCTCTAAGGGTTAATTAATTTTGTCTTTGGTACTGCGAATGGACCACCATATTAGGCTGATGACAAACTGATGAATGTAGAAGTCTAGCAAACACCGGCATTTTTACCATCTGCCTTTCCTATTTCTGTGGGGATCACCTCTGTGTAATTCAGAATTGTAGTACACAGAACAAAGCAGGGGATTTTGGAAAACCTTCTCTGGGTTTTCTAGCAATTTCTCCCTTTATTTGGCTTCAGTGACTGCAGTCCTAGATACTAATACAGTTTCATATAAATGTAATCTGGTTCTCCCAGCCAAGTGCAACCCAAATCAAAATTATATTATACCTTTTCACTGCTATAAATCCTTCCTCAAATTAAGGCTCTGAAACCTCACCTGATGTATGTCTACATAGGAGAAGGAGAGACTTAGGCACCCTACCACAAGTATCATTAAACTTATAATGACAGCTTGACAGGGACTTTATCTGTTGTCCCCTGTGAAATAAAATATGTTTTTAAAGTTAAAGACGTATACTTTGAAAATTATCTCAGGATCCATTTGGCCAGGTGACTCTAACACAGTGCCAAAAGGCATAAGAGCTATAACACTGCAAGGAACACTGAGTTATTACAACTAGAGGGAACCTCAGAAATCACCCATTTCTCCCTGTCCTCCCCTCCCTGCCCCCACCTGAGAAGTGAGGTGCCTGGCCTCTGTTCCCATAGGTGGTAGGTGCCAGAGCCAGGATTTGAATTGATGAGTTCTGACTCCAAATTAAGGTTCTTTCTCTTGTACCCTCCTGCCTCTCCCACTGTTCCACCCTGCTTCACCATCTGATTCTCTTTTTCACTGGGATAATGGTAAAATTTAACAGAAGGGTTAGGAGTCCCAGAACTTTAAGGATCTTGAGAAGTTGCTGCACCATTTAGAGCCACAACTTGCTGGTGTGACCAGGTCCAGTGGTGTTGGACAATGAAACTGAGAGCACTGCACACACTTGCAGCTACCTCGTGGTGTTCTGGGGTCCTTCCACCCCCCTCCTCAACCAAATCACCCCAGACACCAAGATCGTGAGTTGCATTTATGGCATCATTCTCCCTCTGCCCCTTTTTGATTGAGGTAATTGTACACTGGCTTGATTCTGATTACACTAGATGCCTATTGAACATACCACACACATGCTATTCCATCTTCCTCTCCACACTTTTGCACTAGACCTCCCCTATAGCTACCCTTTCCCCTATCCCCTTGTCCCTGTTCTCGCTTCTGATGAAGCCTAGTGGAGATCTTTCCTGATCTCTCCTTCCCTCAATGTCTTCCTCACCCCCACCTCAATGCTCCCTACTCCCCACAAAAACTTCATATTCATTTTCAGTTTATTTCTCTCTATACAATATATTTCTCCTCTGGAGAACAATAGCTCCTAGAGGATGGGGACTGTTTGGTTTTGTCTCCAGAATCCTCCAATACCTAGCATTGGCTCTGGTACACGGGCAACCAAAGAACGCTTTCTGAGTTAGAGGTCAAATGACTTTCCTGAGATCACACAGGGAGTGAATCCATATGGAGAATCGACACTCAGGTCCTCTGACTTGCCGTCCAGAATTCTTTTCCCTGCCTCTCTGGGGTGATCTCAGGAATTGTCTGCTTCAGACAGTAACCTCTCCAAGAGAAGCAGGAGGCAGGATCTCTGCCTCCTCTTGTGAAGATGCCTTTGTAGAGCCAGAGAGATGGCCCCACTATAAGAATGTTAGCAGGTAGAACAGTAGCTGGGGAAAGACTTCAAGGTGGAGAAATAACATCCTTCTCTTCCCCCAGCACTCAAAGACAAGGACCTACCTGAAACTACCCTTGGAAGCTTTACCAAAGTTTTATTCTGGACAAAAACCAGGCAACTCCCAACTTTATTGCCTTTGGATTCTCATTAAAGAAAGGCTCTAATGCGTGAATAAAATAAGCCTGGGCTGTAGTGTTGACACTGGATTTATTTGCATGACTTAATAGCATATTTCCCAACCCACACTAGAGCTCCCTTTTCCCTCTGCCTTTGAATAGTGATTATTTTTCTCTATCCTGTGAATAAAAGTCATATCAACACAGGAGTTTATTATATATTCTCCCTCTGCCTTTCTGTCCCTGAAAGGGGATGTTGGTCCCTTCTGACCAATGACAAAAAAAAGCTTCCTAAGTGTCTAAAGACTGGGTTCTGTAACCACTTTGCCTTTATTAGGGATTTCATAAAAGTAGGTGTGGTGAAATGTGAGCCCCCTTAAAGAAGATGGAAGGGGGTCTTGTAGGCTTAAGGCTCCTAGATCTTCTTCCTTCCAATGGATACCAGAGATTTCTTTGGCAGCATTCAGAATGTGAGGCAGGAACCTGGTAGGTATTTCTTAACTTGAGATACATATTACCAACAATAGAATTCAGTGACCATTTATTAAGCCAGGAACTGTGCTCGGCACATGTGGATACAAAGACTTGAGTTAAAGCCCTGCTTCTGGCTTCCATCATGTTCAGGCAACCATCGGACTCCAGCCTGTCTTTTCAAGCTTATTATACATTACTCCTCCTCATTTATACTCTCTTGACTTTCTTGCTGTTGACTCCTATAGAGGACATTCAGTCTCCTATCACTGATCTTTTGCACAGATGTTTTTAAAAAGCATAAAATAAAAATAATATGGTATTACAAAGGAAACAAAGTATATTAACCAAGAGTTTTCAGATTATTTTTTATTTTATATTTTTCTTTTATTTATTTATTTTTATGTATTTTTTTATTTTTAGTTTACATAATTCATTTCCATAAAATTTTGAGTTACAAATTTTTCCCCATCTTTCCCCTACCCACCACCCCAAAACAGTGATCTCACTGAATATCCCCTCCCCCAATCTGCTCCCTCCCATATCTTCCCCCATCCCCTCTCTGACTTTCCAGTAGGACACTATGGATCTCTATGCCCTAGTGCCTGTACTTCTTATTCCCAGTAATATGTAAAATAACAATGATTATATATATATATATATATATATATATATATATATATATATATGTATATATATATATATGTATGTATGTATGTATGTATGTATATAGGGGGTGGTTAGGTGGTGTGGTGAAGCCATGGAGTCAGGAGGACCTGAGTTCAAATCTGGCCTCCAACACTTAACATACAAAAAACTAGCTGTGTCACTTTGGCCAAGCCACTTAACCCCAATTGCCCTACCTTCCCCCCTCCCGAAAGCAAATATATATATTTTTAAACATTTGATCTTAAACCTTTGAATTCCAGATTCCTTCCATACCTCCCTCGTCACCTATCCTCACTTGGAAGACAAGCAACTCAATATAGGTTGTACATGTGTAGCTACGCAAAATACTTCCATAGTGGATATATTGTGAAAGACTGACTATACTTCCCTCCATCCCATCACACCCCCAACCCATTCCATTCTCTACCCTGATCCTGTCCCTTTTCAAAGGTGGGTGCTTCCAACTTCCCTCCCCCCCAGCCTGCCTTCCCCTCCATCATCCCCCCTTTCATCCCGTTCTCCCCCACTCTCCTGTAGGGTGAGATACCCCTTTAGTGTGCATGTCATTCCCTCCCTAAGCCAAACCCATTGACTTTCACATTAGACATTAGTCAGGTTATAAAGAAAGATTGTGTCAGATGGAATGAACAAGGGGAAAGAGGAAATAAACCCAAACAAGATAAAGAAAAAGAGCAGGTAGTTTGCTTCAATCTGGATTCAAACTCAGTTCTTTCTAGTTTTTTTCTCTGAATGTAGACATCTCTCTCCATCATGAGTCCTTTCGAGTTGACTTATAGCCCTGCATTACTGAGAAGAGTCCAGTCTATCAAAGTTAGTCATCACACATACTTGTGTCTGTAATTGTGTACAGATTTCTCCTGGTTCTGCTCTTCTCACTCAGCATCAGTTCATATAAATCTCTCCAGGTAAATATGAAGTCCATCTGCTCCTCATTTCTTTCTGTGTCTCCCTTGCGTCTCATAATTAGACATTGAATTTTCCAGTGGGCTCTGGCTTTTTCATCAGGAAGGTCTGGAAATCCATTATATCATTAAATGACCATCTAAAAGAATATGTTTAGTTTCACTGGATAGGTGATCCTTGGTTGTAACCCGAGCTCTTTTGCCTTTGTGAAAAAATATATTCTAGTTCCTCTGATCTTTCAGTGTAGAAGCTTCCAGATCCTGTGCGATCCTCACTATGGTTCCAAGATATTTGAATTGTTTCCTGCTGGCTGCTTGTAGCATTTTCTCCTTTACCTGATAGTTCTGGAGTTTGGTCACAATATTTCACGGACTTTTCAATTTGGGATCTCTTTCAGGAGGGGCAGTGGATTCTCTTAATTTCTATTTTACCCTCTGGTTCTGGTATCTCAGGGAAGTTTTCCTTGATGAGCTCTTGGAAGATGCTGTCCAGGCTCATTTTTTCATCATGATTTTCTGGTAAGTCTATGATTCTCAGATTATCTCTCCTAGATCTGTTTTCCAGGTCAGTTATTTTTCCATTGAGATATTGTGGTGAGCCAAAGAGGCCTGTCCCAGGACTCTGATAATTACCCTGATATCAGTGAGAGGACCTGCCTGTCAAAGATCTCTTTGGGATGCGACTTTTCACTAAGTCTGCTCCAGAGTTCTTTTGATATAGGTTGCATTTAAAAGGAGGGTATTTGAGTTCTGAGGCTAACAGGCTCTGCCCCAAGACATATCTGATTCTGCACTCAGGTATCTTTGGGTGGCCAGCTCTAAACGTGTTGACTTTTGAGGACTGCGCTTCAGCCTTGAAGTCTGCTCTCAATTGTATCCGTTTATGACTGTGGCTGCATTAGCAGGTACCTGAGGCCTAGATCAAAGGGCTTACCCTAAGACTTTAGTCTCCTAGATAAGAAATCCTTATCAAATTATCTATTCCATGCTACTTCCAGGATACAACAGACTAAGGTAATGATTAGAAAACTTGAGTCCCCTTTCTTTGTCTCTTTGCTCTATAAAAACCTTTCCCTGAGTATCAATAAACAGAGTTCATGGCTCTTCCTTAAGCTACCCAAATGGCCTGGTCGTTTCTTATTCACGTCTCTGAATCATGCTAAGTGCTGGACACTGAGCAGCCCACGGCAAGATATTTTACCTCTTTTCCTAATTTTTCATTCTTGATGTTTTGTTTGACTGATTCTTGGTTCCTCACAGAATTATTCACTTCAATTTGGTTGATTCTAGTTTTTAGCGAATTATTTTCCTTGGTTAGTTTTTGGAGCTCTTTTTCCATATCACACATTTTTCTTTTTAAGGAGCTGTTTTCTTCATTATAATGTTTTTCTAATTTTGCAATTTTGATTTTAAAAGAATTATCCATTTTATCTTCTATCTCTCTAATTTGGTTTTCAAAGTTCTTTTTGAGCTCATCTAAGAATGCTTTCTGTGCTTGGGACAGAATCCCTGTTGAGGCTTCAGCTGTGGGTGTGGAGTCAACACTGTCTCCCTCTGAATTTGGTTCCTTGCTTTCACTGTAGTAGGTCTCCAGAGTCTTTGTCTTTACAGTCTGCTTTTTACCCATTTTAAGGCAGGGCCCTATGTATCCCCTTCCTCTAGAGTTCCCAAGCCTTTACTATTTAAAGTTTTGCTTTGGGGTGATAATTACTATGTTTTCAGGGTCAAAAGCGGGGATTGGAGCAGCCACAGTTCACTCTGCCATCTTTGTTCCTGATAGGGGCTTTTTAAATTTGCAGGCTGTGGGCTGGTAGTCCCAGGAGTAGCTGCTGCCACTGCTAGGGGCCCTGCATTTGACTCTTACCCAGCTCTGTCCAGTCCCAGCCCTGCAGTGATAGTCCTGACAATGGCCCTTGTGATTGGTGGGTCAACTTGCTGCCACATTGATCAGGTGTCATCAGGGCCTCTCTACACCCCAGTGTCTTCTGGGCCTTTTCACCACTCCCCCCCACACCCTCACCCCCGTCTCAAGTTTTCAGATTATTAAAACAACCAATTCATGGATCCCAAGTTAAGAATCCTTGCCTTGGAGTATTAGAACAAGGGCCAATGAAGAGAAATGACTATATCAAAATAGGAAATCAGGATGGACCTAGAAGCATTATTATATATTAAACCCTGTGCTTAATTTGTCCTCAGGGAAAAAATTATTTCCCTTCTTTCTGCCGTCTCTTAGAAATTCCTGCTCTCTCACAAGTATTGCCTCCTTTATGATGCTTTTCCTGATTCCTCCAATTATATCCCACCCTGCACCCAATCATTTCTTTTTTTTTTCCAGAGGCACATGGGAAGATTTATATAAGCTAATATAGAATGAAAGAAGTAGATCTAGGAGATCAACATACGCAATGGATAGAGGAAGGGAAGAGAAGTCAATAAACATTTTTAAAATCCCTGCTACAACATTGACCCTTGCTTTGTCCCAACACTTGCATTTACATAGTAATTCATTTAATATTCTTGATAACCCTAGGAGATAGAACTATTATTAGCCCCACTTTACAGATGAAGAAACTGAGGCATAGCGAGGGTTTTATGACCTGCCCAGGGAGGGAAACATAGCAGGATTTCCTGACTCCCAGTCCAGCACTCTACCCATTGTGCTGATAGCTGATCTAGTAAAGTGACTCTGAGCCCATATATACCAGGTTTAGTCCTGGAGATCAGTGCCCAAAAGGGTCAATTTTTCTCTTTAGCTTTTTTTTTTAAAGCAACTGGGGTTAAGTAACTTGCTTAAGGTTACACAGCTAGTCATTCTCTTTAGCTTTTTGCCCACACATTGGAACAATCTTGCCCCATGGGGAATTCTCCAGTGTGGATCATCTTCCTTCTTCATCTGGTACTCTGTTAAGGGAATCTTCTCCCTTTGGGAGTCTAGTTCCAGGCTGCTCAAAGCTAAGGAGCTCTCAATCTCTTGGTACTTCTTAATACTGCATGGAAAAATCCATTCTCAGGAATTCTTATTCCTGATCTTCTCAAGCATCTCTTGCTTCTTGTATCTGAATGTCAAATTTTCTATTCAACTCTGATTTTTTCATCAAGAATGCTTGAAAGTCCTCTATTCCACTGAATGACCATATTTTCCCCTGAAACAAAATACTCAGTTTTGCTGGATAGGTGATTCTTGGTTTTAATCCCAGCTCCTTTGCCCTCTGGAATATCATATTCCAAGCCCTTCAATCCCTCAGTGTAGAAGCTACCAGATCCTGTGTTATCCTGATTGTATTTCCACAATATACAAATTGTTTCTTCCTGGCTGCTTGTAATATTGTTCTCCTTGATCTGGGAATTCTGGAATCTGGCTATAATATTCCTAGGAGTTTTCTTTTTGGGATCTTTTTCAGGAGGTGATCTGTGGATTCTTTCAATTTCTATTTTGCCCTCTGGTTCTAAAACATCAAGGCAATTTTCCTTGAAAATTTCTTGAAGGGTGATTTCTAGGTTCTTTCTTTGATCATGGCTTCCAGGTAGTCCAATAATTTTTAAATTATCTCTCCTGGATCTATTTTCCAGGTCAGTGGTTTTTCCCATGAGATATTTCACATTGCCTTCTATTCTTTCATTTGTTTGGATCTGCTTAACAGCATCTTGATTTCTCATAAAGTCACTAGCTTCCATTTGCTGCAGTCTAATTCTGAAGGAATGATTCTCCTCAGTGAGCTTTTGAGATTCTTTTTCCATCTGGCAAATTCGGCTTTTAAGGCATTCTTCTCATTGCCTTTCTGAGCCTCTTTTGCCATTTGACTTACTCTATTTTTAAGGTGTTATTTTCCTCAGTCAGGCAGTTGACTCTCATTTCATACTTTTCTTGCATCTTTCTCATTTCTCTTCCCAATTTTTCCTCCACTTCTCTTATTTGATTTTGAAAATCCTTCTTAAGGTCCTCTATGGCCTGTAACCAGCTTGTATTTTCATTTGGGGCTTTTG
Source organism: Gymnobelideus leadbeateri (assembly GCA_011680675.1). Lineage (NCBI taxonomy): Eukaryota > Metazoa > Chordata > Mammalia > Diprotodontia > Petauridae > Gymnobelideus > Gymnobelideus leadbeateri. The sequence continues at coordinate 706,037 of WOXC01007204.1, read as the reverse complement.
GTGCAGGAGTTCTGACCTCCCAATCCTCCTCCTGTTCTATGCTTTGGTCCTCTTTGCCCCCCAAATAGGAGTCTAATGTTGCATTTTTCTGTTTAATTTTGTTTCCTTTGCGTAGGCATGTTGCCACTCAATTACTTGACTTTTGGGCTTGTTGCCACAGTAGGACTCTCCCACCAGACAGGGGAGCTTCCATCCCAAATGTTGGCATCTTCTCAGCTACCAGAGACATTAGTTGGGTGCTCTCTCTGAAGCTCCCACATGCTCTGGCAAGCTGGTCACACACCCCAAGACCTCCACCCCAGACTGCAATCCAGATCCAAGAAGGTTAAAGCAAGAACGATTCCCCCCAAGACTGATTGCCCGTCTCCCTACAGTCCACAGGCCAGGAACTGAAGCTGCAACATGGCATCTGCGCCATGTCTGCTCAGCAACTTCTCACCCCCAGGGAAAGAGGCTGAGGTGCCGTCCCAACCAGTCCCAAAGTCCATACTACACTGACCTCTCACTTTGTCATTGTGTTGGTAATTCTGGAGCCACAGCTGCTGGTGTTCTGGAGTCCCTCCAGCTGGCTGCTGGTCCAGCTGCCCTGGGGCTAAAACCTCTGACTCAGGCGGGCCTGGACTCAGATCCCAGAGCAGGGTGCTGGCTGCTCCCTGCAGGGCTGCCAGGCTGTCCTCACCAGGAGGTTAGCTTCTCTGTGTCATTTTGTGGGTTCTGGAGCTCCAGAGGTCATTCAGAGTACCCCTTTTCTATGTGTTTGGAAGTGGAGTGGGCAGAAGCACCTGGGAGGTGCTGTTACTACTCTGCCATCTTGGCTCCACCCCCCCAATCATTTCTTATTAATTTTATTTATATTTACTTATCATTGCTCATTATATTTCTCCAGTAGAATATGAATTTCTTGACGGCAGACACTCTCCAGATGTTATATTTGTATTCCCCACACCTAGCCTAGTCTTTGTCATGCAGTAGGTCCTCAATATTAATTATCAGTTAATATTCATATTATTACTACATTATGTTAATTATTAACTAGTTTAACAATTGCTAGCATGCATCTATAAAAGGAGTTTCCTCCCTGAAAGTCTCTTCCAGCAAGAAATCACATCTGAACAAAATAACAATAACAATAACAATCCATACATCATAGATACACATACATGTGTGCATGTTCATGTGTGTTCACATACAATGTGTAAATGTGTTATACACACATTTAATTGTATATGCGATTGGATTTACAGGAGAAAAACATTTCCCTTGCCTTAGTCTCTGAGATGGAGGATAAGGGAGGGTGTGAAGAACCCTCTGCCTTGCAATCCAAAGGCAAAAATCAAAGACAGAGAAGTAAACAGAATCATACAGAGAAATACAATGATGAGTCCAACAGCGATGCATTGCTTCTCTTCGAGGCTACTTGAGTATAAGTAACTCATTGCTAGGGGCACCTTCATTTCAACACAAAGATAAGTTAATGCTGAAAACAGCTTAGCTGAAGTACATTCAGAGTAGGATGTTTTGAATTTCTTAAGAGCAGTCACGATTTTGTGTGTTTCATGGGATGAAGGGAGTGGGCGAAGCACAAGGCTTAATGTATAATGATGATTCTAGGTCCATCTTGATTTCCTAATTTGATACAGTCATTTCTCTTCATTGAGCCTTGTTCCAATACTCTAAGGCAAAGGTTCATCACTTGGGATCCTTGAATTGGTTGTTTTAATAATCTGAAAGCCATTGGTCAATGTAATTTATTTCCTTTGTAATAATATATTGTTTTATTTTACACTTTTAAAAACATGATTCTGAAAACGAGTTCCTAGGCTTCACCAGACTCCCAATAGGGTTCATGGCATACACATACACAAAAGGTAAGGAGCCCTCTCCAGTGTATCTTCTATTCATGGATATAGACATTCCTATTGAAGATGCATTCAGCAACATATCTGTCTTTGCCTGTCCATCCTATGGGACTGGTTACCATCTCTTCCCAGAGATTCTCTGCAGAGTTCTCCTTCTGTTCTAGGGGCATTCTTCACATTTTTCACCTTTTCCTTCTCCAAGTATAGGTAGTTAATGATAACTCCCCAAATATAATTTTGAATCATGGAAATTGATATGTACATAAGCATATTGGACTGTTGATTACCCCTTTTGAACAAATGTAGCTAAAACAACCCCTCATTATGTCTCATTTATGTAAGCCTTTTTCATGCTTATATTTTTATTGTACTTAGCTGGAATTTTGTTTTTTGTTGTTTAGTCACTTTTCAGTTGTGTACAACAACTCTTTGTGACCCCATTTGGGGTTTTCTTGGCAAAGATACTGGAGTAGTTCACTATTTCCTTCTCCAGCTCATTTTACAGATGAGGAAACTGAGGCAAACAAGACTACATGACTTTCCCACGGTCACACAGCTAGGAAGTGTCTGAGGTCAGATTTGAACTTAGGAAGATGAGTCTTCCTGTCTTCAGACCCACAGCGCTCTCTACTGTGCCACCTGGATGCCCTTCTGGTGTTTGGTGCCAGACATTAATTAGGAGGCAGTGGAGACTGCTGGAAAGAGTATTGCCTCTGGCTATGACAGATGTGGGTTCAGTTCTGATACTCTGTATGAGTCTGGGCATTTAGTCTCCCTGGGCCTCAGTTTCTTCATCTGTAAAAACTTAGAGGTAGATGAGATGTTTTCAGAAGTTCCTTTCAGCTTTCAATTTAAGATCCTATAATCATAACTCTTAGTGCAAAAGACTGAAACATTTGTGAAACACACTCGATCTACTCAACAGGCAAAGCCATATGCATAGCCAATTCCCACTTTGTTTGACAGCAACGCAGTAGTGACTGTAATGATTCTATAACATTGCTGTGAATGACAAATTCCTAATGTTTCCTATTATAGAGCTGTTAAATGCCAGTAGCCTTCATTCTTTACATCACATCTCGAAGGCTGTATTATCCCCAGATAGCAGATTGCAAGATGAACATCCACCATATTTACTGTCCGTTGATCTGAGGCAACAGCCTGGGGATGGTGATTGGATGTAAGACACTCATGATTCCTCCCGATCAATAACTAGTTAGGAAGAATAATTCTCTGAGGTCCCCCATTATGATGGGATTGACCTTCAAGCTCAATTGGTTGGGTTTAACAAGGACTTTCTATGTAGTTAGCCAACATTATTGCCTGATAGCATAAGCACCCAGTATTAGTTTGGCTCAAGCACTGATGGATGGGATTCTTAACTTTAAGGGTTGTAGCTTTAAGGGTTGGAGCTCTGAGATGATATCTGGGGAAACAAGTCCAATCTGATCAACACACATTCATACATATAAATGTGTGTATGTATGTGCATGTGCACACACATACATATATGCATATGTGTATTATGTCTCTGTGTGTATACATACATACAATGTATGATACTTTATATAGACATATACAGATGTCCATGTGTGTGTAAGTACATACATGTGTACTTATACACACATGTATTACATATCCACAGATGCTGTTGGTTTACATTTGGGCAAATAAACCAAATTATATGTATTTATACATACATATATAGACACGCATGTGTATATACATAGAGTCAAACATGTATGTGTATGTATGACTATGAATATATATATGTATATGAGCATATATTTTATGGGTGAAGGGAATAAATATTTAGTGAGCACCTACTCCAAGCCAGACACTTTGCTAAGGGCTTTATAAGTATCGTCTCATTTGATTGTATAAATGTGTTCATATGTCCATGTAATGCACATGCATATATGTGTATGTCTATAGGTACATGTGTTCATTCCATACATATGCAGACCTATTCAGATACAGCATACATGCATATATTTATGTCTCCTGTATATGTGAGCATGTGCATATAAATACACACCCATATATATGTAGTACTATGTTCAATGTTCATTGTTTTTCTCTGGGCCTGGGACTTGGACATGCCTCTTGCTACCTTTTCTTCCTCTTGCCTCTCCTGGGGCAGCTGCCTGTCCTGTGTGTTTTTGCTCCCAGCCCTCTGTGGCTGTGCGATCTGTCTCCACCTGCCATCGTCTGCAGCCCGGCTCACTCATTAGTGTTGCCATGGGCTTGTCGCTCTCCCAGCTCCTTCCACAATGGTGTTACCTTCTGCCTTCTGCTGTTTTCTGCTCGGCTGGGTGTCTGCCAGCTTCCCCGTGACACTGTTCTTGGACTCCGCCGTTTCTATTTGTGGCACTCCACATGTACTATTCTCAGGTACATCTCAGATTTCCACTCCATTTCTTCCTCCTCTCCTGGCAACTTGGTCCTTCGCTCCACTGGACCCTGAGGCCTCCCAGGCTCCTGCTGGCTGGCTGTCTATCACATTTCTCTTGGGGACCATGACCTCTAGCCCCCGGATGCTATTGTGGTATCTGGGTTTGGGTATCCTGACAGCTTAAGATATGAAGAAAGAGCAGATGGAGAAAAGAAGATCTCAAAGAAAAGAAATAGGGGAGGAAAGAAAGGAGGCAGGAGGAATCTAAAATATGTGTCTTTGATAGGTCCTAGTTAAGTGGATTTGGACCCGGCTTTAAATTCAGTCTCTAATACTTGAGACCTTTGGGACCTTGGACAAACTGAACCCTCTCTGGGGTTCAGTTTCCTCATCTTCTTGTAATAGGGAGCTGTCACACACATCCGGTCCTCCTCCCCAGGTGGAAGAGGCTAGAAAGCCTACTTATGAAAGCGTCTTGATGATGTGGAAAGGAAGTAATTTGTGTTGTGCAGTTCATGTGGACATTTGGTAACGGGTTCTGGTTTGTTAACTACATGGTTAGGAGAATCCTTTTGGATTGGATGTGATTGTGGTACTAGAAAGGGATGGGGAATGGCTTCAAAAGCCACATTCCCTAGAGTTGCCTTCTCTTGGTTTGACTCCTCTAATAATGGGGCCTGGGGAAGACTTGGACTATGTGCCCTGTGAGGCCAACACGTGACCCCACCGAGACCACCTGTACTCTGCCACAGCACAAGTAACCTTTCCCCCTGCCCTTTTCCCACCTGTATCTCAGAATGCTGGCCAAGTCAATACTAGCATTCCTGGAAGAAACCAATTAATTGCTCTATTGTTCCATTGTCCTTTGTTGTTTTTCAGTCGTTTTCATCATGACCCCATTTGGGATTTTCTTGGCAGAGATGCTGGATTGGTTTGCCATTTCCTTCTCCAGCTCATTTTGCAGATGAGAAAACTGAGGTAAATAGGGTTAAGTGATTTGCCCAGGACCACACAGCTAGTAAATGTCTGAGGCCAGTTTTGAACTCAGGTCTTCCTGACTCCATGCCCAGCACTCTATCCATAGTGTCATCTAGCTGCCCAATCACCATTTTATGACTTCTCAATTCAAAATACCCTTCGTGGCCAACACTCCCTTGCCTTTGTACTTTTCACTCATTAGAATGTAAGCTTCTTACATTCCCCATATGTCCCCACCACTTAGCCCAGTGCAATGGAACATAATTTGTTTTTGATAAATATATTTTCCTCCCTCCCTCCCTTCTTTCCTTCCTTCCTTCCTTTTTTTTTCTTCCCTACTTCCATGAGCTTGAACTGGCTTAGACAGCCTTCTTTCTGCTAGCGAATGAGAGACCCTAGAGAATGTCTATCTCATACTATCATTTTGTAAATGGGGAAACTGAGGAGCTGAGAAGGGAGTGACTTGTCCAAGGTAACACAGTTTTCTAGGAGAAGAGCTGATTCTGCCACCCAGATGTTCCTGATTTCTCAATCAGTTTCTTCTTCTGAACCCCTTTTCATGGACTCCTCACGAGACCTGAAGTGCTCCCCCTCCTCACCTCCTGACTCCTAGAATCCCTTCAAGGCTCATCCTATGCTTTTCTTCCTAAGACGAGCCTTTTTTGATTCCTGCCATCATTCATCTCACAGTGCTACCCTCCTCCCTTCTTGCCTGGAAATGACTTCATATTTAATCAGCACACATTTTCTATTTCCTCATCTACAAACACGTTGTCCCCCCCTTCCCTCAAGGAATGTTGATTCCTTGAAGAAAAAAGTATTTCCTTTTTAGGTTTTTTTTGTACCCCAAGTGCCTAGCACTGTGCCTGCCATATTTACTTAAATAAATTCTTTTTGAGTTCAACTATATATACAACAAGCTGCTGTTGCCCTGGACCTTTTTTAGAACTGTGTCCGTTCTCCTTTTCCAGTGCCATAGTTGGTAATGGGGTCTTCCTAGCCCATCCCTCACTCACTCTTAGGACTCTGGAGTCTTGCGACTTTCTGGACCTTTTCCTTCTGGGCCCTGATGCTCTTGGGTGGTTTGCATCACCCTGGATGTCCTCCTCTCCAGCTCCTTGTCACATATCCCCTGGGCCTTCACTTGGCTTCACTGCCCAGCAGAGCTCTCCTGGAGCCCCTGGGAGCAATTCCTGAGAAACTGCTTTGGCTTTGTTATTTTCCCCCCATTAGGTATATTCTATAACGGGTGGGAAGTACAGTAATTTAGGACTGGAAAAAAGGAAAGAGGAAGGTTGGAGGAGCATTTGGCACAAGGTACAGCCTGACATGGATGATGGGGTCGAGGCCCTGCGAGGCTAACAGCTCTAAATTATAGAGATCTGGGCATAGTTGGGGAGATACTGCCTTTCTGATGGCATTCTTGTCTCTTGCTTTTTAAGAATAACTCAACTAAGCATTCTGCCATGTATTTCTCTAAGAAAGAAAAGGCAAAAAAAATTGTTAAGAAAAAGGATTACAGTTCAGTTCAGTTTTTCTAAATTCCACTACTTTGCTGAACCATGTGAATTTAGGGAAATCATTTGATGCCTTAAGTAGTCTTGGATAGCATATGCTCAAAGGAGGAGTGACTAGGAATAAAATTCAACCTCAGTGATGAGCCAACCAATCCATCAGTGAACACTTACTAAGCATCTCCTATGGGCTTATGGGCTTCTAGGCTAGGCATCGAGAATTTAAAGGAAGCAGTGCCTGTCCTCAGGGATCTTACTTTCTAACCCAAGAAGCCCCAGGGACATATGATATATTCATATACAAAGCAGGGTAACCTTATATAGGAAGGCACTAGCAAATGGGGGCACTCAAAAAAGGTGGCACTTAAGCTAAATCTTGAAAGAAGTCAGACATTTTATAAGACATATATAAGAGCACCTTGAAGTATGTACCAGGAGACATCTTGTATCCCTAGCTATATAAAGAAAAATAGTATTTTTTTCTTTTTCATCATGTATTTCATCATATTCTTTCATTTATTCATTCATTCTCTAAGGGATATCAGCCCAAAACCTTCATTTTAGAGGTAGGGAAACTGAGGCCCAGAGAGTTATTCAACTTGCCAGGTTAGGAGTATCAGAGCTAGGATTCAAAATCAGGTCCCCAAGTTAAAAATCAATTAATAAGCACTTATTAAGCTCCTACTATGTGCCAGGCAATGTTCTAAGTGCTAGGGATACAAAAAGAGGCAAAGGATAGTCCTTGCCCTCAAGGAGCTTACAATCTAATGGAAATCTGGAGCTCTTTGTGCAAACTTGCAATGATCCCTTTTTTAGACACCATGATAGATCATTGGATCAAAGGTAGCTTGAGAGATCGCAGGAATTCCTACCTCATAGGGTTGGTTATTTAACTCATATGAGATAAAATATGTGAAAATTATTTGTAAACCTTAAAGTGCTATGTAAATCTCAGTTATTATTATTATTATTATAGTTAGGAGCAGTGTGGGTAGTGGGCAGAGATGATAACTATACCTATATTAATATGCTTCCCAGGGCTTTCATAGGCTCAAGTGACATAATGTGTGTCAATGGGTTATACCCCAAAGAGGTCATAGAAGTGAGAGGAAGACCCATATGTACAAAAAATATTTATAGCAGCTCTTTTTGTGGTGGCAAAGAATTGGAAATTAAGGGGGTGCCCATCCATTGGGGAATGGCTAAACAAGTTGTGGTATATGCTTGTAATGGAATACTACTCTGCTATAACAAACAAGGAGGAGATGGATTTCATATTTACCTGGAGAGGCTTATACAAACTGATGCTGAGTGAGAAGAGCATAACCAAGAGAAATTTGTACACAATTACAGACACAATGTATGTGTGATGACCAGCTATGATAGAATGGACTCTTCTCAGCAATGCAGTGATATAAGTCAACCCCAAAAGACTTACGAAGGAGAGAGATGCCTACATCCAGAGAAAGAATTGAGTTTGAATCCTGATTGAAGCAAACTACCTGATCTTTTTCTTTTCATTGTTTGGTTTTATATCCTCTTTACCATTGTTCATTCCATCTGGTACAATCCGCCTTTGTAACCTGACTAATGTCTAATGTGAAAGTATTTGCAGATCCTAGACTGGATTGTATGCCGTCATGGGGGGAGGGGAGGGAGGGAAAGAAAATTTGAAACGCAAGGAATTGTGGAATTGAATCTTGTAAAATAAAAGTAAACAAACAAATTAATAAAGACAAAAAATAATGTGTATTCAATGCCCTGTAAACCATAAAACACTATGTAAATCACGATGATATAATGATGATGATATTGATGACAATGATGACATTGACAGTGATATTGATGGTGATGTGACAATGGTGATGACAGTGAAGATGATGATGATGAGGAGGAGGAGGAGGAGGAGGATGACGATAATGAGGTCGTGTGTACTGAGCCAGGCTCAGACTCAGGCAAAGATCAGGTCCGTGTCTGGCCACCAGGCTGACCGTCCATATCAGCTGAATGACTCCAGGAATGACCCGCCCTTTCCAGGCCCCCAAACACCCCTCTCAGACCACAAACCAGAACAGATATTCTCCCAGACTGTGACTTTCTGAAGTTTATGCACCAGGAGGATGGAATCACAGAGCACAGGTTCATAGGCTCCTGGATCCATAGGCAGAAGGACCTAAAACAATCTCCCCAACCCCCTCATTTTGTAGACGAGAGAAAGGAAGCCCTTAGCTGTTCTGTGCTGTAGTTAAGCGTTACAGGCAGGATACGAACTCAAGTCCTCTTCTTCATGAGCCCGTGGTCTTTCCCTAGGCCTCAGAGGGCACCCGCTACCTCTCCATTCTGCAGATGGGAGAAGCGAGGCTCAGACAGTCCAGGTGACTCATCCAGGCCAGAATGAGAGCAGACATCAGGGGAGGGCTCTGAACCTGGCGCCTTGATCCCCAGACCCAGCGTGCCGTCCTGCCAGCCCAAAGTGCCTCACAAAATGAGTAAGCTCTCATTGTAAGCATAGATGGCCGAACCGCTCAGCTCCCTCCGTTCCTGTCACCTTTGATGAACGTCTGGAAGCAGCTGGTTCTGTTTGCAGGCATGAAAGAGGCTCACGTGGGCTCCAGAACCTGTGATGAGCACCTGGGCCTGAGCTCCTTGAGAGGAGAGCGTGCGAGCTCCGGGCCTAGCTGCGGGGAGCCCGCGGTGCGCTCACAGCGGGGTGCCTGGTGGGGAGGAAAGGAAGGTCATGGGCGGATCGTGAAGCCGGACTCCTCCAGGTCCTTCCTGCCAAGGCCTCCCCTTCTCCCCCCCTCCCCGTCCCAGCCCTTCCAGCCTCCCATCACTTCTCACTTTGAGTCTCGTTATCTCGAGGAACCGGAAGAAGGAGCACCTTCCCCGCTTGTGCAAAGCCTCTAGGACACCCGGTTTTACGAATCCCGCCCTCCCGGACTCGCGGGGGGATCCCCGCGGACACCCCAGGACAGGATTCCATCTAGGGAGGTTTCCCTGCCAGGTGTGGCCTCGTTTACTCGATACCACATTTCCATCCTCTTCCTCCCTCTTCCTTTTCTTCCTCAGAATTAAACTCCAGTATAATTAGTTAATAGAAACACTTAGCACAATGAAATGCTTCATGAATATCTAAACGAGTCACAAAACACTTGGTAAATTAAGGTGTATAAATCTAGTGTCTTATTGCATAACAGACTCTGAAATAAACAGACATTTCCAAGGGCCTCCCATCCCAGCCTAGGAGAAGGAGCTAATGGGGACAAATTACCGGGGGAGGGGAAATGGAACAGTCCGGACCTAAGTACAGTGTAGCTCATATGCATACACATAATCTAAATAATAATGCATTTTATTTACTTGTGTAGTGCCTAGCTGCAGCTGCATTCCGGCTGCTTTGTAATAAAATTAAAATACCGATTAAATACAGATTAGCTGGGTACAAACAGATCAGATTATAACAGCAATTAAAATCAGTGTAAAACAATGCATTCAATCAGCCTGGTGTTGCATCTAAAAAAAAGAAAACAAAAAACAAAAACACAAAACCTTTGGGGGATAAAGTTTTTCCATTTCCCAGGATCAGAATGAGAGAATTTGAGAGTTGGAAGGGACCGGAGTGGTCTTCTTGTCCAGCCTGTTTCCTAAAAAATGATTCCCTCCAGCCTTTTCTTGAAGACCTCCAAAGATGGGGAAACCACCACTTTCTGGGGCAGCCCACCCGCCCTTTGACCTTTAGTTGTTTGGAATGTTGGGGTCTTTTGTTTTCTTTTTATCCTGAAGTCAAACCCAGATTTGCTTTGTATGTACCCACAGTGTTCCTAGATCTATTCTGGGCCAAACAAGGCAGATCTGTTGCCTCTTCTGTCCACCAAGCCCTTCAGATACTTGAGGACAGCTCTCCTTTTCTTCTGAGTTTTCTCTTCTTTGCACTAAACATCGTTATGTATCTCCAGCAGACCCTCATAGGACATGATATTAAGGTTCCTCACCTTCCTGCTTGCCCTCCTCTTAGTGCTCACTGGCTTGTCAATGCCCTTTGGTGTCCAGAAAGGAATACAGTATTCCATCCTGGGTGTGACCAAGCCAGAATGCTGTAGGACTCTGAATTCCTCATTCCTGGACAGTGGACCTCTCAGAGTCCTAAGAGATCATGTTATCTTTCTTGATATCAATGTCGCCAAGTTGTGTCATGTCATGCTTGCAGTTCACTAAGACACCCAAATCTATTTCTTTTTTTTCCGAGTCCCACTTTGATTATGGAGAAAGAATACTAGATGAGGAGAACTTGTCTTGGCACTGTCTGTTCTCAGCTACAAGGTCTTGGGCATGTCACTTAACTCCTCTTGGATCTCAGATTCTCCATTAAAATGGCAGGGAATCATTCAATGCCCTTCAAGTGCTAAGCCTAATTCTATGACTCTGGGGAGTTGTACTTGCAAGAATAAGGGAATTTAAGGGGCGGTTAGGTGGCGCAGTGAATAGAGCGCCGGCCCTGGAATCAGAAGGACCTGAGTTCAGAGCCGGCCTCCAACACTTAATCCGCACAAACGAAAAACCTAGCCGTGTAACCTTGGGCAAGTTACTTAACCCCAATTGCCCTAAAGGGGCGACTAGGTGGAGCAGTGAGTAAGAGTGCCGGCCTCGGAGTTTGGATGACCCGAGATCAGATCTGGCCTCAGAAAATGAGCACCCACGCATAAATAATGACTAGCCGCGTAACCTTGAGCAAGTTACTTAACCCCAATTGCTTTAAAAAAAAAAACCAAAACATAAGAATAAGGGAATTTATCACTATAGATTTGGGATTGACAAGAGTAAAATGAGATGGCAAGGGAGCAAAACTTTCCAACTTGAACTTTTTTGATCTTTAAATACTTAAATGTGTGAAAGTATCCAAATTCAATAGATCTGTGATGTCACCAATGTGGACATGCTTTCCACTCAGGCAGACAACTACCCATCTGTGCCTGCCAATCTTCTCACTTTGAGGCTATTGACCTTCCTAAAGCTTCCACGGGGGTCCACCCCACATACTGGGGGCCTAATTCAATATTTCTTGGCTTTGTGTGGGCACCACTGGAGAACGTAAGGTATCCATTGGTTACTTTTTACACTCCCCTCTTTCTTCTCCCTCATTCCCCCTCCCCCAAAGACTTTAAATATCATGCATGACTATTTCTGTTTAGACTTATGGTTTCCTTAGTGTAGGGGATTTCTGGTTAGGAAAACATCTCTGCTGTGTAGATCAGCAACTTTTCTATAACTTCTACTCTTCAGGGCTCTTCTGAAAACCCTAAGAGGTTAAATGACTTGCCCAGGGTCTCTTGGAGAGGATGTGTCCAAGGTGGAACTTGGATCTAAGTCTCTTTGGTTATGAGGGGGAGAGAACAGAGAGGGAGGGGTACAGAGGAAGGAAAGAGAGAGATGGCCTTGTAGGTTCAAGGCCTGCCACTGATACCCACTAGCCATGTGACAAGAGATAAGTCACTTTTCCTCTCAGGAAGACCTCCAAGGCTGTGTTACCTGCACAGCAGGAGCAGTCTGCATTGGTAGCAGGGGTTTTTCCTCAATGAGAGCTCCCTATACTAGTAAAATCTAGATCTAATCTGAATAAAATAATGGATCCAAATCTCAAAACTCTTGGCATACAAATTGAAGGGAAAACATACTTGAAAATTCTTGTTAGGTGGCACAGTGGATAGAAGGTAAGTCAAATCCATCCTCAGACACTTACTAGTTGGGTGATTCTGGACACTGCTGTCCACTGCTGTCTCCCTCAGTTTCCTCATCTATAAAATGGCATAATAATAGTCCCTGGCAGATAGATGGCACAGTGAATAAAATGCTGGGTCTGAAGTCAGGATCTTCCTGAGTTCAAATCTGGCCTCAGACACTTACCAGCTGTGTGACCCCGGGTAAGTCACTTCACCCTGTTGCATCAGTTTCCTCATCTACAAAATGAGCCAGAGAGGGAAATAGCAAACCTCTCCAGTGTCTTTGCCAAGAAAACCCCAAAGGGGGTCCCAAAGAGACACAACTGAATGACAACAATAGCCCCTACCTCCCAACATTGTAGTGAGAAGATAAGACAGTATTTGTACACCTTAAAGTGCTATATAAATGCTGGCTGTTACTATTATTGTTATTGCTGTCATTGAGACAGTCTTCTTCCTGTCTACCCTCTTCTTCACCATCTCCATCCATGCAAATGGTGCTCTTGGCATTGTCTGCCTCTTGGTGGCCATTGGTGTTGGTATCTGTGTAAGAGCTGGATCTCCTCTATAGGGATTTCTTCCTTCAGGGATGACTGTGGGGACCAAGCTGGAAGCAGGGCTGGGGGTAGGAGAGGGTCAGGGTGTCCCCAAGGCTCTTGCACTCTCTCCTTAAGTTCGAAGGGAACATGAGGGCTGAGGTGGCTGCTATAGTCTGACTCCTTTGTCCCAAGCCACCTCTTGTCTCCAGAACCTTGCTGCTTCAGCTGCCCAGCAGCAGTGATAGTGCCTATAGTACAGTACTGTCCTAGCTCATGGTATTATTGTGAGAAGCCAATGAAGTACAGTAAGTGCCTGCTGTTATTATCTGTATCTAAGAGAGTCCCTACCATTAGAGTGGGAGCCCCTTGCAGGTAGGGATTGTGCACTTCTTTGTACTTGTATCCCCAGAACCGAGTACATCACCTGGCATAGGTGATAGGTACTTGAGACATGCTTGTTTGATTGATTGCCCATCCCACCCCTTAATTCCATTATGGTACAGGATATTTCTCTAATCCAGCTCCAGAAGGTTCAACATTACCCTATCCAAAGCCTCATCAGGATAAAATTTCCTTTAGACCATACCTTTCAAGAAGTAATTGGAAAGGCATGGCCAGATTTAGGGGTGGGGAAGATCTGGGAGGGCTAGACGATCTGGACTTACTATGTGTCAGCAGCGTGCTATGGCAGCCAAAGGGATCTTAGGCTGAATTAAGATGGCTTTAGCATCCATGAACAAGGAGGTATTAGTCTTGCTGAGCTCTTTTTTCTCATAAGAGAGTATGCCACACCTAGAGTTCAGGTCTGGCAGGACCATTTCAAACCAGATGATGCTCAAGAAAAACTGATTCATGGGATCACAGGACTATAGATGTAGACCCGAAAAGACACTTAGAGATGGCCTCTGTTTGCATAGCTCTAAAATGTAATAAGTTCTTAATAAATGTTTATTGACTGACTGACTGACTAATTCAATCCCCTCATTTTATAGATGAGTTAAAAGAAAAACGGAGTCTCAGAAATGGTGAAATGTCTTGCCCAAGGTTGGTAGATAGCATAGTTCAGATTTAAACCCTCTGACTTCAAACCAGATTTGTATTCTTTCCAGTGCCATTGGGGATATTTATTCTGAATAATAGAAAATATATGTGTATATATGTATGTATAGATATATATGTATATGTGTATGCATATACATATGTAATACACACACACACACACACACACACACACACACACATATATATTAAAGAGAACTATTTCTTTTTGGCCTCAGAGAATAAAATCTAGGAGTGGGTAGAAATTTCAGAGAAAGAGACTTTAACTCTATTTAAGGGGGGGGGGGGGAGTCCCTCCCCCAACTTTGAGAAAGAACAGTTGAGGAAGGGGATTTTCAAAAGTAGATACTCTGCCTAAAGAGGTAGTTGGCACCACCCACCTCTAGATATTTAACCTAAGACTAGATGACCTCTTATTGAATAGGTTGTAAAGGGAATTCTTACTCAGGTATGGAGTAGACCCAGTGACATCCTTTTCCAGTTCTGTGATTGGGTAATTCTGATTCTAGTGAAAGAAACCCAGTCCTTCTGCCCCCATTCAAAGCCATTGAGGGCTTACCTTGGTGGGTTTATACCAGGCCAGACTCTGATCCACAGGTCAGGGAATTAGCCTTATTAATTTTATAGCCAATGATTTTCAGAGCTTTGCCTTCACCCCTTTCATCTAGGGCTTCATTTGTCATCTGCCACTTGGATCACACCCAATTATCAGCCCTCTGTGTCTCTGATTATGGGCCTCTGACTACATTCCAAAGCCAAGTGTCTGTCCATGATCTGGGAATTATTCCTTTTCTGTGTTACACCTGCCTCCTCTCTTCCCCACTGAGGTTCTGGTGGAATTAGGTAAAGAGGTTTCCATCTAGTTCTGGAGCCCACTTCTCCTTTCTCTTCCCAATTTGTTTGATTTTCAAGGTAATTGGATCTGCATGAGGGAAAGAAATATAAATGTGTACAAAAAGAACGTTTTAAGTCACTGAAATGGGAGTAGGAAGAGGTAGGAATAATGCATAGCCAAAGGCAAATCATGAGGTAGTTGGATTAGATTGCCTTTAAGCTCCCTTTCAGGTGTATAATTCAACAACCTCTGTGGACAGGGAAAGAAATAAAGGCTGTGGGGAAATTTTAAGAACCATGAGAAAACGTCTATGAGCTGAAGCATAGTTAAAAAAAACCCTACTTAATATAAATGAATAGATCAATAACATGAAGTCAACTGCCATACAGTTATAATCAACAGCCTTGACTGAAGAAGAGATGATATGTAGCGCCAGCATTCATTGAAGAGGTAGGGGACTGTGGGTGTAGAACATTGCATCTACTGTCAGGCAGTCAAAGAATCTGAGCTCTGGGCAGGTAGAGATTTCAGGAGGTAATCCAGTCCCACCTTCTCATGTGGTTGCTGTGTCAACTGGTTTTGCTTAAGTGTTTCTCTTTGTTAAAGGGGAAGGTTTATTGGGTAACTGAGTAGGGGGGGAAGGGTAGGCAGAAATAAGAGAGGGAAGACAGACAGATAGATAGAGAGATGATAGAAGGATAGATGGATAGATAGAATAGGAAGGAAGATAGAAAGGAAGACAGGAAGATAGAAAGGAGGATGGATAGATAGATAGATAGATAGATAGATAGATAAATAGATAGATATATGATCGATCGATAGACGATAGGTAGATAGAATATATATGTGTGTGTGTATGTGTGTGTGTGTGTGTATGTATGTATGTATTTGAGATGTTAAAATAAAGGGTATCAGACACATCATATCTGTGATGACTAACTTTTTGACAGACATTGCTGACTCCCCTCAGCAATGTAAGGTTATAAGACATGTAAGTGACTCATGATGGAAGGGGCTATCCACATCCAGAGAAAGAATAATGGAGTCTGAATGCAGATTGAAGCAAACTACTTGCTCTCTTTCTCTTGTTTTGTTTTGTTTCTTCTTCCTTGGTATTCATTCCATCCCATTACATATAATACTTCTTTACAATTTGACTAATACTTAATGTGAAGGTACATGTAGAACCTATATTGGATTGCATGCCCCCATGGTGGGGAAGGGGGAGGAGAAGGATGGAGAGAAAATTTGGAACTCAAAAACTTGTAGAACTGAATGTTGTAAACTAAAAGCAAATAAATTTAAAAAGGAAGAAGAAGTAGATGTAAAAACAGGACCGTGCTGGACCCAGCTCACACTGGCTTTGCAAGAAAACATTGTTAAGTTTTCAGTGTGAACATTTATATCTCAGAAATCAGTAAATGTTCTTTGTTGTTTTGTTTATTGTCTAGACTTACTAGAGTGATGTAGAGAACTTTAATAATTCAGATTAAACTTTTCAATGTGTTATGCATAAAAATAAAAGGCATCAATAAAATGTTTTCTACAAAAATACTTGCTGGTCTGGAACAGGGGAACATGCTTCCTTAGATCACATCTCTGGGTTTCCCATTTCCTCCCCTTTGGTGCTGCCATATTGGACAGGAGGTTGACAAATTGATGAACTGCAAACATCCCAGGCCTGATAATAATAACTCATTTCTATGGCACTTAAATTTTTGTGCAGTATTTCTGTCACCCTTTGGGGGTGGGGAGAAGGAAATAAGTATTTATGCAGACCTACTATGTGCCAGGCACTGTGCTAAACTGTTTTACAAATATTATCTCACTTGATCATTACAACAACCTTGTGAGGTTGGGTGCTATCATTAGCTTCATTTTACATCTGTAAAATGGGTTGGAGAAAGAAATGGCAAGTCACTTCTGTATCTTCTCCAAGAAAACTCCAAAATGAGGTCATGGGGGTGGCTAGGTGGCGCCGGCCCTGGAGTCAGAAGTACCTGAGTTTGGAGCTGGCCTCTGACACTTAATCTACACAAAGAAAAACCTAGCTGTGTAACCTTGGGCAAGTTACTTAACCCCAATTGCCCTAAAGGGGCGGCTATGTGGCGCAGTGAGTAAGAGCGCCGGCCTCGGAGTTGGGATGACCCGAGATCAGATCCGGCCTCAGAAAATGAGCGCATAAATAATGACTAGCCGTGTAACCTTGAGCAAGTTACTTAACCCCAATTGCTTTAAAAAAAACAAACAAAAACAAAATGAGGTCATGAAGAGTTGGATGTGATTGAACAATAACAAGTTGAGAAAAACTTAGGCAAACAGAGTTAAGTGACTTGCCCAAGGTCACACAGCTAATAAGTGTCTGAGGCCACATTTGAGCTCAGGTCTCCTGACTCCAGACCCACTGCTCTATCCACTGAGCCACTGTCTGCCTTTGAGGTAGATATTGCAAGCATTATTACCTAAATTTTGCAGATGAAGAGAATGAGACTCAGATAAACCAGATTCATTTGGGGAGAATGTTTGGTGGGAAAACTGCCTTCAAGGAAACACATTTGCTAGGGTGCCCAATGAATTTTAAATACTGCCATGACCATGATAAATAATCAACCTTGATAATCCTAATGAGTTGCTCCGGTAATAACTACCAATTAGCACAACTTCAGTAGAGAAGATAATGTTCTCTTAATTGGGGAGAGTCTGTGGGGGGAAGCAGAGAACCCTGGCAGAAAAAGTAGCCACAAGGTTTAAGCCTCCTCCTTCCTTTGGCCACCTCTCTTTCTTCTGACCCCAACTGCAAAAATGGTGGCACCATAGGAGACGGTCCCCTTAGAAAGTAGACCCTCTCTGGGATGTTTTGAGAATGTTTGTTATGTTCAACAGAAGTAGGCATGCATCTCCTGTGAGGAGGGTCTGGAAACCATATATGGGAAGAATATTTGAAGAACTATGGACTAATCATTACCCTCAAATATTTTAAATTTTGGCAATCGGAAGGAGATATAGACATATTCCAGACAATATAGGGTTCTGGGGCTTGGAATCAAGAGGTCACCCGTGACCTCCGATGTTTACTGTTATTTATATGACCCTGGACAATCCACCTAATAACTCAGATTCCTCATCTGTAAAGTGAGAGGGTTGGATGTGATAGCCTCTAAAACTCCTTCCTGCTCTAAATCTATAACCCTAGCCCAAGAGACCCCTATTTAAGGGAAATGTAATTTAAAAAACAAACAAAATCAAAAACACAACCAAAAAGACGCTTTGTAACATGTTAGGGGTGGTCCAAAATGGAATGGGCTGACCCACTATTGTGGGATTCCTATCAGTAGGCATTATCTGCTGCTTTATGACCTTTGTATTTATGTTATCATGAATATGCATAATAGGTTTCTGGCTGGAAATATTACATTTATCTGTAAAACACTTATCTACTGACCTTTTACCTAAGAATTAGAGTTCAACATTTCTCTGAATGATAACCCTTGGCCCTTGGATAAATACACTGAAGTCAACTTCAATTAATACCTTGGTTAGCCAAGTCAAATGGACATCTTTGCCTTTTACCTAAGTAATATATCTATAAATGGATAAAATATACATTATATTTTAATATCCATATTTCATGAAGTCTTCAAAAATCATCTCAGTACCAGAGATAACTTTTACTCAGTTTCATATGTAAAACAAACAGGTAAAGGGGGCTCTTTGGCTTATGATGGGTGTTAGCTAAACTTGGCATTGTCTGTGACCTGGAAAAATGTAAATTAGGCAGAGATTATGAGCTTTTTTTTTTTTTAATAGAGGCTCTTGTTCTCTGTCCTGCAGGCAGTTATAACCCAAACTTCAATTTCCTAAGAACTTTTTTTTTTGCCAGTATGCCCACAGCAAGTCAGGATGCAACACTGCACATTAATATACTTTAACAGATTTTAAATGAACTTTCTCTAAACAGATAGGAGAAAATTAGAAAATTCCTGGGGAAAATCCCTTGGCAGACAGCACATCTGTCAGAGATTTCTGTGCAGGAACGTGTTCATCAGCCAGTGTCAGCACTTTTGCTAAAATATGAAAACAATATGTTTGCTAAAGGCAAACACAATCATTGAAGTGCTCTTCATAAAGTTCCCTTGAATGCCAGGGAAGCTCTCTGGGGAAACCACAATGCCCCACATTAACCCAACATTGAAATCATTGTTGGATTTGATTTTTTGAATTTTTAAAAATGGTTTCTGACCTGTGAGAGTTTCTTTGGTTGGACCTTTTGTTATACAAAAAAAAAAAAAAAAGAAAGAAAAAGTGCAATTGACAAGCTCTCTGGATGCTGATGATGCCCAGGGATTTTTGTCTTTATTACTTGCAAGAACCATGGCATCTCATTACATGAATTTGATTTTATTCCTAATTAAATATTTAAAATGTTTTCTGTTCCTCTAGTGACAAAATGGAAGATTAAGTGACTAGTCTGTCCCTTGGAATTATCTATGCTCAAAACATTGACCAAATTAATTTCTCTTAGCAAAGGACCATTTTTTATGTTATAGACCTATTCACTTTAGCAAAATCAATATTCCTTACGGAGGAATATTTTAACCAAAATATGGTTGGTCCATTAATAACTCTCAGAGAAAACACACACACGTACACGCATACACACAACTTGAAAAATAGTTTCCATTTTGCTTAATGTTTAACTTTTTTGAATGATTGTTGATAATTATTTCAGGTTTATTTATGCAAAGTACACATTTAGCAAATTGCTTTTCATTAATTTATGAAATGTCTGTTTTTAAATATTACAAAAATTTATCTAACTATTTCTGAATATTAACCTCTGGGGTGCTTTCAAATGTAAAGGAGAGAAGAAGTTGGCTCTTCTCTGAAGTAGATTATGTTCGTGAAAATAGTAAGTGGGGGAGGTGGAGCCAAGATGGTGGAGTAGAAACAGCTCATCCAAGCCACTCTGCCCCCAGATTCCCCCCAAACTATGTAAAAGGGGATTCTGAACAACTTCTGGAGCCCCAGCACCCACAGAACGACACAGAGAAGCTAACCTCCCGCTGAAGACAGCCCAGCAGCCCTGCAGAAAGGACCAGCACAGTGCTCTGGGAGCCAGCAGCGTGCAGAGCGCGGGGAGCCAAGCCGAGCCAAGCAGAGTCCAGTTCCCTGTGAGCCGAGGTTTTAGCCCCAGGGCAGCAGGGCCAGCAGCCGGCTGGAGAGACCCCAGAATACCAGCAGCTGTGGCGACTCCAGAATTATCAACATAGACATGCCTAGGACAAAGTAAGAGGTTAGTGCCCTATAGACTTTGGGACCAGTATTTGGGGAATGCATCGGCTTCCTCCCCTGGGGGCTAGAAGCTGCTGAGGAGACACGCCATTTTGTAGTTTTCAGAGGCAGCTTTAGCTCCTGGTCTGTGAACTGCAGGGAGATCCAGCGATCAGTCTTGGGGGGTAATCGCTCTTGCTTTAACCTCCCTGGATCTGGATTGTGATCTGGGGTGGAAGTCGTGGGTGGGTTTACAGCTTGCCAGAAACGGAAGTTGGCCTTCCACACGTTCGGGATGAAAATTCCCCTATCTGTCAGCAGAGCCATAGTGTGGCAACAAGCCCAAAAGTCAAGTAATTAAGTGGCAACATGCCAAGGCAAAGGAAACAAATTAAACAGAAAAATGCAACCTTAGACTCCTACTTTGGGGGCATAGAGTGGGAAAAGGACTGTGAGGTCAGAAGTCCTGCTCCAAAAGCTCCAGGGTTTTTGGATGAGCGGGTTGCAGGCCTTAGAGGACCTTAAGAAGGACTTTAAAAATCAAATAAGAGAAGTGGAGGAAAAATTGGGAAGAGAAATGAGAAGGATGCAGAAAAAGTATGAAATGAGGGTCAACAGCCTGACTGAGGAAAACGACACCTTAAAAATAGACTAACTCAAATGGCAAAGGAGGCCCAAAAGGGCAATGAGGAGAAGAATGCCTTAAAAAGTCGAATTTGCCAGATGGAAAAAGAATCTCTAAAGTTCACTGAGGAGATTCATTCCTTCAGAGTTAGACTGGAGCAAATGGAAGTTAATGACTTTATGAGAAATCAAGATGCTGTTAAGCAGATCCAAACAAACGAAAGATTAGAAGGCAATGTGAAATATCTCATGGGAAAAACCACTGACCTGGAAAATAGATCCAGGAGAGACAATTTAAAAATTATTGGACTACCTGAAAGCCATGATCAAAGAAAGAACCTAGAAATCACCCTTCAAGAAATTCTCAAGGAAAATTACCCTGATGTTTTAGATCCAGAGGGCAAAATAGAGGTTGAAAGAATCCACAGATCACCTCCTGAAAAAGATCCCAAAAAGAAACTCCCAGGAATATTATAGCCAGGTTCCAGAATCCCCAGATCAAGGAGAAAATACTACAAGCAGCCAGGAAGAAACAATTTCAATATTGTGGAAACACAATCAGAATAGTCCAGGACCTGGCAGCTTCTACACTGAGGGATTGAAGGGCATGGAATATGATATTCCAGAGGGCTAAAGAACTGGGAATGAACCCAAGGGTCACCTACCCAGCAAAACTGAGTATTTTGTTTCAGGGGAAAATATGGTCATTCAGTGGAATAGAGGACTCTCAAGCATTCTTGAGGAAAAAAACAGAATTGAATAGAAAATTTGACATCCAGACACAAGAAGCAAGAGATGCCTGAGAAGGTAACAAAAAGAAATCAAAAGGAACTTATCAAAGTTGAACTATTTACATTCCTATATGGAAAAACAATAACTGTGACTGATGGTATCTTTCTCACTATGAAAATAATGGAAGAAGGGTGTGTGGTCATATGAATACATATGTGAATGTGTGTATATATGGTTACAGTTATATATGGATAGAGGGCATAGGTTGAATTTGTTGGGAAGGGAGAATACTCAAGGGATGAAATTATGAGGTGAGAAAGGAAAGTGGCAAGAGGAGATGGGGAGAGACAGGGTAGGGTAAACTATCTCATGTAGAAGAAGCAAGGGGAAGTGGTTGCAAGGGAGGGGGAGAATAGGAAGGCAAAAAGGCAAAACTACATTCTCATTGAATTTGGTTCAGGGAGAGAATGACATACATACTAAATGGGATATCTCAACCTACAGCAGAACAGGAGGAAGGGGGATGAGAGGTGTGATGATAGATGGGAGGGCATCCTTGTGGGGAGGGGAGGTTGGAAGTACCCACTATAGAAGAGGGACAGGATCATGTAGGGAATGGACCGGGTTGGGGGTGGGATGAGTGGGAAGGAATTATAAGCAGCCTTGTACAATATATCTACTATGATAATGTTTTGCATAGCTAGACATGTACAACATATACTGAATTACTTATCTCCCAAGAGGGAATGGGTGACAAGGGAGGAAGGAAATGGATCTGAAATTTGAGGTCGTAACATTAAATGTTTCAAATATATATAAATACTATTATTAATACTCTTTTGATTGTAATTGGGAGATAAGATGTGCAGGCATTGGGACACAAAGATTCACCTTCCTCTAATGGAAAAGTCAAAGGGGGTATGGGAGAAGGTATGGGAAAGAGCATATTGGAGGAAACGATATCTTGTGGGACTGCTATTCTGGGAGGGTGGGTAGGGGAAAAAGAGGGGGGGAAAATGATTGTAACTCAAAATCTGGTGGAAATGAATGATGTAAAACAGAAGTTAATAAAGCATTTGTTTAAATAAAAAAAAATAGTAAGTGGGTTTTTAAGGGCATCTTGACAAGTAAAGGGGAAAGAAGTAGGCCCTACTGGTCTTGCCATATTCAGGACTGCTTGATAAATCCTTGATTTGATAATATCTTCTAAATTAGATTTTTTTGGTCAATATTGTTCACTAGCTGAAAAAAATTAAAAAGGAAACAATCAGGTCTGGGCCCTTATATAGGATACACTGAGTATAAATATGTTATTATATAACAAATGTGTAGCCAATGACTGGAATACATATATATATGTAGTTCTAAACTTTTCCTTGGTGCCATATTTCTCTCTATCATGAAGTCATTGTGTTTGTGTTTTGACTTATGTATACTTGAGCAAATGAAGTACTTCCATGTCTGAAAAACTCATTTCTTCAAGTCTGGAAGGACATGATGAAGGTTCTTAGAAATTCCTTATGACTGGCTAAGAAAATAAGAAATTTCTGATTTTCAAAAAAAAAAAGAACCCAAAACAAAAATCAAAACCTCAGCTGCTTTCTGTCAACTGGGACTCTTTTGAGGTGGTTATGACTCAGAAGGGCAGTAGCATCACTAAGGTGGTCACAAATATTATAGAAAATGTCTGTTGACACTATCTTCCCAGTAAGGTAGGCAAAAAATTACTGATCCTCTGTGACTTGATCCTTACCCTCTTGCTCAGACATGACTCATTTTTTCTTCACCACCTGCCATATGCAATTAATTGTCAGAGTCTACTGATTCTAACCCT
Organism: Gymnobelideus leadbeateri; assembly: GCA_011680675.1. Classification (NCBI taxonomy): domain Eukaryota; kingdom Metazoa; phylum Chordata; class Mammalia; order Diprotodontia; family Petauridae; genus Gymnobelideus; species Gymnobelideus leadbeateri. The sequence goes on along the minus strand of WOXC01007204.1, from coordinate 682,680 downwards.
TCAGTTTCTCTCCCATCAATATCTCCTTTGTATTCTCCATGCAACTGCCCTTGTTCAGGCTCTCCTGACTTCTCACTTGGGCTGCTATCTATCATTAAACAAATCTCTTACTTGTCTTCTATTTTCTCCCAATTTCAGTCAAGCCTTCTTATTGCTGGCTTGTGTAATCTTCCTCATATCCCAGGTTAGTCTCATCATTTCCTTACTCTAATGCTTCCAGTGGCTTCCAGTTACCCACCAAATAAAGTGCTGACTCCTGAATTTAACATTTAAGGACCATTTGCAGTTAGTCTCCAACCGGTCTTTGTTCATATCATTCCTATCAATACATTCTGATTTACAGACATTCTCCTATTTCCACATTTCCAAATTATTCTTTTTCTATGATGTCTAGAACTCTGATGTTCCATGTTCCATGAAGTCTTCCTTAATCCCCCGGCTAGAATTGGCTTCTCCTTCTCAAATTTTTCAAAGTATTTTGTTTTGATCCCCTTAATTAAATTTAGTGCATTCAAGCTATGTGGTTGTTATCTGTGTGCAGGCTATCACTCTTATTAGATTATTAGCTCCTGGAGGGCAAAGGTTGTGGCTTCATCTTTCCTTATTTCCTTCACCCAGCACATTGCGCTGTACATAGCAGATATTTAACATTTTTTTAATTAAAAGGAAAAGTGCACTGACCCTGGAGACCAAGGAGCTTGGTACAAATCTACCCTTGATACCATTTGTGTGACCTTAAACAAGTCATTTCAATTCTCTGGGCCTCAGTTTCCATACCTGTAAAATGAGGAATTAGCTGGTCCCTTTCAGTGATAAATCTATGATCCAAAGGGCAAAGCCCTCTAGTTGGATTGTGGGATTAAATGTAGTGCATGGAAAGATCATAAAAATGATTTGGGCCAGTATTAGCCCCCATTTTGCAGATGAAGGAAGTAAGGCCAAGAGAGGCTAATGTTGATAGAATCAGGATTTGAACCCAAGTCCTCTGAGTCCAGACCCAGGATTCTTTGGACTGCATACCTTCAAAATCCTCATGTTCATACTTGGCAGCTCCAGAATGTCCTGTTGCTGTTTCTTCATTAGGAGCCACTGCAAGTTCATTTTCTATCCATTGACTTAAAATGGATTCCCTCCTCCAGAGTAACCACATGCCATGCTTGGAGTCACTAAGAACGGAGTTCAAATTGTGCTTCAGTCACTTCCTCCCTGTGTAACCACGAGATGGGCAAGACCCTTATCTTCTCTCAGACTCAGTTTCTTCATCTCTAAAATAGGAGTAATTATAGCATTTGCCCCATGGGGTAGGTGTTTGGATGTAAACAAAAAGGAGCTTTGCAAGCATTAAAACACTATATAAATCATATCTATAAGTAGCAATATTATATACAAATATAATATATAGATACAAATAAATAAATTTATATTTAAATAAATGTATAAAATATATAACTGCATGAACTTCATATAAAGTCTATAAAATCTATAATAATCATATTATACACTGTACATTATATATTACACATTATACATTTTATACATTATACACTATATTTAATCTAGGATAATGATTATAATATATTATAGTATTATGTAATTATAACATATAATCATTATCCTAGATTGAATATAGTGATGATGATGATGGTGATGATGATGATGAAGGAGAAGGAGGAGGAGGAGGAGGAGGAGGAGGAGGAGGAGTAAGGAAGGAAGGAAGGAAACCAGGCCCTAAATATGTTCTCACATTGTGAAGCAAAATGGAAAGGGGAGCCCCTTTCTAGAAAATATGGGCTTTCATGAGATTGCTGTTAAGTCTAGTCAGTTATAGCCAACTCTTCATGACCCCGTTTGGGGTTTTCTTGGTAAAGACACTGGAGTGGTTTGCCATTATTTTTCTCCAGCTCATTTTACAGGTGAGGAAACTGAGGCAAACAGGGTTAAGTGACTTACCCAGGGTCACAGAGATAGTAAGTGTCAGAGACGGGATTCGAAGGAAGATGAATCTTCCTGACTCAGTCCCTGTGCTCTGTGTACTATGGCGCCCCCTAGCTTCCCTCTTTGATGAGATAGCATCTAGATCTCTCTAAATGCAGTTTGATTGAAACCCTGGTGTCATTGAAGAGAGTATAGAAAGCTTCATAGAACATTGGAATTGGAGCCAGAAGCCTTGGGTTCAGATCCCACCTCTGACACAGTGGCTGAGTCATTTTCTTCTTTTAGACTCAGTTGGCTTATCTGTAAAATGGGGTTTTACTTCCCAGGGCTGCTGTGAAGACCAAATGAGATGATGTATGTAAAATGTGTGGTGCCTGTTAACGGCTAAATGGACATGAGCCAGTTTTGTTGGCCTTGTCTTCCTCCCTCACCTCTCAGAAGTCTGGTTCCCGAATTCTGTGGCAGCAATGTATGTCTTTCATTGATTCCCTCCCACCACTGCCACCACCCTCAGACAATCAGTCACTGATAGCTTATACTAGTAGCTAGCATTTACAAATGCAGTCTTAGATCTAGCACTCAAAGAGTTACACAGCACGTGACATGTATGCACTCGTCTGAGCCTTACCACAAACCTGGGAGCAGGTGCCATTCTTATTTCCATCAGACAGATGAGGAAACTAAAGTTAAAGGCATTGAATGATTCACCCAGGGTCATACAGCTACCGTGGACACTCCATTCTCTATACTATCTATCACTTACCAATCAGCTAAGACTCATTAAACATACTGTGTGTGCCCAGCACTGTGCAGCCTTCTAGGAATGCAGACAAAAAGGAAAAGGTCCCTTTCCTCATGGAGCTTCTATTCTTTCAGACAATCCTTCCTTGACATTCCCCATACCATTGTGATAAATTCCCTAAAAAGCCTACCTGCCCATTCTTCCTCTTTTCTATCCATCTTTCTTGTCCCTGTTAGGTTCATCTTGCTTCTTCAAAGATTTAAGCTTGTCACTTAAAAAGATGAGGGTTGGCCACAGGCTGACGGGAAGCCTAGATCTGAGGCAGCTGATTGTTCAGTGGGTTCAGAGACGGGAGAGGTAGAATCCCATAAATGTAATTTCTTTCTCTTTTTTGCTTTTTTTGGAGGGGGGAAGCCAGGGCAGTTGGGAGTAAGTGATTTGCCCAAGGTCACATAACTAGTAAGTGTTCAGTGTCTGAGGTCAGATTTGAACTTAGGTCCTCCTGACTCCAGGACCGGTGCTCTATTCATTGCACTACCTCGCCACCCCTTTAAGTGTAATTTCTAATGGGCAAGTCAGCTAAAAGAGGATGGAAAGCACTCCATGGGGATTTTAAGACACAAACAGGAACAGTTCTGATAAGGAGAAGAAGGAAGATTGGTCTAAAGATGGCAATGTACATGGATAGAGATGAGACCCATCAGCTAATTTAAATTCTAAAATGTTGCATATAGGAAATGGAAGCAAAGGTTTGATAATAGGGAGGAGAGGTGGAATGCAAAGCATGTCATGGTCCTGTAAGAATAACATCAGGACCACGAAAATCCAGACTTAGCTGCTCCCCTTGATGAAAGCCAAGGACAATCAAAAGTGTTTTTTTTTTCTTTTTATTTGTCTGTTGATTTCATTTCCTTTCATGTTTTAGGTTTTTTTTTCATTCAACGCAAACTGGAAAACAAATTTCTCTGATAATATACCTGATAAATGGTTCTGCAGACTTTGAATCTTGGACTAGGACTTAGAAAGATCTGGGTACAAGTCCCATCTCAGACATGTTAGCACTTGTATAACTCTAGGCAAAGTGTTTCAGTTCTCTTTGCTTCATTTTTTTTCAACTATAAAATGAGTGATGGACTAAATGAATTCTGACGTCCTTTCCAACTCCCAATCTATGAACCTATGATCCTTTGTTTGAATACTTCAGTCAAGTTCATTTGTTTAATTCTAATTTTTAGGAAGTTTTTCTATCCTGCAAACCTAGATTTGTCTCTTTGCTGCCTATTCATTTTTACCTTATGATGGTGCCCTATAGAATATGCCTAATCTTTCTTCCACACAATGACCTTTCAAATTCTTAAACACAGCTTTATAACCTTTCTTTAAGTTTCTTCTCCAGGCTAAACATCCTCAGTTTATTCACCCATGTATTAAGTGGAATAAACTTGAAACTCTTCACTGATATGATTGACACCCTTTGGGTGCTTCTCAGTTTATTAATGTCTTTCCTAAGCTGTGGTGTCCAGAACAGAACACAGATCTTCTATAACACTTACTTAAAAAGTTTCTTCTACAAAATCTATAAATATTTTTGCTGTTTAAGGTGAGATGCTAAGAGAGTTATAAATGTATCCTTCTATGAGGTATGCTCCCTGTGGAGTAAGGGATTTTGTGTTTGAGTTTAACTTTGATCTATGTGATAAACTACAGAAAAGACAGAGAGAAATAAAGTGAGAGGAATTTCTTTCCTTTTTCAAGCTGTCTTGACTATTATTTCATGAAGAAGCATTATAAAAAGAATGACTAAGGAGTGCCATTATTAAGAGTAAGGACTTGAGAGTAGCTAACAAAATTTTCTCTTAATGGCTGGAGGCAAGCTGGAGAAGACACAGAGAAGGAAAAAGGAGTTGAGAACCTCTTTTTGAAACTATTTTAACCATTATCTTGTGAAGAGGAGGAAGGGGATTCTTGTGAAGAAATTGTGAAGTAAAGGGTGTGGGGCTATGTTCTCAGAAGTAAAGAGAAGTCATATGCTATTATAGTGAGGATTTGAGATGACTCGGTGATCTTTCTCACTGCTAAAATGTTGGAAATAATTGTCTCTGTATTTGTATTATTACTGATTTCATCATTAATAAATTATAAATTCATTAACTATATTATTTAGCACTAAGAGACTAAGGGAAAGATAAGTGACTTCTATTAAAAAGGAAGGTAATTTTTTTTGCTCATTAGATTGATAGATAATATTTGGTGAACTGTAATGGGGATTCTATACTTATTTGATTGAGAGTTATGCTGAAATGCTAATAGTAGTGAGGAAATGCCTCATATATCAGACATTACCCTGGAGCTTGGGGGATATGTTTAAATATGGTGAGTGGAAGGCTCTTGGGGTGACAAATGAAGTTGGCAGCTCAGTAGTACAGTAGGTAAAAACTGGGGTCTGGAGGCAGAAAGACCCAAGTTCCAGTCTGCTCTCAGATATGTACTAGCTATGTGACCTTGGACAATTCACTTAACTATTGTCGGCACCAGTTCCTTCTTTCCTCTGTCCCTTCCTCCCTCCCTTCCTCCTTTCCTTCTTTTCTTCCTTCCTTCCTAAATAACTCCCTTACGTAAAATGAATGATAACCTGTTAACAATAGAATGGGAACACCAGAAAACACAGTGGAAGGGAGAGGCTTGTATGTTGTGGTTTTAGGATGTGTGTGAGTTCACTGTGTACCTTAAGCCCACAGTAGCCATCTCCCAAGGAAGGCAGCCTGCTAACTCCAGGTGGGAGGTGGCTTCCAGAAAGGAATGTTATATTTAATTTCAATTCCTTCATTCATCCAGCAAATAAAAATTAAGCCTTGCAGGTTATAGGGGGAATACAAAGGAAAAAGCAAAAACCAAAACAAACCAGTCCCCACCTTCAAGGAATTTACATTCCACTAAGGAGAAGCATGCAGTTAATTAAATGAATAGTAGTCAGTGACCATTAAGCACTTCCCATATGCCAGATACTGTTAGTCAGTGAAGATACAAAGAAAAAAAAAACCAAGAGGAACATGCATTCTAATGGAATGTCTAAAGACATGCAAACTCCAAGTTGAGAATGGGGTGAGAGCCCCAGGAACTAACTGGGTAGGGTGAGGATCAAGAAAGTAGTGTTCTTGTTCATGGCACCAGAGCTAAGCTGGGAGGGAAACTTGGAATTCCAGGAGGTGGGAGTGAGGAGGGAGGTTCCATGGGCCCTGTGCCTAGTACAGTACTCTGCACTACACATATGAGGGACTTGTTTAATACGTTTGTTGGATTGAATTCACTTTCCCCTCAGAATAGCTTTGACTAAACACAGTGGAACTCCTCTGGAAGTCTGCCTTGGGAATTCAAAATTTAGCCTATTCTGACTGCCTGGAGGCTTCCAGTTTCTGCTATGTGACCTGTGATAGAAAGGACATTTGGTTTCTATACAGTCTTATGCCTCCTTCTACAGTAACTAAGGGTGTTGGTTGCTACAGAAGACATGGGATAAAACATATGTATATGTAGATGTGTCAGTGTGTGTGTGTGTGCATACACACATACATGCATACATATATAGTTTCTTTTTCTTATGAGATCATTAAAGTATCACTCAAAATACTTTTCTCCCATGTTTACTCGATGATATTTCAGCACACTTCTTGCTTTCAGAGAAGCCTAATTACTTTCTTGCACTGTGAACCATCACTATAGCACCGGGAAAGAAGATGCCTATAAATTTATATTACTTGAGGGAGAGAACTTGGTCTGAGAAATATTAATGTCTCACCCAAAAGCTCCTACCTCTCTCATATTACAGGAATTAGTTTTATTCACCAGCTAGAATTTGATTGACTTCCTGACCTACCGAAGAACGTGGAGTCAGAGAGAAGAGTTGAAAATGTTGACTAGGTTCTGAACACTTAACTCCAGGGCCTCTCTGCGTATTGGCAAAAGAAAATATATCTTTGACAAAACGCCTCTGAATGTTTTCAGTCTTTGCATAGTAGCATAATATAGGCCAAGTTGTAGAGACCATTGGAAATCATGAGAGTTAACAGATGTCTTTTTTTTTTAAACAAATACTTTATTAACTTCTGTTTTACATCATTCATTTCCGCCAGATTTTGAGTTACAATCATTTTCCCCCCATTATTCCCCTACCCAACCTCCCAGAATAGCAGTCCCACAAGATATCGCTTCCTCCAATCTGCTCTCTCCCATACCTTCTCCCATGCCCCCATCGACTTTTCCATTAGAGGAAGATGAATCTTTGTGTCCCAATGCCTGCACATCTTATCTCCCAATTATAGGCAAAAGAGTATTAATAATAGTATTTATATATATTTGAAACATTTAATGTTACGACCTCGAATTTCAGATCCATTTCCTTCCTCCCTTGTCACCCATTCCCTCTTGGGAGATAAGTAATTCAGTATATGTTGTACATGTCTAGCTATGCAAAACATTATCATGGTAGATATATTGTACAAGGCTGCTTATAATTCCCTCCCACTCATCCCACCCCCCACCTGGTCCATTCCCTACATGATCCTGTCCCTCTTCTATAGTGGGTACTTCCAACCTCCCCTCACCCCAAGGATGCCCTCCCATCCATCATCCCTCCTCTCATCCCCCTTCCCCCTATCCTGCTGCAGGTTGAGATATCCCATTTAGTATGTATGTCATTTTCTCCCTGAACCAAATTCAATGTGAATGTGGTTTTGCCTTTTTAGCCTTCCTTATTCTCCCCTCCTTTGCACCCACTTCCCCTACATGAGATAGTTTACCCTACCATGTCTCTCCCCATCTCCTCTTGCCACTTTCCTCTCTCACCTCATAATTTTATCCCTTGAGTACTCTCCCTTCCCAACAAATTCAACCTATGCCCTCTATCCATATGTAACTGTAACCATATACACACACATTCATATATGTATTCATATGACCACACCCCCTTCTTCCATTATTTTCATAGTGAGAAAGATATCATCAGTCACAGATATTGCTTTTCCATATAGGAATGTAAATAGTTCAACTTTGATAAGTTCCTTTTGATTTCTTTTCCCTGATTACCTTCTCAGGCATCTCTTACTTCTTGGGTCTGGATGTCAAATTTTCTATTCAACTCTGGTTTTTTCCTCAAGAATGCTTGAAAGTCCTCTATTCCACTGAATGACCATATTTTCCCCTGAAACAAAATACTCAGTTTTGCTGGGTAGGTGACCCTTGGGTTCATTCCCAGTTCTTTTGCCCTCTGGAATATCATATTCCATACCCTTCGATCCCTCAGTGTAGAAGCTGCCAGGTCCTGGGCTATTCTGATTGTGTTTCCACAATATTGAAATTGTTTCTTCCTGGCTGCTTGTAGTATTTTCTCCTTGATCTGGGGATTCTGGAACCTGGCTATAATATTCCTGGGAGTTTTCTTTTTGGGATCTTTTTCAGGAGGTGATCTGTGGATTCTTTCAACCTCTATTTGCCCTCTGGATCTAAAACATCAGGGCAGTTTTCCTTGAGAATTTCTTGAAGGGTGATTTCTAGGTTCTTTCTTTGATCATGGCTTTCAGGTAGTCCAATAATTTTTAAATTGTCTCTCCTGGATCTATTTTCCAGGTCAGTGGTTTTTCCCATGAGATATTTCACATTGCCTTCTAATCTTTCGTTTGTTTGGATCTGCTTAACAGCATCTTGATTTCTCATAAAGTCATTAGCTTCCATTTGCTCCAGTCTAACTCTGAAGGAATGAATCTCCTCAGTGAACTTTTGAGATTCTTTTTCCATCTGGCAAATTCGACTTTTTAAGGCCTTATTCTCCTCATTGCCCTTTTGGGCCTCCTTTGCCATTTGAGCTAGTCTATTTTTTAAAGTGTTGTTTTCCTCAGTCAGGCTGTTGACCCTCATTTCATACTTTTCCTGCATCCTTCTCATTTCTCTTTCCAATTTTTCCTCCACTTCTCTTATTTGATTTTTAAAGTCCTTCTTAAGGTCCTCTATGGCCTGCAACCCGCTCATGTTTTCCCCTGGGGCTTTTGGAGCAGGACTTCTGACCTCACAGTCCTTTTCCCGCTCTATGCCCCCAAAATAGGAGTCTAGGGTTGCATTTTTCTGTTTCCTTTGCCTTGGCATGTTGCCACTTAATTACTTGACTTTTGGGCTTGTTGCCACACTATGGCTTTAAGGCCAGATAGAGGAATTTTCGTCCCGAACGTGTGGGGGCAACTTCCGTTTCTGGCAAGCTGTAAACCCACCCACAACTTCCACCCTAGATCACAATCCAGATCCAGGGAGGTTAAAGCAAGAGCGATTACCCCCCAAGACTGATCGCTGGATCTCCCCACGATTTGTAGGCTGGGAGCCCGAAATGCCTCTGAAAACTACAAAATGGCGTGTCTCCTCAGCAGCTTCTAGCCCCCAGGGGAGGGAGCTGACGCATTCCCCAAATACAGGTCCCAAAGTCCATAGGACACTAACCTCTTACTTTGTCCTAGGCAAGTCTATGTTGATAATTCTGGAGTCTCCTGGTGTTCTGGGGTTCCTCCAGCCGGCTGCTGGCCCTGCCGCCCTGGGGCTAAAACCTCGGCTCACGTGGACCTAGGCTCGGCTGGGCTCGGCTCCTGCGCTCTGCCGGCTCCCAGACCGCTGCGCTGGTCCTTCCTGCAGGGCTCCTGGGCTGTCCTCAGCGGGAGGTTAGCTTTTCTGTGTCGTTCTGTGGGTGCTGGGGCTCCAGAAGTTGTTCAGAGTCCTTTTTTACATAGTTTGTGGAGAATCTGGGGGCAGAGAGGCTTGGATGAGCTGTTTCTACTCCACCATCTTGGCTCCGCCAACAGATGTCTTTTAAGGTGGCAGCAGTGAGCTTCCAGAGATTCACATCATAGCAGAGGCTTCAAATCCACTTTCTTCTCCATTAGCAAGTCTGTTATTTTCAGTGGGTAGCAAAAAAAAATACTTTTAAAAAGAATTATTAATATTTTAGACTGAAAGGGACTTGAAGGATTATCTGCATCTATCCCTTCCTTTTACTTGTAAGAAATTGAACACCAGAAAGGTGCCCAGGGTCACACATCTCACTAGTGATGTAAGATCCGAACCCTATTCCTCACTGAGTCAGGAAGGAAAATCCTGACTGTATGGATGAACATATATACTTGTTGCTAGTATAGAACACCCAAAATGACATTCTTCAATGACAGGCATATATAGTGTTGTTATTGTCTGAAGCAGATGGGCCTCCATTGGCTCAGCTGGTCGGAGCATAGAGCTAATAAAGCTTAGAATGAAGGTCATAGATTTGATCCCCATAAAACTAGTTAGGTTCAGGTAAAGAAGTGCCAGTATCCCGTAGCCAAGGACTATGTTCTTAATCTTGCTGGATGGCTCTCTTAACCTTGGCCTTAATGGGGACTAAGCAAGTAAGGAAAAGGGTGAAAACTTAACACCTTCATCTCATGACCAATCTTAGAACCACTGAGAATCTTTCTTTTGACAGTGGAGGGATGGATAGCTATCATTTTCTATATAATTCCATTCACACTGGAATAATAGTCTCCTTTTCTGCCTTTTTCCAAGAAGAGCTGAAATAATTAGATCAAGTAGAAATAACGTGGCTAAGTGGGTTTATTGTGCTTGTATCCCTGGTGCCTAGAATATGGCAGGTGCTTAAATGCTTTTTCATTGATTGCATAGGAAGCTGCCCTTGCAGCCAAGAAACCTGACTTAAACCCTGCCTCTGATGACATGCTAATTATGTGACTGAGCAAGTAACTTCACCTGTTCATGCCCCTTGTAACTCTCCAAGATTCTTCAGTTCCATAACAAGTATCATTCTGCATTGGTAGAGGGACTCCCCTTACTGGGAGTTCCCTGTGCCGATGACATCACTCATCCCAACAACCAAACAAGACCATATACAAATCCAGTGTAATGATATATAGAATTTCTATAGTTGACTTTGACCTTAAGGAAAGAGAACAAAAAGAAAGGAAATGCCACATGGAAGAAGCTTTAGGTATTTTTCTACTTCTCTACAAGAGAATAAAAATAGTAGACGTTGTTATAACTGACGATTATTTTGTGTGTTTTATCATTGGAGCCCCACAAGCATCTTGAATGGTAGACATTATTTTGATAAGTGAGGAAACTGAGGCTGAAAAGGGTTAAGTGACTTGCCCAGGGTCACATGGCTAGTAAGTAACTGGGGTGCAATTCAAACCTATGTTTTGTTGATACCTCATCCGGCATTCTATCCACAGTAGACATCAATAAATGTGATTAAAAGTGGTTGGATTAAAACAGTGTAAAGCATAATAGATACCACCAGAAGGGATTTTTAAACAATTTCTATTGGGACACTCGATGTGTTTAATCATTTTCAGTTATGCCTGACTCTCTGTGATTCCATTTGGGCTTTTCTTGGAAAAGATACTGGAGTGGTTTGCCGTTTCCTTCTCTAGTTCATTTTGTAGATTAGGAACTGAGGCAAGCAGGGTTTATTGACTTGCACAGCGTCACACAGAACCACCAGCAACACAAGCTAATTTCTGAGATAAGACTTGAACTCAGGTCTTCCTGACCACAGGCTCAGCTCTCTTTCCACTGGACCATGTAGCTGCCATTGTGACTCTCAGCTCTACCTACTCGGGTTTTTACCATATGACCAGCTTTTGCTTCCTCGTGATTTACAAACTCCCTAGTAAATCTCCTAGTGAGCTACTAACAATATATAGTCACCTGTTCTGTACTCCATGAGACCATGGATGTGCTTGGCTTACTTTTTTCATTAAAGGGCAGAGAAATTTTGTGTTGAAGAAGCATTCTTCAGTCTGTTGGAATGATAGTATTAGCTTTCTTTTTTCTCCCTTACATATGAAGAAGGCAGAAGGCACACATGAAAAGAAATAATATTAATATTGGCTAATATATTGCCTCATGAAAAAATTAATGTGTTTTTCTTTATAAAATCTTAGGCATGAAAAAGACCTTTGAGATCATTTAGTTCAACCTCCTTATTTTATAGACAGGGAAACAGAAGTGCAGGGGCACAAAAGTTAAGCCAAATTCCTATAACTGATCGGTGGAAGATCAAGGATTTGAACACATCTTGTCTAACTTTCTGTTATATTACATTGTTTTATGTTAGGCCACCTTTGGGGGCAGCTGGGTGGCTCAGTAGATAGGGCACTGGGCTGGGAGTCCAGGAGACCTGAGTTAAAGTCCTGTCTTAGACACTTACTAATTATGTGACATTGGGCAAATCACGTAACCTTTGTTTGCCTCAATTTCCACATCTGTAAAATGGACATAATAACAGCATTTACCTCTCAGGGTTGTTGTGAGTATCCAGTGAAACAATAATTATAAAGTGCTTAGCACAGGGCCTAACATATGAGTCACTATACAAATGTTAGCTGTTATTATTATTATAAATATTATCTCTGTAACGTAGGGGAAAGTATATGGAAATGTGCTGTCTAGCCAGGGGCATGCTAGGAAATGTTAATTTCTTTAAGATTTTTGCAAAAAAAAAAAGGGTTCCCAACACACCTTTAAGTTTAATATGCATTATTAACATTTTCAATCAATTTATTAAGTCTAGATAATCAATAAGACAATAAATCATTTCCTGATTTATACCATTAGCTGAAGTATAAATGCTCATATTGAAAGTTTGTCAGTACTCTTGAAATGCTATGACCTGGCTCCAGCAGGTCTCTGTGCCTCGCCCATCATTATGAGAAATAGCTGAACAAACTGTCGTGCAACATTATTACATTATAAGAAACGGTGACTAAGAGGGATTCAGAGAAATGCTGGAAGAGTTGTATGAACTGATGTAGAGCGAAATGTGCACAGCTTCACAAAATACAATGGCTGCGATTCAACTGAGATCCAGACTGGAATTGTGGTCTTATTCATTCCCTCCAATGATACAGATTGTAGCCCATCCTGTAAGATCCTTGTCTGTATGGTATTCACCAAAAAATAAAGTGCTAGAAGCCTTCTTTACTTTCTTTTTGGCATCATATGTATGACATATGTATGGGGCTTTTCAACCTTTTGACCTTTCTTTACTTCCTATGACCCTTTTCCCTGATAACATTTCTTACTCTTCTTCTAAAGAGTTCCTCATTGGTTATTTATTACAGTTTACCCACATCCACCATATGCTGTCTGTGTGATATGACTATGATAATATAGATAAAGAGAAAGCAGCATCCCAAGCAATTGTTGTGACCAATCATGAGAAAAACAAGAGAGGAAATACATCTCCTTCTTTCTGGTAGAGAGATGGGGAACTATAGATGCAAAATGTTGCTTATACACTGAGACTTGAACTCTATCTTCTTGGGTTTTGATCATTTGTTTGTCTTTGTTACAAGCAATGGCTCATTAGATGGATGTTTGAGTGAGATGATCTACCTAAAAGTTATTGTGAAGTAAAATAACAAAAAACATGCCAATGAAACTTCTTAAGGTACCTTCTCTTTTGTTGACTTCCTTTAGACTAACTAAAGTCCATGTGAGTTGGGAGCTTTCCCAATAAAAGTCATAGTGGTAATAATACATAAGCTTGGAAGATCTCCCTCCTGTCTTTGTCGACATGCTAATTTTCTTGACCAAAGAGGGATACAACCCATTCATCTCCTGCTTGACCCTTGATCTTCTGCCTATCATGATTTATTTCATATTGGAGACCTGCATAAATCTTCTAAGTTGAAATATTACAGATGCCAATCCTTCACCATCCTGGATTCTGACGCTTCCTGTGAAGGAGTCTCCGGTACAGATTCCAGGAGAGGATCGATGGCTGTACCTCATTAGAGCTAGGTGACAGGAAGAAGATGCTATCCAACTAGACTGTACCGCAGGGACAAAAAAATGTCTCCAGGCAGTTCTCTTGAATTCCCCTAAATCTAGCCTGTGCCTCTCCATCTTTCCCCCTCTGTTCTTTATGAAAGGTTATGAAACTGACAAACGGTTTAGGATGTCTAGAAGCCAGGAGTTTAACTGAATATTGAAGCAGTGAGAAAATGACATAAGGCTTTTGAGATAGAATACTAGCATACCAGTATATGTCTCCTCTTGAAAATTAGCCGTGTGCCAGGTTCCTGTTTGGGGCCAAAAAATAGCTAATGGGGGAGCAAGCAGTGGTAAGAAGGGGAGGCTTCTGTGCGTGTGGTACTATTTGCTAAGCTGAGCTTTCTCAACCTAATCAAATATTTATGCATGGGTAAGTATGTGTACATGATCCATTCAGTCCTCCATGATTTCAGTGGGGTGAGTATGACTTCTAAGGACACAGATGACAGTCCTTCCATGAGTTTTGAGTGGACAAAAAATTCATGCCTCGGCAGCCAACTCTCTGGGATTTAGCTTCTCTGCACTTAGCTGGGTTCTTGGCTATCCTTGAATGACAGATAGTCAATGGCAAAGGCCATACTTAAAATCTTTTTAGCTATGAGTGGTTGCAGTCTGTTGGCATCACCTCTGATGAATCATAGATCCAGATTAGGGAGCAGTGTTTGAGAGCATCTAGTCCAACCTCCGTCATCTTTACAGATGAGGAAGCTGAAGGCCAGCATCATCCCCGTGACACAATACAGCATTAAAATGAGATTTTGATGTAGGGTATATAAATCTACTTACATGTATTATCTACATTACATGTTATAAGGTTATTATATACATTATATATGGATTATATATTATATAAATAGACAGGAAAGCAGGAAGACAGATAGCCAGGTAGAGACATATAGAGAGAAAGAGAAAGACAGAAACAAAAACAGACAGTAACAAGGAGAATAACAGGGATAGAGAGAAAGACAGACAGATAAGCATTCAGCGAGTCAGAGGCACTTGAGAGAGTATTAGAGAGAGAAAGACAGAGACAGAGAGAAAGGAAGAGGAGGGGAAAAAACAGACAAGAGAGTGAGAGATTCAGCATGGCATAGTAGATAAAGAATTGGTCATAGATCCAGGAAAACCTTAATGCGAGACCCCCCTCTGGACATATATTGGATGTGTGACCCTGGATAGGCTGCTTACCATTGGGTTGTAGAGAAGGTGCCCAGGTACATTGGTTGAAGAGGGTGGGAACTCTTTACAGTTCCCATCCATGTCCTCCATAAAGCCATACACTATCTGTGAATGTATTTGTGAGCCTCTATGGCCCTTATAGAACATGTGAATACGTCCATTAAATGCATTCATGATGCAGTGTGAATGGATTAGTGATGAATCAGTTAGGTCAGACCATTGTGGGCAGAGTATGTTGACCTACAATTAGGGATATGAATCAAAGAGTTTTGTCTCCCCCCCGCCTTTTCTTCTGAGTACAGGTCAAAAACTAGAGAATTGAAAATGGTCACTGGCACAGAGTCATTCCCCCTGGAACTTACTGGCCCTTCCATCTCAGGCACCTGAAGTATTAGTACCTTGGTCCAAGGCCTGGTAATAGCCCCAGAAATGGAAGGCTAGCAAGGATGCTGACTTCCTGGACCCAGCCATAGGCAGTCAGTGGAAGAGACTCGTCAGTTATATGTTCTCTTGACCATTTAGCCCCAGGAGAGAGGATCTTTGTGACAACCTCAGCTCTCTATAGTAAGAAGACTCTATTCTAGACTATATAAATCATAGTTTTTATACATATATATATATATGTGTGTGTATGTGTGTGTGTGTATTTATATACTATATATATATATATATATATATATATATATATATATATATATATATATATATATATATATATATATATATATATAATCTATGTAGCCAGTTGCATTTGGGGGGTATCTCTTTAGCAGCACCTAAGTTGGGGAGTTTGTAGAAAGCAGAGGATCTTGGAATCCAGCCTTCCTATCAGAGACAGTGCTCACTTCTGAGTGTTCTCTTTATCAGCCCAAATTGCTGAGTTCTCAGACCTAGCTTTCTATTGCCAGAAGCAGAGAGACGGGGCCAGTCTCTTGGGAAAAAGAAAGCTCTGCCTATCCCTGGAAGAAGAAGATTGAGACAAAAATGGGATATGAGGGAGCAAAAGACCTAGACCCTGTGCCATGCTATTAGCATTACCCATTTAGGCAAGGATCCTCTGATGGAGAGAGAGCTGGCCCTCTAGCAACTCCATGCTCGTTTTCTTTCTGGGAGAGATTTCTAACTCTTAGGTTACTACCAGACAACTGAATACCCATATGTAACTCTAGGTTGAAAATGAGACTCACTAAAAGATTAAGAAATTACTACTCTAAGTGTATTTACCTTTCAAGGGAGCCTAAGGGTGGTACTGAGGACTAACTTGAGTAAATCTGGAGAGGGACATCATATGAAAATTTGAAAAACAGGGAATTCCTTTCTTTTCTTTTTTTTTTTGGCCAAAAGGCAGATCCAGATACCAATCAGTCCTCAGTCCCATTTAGCCACCGTACATTGTCATAAGGAAAATGGTGGGACCAGAAAAAAAAAAAGAGAGAGACAATGTATGCCAAGAATCACCTGGTTCTTAGATATTCTACCAACATTAATTTGTCCAATAACCTGTGAGTTTGCTCAGTGCTAGAGGAAACAAGGCACATTGCTATCGATGTTCTCATTATAAATAAAACCAGGAGACAGAGAGGAGTTACAGCTCAATAAAAGAATGCCTGGCAGGTTCTCGTAGAGGTAAATCAGAGAATCAATGGTGGTGTTTCATTGTTCTTCCAAAGACTACAAGAAACATTATTTTAAGGGGTACTTAGTCACCTCTCAGAGCAGTGTTTATCATCATGAATGTGGTCAAGCAGATTGCTTTGAAGATGATTGTAGTTTGTATGGAAACTCAATCTCTGAAGAACTTGAGAGGACAACTCCCTTTGCAAAGAGAGTATTAATGGACTCAACATTTTTGTGACTTTCCAAACAATAATTCCCTTTCCTGGACACCATTCCCCTTTATAAGCCATCAGGACAACAAGCTTTTATTAGTAATTACTGTCTAGGTACTTTGCTAAGTTACAAGTAGAAGCAGAAAGAAAGACATCTTCGCCCTTGTGGAGCCTACATTCTTAATAATGGGAGAAGATAGCACATAAAAGGGAGATCAGAAAGGGGTAGGTGAGAGTTACGAAAGCTGGCACATGAGAGAGAAAGAGGCCTGGAGAGGAATGAAGGAGTGAACATGGCTGACCTGAGACCATTTCTTTAAATGGAGATTCCAGGAGGAAATGATCAATCAGGGGAAAGGGGCCACAAGGCTTGAGGAACCTTCCAATGTGAGGAGGCTGCAGGAGTAAGGAATTATCGGGGTGAGAAGATTGCAAGAATATGTTGATAAAGGCAGCTTCCAGGACAAGAACACTGTTGGGATACAGCAGAAAAAGAAGTCTGAAGAATTAAGAGAAGGGCCTAAACAAGACTGGAGGGGTGAACATGCTCTGTGCCCCACCCTGCTCCTTAGCATCTCAGCTCTTGAAGGCAGGGACTGTTTCTTTTTTGTAATTACATAGCTAGAGCTTTGGAACACAGTTAAAAAAAATCTTAAATGTTTTTCATTCATTTAGATATTGCACAAAAACAGGTGCAAAGAAGGATGACAAAAAACAATGCTGGAAAATGTGACAGATTAAGGAAAGGAAAAATTCAAAGGCTGTTCATCAGTTTCATGCACATACAACACAAGGGTTTTCTCTAAGGAGAGAGTGGAAAGCACTGTGTAAGCCTAAATGACAGCATCATAAAAGAAACTTTCTGTGTCTTACAGGACAGATAAAGACCAGTTAGAGATGTAGCAGCAATTCCATCATCAGGTTATCCAAATGGTTAAAACAAAGGTAAAAAAATAATAACAAGTTAGCATCAAGGATAAAGAAGATACTGTATGGGGCTATTTTAGCCCTAATCTGACTTGTTTAAAAAAATGTGATGTGATCTGAAAAATGAGTATGGGCCACAGGTAAAGATGTTGATTAGAAAGAGAGAGAGAGAGAGAGAGAGAGAGAGAGAGAGAGAGAGAGAGAGAGAGGAGAGAGAGAGAAAAGGAGAGAGAGGGGGGAAGGGAGAGAGGAAGGAGGGAGGGAGGGAGCATTTATTAAGCATTTACTATGTACCAAGCATAAAAACAAAAGCAAAGACATATCCATGTCCTCAAGGAGCTTAAGTTCTAATGAGGGAAATACCAAGGACAAGCAATTCATAGGAATGGTGGGTGGGGCAGAGAGGAGTAGGTTGACATAACCCAACCAGGAACAATGGTAGAATTGATTTGATTATGGTTCATGGCTCCAGATTTGGAAGGGAAGAGGCAGTTGGGCAGCTGTTGAGGAGGTTATGAAGGGAATTTCTAAACTGAAGGATGACTGGGGGTTCTCCTTATTTAGTATCCAGAGTCACCAGACAGGAGAGCAGGGTCCAAGGGCACAAGTCCTTCCAGGCCACAGTCTCTGGTATGTTTAGGAAGACAGCTGGGAAGGTGACCAAAGAGAGAGGAGTAAAGGGAGCATGGCTGGGGCTTCCAGGAAACAGTGTTTAGATGAAAAAATATCACTGCACAGAGGAATCTGGGGGTGCTAGTAACTGCCTCAGTCAGCAAACACTTAACCTTCTCACCAAGCAGAGGGACTGATACCTAAGGGCAATCATTGTACTGATGATGGGCTCATGTATTGGTACCTTCTGAGTACTTTCATATTGTTTCTCAGCAACAGAATGCAAATTCCTTAAGGGCAAAAACTTGTTTACATTTGCCTTTGTTTCTCCAGCATCTAAGACAGCCCCGTAGCTCGTAGTAGGTGCTTAATAAAAGCATGTTGATTGAATAGCTCAGCCAAAGCAAATGATTTGTTTGCTGTGGGAATCCTGAAGGCAGGTGTGCCAAACCATACAAATATGGTGATGCTCCCTCTCTGTTTCTCCAAGGCTGTCTAATTCCTGAGTCCCCTACACATTCTCCCTGGTTGATGCAGCCCGAGAAGTCTTTTTTTTTTAAGTTGTCATGGGTTTTGTTTGTCAAATATTTAATCATATCTTAATGGGAAGCACTTGCATCTGCAGAGTATTTGAATACACGTGTGCACATGCATGCATGGGTGGAGAGATGGAGTGAATGGATGATTCTCTGAAGGCTCATCTTATTTCCTTACCAGTGTTTTCTCTCAGTCTCTCTCTCCTCGTCTGAGGCAGGACGGGAATGCCGCTGACTTCTGAACTGCTCTCCTGGAGAGGACGGTTAGGTCGTATGTGCTCAGTAGTTGGTGCATGCCCTTAGAAGGTGCTTCTCAGGGCTTTGCTTGCTAACATTCATGGAGGAGTTTGTTTTGTACCAGTTTCTGTTTTAGGTTCCTTTCCTGTCAACATAATCATAACCATCGGAGAAAGAAAATGGGTTTTTAGCCTTTCAGGTTCTTCATCTTCCTTTGACAAGGCCTGAAATCCTTAATCATTTCTCAGAGTGCCTCCATTTCAGAGCAGTTGGGTGGAAGTAAAGAATGCTCCCCCTGAACTGTTAGGGGACACCCCATGGAGAACTTTGGTGAGGACACCAACAAGTGTCCCCAGCATAGAAGGGCTTTGATCGACTTTGTTGGGGGGACTCCTGAGTTCATAAGATCACAGATCCATCCATCTAAGCATTTGATACATGGTACCCCCTTGGGGATATATAGTGGAAGCACCCTCCCCTTCCCCCATGCTTTGTCTGACTGCTTCTTCATGTCCAGGAAAGCCCTTTTAGTGGTGGCTGAGCATGAATTCTGTGGATATGCTCATGAATTGATCCCTGCCACTTAAGCCTTTTTTGCTGTTGGCTTAGAGGAGACATGTAAGGTTGATTCCAAATTCTACAGCATGGAGGGGGTGGCCAATGCCTTTCTCCACACCTGGCCACAAACTGGGACCACCTCATCTGTACATTTTTTACCTTGTGAAATCTCTAAAGGCATCTGGCTTCTTTCCCCCACCCCACTTTTCCCCTGAGCACTCTAACATTGGGTCATCAGCTTCTGGAGCAATTGTAGTAGCAGCAGACTCATTGAGAAGGGAGGAGTTACCCAGGGAGGGAGAAACCACTTGTTGATCAGGGGAAACGTCAAATAGCTAATTTCCAGAGAAACTGTGGTAAATATGCTATTGAGGACCTGGTTGTATTCATTCGGTGATTCTTGGTGGATTAGCATTTCCTTTTCTACATGGGAATAAAATAGCCTGTTTCATCCTCGATTGTTGTTTGTACTCTAGGTATCTTGAAAAAACAAAAACAAAAAGAACTTCCTCCCCCTCTCCCTCCTAGGGAGGAACCCCTTTGACTAAAGCCGAAAATAGAATTATTACTCAGGAATCTGGGTTGAAGGGGCAGTCAGAACACAGGACATCTAGTTTCCCTGTTGAGGACACAGCAAACGCCAGAGCATTGAACCCAAGGCAAACCTTATGGTGGGTCAAGAACAAGGATTGACAAAGGCCAGCAGTCTCCTGTGGGTCCCCTGTGACCTCAGTCTACTGGCAATCACAGTGGTAGACACATGACAGTTTTGTCCTGCCATTTTCCAATCAGTGGGTACCCATTTTGTATACTTTTGGGGAATGGGGCAGGGGGGCGGTATAGCTAAGTGGCACAGTGAATAGAGGAGTGGGACTGGAGTCAGGAAGATCTGAGTTCAAATCCAGCCTGAGACACTTATTTGCTGTATGACCCAGAACAAGTCACTTAACCCTGTTTGCCTCTGTTTCCTCATCAATAAAATGGGTATAATAATAGTACCTACCTCCCAGAGCTGTAAGAATCAAATGAGAGGGGCGGCTAGGTGGCGCAGTGAATAGAGCGCCAGCCCTGGAATCAGAAGGACCTGAGTTCGGAGTTCGGAGCCGGCCTCCGACACCTAATCCGAACAAACAAAAACCCCAGTTGCCCTAAAGGGGCGGCTAGGTGGCGCAGTGAGTAAGAGCGCCGGCCTCGGAGTTTGGATGACCCGAGATCAGATCCGGCCTCAGAAAATGAGCACCCACGCATAAATCAAATGACTAGCCGTGTAACCTTGAGCAAGTTACTTAACCCCAATTGCTTTAAAAAAAAAAAAAGAATCAAATGAGATGTTTGTGAAAAGCACTTAGCATGTTGCCTACAGCATAATAGGTAATATATAAATGTTAGCTAGTGTTATCATCAGTAGCAGTACTACTACAAAAATGCTGCAATAGATATTTTGGTTTTTATGGGATCTTTTTTTTTCCTCCCCCGCCTCCCCATTCCCGAGTTTGTTTCTTTGGCTGGGACCTTTGGTAACTCTGTTCATAAAATTCCAGTTTCCTGAAGGGTCAGAACATTTCTGCTTCCACCAGAGGGTCCTGTCTTTGCCTTTCTTTTCCCAGCCCCTCCAGCATTGTTAGTGGACCCTTTATTTTTTCAGTGGAAGGAAATAAAAAAAGATCCTTCTGACTTGTCAGAAGTTGTTTGTCTTCCTTGTCAGGCTCACCTTTACAGCAAACTTTGGGGCCATTGTCTTTTGCTATTCTAGTGAGGAATCATTTCTTTTCTAGCCATAGCAGACGGGAATTCTGCTGTTTTTCTGTGACACTATTGACTTTTGCTGTCTTTAACTGTATTTCCAGTGAATAAACGGTGCTGTTTCTGGGATCTTACAGTAAAGACACTTGTTAGATTTATCTGAGTTGAGCAGAGAATGGGCGATTTGATTTCCAGTACCTAAAGCTCCTCTCTGACAAGAAACGGGGCCCCATAAATGGGACATTAATGATTTCAAGGCTATGCTGAAGAAGGATCTGAAAATATTTGTGTAGTAGTCTTTTTTTTTCCTTTCTAAGTACGTGTGGAAAATGAAACTAAGTAGCAGATCAATATTGTGGAATCCACGAAATTACTGGAAGAACCCAGAGATCGCCTAGGTTATTCCCCAAGGCTGGAGTGAGGAGATAAAAGGGTACATTTATAGTTTTACAGTGTTCTCATTAGCTTTCAGGATAAATTCAGTGGCATCTCTCTCATAAAGGAGTGTTTATGAGAAAATGTTCTGTTGCCTGTCCTCCATCGTGGAAGTCTGATATCTCTATATTCTCTCCATCCTTCCACACTTTTCAACCAAACCAGCCGTCTAGCTGTTCTCTGGATACAGGATTCCATCTCTCCCACATCCTAGCCTTTGCTCAGGCTGTTCCTCATTCCTAGAATGCCCTCACATCTCCTTGTAATCTGCTGCAACATTGAAGCATTAAAGCCTTCTCTGTTCCCCTCCTTTCCCCTATTCTTACTTTTTAATACCCATATGACAAAAAATAACTTTATATTTGCTTTCTATGAACTTTCCATTTATTTCCTATTTTGTGGAAAGCTCATACTCACCATGCACAGTCTATTGCCTTCTTAGCCATACTTGATGTTAGTTTTTTGGTGATTATGGTGGATAGGTGTTTATATCCACATAAAACCAGAATATTAGCTAGAGGCAACTTGGGCATGATGGAGGAAGCAAGGAGTCAGTCACACCAAATTAGGGTCTTCCTGAGCAAGTCGCCTTTTTCATTCTCAGTTTCCATGATTATAAATTGGAGATAATTGTAGCACTTCCCTCGGTGAATCAAGAGGCATAACACATGCAAAAGATTTTGAAAACTTTAAAATGCTAATAATTGTAACAAATCCTGATGGCAGTAGCAAAGAAATAGACCTTAATTTTAAGGAGAAATGTGGGGTCATTAAAGAATTCTTCTGGTTTTACATAATAAAACAATTCAGACCCCACACTGCTTCCTGTTTAATTTTGGGCTCAATTCATTTGTAGGATCTCTGGAATGTATATTTATAAATATAGGCTGTGAATATATTGCCACACAAAACAGGAATTAAGAAGAAAAGCCAGAGTCAAGCATGTCATCAAAGAAATGTATGCTCAGAAAAGGAGGTGGCTTGGTCATGAACCCAGATGAAGCTATAACCATTGGGCAGCCCTAGTGCAACATTAGAGAAAGCAGGAGAAACAAGCATGGCTGGTGAGCCTTCTATGGCTGGAGTATAGGAGGAGGTAGAAAAGAATCATACAAGAAAGACAGGCATAGATTGCTTGTGATCTGAATTTTTAAAAATTAATTTAGTATTTTATTTTCCCCTAGTTACATGTAAAAACAACTTTTTCTTCTTCCTTTTTTATTTTTTTGGAGGGTGGAAGGCAAGGTAATTGGGATTAAGGGTTTGCTCAAGGTCACACAGCTAGTAAGTGTGTCAAGTGTCTGAGGTGGGATTTGAACTCAGGTCCTCCTGACTCCAGGGCTGGTGCTCTATTCACTGTGCCACCTAGCTGCCCCATCAGTGGATTCTTTCCATTTCTATTCTACCCTCTGGTTCTACAATATCAGGACAGTTTTACTTGATAATTTCTTGAAATATGATGTCTAAGCTCTTTTTTTTAAATCATGGTTTTCAAGTAGTCCCATCATTTTTAAATTATCTATCCTAGGTCTATTTGCAGTTAAGTTGTTTTTCCAATGAGATATTTCACATTGCCTTCTTATTTTATTGTTTCTTGATTTCTCATAAAGTCATTCACTTCTATTTGCTCAGTTCTAATTTTTAAGCAATTATTTTCTTCAGTGACCTTTCAGATCTTCTTTATCCAGTTGGTCAGTTCTACTAGGTCTGCACAACTGTTCTGGACTGTGCTCCACTCTCACCCAGGTGTGACAGACCTTTCCTTCCAATCTTCTAAGTTATCTTTGACTGGAAATGTTTTTCACTCCATCCTTTCATGGGTTTTGCTGTTCTAGAATTTGTTTAGAGCCATTACTTAAAGGTATTTGGAGAAGTTCGAGGGAGAGCTCAGGGGAGTCCCTGCTTTTACTCTGCCATCTTGGCTCTGCCCTCAGTGATCTGAATTGTTGAGGGGAATAGCAACATCCAGGAGATCAGAGAGCTATTGCCTGCTTTAGTTTCCTCATCTATAAAATGGGGATAATAATAGTACCAATCTCCCAGGGTTGTTATGAGGAGAAAATGAAATATTTGCAACATACTTTGCAAACCTCAAAGCTCTATATCACTTACTAGCTGTGTGACCCTGGGCAAGTCACTTAACCCTGTTTGCCTCAATTTCCTCATCTGTAAAGGACATGACAAATCACTCTAGTGTCTGCCAAGAAAACCCCAAATGGTGTCACAAAGAGTCAGACACACCTGAAATGACTCAACAACAAAAGCAATAAAATGGTAGTATGGGGGATTCCATATATTAGTCCATTAAAGAGAACAAGTTTATGACGTAGAATTCTAGCCAACGGGTCCTGCTCCTGTTGGCTCCTCCGTAGGTACTCAGTAGGTGTTAACATTTATAGGCTGTGGTAGTTTTTGCACAGTTCCCATCATTTCCTTTCATAATCTACATCAGTGGCTAAGTCAGTGAGGTGGTACAGGGGGCTAGAACACCGAGCCTGGAGTTAGGAGGGCCTCAATTCAGAACTATTCTCAGATGTTGCTAGCTGAATGACCTTGGACAAGTCACTTAACCCCTGACTGCCTCAGTTTACTTGTCTGTAAAATAGGGATAATGAGAGAGAGTACCCATCTCCCAGGGTTGTTATCAGAATCAAAGGAGATATTGTAAAACACTAAGAGTAGCACCATAGTAGGCACTTAAAAAGTCCTTCCTTCCCTCCCTCCCTCCTTTCTTCTTCCTTCCTTCCCTCTCTCCTTTCTTCCTTCCTTCTTTCCTTCTCCTTTATTGATACAGGATACACCCTCTACTGATACAAACAGTTACTTTCTCTATAGTTTATAATCTTAACGAGTTACCTGGGAGCCTTAGAGGTTAAATGACTTGTCCACAGTCACAGAGCCAGTGTCTGTCACAGAGGCAGGACTTGTACCTAGGCCATCCTGGCTTTGAAGCCCATTCTCTACCCAATGTGCCATGTTGTTTCCTAAACAATGATGAATCTATGTAGCCCTTTAAATCTTATGAGGGGCTTAGCCCATCTGGTCTTACAACAACCCTGTGAGATGGGTCCTAATATCATCCCCATTTTACAGATGAGGAAACTGAGGCCTGGAGAGGTTGCAAGCTCTGTGAATTTCCCAAGTTCAAACAGCCAGCAAATCTCTGAGGAGGGATTTGAACCTCTTAGTTTCAGGTCTTGCTTACTCTGCTGGTATCCTTCTTTGGAAGGGAGAGTTCAAATAGATTTCTTGCCTTCATCACAGGATTTTCTGAGTGTTAGCATATCATTTAAATTTGATATTTTTGTGGAAGGATTTGTGACTATCTTTGATCCTTATGGGGGTAAAAAAAAAGAATTGTAAAGGTCCCCAAATAAATCATCAACATCATACATTAATATCCCTCAATGGATTACCACTATGGGCTTTGTGCATGCCAAGTTTCAGCCCAGTTCCAGAAAAAAAAATGGATTTCTGTCTGCTTCAAATAATTGTTTTTTTGCAGATTGTCAAGGTAGATTTATTTGAATCTCTAGATTTCCATTTCTGCATGAATATCTTATTATCAAGTTTTGTGAACATTTTGAGTCAAAGGCTTCCTCTTCTGTGGTTTATAGAGAAATTTGTTCCTGTATTAGTGATAGGCCACTCTGCTACAGCTGAGTGCTGAATGAAATCTGACCATATTTACTGACAAATAGGAGTGTAATCCTTAACTTTCCTGATAGCTGGAAATGCTTCTTTTTTATTTTCTAATCTTGCTAAGTTGAAGAAAAGGGTTACAATGAAATAGTATTTTGTTTATGCCTGGAATGATGTGAAATGGAAGGCAGGGCAGCCAATGCAGAGGAAACAAATTCAAAGTGCTTTGTTTAAGTTTATGTGCTGATATGTGACTCCTGTGATTCTGTGTTGGGAGAGCAGGGACCAAGGATAATCAGAAGGAAGAGCACATTGTGCAGGGACACGTGGCCCTTATTTGATAATGACACCTATAAAAAAATAAAGGACACAAAATGATGTCAGGAAATACTTGGGCAAAATCATAATTAGCACATATTGAGTAAAAGTGTGACCCTGGGCAAGTCACTTCACTGTGTCTGCCTTGGTTTCTTCATTTATCAAGTGAGTTAGAGAAGGAAATGGCAAGCCACTCCATATCTTTGCCAAAAAATACCCAAATGGAGTTTCCAGAATGGGATATGATTGAAATGACTGAATAACAAAGTGTGAAAGTAGAGAGAGTTCCAGATGAATGAGAACTGTCAATGTTAGGGTCCTGTGAAGAGTGGCCACTGGGGTCTTGTGACCTCCACTGCCATTGGGGTTTTGTTGTCTGAGGCATGCCTGAGAGAATAAGAAGGGACTCAGGTGATGTTGTCAGGGCCATAGGGTCCCTGACCATGGAGCACAGGGACAGCCCTTTCCTGACCGTTATTGCTGTGCTAAGTAAACTAAAAACTCAAGTGACTTACAGAACCATCTGGTCCACGAGACATTCTCCAAGTTCTTATGTGATTTAGGAGAACAAAGATGTGGACACAACAGGAAAGTCATACAGGGAGAGAGGCTCCTGAGAAGCCTACTGCTTTGAGATGAAGCCACTCCTACCTGTTTGTTCTTCTTTCAAAACAAGTAGCTCACCAGCCATCCTCTAATGGGCTGTCCAAACAGGATCTTGGCTTGCTTTTGACTATTACCTACAAACAATGTCAGATTTGTGGAGATACCTGTGCCCTCATTAGATCTTTTGTCAATAAGTACTGTCTCTGCCCAACAGATCAATTTCTCAGTCTTCATAACTGTGTGAATAGTAACTGGGAGAGTAAGCCTTTGAAAATATCCTGCTATTTGTGGTGGTTGACACCCATAGCCTCTAATGGTGATGATAATGATGTTTCTGAGGCAGAATTTAAACTCAGACCTCGTTACTCCATGGCCAGCACTGTTCATTGCACCACCTACTTTTTGCTGTTGTGAGGGTTGAGGCCAATGGATAGTTTGAGCTCAGGAGTTCTAAGCTGTAGCAGACCCAGAGTATTGAGTGTCTGCACTAAGTTCAGCAGCAAATTGGTGAGCCCTTGGGAGCTAAGGGTGGTGGGGTGGAAACACCAGTCTCCCCAAGTAGGTTTAACTGTCTTATGTCAGAAATGGAGCAGATCAAAGCTTATGTTAATCAGCAGTTAGATCAGGTTCTGGAGTGACTGGTGTGCTTCTAGCCTGGTCAAGATGGTAAGGCTTTGTATTGAGAGAGACAGAGACAAAGAGAGACACAGAGACAGAGATAGAGACACAGATAGGATATAGACACAGACAGACAGATAGATATAGAGAGACAGAGAAGAAAGAAAAGAGAGATCAAGGAAATAAAGAAAATATTAACTCTTTCTATTACATTAGAGGAATGGGAACAATATAAAAGTAAATGATATGTTTGATTGTTTGAGTAGAGGTTTGTTGCTTCTGGATTCTCTTCCTGAATGGTGGATTCCAGTGTTCAACAAATCCCTTGAATTCCCAAGGCTTTCAGTTTTCCACATTTAATGTAAAATAGCAGTACATTAAATTTAGGATTACTACACTAATGGACAGCAGGAGAGCTAATCCCAAAGACTGGATTATACTAAATCCATTTGTATTTGGCTTTGGAATGCATTATGTCTGTTTTATTTTTTTTTAAAGCAGATTTCATAAAATTTCAGCATTAGCCAGGACCTTTAAGGGCATTTAATCCAACCTGTACTGAAAGAGAAAACCTCTCTTGCAACATCCCCACAAGGAATCATCCAACCTTTCCTTTAAAACTTCAGATGAGAGGGAGTCCAGGCCCTCCTGGGCGGGGGGGGGGGGGGCGTGTATAGACACGTGTGGTATCCCCAATGAGGAATATCAAATATATTTTGAGGTGCCATACCATTTTTGTTGGGAGTTTGCTCTTTGTCACAAAGATTCAGATAAGGGTATTTTGGAAAATGACTGTTATGTTTTACAAAAAGGATAAAGTTACTTAAGGGTATGACTTTTTACCTAGAAGCAGGAAATCATTAATTTTTTTCTTTCTTCCTCCCTTCCTTCCTTCCTTCCTTCCTTCCTTCCTTCCTTCCTTCCTTTTCTCCTTCCTTCCTTCCTTCCTTCTTTCCTTCCTTCCTTCTTTCCTTTTTCTTTCCTTCTTTCCTTCCTTCTTTCTTTCTCTTTTTTTTTCTTTGGTTAGCTATGCTCATACATCTAACTTAATGTTTCTCTTTTCTGTGTTCAACTTTGTTTTCTTTTGATAAAAGATCTTCACATTGTTCCCTATTGCTAAAAATTTAATATTTTCTTCCTTGATGATTGAAAAATGAAATCTCCCTAAGACAAAACTTCCAATTTGCATGGGTAGAGGGAACTTTTGTCTCCAGAAATTCCTTGCAATGGTGAAACCACAAATCTGGACATGCATGCAAACACACACAATAATTACCCTCAGCTTTACAGAATATATTATTTGGGGAGTACAATCTAATCCCCTCTGCTTTTTGGAATATCATACTCTAATCTCTTCTTCAATTTTTCACGGATAAAGAGTAGTCTTGTATGATTCAAACAGATTACCTTCAGTAAATGAAGAGCTTTCTGTTCTGACAGATTTTTTTTCCTTTAAATTGCCATTTTTGAGTTTTATCACTATAGTTCTGTGTGCTCTGAATACTGTCTATCTGGAAAATTTTCTTGTATTCTTTGTGGGTTTTTTGGGGTGGAGAGGATGAGAATCATTATCCTTCTTCAAAGTTAATAATTAAATTATATGTTCTTCTGATGTTGTTAGGTTCTTTTTTTTAAATTGTCATGTCAAAATTTCTCCCACATATATACTTTTTGATACTAAATCCTCCATTCTTATTTTTGAGAGCCTCTACTTCTTTAGAGTTTCTCCTTCACATATTCCAAATTATCTGCTGTCACTAGGTTTATTCAGAGCTCCCCTTGAATGCTACCTTCTACAGTGCTGATAAGTCTCCCCAGGCATTGGTATTTTACCCCCCAAAATTACTTCATATTTACTTGCATTCAGTTATCTAATTATATATTTTCCCCATTAAAGTGGAAGGTCCATAATGGAAGGAACCATTTCATTATTTTTTAAATCTCCTATGCTTAGTATAATAGCTAGTATGAGGTAGATGTTTATGCTAGAAGAACTACAATTTCAGATATCTTGAGGAACTAAGCCAAGTCAATTGAGGCAGCACATTTTTTAATCCATAAATCAAAGACAATAGAGATAGTAGGATGACATTTTTGTGTTGAAGTTAAATTATAACTGTTTGTGTGTCAAGTGACATTCTTGATCCTTCTAATGCTAATTAGTTCTTGTGGAATGAGTGGATGGATGGATGGATGGATGAATGGATGGATAAATGAATGTTTGAGTGAGTTGGGGTATGAAATGGAGTTTTTGTCACATGATGTAATGAGTTAAATGTATGCTCCAAGCATTCTTATTGGCTATCTTCAAACCTGCAATGCACTTACTCCTCATCTCTGCTCCCTAATTTTCCCTGACTTCCTTTAAGTCTAATCTAAATTCTCACTTACTGTAGGAAGTCTTTCCCAGTCTATTTAATCCTGGTGCCTTCCCATTGAAACTATCCGCAGTTTATCCCAACTACATTTGGTTTGTTCATAAGTCTTTGCATGATGTCTCCCTCATTAGACTGGGAGTTCTTTGAGAGCAGGGACTGAGGTTTTTTGTTTTGTTTTGTTTTGTTTGTTTCTTGGTTATGGGCTTTTTTTTTTTTTTTGGCCTTTCTTTGTATGCTCAGCACTTAGCACAGTTCTGGGAACATTGTTAAGTACTTAATAAATGCTACTTGATTGACTGATTGGCCTGATTTAGTGGAAATGGACTGGACAAATGTTTCTTAAAGAGAAATGCACAATGCCTTAACCTAAGTAGCTGGCTTTGATAGAACTGAAAGGATTCTTTGTGAATAAGGGACTTGCAGTGTCTATTCAAGTCAGACATTTCGAAATAAAATGTTTGTTGGCACGACTGACGTTCAACTTGGCAGTATCCATGGTGAATGCATATTCTTTTCACCCCAATCTTTCCTTTGTCCTGAAAAATTGTTCAGAAATGGATCTTAATGTGAAAATGCTGTGATTTTAGCCAAAAAGTTTTACTTGGTTTTGATAAGACATTTCCATCTTCTAAATTCTTTTATTTTGAAGAGAAAAGTGCTTCCAGTGGAATTATTTGCTAGCCAAACTGGCCTTCATGCTGTTCCTCAACTCAAGACACCCCATCTTTTATCCCTGTGCCTTTGAGAAAGACTGGAAGGATCCTGTGCCTGGAAATAGATACCCTCTTCACTTCCCCCTCTTAGCTGTCTTTAAAGCTCAAGTCAAATGCCACCATAAATCTTTCCTATTCCACCAGCTAATGGTGCCTCCCTGCCTTCCACTATAAATCACCTCCTCCTTTTTTAAAGCCTATTTTTGTATACATTTATACAGTATACATACATACATACATACATATGTATTTATATATGCATATATACATACACAATTGTTTCCCCCAGAAGAATGTAAGTTTTTTGAGGTCAGGGATTGCTTTATTTTTTCCTTTTTATTTCTAGTGCCAAGTACAGATACCTTAATAAATGTTTCTTGATAATTCGTTGATTGATAGGATAACATTTTGACAGTTAAGGTTATATATGTGTTTTGCCATCTTTTTCTTGTTTAAAACCTGCTTCCATTTGAGATGCTGCAATATATCCAGGCTTCTCTGTACTATATAAATGTGTAATGAATGTTGTAACATGATGGTGTCTCGGCTCCAAGACAAGACATTTTATATCACTGTTACATGATTCCATTAGTCTCCCTACCATATTTCATCAGCATGTTACTACTGAACATCTCTGTGGTGGTAGAGTTCTGTTTACTTTCATGAAAGTAGGAAAAGGGGAACTGACATTTGCAACATTCAGGTGTAAGCTGTGATTAGCCATATACCAACTCACTGAGGGTCTGGGATTTCATCAGCAAGGTGTGGGCTCTCCCTAGACAAATGCCCAACTTGATATAAGATTTAGAAGATTAATCCTGGAGAACTGCCTGAGGCACAGGTGTTAGGTAACTTGCCCTAGGTCTCTTAACCCTTTTTGTCTCAGTTTCCTCATCTATAAAATGGGGATAATAAGAAACCCACCTCCATAAGTAGCAAATGAGATCATTGTTACATACTTAACACAGGACCTGCATATAAACTATTTAGTGTTAGAAGGAGCTTTTGAACCCATATCTTTCTGGTTTCAATACCAGCATTGGATCCATACTTACAAACTGTGGAACAACTGAAAACAGTTGTTACACCAGGAACACCCACCTGTCTCACCAAGTTAGAAGTTCAGTGGCGCCCCCCCCCCCCCATGGTCACCTGATCCAAGAGTGATCCTCATGGAAGTGTTTAACTTGCTGTTTTTCCACCTTGGGCTCATGTAGCCTGGAGAGCCTCTTCTCCCAAGGGTAAACCACACTGATGCTGCCCCTCAATGAGGACCCCTGACTGGCTTTTGTCTTATTATAGCTCTGAACTCCAGTGTTTCAGGGACCCACCAACCCCAGCCTCTTCTCCTGCTGCTGGGACTAGATGTGTGCCCCATCACACCTGGCCTCTTTGCTTTTTCTTATCATCTTATGTTGAATTTATATTTTGCAAAGTGTCATGGAGTGTGTGTGTGTGTGTGTGTGTGTGTGTGTGTGTTTTAACCAAAATTTCAAGTTAAAATTGAAGTCACTTTTTGTCACCTTCCCTTTTAGAACATTCAGGATATTTTTCCTGGTTTTAAAAGAAAATAGAATTACCAAAATTTCATGGGTTTGAGAAAGAAAGAAGACAAATGCTGGTGTTTTCAAAACAGAAAGAAATCGCTTTCTTTTTGCTTTTATTTTACAATTTAATATATAATTTAATAAGCATTTAATGGGGACTTATCATATGCTATGCTAGGAGCTTGAGAGACAAAGACAGAAACAAAGCTGTCCCTGTCCCCCAGAGTGCTTACAGTTTTACTGCAGGAGATGACGTGCATGTGAGTATACAGGGCAAAATATGTACAAAAAATCATTTTGTAATTTTGGGTAGAACATGTCTTGTGGTGCTAGGGAAGGGGGGCATCCATCAGGAAAGGCCTTTGGTAGGAGCTGGCATTTGAGCAAGGGCCCTAAAAGGTGGATGAGAGGAGGGAGAATATCCTAGATATGAGTGAAAGCTTGGAGATGGACTGTTGGATGGACTGGGGTGAGGAGAGGGGTATGGGAGCAGCAAAAAGGACAGTTTGAGGTGTGTAGTAAAATTCATGTGGGAAAAGTAATAAATAATTGGCTTGTAAAGATAGGGTGGAGCCAGGTAGTTAAGGGATTTAAACCTTGGCATTTTATTCTGGAGATACAGAGAATCCCCCAAGCTGTTTGAGTGGGGGTGACATGGTCAGACCCCTGCTTCAGGAATGTCAGTCTGGCAGCTGTGTGGGGGATGGATGTGGAGAGGCCTGTTTGGGCAGTATTGTAGTCTAGAGCTAAAGGGAATGAGATTAGCCTGAAATAAACAGATGGAAGGCCAGAAAGTTAGGTTGGAACCATATTGCCCTGTGCCTTAAATTCCAGATTGAGTTTTTTCTTTATTTCCTAAGCAAAGGATAGCCATTTAAGGTTATTGGTCAATAACTAATAATAATTAAATGTTGACCAATTAATGATATATTAATCAATAATCATAGTGAATGCCATTTAAATAGTGCTTTAAAGTTTGCAAGTGTTTTAGTCATTTGAACCTCAGTGATACTGGGAGAGCCCTGACCGAATCATGACTCCAGATTCATAGACAAAGGAACCAAGGCTCAGATTAAATGATTTGTCAATTGTCACAAAGCTGGTGGAGTTTGAACCAAGGTCTTCCTGCTTCCAAGTCTAGCATTCTTTCAACTGGGCCAAGAATGATGTGATATCTGCCTTTCATAAAGGCTGATTGGGTGGGTAATATTGGGTAGACTGCTTAGGGCAATGGGATGGCAGACTGGTTATGATGGTGGTGGAAGGAAAACATAAAATGTTAGGAATGTTTCTCTCTTGTGCTGAACCCCTACCAGCTCCTCTTTGCTGCTGAAACCTCCAGCTGTTTCGGTGGGTGGGAGCTGTACTTTGCAGAAGGGCATATGGATAACCTGATGACTAACCCAGAACTATTTATAGAGAAGTAGTATAGTGTCTTAGAAAGAGAATTGAGGAGGCAGCTAGGAGGCACAGTGGATAGAGCACTGGCCCTGAGTCAGAGTTTAAATCTCACCTCAGACACTTTCTAACTGTGTGACCCTGGGCAAGTCATTTTAATCCTGGTTGCCTCAAAGAAACAATGAAAGGAAGGAAGGAAGGGAGGGAGGAAGGGAAGGAGGGAGGAACAGAAACAGAGGTAGAACTTTGAAAACTTTGGTTCAGATCCCAACTCTGCTCCCCTCTAGGTTGTGTGTGCCCTCATGTATACTTTCTGTCTTTGGACCTCAGATTTTTGGTTGGTAGTGTGCAGGGTCTAGGCTAGATGAGCTCTTAGGTCACAGTCATAAATCCCTGAGATTCTGAGTAGAAAATGTCCCTAGAGATTCAAGTCCAGCCCACCTGGTGAGGGCCAAGTTCACGACCCAGTTACTATAGTCAGAATCCAATAAACTATTTGCAAAGAGGAAAAAAAAGTCTATTGACTTGTTTCCCAAATTCCCCAAGTCATTTTCCCATTAATTGTGCTTTTTTACAACAGTTTTGAACTTTGTACTTTGCTAAAGACTGAGAAAGAATCTAGTTTTCCTTTAAATCTAGACATTTGCTATTTTGTGGATATTTCCTTTTCCCCCAACTTTCTCATTTTGTTTTATTCATTAAAAAAAATTCTGAACTTAAGAAACACCAAACAAAATGAGCATTTCCACGTACAAAGTAGAAAAAGAAAGGATCATATGTGAGGCTGTGAATCTCTATTGCCCTACATCTTGATTTCCATTTTAAATCTATAATAAATTCAACATGGAACTTTGAAAGTGTCTTGCTTGTCTGTGTTTCCCTCTGGCTACCTTTCTTCCTTCTGTTCTCTTCTGTGTATTAAAAGATGTTTCATTGATTCATTTTTCTTTTCTTTTCTTCTCTCTCTCTCTCTCTCTCTCTCTCTCTCTCTCTCTCTCTCTCTGTCTTTCTCGCCTTGGTCTCTCTTTTTGGCAAACCCATTGCTATTCCCCCTTCTTCTTCCGTTGAAAAAACAAAAACCAGAAAAACCATATGCAGAACCAAGCAAAGCACATATGGGGGTGGGGGGGAGAGGATCTTTTCGTTAAGATGAGGAATTAATTCATGTAGTCCAATCTCTAAGCTCCTAAATGACACAAAAGAAGACCATTTTTGCCCTGCCCTGCTTCATTTAATGGTTCTTACTTGAGTTTGTGAATCCTGGAATCTTAGGGCTGGAGGGGACCTTGAGACATGACATTACCTCCTCTTTTTAGAAGGGAAAGCAGAAATGCATCCACCCCCAGCTTTGTTGTGGTTGCCTTAGGCAAGCTCCATCCCACCATCCTCATACCTAGGCTATTTGTCACAGGCACCCTTGCTGGGGTAGATGCAAAATATTTTCTGACTCATTAGCCAAATTGTTCCATGCTCCATTTAATGTAGCAGGGTAACATGGAAAAGGGGCCAGGTCCAACTGGGGGACCACACCACACACTGGCTGGAGGCGCTGGCTTCTCCTTGCCTGGAGCTGTAGTTTGTAAAAGATCTGAAGGAGTTAATGGGGCCTCCTGCAGCGTTTGACATCTGGGGAGTCACACATTAACCCTGAAATCGGGTAAAATCTGTCTCAGCAGAAAGTTTGAAGTTGAGGATCTCTAAATTTACATACCCTGAGCGAATTTTGTTTTATTTTAATAATCCAGACCTGTTATGTCACTGATGTAGGAAAGCTCTCAAGGGTGGGGTAGGTTCATCCACAAGGCAGATGGACGACAAATCTTGTGTTTATGCTGATTGTCTGAGAGGTCAACACACGTCACGTGTGTGTGTCGAGACCAACCTTGGCATCCATTTTATAGTATAAATCATAAAAGTAGCTTGACAATCTTATCAATTAATCAACAGGCATTTGTTAAATGTCTTCTTGTGCCAGTGGGGCATTTAGGTGTTACAGTGGATAGAACAGTGAGCTTAGACTCAGGAAGACCTCTCTTTCTGAGTTCAAATCTGGCCCCAGACACATCCTAGCTGTGTGACCCTGGGCAAGTCACTTAACCCTGTTTGCCTCAGCTTCCTCATCTGTAAAATGAGCTGGAGAAGGAAATGGCAAACCGCTCTAGTGTCTCTGCTAAGAAAACCCCTAAATAAAGGGTGACTGAAACAACTGAATAACATGTTCCAGGCTCTGTTCCAAAGATATTAAAAAAGAACCTGCTATCATAGTAGGACCATGGCTATCATTATCATTATCATCATTACAGGGTAAAGTAGGGTGATAGCCATTTGAGTTGGGAGAAGAGGACAGGTGTGATATACCACCTTGAAGCTTACCCTCAGAGAATAATAACAAATAGGAACCAGGACCCTGAATTTTAAAGTGCATGTCTGTGTTTGTCTGTGAATGTGATGAATGTGCATATCATATATGTGCACACACATGTGTGAGAGAATGCTTAAAATCTTAGTTAAGACTCCAACTTCTACATGAATGAAGCCTTTCCTGACCTCCCAATTGGTGGTGTCTCCTCCTCCTTCACAGCCATTATCTTGGGTGTACCTTGGATATTCAGGGTGTTCTAAATGTCAGCACAATTTTAATCTTTAATAGCTTAAAATTAAGGTCATAATAAGTCCTTAATAAGTGCTTGTTGATTGATATGTATATATCTGTATATATTATATAGGCATGTGTATATACATATATGTGTACACACATATGTGCACATATAATACATACATGTATACACACATATACATGTACCTACCCGTATATCCCTTTTAAAATTGCTGTAATGCTGTGACATTTTTGAATTGACCCTACTTCTTAAAGAAGCAGCAACAATTTAGCTTTCGTTAAGGCTAAATGATAATAAGAGTAAGACTAATGACTTAGTAAGATCTCAGCTTTTCTGAATCAGCAGTCCTAATAGCTGTTGGGTGATGACAGACTGTGAGAAGGGACATTTTCCCCCATTCTCACCCTACATATGAGGAAACCAAGGCCCACGGGGGAGGCGACTTAAAGTTATTCTTTGTTTTGTTCTGTAATTCATTATTGACCTGAATCATCATCATCATTATTATTATTGTTATTGTTATTATTATCATTTTGCTTTTTGGAGAGGGAAGGTAGGGCAATTGGGGTTAAGTGATTTGCCTAAGGTGACATGGCTAGTAGGTGTTAAGTGTCTGTGGCCACATTTGAACTCAGGTCCTCCTGATTGTAGGGCATGTGTTCTATTCACTGTGCCACCTAGCCACCCCTGACCTGAATTATCTTAAAAGTGTGTCTAAAATGGATTTAGGCAGTAACTGGGTCTTAATAAATGAAACTTATTAAATCAATCTTATGCGTTACTTCACTGATTTCTAGTTGTGTAAAGTACACAAAGCCTTTCCAAAGAATTCAAGACTTTTCTTTCCTGTACCCTTGACCATGCTGTGAATATCAAAGAACAGTCAAATATGTATGTAGGAATTCCAGCCAACATTGTTGTAGCAGCTCAAGGTTTGCACATTGTGAGCTGCACAACAGGCCTGAGAACAGATGTTGTTGTTGTCCCCATTTTATAGATGAAGAAACTTAGAAGTCAATAAAATAGGATATTTATATAGCTCTTATGATTTCTGGGGGGTGGGGGTGGGGAGGGCGGAGCTAAGTGCTTTATAATTATTATCCCATTTGATTCTCAGGGTAGGTGTTCTTAGTCTCCCCATTTAACTAATAGGGAAGCTGAGGCAAACAAAGGTTAAGTGGCTTGCCCAAGGCGCCACAGCTAGTATGTGTCTGAGGCCTTCCTGACTCTACCTCCAGAGCTCTAAACTCCAGTTACTACATGATCTCAAATGTGTCTTAGAAGATTCATGTCTTCAGTCTTCTTTCCCCTGAATCCAGATGAGAGTTGCATCACTATAAAATTCTGGGGTCATTTGAGGCTTTAGTATTTGTTGCTAAACTGACTAGGGTCAATCAGTCAGTCAATCACTGAATATTTATCAAGGGCCTACTAAGTTGCAGGGAGTTGTGATCAGGCTGGAAGGGGTTTCAAAGTTCATCTGAGCCAACTCTCTCATTTTATAGATAAGGAATATCTGACATTCAAAGAAAGGTCCAAAAAGGTTAAAAAACTTGTCCAAGGTTCCACAGATAATTAATGATGAGGATGAAGACGAAAATTTATTTTACTTGAAGAATTTCCTTAATTTACTTACTTACTTTACAAGGTGACCACAGAATCAGGATTTGAACCCGACTCTTCTGACTCCAAATTCACCGCTCTTTCCACTGTACCCTGCCACCTCCCCACACTAGGACATCCCCAAGACCCCACGGGATGGAGCTTGCTCTGAGGTTGTTGAATCCGTTGGGCTCTTTGGGGATGAACATTAGAAATGGAAGGCCAGAAGGATGAATTCTGTTTCCATCGCCACTAATGAGGCACCTAATTATTCAAATGTCACTCCAAAGGTAACCTCATTAGTGATAGCATCTTGTTTTCAGAAATGTCCTGGGGCTTTCTAACTGAAATCAAATCGACAAGAAGATAATATTTAATCTCCAAAGCTGAGTGGCATATGTAGTGGGTGAAGGCAAATCCCTCGAGGCCAAAATGGAGTCAAGGCCCATAGGTTGTTTTCTTACCTAACTGACTAGGGTTAAGTTGAAACTGGACTTGGTTCTTCTATTTCCCATGTAATTACCCTCCCTTTAGAAAAGAGGTTCATTAGTAATTAGTCATTATCTTTGGTGCATTTTATTAAAACAAGGCTGCTTCCATCTGAATGCAAGTAACTCAGTGGGGTAGCAGGCCATGATGTTTCCAGTGTTCTCTCTCTCTAATATATCCTCCGCACACCTGCCAAAACAAATTTCCTCATATCCAGGACTGTTTACATGTTTACAAGTGTTCGGTGACCCCCTCTGTGTCTTTTCACCTCTACATTTAAAATAGGGGCATGGAGACTCAATCTATGATTTCAGTGGGATAGGGAACTCCCTATGAAGAAACTTCCTCCCCTAGTCCAGGTCAACCTTTGGTGGCACCCATGGTCTTAGAGAATTTTCTAGTGTCCTGAGGGATCATATGAATTTCCCAGGTCACATAGAGAGAGGCCCTGAGTGCTGGCCTTCCTGGCTCCCAGACTAGCTCTCTCTCCACCACACTGTGCTCTGTGGCTTTTGTTTGTTTGAACAACTGGACGCTTGTAGCCTTCCGCAGTCTAGCTGGAACCTGCCTTTCCAGACCCCTCCACCACCCCTCTTTGTGGCCCAGCATGCCAGCTTAATTGGTCTTCAAACTCAGGCTCTACTTCCCACCTCAGGGCCTCTGCCCAGAATGTTCTTCCACCTCATCTCTGCCATCTTTGAAAGCCCAACTCCAGTACCACCTGCTCCAAGAAACTGCTCTTAATCCTGCCAGAGCACTCTCTTTCATTCAGTGATCTTGTATTTACTTCTCTGTCTCTGACTCTCTCTGTGTCCATCTATCTCTATCATCTATAAATCTCCATCATCTACAAGGTATTAAGTAAAGAAAATATTGGCAGAAAAAAATGTCTCATGATTCTATGGATGGGCCACAAGCCTGTAGGAAAAGAGACAGAGACAGAGAGAGGGAGAGAGAGAGAGAGAGAGAGAGAGACAGAGAGAGAGAGAGAGAGAGAGAGAGAGAGAGAGAGAGAGAGAGAGAGAGACAGAGAGAGAGACAGAGAGAGAGAGACCGAGACAGAGACAGAGACAGAGACAGAGAGAGAGAGACAGAGAGACAGAGATCTCAGAGAGAGCGGCGTTCATGCCTTTTCTGAGCACTTCTAGGCAGTCCTAAGTGCTGAAGTAGAGCCAAGCAAGATAGTCCCTATACTCAAGGAGCTTACATTCTAGTAAAGGGAAGGGAACAGACAGGGGCTCAATATAGGGGACAGTGGCGTATATAAGTAACAGTATGATTTTGGAATGGTGGCCAGGGAGGGCCCTGAAGGCCTGGTTCTGGCTCACCTATCAGAGCCCTGGGTGATTCTGGGACCAAAGTCTAAGATTCTACTCTAGGAAAGAAAGGTGAAAGTGATGCCAGGTGTCAAGGTGACACCATTTAGAAATAGCAGCTGGAAAGTATAAATATGATTCATATTTTTTTCTATAAAAAATTTGTGTTTTCCTAATTAGCCATCAGATGACCTTGGACAAGTCACCTGCTCCATCAGGCCTCAGTTTCCCTCATCTGTAAAATCAGGGTAGAGGGGGAGGGTGGACTAGATAGTCTCTGAGGTCTCTTCCAGCCCTGGATCTATGGTCCTATGAGTCAAGATTTATATAGTTATTTTTAAAATAGTAGATACAGATAATGTACACCTACTTACCTGTCACCTTAAGCAACCAGATCCATGATTAAACTCAGCTGGCCCAGCTTTCAAGGCTGTATAAAAACAAGAGGGATTCAGAATTTTTCAGACTTCCCCAACCTGGCAGTTGGTAAAATGGAGTTGATAGGGTGGGCACTGAGAAGGGCACTTCTTTGTCAGCTCCCATCTCTGTTAGGTGGCAAGCCATTTTCCCATTACTTTTCTATTTGAAATCCATTTCACTGCCCTTGACAGTTGAACCTTTTTGATATGTGCCATGGAGGGAAACGTGCCTCTTCCTCAGAGATTGGATATAGTAACATAACATTTTAATGGAATTTTTTGACATAGGGACCTTTGATTTAGACTTCATTTTTGATTTAAATAAATTGATTAAAATCATGGGGTTTTGTTTCACCACAAACCTTTCCCAGCAGAGAAGGCTTCCTTGAAGAAGTAAAGCTAGTCATTAAATATTGATTGATCAACCCTTACCTTGAGCAAAGTATTGTGTAGAAGGTCCTGTGGTAGACAGAACACAGAAAGGGGAGTCCGGGGGGGGGGGGGGCGGCTAGGTGGCGCAATGAGTAGAGCGTTGGCCCTGGAGTCAGAAGGACCTGAGTTCAGATCCGACCTCAGACATTTAACTCACACACAAACAAAAACCTAGCCATGTGACCTTGGGCAAGTTACTTAACCCCAAATGCCCTCAAAAAAAAAGGGGGGTCCAGAGATTCTTAGTCGTCTGCCACTCATTAGGAAATCTCTTTGCCTTTCTGTGCCTCGGTTTCCTCTAGAGTAAAATCCACCTCCTGCCTCCATGCTGCTGCACCATTCATCATGTGTGACATATACTTTCCCTTTATTTCCCATCTTTTGAATCCTCACCTTTCCTCAATACCCATCTTAGATACCACCTCCTAAAGCCCCCTCCTGACTCCCCTGCCCCACCATCTGTTTCCTTCTTGAAATTAGTTTATTTTGAAAATATTTTGTTCTTACTTAGCTGTGTAGCTATCGATTTCACCTTATGCAAAGTGTAAATTCTACCGGAAGGCAGGGCGTGCTTTATGTTTTCTCTTTTGCCCTGGTACTCCCAGTTTCTAGCATGATTCCACGCACACTTGGGGGAGAGAGAAGTGCTATCTATGTCTGTGATTTCATTAGTATTAGGAACAGCCAGTGAGGAAAGTCCTGATAGGGATGCAGATCAGCACCCACTCTATCACTCAGAGTCTTAGAGAGTTGCCTGGGGCATTAGAAGGTTAAGTGCCTTGTGCAGCACGAATGTGTCAGGGGTGGCAGGTCAGCCAGCGCCCTCCTGACTTCAAGACCAACTCAATCCACTAGAATGTTTGCTGCATTGAACTGAATTGTATTTAAGTGGAAGCAGGGGTCAGCTAGGTCTCCAGTCGTGAGTTTCTTACACTGTGGCTTCTGCACCCACAGTTTAAGCAACACTGAGCTGGAGAACTTCTGAGACCCTTTGCATCCCCATCATCCCAGGGCCCTTTGTCCTAGAGCCCAGGACATGAATACGCAGAGTGGGCAGCTAGTTCTAGATCTGTTTCCCATGTATATAGTTGGGAATGTTCCAGCTCGCCATAGAAACGAGAGTTTGGATTGTCATCAGAGACTTGACCAGGGCCCCTTAAGAATTCTGGAGAAATTGCCCTACTCTTAGAGGTGGGGGGCAGAAAATGCAAAGATGTGTGACATATATATATATATATATATATATATAATTAAGATGCATCACGTCACCGGTGTGCTTAAGATGATGTAAGGGGTAATATTAAAAATGTTGTTTTGGGAGGTGGGCCAGTCACGGAAGGAAAGAAGGCAGTATAACAGCTGGATGTGCCAAATGCTGCACTGGCACCACATCATATTAAAATACGCAGAGAAGGCCTCTTGAACATTGCGGGTCCCACCACAGAGGATTTATGGATGCTCGTGGCCAAGAGCGACATGGGATGAGGACATGTTTATAGGTTGTATTCTTCACCACTGCAAGGAAAGACTGTCGATTCCTTGAGGGCAGGGACTGTATCATTTTAAACGGAATCCCCACCTTTTGAGACAGTGCTTAGCACTTATCAGGTTCTCTCTCTCTCTCTCTCTCTCTCTCTCTCTCTCTCTCTCTCTCTCTCTCTTCCTTCCTTCCTTCCTCCCTCTCTTTCCCTGTCTTCTCTTCTCTTGATTGAACATCAGTAGTTCCTTTGACAGAGTCTCATATGGCCTGGTTTCCAGGTCCTTCACCATTTTGGTCACCCTCTTTGTACACTCTCCCCAAACTAAGCCTCTGTCTCTGTCTTTGTCTGTCTGCTTCTCTCTCTCCCTCACCCCCATATACGCCTGCATATATAATTATACACACAATAGATTTAAAATAAATACAACATAGTTTGGGTAGGTCACACACTAGCAGCCCACAAAGCAGGAGGTTAGGAAAGTTTCCTGTAAGGGTCCCCTCTTGACCTGAACCTTGAAGGAAACTAGAGATTCTAACAGGTAGATGTAATGGGCAGGGGTATATTAGAGGCAGAGGCAACAGCTCGTGCAAAGTGAAATCATGGTGTGGCAATGTGCAGTGCCATCGTACATAAGGAATAGTGAGAAAGCCAGTGTATCCACACCTCCATATACATGGAGGGGAACAATGTCTAATAAGTCCAGAAAAGCAGCTTTGGGAGAGGTTGTGAAGGGCTCTTGGAGCCAGATCAGTGGATATTTGATCCTTAAAGACACAGGGAGCCATGGGAGTTTATTGATCCAAAGAGTAACATAATCAGACATGTGCCTTAGGAAAACCATTTTGACAC
Organism: Gymnobelideus leadbeateri; assembly: GCA_011680675.1. Classification (NCBI taxonomy): domain Eukaryota; kingdom Metazoa; phylum Chordata; class Mammalia; order Diprotodontia; family Petauridae; genus Gymnobelideus; species Gymnobelideus leadbeateri. The sequence continues at coordinate 640,655 of WOXC01007204.1, read as the reverse complement.
CTGAGGGGTGGATAAATTGGGGATGGGGGAAATGAGGCAGGGACACCAGACAGGAGGCTCTCACAATAATCCAAGTGAGACATGGTGAGGGCCTGAACTGGAGTGGAAAAGAGGGGATAGAAGCAAGACATGGAATTAAAATGAAAAGCTATGGCAGTATAGACCATAACCTCCCTTCTTCACCAGCTGAGGGTTTGGGAGGGTCCTTGCAAATGGTTCAGGGTTTCCCAAATCTCCAGATCAAAGTTCTGCCCTGCCCTCCCCAGACCAGAGGGAAGAAGGAAGGGGTCAGATTTCAGGTGCTAAAGCCCAGTGGCCCCTCCCCTCTGGAGGAAGCAGTAAAGTGCTCGGCCAGGTATTTCCTGATTCGCTTTCCTGGCAGAGCTCCAGAGAAACAACACTCCCAGCTACTCCTTCCCTGTGGTTCCTCCACGTGGGCAGTCCCCCGCCTGCTGCTGCTGCCAGAGTCCCAGGTCACAGAGAACCCCAGGTGAGGCTTTACTAGAGAAGGAGAGGCCCCAGGCAGGGCACAGAACAGAGCAGGAAAAACCCGAGGGTCTTGCCCTAGGTCCCTGGCTAGGCTGGGCTGTGGCTGCCTGCAGAGCCACCTAAGGAAGAGGTCTGGGGGGCTGCATAGACCCTGCATCTCAGCCAGGAGCTGGGCCCAGGAGGGAAGGAAGACAGAGATCCGAGGGGAGCGAATGTGTCACTCCCAGGTTACAGGAGGCTTCTGGTCACAGGAGCTCAGGGTGGGGAAATGCACCTGCCTGCAGGGAGCCTGCTTGGGATGGCATCTCTCTGCTCTGCCCCCAGTGAGAAAGGGAGCGGCTGTCAGCGGCCTTGGATCTGGAGGGGTTGGTTCTGAGAGCTCAGAGAAGGGAGAGCAGCGAGGCCTCATTGAGGGCCCTGGTTCAGGGTTGTTTTAATTTGCAGAGGAATAAGACCTGTGTTCTGTGACAGGAGAGAGAGAGAACAGCAGGGGACTTCTAGCTTCCCCACCTTGGTGTAGTGCAGCCTCATTGACTCTTCTCAGCTCCAGCACCTTTTTCCTCTGTCCCACTAGAGGGGCCATACAGCAATAGATTGGGAATTAGGAAGACCTGAGTTCGAATCCTGCCTTGGACACATACTGTGTGACCCTAGGCAAATCATTAAATGCCAAGCTGTTTGGGGGATCAGATGGAACAACGCTGGTAACACACTAGCAGACTTTCAAGTTCTACATACATCTTATTTATTCCTAAGATGATTATTGATATAAACATATCACATTATACATTTAGTATGTAATATATTATTATACAGGGTGTCCTGGACACCTAAAGTCTGGACACATAGGAAATCTTATCAACTGTGCATATTTTCAACAAATGAAAGGAATGGGATTTTCAACAACGTTTTATTTAATTAGCATAAATGAGATTTTATAGGAAGATGTAGGAGGACATAGGAGGCACATAGGAAATCTCATTAATTAAGTTAATCTCATTAATATGGAAGATAGTCCCCAATAGCTAATGAAAGCTTTTATTCCATATGAAATTGTCATGGCTAAAATTTGTGCTAATTAGATAAAATGTTGTTGAAAATTTCATTCCTTTCATTACTTGAAAATATGCACAGTTAATGAGATTTCCTATGTGTATAGACTTTAGGGACATGCTGTGTATTGTATACAATGTATATGTTACATATTAATTATATATCTAATATAGGATTTTATATGTTAATTATATATTTAAGAAGGATTTTATACATCGATTATAAAATGTATAAATATATTTTCTTCATTTAATGCCAGTATAAATAGACTTTCTTTTGGTGTCGGTGGGGTGTTAGTGGTGGCATTAAAAGAGAAGGAGTAGATAGGGGAAGAACTCTTCAGAACTGCTAGTTACATGTGCTTAGAACAGTGCCTGGCACATAGTAGGCTCTTAATAAATGTTTTTTGGTTATTTATTGACATGTGGAGTGTGTCCATTGGTTGTCCTTCACATATCTCTTCTCCTTTCTTCTCTGTATCTCCCTTGCTAGTTTTCAGCTCTTTTTAGAAGCTGTTTGTTTTTTTGGTACTTTGAGAGACCATTGATTCTAAAGGAAGAAAACTCAAGATTAGAGGGCCATAAATTCGGAGAAGGAAGGGGCCTTAGTGAGACCCCCTCATTTTACTGATTGCACAGTGGGTAGAACATTGAACCTGGTGTCAGGAAGACTTAAGTTTATAATCCTCCCACACACAGTGACCAGCTGTATGACCCTGGGCAAGTCCCTTAACCTCTAACTGCCTTATCTGTGGGATAGTAATAGCACCTACTCCCAGGGTTGTTATAAGGATCTAATGTGATTATCAGATTATCAAATGAGATTTTGCAAACCTTAAAGCTGTTTATAAATGCTTGCTAATAATAATCATCATTAATGGTGAGGAAAATAAGGAAAGCAGATTAAGCAGTATGTCATAGGACCCTAAGAGGCTTTGGTTTTTGCCTTGATTATTCTTCCCCTGACCTTCCACATTTTCACTTTGCATTTCCAGAGCCATCACCCAGTTCTGTTGTAGAATTTCATTCCACACTCATGTAATACACCATTACCTCTGAATCTATAACTTGCTCTGCTCCCTCCAAAGCCTCCCCTCGCTTCCATTCCCACCCACACAATTCACTGTTCTTTGGTCTATAAATTGACATTAATGTCATAGTCTCACACTCCTAACACAGCACGTGACCTGCACCCTCCAGGTAGCTAAGCCCAGGGCCAGCCTGCTCTCTTGTTGGTTAGCTCAGCCGTCCCTGCTGGCTGCCACTTTTCACCAACTCTCCTCCCCCAGCAGTAAAAGTCTTTCTGCACAATCTATGACATCAAAAATAATAATGCTAATAAATGCTATTGATGAAACTCTTCGCCTGGATGAGAATTTTTCCCCCTCGATTGCAGAATTGCCGATATATTATTCAGTGTTCTTAATAACCATGTTTGGCTTCGGCATAATTCACTGAAGTTATTACAGCACCACAAGCCTCTCCCTCCAGGGTTTACTTCCAGGGGAAATCTGAACTACTGGCCTAACTTTAAGTGGTGACACTCGGGAGAGACTTGGGATTTTTCACCTTTTGTGCTTTCTGGGCCCCTTGGGCAGTCTTAGGGACCCCTTCTTAGAATCATGGTTCTAAATGAAGAAGATAAAATACAGAAGGTTACAAAGAAAATGGATAACATTAAGATATAGTTATGACTTTTTTAAGGTTTCACTAGACCCCAGGTTGAGGCAGCTCCAGATTAAAGCTCTGTGTCCAGTACTAGTGCCTGGCCTGCCAAACGACTCTGCATTTATCTCCTTTGCATATACGTGCGTCTTACTCATGCTGTGTTTGTGCTATATAAATATGCTTATGTGGGTACATTTTTAATATACATTTTTGTAGAGAGGCAGCTGATGGTGCAGGGCATAGAGCGCTGGACCCAGAAACAGGAAGACCTGAGTTCAGATTTGGTCCCAGACACATAGTCGCAGTGTCACCCTAGGCAAGTCATCTCACCTTTGCTCCAGTTTCCTCACCTGCAAAGTGGAAATAATAACAGTACCCACCTCCCAGGACTGTTTAGAAATGGGGGGGGGGGAGCCTGCGACCTTGAGGCCACATGTGACCTTGGGTGTAGCCTGTTGGCTGAATCCAAGTTGTACAAGAACAAGTTCTTTTATGAAGTTTGGATTCAGTCAGAGGGCTGGACTTGAGGACCTGGAGGGCCATGTGGGGCCCCAAGGCCATGTGGTGCCCCGAGGTGACAGGTTCCCCACCCTTGGAGCTTCAGAAGATGAAATAATAACTGTAAAGCACTTAGGATAGTGCCCAGCCCATAGTCCATGTGGATTCATTGATGGGTCTTGGCCAAATTTTAGGCTGATAGAATTATATTACCCTCTGCATGTTCACATGCAGAACTTGAGGTGTTTGTTTTTCTCATCAGTCTCATCTTTGGATGAGGTCCTGACTTATTCTTGTTTATTTAATGTCCCCAAACTACTGAGTGGGTGAGGTATGAAGTGAAGTATTGGGCGGCAAACTCACCTTCCCTTCACTCAGACATCTTCAAGATGGCCCTAGTAGCAGGCGGCATCACTGCTGTGTGATCTCCTTCTCATGGTTTTCAATGGGGTAGAAGCAGTCGTAGGACAAGTTACTGTCCTGCTGTCATCCTTTTGAATGTTGTGCTTTATGGACTATTTTTAACCCTATGGCGTCACTCACTACATTTTGTTTTATTGTTCACATTATTGTTGTGGCCATGGCTGTTGTTTTGTGTGTGGTTATTGAGTCGACCCTTGGCTTTGCTGACGCTCTTGTTCTGGGTTTTCTTCTCCCTACCACTCTGTTCATAATTCTTCTTGTGACCAGTGGTCACATATTTCCCAAATGACTTCCTTGAGTTGGAGTGAAGCTGTGTGGGGATGGCACCCATGGCCCTCACGGCCTCTGGTCAGTTCTGTAACCCTGCTGAACGGGATTTTGTTGGTTGACTTCTAGAGGTGCTTTCCCTGTGGAGAGGAGGAAAAGCCGTGAGTGGGACTGCTGTTCTTTGAAGTTATACATTCCAAACCAGCTGTTCCATAGGGTAGACTCTTGAAATAGGATCCTCTTTAAGAGCTGTTTCCTGGAACATTACCTTGTTTTCTGTCAATACCCTGCTCAGTTGGGGCCCAAGATGGACATTGCTATAATAGGAAAGGTGTATTTTGACTTGAGGTATAGTTATTAACACTCTTGAGGATGAATGCAGCAAGGGCAGCCACGTGGTGCAGTGAATAGAGCACCAGCCCTGCAGTCAGGAGGACCTGAGTTCAAATGTGACCTCAGACACTTAACACTAACTTTGTGACCTTGGGCAAGTCACTTAATCCCAATTGCCCTACCTTCCCCCCTCCAAAAAAGATGGATGCAGTGTTGTGTGTGGGGGTGGGGGCAGGACCTGTGAATTCATCAAGACAGAGAACTCTCAGTCTATAGAGTATTAGACTTGGAGCCAGGAAGACAGGAAGACCTGAATCCCAGTCCAGCTTCAGACACTAATCTGCCTGTGTGACCCTGGGCATGTAACTGAACCTCTCTGTGCCCGAGTTTCCTCATCTATAAGAATAACAGTCCCTAGCGCCCAGGGTTGTTGTAAGAACATTCTATAGTGTTCTGAAAGCGCTTTGAAAACCTTAGAATATTCTGTAAATTCTAACTAAAAGCTCCTTCTGCTAGTGTCTGTGAGGACATTCTCAGCTACTGCAATTTTAGTAAGAAGTTAGTGGAAATAAAGGATGTCTTAGTTTAAATCTAGCTGTGGACACTAAGCCAAGTCACTTACTCTCTGCCTCAGTTTCCTCATCTGTGAAATGGGGAGAATAACAGCGCCTGCCTCCTGGGGTATTGTGTTGATCACATGAGATCATGTCTATAAGGTGCTTGGCACAGCGCCTGGCACGTAGTAGGCCCTGGGTAAACGTTAGCTAGTATTAATATTGCTATTGTGTGTAAACTTGTCCTGTTCAGACCCATGTATCCTCAGCTGGACCACGAAGCTCAGGTGAAGGGCCACCGTTCTAGGAGAAATCACTGGATGTCCAGCCTCGAGAGTGTCATTGAGCAAGACCTCCAGTCTCCCCGAATGAAGGACTTCTCTTTTATATATAAGAATGTGCATTTCTGAGTTTTTAATTATTAATCTACATGTTCTTCATGCCCTGCCCTGCGACACAGAATGCAGAGATGGGATAGAAAGGAAGTTTAGAGGGGCCAGGAAACCCCCCAAGGTGGCTCCTATAAAAGGAAGCTGAGGGTGAGCCCCGGCCTGCCTCTGGGCAGAGGAGATGGGGGGCGGTGGGGGTGGGGGTGGGTGGGGGAGTGTGGCTCTGTTTGTCACCACAAAACAGTCTTTGGGTAGAGTTTGGAGACATTTTCATCCTGTTTCAATTGTTGTGGGTTTTGTTTTGTTTTGTTTTTCCCCATAGCCACACCCACAGGTGGCTAGGTGATGTAATTGATAGAAGGCTGATGTGTGTACACACACACACATGCGCACACACACACTCTACATATGTGTTGCTCTGTTGCTCTTTACATGTAAAAATATCTGAGTATCTCTCTGCCTCTATCTTCTCTCTGTCTCTGTCTGTCTCTTCTCTCCTCTCTTTCCTTCCTCTTCCTCTCTCCCCTCTCTGTCTCCTTCCATCCCTCTCTCTGTCTCCCTCTGTCTCTCTGTCTCTGTCTTTCTCTCTTCTCTCTGTCTCCCTCTCTCTCTTCTGTCTCTTTCTCTCTGTCTCTGTCTCTCTATCTCTCTCTCCACCTAACTTTTGATAAACATATAACTCAAGACTCCAAATTGTAGAGGAATGCATTAGGCCGGTGGTTCACACTTCCAGATCACCACACATTACTGGTGCATTATGGCATCACCATTTTCTAGGGCAGAGTCAAAGGTTTCTCCAATTTTGCTCACATTTAAGCTTTTAACTAAAGTCATGGACCTGCTTCTCTAGTAATCTAGTGGAGATTCCAGGTGTTGTGGGATCAGTGGGAATAGTGGTAGGACCAGGCTAGTTTATAAGGTGACAGGGAATGGTGCTTGTGTGTGTATATGTGTGTGTGTGTGTGTGTGTGTGTGTGTGCAGACACTACTGTTCTGTTACCCACAGTAGCCAAAGAAAGAAAATGAAGCCACAATCTCTTCTCTGACCTTCATTTTTATTTGAATGGCATCGGCACAGTCAAGTTGAGGCCATGGGTTACATTATCAAGCGGCTATAGATAATGACCTGATCTTTCCCTTTTTATCTCCATTTCCAGTAGAAGGAATCTCTCAGCTGACCTGACTAAGCCCCAATTGTACTGGACCCAACCATGCTAGATGCATTTTATAGAGGCTGAGCTGCCGTCTCCCTGAGACCAAGCATCGTTTTCCAGTCTCTGTCTCCTGGGGCCCAGACCGGATGGTGCTTGTTATTTGGAATGTGCTGAGCTGGGAGGGTTTGAACTTAGTTCTTGTGTCTCCAGCATACAGCAAGTGCTCAGTGTATAGGCAGGGCTTTGTACATCTTTGTTTAAGAAAACCTTAGAATATTCTGTAAATTCTAACTAAAAGCTCCTTCTGCTAGTGTCTGTGAGGACATTCTCAGCTACTGCAATTTTAGTAAGAAGTTAATGGAAATAAAGGATGTCTTAGTGGCAACAAATGATGGCGACAAATCAATTAAATATGGCAAGGATGAATCTAGGGATAAAAAAAATGCAGCTAGCTTTGAGTACTATTTAATTACCATGCAATTATGGAATCCCTTCTGTGTGCCCTGGACTGTGCTGCACGTTGATGTATTTGTATAAATGCCTTGCTGTCTCATGAATTTTATCTTACTAGTGGTAAATCATGTTTTCTAGGCAACAAATGATATATGCACACTTTATTTGTGTCTGAGGTAGAGTAATAGATGGTAGTATGTCTGGAAGACCTGAATTCAAGCCCTGCCTCAGATCATTACTAGATGTGTGACCCTGGACAAGTCACTTACCTTCTTTTAGACTCAGTTTCCTCCCCTGTAAAATGGGGATAATGATAGCACCTGCCTCCCAGGTTTGTTATCAGGGTCAGATGAGATAACATATGTGAATCACTCTGCAACCTATAAAACATTATACAGATACCCTTTGTTGATGCTGTTGTTTGGTGGTGGCTAATTCTTCATGACCCCAAATGGCCTTTTCCTGGCAAAGATACTGGAGTGGTTTGTCATTTCCTTCTCCGGTGGATAAAGACAAACAGAGGTTAAGTGACTTGACCAGAGTCATATAGCTAGTATGAGTATGAGGCTGCATTTGAACTCAGGTCTTCCTGATCCTAGAACCAGTGCTCTATCCAGCGAACCACCGAGCTGCCCCATGTAAATGCTACTCAGCTATAACTGCTTTTATTATTAATCATCTCTACAGAGGCAGTATAGTCCAGTGGGTAGAGTGCTGCATTGACTTGGTTTCCAATCTGGCCTCAGACATTTACGTGCTGTGTGACCCTGGGCCAGTCCTTGTCTGTAGAACAAGGACAATAATAATGTGACTGCACAGGCTTGTCCTGAAGATCAAATGGCAGAATTAGGTGAAACGCTTTCTGAGCTTTGAAGCATTGTGTGAATGGGAGCTATTGTTATTATGGCCTCTCTACATCCATATTCTTATTGTCTGTACATGAGCTCACGACAGAACTGTGTGACCCTGGGCAAGTCCCTGAAGCATTCTGAGCTGCAGTTCTTTCATCTCTAAAATTTTATAAAATTACAATAGGGTTTAGGTGCTGTGCTGAGTCAGCGAGATCACAGGGTAATGTTTTTAAACATTGTAGGTGTGTCAGCTGTCATGTGACATGTACATATTATTATACACACCTACATGTGTGCACATGTCACATGCATGTATATATATGTGTATGCACACATTGTCCTACCTACTTATACACAGATACAAGTGTTTTTTGGAGCATACCTAGAATTTCATTGTTATAGGCATGTCACACACATGTGTATGTATATGTGCACATACTTGTACATGCATGCACACATGCATTCTACCTACTCACAATGGACATAGATATAAGCGTTATTTTGGCTTTTTTGGAGCATACCTAGAATTTTATTGTTATTGGCACATCACATACATGTGTATGTATATAGACACATAGATGTATGTGTATTCTACCTACTTATAATGTACACTGATACAAGGGTTGTTTGTTTTGTGGGGAGCATACCTAGAATTTCATTGTTTTAGGGGGATCCTGACTACAATCCTCTTCCAGGCTCTGAAACATGTCCTCTTAGAGAGTTGCCTGGGGGACATTGAGAGGTTAATTGACTGCCTTGTCCAGGTTCACAAAGCCAGAGAGTGTCAGAGGTGGGACCCAGACCCAGGTCTTTCTCAGGGCCTCCCCCATCCCCATCCCAGTCTCTAAGAGCACAGGGTTCAGAGTGGGTGCTTATCTTTATTAGAGGAGAGAGTCAGGATCCCCCTATAAGGATGAAATTCTAGCTACAGTCCAAATCCCCTTTCTGTATGCAATGCCTTGTTCACTCATGCGTATAACCATATGTGTATATACTTACAGTCATGTCTATGTGCATATGGATCCGTACATATATAGTATATATACACACATAGCTAGGGCTGTAATGTGTCCTAGAACATGTGCATGTGCACTTGTTCCCTCCAGTCCTGTTTTGAAGCTACTTATATATGAGCATCTGGTGGGGTAGTGAATAGGGCATCAGACCTGGAATCAGGGAGATCCAAGGTAAAATGCAGTCCTCAGAGGCTTGCTAGCCTTGTGACCCTGGACCAGTCACTTAGCCTCTCTCTGCTTCAGCTTCCTCATCTGTAAAGTGAGGACAACAATCGTACCTACCTCTCATGGTTGTAGTAAGGAGAAGAAGAGACAATATTTATAAAGTGCTTTGCACATCTTGAAGTGTCTGTATACACATTAGCTACTACTACTGCAGTTACTACCACCGGTAACACTACCGCCAGTGAGGATAACACTACTGTTCCTGCTCCTGCTGCTGCTTTGCTTTCTTAGATTTAATGCACTCGGGATCTTCTGAGAGGTGGTGAGTAGTAATATTAAAGGCTAACAGGGAGTTAAAAGGAGCGATGCTTTGGGGACATAAAGATATTAAGCTAGTTCACCAAGGTCTGTTTTGTTCAACTGATTCTAGATTATGTCAACCACAGGATATGATGAAGAAAGAAAATGGCCCCTAACTCCAGATGAACCCCTCACTAGCTGCAAATTCCAAAACTATTTACCATGGGTTTCACTAAAATAAAATGCATCATTAAAAACAACAGCAACAACTCTCTTTGGTGGAATTATCCAGCACCTCTTTATAGTCAGATGGAAGCTGTCTGCTGGGTCTGCTTCCAGGAGAGTTTCTCCACCTGACTATTGGTGGTGACCCCGGCCCTGACCACAGCCAAGAAAGGGAAGAGCCTTCTCTCATTATCATGGTGCTCTCAAATTCAACATGGCGACCATCCTCCCCCCGCCCCCCCATGAGAAGACTATACAATATCAGCACCTGGCATCCATAGCTAAAGGAAAGTAAGAAAAAGAGATGCATTCATTTCATATTGAAAGCTCCGTAAAAGTGTGCATGAGAAGACAGGGCCGCCTTGGGCTTGGAGGTCAAACAGGCTGTACAGATATCCTCCCCATAGGTTAGTGGGAAAAGAGCCTTTACTTACCCTTCATGAATTCATGCATGGCTAAAATATTAAATAAATGAAAATTAAAAAAGAAACTCAAAAAACCCCAACAATATCAAACTGGCCACTGGCAGGGCAGCTTCAGAAGAAGCTGACATTCCCTAGCACATTGTTCTCTCAAGTGAGGGAGAGTGGATGAGGGACTGAGTGGAAACATTAGGAAAGAGATGATAAAACCCTTTTAAATGAAAAACTGCTGGGAAAAAGTACATTTAACACAACTGAAGGCAAGAGGGTAATGTCAACAACAACAACACAACAACTTGAGAAAATTTCTTCAGGGAAAATTTAGATGTAACCAGGAGTACCTTCCCAGCAACAACATTTCGAGATATATGAGCCTTTCTTTCTCTTTGTGACAACAGCTTGTTCCATCTAAGCCATTCAAGGTGTTCTCTAAAAACCGTGTTAATAGTTTCCTGCTTTGGGTTGGATTTGATGGTAATAAAGGCCCTGTGAAAAATGTTAATAGTCTTTTTATTCCTTCTTCACCCCCCCCTATTCATGCCCTATACATTTTGGAAATTAATACCACGGTGGATTTTCTGAATTTGCTAATTAGTAAGAAGGTTGACATTTACTAATATAAAACTATGAACAAACCCACTAATTTAAAAATTATGTCACAATCAGAATGTTCCCATGGAAGCCAGAAGACCAGTTGAAAAATATAGTCTTTAGTTATTTATTAATAAGGCTATTAGTCAGAGGATTAACATGTAACATGTTTTTTAAATGTTAGACTTTTTCTTATAATTCAAGATCATAATTCAATTGTGACTTAATTGTCCATTGTCATAATCATTACTTTAATATAGTGAGGCAAGTTTAGCTGTTGATCTCTTTCTAATCTGATGTTCTCTGGCTGTGGGTGGGGGAGGCCAGTCTCATAAAGGTGTTCTCAGGTACTTACCATCTAGCAAAGGCAAATCCCTACAATGGCTGCCTAAGGCAAGTAAGAATTTTCCAGTGTATCCCCATGGTTATATTAATCCACACAGACAAGGGATCCCTACAGATCTGTGTAATTTATAGTCTTAGCCAGTTGCCAGGAGCCCTGAGAGGTTGAGTCACATTGCCAGGATGTGTCTAACCCAGACCTTCCTCCCTAAAAGGACAGAGGGTAGAATGAAGTAATCTCTGTAAAACCCTTTGAAATCTCAACAGGGTTTCATAGATGCATTATTATTAATAGTTTTAATTACCATTGTTGTTATTATAAAAAAATTGCTGGAATCATCACTCTTAAGGCTGTCCCCATTTGTCCCATAGAGAATCATATCTAACATGATGCTTTGCCTTTAAAAAAAGACCCCAAAAAACGAAATCCTGTTTTAACTAACTGTTTGAGAAGTACACAGTACACTCCTTTGCAGGGGTATGATAATAAAGGTTTAGTAATATTAACATTTTATCCATCACTTTCTTAAGTCTTGACAATCACCAACACAATAAATCAAGGCCTGATTTGTGGCCTTTATAGATTTCCAAGGAATTACACTGAAAATTTAGGTTCTGGCGAGTTTGTAAGGGCCAGATTCAGCTGTTTACCCCTAGTAAACATTTCAAGAAACATTTATCAACCACTTACTATCTACAAGACCCTAATTAGAAAGACCAAAAAAAAAAAGCATGCAAACAGAAATAAAAAATTATTTGCCCTCAGGGAACTTATAGTCCTATAAGTTATGATTTTAAGTTCTGTTTCGAAGCTGGGGAGCATCCTTGTCCAATTGCTGCTTCAGAAGGCTAAGGCTTATATGGGCAAAAGTTAAACTAAATGCATTTTAATGAATCCTATTTTTTCTCTTTGGAATGTTGTTACACTAAGGGATGGTCAACAAGGCTTTTGATAGCTTAGCCTTTTGATTTTTCAAAGCCTCCATTTTTTCCCCTTTTTAGTGAATGCCTTTGATTCTTCCAACCTTCTAAACCCATGTTTCAGAGTTATAGTTTTGTGGAGGGCTTGGCACTTGCAGTGAATTTAATGTTGAAGTATGAGATTGCCTTTTTGAGTTCAAATTACTTGGAAATTCTGGTCCTGGATGAGCTCACTTCAGTTCTCCAGGAATCAGAATCCATTTAGAGACATTAATTTTACACTTAATAATTAGTGATGGCTTGTCAGCCTTCCAGTTACTGTGTTTTGTTGCCCAGAGAGCACTCCACAAAGATGGGGCAGCAGAAAAGACTCTTTGTAGTGATGAGGACTTTGAGGAGAATTGGTTGTCAAGGAGTCTCGGTCCTTTATTTCACTTGCATAGCAGACCCAAATGGGATTTATTTTGGTGGAGGCATGTAGGAAATTGTATGAGTTACTTTAGCTATCCATTCTAGAACAAGAAAACTAGTACTTCAGCTTTAGGGGATGGCAGAAATCCCTAGCTATTTCCTCCAAAGGAAAAGGTTAGGGAGATTGGTGACCTCTTCTGGCAGTAATTGTATAGTAGAAAATTAGGCCCTGTGCCATCTCAAGCATTGTTAGTTGTTGTGTCCTTTCTGCCTCTATCTCCCTCCAAAGACCTAATTATAGGAATTGAATGGAGGGGGGAGAGGGAGCATCCTCTCTTTTTCTTTTAAGCAAAAGTTGTTGGTTTGGTTTTTTGTTTTTTTTTAGATGTGAGTGGCTGCGATTCTTTCTCAGAGTTTCCAAAAGCATCAACCAAAAACATTATTTCTTTTTTAATAAAGCACCAATTAAAACTATCTTATTGCCCCAGTTTTTGAAATGTTGCTTAACTAATTGGTACTGATGGGAACCCTTCTTACAAGTGGCACAGTTAAAATATTTGGCCTCTAAGCAACACTTTCAGAAAAAAAAAGTTTCCTTCTTTTAATATTAAAAGATAAATTACTCTCCCTGAATGAAAATCTACATGGTATGTTTAGCAGATTTGCAGGTGACTCAAAGTTAGGAGGGGCAGCTAACACATTATATGAGATAGTTAGGATTTTTAAAAGGATCTTGACAGGTGAGAACATTGGGATGAATCAAATAAGATGAAATTTAATCAAGATAAATGCAAGGTCTTACATGAGTTCTAATAATTGACTTGGCAAGTAGAAGATGGGTGAAGCATCATTAGCCATTCATTTGAAAAAAAGACATGGGGGTTTTAGTGGACAGCAAGTTCAATATAATCAAGTAATATGGTAAATAGAAAAAAAATCAATGTATCTTGGACCACATTAAGAATATGCCTCACTTCCAGGAACAAAGAGATGATAGTCACATTGTACTATACGTTGTTCAAAGCAGGTCTGATGTATTGCATTCAGTTCAGGGCACTAAATTTTAGAAACACTGATAAGCTGGTAGAAACTGGCAGTCCGTGGACTATGAGAACCAGTTGAACAAGGGACATTTAGCCTGGAGAAGGCTGGTGGCAACAGAGGGGGTGCTTTCATAGCCAGGTCCAAGTTTTTGAAGGGGTTTCATTTTAGAATTAGAGGGACGAGAATTGTTTGATTTGGGCCAAAGAAGCAGAATGATGAGGAGAAGCTACAAAGAGGAAAATTTGGGCTTGATGTCAGGAAAACAAAAACCAAAAAACCTTCCTAACAATTCTAGCTTCCTGAAAGTGGGATGACCTCCCTTGGGGATCAGTGGATTCCTCCTCTCTGGGTATCTTCAAGCAGATGGTCAGTGAACACTTGATTGGAATGTTAGACATTAATTTTTTAGGTCTTGGTTGGAACAGATGGTTACTGAGATCCTTCTCAATTCTAAAAGTAAAAGTTCATTAGATTGTAAACTCCTTGAGGGCAGGGATTGCCTTTTGCCTTTATTTTTTATTCCCAGCACTAAGCACAGTGACTGGCACATAGTAGCTGATTAATAAATGTTTATTGATTGATTGATCTAGGATTCTGAGCATTTTTCTTACACTCTCCACAGAAGTCCTTAGGTAATACCTTGAGCATATGACCTTTTACAGTGGGATACATTTTGTATCTCACTTGGGACAGTAATGCTCTTCACAAATTCCCGTGAAATTGGAGTTTATTGTCTTATGACTTCTGAATTTGCACTTTCCATTTTCTTCGTTTTTTACATCCAGACATAGAGAACTGATGGAGAAAGGCACAAAACCACTTTTACAGAGTGTGCAAGAAATTCATGCTAGTTGAGCTAGTTCTGTTGAGCCTAACTCTTGAGTACAAGGAGTGAAATTGCCTATCAGGGAAATATTTACTAGGTACCTCTAATAGGTGTTGGATGTACACAGATGAAACCAAAAAAAATCAAGCAATTGCTTGTCTCAAGAAGCTTACATTCTCTTTTTAAAAATTTATTTATTTATTTTTTAATTTTTTTGCTTTTTGGAGGGCAATTGGGGTTGAGTATCTTACCCAAGGTCACACAGCTAGGTTTTTGTTTGTGTGTTAAGTGTCTGAGGCCAGATCTGAACTCAGGTCCTTCTGACTCCAGGGCCGACGCTCTACTCACTTTGCCACCTAGCCACCCCGAAGCTTACGTTCTTAAGGAGTTTTTCTTTGACCTTCTGGTTTTCTTTTCACCTGTTTGTCTTCTTTACTGTCTCTCCTGCATGGGCCTCAGGGGTCAATCCTTTGGCCCTCAGCAATCTCACTCACTCCCATATTTTCAGCGATTACCTGTATGTAAATCATTTACAAATCTAGGACTTTACCGTGACCTGACTCAAATTTCTAACTGTCTCCTGAGTTCCTAATCCTTCAGCCTTTTAACATTTATCAAGAGGCATCTGTGTATCAGGCACTGTGTTAAATTCTGGGGCAACAAAGGTAAAAGGGAGATCCAGCTGATCTGAAATATATGCATATTCACAAAGTAAAGTAATGAAATAATTTTAAAGTGATTTTTTTTGCAAAGTTTATTAAAGATTCACCATACTGGGTAGGCTCTTAAGGAGCCTGGGCATTTGTGATGCTTGTATTGACAAATGGGCCAGAGCAATCTGACACAGACTGAGTCTGAGCTATATTGAATCTGAGCCTAAAGTGATTTTGTGGTAGAATCAGGAAGGGTTTCCTGAAGGAGCTGACATTTGAGCTGACCCATGAAGAGAGAGATAGGTCCCAAAAGGCAAAGGTTAAGATGGAGAAAATTTCAGGTGTGGGAGATGGCCTGGACAAAGCCATGGAATGTTGCAGAGAGAGAACAGCAAAAAGACCAGTTTGGGTAGAGAACAGATTTTGTGATGGGGAGTGATGTGCAGCTGGCCTTGAAAGCCAGGTGGGACCAGAAGTGTAGTGATATGTGTTTAACAAGTGGGTCATCCAGAAAAGGGGAAAAATATATGCACACACATTAAGTTTAATCTGCATTACTAGCATCTTCTTAAGTCGAAATAGTCAACAAAACAATAAATCCAGCCTTGTTGTATAATGCTCACTGATTTCTGAGTAAATGCTTTCTCTGAAAATTTAACAATCAGCCTGTGAGCCAGTCTGAGCTGGCTCTAGCATACCCTGCTAGCACTTCCTATGTGTCTTACCAACACAAAAAACCACCCCATTGTTGTCCTAAAATGCATCATTCTCTAACACTGTTGGTAGCATTTCTATTCTCTGAGGCTCCATGCTTCCCTTTCCCATTCCCTATCTCTACTCTCCAGGACCTTTGGATTGATCAGACTTCTAAACCATCTCTCATATGCATCTCTGTCTGTAGCCATTGTTATTAGCGATTGTTACCATCTTGCTTGTATGACCTTAGCGACTTCTTCACTCACCTCCTTGCCTGGGGGACCCTGCCTCCCTACATCCATCTTATCCCTCCCTGCCAGGGCATCTTCATCCTGCAGCTCCCTCCTAGGGCGTTTGGGAGGCTCAAATGAGAGAATGTCTACAAAGCACTTTGCATCCCATACAGCAATCCGTAAATGCCACCAATTCTCAGGGGAGAGCAGAGAGGAAGCGGCTAGAATGCCCTTTGGAACAATGAAGGCTGGTGGGGGACTTATCACCAAGAGTCAAAGGATTCTAAAGGGCAGCATTGTATAGCATATGATGGCAGAAGCAGACTTGGAGTGGGGCCATGCCATTGTAGGGGTGGTGAGAATAGAAGGTGTGGTCAGGAGGAGGTAGTTAGGCCATAGTATTATAATGAATCATCAGCGTCCACAGAAATATCGAACCTGTTCTCTTCTGAGTGCCAACACTATAATAATAATAATAATAACAACAACTAACATTTATTTAATACTTATCAAGTGCCAGGCTCTGTGTTAGGCCCTGAAGATACACATACAAAGAATGAAACCCTCTATTTCCAAAGGATTAACATTCTACTTGGAGACACAGCAGCATAGATAAAGTGAAAGAATTCAAACCACCTTGGGACATAGGATGTCCCAAAAGTCTTAAAGCGGTTTTAAGCTTCAATAGTTATTAAGCTTACTAAAACTTAATTAAATAGCTATCAGAACTAAAAACTGCTCTCAGACTTCTAGGTCACCCACTCTATACAGAGTAGTTAAATAGAAGGTCATTTCAAAGGGAGGACACTAGCAGTCGGAGGGGGGGGGATCAGAAAAAGCTTCAGTCAGTCAGCAAGCATTTACTAAGCACTTACTATATGTCAAACAGGGGCTGGACCTGGAGTCAGGAAGGCCTGAGTTCAAATCTGGCTTCAAACACTTACCAGCTGTGTGACCCTAGGCAAGTCACTGTTTGCCTCAGTTCCCCATCTGTTAAAAATGAGCTGGAGAAGGATGTGGCAAACCACTCCAGTATCTCTGCCAAGAAAACCCCAAATGGAGTCACTAAGATTCGGACACAACTGAACACCAGTAACATATGTCAAACACTGTTCTTAGAGCTAAGGATGCAATCAAAGAAAGGTGAAAATATGGTCCCTGCCCTCAAGGACTTTACGTTCTAATGGAGGTGACAAGATGAAAATCATTCAGAGGAAATGGAAGATGTGCACGGAATGCATTAGCAGCTGGAAGGTCCTAGGAAAGTCCTTCTGCAGAAGATGGGATTAGAACTGAATCTTCAAGGAAGCCAGGAAATCTAAGGCAATGGAATCAGTACAGTCACTAGGAGGAGAGCTGGCGGGGTTTGCTGAACTGCAAGGGAGGCCAGTGCTGGGGGCTTATGGACTGTGTGAGGGATGAGTGCAAGAATACTGGAAAGAAAGGAGGGAGCCAGATTGTGAAAGACTTTTAAAGCCAAACATTTGATGTTGGAGGATCCAATAACAGGGAGACACTGGGGTATATTGAGTGGAAGGGGAGTGACATGGTCAGACGTGGGCTTTAGGGAGATCAGTTTGGTTGCTGAGTAGAAAAAGAGCTAGAGTAGCAGGGAGAGCCTTGAGTCAGGGAAACCAAGGCAAGGCATGAGGCTTGTCACCCGTAAGACTTGAATCTAAATCCCCCTGAGTCCCTGATCATTGGGCTATACGGTCTCTGCTGTGAAGTAGCTGGCTTCTCCCCCCCACCCCCAAAATGTCATCATCCATTGACCATTCCCTGGAAAAATGAACAGATCAGCAGAGCCAAGGAGAACATGCCTCCAGATCCCCTAAATCATCCTTAGAGACCTTGCACAGAATGCCTTCTTTCTCCCCCTTCTCTCCCTGTCCCATCTCCTATGGCATTGCCCCTTCTCATATATGTTCTGGAATCTGAACCTCCCAAATGTGTAGATAAAGCCTGTATTTGCCACCTACTTTGTGCCAGAAATAGTTGAAGGCACAAAATACAGTGAACTTGTAAATGGAAAATTCATTCTAGTTTGTATAGCTCACTGCATCTTCTCAGGGTCGAGACAAGGACATGGTTAAAGGTTAGGGGAGTGACTCAATGCTTTTTCTTTTGAGAATTGACTCTTTGGCAAAGCGTCACATAAGTGAAGAGGAGGGCAACAAAGAACAGAGCTGCCTTGTGCTATTGCTAGGGCGATGACATCCGCCATGTAAATTACGAAGTCCACGCAGGAAGGATGGGTTGAGTCAGGGTGAATCATTAGAGCAAAGTCAATGCCTAACTTGCAAAACTTGAAACTAACCTATATACAGAAGACTCCTACGTGGCCTGAACAATGGGATCGGTGTGACAGGATTCAGGTGTGGGCCTCGTTTGCTAGGGGGATGCTCATTAATGTTCTCTGCTGCCCTCCTGAAAGGTACTGAAGCATCCCCATTGTTCCAAAGACCAAGCTAATAATTAGAATCGCTGCATTTCCAAATGGCGAGTATAGTGGGAAGCAGTAATGAGAGACAAGAATGAAACTCCCCTGATGAGTGTCTATTGAGAGCATGCTTGAATGATAAAATAAAAGGAATTTTCAGAAAAAAAGGCATTGTCAATTCAGGATAACCTGACTAATAGCTATTTGTTTAAGAACCACCACTGAGAAAATGGGGTTTGAGAAACGATTGAAATGCACTGCACATGCAGTACAGACTGTGTATGTACTGCTAAAACCCTGGGAAATCCTGCAGTATACAAGTAATGATGGTAGGAGGAAGGGTAAAGGATTAAAAAAAAAAAGAAAAGATGTGTTGGTTTTTATTTATATGTTGTATTAACCAAGATCCCTGGGTAGAGAAGAAGTATCTAAAATGTCCTCACAAGCCCTAATTCTCCCCTTGCTGAATTAATTCCTGTCTTTTAAAACTAACTCAAAAGCCTCTTCCTAGTCTTCCTGGTCTTTGTAGTATTTCCCTATGGATTTCACATGACACTTTTTAAAAAATGTGAAGCACTTTGACAACCTTAAAATACTTTTTATCACCATCACCATCTTTGTCATCAGGGGGTTGGAAGTGTCTAAGACGCAGCTACAGTGTATAAGGAGGAATAGCAGGTTGAGTCCCCAGAATTTGCCACTTTGATTGCGAGCAATAAGTCATTTGGTTTTCTGGGCGTCAGTTTTTTTTTTTTTGGTGGTTGTTCTTAATCTGTGAAATACATGGATTGGACAAAATAATGTGTAAGGTCTTCTTCAACTCCAATATGACATCGCTTGTGATTTCCCATTTTCACCTGATTCAAGGCTCAGGAGAAGTCTGCCAATCATTGACTACCACTGCTACTCCCAGAGGGCCACATTAACTATTAGGGAACCTTATGTCACATGATAGTTTGTACCATGTACATAAGACTTGATTCCCCCAGATGCCAGTGCCTTCCTCTCCCTGCCAAAAAATCATTATTGTGTATTTATGTATTTATTTTCAATTTATATTTATATTCAATTTGGGGTGGAAGCATGAGAAAAGAAGAGAGGAGAATTTTGAATTCATATATGTTCATATATGTCTGTTATATAACAGAGTTAAAGTCATAGGGATTATGTTATTTTCCAAATAAACACACAAGATGCAAATTATAATTCATCAGTGGTCAAGTCCACCAACAGGTCTTAACAAGCAAGTATTGACAGCAAGTGTGTCTTGAATTGTCGGGAAGTCTAGCATGCCTTGGCAGGAATATGTACCTGTAATGACTTGTTTACAATATACTACTATATGATTACGTGATGAAATATTGCATCATCAAAATTTCAATTCAGGAAAAAAAAACAAATTTACAATAAATTATTAAATTTGAGGTGCGCCATCTAAAAACACACATATATTTGTTTAAAAACTCAACATAATAAAAGGTTAAAGTTTCCTGGGGGGCACAGAGAAAAATGTTTTTTAAGGGAACAGTTGGCCAAATACATTTAGGAACCTCTGATCTCGTGGCTTGAATGCTCTCTACTTAAGGATCTCATTCCACTTTGGAATAGTGATGATGATTTAGAAAGTTTTTGTTCATTTGTTTATTTTGTTTTGTTTCCCGGATCACCAAGTCACAATTTGCTTCTTTTTGAGTTCTTCTCTTGCAGTGACTCTCTGGGGGTCAAAGCTGAATGAGTCATTTTCCCCTGCCTATGATGGCCCCCACCATCGTGGTGGGGCCTATTCTTCCTTCCAGGGAGAGCTTTTGTAAGGCAGCCCCAGTCCTGCATACACAATCCAAAGTTCACGGTTGTTCATAATCTCCACTGGGAAGGTGGTTGTGTGAAGTCGGTGGCTACAGAGCCACTAACTTTCCAATGAGCTTTGATTGCCTAAAATTATTTTGGAGTCCTTGAATGATGAAGCCATTCTAATCCCTCTCTTACCCTGGACTCAGGAGTTTCTGGCATATTTGTTGATGGCTATAAGATAAAGAATTCTTCCATTTCCTGGTGCTGTGTTCTCCCTAAGTCAGGGAGAGCCTGACTCTGGTGATGTTTTCTTTTATGATTATTCTTTTAGCTTCCATTAAACCCGGCAGGCCCTTGAGCTCTTGGGGCCTGATCCATTCACCTGGATACAAGATCCTATGCTCCCTTTTAATCTAGTATTCTATCTTTCTCAAGTTTTTCCCTCTGCAATCATCACCCTTACATGTAACCTATTAGTTCCCTGCTGGGCTCTGGTTGTAGCCACTGATTCTGTTGCCTTTTTTCCACTGGGAACTTTGCCTTCTATATTGGAGTTAACTGAAACAAAACTTAAAAGACTTTCTTCACCAGCATAACCAGGTGATTCATTTTTGTGGCGAAGTGGGGGCTTGAATGAGTCTTATTAGAAGAAGGCTGTCATTGTGGTTCATTTTCCTATTTTTTTTTATTACAACGAAAAGTGAGGTTTTTTCATCATAGGATTAGAGTTCATTTTACAGATCAGAAAAGTCGGCCCCAGAGATTGGAAGTAATTTGCCTAAGATTGAGAAGGTAGTAAGCAATGGATGTGGAATTTGAGCCCAGATCTGGTGATGCCAACTTCAGCCTTATTCCGTCATACTAGCTTTTACCCTGGGCAAGTATTTAGTAAATACCTCTAACGAACTTTCAGCCTCAGTGTCTCCATCTGCAAAATTAAAATGACAGTGATAGCACCTACTTCTCTGGACTGTTGTGACAGTCAAATGAGAGATAATACATGTAAAACATTTTGCAAACTTTAGAATAAAATATTATTGTTATTTTATTATGAAGAACTTACAGACTGAAATGTGCTGTTGCTGAATGCTAGGATGGAAAGAGGTGGTGCCTTTTAGTCTGTAATGAATGAGTAGGGTGATGGCAGCCCTATCAGCATCTCAGCTTACACATAGTTATCATTCTTTATAGAATCCTTAATGGCTTAACTGAAATAAATGGTTAAACGCCAGAGATGGTATTTCTTAAGTCAGGAGTGAAGCTCTTGAGGTGAATTATAGTAAAAGAATAAGTTTTCTTAGCTATCCTAGTATTCCATAGATTAGCAGCAAAACAGAGAGCAAGCTCTCTTCCCTCCTTCGGTACCTTTGTTATTTGTCCTTGGTGACAGTTTGGAAAATTCACCAATTGGAGATCACATTTGTCTTTGTGATCATCGAGCCATACCCTCTTATAAGTCTGGATGCCTGTCTAGGCCAATCAGAGGGGGACTGATCAAATCCACTGAGTCGCAAAATTAAATGTGAAGAGCTGAGACCTTTTCATTACTTCCTTTTTTGTTTACTAAACTTGGAGATAGTCATAAAAAGGGATCTTGTCAATACTCACAGATATGGTTATGTTGGTTTGTGGAGCCAAGAAAGAGGGAAGATATCGAGTATTTAAGACTCAAAAAAGGAAGAAATTTTCTTATCATCCCTTTCCCACCTCTCACTTCCCTCCTCCCACTCCGTATCCAATCAGTTCCCAAGTCTTGTTGAATCATTTTCCTTGACATTTCCTCATATCTGTCCCCTTTTCTGTACTAATGTCACCGTCCTCGTCACTTCTTGCCACGTTCAGGCCCTAAATACCTCTAACGAACTATTGCAGTAGCTCTGAATTCATCTCCCTGCCACACGTCTCCCTTTTCTGATCCATCACCCACACAACTTCCTTAGTGATTTTCATAAAGCAATCTCTGACCTGCTTATACCACTGCTCAAGAGGTTCTTCTCCTCTTGTCTTTGAAGCCCTTAATCTGATTCCAGGCCATCTTTCCATGTTACTTTACTCTCCATGATTTGCTCGAAATACTAAGAAAATTGACCCATTGGTTCTTCCCCAAATTCTATCTCTCATCTCTGTGACTTTTCAGGAGTATTCTGTCTGGAATGCTCTCGTTTTTACCTTCATTTCTTTTTTTTTTTTTTAAAGCAATTGGGGTTAAGTAACTTGCTCAAGGTTACAGGGCTAGTCATTATTTATGCGTGGGTGCTCATTTTCTGAGGCCAGATTTGATCTCGGGTCATCCAAACTCCGAGGCCGCCTCGCCACCTAGCCGCCCCTTTAGGGCAATTGGGGTTAAGTAACTTGCCCAAGGTTACACGGCTAGGTTTTTTTGTTTGTATGGATTAAGTGTCAGAGGCCGGCTCCGAACTCAGGTCCTTCTGATTCCAGGGCTGGCGCTCTATTCACTGCGCCACCTAGCCGCCCCTTTACCTTCATTTCTTCAGCTAAAGGGCCACCCTCTATGCTTGGCCTCTCCCAATTTTGCCAGTGGTTAATTCACCTTCCAAAATGATGTTGTGTATCATTTGAATGTATTTTTCCATTTATGTATGTATGTCCATGTTGTTTTCCCCCAGTAGCAAGCAAATTTGAGGGAGATAGAACCGTTTCATTTTTGTCTTTGTATCTGTATTTGAGGTTAGAGTTAAGTAGAACTGAGAATCGTTTATGGGACCTGATGAGATCACCAAGTGAAATAGTATAGAGAGAAGAGAGAAGGGGGCTCTGGACAGATCCTTGGAAACCCTCCATAGATATCAAGCATAACTTGGATGGGGATTCAGCAAAGGAGGCTGAGAAGGATGGATGAGGAGGAGAGCCAGGAGACAGCAGTTTCACCACAATTTGCAAAGTAGAAGGTATCGAGGAAAAGTGGGTGATGCATAGTGTCAGAGGCTGCTGAAAGGCCCAGAAAGGTGAGGATTGAGAAGAGGCCATTGGATTGGGCAGTTAAGAGATAACTGATAGGGCGGCTAGGTGGTGCAGTGAGTAGAACGCTGGCCCTGGAGTCAGAAGGACCTGAGTTCGGATCCGACCTCAGACACTTAATGCAATCACAAACAACAAAAACCTAGCCGTGTGACCTTGGGCAAGTCACTTACCCCCAATTGCCCTCCAGAAAAGCGCGCGCGTGCACACACACACACACACACACAGATAACTGATGGCTCTGGAGGGAGCAGGTTCAGGTGAGTGATGAAGTTAGAAACTAGACTATGGAGAATTAAGAGGAGAGTGAGGTGAGGAAGTGTAAGCACCGACTGTAGATGGTGTTCTCGAGGAGTTTAGCTAAAAAATGGAGAAGAGTATAGGACAACGATTACGGGGGATGGACAGGTCGAGAAAAGGTTTTGTTATGTTTTTTCCAGAGTGGGGAAGACATGAGCATGTCCAAAGGTGGTAGCAAGGCAGCCAGTAGACATAGAGATTAACGATTAGGGAGGCAGTGAAGATGACAGCAGGGTCAATCTGTTGGAGATGAGGAGGTGGAATAAGGTCATTTATACGTGGAGAAGGGTTTGCCTTGAAAAGGGGAAGGAGGAGATATGGGAGACGAAGTCTGTGATGTGGGATGAGGAGGAGATTCTAAGAAGGTGTTCTAAACAAATGGGCTCAGTTTTCCTACTCACTACTAACCAGAATCTCAACTGTGTGGGTCAGAAAGCGGATCCATAGGACCTTTGTAGAAAAAGAAAAAAGGGTTAGAAAAATCCTTCTGGGGAACGAGACAGTGAACCCATTAACCTTGTAGTGTCTAAGATGGGATGTGAGCTCAGGTCTTCATTATTCCAATTCAAACCCTCTATCCATCTAACTACCTTAGAGAGAATGACAAATTCAGGACACCAGCATGGTCTCCTAGGCACATTTGCCAGTCTATAGGCAATTGTTTTCTGTCCTGCCCAGAAACTTTGAGTGTTGTTCCCTTCCAGATTGAAAAATTTTTTATGGTAGATTAGGCCATTTTTTGGTCTCAATTCTTACCTTAGTCATTGAATGGGCATTGATTGCTTCTAACAAACTGAGGTCTGGGGAAGACCTTAATTATGAAAGGCCAAGGTCATCCACTGCTTCCTATGACTTTGCCAGTTGTCTTGAGTTTTGTCTTGCCACTGGACTTCACTGACTCTGGAAGAAAGAGGGAGGCTTGTGACTTTGTGCAGCTGTGCCTTACTTAAATCCAAGTCAAAACATCTCCCTCTTGATGTTCTTGGTCCTTTTCAAGAATGGAAGAAGAACAAAAACAAGGTTTCTAAATTTCCTACACATACCCTGAAAGACCAGAATACAGAATCTAAAGATTTCCATAAGCTCTCCTGAGCTATGCCAGGTGTGGAATAACATCCTGGCACATTTGATTCTATTATTTATAATAAAAATTCAAGTAGGTATGTTATTTAATCCAATAAAATTATGCCCTGACACTTAGTATTGATGTCAACCTTGCAAACAGTTTGAATATCTTGGGGGTGGGATGTTGGATGGCACTAGTAGCTGTTTACTAGAATGTTTGTGAAAGCCACAGTAATCATTCTGTGAGGTGCGTCTGAGTATTGAATCAGGCCTAGGTAGCTCAGTGGAGAGAGGACTGGAGCTGGGGTCAGGAAGACCTGAGTTAGCCTCTGAAACTTATTAATAAATGTATGTATATGTGTGTGTGTGTGAGAGAGAGAGAGAGAGAGAGAGAGAGAGAGAGAGAGAGAGAGAGAGAAAGAGAGAGAGAGACCCTGGGCAAGTCACTTAACTGCCATCTGCCTCAGTTTCCTCATCTGTAAAATGAGAATAGAATAGTACCTATGCCCTAATATTGTTGAGGCATATTGACAATTTTGGAACAAATTTTGCCCATGATTTAAATAGGATAAAAGGAAGAGGGACAGGATCAAAGTAGGGAATGGAGCAGTTTGGGGGTGGGATGGGTGGGAGGGAATTATAAGCTGCCTTGTACAATATATCTACTATGGTAATGTTTTGCATAGCTAGACATGTACAACATATACTGAATTACTTATCTTCCCAGAGGGAATGGGTGACAAGGGAGGAAGGGAATGGATCTGAAATTCGAGGTCTTAACATTAAATGTTTCAAATGTATATAAATACTATTATTAATACTCTTTTGCATGTAATTGGGAGATAAGATGTGCAGGCATTGGGACACAGAGATTCACCTTGCTCTAATGGAAAAGTCGAAGGGGGTATGGGAGAAGATATGGGAGAGAGCAGATTGGATGAGGGGATATCTTGTGGGACTGCTATTCTGGGAGGGTGGGTAGGAGAAAAAAGGGGGAAAAATTGTAACTCAAAATCTGGCGGAAATGAGTGATGTAAACCAGAAGTTAATAAAATGAACATAAATAAAGAATCTGGAAAAAAAAAAGAAATATAGATGGAGATATGATGAATCCTGAAAAAAAAATAAATAGGATAAAAGAAACTTATTTCCATTTCTCCCTCCGTCTGCCGAAAAAAAACAAAACCCTAGAAAGCCTGAAGCCTATGTATGTTTAGTCTGTAATTCCCAGACCCAAACTTAACTGAGCCCTTTATTCCACAGAAGGTCCCTACAGGGATCCCCTGCTTCTTCCACAGTAAATTAGCCTGGCCCTTGAAGAAGATAGCTAAGTGCTCCATGCTGATCTTTTGTGCAGCTTTCTAATTTTTTTGTTTTTTTTCTCTTGTGTAAAGATGAAATGGATGTTTGCAAGGCCAGACAGACTGAAATAGAGAGATGCTAGAACAAAGAAGAGCTATGTATATAGAGATGTCTCTGCCTTGGGAAAGTAAGGGGAGGCAGGAGCTTACATATCCTGCAGTTAAAAAAAATACATCCAAATAGTGAAGGGGTTCCCCTTCTGTCTTTTGCTGCTTCTTGGTTTTGCTTTTTTGGAGGGGGGAGGGCAGGGCAATTGGGGTTAAATGACTTGCCCAAGGTCACACAGCTAGTAAGTGTTAAGTGTCTAAAGCCACATTTGAACTCAGATCCTTCTGACTCCAGACCCAGTGCTTTATTCACTGTGCCACCTAGCTTCCTATTTTGAAAAAGGTGTTTTGCTGTGTTTCTTCCCTTCATCCCTTTCTGTCTCTAGCTTGGAGAGGAATTCCAAGAACATTTAGCCCCCTGTGTCTCTGCCTCTTTTTCTCTCTCTTGGCCTAGAGGCTTTTCCCTCTGACCTGGCAGCTTGAATGTGCACTAGCAAGAATCATTTCCAGAGTCCACTAGGACCCCAGAAAAGGTGTCTATTGTTCTATCCTAGCTTCCCTGAGCTGTTTTCTTATCTTCCCTAAAGTCTATGTTTCTCTGTATATTTCTCTTTCTCTTGTAAACTTGAGTCCTCATTTCCTACTTTGTGAGTATTTATATTTTCTCTGAGTGTGGTGTATGTGATATTAAAAGTTATTAAAGTTAAACTTTGTTTTTACATGTAATTGGGGAAAATAAAATATTTAAAAAAACTGCCAGAAAAAAATATTAAAACTAAGTTCTTTGGATGCAAGTATCTGATTGAATCAAGTATAATGGAGAATGAGTCCTGGGGAAAAGGAGCTAGGTTTAAGTCTCTCTCCTGCCAGTGTAAGTATTACCTCTATTTCTTTGGGCAGGACATATTTATCTCTCCATGCCTCAGTTTCCTCATCTGTAAAATGAGGAGGCCATGCACTCAGTGGTCTATAAATTCTATTTCATCTTCAGATCTGTCATCCTATGATGAACTTCCCCACTATGACCCATTTTAACTCTGTTTGTTTAATAAATTTATAGACCAATTTTCAGTGAAAGACTTCAGTGAGTGGGCACTGTTGGATGCATTACACTGAGATATACTCTGGCCAGAGATGGAAAGCTCTCCCTCACTTCTGCCTCTGGAACCCTCCTCAAGTAGCACCTCCTTCCAAACTCTTTCAGTTGTCAGGGTATCCTCTCCTTGCAGGTCTTTGCCCTTAAAGAAATTGTATCTCCTTCTCTATGGTAGAATAGAAGCCCTCGGCAGGCAGGGGCCGTTCCATCTTTATCTTTGTATTTCTATATCCTAGTACAGTACCTGGTGCATTGTAAGTACTTTTCAGGTTGACCTTAATTACTTCATTTAAGGAATAATTGTATAAGATCGTCAGTGTCTACCACAATACCTGACATTCAGTAGATGCTTAATAAATGCTTATTGGGCTGAACTGAATTATTTAGAAGTTGTCTTTTTAAATGTTAGATTTAAGGAATAAAGGATGTCCTGCTTACAATAAGTGTTTAATAAATATTTACTTAGTCAAAACAGATTTAGAAGCTACCCTTTTAGGTTCTAACTTTAATTAATAATGGTAAAAGACCCCTAGGATCAAGCTTAGTGTCTGCACATAGTAAATTACTTAATAAGTGCTCAATGGATTGGATTAAAAGCTAAATGATCCCAACATACAAAGCTTACCAACTATGTGTCAAAAAATCCAATTTCTGGGAGAGGAGCTTTGCTGCTCACTCCCCAGCCTTGATGTTTCTATCATCTTCATACCTCTAAGCTAAATAAGTAGGACTCCATGGAACGTGACCATGTTGGATAAGCACATGAACAGAAGAAGGAAGAAACAGTTTTGGTCCACCCCTCGTCTGTTACCAGGTATCTGTTTTCTCTGTCCTCTCCCCTTCATTTCTCTTCCATTCTGATGACCTTGCTGTCCTGGCCTTGTGAAGGCCATAATTTGCATAGTATATTCCTAAAACCACTTACAACCTTTGGCAGTACCACACATCACCAGAAGACCATGCCCTTGCTGGTGGGTGCATCTTATAACTTGTCCTCTTCCCTCTGTCTTCTCCTATTCCTGTCTCCCTACAGCCACCTTTATTTTCCCCATTGCTGCCTCCAAGTTTCAATGAGGCCAAGACCTCAAGGGGACGAACCTTGGTTGTTCCAGAAGGACCTTTGTCATGGACAGAAATCCAGCTAAATGAAAACCCTGTTTCCTATGGCTTCTTTCCTGGATAGGCTTTGTTCACCCTCAATCTTAAATCCCAGTCTTGCTCTAAAACTTTCCCATTGTTTTCCTGTGAAAGGGAATTGATCAGCATCATTCTGAATCCTGCCAGCTGTTTCTTTAACAAAGTTATTCATTCTTATCTTGAACCCTCATTAGTTTGCTTATCTCTTTCCTTTTAGGTCTGAGAAAACTGTTCCTTTGCTCCACAAGAAAGATGTATGTGTATGTATATGAGTATGTGTTGTGTGTGTGTCTGTGTGTGTATGTTGATGTGATTATGTAATCCTGATGCTTTTCTAAGTGAGTGTTGTACAAACAAGAATAAAATCATGAGTGGCAAGGTTTAGCAACTAAAAGAGGTTTTGGGCAGTAGGGCTAGTAGATACAGCTTCTCAGTGAGGTGCCAGGATGGTTGAGGGAATAGGATGAAGGAAGCCAAATGGAAATGAATCAACAAATTCCCAGTGATTTGGGGGAAAGAGCAATTTGTGAATCTGGAGATGATTTTTGTTTTTGAGGTAATCTTGCTGAGGTAGTAGGCTTTAAAAGACGAGAGGCAACCTATCAACAGAAGTGAAATGTTTTAGAATAGCTCCCTTTCTCTGCCTTTGTGACTATTAAACAGGATCCCACTAGAATGGGCTATTCGATAAAATAATAAGCTCTCTTGACTTTCTTTCCCTCAGATTATGTTTGCATGTATATTTGTTCATTTTTCATCAATTCCAGTCAAACCATGTGAATTGCTCTCTTTCTTTCCTTTTCCACTAGACTTGAGCTTCACAGAAGGATGTCTTTCATATTTGGACAACATCTCATCAAGCCTTCTATGGTGTTTTTGAGGACAGAGTTGTCCTTTGCTCTCGTGAACAGGAAGCCAGTGCTACCAGGCCGTATCCTTTTTTGAAAAGTCCCCCAAAGCTGACAGACCCAAAGAATCCACAGGTGGCTTCCAGTGGCCTTCCAAAAAATGGGAAGAGTGGCATTTTTTCCCTTGGAGGAGAACAGGTAAGATGTTATTGCTATTTATTCTGAAATCAGTCATTGGAACCAGGAACATGGTTGAGCAGCATTGCAGAACTTCTGAGAGTAGTTGCTTAGCAACTGTGACCTTCGAGGGAAATTTTCTACTGACCGTTTCACTTATCAGATGTATAAATAAACAAGTGCTTTTACAAGTTGTCTATGTAACTTAGGCTTTAAATTTCTCCACTGTGCTGGAAAATCGATGGTTTTCTTATGATACCTTTAGTTTTTTAATTGCTGGTTTCAGGACAGATGCAGTGTATGTTTTAAGAGTTGGGTGTCAAAATGGTGGCAAAATGTTAGGTGATTGTTTTTGAGTCAATTTCATTCTTATATTTCTACTAGTTTATGCAGAAAGAGATCAAGAAAGTAATTTTAAAAAATTTCTACAGATAGGAAAGAAAAAGGGGAGATATTTCTGATTCTGTTCTGAAAAGGAAAGATTTTAGTGTGAATAAATTCTGTTTCTGGATTCCTGTCGCTGGGATTCTCATTGTTAAAATTTTCTTTCCATCTACCTGTTAACAGACAAACTGTTTTCCTCCTCTGACTTTGGTAGGAACCATTGCAATGGGATTTAGGGAGTTGGCAAAAAAAGAAAAAAAAATCTCTGGGTTTTTTTTATTTTGTCAGATGTATTGCTAAGTAAAGATGTGTCCATGCATTTTATACTCACTCCCTAGATAAAACATTTCCTTCTATCAACCTGGCTAAGTAGGGGAACAGGGGTGAGAGTGAGACAATGTACAGAATTCCATATTGCAATATAAATGCTCATCTATAATCTACATGTGTGAATTTTACTTAGAAATTAGCCTTAAAGAGGATTCCTCATTATTTTACACTGGTTGAGATGCTATAAATATGGCTGATATGGCCATTGGCAAATGAGATGTTTATGAAACCTCTCCAGGCTATTTCCTTATTTTTCACTCAGAAAAAGAAGGAGGAGACTCCATTCTCCCCTCCAAGATCAATATCATTTTAGAAGTGCGACACACCCAAGTGGGGTTTCTAGGCTGTGCCCTAAGTAAGCAGGGGGATTGTAAGTAGAAGCTTTCAGAACACTTGCTGAAAATAGTAACAATACAATAGACTTGTTCACCTCCTTGTTTGCCCATATTTCCCTATCACAGTATCCTTCATGCTGCTTCTCCTGCCCAGTTCTTTTCTGGTAACATGATGCAGCCTACCATGGACCTCTCGAATGCTATATGCCTAGGAATCATGAAATATTTTGGGAGTTCAGGATGCTCAAACACGATGCTAATTGAGTGCCAGGGAAACCTGCCAAACCTCTTATAGTGTTATATTTGTCACATCTTCTATATGTCCTTTAAACTTCATATTCTTGGTTTTTCTTGGCCCAGCTATTGTTGGTATAAGTGGAGACACCATTCAGTATTTATTATTTACCAAAGCTATATCGTAAAATGTGAATATATGCCATTGGTCGTCTTTTCTTTCCCCTGATCTTCTACTCTAAAATAAGGAATCCTGTGTTTTGAGTCACCTGGGCTCTGGTCTGTCATATTCTTGAGTATCCTTTATTAATCTTGGAAATGTTCACCCCTATTTACTAAAGAATTATAACTCACCCAGAATTATGCAGCAGTTGGAGGCAGAGTTCATTAGAGTTTAGCTCTTATACCATTTCTTCTTTCTTTCAGGAATGCCTTATTACTTAGAAGGAGGTGGCTTTATGTGGGCTCTGTGGGTTTTTCAGAGAAGATCATGGGATCAGAACATTTAGAAATGGAATGTGCCTTAGAGAGCATCTAGGCCTGGTGCCCCATTTCATTGATGAGGAAACTGAGCCCCCAGAAAATGAAAATGACTTGCCTAGATTGTCAGAGGATATAAGATTGAAAGCACACATAGCTGAGGAAGAATTTGAGCTCAGGACCTCTGACACCAAATCCAGAGCATCTGCCACAACACCAGAGAGGAAAATGAAAAGAAAGGAAGAAGAATGGATCCTGCCATTAGTTAGCTATTTGACCTTGAAGAAGTCATGTGCTTTCTTTGGGCCTCATTTCCTCCTCTGTAAAATAGGAAGGGGGTCACAATAAATGGCTTCTAAGATTCCTTCCAATTCTAAGATTGAAGATATGTAATCTACACCATCAGTGCTAACTGCAGTGAGAAAGGGGTTGGGGGAAGAATGTTAAATATTTTTCTGGTTTCCTCTCTTGCTCTCCGCCCCCAGCCCAAACTGCATGCTGAAATGTGTTGGGGAAAACATATGGGGGGAAATAACTGAGCAAATATTGGATATCTTTTTCAACTCTGTCACATTAAGAAGGGAAACAATTATCATTTTGCTTAGGGTTGATTAGCAGCCCATTAGCATCAGTCCTGAAAGCTCCACCATCTTTTCCTGTTTGGCTTTGCAACTGTGCTGTTGTTACTACTATTTAATGTTCCTTTTCACTTTTCCCCCTTAGTTTCAGGCTTATTTCCTAAAATGAGTTTCAGGTTTTATTGTAAAACATGGTCACCTGAGGTCTAGGATAGTATTATACAAAGAGTGTAGTTTTCTTCTTTTTTTATTAGTTAAATGTTTAAATAGGTGAAGAAAACTCACCTGCTTTACTTCGACTTATCTCCATGAACAAACTAACTGAGAAACAGTGCTTATGCACCACTGCAAATTTCAACATCTTACTTATTATACACTCCCTTCATATAAAAGATCTGGCAAGAACAGGTGTAGTTTTTTCAAGTTATTAAAACAATTCTATCTGTTTTCATTTTGTTGTAAGTCTATGACATTCCTTTTTCTTTGGGGCCCATTTTTGTTTTGATGAAAAAAATAAAATATTTATGCTTGTGAATTCAGGAGTCAAAGGAGTTTGGTTTAAATACCTTTTCACTGTAGGTGGCAGGTTTAATTGACTCCTCACTAAGGTAGAAACATTAGGGTATAAGGGAATTTGGGATGGGAATTGTGAATAAAGAGGAAGAAACCTTAATGCTTGGGATTAAGGGGATACTAGTTTGTGGGGAGGAATCTGTTTTCTTTGGTTAGGGATGAAATAAACATTCCCCTGATTTTCAGCTTACAGAGAGAAAACAAGCGTGTTGTTTTCATGGTAACTTCAAAATATCCCTAACAAAAGTGAGTTCAGAGACCTGAGGTAGCATGTCACGCATGTGTGTGTATACATGTGTTCAGAAGAGGTGGCAAAATCCAATGAATGACAATTAGACTTAGAGAAGTTAATGGTTACTGGCAATGAACATGTCACCTACCAGGCTCAAGTTCTCCCTTTTCTGTTGGCATAAACTTCACAGCTGGGAGTAGCTAGTAGTTAGAAAGGGGAGGAGGATGTTATTTTTTACTTATGAATCTTTGCTGGAGACTTTGGTAATCTTTTACATTAGTTACAGAAATAATTTCCGTGAGTCTATAGAACATGGACTTGCACATTTTGACTCTTTTATTCAATTTTTAAAAATCAGTTATTTTATCTGGCTACACAGCTATCCTCCCAATAGGAAGGAATGATAGTAAGTAGTAAGTGACTTGTCTCAAGATCATTTTTCTCTTAACTCCAACATAGAGATGAAAAGAATGAAATGACAATAATCAAACATATATTAAGCTCCTACTGTGTGCACCACACTGTGCCAAGGGCTATGGGCACAGAGACCAAGGAGACACAAAATAAATCCCGTGCTCAAGGACTTTGTATTTGAATAGCAGCAAAGTAGCAGTGATGAGGACTTAATGTTGATGTTGATGATTTAACTTCTGTAACCATAACAACAGCTAGTATTCCTAGAGTTCTTTAGGGTTTGCAACGTACTCCATGTACTTTATCTCATTTAATCTTCACAGTGGTCCTGTGGGCAGATACTCTGGAGAGGACGGAAGCTTCTCGTGGGCAGGGATTGTTCTGTTTGTCGTTATTTCTCTAGCGCCTGATACAACACCTGGCGATAGGTAGATACTGAATAAAGGCTTGTGAAATGAATTTTTACAAACGAAAAACTGAGGCTTATATGGTCACTTCACTAGTAAATGTCAAAGACTGGACTCAGACTGATAATGTCTCCTGATCCAAAGAACACTGGGCATGACAGTTTTGTTTTTCCCCTTTTGGTAGAGACCCATGAATCTATATCTATCTATATCTATGTCTATTTCTGTGTCTGTATCTGTGTCTGTGTCTGTGTCTGTGTCTGTGTCTGTGTCTGTATCTGTGTCTGTGTCTGTGTCTGTGTCTGTGTCTGCATGTCTACATCTATATCCACATTCATAGAGATATGTTCTCTCTCTCTCTCTCTCTCTCTCGTCTCCTCTGTTTTTCTCTCTCCATCATCTAGTGAACCTATCCCTGTGCATATGTATATAGGCATGAGTACAATGCCATATTTACATAATAGTATGGGCTACATGTGCAACATGCCCGGTATACCTATGTTGCATGTGAGCATGCATGCTTATGTAGATCTACATATATGTGTGTATATATATATATATATATATATATATATATATATATATATAAATGCATACATACATAAAGTTTTGTTGATACTTTTTTGATCCCTTTTTTCTCCCTGTAAATACCTTTTTCCTGACCCTCCTCAAGATTGCAACCTTCCCTTGTAACAAAGGAAAATGATTCAGCAAATGATTCACAAGCTGCCGTGGGGAGGCCTTGCTCAGACTAATCTGGTCCTTTAGTTTCAGACTTGGAACAAAATAGAACACTGACAGACCATCTGAAAGTCATGTAGTGAAGGTTTATTTGACAACAGTATGGAAAGCATATTCAGCAAGGGTATGGCATTGATTGAATTGAGTACAGCCTCTCTGCTGTTGGCCAGAAGCATGCTTCAAGCCTAAATGGTCCCTTTGTACTTCAGCACTAAGGAATTACATATGTCAATAGCTTAAGTCCCCTCATAGTTTCCTGGAACAATTACATCTCAAGGATGGTTTCACTACCTCTTAAGGGGGAAAAAAAACAAAAACAAAAAATCTAAACAAACTAAAATCTCCAGAAAGGCTAGCCTTGGCTAAGGAGGATAAATGTTGCTTTTGTAATGGGGGATAGCATTGATTTTTCAGTTACTCAGAGTTGGACTTCTTTTAATTATTTTTTCCCCATTAACACTGCAGTAGTCATAGAATTAGCATAGCATAATGAATTCTCCTAGATTTGGAGTCAAGAGGCCCTGGTTTCAGATATTTACTAAATGTGTGACCTTGGGCAAGTCACTTAATCTCTCAGTGCCTGAGTTTCCTTATCTGTAAAACTGAGGGAAGGGAGCACAGACTCAATGGCTCCTGTTGTCCTTCTAACTCTAAATCCATAATCTTATGTTCTTTTCATTCTTAATTTCCTTTGCTTCCAGTCATATAAATCTTCTTGTGTTTCTCTGAATTTTTCCTATTTGCCATTTCTTAATACATAGTAATGTGACCTTATCACGTTTTTTTCTTTCCCTTTCTGTGGATTTTTTTGTTATTTCCCATCACTCAGTTAACAAGAATTCATCAAGTGCTCACTATGTGCCAGGAACTTTACTAAGAGCTAGAGTGACATCCCATCACATTGATGGTGACCCATGAGATGCTCTGGGAGCATCAGAATTGTTAGCTTCATGCTCCAAAGATCCATTTGAACTAGACCTTCCCCCCTTGGGGAGCAAACTCTTTGGAAGCTGTAAACAAAGCTTAAAGCAAATTGGATGGGCTTTGTTCAGCAAGGTACCACTCTAGAGAAAAGCATCAGAATGTCTTTAATCCACTCATGTCTGATTACCGGAAGACATTTTTCATAATGCCTGGTGAGACCATCTGTGTTCAAGGGCTGGCGTCACCTTGGAGTTTAACAGGAAACTATTTGTGTAAACTCAGGAAGTCTAGTCACTCTTCATGTTCTAAATAAACTTAAGCGAGTATTTTCTTAACACATCTCTTCTTTCTTGTCCTTGCCTTTGCATTATCCTATGTTCTAGTTTAATCTTGGGTTAAGCATGAAAAATGAATTTGAACATTAGCAGAATCCATTTGGGGACCAGGGCTTTTATTGTAAATAAAATTATTCATTTGTTATGTTCTATTGTTTTCAGCAGACAGAGTATCGATTCTTGGATGGCTATTCAGAATACCATAAAGAGCCCAGGCATAAGGGGGTCCACAGCAACATTTGTAAGCTGACTGAATGCAGCTCATAATGACAGAGACAAACCTTGCTGACTGCCCATACTGCGTCATACTTTCCCCAGCAGTTTATCGAATCAGTTCTTAAAGGAGCGGATATTTCTAAACGAGGACGATGAGCAAAATCTCATCCAACCCAAACCAAGGACAAGCCATAGAGCAGATATGTGAAGAATTAGAAAACCCATTTGATTGGATAGTTGAGTTAGGGACAAGAGTGGCTTTGATTTTAGCATACAATAAAGGTCTATAATGAATAATACTAGCTCACAGTTTTATAGAGCTATACAACATCCCTGGCATAGAGGTATTATTGTCCCCATTTTATAGATGAGGAAAGTGAGTCACAAAGCTTGTATCTGAGGCAAAAATTCAATATACCATAAGGGCAGCTTGGTATAGGGCAGAAGTGTCAAACAGGTGACTACAAGCCTCCCACAATGCTCCCCAGCGCACTCAGAACTAGATTAAAAAGGTAAATGAGGAATATTTAACAAAATAAGTTTAAACAAAATGGTATTTAAATAAAGGTAATTTAATTTAGACCAAATAAAGAAAGAAAGAAAATGAAAATACAGTAAAACATAAATAATATTAAATTTTAAAACTAAGTTAGCATGTGGCTAGCAGGGATGCTTATGTATGGTTTAGTGGTCTCAGTTTCTATTTAAATTTTACACCATTGCTGTAGTGGAGTCAAGAAGACCCAAATTCAAATCCTTCCTCAAATAATTACTAGCTATCTGACATAGGACAAATGACTTAACTTCTCTGACCTTTGACTGTCTAATCTGTCAATTAAAAGGGTTGGATCACATAACCTTTAAGAACTTTTCCACCTTCTATTCCTGGCTTTTTTTTTTTTAGGCAATTAGGGTTAAGTGACTTGCCCAGGGTCACATAGTTAATAAGCTGAGTCTGGATTTGAACTCAGGTTTGGGGTCAGTGCTCTATCCACTGTGCCACCATCCTTCCCCCACCTTCTGTTCTCTGACCCCCTTTGATCCATGCCACCAGGCTCCAAGTCTAGCATCAACAGGAGCATCCTATAGCCATTTCAAACTGGCTTTTGAAAGATACTTGTTATATTTTCAGTGTGAGCATTTACACCTTAGAAATCTGCAAATGTTTCAAATCAAGAATTGATTTATCATTTTGTTATTTGTCTCGACCTATGAAATTCATGGGGAAAGTGTTAATAATAAACATTAAGCTTTAATCTGTATCATGCATACAATTTTTAGAGAGAGCCAGTTGTTAAGCATTTACCAATATACTTCTGATCATTTCTCATTCATTATATCATGATGCTTCTTTGTAAATAGCAAGTGATTATCCACATTTCATGTAGAATTCTGTCATCATAAACTCTAGATGTAAAAGCTTCCTTTTCATACCACTGATGTTTACACCCTGATTGACCACCCTGGGCCACAATTTCCCTACCTGTAAAATGATGGAATGGAGGAAATAAACTTCAAGGCTCCTTCAGATTCCAAATTTATGCTTCAATAATTGGGTTCATATCTTCACCCTTCTATTTAGTGAATTTGTAACCTTGAGCAACTTTCTTAACCAACCTGGACCTCCATTTTATCATCAATGGAGAGGAAAGGAGGGGATGGAGGAGGATTGGTTTAGGTTGCCTCTGAACTTCTGTCTGGCTTTAAATCAAGGATACTCTGAGTCTGTGTATGGAGTTATTCTCTGTTTGTGACAGAAAATTTGTCCACAGTGTTTATAAGGATTGCCATCCTAGAGATGTCAGAGAAAGAAATTCTTTTTTAATTCATGCAGTAAAAATCAAAAACGCTTACTATTTCCGGAGAAGGTCGTAAGTTAGTACATCCAATCAAGCCAGCCTTTAATTGTTCAGGAAGCTTCCTGGACTGAAGTTATTAGTGTGATGAAAGCCAGTCTCAATTTTCATTTTTAAGAGTTCTCCCTCCTCATTCCAGGACAAAAGTTAGTCATGGATTATTGTTTGGGTTTTGTGTTTCTGAAGAGACATTTGCATTTTCCTGGATCACATGGATTGGTTATCATGGCTTCTTATTCTTCCTGAGCTCCAGACCACATTGAGGGATGTCAGATGAATGGTAGTCTCAGCCAGTGTTTGCTGGCATTTCTACAGTGTTTTAATGGTTTTGCAAAACATTTTGCAAAATATCTCATTTGATCCTCACAACAAGCTTAGAAGGTAGGTGCTGTTAGTGTCCTGATTTTACAGATGAGGAGACAGGCAAACAGAAATCAAGTGGCTTGTCCAGTAAGTGTCACAATCTGGATTTGAACTCAGGTCTAGGGCTCCATCTACTGCTCCAGCTGACTCTCTTTGGCTATGTTTTAGAGTTACACATCCCATTAACACAGGAAGGGACATCAGAAGTCAGCACATCCAACTTCTTTATTTTACAAATGAAGGAAACTGAGACTAAGAAAAATGAAATTATTCACCAGGGGTTACACAGGTTATTCAGCCATTTTCTGTCCTGTCTGCCTCTTCATGACCCTGTTTGAGGTTTTCTCGGCAAAGATACTGGAGTGGTTTGCCATTTCCTTCTGCAACTCGTTTTATAGATGAGGAAGCTGAGGCAAACAGGGTTAAGTGACTTGCCCAGGGTCACACAGTTAGTAAGTGTCTGAGGCTGGATTTGGACTTGGGAAGATGAGTCTTCTTGACTTCAGGCCTGGTGCTTTGTCCATTGCTCCACCTAGCTGCCCCAGGTCATGCATGTAGCAAATGACATATCTCAGATCTGAACTTGGGTCCTCTGACTAAAGCCAGACCTTTGGTGTCTTCGTTATTGATATTTCCTTCATTGGTACAGATTATGGCCTGTGTATACCTCCAGATGTTGTTGAGCTCTTGTTCACGTTCTCCCACAAATTTTCTACACTGGAGTCTTTCCTCTAGGACCTGACACTGAGTGGATAGCAGTGACTCACTTTGGCCAGCTGCCTCCCTCTTGATCTCTCAGTATCCCACCAAGTTTTGTGCTGGATGATTTGAGTATCTATCACCATTTAAAATATGGGTCTGTGACTGAGCCCCTTAATCTAGGCCTGGGT
This sequence comes from Gymnobelideus leadbeateri, assembly GCA_011680675.1. Lineage (NCBI taxonomy): Eukaryota > Metazoa > Chordata > Mammalia > Diprotodontia > Petauridae > Gymnobelideus > Gymnobelideus leadbeateri. The sequence continues at coordinate 602,145 of WOXC01007204.1, read as the reverse complement.
CTTCACTTTTCCATTTCTTGATAGGGAGAGCTAAACAGTGTGACCTCGTGGCCTTTCTGTGGTCCATATTAAACATTTGATGGTTTTCATAGGTCTACAAAGTAGGTGTTCTTCATAGTGAATGATTTCTGCACTACAGGGGGATCACTCAGATGGAGAGGTTAAAGGCAGCATTTAAGTGATAGTTCCATTTAAAATTGCAATTATGCAAAGCAAAATCCCAGAGCAAAGGTACATCACCCCCGGTTCAGTCAGAGAGCTTGGGCTAACCCAAATTAACCTTAAATAAAAAAAGGAACAAAGTATGAAATTATTGTGTCACTAGGTACTTCATCCTATAAATTCTACTAAATGACATTTTAAGAAATGAGCACAGTTTTCTCGTTCGTGTCCACCTCTTCCTGTCCCCCTTATGTCTGAGTAAGCCTTGACTCAGGTGGAGATTCTATAGCCAAGGGAGACCATTCCCCATTCTTGCTGGGATTTCTATTGCCGGCTTCCAGTTCAAGTTGATTTGACTCACTGAATGATTGTCAGCTTTCTAGATTTTATTTCTCCAGGACAGGGGTTTCCCTCCTGGGGCATGAATACTCCTCAAGGTGTCAAAAGCTTGTCTAGAGAGAATAAGAATTATTTAGCAAATAATTATATCATCCTATTGAAATTAATTGCTTTATTTTTTTACCTGCCTAGGCATGGTAAACTCTAGAATTTATCTCCTTTCATAATAAATGGAGGGGTGCAAATGCAAAGGGGTATAGAAAAGACAAAAATTCTGTGGATCCCAGGAACTCCCGGGAGTTGATTATGCTCCCTTAGAGCAGGGCATGTTTTTAATTTTGTTGACCTATCTCTAGTGCCTAGCAAAGCACAAAGCACACATCAATGAATGCATAGTGGATCAGTATAGTAGAAAAAGTGCTGGGTTTGGGGTCAAGCAGCCTAAATTCCAATCCCAGCCATTAACATGTCATTTTTTAAAAGTAATTAATACCAAATTATATTGCGTGAAGTAAGCCCCATTCCTTGTGTATTAAAACTGCCACTCTTGGTGTCTTAGACTCATTAACTGTCCCTTCCTTTGTTCCCAATCACTTGAACTGACCAGAGAAAGGTGCTTAGAGATCCTGTGGTCAGTGAGAGGTCTCTGGGTTTGGGTTTCAAGTCAGAAGATTCACTTGCATTCAGGCTTGACCTCTCTTTTACTGTGCAACCTTGGACAAGCCACCTTCTCTTTGCTTCCCTGATGCTTCTGCAAAGGCTTGGCCAAGAAGGAGCATTTCATAAGTGCCTCTTGACTGAATGAGGGAGATGTGGTTCTTTTGTACAATGGAGATGCCATTTTTTAAACCATAGTTAGGCAGGAAGGGCTTTGTAGATTGTGAAGTTATATTGAAGTGAGTTGGAATAATGGGATTTCAGAGCTAAAAAGACCCTCAAATGTCATTCTGCCCAAATCACTCATTTTGCCTGCATAGACAATAGGCCCCAGGGAGGTGAATGGCTTGTCCAGGTCACCGGCTCCTTGGTGACTGGATTCTGATTCTCCTGACTCCCAGGCCCATGATTATTCTTCTAGACAGTAAAGTCCCTGTTTTTACTGTTCTAAAAAATATGCAATTGGCTTAGTCTCAGCATTCTGTAAATATCTATTTTCCTCCCATCATTGAAGTAGATACTGTGAAGGAAGGTAAAATATAAATCATAATTCCTGCCTTCAAGGAGTTTACAGTCTAGTTCAGGAGTGGGTAACCTGCAGCCTCGAGGTCACATGTGGCCCTGTAGGTCCTCAAGTGCGGCCCAACCCTAACCCTCACACTGAATTCACTCAAAGGGCTGCACTTGAGGACCTAGAGGGCCACATGGGGCCTGGGGGGTCACAGGTTCCCCACCCCTGGTCTAGGTATTAATGAATATCCTCCACTTTATACCCTAAAGGCAGTGTTCAGATTATAAGCGAAATAGGTCTGTTAGTGATCTATGCAAAAAACTGGTATTGTTTTTTTTTTTTTAAACCAAGAATAGAGGAACAGGGTTGATTGTAGAAGCACAAACACAGGAAGGCTTTATGTTCCTGACTGTGGAGAAGTCCCTCCAGATTTAGTCCAGCAGGAGCAGTAACAGTAACCACTAATATCTGTAAAGTGTTTTAAGGTTTGCAGAAGGCTCGATTCATATTAGCCCATCTGATTCTCACAACAGGCCTGTTGAGTTAAGGGCTATCGTCCTCTCCATTTTACAGATGAGGAAACTGAGTCCCAGAAAGGTTAAATTACTTGCCTCCCATTTCACAACTAGAAATGTAGCAGACCAAAGATTTGGGAAGACTACTGGAAAGGTACTCCTGGGGCCTCAGTTTCCTCATCTATACAATCCAGTTCATAAGCATTTATTAAGTACCTACCAAGTGCTAATCACTGGAGAGACAAAGAAAGGCCTAAGGCAGTTCCTGTTATCTGAGAGGGTGTCAGGCTAGATGACCTTGAGGATCCCTTCCAGCTCCAAACGTCTTATCCTGGGATCCTCCATTCAAGAATACCCCAGCCAGGAGAAGGGGAAGCTGGGAGAAATATCCCAGAAGTTGTCATGAGACTGAATGGGATAAGGTATCAGATCCACCTATTGGAAATTCCCAGTATTAGATTAGATCTTATCCTCTGGGGAGTTTGGGAAGATCTTCCTCCTTCCTAGCTAACTCCATGTCAAATTTCCCTCCCATCATTCTGAATTATATCAGTCTGACAAATGCCAACCTCTGTTGGTATATGCTGGGCTTACTTTTGATCTGCTCCCCATCAGTGGCCAGGGGTACAGGAGCGCCCCTCTACCTGGAAAAGGCTGGTCCTGATGTCACTAGCCTTGAACAGTGCTCCTAAGTGAATGCAATTAGGAGCAATGAATGGAGTACATCATTATTCATAAGAAATGTCATATAATTAGCTCAAATAATGCAAAGTACATTCTGAATTTCAATTTGAAATGAAAATAGATTTGTTTCCATATCAGCAGTCAGCTAATGTTTATCCTATATTTTTATCCACATTTCAAAACTGTTATGTTCTATTGAGTGTGCATGGATCTTCTGAAACTCACTTGGTGAAGTTGGCTGGAATAAGGATCCTCTTATTGATGTGCTGTTTGCTTTAAAATATATTGATTCATGAAACTTAATAAATTCAGTGAGGACACAGTAGTGAATAGTGGGCCTTTCTTGGAGTTTGAAAAGCCTGATTTCAAGTCCTGACTCTGACATATCTGGACTGTGTAATTCCGGTATTAACAACAGCAGTAGCAGCAGCAGCAATTATTATTAATAATACTATGATTAATAATAATCCTATGAATAGTAAATGAAGTCAGGTGGCCCAGTGGATAAAGTATGGGGCCTAGAGTCAGGAAGACCCATCCTCCTGAGTTCAAATCCAGCCTCAGACAATTACTAGCTGCATGTTCCTGAGCAAGTCACTTAACCCTATTTTTCTCAGTTCCCTCATTTGTAAAATAAACTGCAGAATGAAATGGCAAGCTACTCTAGTATCTTTACCAAAAAAACCTGATTTTTTTGGGGACACTCTAGAGGTCCCAAAGAGTCAGATGCAATTAAAAAGCAACTTGATGTCTAGCTTTTATGTAGTGTTTTGAAGTTTGCAAAACATTTTATACATATTATCTTATTTGGTTTTGACATCTGATACCTACCCTATAAGGCAGGGTACTATCCTCATTTCACAGGCGAGGAAACTGAGGCATCCAGAGGTTATGTGACTTGCCTAGGGCCACACAGATATGAAGTGTCTGAGAAAAGATTTCAACTCAGGTCTTCCTGACTGCACACCTAGTACTCTATCCACTTGTCACCCAGACACTTTCCTTATTGTTATTCTCTTTGATCCCTACCTTTCAGAGCAGGACCCACCTTTGGGAACTCTTGATACCAACAGTCTCCTGTTGCCCCAAGATTAAAGCCATCCTCTATGGCAAATTCCAGTGAAATCTAATTTTGCTAGATTCAGAGGACTGTATGGTAGATTGAGTCTAAGAGGAGTTAATTCCTGCTCACCCCCTTCTCACTTCCCCATCCCCTGATCTGATTTTTCTGTCTTCCCATAGATTTGGAAATGGTTTTAGATATAAAAAGATCTTTTCCTTTAAAAAAAGTATTTATTTATAACATTCATTTAAAAATTATTTGAATTCCAAATTCTTTCCTTCCCCCCAACAATTGAAAAGGCAAGCGATGTGATATGTTATAGATGTGAAATCATGCAGAACATAATCTCCTTTTAGCCATGTTGCAAAAAACAAAATAAAACAAAAACAAAAACATAAAAAGCAAGAAAAATAACGTAAGTGAAAAAATTATACTTCAATATGCACTCAGGGTTCATCCGTTCTCTCCCTGAAGGTGGAGAGTATTTTTCGTAATGAGTCATCTTTTCTTTTTCATGATGTATTTTCATTTCAAGAGATTGGTTTGGGGCTGAAAATGATCAATTTGGTGCTAACAACTTAAAAGTAAATTGTGATAACCTTTCGACAATTTAATTAATATGACTGATTTGCTTTAATTGTCGTTAACTGAGATCTGTCAGGATAAAATATATCAGTAAGAATTAGTCCAATATTTTTTTAAAGATAATATTGGGCATCCTGATATATACTTCATGCACTGGAAGATCAATAAATTGGTTAGCAAATTTCCCTCCTCCACTTCCTCCTCCAACTATTTAAGAATCAGTTGTGTTTAGGTGGGTTTTTTTCATATACCCCAATCAGTAAAAGCCTCATTGCGGATTACTACCAAGAAGATTTCATAGAGAGTCATTCTTTTCCTTTCTTTTCTTTTTTTAAATTTCATGAGCTCTTACAAAGTGGGAAATGAGCAGGCACCATGTTGCATGGCAATTGGTGTCTTGATTGCCTTTAGTTCATTTACATTTTGAAAAAATAAAAGATCTTCTGAAACTCCCCCAAATACCAAATTGCTATGCAAATGGCAAGAATTAAGAATGGGAGGAGGGGTCCAGATTTTAGAAAGTGTTCTTTCTCTGTGCATATCATATTCCCCATCCCAATTTTCTTAATCTCTTACTTAGGAAAAAAAGGGGGGGTGAGGGAGAAATCATGATTAAAAAAAGGTCCCTTGAGAGCAGATGTTATCTACTTTTCTATTTATTCCCAGCACTTAGCACAGTCCTTTATACATAGTAATGCTTAATAATCACCTTTTTATTCATTCATTCATTTTCATGTTTAGATCTATATTCACTACTTCCAGTGAATGTTCAAATCCACCTAAATCCCATCGAATTTTTGGCCATTTCTGGCCCTATGGTGGTTTGCTGGTCAAACAGCACATATTTTTTTGTCTGTCATGTTGTCTTTTTGTCCTAATAATTATCTTCTTTACATTATAGAATGTCCCCAATCTATCTGTCACCAGGTAATCTCTCTTTTTGACTTAAATGCTGGTTTGCTTTATTTACTCTTTAGAGTATAAACTTCTAATCCAGTCTTTCTTAATTTATTTTGTGGGGGTTCATTGAAACTGCTTAGTACTTCTACTTAAGATGAGTTTGGGGATGGAGAGAGGAATTTAAGCATCTGAAGTCTGGGGGAAAGGATGAAAAAGAAGATGGACTGCTTGTGTGGTGAGAGCAAGTGATAAGCAATGCTCCACTGGGAGCCATGAAGACAGTAGAAATTATTAGAGACCTTCAATACTTTATGGGGGTTGGGGTGAGAGAGCTTATGGAAAAACTATGGAAGTACATGGAAGAGTTCTGCAGAATGGCCAGGTGTGAAGGAGTTGTAATTTACATTATTGGCAGGAGCATCCATATTGTTGGAATCACCCATCCATGCACCATATGGAGGGGAAACAAACTCCATGAACAAGTCGCTTACTTTTCCTGAGCTCATTACCTTTTTCCCCAATCCTAACCCTCTCTAGAACTTCCCTACTAAATTCAAGGGCATTATTATCTTTCTAGCCCCCAAACTGATGACCATGGTATCTACCTCACTTTGGACATCTTTTCAGGTTCCTTCCATCTTCAGTCCTCACACACCATGGAAAGTCTCGACTAATTTCTTTATCAGTCATATGTCTCTTTGATGACATTCTCTCCTCTAGTTTTCCATCAGTCAGTGAACAAATATTTGTTACACACAGTATTTATATGTGTAACTATCTGTTTGTGTAGAAAAACAAAGTAAGGCAAAAAGAGTCCCGACTTCCAGGGAGCTTCCAAAATAGGGAACAGGAGACAGAATACAAAGAATTACAAACATGTCTGTTGACTAGTTCACATAAGTCTAAATTTTTCAAGTTTTCTTGATCCCAGAAGCCATCTGAGTGAGATATACATAAGGATGCGGAATCTAGTTTTTGTTTTATTTTGCTGGGGACATTTTAAATCTCTGGGGCAGGAAGTGTTGCTCACCACAGTTCAGGTAGCAGGAGGACAGTTTTACAAGCCCCCACAAAATCAACCTAATTAGCAATTAGCTGAGTGGGAGGAATCTAATGAAAAATCTGCTTAATTTGAGCTTCCCTAGTGTGACCCTCATTCAGAGAAACAAAAGAATTTATCCCTGCTTGAGTTTTAGAAAGAAGAAAGACTTATCACTTAAATACCTGCTTTCCAACTAATCTAAGCTCCTCCTCTAAGACCAGCCAGCCATGGAGATAAAAGAAGGACTCAACTGCCTCAACTGGTCACTTTCTAGTAGAGAAGGGGGAAGGGGGAGCAGTTCCTGCTATTTGGTTGACATCTTATAAGAACAACAAATTTTGAAGATAATGGGTATGAAGAGTAATAGTAGGCCATAGGTAGTCTCTGAGCTGGGAGGACCTGAATTCAAGATGTGCCTTTGAAATAGACTAATTATGTGACCCTGGTGAGTGAATTGGATTCTCAGAGCAGAAGAGAGGTAGATCTGGATTGTTACAGGGAGTTTCCTGGAATACTGCATATCAAATAAATCATGCATGCCATTAAAAAACAAAACAAAATAAAAACATAGGTATGAAAGTCTTTTGGTTAGAGAGTGTGGAGTGGTTGGAGGTGTAGACTTGGAACCCTCCTTAACTCTATCCCAGTAAATCTCTATCTCCTTGTATTTTCCTAGTAAAAACTCTTATCTCCTTGAAGGCAAAGATGGACTGATTTGATGTTCCTTACCAATGTAATTAAGTCCCTCCCCAAGCCTAGAACCCTCTTAATTTCTACCTCTTTTTTTTTTTTTTGGCTTTTTAGATGGGGGTAGGTAGGGCAACTGGGATTAAGTGACTTGGTCACACGGCTAGTTTTTTGTGTTAAGTGTCTGAGGCTGGATTTGAACTCAGGTCCTCCTGACTCCAGCGCCAGTGCTCTATTCACTGTGCCACCTAGCCGCCCCTTAATTTCTACCTCTTAATTTCAATTCAGTAAAAGTTGTTTAAGTGCCTTCTATGTGGTGAGCTCTGTACTAGACACTGGGGTTACAAATAAGAAAAAGACAGTCCCTGCCCTTCAGGGGGTACCAATGGGGTACCTGACTCAGGAGAATTATGTTCCTTGGCATTCAAACCAAGCGGAGTTGCAGATGGAAAGTGGAGAGTGAACTAGAGAGTCTAGCTCAATGGGGGAAAGCTCTGGCAGGAATTTAGTGCTCCCCACTCCAGCCCTCCAGCCTTAGGGAGAGGAGGTTGAGGAGGGCATTGGGAAGGCATGAGCATCCAGAGCTGAGTTGAGCCTGATGAGGAGTCTCAGGTGATCCTCTTGTCCTGGGAGGGTGCTCCTGTTCCTCTGAGATCAAGCCAGGCAGAGCTGCATCCTGCCAAACTGGGACCAAGAGCCAAACCCCCACATCACCACTTTCCTCATGCCCCAAATGTCTGCATTGTTCCCCTTCAGTTACAGTCATTATTAGTGCTCACTCTTCTAAGTGTCTAGAGAAACCAATGCTTTTGGCAGCTCTCAAAGACTGAAAGTTTCTTATCAGTGAACAACTCTAATCCTTCTCCCTAGCCCCAAGAGAAGGTAAGCTCTTGCTTTGTTTTTTTATTCCCCAGGACCTAGCACATAGTAGATCCTTACTAAATGCTTATTGAAAAACTGATGGGACTGCTTTGTTTCCTGTCTTTTTTTTTCTTCTCTTTTCTCCCTCCCTTCCATCTTTCTTCTCTTTTTTCTCCTTCCTTCCCTTCTTTCTTTCTCTCTTTTTCCCCTCCTCCCTCCTCCTTCCTCCTTTCCTTCCTTCCTTCCTTCCTTCCTTCCTTCCTTCCTTCCTTCCTTCCTTCCTTTCTTCTTCCTTCCTTCCTATCTTTTTTTTTTCTTTCATGTATTTGCCTTATCATTGCCTACTATAGTGTCATATGCAAAACCAGGGGTTTCCATAACATTTGTCAAATTGAACTGAATTAAATTTCCTTGCTTTCCCTTACCTTCAACTATTCTCTTCTGCATAATGGGGGAAATAATGCTTGCTACATTGCATTGATTTTATGTACAAAGGGGTAACCTTGGAGGTGGGAAATCCTGGGTTGGGTCTTGTTTCTGACATAGATGAGCCCTGTAGCCATGGTGCACTTCACTCTTCATTGCAGCAGACAACACTAGAAATTGAAGAGGGATTGCTGATCTAGAGAAGCAGGAGTTTCCATCCCAGGTGTTAGACACACAGATGAAATCATTAGTCAAAACCAAAAAGCTCTTTGAATACCTACCTCCCTTCTCTGATGAGAAATGTTCTTGACAAGCCTTAAAGCAATATAGATGCAATGTATTATTTGAAAACTTGAGAGCAGCAACCATTTCTAAGATAATATAATTACCACAATGGTTTATTCTGTCTCATTTGGTCCTGCCCTGTGATTTCCACCATGTGTCCATGACTGGGGTGAAAGTTCCCTCCTTGGTTCCTGTTCTGTAACTTAGCCTTGGAGTTTTCTGGGGCATTGAGAGTTTAACTGATTTGCCTGAAATCGAATATTCAGCATGTGTCAGAGGCAGGATCTGACCCCAAACTGTCATTGATTAAGTTCTTGCCATGTGTCAGGCACTGTGCTTGGAGCTGGACATGCAGTACAAAGAACTAAGTAATCACTATCCTTGAAGATTGTACATTCTCACAGGGAAGATACAAAAATGTGAAAGTACATACAAAATAGAGATAATAAATATTAATAAATGCCAGGCAGTTGGACAGAGATCAGGAGCAATTGTGAGATCAGGAAAGATTCTGAGCGTGGGGTAAAGCCTCAGCTGCCTGTTGAAGGACCAGAGGGATTCTGAGGAGGTGGGATGTAGGTAGCATATCATAGGCATTGGGGGCAGCCAGCACCAAGGCACTGCACAAGGTGATTGGGATCATGGAGAAGGGGAGTGTGGGGATCTCAGGAGTATGGAAAGATGGGTTTGTTCTCTGCCTGATGCCTGTGCTGGCTCTCTACCAACTACTGCATGATGCCTCTCATAATTCAGTATAATATCTCTATCTGTGCACCTCATATCATCAGGTAAATGATTTACTTAGTTGTGCTGTGGATGTGGAATGCATTTAAACCCATAACCCAGACACTGGGAACCTGAGAAAAGACCTTATTTTTGATAGGATGGCAACAAGAGGGGCCAAGATGGTGGAGTAAAGGGAGTGCTTTTGTCAAACTCTCTGAACATACTCATCTAAACAACTTTGAAAACACATTGTGCTAAAATCTGACCAAGATAACCAACAGGAAGTCACAATGACTCATTTTCCTAGCAATGTGCAACTTAGGAAGATGGAGAGGTCACTGAAGTGGGGGCTGGCTGGGAGCATAGCATGACAGAAGTGGTACCAACATGACACCTGCACAGGCACCAGGGACAGTAAGGGGATTGAGCAGCTAGTTGTAAAGAGATTAAAGGCCACACTATTTGAGCCCTGGGTACAGGGTCACCATTTAGCAACTTCATTACACAGTTCCAGGGTAGGGAGGAATGGTTCTGGTCATGAGGGAGTATCCTACCTGGGTAAAGACCAGAGTGTAGACCTGGAAGACAGTGACCAGAATTCTTGGATCATACTACCTTGGAAGGACTGACAAATTATGAGACCCCAAACCGAGCTGAGAAAGCAGTAGAACATAAAAATCAGAAGATGAGACCCATTGCCCTTAAGGTGAAAAGAGTCCAACTCTAAAATAAAGTTCAAAGTCAAGAAATAGACTGGAAAAATAAATAAGCAACCACAAAAAAAGAATCAGACCATAAAATTCCTACTATGATGACCAAGAAGCTCAAGATACAAACTCAGAAGACAACAGTATGAAAACATCTACAAGCAAAGGCTTAAAGAAATATGCAGATTAGATACAAGCTCCATAAGAATTCCTAGAAAAGTTAAAAGTTAAGTTTTGGGTTTTTTTTAAATATTAAAAAAGATTTAAAAAATTAAATCTGAACAATAGGGGAAAATGAGAAAGGAAATAAGAACAATGCAAGAAAATAATATAAAAAAAAAAGAATTAATAGTTTGGTAAAAGAAGCCAAAAAAAATTCTGAAGAAAATAACTCCTTAAAAAATTAGAATTGGTCAAATGAAAGCCAATAACTACATGACATATCTGGATATTTGGATAGTAACATAGCAACTGAAAGAACCAGGGATAATTTTCAAATACTTAATTAAAAATGACATAGGGATAACATTTGAGGATTAAAATAAAACCCCACAAATTCGTGGAAATCTGACAAATTTCAGAAAGTGTTTTCTTTCTCTGTGGGCAGAATAAAAAAGTCTTAAATTTTCTATAGTGTTTTTTAGAACCTAGGTAAGAGTAGGTGTGTTAACAGTCCCCACTTTCATTCATGGCTTTGAGTTCCCTAGCATTGTGGCTTTCAATCAAACCCTCAGGGGGTTTAGATTAGTCTGGATATTTTGCTCTCATTAACTGTAATGGGAGTGACTGTACACTTTTCCTTCCCTAGCATACAGCATTGAAAAATGACCCTCTCACACCCTTTTAGTGTCTTTTTCTTTGAACTAATTTTTATGGATTTTTGGGGAAAGTGAAAACATTTTAATGAAGTCCTCAGGGCAAGAAGATGGCCCACCATGGCGGAGCAGGCTGCAAATATGTGTATTATATCCCCAGACAGATAAATGTGAAGTATTTCCACCCATGTGGTGGCTTTCTTCTTGGCTTACATAGCTTATATTTCCTAGCATAAAATAAATAATTGGGCATTTCTGCCTCTTTCCTCAAGCCTAGCATCACTCAGGGCTCTGTGGTAGACACCTATTAACTTAACCAGTGTCAAGGTATATAACTGACTTGAAAAGAAAAGAAAAAAAAGTTTAAGTTCATTAAGGCAACTGAATAATTTGAGGAAACTTCTTTTTTTTAACTGATTTGATTTATATAATTGTGTATTTTTAAAAAAAATTCCAAAGTGACTTCTGAATCATGAAAGGAGAAAATTAACTGCAATGACTTCTTAATGTCAAATACATCATATCTTAATTCAAATCCTTTGTAAGTCCATAATAGTATGTATGATTCTTTGAGAATAGGGCTTTGTATGTATATCCCTAGCCTCTTAGCACATAGTAGGTACTTTAATGTCTTTTATAGTTTGATTTTCTTTTCCTGCTCTCCTGCTGTTCCATGAAACATGCTTCTCACTGTTGAACTGGCTGCCTGTCCACTGCCACCCCAACCCCTTGCCCCCCAAATACATGTAATACCCTCTGTCCTCACACTTTTTAGAATCCTGAGCTTTCTAAAAATTCAGCTCTGATACTTCTTTCTCCTGATCTCTATAACTGCTTATGCCTTCCCCACTAGAACACCTTGTGAAATCATCCTGTATACGGCTGTATAGGTATATCTTGGTCTCCCCTTGCCAGACTGTCAACCCCTTGAGAGCAAGAAGTATAGTTTTTTGCCCCTTGTAGCCCCAGATCTTTCTATAGAACAATGCCTGGCATATAATAGGTGCTTCATAAATGTATATCCCAGTATGTAGTATATGCGTAATACTTGCATGCTACTTGATTGACTGATTGGTTCGACAGGTGGTTCACTAGTGGTGCCATGAGATAATGAAAGTAAAAAGATTTATTCCAGAAATGTGTGCCTCATGATCCATATTAGCATGAATCTATGAGACGCTGATGTCACTTTGGCCCAGTGAATAGACTTTCAAGCTTAAGGACACAGTCTACCTGAGGCCTTGATGGATCTCCTCAGTTAGGGGTGATCCCTCCCCCTTTATTCCACATTTGCCTCCTATCTGATTTGCATTCACTTAGCCCTATAGGTGCCTCTCCCCCCAGGACTTGAGTTCTTTGAAAGCTGAGACTGTTTTCCTGATGGTACAGCACTTCACACATTCTTTTTTAATGGAACTGAGTTTTTAGATTAGATGGTTTATTTTGAATGTCTCGGAAGGTTTTCTTGGCTATTGTGCCCTGTGCCCTGAACACTGATCAACAAGAGATTTTCGGTGATCTTAGCATAGGACAGTGAAGAAATGGTGCAGTTAGAGCCTGAGGCCTGAGTTTGCCAGCGCAGCTCTAAAACTTCCTTACCCATGGGACTTTGGGCAAGTTTTCTCGCTTTTCTGGGCCTCTGTGCCCTTGTCTGAACATGAGGGGCTTGGACGAGATGCCCTCATAGCTCCCAGTTCTAATGAGCATGTAATTGGGACCCCAGTGACCCTCCAGAAGGGAGGTTGAGTTTATAGAAATAAAGCTAAGGTGTGCTGGAAAGAGCTTTCGACTTTGAGCCAAGATCTGAGTTCAACTCCCAACTCTGGGAGCCTTGATAGCTGCTGGGTCACCCACCTTCCTAAGCCTCAGTGAAGTGGGGACAATAGTACTTAGGCTACTCAGCTCACAGGCTTATGGTTAGGAGAGGGCTTGTCTGTGCCTGCTCGGCAGCCCTGACTCGCTGTTGTTAATCTGATGAGGCTTGGATCCAAAATGTGAATGAATGAATAACAAAACTGGGTGTGATGAGAGTCATGTGAACATCGGGACAAACCGAAGCGCAAAGCGACTGTGCAACAGATTTTCCATCACAGGCCCTTCCTTTGGCCTGGGCGCCTCCTGAGCAAGCTCGGCTTGGTCCTGGATGGCAAGTAGTATGAGGGCAGAGCCTGCCCTGCACTTGGACTGCATTCTCAGGGGGTGCTTCACCATTCTCTAGTTCCTCTTTTAGAGGAAGGAAAGAAGGAAGGAAGGAAGGAGGGAAGGAAGGAAGGAAAGAAGGGGAAAAGAGGGAGGGAGGAAAGAAAGAAGAAAAGAAGGAAGGGATGAAGGAAGGGAGGAAGGAAGAAAGGGAGGGAGAAAAGAAGGAAAGAAAAAAAAAGAAAGAAAAAGAAAGAAAGAAAGAAAGGAAGAAAGAAAGAAAGAAAGAAAGAAAGAAAGAAAGAAAGAAAGAAAGAAAGAAAGAAAGAAAGAAAAGAAAGAAGGAAAGAGAAAGAAAGAACTATCTGGCCTTTGAATGTCTTGGCAGCATCACAACCTCCTAGATATTTTTTTTCTAGCCAGTATAGGAAAAAAAAATGAACAAAAGCTCAGTCAGTATGGCTTTGAGCTTGAAAAGGTTGGGGACACGTTATATTGCTGCCCATCTCCTTTGGGGTTGGGATCCCAATTATTTCTTCCCTATTTAGTTCCAGGCATTTCAGATTTCTTTCTAACAGCCCTCTAATTCAATTCCCAATTTATCTGGGTTTCTGTTGGAACTGTATCGTGAGGTTATAATTGTGCCTTCATACTCAAGTGATCCCCCTCATTGTGGCAGCCTTTAAAACTCCTAATTCACTATGGAGGGGAGAAAGAAGGCCGTTTGTCTCAGTTACTTTATGTCAGTTATTCAATTAATTCATCAAGTGAACATTAATTAAGTGCCTACTAGGTGTAAGGCCCTTCACTGGAGACCAGTGACAAAAAGAAAATAATCCTGGAGGCTCCTTGCCCTCAGGGAGTTTACATTTTACTAGGCTAACATGGAGACGCATCATATATACAGAGAAGCAACTGATATACATGGTAACAGAAAAGAATTTCAGAGAGAGAGTTAACATCTGGGTTTGGGGAGGAGCCTGGGATGCCAAAAGGTGGAGGTGAGGAGGGGTTTACATTCCAGTCATCGGGAGACCACATGTGCCTAGGCACAGAGGTCTTTCCACAGAGATGGAGCAGCATGAAGGGGGGACAGTTACCAGTTTGGTTTGACCAGAATAGGGAGTGTATCTTAGAAAGTCATAGGAAATAAGCTTAGAATTGTAGGTGAGAATCAGATTGTGGAAAGCCTTATGCCTATTGTTTGACACAAGGTAAGTGGGAGCCATTACAGTTTCTTGAGTCAGAGTCAAAACTGCTTTGGGAATTTAATTTTTCAGAAGGCCGTATTTTGGTTTTTGTTCTCTCTCTATTGTCTTCCCTGAATCCCAAGGCATTCTGATTCCATTTTTTCCAACAGCAGATCAAGTGAGTGTCCTCTCCTGATGGAGATAGAGTAATTTTATGTGTGTATGTGTATAGTCATAGGGAGAAAGAGAGAGACAGACAGACACCATTTGGTTGGATGCATAACTGTTGAATAATCAGGCACAAAGGCTAGTTCAGTGGGCTCATTACCTCCTCTGTTATGGGAAATCTACAATTCTTATTACATGCTAAGATCAAATTAGCTTCTATTCTTGGCTGCCTTACGACATCATTGACCTTGGACTGAACTTGCATCCACCAAAGTCTCATACCTTTTTTCCCCCCAGGCCAACTACTATTGAGCCATGACTCCACCATCTTGTGCTCAAGAGATTTATTTTTGAGCCTATGAGATTTATTTTTGAGCCTACATTTATAACTACGAAATTTCATCCAGTAAGATTCAACCCATTTCCCTTTCCTATTGATATCTTTTAGGCTCCTGATTCCTGCATCCTAGATTTGAATCCCAGCTCAGAAACGTATGAGCTGTGTGTATGTGAGCAAGTCTCTTGGGCTCTCTAAGCCTCATTTACGCCATCTAAAAAAGGGAATAACAATATTTATAACATCTGCTTCAGAAAGCTATTGTAAGGATCAAATATATATAAGGATCAAATATAAATATTTGAGTATATATGCATACATACA
Organism: Gymnobelideus leadbeateri; assembly: GCA_011680675.1. Lineage (NCBI taxonomy): Eukaryota > Metazoa > Chordata > Mammalia > Diprotodontia > Petauridae > Gymnobelideus > Gymnobelideus leadbeateri. The sequence goes on along the minus strand of WOXC01007204.1, from coordinate 587,022 downwards.
GTATACATGTATGTTTTCATTTACACATACATAATATGTACATCTAGCAAACTTTAAGGTACTATATAAATATCAATTAATATCATTATTAACATATTAAATTTCACTGCTATATTTATATTGTCTACAGATCTGAAAAGCCTGCCAAGTATACATCCATCCAAGTTATCATGTTATCCAAGACAAAGAAAAGTCTGTGGGAACTTCACTGGAGACCATGGTCCATAAAAAACATGGAGCCATAAATAACTCCTGATTATTGAACACTTATAAATCCAACCAAATGGACTCTTATCTATCCCCTACATTTCTTAAATTCCTGGACAGCCTCTCTCAAGGACATATAGGTATTGTCTTTATATTGCCTTTTTGAAAAGATCCTATGCATTCATGAGTCTGTGGGGCCTTTTCTCCATCTATACTTAAATTGCCCTTAGGCTCCAGGTCAGGCTTGATTTCATAGTAGCGCCTAGCTCCATGATGATTCCCCTTAACCTGATGATGTGCTTCTGCAGATGGGGCTGTTAGGTGAAGGGCTTTGCTCTCAACACAACACTCTCTTTCTGTGTTCGTCTCTAACACCCACTGCCACGTCCATCTTGTTTGACCTTGTCTGCCACAGGGATACTCTCCCCGGCTCTGCTTCATCCTCTAAGACAGAAGTCTGCTGACTTAGACTTCAGACAGATGGGCATCAATCGGACAGACCAAAGAGCACATCCGATTAGGCAGCAAAGGCAGCCGTTCACAGCTTCTAAAGAGGTCCTGGCACTTAACTCTTTTTCGTTCTTGTATTGTCAAGACTTAAGTTTCTCCTGGGAGGTGATGGAGGATTAGCTGTCCTGATTCAACCTTCTCAGTATCCTCACTGCACCATGCAGGGTTAATGTCTAGATACAAAGATTGGAGGATTGCAAATTCATAGACACAACCTTCTCTGGGTTCTGCTTGGATTGAGTCATTTAAAACCTTTTTTGGGGAAAGGTGGCAGATTTTATAAATGACATGAAACAAATGTCCTGAAATTATTGTTGTAACTTCTCATCCAGAGATGAATGATTTGTATAATAGTGATCGGTGCCCTAAAACTTTCTATCACAGGAATGCTAAGGTCTGTTTGGCTCATCAATTAATCAATGAGCTTTTCTTCAGCATCTATGTTGGACTAGATACTGTCGATATAAAGCCAAAAATGAAAGAGTACCCACCCTCAGAAAGCTTACATTGTATCAAGGAAAAACAAATTATATACTCATTCCAGATATGAGTCATGGGCACATCCAAGCCTAGATAATGATATATAAAATAATTTCGATTGGGGAGAGGGTTGATATTTGGTAGGGTGGGATACCCTATCATGTACATAGTGGTGTTTAATCTGAGCTTTGAATCTTAAGAGACAGAAGTGAGGAAGGAATGCATTCTAGGCCTGGAGAAAAGGCACAGGAAACAGAGATGAAATGTCATGTGCAAGAAAAGAAGGAAGAAAGGAAGCAAAGCATTTATTAAACACTGACTATATAATGCCATGTTTTAACAGCTTTACCAATATTATCTCATTTGATTCTCAAAGCACTGGGAGGAGGGTGTTGTTGTCCCCATTTTACAGTTGAGGAAACTGAGGCCAACAAAAATTTAGGGACTTTCTTGTGCTTGTAAGTGTCTGAGACCCTCTGTGACCATTAGCTGCCTTAACAGGAGATTACAGTAAGAAAGCAAAAAGGGACCAAAAGGCCAGTTCAGCTGGACTGGAGAGTGTGTGGAGGGGAGTAATATCCAAAAAGGCTGAAATACAGCTTTAGCCACAAAATAACAAGTTAAATCTTGAAACTTCCTGGGGATTGGATTTTGGGATGCATGGGGTTCATCCCATTCATTATTTTTTTTAAATAATATGTCCTTTTAACACTGGTTACCTCAGTTTCCTCATCTAGAAAATGAGCTAGAAGGAAATGGCAAACCACTCCAGTGTCTTTGCCAAGAAAAACCAAATTGGAGTTAGGAAGAGTCAGATGTGACCAAACAACAGAGGTGGCTCACTGGATAGAGGACTGGGAAGGATGATCTGAGTTCAAATTTAGCCTTAGACATTTACTGGCTGTGTGACCCTGGGCGAGTCACTTAACCCTGTTTGCCTCAGTTTCTTCACCTGTAAAATGAGCTGCAGAAGGAAATGACAAGCCACTCCAATGTCTTTGCCAAGAAAACCCCAGATGGGATCATGAAGAGTGAAATGTGACTGAAACAACTGAGCAGTATGTTCTTGGGATGTCTCCAAGGTTAAACATGAATGCATCCATCTTTGCCCCAAGGAGGTAACATATTTTGAGGGGGAACCTGTGTACACATAGATTTTTAGAAGCATATGTGAAGTAGATGCAAAATAAAATAATTTGTAAGGGTCTGGGGGGGTGGGCACTTGCAAGGGAGGAATCAGGAAGGTGCCCATAGGAGATGGCCCTTGAGTTCAGCTGAAAAGGAAGCCAGGGATCCTAAGAGGCATAGATGGGCTGGGAGAACATTTCAGGTCAGGGGCAAAGGCGCAGACTGAGCTGGGAAATGGATTGTCCTGAAGGAGGGACAGCAAGCTGGGACAGTGGAAGATTTGTGGCAGTTTTGAATGTATTTCTAAAAATATTCTTGGCCCACCCTGCCCTGAACACTTGGACTTTCTGTGTTCCCTGGTGGTGCTTTGCTGTTGAAATCAAATTTTCTAGAGAAGACATAACCTGCTTCCAGAATACAGCGACACCCTGCTTAGTGTCAGAACAGGTCAGGCACATAGGAGACTGTGAAGAATGCAGTGGCCTGAGCAGATGTAATATACAGAAACAAATAAGAGCTTAGGGGATTTAACTGAGTTATGGTAGAAAAATTTGTGAAGAAAAACCCCCATGTTGCTTGGGACTGCTCTGATAGTAGTCTGAATAGTCGGTTACTCTGCGACCAACTCTCTTTTTGTCTTAGCTGTACCACACACAGCTGCTGAATTGGCATACAGAAGGTGTTTAATGAATGCCTGCTGACTGGACTCTCTCACTGAATTTTCATTCAAACACAGATCTGACTTATCGCCTCCCTATTAAAAAAAACATCAGTGGCCGTAGGAATAAAAATGGAAAGCCTCGGGAGAACATAGATGACCCTCCCTGGGTTTCCACCTATTTTTCCAGTATTACTCCCTATTACAATAGATCCCTATTGCATCTTTCCCCATTGTGGTTTCGATAATCATGGGTCAGCATAAGAAACTAAATGGGAAATTTGGGAGAGTTTTGTGGAAATCACAGGTGTTACACAAAGGCCAACAAACAACAGAAAAAATGTTTAGAAACTCAGAAATGCATCAATATATATATATATATATATATGTGTGTGTGTGTGTGTATAGAGTATTATATATTATAAGCCTATTTCATCTTTGAATAGCATAATAATTCATACTTCTTGTCTACTATGAAGAGAGGACCAATTTTGCACAGATTTTGCAGATCATGGTTGGGGGGGTCACACCCCTAACCTAATGATGTAGAAGGGATAACCCTAACCCTAATGATGTAGAAGGGATAGCTGTACTTTCTTTGGCTCATTCTCTGTTCTTATCAGATTGGCCTGATAACTTCTCCACATAGATGAAAATCCATCTCCCACTGCTGTACCTTTGCCTAGACTGGTATCCATATCTAGTACACAAAACTTCCCCAGCCATACAAAATCCCTAGTTACAGGGCAGTTAGATGGCCCAGTGAATAAAGCACCAGCCCGGGAGTCAGGGGGACCTGAGTTCAAATCTGGTTTCAGACACTTAACTAACTAGCTGTGTGACTTCAGACACTTAACTAACTAGCTGTGTGACCTTGGGCAAGTCACTTAACCTCAACTGCCCTGCATTCTCCCCTCCAAAAACAAATCCCTAGTTACATTGAAAGCACCATTTAGGTGCTACCTACAATCTGATGCTTTCTTAAATCCAGGAAATAAATTAATTTGTTATACTCATTTTTGTTTGTCTACTTTATACATCATGGATCCTCCCAGTAGAATAGATAGTTCAGTAATTTGAGTGCTGGGTCTTGAGGCAAGAAGACCTGAGTTCAAATCCAGTTTTAGGGATTTACTGTGTGACCCTGGACAGGTCACCTAACTTCTTTCTCTCTTGGTTTCCTCACATGTAAAATGGGGGACATAAATCGTACTTACTTCTCAGAGCTATGAGAATCCAGTGAGATAATATTTTTAAAACACCTTTCAAAGCTGAAATTGCTATGGAGAGGTTAACTCCAGGGTGGGGAACCTGCAGCCTTGAGGCCCATGTGACCCTCTAGGTCATCAAGTGTGGCCCCTGGGTTAGTTATTAACTGTATAGTAAAAAAAAGAAGTAGTATTGATAATAGATAACAAATGATATCAGAAGCTAACCTTTCCATAGCACTTTTGGGTTTGCAAAGTGCTTTAAGCCCCCTTTACTAACCACGCCAAGTGGGGGCTATTTTTATCCCCCTTCACAGATAGGTAGACTGAGGCGAATAGTGACTTGCCCAGAGCACACTGAGGAAGGATTCAAGCTCAGGTTCTCCAGGCTCCAGGTCTTGGGCTGTTCATGTTTGTCTTTGTTTCACTAACACATACCTTCCTTGAAGATAGTAGACACTTAGTAAGTGTTTATTAAATTAAGTTATTGAAGAATTTGAAAGAAATTGAAGTCTTTGATTTGCCTCTGCTGCCCTAATTTTCCTTGGAGGTCCGTATGGGGTCCGTATCACTTTGTTCCTTCTAGTGGGTCACAGCACAAACTGACAAAACATAGAAACAAAACCTGATAATTATAGATAAGAACATTTAATAAAAGAAAGGAGAGAACGCTAAAAAGGAAAGGAATTGGGGAAAAGCAGCCCTGAGATCACTACTCTGGGTCATGGGAGTCAATGGGAGTTACTGAGGACGCTTTGGAAGGGGGAGGTGACATTAGCTTGGCAGGTGGCACAGGTAAGCTCTGGATTTTGTGTTTATAAGTTTAAAGGTATAGATTGGTTACATAGCCATATGTTTCAAATACTTCTAGACTGATAATTAGTGCTTAACATAGTATCTGGTATCTAGTAGGCACTTAATAAATGTTTATTGACTGTTGACTGGCAGTCATTTTTTGGTAATTTCAAACTTATTGTAGTTAGCAGATATGATAATGACTTGGAAATCGCATTTTCTGGATCATATTTTAAAATTATCTTCTGCTATTAGGAAAAAAAAGCTGTGTACATAATTGCAAGCCTGTGACATTTTTAGGAGGATAATCAGACCCTTGATTCCTTTGAAAAAGAAATATGTCGCTGCCAACAGCAATTGAAAATCATATATATGGAACACTCCAAATTAGTAAAAGACAGAAGAAGGGCCAAGGAAAAGTCATTTGAAGGTAAATTTGGAGACTTGAATGTGCGTAAAGAACTTGTAGTAATTGGATGTGTTGCTCAAGCTATCCGTCATTTATAATATCTAGGAAGGAAAGAAGCGATAAATCTGATGGCCTCGGGTGTCTATGTACAAATGTCAAAAATGTCTGTGATAAACAAGGCCAACCAGATACTGCCATGGAAGGAGGCCTGTTTGACCTCAGAGAAATCCTTGTGACTTAGCAGACCTCTATCCAAGGCTTAGATTCTAGCCATGCAAGATTCTAACCTTCATTATTCTTGATAATAGTGACAATAACACTTCAAGGTCAGCTCATTTGATCTGCACAGCAACCCTAAGAAGCGAGTGCTGTTGTCATCCCTATTTTGTGGGAATTGAAGCTGAGGATGTTCAGTGATTTGCTGTGGTTCTAGAGGTAGTAAGTGTCTCAGGTAGGATTTGAATTTGGGTCTTCTCTGTTCCAGGTCCAACACTCTGTCCACTGGACCACCTGTCTAAGGGCAGAAGGAGGCGAGAGTAGCATCGTACATCTTAAAGGATAGGAATAAGGGCATCTTATGTGAAGACATCTTACATCTCGAAGAAACCCAGGAGCCAGAGAGGGGAAGGACAGGGGCAATGGACAAAGTGATTCTGTCACGAGGCTACTTTGCAGGCCTCCAACATAGGAGGAGGATGTAGACAGGATTCTGCCACAAACCTTGTTGGGAGACTCCCAACAGGCACAGCAACAATAAAGGGCCCCGACTGTCTATACAGCCTCAATAATCTTTGTTCTAAAAATAGAAGAACTGAGAAATTCTTAACTTTCCTTAATGATCATTTAATTCTTCAAAAAGTAAAGGAAATGACAAGGTGAGCTACTTACTATTCTAGAGCTGATGCTGAGGCTTAGGGAGAAACTAGAAAGAGACATGATTAGAAACTTGGGAGTAAAGTGACTGTTTATCTTGGAATAAATGATAGAGAAGTAGGAGAAAGACAGGCATCGTATGACAGGCATGCTAGATTTTCTAAGTGCAGTCATCCGAGTACAGAGAAAGCTTAGGGAAGATCCCAAGGTCCAAAACCCCACTGAGGAAGCTGATCCAGTCAGAATGAGTGGCCCTTGGAGAAGGGGTACCATGGCAACAGGACTCTGAGGATGGTGCCTGGTGGTAGCAATGGTAGGGCTTGGCCAGGATATTGGGAGAAAGCATGCCCCATCAGATATTGAATGCCCTGGGACAAAGGCTAGGTCCCTCTGTAGAGGTTAAAGCTTAATATGATGATTTGTCCATGATTTTGAAGAGTCATTTCTACTAGTTTTCCTAATAATTAACCCAACTCTTTTCAGAATTTCCAAAGAAGGGAGAGAGGGAGAGAGGAAGGGAGGGAAGGAATAAGGAAAGAAGGAAGAAGGAATGAAGGAAAGAAGGGAAAGGTAGGAGGGAAGAAAAGAAGGATGGAAGGGAAGGAGAGAGGAAGGAAGGAAAAAGGAAGGATGGAGAAAGAAAGAAACAAAAGAAAAAAAACACTTATTAAATACCTCCTGTGTACCAGGCATTATGCTAAGCACTTTACAAATATCATCTCATGCTATTGTTGTGACGATTCTGGGAGGAAGTGCTATTATTAGCCCCATTTTATAGTTGAGGAAATTGAGGCAGGAAGAGGTTAAGGGACTTTCTTGAGTCATATCATGAGTAAATATTTGAGGCCAGATGTGACCATGTCTTCTTTACTCTAGGCCCAGTGCTATATCCACTATTGCAATCTAGTTGCCTCTGAAGATCTCCCAGGGTGGTAGTCCCATATCTAAAATCAGAAAGTCATGGTATCTAAAACCCAGCATCCTGAAGTTGAATATAGACAATTCATATGATTTTCTGTAGTTTTACTTTTATAAATTATTTTAGTGTATGTTAAGCTTAGTCATAAACAAAAGGCAATGCCTGTTTTGGAGCACATTTTATGAAACGTTATAAAGGGATTTGATAGAAGGTTATGATGAACTTCACCTTATAAGATAACCAAAAAGGACCTTCAGGGAATGTGGGGTGAGACCCAGCTAAGTCATATCTGTACAAGATCATTTGTGGATAAAACTGGAAAGAGGACAACAGATCATGTGGATAGGGCAGGCCGTGCCCTCTTCTCATTAATAACAACGAATCACAATAATAGTTTTAAAAGTACAGTTTTCAAAAGCAGAGAGATTCTGGTCAATTGGGTAGATTATGGCCAGTAGGCAGAAAGGCATGGATAGGAATACCCCAGAATGAGAAAGCATGAATGGATTGTGATCTAGGACAGTGGTAAGAGCGCCCACATAAAATATAGTCTGAATAAGTAGTAGTGAACTAAGTTAAATTCAGAATCTCTAATCATTCTTCAAAAATCTAAAATTGAATGAAAATAACTCCCTTTTTATGGAGGGAAAGATTTCATACTGAGAAACAAAGCTAATAATTTTCTCAGGGTAAAGAATCAGAGACTTCAAATTCTACAGCTGATGCTTCCTACCCATGTGGCCTTGAAAAAGTTACATCAGCAACTCAGGCTTCAGCTTCTTCATCTGTAAAGTGAGATGATTGGCTGGAAAGACTTACATGAACTGATGCTGAGTGAAGTGAGCAGAACCAGGAGAACACTACACAGTAACAGCCATAGTGTGCAGTGACAGACTGGTAGAGTTAGCCCTCAGCAATGCAGTGGTCCAAGACAGCTTCTAAAGACGTATGATGGAAAATGCGATCCACATCCCGTGAAAGAACTGTGGAGTCTGAATGCAGATTGAAGCAGACTAGTTCCTCTCTCTTTTTTTTCTTTCTCATGACTTTTCCTTTCTGTTCTGATTCTTCTTTCACAACATGACGAATGTGGAAATACATTTGATATGGTTGTACATGTATAACCTATATCAGATTGCATACCCCCTTGGGGAGAGGGGAAGGGAGGGATGGGGAAAAATTCAGAGCTCAAAATCTTATGAAAGTGAATGTTGAAAACTAAAAACTAATTTTTTAATGAGATGGTTGACTTACATGGCCATTGTGCCAGCTCTAGGTCTCATGATCCTAGGATGAAGTGTAAATCCTTCTTTACTGGTACTCATTCATGAATAGACGTTACCAAACGTTGCAGCTGTCGTCTGTTTTTACTGCTTTTCCTCTATGTAATTCAGATCTTGTTGCCACACTGTAAGAAAGACATTGATAAGCTGGAGAGGACGAGAAGGACAAGCTGGGTTGGGGAAGGGGCTTGAGTCCTTTCCACTCATACCTGATTGTCTATAGAGAAAACTCGGGGCCGGGTGGGGAGGATGGGGTATTTAGCTTAGGAGAAATACAAGACTCAGATGGGATAACTGTCTCCAAGATTTGAAAGGCTTGCTGTGGAAGAGAGATTAGACAAGTCCTGGGTGGTCCCAGAGGGGTAGAAGCAGGGATAATGAGTAATTGTACTAAATTTAAAACGATAAGATATGTATCTACATTCCTATCATGCGGGCTGCATAACCCCTCTGACCTGTTGATGTATTTGTGGTTACTTGTAGCCACATAAAAACAGAGACAGTGCCAGGAATGTTTTCTGTAAATAGCCTTTTCATCAGACTAAATATATCATGTTGGTGCTTCGGGGGCACTGATTGCAGAAAAATAGTGCTTACTATTGTAAGGCTCTTGGTACTTTTGGAGTTGCCTGAAATGCTGAGAAATAATCAATCTTGACTTTCCAAATGACCATTCCATATCCTCTGGCCACCTTTGCAAAATGCCAAGAATGATTGACTTTGAGGAATAGAGCCCTGTTGGCCTCAATATCAATGCCACCAAATTAAAGCTAATTAACATTAGAAGAAAAGGGAGCTATAAGGGTAATTGACATAATCAGGAAAGGAGTCTTGTCTATACATTATGGTGTCAAAGGATAGCAAAAATTTATGATGGGTTATCATCATTGAGTAGGAAAACTAAACAGAGCATTTGTAGAAGTTGCCAGAGATTTACTATAGCAGAGGCATCAGTTAAAAAAAAAAAAACATAGCAAACCAGAATAAATGCCTTCCCTGTCTATTATTTCAGCCCTTTAAGGGACCATGATTTTGTCAGTAACCCTTCTAAAACTTGGTAAGTAGTTTGGGGGACTTACTTGGCTCAAAATTTATCAATCTTTGGTCAGCTTGTTAATGAGTTTCTCTAAATTGGTCCTTGGATAACAAAGTTATAGTTAATTGTGCTTAAAGCCTTTCTGCTTGGCTAAAATGTGCCAAAAGTTGTGCCCCACTGATCTTGCTTTCAGAAATTTACTACATCATTTACACCAGAGTGGGGCATCATAGAAGGACTTCAGTGGAATCTCATAAATATAGAAAGAGAGGGGGAAAAGAGATGTCAAGAGATGGTTTGGCTTTGGGAGGGGGGAACCAGCAAAAAAAAAAAATTTACTGAATATTTATTAATGTGCCAAGGACTGGGATAAGGGTTGGGGATGCAGACAGAAGACTGAAAAGTTCCTGTCCTCAGAGTGTTGTCATTCTGACTGAAAGAGACATCCCACAAAGGATGGTTGATGCTCGTGTTCAGTTCATGACAGATGGAAAGGCCAGGTAGTTCTTTGGCAAGGAGGGTAGCAGGGTAAATGGCAAGGCCCCAAAGACCAGGAGGGGTATTGAAATTTCAGGCAGTCCTATACCAGAAGGACAAAGATCCAAGATTTAGAGTGGAAACAAGGGCCTGAGATACCTTCAGCTAAGGACAAGCTTTGGGGGTAAAGGTGGTTGGCATCCAGCCAGTAATTGGTGTTCTGTACCTGTGAGAACATGAGGGTTGGTTGGCAAAGGTAAGGTCCATGATTCCCCTCACTGACACAAGGTAATGCTATTTTTTCACTCAGACATCAGGTGGGCTAAGGCAGGAAAGAAGACCCTGGACTCTCCATCCTTCCATCAGCACATTCCACCCCTCCCCCCAACATGAGGTTGTTGAAGATTAACAATCAGTCTTCAGGTGACCATTTATAAAACCAAAATGATGATTGAATCTCTTTGGGCCATTTTTACCTGGGTGCCTTTGAGCCAAGCAACTCACTACCTTCAGACCTCAATTTTTTTCTTCTGATAAGTAGATTTGGACTAGATGACCTATAAGAATTCTTTCAGCCCTAAAATTGTGATGATATGAATAGGTAATTTACCAAGACTTTTCCTCACAGCTTTCCATATCTGTGATTTTTCTGCTCTCAGCTCAGAGTTGAGAGGCAAGAGCCAACAATGTCTTTGAAAAGTGCCAAAGGTAGGAAGGCCAGGAATCTTCCTCCCATAAATAACTATCTACCTTGGTTGGTTTCCCTGTTGACCTGTTTGGAAGCTAAAGGCTGAAGCTGATGCCCTCTTTCATAATTGTTGAGCTCGAGGCATCTATGAACATGGAATCTAGAATTTTTATTTTTGGTCTTTTGTTTAGAATGACATATTTTTAAAAGTATGCATCTATGTATGTAAACACAAATGTGTGTATATGTATATAATATAATTTATATTATAATATCCATTAGAGTTATAGGAGAGAAATGAGAGAGGAAGAAGGGGAGAGAAAGAGAGAGATGAAGAAAAAGAGAGAGGTGGAGAAAGAGAGAGAGAGAGGATATACTATGTTTTCTCAGTTTGTCCATTACAGAGGTTTAGGGACTTTGGAGAGTTTTTCACTAAAGGGGCAATGCATTTCTATCTTGGCCAGTGATGCTTAAAGCAATAGGTCTTTATCATCACACATTTGGACTCTGCCTAGAGGAAGATGAGGGTATGATGTAAGATAGCTATGGTGAGGGGAAATCAAGGACACAACCTACCCAGAGTTCTGGGTGTAATTGCCACAGCAGCTGGAGGAAGAGGAGTCAGGATGGACTGGTGAGAGGCTGCCCTTGGACTTGGCTTTGCCAAATCTGCTCAGCTCCCATCACTTGGTCTGGTTTGTGTGTGGTTCTCCTGATTCTCTAGTCAGCTCCCCGCCAGGCGATGTAGGAGAGGGCTTTGGGTTTTCTGGTGAGCAGGGGCTAGGGGCAGGAGGACACTCAGGCTTGTGTAATTGCTTCTAATTTATGCTTTCACAATACTCACCTTTAACCTAGATGATGCTCTCCTACTTCACGTCAGTGGTGAAAGGTGGGCACACGTTTATAGGACCCTCGCAGGGAAGACCATGAGAGAAGAAAACTCATGGGCTCCGGCTAACTCACAGCTCCAGACTGGAGGCTTCAGTGTTTGTGGTTCTTTCAGTAATGTTTTTGAGCAAACAAAGCTGCGTCTCTGCTTCCTTACCACTGTGGGGCAAATGCCCTTTTCTTCTCTATTAGTCAAAGCCTTCAGGAGCCCTTTCGATTAACCATCACCCTTAAAATGGTCTCCAGAAAGTATTAGTTCTTCATGTAAAAAGCAGTTCTCTTTAACTGGAGAGCTGCAAAGCTCAGAGATGGCCCATAAGGGCAGTGGCCCCTGGATGGTCCCGAGAGCTCTTGGCCAATGAAGTCAGTCCTTTCTCTTACTGATCGATAGTAGCTCAATGGGAGTCTCCTCTCAGCTGACTGCTTCTGACTGCAACAACTGGGAAGGAGAAGCTGTTCAGGCTCCTGGCTGTCTTCAGCTCTTTCCTTGTTGCTTCCTCCCTTGCTGCCATTACCACTGTGACAGTGCCTCTGCCAGGCTGCTCAGTGCCTTTACTGACAGCATCCTGACTCCCAGTGACTCCTCTCCTATTTCAAATCACCCCTGCCCATCCTGGGCAGCATTGTGCCCATTTTCTGAAGGCCTGCCCAACATTCTGATGGAATTCTGACTTACAAAATCCCAGATCTTTATGTATTCAATGCTCTCAAGTTTCCCCATAGAGCAGTACCTAGGACCTCACTGCCATCTTTGAATATTGAAACTTTCTCAAGGAGGAATCTGGATTGTATTAAGTTAGTTGCAAATAGAAAGCAGGTCAGAGTATTTGTACACATCTGTATTTTTATTGTTCTGCGATTTTTTTTCTGTTTTTCTTTTCTTCTTCTTTAAAGTCTAGAATCGTGATTGTATGGGCATGTGGGGACTCCCTGCTGTAAATACTCCCTCCTTCTCTATAAATGCTCAGCTCATCTGCTGTTTATAAGCCAGTTGCTGGGGACACTGGAACATTAAGTGACCTGTCCATAATATGTTTCTGAGGAAGTATTCAAACCCAGATCTTCCTACTGATGTTGGACCTGTAGCCACTATTCCTCTCTAGGAATTTTTTAGCTCCAGGAAACACCTTGTGTTTGCCTGTTTGGGTTTGTTTTGTTTTTCGCTTGTTTGTTTTTTGTATTTTCTTATGCAGAGGCTTGTTGTTTACTCTGAAAAACTCTAAGCTCTCTGAGGGTTGAGACTTTTATTTTTGTCTATGCTTCTCCAATGTCTAGCTTTTAGTGGGTGATTAAAATGCTTGTTGAATGATTGATTTTAACTGAGGTAAATCTTCACAACATAATAATAGCTATATACTAAATTTGATATTTGTAAAGATGCCTTGTGTAGCCTTTGTATGGGATAGTTTTGTTGGTGAGAATAATTCAGGAATATAATAACACTTAACTATTTAATGAATCTAGGTCTCATGCATTAGAATACAAATATTTGACCTTCCTGACAAAGATGGATGGATTGAGGCTGTCTTGCATGATATCATTAGATTGTCGAATAACATCATTATTCATGATTACCAAGAATTATTCAGGTGAAATGGCAAACCTAATGGAAAGCTGCTATTTGTGTGGGGGCCACGGTTTGACTGTCCTTGTCGATCCAACCCCTAGAAAGGAGTAAATATAACATCCATGCACTCATTTCATCGAAGGGGATAATTAATAGCATAATTTAAACAAATGGACCAATTAAAATAAGTATTTTATTAGGCCAGATCCCAGAACATTCTTTTGGAAAGTTTGCCTGAATCCCAATTCCATCTCCCATATTTACTGATCCGTTAATGCTTATGTTTCAAGTTGTAGCAAAGCTTCAGAAGTGATTTTGTTGATTTAGGGATTTGTCCAGGGAAATATTTGCTAAGTCTTAACATTGTTGAGATAGATTACTCTTGAAGTCTGAAAATGAGAACATTATGGGCTAGATCAAGGAGAAACTTGTGTAGTGGAATTGGAGTCAGAGGCTCTGGGTTCAGATCCATTTACTGGGCCTCCATTTCTTAATCTGTATAATTAAAGGGTGGGGTGGGGGTGGAAGTGGGACCACAAGATCTCTAAGGCCCTCCCAGCTCCCAATTCCTGATTAATTCAATTCAGTTCAATTCATCGAACATTAATTCAGCTCCTAATGTGGGCCAAGTACTGTGCCAAACAACAGAGGTGTTCAGATACTCCATGGCATTGTGATCTCACTGATATGGAAGTTCTTTCCTGTGATGCTGATAGGAACCTTTTTATGACTGCTCTCCAGGGTAACTCTTGCCGCACATTTCTTCCTTTCTACTGACATCAAAAGGGTAGCAGTGGAATAGTCTTGGTGTCCAACCCATCATCCCTCACTCTTGTTACTTGGCCAACCCAGTCTCTTCCTACCATACCATCCCTTGATGCTAATAGCTTTTCCTTCTTGTTTCTTTAAATTTCTTGCTCATTTCTTCTGCGTAATATGCATTTTAATCAGATATTCTTATGATCCCAGTCTTGATATATAAAGACCCTGGAAACATAAAGACAAAAATAAACAGTTCCTGCCCTCAGAGAACTTGCATTCTACTCAACCTGTGTTTGAGTTTTTCAAACTCTCCCCTTTCCTGTGCTCAAAAAGGTCTAAAACAATGTGGGAATGAGGAGAGCTCAGACCTCTCCACCTTTAAACATCTCCTGGGTAACCTGAATTTTGGCCTATATTCAAAGAAAAATGGAAAACCACCATCATCTACTGGAAAGGTGGCTAGGCTTAGGGTCAGAGGATTTGGGTTTAAAGCCCAATTCTACTCTGCTCTCCTTGCTAACTGTGGAACCTTGGTTAAGTTAGTTCTTCTCTTTGTGATTCTTCTAAAACCAGAGGTATTGGACCAAGGGGACTTTTCACTTCCAAATCTTCAGTCCTCTAACCAGACAATTCTCAAACTTTGGGTCTCTTTACATTCTTAAAAATTATTAATGGATTTCCTCTCCTGAAGAGCTTTAGTTCATGTGGAGTATATCTATTGCTATTTACTGTATTATGAATTAAATATTTATAGTATTATTATGAAAAAAATTTTGACTCTGTAGAACTCCCCAAAGGGTTTTGGGGTCCCCTAAGGATCTCGGGACTATAGTTGGAAAACAATTGCTGTAAATATTTCATCTTCTGAATAATAAGAATACTCACTCATCAAATCTGATTTTGGCCTACTTTATTCCACTTCCATTTTATCTTATCTGACAAACCAGTTTATACACAGACACATATACATATGCGTGTATATATATATATATATATATATAAACCTGTATATGTGTGTATATGTACACACATATATGCATATATAGAAATACATATATGTATATATATATACATATACACTTGTCATGTGACTCTGGGTTAAGAAGTGAGCTTATACTGTCAGCAATTGAATTAATATCAAAGAGGGCTTAGGAGGCTGTGTTTCTTTTTTTGAAAAATCTGCTCTTCTAATATATAAACCTCTGTTTTAAGAAGATCATACTTTGGACTTCATGATATTAACTTTAGGTTAATTATTTTATAGCCAATTCCCAAATTACTTTTAAATATACATGAGGGGGAACAACTATTTGAAAAATAGAGAAAAAGATTATAAAATGTAAGAAAAGGGGTATAACCTTATTATATAAATATATATACACGTCTCTGTATCTATACAGATATATCTGTATATAATATATATGCATATACACACATATTCCTGTTATAATTTACCACCTTTGATATTCAATGGCTGCTTGTAGAAACAGTCCTTTGTCCGGAGGGCCCTGAAAAAAGTACATCATTAAAGTGGTATTTGGGTTGAAAGGGGCCAAGGATTAATAGAAAAATAGAACACAATCTGTTATCCCACTTAACACTTTCTTTTAAAATTAGATGTTTTATATCGTTCTGGAGAAAGACAGGAAATACTTGGTAGTGGTTATAGATTTAAAAATGATCTGGTCCAAGATTCTTGTTTTGCAGGTAAGGAAACTGAGACCCAGAGAAGCTCAATAAGTTCCTGGAGTGACACAGCTGTTAAGTAGAATTGGGATTTATACCCAAGTCTCTAAACCTCATTGTCCTTCCATTACACAATGCTATTCCTACATTTTTCTTTGACCGCTAGAGCATAATATGAAATTTAAACCTAATTCCTCAGACTTCATCCAGAGTTCTTTGTGTTTTATTGCACTGACTCTGGAAATCCTTCTAGTTATGAGAAAAGCAATGATAATTCTTGACATGGACAAATGCCGGCTTTATTTGAATTCTCTGGTAGGACCCAAATAACTTACTTTACTCAGACGCTGATCTCATTTGACCTCCATGCGGTGTCTTATCTCTCCTCATTGACAAGTCCTCAGCATTTCTTGTCTTCAGATGTTCCTGGTAGTTGTCCAGCAAGGCTATCAATTGGAGGTTTTGCATCCCGTCTTATCTCCATACTATGGAGTCGTACCTTAATCTCCCCAGAATTAAAAAAGAAAAAAGGAATCCCAGCTATTTTGGCTCAAAACCAACTGATGATTGGAATTTCCTCTACTTATCTACTCTCTAGTAAGGCTACTTACTGCCAGAGTAGTATATCTACAGCTTTGGAAGAACATCACTGTGCTGGAGAGGCTGAACAGGCAATTGGAAAACTGAATAGCCTTGAGTTTACCCGAAATGAGGAGATATGTAACCTTGATGAGAAGATTCAGGGAACACGATAGGCATCTACAAGTATTTGAGGGAATGTCATGTGGAAAACTGAATTGTTTTTATAGAACATCTCTGGTTTCCAGTCTCAACTAAAATCTTACCTTCCACAGGAAGGCTTTCCCAACCCCTCTTAATCTAGTGCCTTCCCTTTTGAAATTAATTCCTAATTATCTTGTATGTAGCCTGTTTGTACATATTTGCCTTCTCCCCCATTAGATTGCGAGCTCCCTGAGGGCAGGGGCTGGCTTTTGCCCCCACCCCCACTCCCTTTTTTGTGTCTCTAGCACTTAGCACAGTGTCTTGAGCATCGCAGGTGTTTAATAAATGTTTGTTAAATGACTGATAGAGGATAGGTCTGGGAGAAATGTGGGGGAGCTTCAAGAAGGATAAATTTAGACTTCATGTCAGGGGAATTTTTTTCCTCTCACAAGTAACTTACCAAACATGGAATGAGTTATCTGGGCAGTTTTACCCCTCACTAGAGACATCCAAGAGAAGCCTGGGTCACCCCTCGGTAGATAAATTGCTGTTAACAGTGATTCCTTGGGGAGCATGGGTTGGATTAAATGGCAGTTGAGGTCTTTTCCAGCCCTTAAATTTTGTCATTCTGAGATTACATAGGGAGATGAAAATTAAGAAAAACTGCACTGACCAGAGGATCACAGACTTAGAGCCAGAAAGGAAGTTCAAGAGCATTTTGCAGTTGGAGAAACCAAGACCCAAAGAGGTAGTACAACTTGCAGAAGATCACATAGGAATATGTACCAGAGTCAGAAACCAGTGGTGGCCCATTTATTCTGATATAACTTTCCAAGGATAGCTGGATCTCTAAATGGGGGTGTGGGGGTGTATACAGTAATTGGCTGACACCAGTTTATCAAACCATAAAGCAGCTTTTTCAGAGTGTATAACTCTAGCTGCTTTTCTGTATTTGAAAATATTTTCATTTCCTCCATGTTTTCCTCTTAAAAGTTGTATGCAATATGTGATTAAATTTAATTTCAGTGAAAAGTCAGTATGAAAAACCTGAGGCTTTAATAAAAGACATTTCCCCTAAAATATGTCAACTGGCAGACTTGAAACGATTAAAAAACTCCGTCTTATCACTTAGGACACTTTGTTTCCCTGGTGTCAGCATTACAGAAAAATGTTCTCTGAAGGGCAATAGATCTGGAAGGAGAGGGTAGGTCGTGGGTATTATACGTGGCTTAATGGTGGAAAGTTCTTTATTGGAAAGGTAATCACAGAGAACCATCCACATGCCTGTACTTGTGCTCCAACTCCAAAAACCCTTTTTTATATTCTAACACAGGCATTAAAAACAAATACTATGAAAACAGAACATGCCATTCTATTTTTCTAGTTGTAAATTTCAAGGAAATCAATAACAGCATAACAGAAAAAATTGGTTGCTACCTCTGGTGTCTCAGCATTAATGGAGAAAAGGCTTTCTTATCTCAAAGGAGCTGATGGTTATAAAATGAAATGTGTCTAAATACATGGCAAAAGATGATTAAAATATCACAGAGAACCAAAGCACTCCAGCTGTGGATATTCATTAAGCTGACCATTAATAACCCGTGATAAAAAGTAATATTACGGCATTCATAAATTCTGTATGCAGATTTTTATTAAGCTGGCATGTTATAAGAATTGATTCTCTGACATCTCCTGGCTGTGACTATAGATAATTGTGTTTCATTCACATTTTTTTTTCTACAATCCAAGAATTCTGAAGGACTGTTTCTAGCTAGTTATTATGTTTTTGTTTTAGATAGCAATTCTTTCAACCACTGTGCAATCAGAAAATATAATTATAGTTTTCAGTGTGAAATGCTCTAATGTTATGTCAGCATTTCCATTGGTACCCCTCTTTTTCCTAGGACTTATAACTTTGGACAGAAAATTTTGCTCAGGTTTCTATGTACACTCTTATTTTGTCCTGCAGGTATTTTTTCCCCTTATTTAAGAATATTAAGAGAATCTGACTTGCCTTTTTTTTTTAAGGCTGGTAATTTTCAATCCAGTGTTTTACTTACTTATTTTGGGGGCCTTTAATTTCCTAGGTGAATTAATTTCATAACAAAAAGAAACATTTATTAAGGGCCAAACAGATAAATGCTAAACACTGAGGTAGATCCCGGGGGTGCAAAAATGAAATTGAAACATTCCCTTGCCCTCACGGAGATTGTAGTCAATATCAGAAAACAGCCTCTATAAGGATAAAGTTAGTACCGTATAAATTTAGGTGGGAGTGGTCACTAACAATTTGGGACATCAGGATTCCTATAGAAGATGGTGCCTGAGTTGAGAATTGAAGAAAGTTGATATAACAATAAGAAACTAAGGATAAAATGTTACTTAAGCCATTTTCATCGATCAGTTCTGAGGTCGAAGAATCATAGATTTCCAACTGGAAGGGACCTGAGAGGTCATTGAATATAACTCTTTCATTTTAGAGTTGGGAAACTGAGGCCCAGGGCTGTAAATGGACTTGCCCAGGGTCACACAACTAATGAACATCTTTCTTATTCCCAGTCCAGCAATACTTGGTAGGTTCCCTGGTTCTGGTTCAGCTTGCCAGGTTCTGGTTCCTTCTTTTAGAACCTCTTCAGAAGACCTTTATCTTTGGCCCCAGGGCTATAGCCCTAGCAGCTGTTTCCATGATTATATTGAACTGGCACATCCTTGCACATAGTTGACATTTAATAAATATTGGTAAATTGAATGCAGGAATGTGCTGGAGTCAGCTCAGATGGGCTCATGGAAATGGATTATTAAATTTTCAGTGTAAGATTTTGTGCCTCAGAAATAGACAAAATACAGATCAAGCCTTGAGTTGCTGTTTTGTTGATTGACTAGGCTTGAGAAAGTGACAGAGAAAATATTAATAATGCAGATTAAATTTACAAGTGTCATGTGTGATTCAACACCCCCCCCAATTGTGTTGAATTGTTTCCAGTTGTGCCCAGCTCTTCATGGCCTCATTTGGGGTTTTATTGGCAGAGATACCAGAGTGGTTTGCCATTTCCTTCTCCAGCTAATTCTACAGATGACAAAACTGAGGCAAACAGGGTAAAGTGACTTGCCTAAGGTCACACAGCTAGGGAGGAAAGAGGATACCAGGACTAAAGCTCTATATACTGTACCACCTTGCTTCCCACCCCAAGGCAGTTGTTAAATATTTACCAGCAAACCTCTACATGTCCTTGGCAGTCTAGAGAACATAATGGATCCCTTATCAAATAATGTTTTAATAAAATACACAGGATTACAAAGGAAGTCAATTATTTTAAAATAAAAATCTAGGGCTCTTTTTTTCCCATCTAAGTTCATGGACTCCCTGAATCTATCCATGGAAACTTTAGGATCGGTGGACCTCGAGTTAAGAGCTCTATATTAATCGAATGTATACTACATCGAAGGTTCTTGGAAATAGAATTAACTTCATTTATTGCATTTGCATCCCTAGCACTCAGGACAATGCCTGACACATAGTAAGTGTTTCCTAAAGGCTTATCGATTGATTCACTCTATCCAATAAGTCAACCAATCAACAAAAATGTACAGAATGCCCATTTCCTGCCAGACACTGCAAATGCAAAGACAGGAGTGAAAGATCCCCTGTAATCAAGGGCACATGAACATAGGTATGTAGAAAACACATTTAAGTGTGTATTATATGTAATAAGGATTTATTAAATATGTATTGTGTACAAAATCCTATGCTAGAATGCAGATAAGAAGGGAAGACAGTCTTTGCCCTCAGTGGACTTA
Organism: Gymnobelideus leadbeateri; assembly: GCA_011680675.1. Classification (NCBI taxonomy): domain Eukaryota; kingdom Metazoa; phylum Chordata; class Mammalia; order Diprotodontia; family Petauridae; genus Gymnobelideus; species Gymnobelideus leadbeateri. The sequence goes on along the minus strand of WOXC01007204.1, from coordinate 566,927 downwards.
TATTCATCACATTATTTAAAATTTTCTCAGAAAGAATTGTTCTAAAACTCATTGTATTTTTACAGGGGGGGGGGGGAAGTATAGGCTATGCTAGTTACCTTACCATATGGATTCCAAAAATACATGGGAAAAAATAAAATATTTTAAAATGTTGCCCAGAAGTTTTCTCAGCTATAAAATTAAAACTAAATGACAAGCCAAACAGAAAATACCCAAAATAATTCCTCAGTCAGCTCATTTATGGTTTCCAACTGCTTATTCAGCGAGACTGAACCTCCCTCCTGTTATTTTGATGTTCATTTTCACAAAGGTCCACATTAAAGTCAAAGAAGTGTTAGTGCCTTCACCCTCTCACTGGCTCCATGGGTCTTCTCCAGGTTTGTTTTTTCAGCATGTCTTTATGGAATTCATGCTCATGGATCCCAACCCTTATTGATTCTGAGCTAGCCTTGTAAAGAATGCCAAATTCATCAGCCTTTTTAATAGGAGCTGGGAAGCACTGTCCAAATTTCACTGGCTTTGACTGGAGCAATACTTCTGGTAATGGTTTTGAGTTGTTGCGCCTGGATGGGGCTTTGAGATCCCATATGCGGGAAAGGCAAGCAGAGAAAAGATAGGTGAATAAAAATGGCTTGGCATCAAGAATTCAGTTATTATTTTTTTCTATACTATCTCTTGCCTACCAGGGAACACGTTAAACTTTAGACTTTCCATTATGTATTATAAAATCTGATGATAAAGTGTTTGGAATTTACGATAGACTTGTTTCTCTACGTTAGCAAGTTTGAAATAGCGGGGAGCCCCAAGAGCCCCAAGCACAATGTAATAGAGAGGCAAGCTCAAGAAAAATTGCTCTCAGACCATAGAACTGTATATAACTATGCCCATTAAATCCGAGCTCTGATGTTCTTATTGCCCCAAACCATACAGCGTAATGGCGACTGGAGCTTCCAACTGAGAAAGGCAAGAACCTCCCTTGGACTCTGTCTCATTAGCATTTTCATCTGTGAATCTGAGGCTTTTTTTTTTCTGGAATATTTTTTTTTACATTTTGGAACACTCGTTTTTCTGACCTTGAACAAGAACTTGTAAGTCATGGGATCGTAGATTTAGAACTGGAAGAGACTCTAAAAGTCATCTAATTCAACTCTCTCATTTTACAGGAGAGGAAACCGAGGCTCAGGAAGATTTAAATGTCTGGCACAGGTTCTTCTGTAGATCCAGAGATTTAGAGATAGAAGGGGCCTTATAAACAATCCAGTCCGACCCTCTGATGTTTTAATGAGGAATGTGCTGAGAGCTTCAGTCACTTGCCTGAGACTTCCTGTTTCATATATACAACCAAGTCCCAAGAATGAATCCCTGTGTATTGGAATCATGCTATTTGGGGTTATAATTAAGTAAAATATAACAATTGATTCCAGCCCAATAGAAACATTTGGACAAATTTAATAATGCTACAACTTCAGGGGGTTATATGTAACATTATGTTGTTAATATAGTGCCATTAATAATTAATATTATCAAGTAATTACTAGATAGCAATGTTAATTATTAACAATAGACTATTAATAATGCTGTTGATATTTAATGTTAAATACAAACATTTGTGTTATGTTTATACAATGTACGTATATGTATATATGCACATGCATACATTGTGTATCTGTATCCCTATATTCATATATACATGTAGGGCATGTTGTATATGTGTACTTACTTAAATGACATACTATTTAATCTTTGAAACCAAAAGAATAGACAAAGATCCATGTATTTGTACATATGTATATGCCTGTGTATGGATGTACTCCAATATGCATTAATATGATATATACATACTAATGCAAATTGTAATATCTGTAGATATTCTGTTGATGTTATTTAGTTGTTTTCAGATATATCCAGCTCTTCATGACCCCTTTTGGAGTTTTCTGGTGAAGATACTAGAATGGTTTGCCATTTCCTTCTCTAGCTCATTTTATAGATGAGGAAACTGAAGCAAGCAGGGTTAAGTGACTTGCCCAGGCTCATATAGCTAGTAAGTGTTTGAGGCTGGATTTGAACTCAGGTCTTCCTGACTCCAGGCCTGGTGCCCTAGTCACTGTACCCTCTAGTGGCCTCTGTATTCTACTGATATACAATATGTAATAAAATATGTTCTACAGACATAGCCATTTGTGTCAGTGTGTATCATCACACATATGTGTGCGTGTGTATAGACATACGTACTCACATATATTCTACTAGTTCCAGTTGTTCGCTGCTCAGCAGCTTGCCCTCTTACAGATCCCCTTGGGCACTGAGAGTTTAAGTGATTTGCTGAAGGTCACATGACCATATGTGTGTGAGTTAGGACTCAAACCATTCTCTTTATGACCCTGAAGCCAGCTCTCTATCCAGGACCCCACACCACTTACAATGACAAAAATAATTGCAGTGGAGAATTTTTTTTAGTAGTTTTCATACACTTCTGCTTTTGTGCCTCAAAACAATACTGATATAGGGATTGTAGTTATCATTATTCCCTTTTCAGGAAACTGAAGTTGAGAGAAATGAGTAACTTTTCTCCATCTTGCTCGTTCTATACCGGTGACCTCCAGACCTGGGTATTGTTTGGAGCTCCAGTCAGACATTATCCACTACCTGCTCGGCATATGCACCTTAAGGTCTCAGACACAGGTAAAGGATGGAGCTCATTATCTTAGCTACCAGCCTTCCCCTCCTCCAGGCTTCCCTCTGTCTGTTGGGGAACCGTGCTCCCGGGGACCAAAGTTGACAACTCCAGCATCCTCCAGGATTCCTCCCTCTCCTCAGCCCCCATTTTCAGTCTTGTTGGTGCTGCCTTCGCACTACCTCTCCTGTCCATCCTTTATTCTCAGCGAGGACCACCACTGTGGGTGATGACTTGAGCGTGAATTAGGTCTTAGTGAGACAGATCTGAGCAAAGCTGCCAGCCTCACTCTTTCCTCCAGAGTCATCAAAGTCCAGGGGCAAGACAAAGATTTAGGCGACCCAGGATTCAGTCCTTGGATTATTATAATTGCTTCTTAACTGATTTCTCATCCATTCTCTATCCCTTCATGTCCAGCCCTACTCAGGAACCTTCAGGGAAGCCTGTTAAGCTTAGGCTGGCATTTTAACTCCATCTACCATCTATGGGAGTGGGTGAGATTGCCAGGGTTGAGAGAGGAGTAGACTTTGAAACTGTGTGTTGAAGTGTATTTCAAGGAGCCTGGAAAGGTATGAGGAAAACTTGAGATTTCAAGGTCACAGAGACTAAGAGACAGAACTCTAGGAGGAATATACAAGCTCCTTGGCAGGAATTATCTTTTTTTCACTTCTTTTTATCCATTACCTCCTAGAGTGCCTTGTACATAGTAGGCTGCTGGTGTCAAAATCCAAATAGGAAAATGGGTCCCTAAACTGTACATAAATAAGGATCCATGTAGGTTACCTATAGACTTGCAACACACATACACACATGCATTATATTTTATTATATTTTTATTTATTTTGTTAAGCATTTCCCAATTACATTTTCATTTAGTTCAAACTTTGGACTGTTGGAGGCAGTGTTTGACATTTCCATCTATAGAGTAGATTGAAACTAGCTGAGAAGTTTTATCCTCCTGTTAGTAATAAACTCCTTTAAGGCAGGAACTCTCTCCTTTATATTTTTGTATCCCAGTACCCAGGGTATACTAGGTGCTTAATAAAGGCCAAATTCAAATGTTGTAATAAATCTTGACATAATTGTAAATACTTCCTGATATTGGGAAGTCGATCACTGGGTCAAAGCATTAATACAAATAACTTACTTCTATGGTGCTGGAAGGTTTGCAAAGCACTGTTCTCACAGCAAATTGGTGAAGGTGCTAACAAAAGTCCTATCATCCCATGTTCTAGTTAAGAAACTTGAGGATGAGTGGTTATGACTCCAAGGGCATCCCAGTGAATGCCAGACCAAGGACTTGAACCTAGGTCTAATGGTTCCAAGACCATTGATGCCGTATTGATTGATACCATCCAATTAGACCTCTGCTTTCTCTGGGATAATGAAGGAAACATCAATGACAGCATTTCCCAAAAAAGGAAGGACCTGATTTACCTTGGGTGTAGTAGTCAAGAAACATCCTTAAGATCCTTTGTTTAGAAAATGCATTTCCATTGTTCACTCCATTTGTGGGCCAATAAATGGGTTCCATAAACACAGTGGCCTTGACTAGCTGGTGAAGAATAGATGAGAAAGGCATAGCCGGTCACCATTAGCTCAGGTGACATTTTAGGAGAAAGGAAGCAAAGTCGAGGACATCATTGACTGTGTGCTTTTTTCTCTCAAAGATTTGTATTGTTTGTTGAAACAGCTTTTCCAGCATCCATCCTGAGTTTGAGTGATTCGCTTGCTTCTTGAGTATTATTATTAATATTTAATCAACTAGACATCAGAGCCTGCCCTTTGCTGACCTCAAGATCTTTAATCACCTTTGACTAGTTCTGATGGAAGAGAAAACTTGTTTAATGTTAAGTTTTATTGCTTCTCTACCCTATCCGTATCCTCTATGGAGACAATCCTAAAATTTTTTGGTAGAATTTGGATATTAAACCACTTTGGGGGATTGTTGAAAAGGTAAGGGTAGTTTGTTGTATTGCAAATTTACTATGAAGACTATATCTAGCTGACCTCAGGGCATGTTTCCCATACATGTACCCTGGACATCTTAGGATATCTTGCTTCCTTCTTCCCATTCTACCTCTTGCCCTGAGAATAGTCGGATCCATGTGATTCTTGCTTCTAAGGAGGGCAGGAAGGGCATGAGAATGGATGTTCAATGACTTTTGAAACCAAAGCTCCCCTCTCTGGCCACCATTCCCCTACAGGTGTAAGATCTTGGAGAGCAGGGACCACTTTTATATGCCCATTGCCTGCCCACCTGCCTGGCACGTGACAGACTTTCCCCTGATCTGCCTTCTCACTTGTTGGCTTCATTTTCACTATTTTTAAGGATAAGTAAATGTGAATATGCATTCTCATATAGTAATAACAAGCTGTACATAATATATTTGCAGTTTTCATGTACAATCTTTTTTAAATTATACAATGTTATGGAAATGCTTGTTTTATTATGTAAGTTAAAAGTAAAATAAAATAAATATAGACCCTGATTTCAAGGAGTTTGCAGTCTAATGGGGGAGACAGCATGCAAACAACTCTGTACATATATGTGTGTATACACAAATATATACACACATATACAAATATATGTATATATACATACAATACATTATATAAATTATATGATAAATTAGAAATTATTAATAGGAGGGCACCAGCATTCAGGGGACTCAGGAAATGCTTCTTATAGAAGATAGAATTTAGCTGGTCCTTGAAGGAAACCAGAGAATTCAGAGGAGAAAGAGAATTGCAGCTATGGGGGCCAGCCAACAAAAAAGTCTGGAGTCAGGAGGTAGGTTGTATTGTTCAAAGGATAGCAAGGAGGTCAGTGTCTCTGGATCCCAGAGGGGGTGGGGCCTAAGAAGACTGAAAAGTTAGTAAAAGGACTAGATTATAAAGGACCTTGAAAGCCAAACAGAAGATTTTATATTTGATCCTAGAGATGATGGAGAAGCCCTGGGGTTTATCAGATGGAGGAGTGGGTGATATGGTCAGACCTGTGATTTAGGAAGACCCCTTTGACAGCAAGAGGAGGATGGGGAGGGAGCAGGGAGAGATTAGTCACAAGAAGACAGTTCATTTGTTTGGGTGTGAGGGGGTGAGGGTCTGTACCAGGCTGGTGGCTCTTTGAGATGACAGAAGGGAGCACACGGGAGTGATGTTATGAAGGTAAAATAGACAGGATTTGGCAGCCCATTAGACGTGTGGGTCGAGAGAGAGTGAAGAGCTGGACGTGATGCTTAGGTTGTGAACCCCAGTGACTGGCAGGTTGGTGGATGATGGTAATGGAGAAGTCTGGACGTGGAGAGAGTTTTGAGGGGAAAGATAACGAGTTCAGTGTCAAAAAAAATGAGTTTAAGATATCTATGGGACATTCAATTTGAGATGTCCAATAGGCAGCTGGAGTCCTGAGTCTGGAGGTTAGGAGAGAGATTAGGGCTGGATAAGTAGATCTGAGAATCATCTACATAGCAGTTGTAATGGAATCTCTGGGTGCTGATGAGATAACTGACCAGAATAGTACAGAGAGGGAAGAGGAGAAGGCCCGGGGATAGAATCCTGCTGCTCTGACTTCAGAGCTGAAGTCCGTTCTTGCTGTACTAGGCCTTAAAAAATCTCATGGGTGACTTTCTCTATTTTTTAAAAGCGTGTTTTTCTTTTAATTTGCTCCTTTATTGTTTGTATTTTTCCTGGTCATTGTGTTTACCTATCCTTCTTTTATTTCTGTTTCTGGTGTTGGTGTCCTTCTGATTTTTGTTTTTCTTTGTATCTCCCTGTGTTGACTCTACAAGTTTTAGTCCGTTTCTATTGTCTTTACCTGGCATAATCTTTGATGTGTATGCCGAAGTATCAGAAGCACCTCCTGTATGTTTGAAGCCACAGGGAACATATTTATGAAGGTATGATTTTTAAAAGTTCATTTTATTCTGAACTTAAGAAATAAAACAAACATTTCTATGACATAGCAGAATAGGAAAAAAATGATTGTACATGAGACTGCAAATCTATAGCAAGTGTACAACTTGCTATTCCTTTTAATTATGTAATAAAGTTATAGTGTGACTTTCTTTTTTTCTTCCCTTTCCCTCACCACACCTTAGAGGTGACTACCATTGTGTATGTGTGTATAATCATTCTATATACAAAGATGTGATTGTTGAAAAATCCTTGTCATTAATTTCTGAGTGAATTTAAAGTTCTTTGACACTGTTCATCTGTCCCAGATGTTGGCCAAACACCAAATGTTCCTGGTGACTTTATGACAGCATTTGGGAAAATGTTTGTCCCTTACCATTCCTCCCTCACCACCAAATCAAAACCTCTTAGAGAGGCATGAGTAATAATATTGAGGGAAGAGCCTTGAATTTGGAGGCAAAAGAGAATATTGGGGGTGAAGACTATATCTGACAACTGTTTAGTTGTCTGTTGTTCAGTTGTATACAAGTCTCGTGACCCCATGTGGGGTGTTCTTGGTAGAAATACTGGAGTGGTTGGCCATTTCCTTCTCTAGCTCATTTTCCATATGGGGAAACTAAGGCAAACAGGGTGAAGTGAGTTGCCCAGGGTCACACAGCTGGTAAGTGTCTGAAGCTGGATTTGAACTCATGAGGATGAGTATTCCTGACTCCAGACCCAGCTCTGTCTACTGCATCATCTAGCAGCTGGATTCACCATAATACTTTGAGCAAATGACCACCTCAGTGATCCTCAGTTTAGGCCCCCTCCCACACAGGCTTGTTGTGAGAGCAATACTAAGTAAAACTTAAGATGCTCTGTAAGTGCTAATTATCATTATTATTTTTCCCTATAATGAAGCCATTTGTTTCTTATTAAAAACATCCTCCAATCTTCTGGGGACAGCATTGCCTAATACTGCAGCTCAGAAGTCAGTTAGGGAACAAAGACATGTTTACTTTCTTCCTCTGAGAATCAGTAATGTGGTCATACTTGCAGAGACAGACAAGTCTGAACCATGGGCAGTACATTATTTTCAAATCTCTGCCTCTCCCAAAGGTCCCTCCAAGTCAAGTTCTTCTTGACAGCTTATTTCAGTCTGAGTGTTTCAGATTCTTGCTGTCTTGGTGGAATGAGAAAAGTTCCATGGAAAAGAACATAATTAATGAAGAGATTAGAAGTGATGAGGTGCACTTTGTACCCTGGAAATGAGGGTCTGTGTGGATGTGATCACAGTCCTATTGAAGTAATTTCAACTTAATTTTCTAAGCTAACTTAAGGTAGTTTCACAGTTTCCTATTCAAATTTAATATGTATTTGATACAGCAGAGTCCGTTCCCTTCATTTGCTGGAGGATGCTCTGATATGCTAACCTTTAAGAGGCCATAAAAATAGGGTGCTGAGCCTTGGATAAACCTTTTCATTGGCCCCTTCTGGGAGGACCTTTCCAGACTCAATACCCCTTCCCAAGAGGAGAGGACTGGCCAAACACAGTATTTTATGTTCTCACAACATGAGTTCTGACTGGAAAAAGCAAGCATGGTATTTAATGGGAATAGTTACCAGCTAGAGTCATTGACCAAGCCTCCTAGACATGACTCATGTGCTCTCTCCTCCATGAGACCTTCTCTGAAATCACCCCATCCCCATGACCTGAAGGAATCTTGTGCTTCTCGTAGACCCCATAACAGACCTTGTCTACCTCTTCTGGGGATTTCTCATATTTTACTTGCTATAACTATTCATGTCTTCATCTTTCCCATTCCCATAGACTTTAAGATCCCAGTGGCACAGGCTTTGCTTTCATTCTTCTATCACTCACAAGACCTGGAAATAGGCCGTGTGAATGGTTGGCACTCAGTGTTAGGATGACAGGTAGGCTGCTTCCTTACCTGGGTAAGAGAAAGGAAGTAAGGACTTGGGTGAACTTCCTGTGGTGGGTTTTTGGGAGTGTGTGGGCAAGATTACATGGAACGGGCAGGCATGGACGGCTTGTGATTGGAAGGGAAATTCCATAACTGATGAGATCATAGATAGGTGTAAGCATTGGGAATAACTGAAGACTTCTTATTGTCCTAGCCTGGACTGTGCTATAATTCCAAGGGAAAGGTCCTAGTATGCTTGCATGGTTAAGACTAACCAGAGTTTTGTGATGTTGCCAAGTCAAGTCAACAGGCATTTATTTATCCTTTACTATTTGCCAAACACTGTGCTAAGTGTGGAAAGGGGAGGGAGTGATACAGGGAAATCTCTCCTAATTCCTTCAGTCATATTCATTCAAAGAAAAACAAAAATTGTCCCTGCCCTCAAAGACATAAATTGAATTTTATTGAATTGTTCTCAGCATGTCGTTATATTTATTGACACACTGGTCAGTGTGATTAGAATTAAAAGGGACCTCAGAAGGCATCTGGGGTAGTTAGATGGGAAAAGGAAGAGAAGGGAAGGAAACAAGAATTTATTAAACACCTATTCTACGCCAGGCATTTCAATAAGCACTTAACAGAAATTATCTCGTTTGATCATTGTGTTACATGACACAGAGTACTGGGCTTGGAGTCCTAAAGATCTGAACTCAAATCCTACCTCGCACCAGCTGCCTGACCCAGTGCAGTCACTGAACCTCCCTCAGCACCAGTCACCCCATTTTTAAAATGAGGGAGTTGAACTCCATGGCTGCTAAGCTCCCATCTACTGCTATATATGTGATCCTAGTCCAATCTACCCAGTTTACAGAAGAAGAAACTGATACCCAAGGAAGTTAAGTGACTTAAGAACTATAGTTCTTATCATGTGAGGATTTGGGCAGGAAAAGAAATGTATTCTTTATGAAATTTTGGTAAAACATGTTGACAAATGAATTCTAGGCTCCTGTCACCTGATTTAATGGAAGGAATTTACTATATTAATGACATGAACATAAGCCCTTAGGAACTCAATCCCCAAGACTTTCCCGAAAGGAAGAGAAGTGGAATGCATAAAATAAAGAGAATGCAGGGAAATCTCTTCTAATTCCCTCCGTTGTATTCACTCTGTGTTCCATTTTTTCCCCGACTATGCATTATTTTCATAGTTGTTGTCATAAACATTCTGACTGCTAAAAATGCACTCCAGAAACCAACAGGAAAGGAAAGCAACACATTCCACCTTCTGTCAACCATAGAACTGGACTTCTTCCTTAGAGGAGAGCAAGCTCCCTTCAAAAAGTATACGATCTGCTTAGTCACACATTTTCAAAGGGAAAAATGTGGTAGGCAACGAGCTTTGAATATCCTCCCTCCAGGAGAATACTCCCCTGGCCATATGCATCTTCGTAGCTCAGGCTACAGTAGCATATAATGGGAAGATCATTGCTTTTTTGACTGAGAGGAGCTGCTTTCATATCCCACTTCTAATGCTTACTGCCTGTGTGACCTTGGGTAAGTAACCTAACCTTCCATAGATTATTTCCTCATCTGTAAAATGTAGAGGTTGACCAGATAGTCTCTATGTGTCCTTCCGTCTCTAGATGTGTGATCCCATGATAATCATTCATAGAATCATTACCTTTCAGAGTTGGAAAGGACCTCAGTGACCATCCAGTGCAAGCTGTTCCCATAAAGGCATCCCAGCCACAGCTTACACAAGTGATTCTTCAGCCTTTGCTTGAGGATATTCTGGCAGGAGTTGGGGCGGGCGGGGAGTCTTTCTTCCTTTGGATTCTTTGAATAGCTAGTTCTCTTGCCACTGGACTTCAATGACATTGGAGGAGAGAGTGAGGCTAACAACTTTGTGCAACTCTGCCTCACTTAAATCCAATTTGTGAGCAAATCAAGAAATCACCTGTGACATCATTGGTCCTCTTTGAAAACAAAGGACAAGTGATGACAACAGTCCTCTCATTGACATCAGACTATTGAGTATTGGATGAGCTGGGATGGAGGAGAGGAGCAGAGAATTCTTTTGCTTAGCCTCAGAGGATAGAGCACAACCCTCCTCCCCCCAAAAACACACAAACAACAACAACAACAACAAAAAAAAAAAACAATGGGTGAAAGTTGTAGATTTTGCTTGATATAAGGAAAAACTCCCTCCACACAAGTGGAATGGTCTGCTTAGGAAAGTAGTGGGCTTCTTCTTCACTTGAGGTCTTTAACCCAGGACTGAAGAGCTACTGGCTGGGGATGTCATAGCACCACTTCTTGGTCAGATTCCAGTTGGCATAGATGACCTCTGAGAATTCTTGCAAGGAGGCTTCCATGATTAGGGAAAGATTTACTTGTGGCTATGTACAAATATCTTTTTTCACTTGTGTGAGGAACAGGGAAGGATTATCTATAGAAAAGAAGTCAATACAATCTTGAGCACTTCCTCTGGGCCAGGGTTATTGATGAATGCTTATATCATCAACTCTAGAGAATCTCTAGAGTTCTACAGAAAGTAAGTCTATGAACAAGCATGTATTAGGGGCCTACTATGTTCCAGGAACTGTGCCAGGGGCCTGGGATACAAATACAAAGAATGAAACATTCCCTGCTTTCAAGGACATTGTGGGATTGTGCCTCAGTTTATGTAATAGCTATTTTCCTTAAAAAGTGATTCTACATGAGCTTAGCAAGGTCAATTTTTCTTGAAAGCAAAATCATATTTTCTTATTGAACCCCAGCATAATTTTACAGTTATTTTTTCTCATTCATCTTGAGTAGTTATTGGTCTCTGATATTTTTTCTTTAATCCCTGACCTATGTTGAGTTGTAAACAAACACTTAAAAATGAAGAGAATCAATATTGAAAAGAGCTCTGCTTTGAGTCCTTTACATTTGAATTTATATTTTGGGGGCACTGGAAGCCTTAGATGATCTATAACGTACACATTAAACTTGGTCTTCTTGTTTGAAATACATATCACTTTAGAGTTTCTTCTTTTTGTTTTAAGAAAGGGCCTCTGTGATTTCACCCACGTGGAGTATAGCTGTCTACATTTGCTGCTTCTGTTTCCCACTCTCTTTGGCTTCCAACATCAATACTTAACTGAAACTGCTTTTTTCCAGATTTACAAATGATTGTCCAATTCGCTGTTCCTTTTTTCAGTCCTAATCCTTTTCAGCCTATTGATTGCATTTGACACAACTGACCACCCTCTCGTCCTGCATGTTGTCTCCTCTCTGGGTTTCCATAACAACCTTCATTTCCTCCTGATCTGCCTCCTTTCCGAGGCCTTTTTCTTAATCTCCTATTCTGGCTCATTATTCTCCTTCTACCCCCTAACTGGTAGAGTTCCCCAAGGCTAACACCTTGAGGTTCTTCTATCTATACTTTCTCTTGGTAACCACATCTGCTGCCACATGTTTACTTATCATCTCTATCCAAATGATGTCCAGAACAAGTCTGGATATATCCAGACCAAGTCTCTCCCATGAGCTTCAGTCTCATATCAAATCATTTGTCTCCTGGACATCTCCAACTGAATATCCTAGAGACACACCAAGCTCAACATGTCTATGACTATACTCATTATTGCTCCACCTTAACCCTCTTCTCTTCTAAGCTTCTTTATTTCTATAAATGGTACCGGCATCTTTCCTGTCTCCCAGGTTCATAACTTCTACATTATCCCTGGATCCTCACTCTTCCCCAACCATGTGTGCAGTCAGTTACAAAATCTTGCCATTTCTACCTTCGTATATCTCACAGCTAGGTGGTGCAGTGGACAGAACACTGGAAGACTCATCTTCCTAGGTTCAAATCCAGCCTTAGATACTTATGCCTGTGTGACCCTGGGCAAGTCACTTAGCCCTGTTTGTGCCATTTCTTCACCTGGAAAATGTGCTGCAGAAGGAAATGAAAAACCAGCCCAGAGGCAAGAAAACCCCAAATGGGGTCACAAAGAATTGGACATGACTAAAAATGACCGAATAACAATGTCCCCCCTAGTCTGCTCATATGGCTATCATCTTTGTTCATTCACCATTACTGTCTGGCCTAAATATTTGCTACAGCCTCTTAATTGTTTTTCTGCCTAAAATTTCTCCAGTTCAATCCGTCATTCACAATCCATCTGCCAAAGTGATTTTCCTTAAGTGCAGATCTGACCATACCACTCCCTGAACCTGGGACTGCCTCCAGTGGCATCCTTTTTTTTCCCCTAAAATAAAAATATGCGTGTATGTATATGCGTGTGTCTGTGTGTGCGTATATGTGTATATACACACATATGTATATATAAATATATTTTTTTCTTTTAAGTGTTTAAAATCTTTCACAACTTTGCTTTGATCTAACTTTCTAGCATCATTAGACAGGGCTCCCTCTCCCTCTGTGATCTAACCACATTGGCCTTTTTTCCTGTTCCTTACACAGAGTGCCCCATCTCTCACCTCCATACTTTTGCTCTCAGTTTTCTCCAATGTCCAGAATGCCCGTTCACCTCCTGGCATTCCTCTCTTCCTTTAGGATTCAGCTCAGGTGCCATCTTCTGTACTGGCTCTTTCCTGATCCCTTATGCTACCAGTCCTCCCTCCCAAATGACCTTGTTTTAACTACTTTGTATATATTTGTATGCATTAACTTTACATTTGTGCTTTTTGGACTTTACATCTCTTTTTAAGCATATAGCTAGTAGACATTGTTTCATTCTTTGTATTTCCCTTCCTAGCACCTATCACAGTGCCTGACACAGAGCAGGTACTTTGCAGAGGGTTGTTGGTTATTTGGTCAGCTCATTGGATGAAAACTTCCTCCACTGATGCAACTTGATGGTTTGTTTTCAGTCCAGTCTTTGAGCATCAGCTTGGGCCCTAAGAGGTTAAGTGACTTATCTAGGGTCAGTCAATAAGCATTTTTAGCACTTGCTGTTATGTTCTAGACCTGCTGAGGTCTAGAAATTCCAACAAATGACAAAAGACAGTCCTTACCCTTAGGAAGCTTACAGTCTAGTTGGGGAAACACCAATCAAACACATGGACAAGAGGAAGGTCTCAGCAAATGGCCTCACTTTTTTTTCCTCTGTAAAATATGAGAAAAGTTCTCAGTTGAGAGGGTGGTGAGAAGAAGCCATGGGAAGTTTGAGAAAGGATGAAAAGATCTGGGAAAGCTGCTGCAGTGACTGGGAGAGTGAGTTGCAGAGGAAGGTGGAGAAGGATTGCCTAGCATCAGTGAGGGCCCAGTTGAGATTTGTGACACATATTTGTAGTGGATCAAATCAGAAAGGTTGCACGATTTTCTCTGCTTTTATTCACACAGCTGGTATGTGCCCAAGGCAGAGTCTGAACACAGGTTTTCCTAATACACTAACCTGTGCTACCTCCAAGAGGCTATATACTTACTTGTCAAGTTTCTTTGTTGTAACAAAATAAAATAGTTGCAGTCAACTTAATAATGGTTACTTAAAAAACAACAAACTTTCTGACAGGGCAAGCTCTCAAATATTCATCTCATTAGTATTAGAAACCTTTAGTCTAGGCAGAATGATTATATTAAGAAAAATGTTCTATAATGTAACATTAAATGAGATAAATGTTTAGTTGTCAGAAAATTTAAATGAATAATGGTATTCAAGGCATTTGTTTTTCTTGCAATTTGATGTATGAAAATATCTTTTATTTAAAACTTTAAAAAGAAAGCTGGCTCCTTAGAGAGCATTTGGCCTGAGGCACTCTGAAAATCCATACAGGGACGTGTTCAAGAAGTTTCTGGAGTACTATGCATCATTAAACATTTTCCATTTAACATCCCTGAATCTCGGTTTCTTCATTTGTAAAATGAGGTTGGTCAGGGCTATGACATTGGAAGAGGTCATGTGATGCATGGAGGTCTGGACTTGATGTCAGGTTCAAATGCCACCGCAGACACTTACTATCTATCTGTGTGACCATGGGCAAGTCATTTTACCGCTGCTTCTATTTCTTCTGTTAAATGGGGATAATAAGAGCACCTATCTCCTATATATACACACATATACATATATATACATATATATACATATATACATATACATACATATATATATATATATATATATATATATAGTACTTCAGAGTTTATAAAGCACTTTATACACAGAGTCAGAGTAAATAAACATTTATTAAACACTTACTATGTTCCAGGCTCTTTGCCAAGCACTGGGGCTACAAAGAGAGGCATAAGCCAGTCCCTGCCTTCAAAGAGCTCACATCCTAATTGCCAAAAACAACATATAAAAATACACTGACAAGGAGAGGGGAGAATGGTGTCGTCCAATTAGCCAGGTGAGAAATGATCTGAGGAAGTATGAGTTATAGACTTCATTACATCTGACAGGATGATGAGTTCCTGGAGATCATGAAATCTAGGAGAATAGCCATGTGGGAAATAATGAAATAAATGTCCTGGGTGCTCTCCTTGAATGGTGGGGGGCCTGGGAAGAGCTTTCCAATGGTCACCCTCCAAAGAAAGGGAAGGAGGGACCCCAAAGGCAGGGGATGCTGAGGAGAAGTAAGTTTCCATGTCGATTTCAGCTTGCAGAATGATGAGTTATCTCATTTGATCCTTATAATAACCCTTAAAAACAAACAAAAAAAGAATGTGAAATAGGATAGATGAGTTTGGAACATGGAAATGAGGCCATCCTT
Source organism: Gymnobelideus leadbeateri (assembly GCA_011680675.1). Classification (NCBI taxonomy): domain Eukaryota; kingdom Metazoa; phylum Chordata; class Mammalia; order Diprotodontia; family Petauridae; genus Gymnobelideus; species Gymnobelideus leadbeateri. The sequence continues at coordinate 551,708 of WOXC01007204.1, read as the reverse complement.
TCATTTTCCTTGGTGGGCAATTAACTTAAAAGTGCATATTCAGTAAGCTGCTTATATTTAAATCTTAAGTCTATGGAATGACTATATTTAGCATCATATTCCCCTATTGGGAATATGGGGGTGAGGGGAATTTGCCTATAAAATGCCTCCTGAACTCAGTGTAAAATTAAGCCAGTATGATTAATCTTGTTACCCCATGAATAAGGGAGCTTAAAATTCCTGGTTTCTGCTATACTTATAGAAGTTATGAAAGCATATCATCATAGGTTATTGCATTCAGTTGACCTTAGGGGTCATCTAGTCTAATTCCCTCAATTCATACTTGAGGAAACTGAGGCCCACATAGGTCATTTGACTTTTCTGAAATCATATAATTAGTTCCTGCTAGCAGTAGGGTTAGAATTCAGGTTTCTAGATCCTTAAATCCACTGTTGTTTCCACTCAGGCTTGTGGCAGTTCTTGTTATAACATGCAGTAAACAGTTGTTGAATGGATCCAGATCCCCTAGGAGGGATGTAGATCCAGTCTTAGTGGCACATGATAATTTTGTTTTTGAAATAAATCAGATTTGAAATTCAAAAGGGAGCTGGCTTTCAGGATAGCAGTACCACCCACTCACACTCAGGTGTTCAGGGGCACTGATTGACTACAGAGCTAAAATTAAGAGAAAAAAAATGACTTGCTGGTATTTCCCAGAGAGAAGTGTGGTGGCGCAGTGTCTTGCTTTCTGTCATGTGTCTTTTTTGATCTGCCCCCAGATTGGGGGAATTTGGGATGCTGAAGGAATACTCTGATGCCTGAGGATAATGCCGTGTCACAATTCCCTGTTATCCCAGGCAGCACCTCTCAGAAGCATGATACTGAATGTACTAGACTGAGAATAGGCTTGATCTAATGTACAATTTCTTAGACTCAGTTTCTTTGACCAAATGTGGAATTTCTTTACATTTTAATGTAAACCTCTACTTTCTTCAGGATGGGCACTAATACCACTACTAATATGATGTTAATAATCATTGATACCTCAGAAAATGAGCACCCACACATAAATCATGACTAGCCGTGTAACCTTGAGCAAGTTACTTAACCCCAATTGCTTAAAAAAAGATAATCATTGATATTTGCTTAGTGTTTTAAAGTTTGCTAAGGGCTTTATAAATATCATCTCATCTGATCTTCATAACAACCTTGTAAGATACGTGTGATTATCATCATTTTGTAGATGGAAATACTAAGTTTCAGAGAGGTTATGGTTTGCCTACGGTCACACAGTCACTTACTATCTGAGACAGGATTTGAATCCACCTGTTCTTAACTCCCAAGTTTAACTATCTATCCACTTTGCTCTCCTGCCTTCTCTTCTCTTCTCTTACTAATATTCTAATGGATTTCATTGATTTGGGAGTTCCTTCCATCATGCAGATTGCAAGCTTTCCACACCTATTCATCCTTTGTGCCTCTTGTCCCATGTCTTCCTCAAAGTTCACCTTGCATTTGTATGGATAGCCAGTGGCTTTTTCCAGCAGTGTGTCTTTCCTGGACAGCCAGTATGGGTAAATGGTGATCTGGGTCCAGAGTCAAAAAGGAGAAAGTAAATGGACTTGGTTGCTTTTGAGAAGTTGCAAAGCTCTGACACTGACCCCAAGCTTCCTATGAAAGTAAAGATCTATCTTTTCAATACTAATATTTTTCCAATGTTGCTCTATGACAGTAAGACTGGGTAAATCCTTCCCTCTGAAGAGCTAAAAAGGAGTATCTTACCATCATTTCATGGAGATTATGAATCTTGAGATTCAAATTATTCTACTTTTGCAGCTATATTCTCTAATATGCTCTGAATTCTCTAATATGGAAATTGTTGTTAGGATTGCGTTTTTTCAAATTAATGGGTCACAAAACAGTCACTATTTATAGAAGGACTAGCAATTTTCATTAAAAGAAATATAATTTTGTTAAACCAACAAGATGAAATCCTTTTATCTTTGCAAAACAAAACCTTGCTCTCATTTTCTACCTATGTGAAGGGTGATTAAAAAATGATTCCTTGAAATCTAGAAATGCAGAAGGATGTTTATATTCTTGTCACCATTTACATGAAATAACACCTCTAGTAAATATTTTTAAAGTGTGAACAAATATCCCAAGGTACATAGTGATACATGAGATTACCCTCTGCCACATATAAATGAAGGAAACATTAGTTTGGGGGAAAGTTACATTTATTTTCTATTCCATAGGCTCCAGATTCTGTCAACACGGCAAATTGAGAAGAGTCAACTTGTCCTCATTAGAGTTATCACAGTTCTTGAGGAATCCTACAGGCAAATAATGCTCTAATATTCTATGCTTATCAGTCAAGCTAGTAAGTCATGCTGGGGAAAATGCAGGATAAAATGTTAGCAGAAGAGGGCCATCTGATTGCCTTGGTCAGCCCAATGATACGACTGAATGTGCTTTAGCTACATCAATCAATTCATCAACAAGCAGTTCTCAAGTGCTGACAATTTCCAACCAGTCTCAACATGGGGTAGGGAGCCTGTGGCATTGGGGACATGCGTGGCCCTCTAAGTCTACAAGTGTGGCTGAGCCCAAGTTTTATAGAACTAACCCTTTTATGAAGGGGATTCATTCTATGAAGTTTGGATTAAGGGGTGCACTTGAGGACCTAGAAGGCCACAATTGACCTTGGGGCCACAGGTTCCCCACTTCTGGTCTAAACACTGGAAATACAAAGAAAGGCAAAAACAGTCCCTGCTCTCAAGGAGATTACATTTCTAATGGGGGAGAGAACATGTACATAAATGGGTGGATTTATATGAGGGGATGAAGGAGGAACAAAATTTTGTTAAGTACTCACTTTGTGTCAGTGCAAAGGACTTTATCTCACAACAGTCCCTTAGAGGTAGGTGCTGTTATGATTTCAGTTGAGAGAATTGATTCAGACAGAGATTAAGTGATTTGTCCAGGACTGCACATCTAGCAAATGTCCAAGGCTAGATTTGAACTCTGGTTTTCCTGATTCCAGGTCCAGTACTCCATGTATCTATCCAATGTACCACCTAGCATAAGTTCCCAAAGGGGACAATACTGCCCAGGGCAGTGCTGGAACAGTCTAGAAGGGTGGTAATATACTTAGGTGTAATTGGGGGAGAAGCATTGAATAAAAATAAAGGGGCAGTGGAAGCATAAGGAAAGGAAAGAAGAAAATTTTGAAAAACTGTTCATACAAGTTTTATCTGTTGTGTAACAGAGTTAAGTCATAATGATTATCTTATTTTCCAAATAAACACACATAACGCAAGTTATAATGACTGATCAGAGGTTAAGTGTACCTACATGTCTTAACATACAAGCTTTGGCAGGTGAGCATGTTACACATTGTCACGAAGTCCAATATGCATTGGCAGGAATATATGTGTAATGACATGTTTACAATATAATACTATATGGTTCTGTGACACAATGTTTGCATCATCAAGATTTCAGTGCAGGAAAAAACCCACACATTTATAATAAAATTATTAAATTTAAGATTATTCATTTTTAATCATTTTTAAATGACTCAAATTAAAAAATGTTTTGAAGGGTTAAAGAAAGTAGATTTACAGGGGGGCACTGAGTATTTTTTAAAAGGGGGGTGGTAAGCCACATAAGTTTGGGGATGTCTGATCTAGAGAAAAAGATAACCTTAGAGAAGAAAGCCCTAATATCTAGGGGGACAAGGAAAGACCTTCTCTAGGAAGTGCTGAGTCTTAAAAGATGCCAGTTTCTAAGAGTCACAGATTAGAAGAGATAATATTCAGATTTGGAGGACCACAAATGAAGGACATAAAGACAAAAGATGCAATGTCCTTTGGGAGGCACAGCAAGTAGGCCAATATGGCGGATTGTAGAGTTAGAAAGGCACCACATTTTAAATGACTAGGAATATAGGAAGGGCAAACTTGTAAAGACTTTTCAGTGCCAAAGAGAGGAGTTTATGTCTGATCATATTGGTAATAGGGAATCACTTGAGTTTATTGAGTTGAGGGGTGACATGGTAAGACCTACATTTTAGGAAAGTCACTTTGGCAGCTGAGTAGAGGATGTTTTGGAGTCAGGGAGAGCCTTGAGGAAAGGAGTCCCACTGAGAAGTTATGGTGATAGTATAGTGGAGAGGTGATAAAAGGGGACAACCATATGAGTGGAGAGAAGGGGACATGGGTAAGAATGCAGAGGAAGAATTATTAAGATTTGGCCACAGAATAAATAGGTGGGCTCAGAGTAAGGATGTGAGAAGGAAATCTTGGTTGTGAAACTGGAAGACTGACAATTTGTAATGCCCTCCATAGTGCTTGGAAAGTTCAGAAGACAGGACAGTACTCTGAGAAAGTCCTTTAGACTTGTTGCCATTGAGACGCCCCCCTATCATGGATAGATTGTGACTGCTATGGGATCTATCATAAGAAGATTAGAATGCCAGAATTAGTTGTTCTAGTTCTCCATGTGTGTCTAGATACAGACAAGTGAAGACTGAGCAGATACTTAAGCAGAGATAAGAAGTCTTGGGATGCCACATAGTAGGTTTTACACTTTGATGAAACTAAGTATTTTCTGCTGAGTACCAGAGGTTTGATGGGTTGATGGCTGATACTGGGGGAAAAATTCTCTCTCTCCCTACCATCTATATCTATCCATCTACTTATCTATCTATCTCTATCTATCTATTGTCTATCTATCTGTCTGTGTATCTGTCCATTTATCCATTGATGTCCACAGAGCTTCCTATGTCTGATTGGGACAGTGAAAAGCAATGGGAATTGTGCTGGGCTTGGTACCAAAAAGGCCTTAGTTTCAGGCCGGCCTCTTGGCTTACTTTCTGTGTGACCATAAGCAAAGCATCTCATCTCCTTGTGCCTTGTATGTGAAGCAGGGAGATGACCGCATGTGTAAGACACTCTGAGGTAGCTGGATTGCTGAATTCAGAATGAGGAGAACTCAACTTCCAATCCTGCCTCAGACACTTATTAACTGTGTGACTCTGGGCAATTTACTTATTGCCTCAGGTTCCTCATCTGCAAAATGGGAATATTTGTAGCACCTCTTTCCCAGAGTTGTTAGGGGATAAAAGAAAAGAAAATATGGAAAGTATTTTGCTAAGCTTTAAGTGCTATTTAAATGGCAGCTATTGTTATCAGGGTGATTTATTCCTCCAGAACAAGGCCTTGTCTCTCACCCTGGTCACAGTCACATGTGTGCTGCACAGACAGGTATACTGACCACAACACTAGAAAGTGGACCCTCTCCTTTTCCCACTAAAGAGATGTCTTTTGAGAACAAATGGGCTTTAAAAACTCGATAGTCTCTATGCCTCTGTTCAAGGCACCGAATGTCACCACCATACCCTCCCTTTGCTGTGAGCTTTTATTTTTATGATTGGTATGTGTTATATTACGTATGTATGACTAATTATTCTATCCAAATGCTGGCTGTTATTATTATCATCATAAATACCATGTATTTTTAACCACCCTTTTCAGGCGTAAGTCAGCGATGCTTTTTCTAGGACATCTTCTCCAATTCAGATGAAATCTGTCTTCCTTCCTCCAACCTTATTGTATAAGGCATCCTTATTTGTTTGCCTGCAATTCCCTGGCTAGCAATTGTGTAACAGGCATTCAAGTGCTGTCTTTTCTAGGAAGCTTCTCAGGAGCCCCTCTCCCTCAGCCATTAGTGTCTCCACCTCCCTTCCAATTACTTTATATTTATATTGCATTATTTCTGCATTGTTTTTATATACTTATGTGTAGGTGTTTCTCCCTGACAGAATAAGACCATACCTCCATCAGCCAGTCAGTAAGCATTTATTAAGCATCTACTGTGTACCAGGCACTGCATTAAGCACTGAGCATTGAGGATATAAAAAAGAGGCAAAAGACAGTCCCTGCCTTCAAGGAGCTTACAATCTAATGGGGAGACAACATACAAAAGTATCTATGAACAAGCTATATACAGGATAAATAGGAAATTATTGAAGGAGGGAAGGTGCTAGAATTAAAAGGTTTGGGAAAGACTTGCTGGGGAAGATGGAATTTTAGTTGAGACTTAAAGGATGTCAGTAGAGGAGAGGAAGAGAAAGCAGAGGGGAACTGCCAGGGACAATGCCTGGAGCTGAGAGATGGAGTGTCTTGTTGGTGGAAGAGGAAGGAGGCAGATGTCCTTGGATAGAACAGTACATGGCGGAGTGGCTAGGTGGCACAGTGAATAGAGCACCAGCCCTGGAGTCAGGAGGACCTGAGTTCAAATGTGGCCTCAGACACTTGACACAAAAACTAGCCGTGTGATCTTGGGCAAGTCACTTAACCCCAATTGCCCTCAAAAAAAGACAGAAAGAAAAAGAAAAGTACATGGCAGGGAATAATGTCCAAGAAGACTGGAAAGGTAGGAGTGGCTGGGTGAGGAAGGGCTTTGAATGCCAAACAGAGGATTTTGTATTGGATCCAGGAGGTGATAAGAGCCACTGGAGTTTACTGAGTAGGGGAATCACTTGGTGACTAAAATGGAGGATGGAACAATTGAAGTGGAAGGGACATCATAAGGCCATGTTGGCCAACCTGTTCATTTTACAGTTTAGCAAATGGAGCTTGAAGGGCTTTGAGTGACTTACCTGAGATCTCACAGGTAGTTAGCCTCCCAGCTGGGATCTGAAGCTAGGTGGTTTCCAGATCCGAGTCTTTCTGTTCCACTACACTGCCTCCCAAATGTAAGCAAACTTCTTAAGGGTAGGAGATGTTATCATTTTTGCTTTTGTGTCCCTGGCACCTACGAATGGATAAGAGACCTGATCTCAGAGCCAAGAAGAGCAGGCTTCAAATCCCAGCCTGGGACACCTACTGGCTGTGTTGTCTTGAGTGGCTGGAGAACCTCCCAGTGCTCTGGGCAATGTTCTAAAATCCAGGTTCCTACCTTTTTAATATTATGAACCTTGTTGGTATTCTGGTGAGCCCTATGGACACAGTGTGATGTTTTTAAGGGTTAAATTAATATTCAAAGCATTATAAAAGAGAGTATTTATATTGAAAAGCAGTTATATACATACATATGTATTTATTTGTACATTGTATACATGCATACATATACATATGCACATGTGTAAGTATATAGGTATAATGTGTATGTGTATTTACATATACATATATGATGTGCACATAATATTATGTGTATGTATATATTATACATATATGTATACATACACTCGTATATACTCACATACATATTTCATGGACATATTAGGAACCCCTGCTTGAAGGCCACAAGTTGTAGAGGAGGTGCTGACCTGTAACAGTAAAAGAGTTTTCTTGCATTTCTCTTGTCTTTCCCCTTTGCCTAGCACCTGGAACAATCCCTGGCATACAGTAAGCACTTAATTAATTCTCACTGATTCATAAATAGTTATGCTGGCCTCTTTTCTATGAGGGAACCTCCAAGAAGTTCAAGACTGTCTTAATTATCATTCTCTCACCCCTCAGTGCAGAGCATGGCACTTTGTATAAAGTGGCATTAATAAACGATTGATGAATGAAGGCTTAAACTGAGTGTTTGAAGTTGGCATGACCTAGGAAAATTTGACTCCATTATTGTCCTAATCAGTAGCCCAAATATGCAGCAACATTTGGTGGTTCTACTATTTCTCCTCTCCGTACCCTGAGAAATAGGACAATCAGTTTTTTTAAAAAGAATCCCTTCCAGATGACACCCTACATCATAAAGAAAAAGGACATTAAGCATATTAAAGAGAACAAGGCTTGAGATACATTTTATTGGTACTTTAATTGCATTTGGCTAAATCCATCAGTATGATAATGTGCTCAGATACTTATGGGAATTTGTTCCTTCAGTGGACAGTGAACAATCCCACATGATATTTGTTTCAGAAGGTTCTATAGTGCACTTCTCAGCTTCCATTTCTGTTCAAGTCTTGGAAGGGCAGAGTTGGGGACCTTTGTTTCCCCCCAAAAATGAAAGATTAGATCAAGATCAGTCTATATGTTGCCTGTGTTTCTTCATCTAGAAAAGTTCATTAAATGAATCAGATACTTGAGTCTCTGTATTTTGCAGAACTAAAAATGCTATTTATTGTTAGGCAGGAAAATTTTCATTGAATCTCACAGGCTTGATTTTTCTCCCATTAAGAAATATTCCTAAGAAAGTTTTCTTTGTCAAGATAGACTTTTAAAAGAATGATCTTAAAATATGTTAGCTTTAAATAGCCCTGAGCTTGAGATTGGTGACTAAGGATGCCTTAAATTCACCACTTCTATTTAAATTGAGTCATTACTTCAAACATGAATTTCCTTCTGAACAAGGCAAGAAAAAAATACCATTCTGTTGATATGGGCCATCTGGATTTAAAATATTGAGGAGGTTTTTTCCTTCCTCCCTGCTTTGATTTTGAAATGACTGGAGGATTTGAAGAATTTCACTGATTCCAAACAACAGGTTCACAATTTAGACATGAATGCTTTGGGGGGCTATAAATTATACCACAAACAAGATGATATGTGCGTTGGGAGAGAGGGGCTCAGAGGGTCCATATGTAAAGTTTCAGAGCCTTCTGGAAAGTATTCACATTGAATATCATTTTCCCCCACCTGGATGAATCTGACTAGATGGTTTTCTATATGAGACTACATCCTTTTAGTCATATAAGTGATTCAAGCTATAGTAAATACAAAATCCCACTGTGGTGACTACAACCTTCACTGGTAGAGAAAGCTTCCTCACACCAGAAGTCCCTAGACCAGTCAAACAACAGGTTCAGTTCCTAACCTCAAAGCCTTGATGAATGCTTTGCACATGTGCCATGAAGGCTACTTATAGAGAATTCTGGTTCATAGGATGTCAGAGGAATTTGTCTACCTTGTGCCCGAGAGATGGAAGGATGATTTCTTATTTTCAGATATATGTGGTGTACTTATTCTGTTCAAGCTTTTAGAAAGAGAACAACCTTAAAGCATGTTTTCATAGATGGATTTTGGTATGGTGTCAACAAGCATGCCTGTCTCACTTTCTGGATCTTATGGCAATTATAAAAAAACAAAAAACACATTTGGCAGCAGAATATTGTGGTTTTACCGATCCAGTCCAATCAAAGAAATATTACATGGGAGACTGTCACAGTATTGTGCTATTGTTTCTGAGGTCATTTTAGTTGGGAAATTATAGTGAGATAAAAAGTAGATAGTAAGGAGATTTAGGGAGTAAGGAAGTAAAGTAAAATTCTTAGACGAAGAGGAAGAGAAGAGCCCAAGGACAACATTCTTAGTGATTAATCTTGTGTTTTGAAAATGGGACTTTGGGAAATTGACAATTACTTCTGAAATTGCTGCCCAAGTGAAGAATCGTTGGCAATTCTTAACCCTTGGAGTAGAATGAGTTTATCTGATGGATGGAATAGAAATTGGGTAAATGAGAGGGATTATGGAGCAGTGGATGGAGCACAGAATGACAGAGCCAGACTAGTATTCAAATCCTTCCTCAGATTCTTATTGGTTGTGTGAGCTGGGCAAGCTATCTCACTCCTTCACAATGTCTCAGTTTCCTAAGTTGAAAAATGAATAAATTGGACTCAATGGCCTTTAATGCCCCCTCCCTTTTAGTTCAAAATGAAATGTTTAAATAGCTCAGGGCCATTTAAAGCTAAATGAAGCCAGCATGGTAGTATGCTCCTATAACCCCCAAGACTGGAGGAGACTGAGTCTGGAGGCTCTCTTGAACTTTGGAGTTCTCAGCTGCAGTAAGGCTAAAGTTTATCAAGTATCCACATCACGACTTGCTTGGGGCCACCTGGCTATGATTATGTCTTCGGGAACATTGGCTGGGAAAATCCAGCCACCCTTCTTTCTTCTATCTACCAGTATTCTTAAACTCCTTTGACTAATTGAATGTTTTATTAAAATGTTTTCTTTTATACATCACCACTTCTGAGTAATTATTCTTACTTCTCCTAAAAAAGAAATCAAAAAACTGTTTCAGAAAACTTTCTGATACTATGACCTTGACTGAATGAATATGTGCTATTTTCTCAGAGTCCTACCTTTTTGCCAGAAGGAAATATGCTTTGGAATCAATATTAGTCATTGCATCGACCATGTTTCTGTTGACCTCTTAGCATCTAGTTACAATGTTGAAGTCTCCAATTGATATCATTTCCTGGCTGTACTTTGCTTACTCTGAATCATACAAATCATACAAATCTTCTAATGCTTCTCAGGAGTCTTAATATTTTGATCTATTCAGTTCAGTTTTGACAAACAGTTCCAAGTGCTTACTATATGTACAACTCTTTGCTGGTCATAGGGCATATAAAGGCAAGAAGAAAACATCCTTGTCTCAAGAACTTTCATCCTACATGTATATATATATACACCACCAAAGTCCTTGGTATTGTCAAATATTCGACAGCAGAAACCGATAGATTTTGTCAGTGAAAATTACACTAATGAATAGCACTATCTGCTTTGCTGCTTCCCTCCAATGACCATAGGACTTTTACATCTGCCTTCAGATAGAACCTTCCATGTTGTTTCCTCTTTTAGAATGTGAGCTTATTGAGGACAGGGACTGTTTGACTTTTCCATTTCTTTCCCCAAGTGCTTAATACAGTATTTTGCACATCGTGAGCACTTAATAAATTATTTTTATTCATCTATATGTATATGAATACACATAATGTATATATATATATATATATAATTCTTCCTTGGGGCATAATAATATTCAATTACATTCATCAAACTGTAATTTGTTCAACTAATACATAATTAATGTTCAACTACTTTGTTTACGTACTATAAAAAGTTCCATCCACTATCTAATAGCTTCTAACTTTAGCTAATTATTCCTTCCTAGTAAGCTTTTCAAGGATTGCAGGGACTGCTAGTGCCCACTATATTTGTTACCCCATGGCAAAACCCTGTTGGTCCTGACCTGGCTACACCTTTCTCATAAGTATTTTATTTGTCTCTGTACTTGCTCTCCTGTCAGATTATAGACCCTCAAGGGTACGAATCATGCCTATTTTGTTATATACTATAAACATCTTAGATAGAGCTGTGCTCTCATGTTTAATGATGTCCTCAACTGAAGAGTTTTATTGGGAAGAAAATGAACTGTATTATGCTATAAACACTATATGGGTGTTAGTAGTTAGTGTTATTATTGGTTTTAAAGTAATGGCAAATTACCTCATGAATCAATCTGCAAGAGTTCATTATTCCCTACTATGTGCTGACCCCCAGTGGACTAGGTCCTGGGAATACAAAAGAAAAAGAATGAAGTTGTCCTTGTGCTTCAGGATCTCACATTCTGTAAGGGGAGAAATGTGTTTGTATATATCTACACATATACAAATATTCATATACATGTATGTGTATATATGTACAGGTATACATATATCTGAGTGTACATATATGTATGTATATAGGGTTGTATATATACATATGTGTATATATACACATACTATATGCATATGTGCATGAAACAAAATGGATTTAGAAAGTAATACAATGTAATTACATACAAGGTATGTAGTTGGAGGGAAGATATTTGCACCCAAAGGGATAAGGGAAGACTTCTTGTAGAACGTGTGCCTGAGCTAAGAAAGAAAGAAAGAAAGAAAGAAAGAAAGAAAGAAAGAAAGAAAGAGAAGAAAAGAAAGAGAACCTTCTTAGAGGCAGAGATGGTGAGGGTATGCATTTCAGAGGAAAACCAGTACAAAGACATAGAGATTGGTGATGGGGTGCTTTGTATGAAAAACAGAGACAAGGTCAGTTTGTCTGGACCATAGAGTGTGGAAAAGGGAGTAACGTAGAATCAGGCTCCAAGGTTATAAAGGGCTTTAAAAACCGAACAGAGGAAATTATATTTTATTCTAAAAGCAAGAGGAAGCCACTAGCTTTTATTGAGCTGAGGAATGACATGGTTGGATCTGCTCTTTAGGAAAATCATTTTGGCAGCTGTATGGAGGATAGATTGGGATGGGAAGAGAGGTAGGGAGATGATTGAGCCCGATATTAAAATAGTTTAAATGAGGTTTATATGAGAAGAGGGAAGACATTGGATGTGAGAGATGCTGTGGAGGTAGAAATGTCAAGATTTATCTACTGACTGAATATGAGGGGTGAGAAAGAGGAGTCGAGGGTAATGCTGAGCTTTTGAACCTGAGGGGTTGAAAAGATGATTGTGCCCCAAGGAGAAAAGAGAATGTTCAGTTATGGAGTTGGTGGGGGGGGGGGGGGCGGGGAAGGGGAAGGTACTAAGTTCTGTTTTGGATGTTAAGTCTGAAGTGTTTCTAAGACATTCAGTTTGAGATGTCCAGTAGTTAGTTGGTGATGAGAGTAGAGCTTGGGGAAGAGATCTGCCTAGAGATTATCATTAACCACATGGAGCAGATGAGGTCACCCACAAGAGAACAGACAAGCCAGAACTTTGGGTTATACCTGTATTTACATGAGGGGCCAGTAAAGGAGTGTGAGAAGAAGGAACCAATGGGGAGGAGGAGATCCAAAAGAAAATAACATTGTGAAAACCCTGCAAGAACAGCAGAGACTAAAACATGGTCAACCATCTCAAAAAAAGGTTTTAGAAATAAAAATGATGGAGACTAAGAAAAAAGCAAAACAGATCATCAGATTTATTAATTAAGAAATCATTGCTGATTTTTGAGAGGTCAGTTTCAGTTGAGATAATACAGGATGTCATTGCAGAGAATGGAGGAATGAGTGAGAAGAGAAGAATTAGGATTAGGTCAGTACAGCATGAGAAGTGCGGATGTATTCTGTATGACCCCCCTCACTTCCAATCTCCTGGGTCCTGAGGAAATATCTCCTTCCTTGTACAGTAGACACAGCCCACTTCTGGTTTTATGATCACCTGGGAAATTCAGGCTTTAGAATGTTGAGCTTTGGTCTAACATCAAAGGCATTGGGAATTCCCACGTGTTCTATAAATGAAATGTCTTATTATCGTGGTAGTTACCATCATCATCATTATTTAACAGTGAGAGCTGTCCTCAAAATGCCGTTTGCTCCCTCCTGAAGTACTGAGATCCCCTTCTCTGGGAACATTCATGACTGAGCCTGGGCACCAGAATGTAAACTCCTAGACAGTTTGTTTCTACCCAGAAGAGTGCCTGGCATATCTTGGGTATTTATTAAACCTTATTGATTAGAATTGGATAACCATCCATCTTGAAATGATAAAAATGATAAAAAAAGGGATTTCTGCATTGAGTAGGAGGTAGGATTAAATGACATGTCAGGTTTCTTACATTTCTAAGATTCTGCCATTTTTTGGCAGCTAGACAGTGAAGAAGATAGAGTACTATCCTGGAAGTTGTGAATACTTGCATTCAAATCCTCCCTCAGATACAAGTCATAATTTCTATCAGCCTCACTTTCTTTATCTGTAAGATCAAGTAATAAAAGCACCCTCCCCACAGGATGGTCAAATGAGGTCTAACTTGTAAGGCCAAACTGTTAAGACCCTTAAAGGTCTATACTAGCTATTGTAATGAGGCTGAGATGGAAGCTTTGTGAAAATGGTAGCAATTATTATTATTATTCACAAAAGGTCATTTCGCGCCCATTCCTAGAGAACCTATATCCCTCAGCTGGCAGAGTCTGACTCCCTGTTCAACAGGATTTGGATTTTCTGGTCTTTTTCTTTTCAAGCCCAACTGGAAGGATAGTAATGAACAGCATTAAGATTCCACTGGCGTGATGCAGAAAATGAACCCATCAAAGCTTACTGTCTTTAGCATCACGGAAGTTTGACTTTTAGTAACTGTTGCTAGTTTTCCCCCTAAAATAAAATAATCATTTGAAAAAGGTTTTATTTAAAGAACTGAAAAATATAGGTTTCTATCAACACTGCAGAACTTTCACCCTATTTAAAGCATAAGTCAAGGGAAGCTAGGTGGCACAGGGGATAGAGGGCCAGGCCTGGAGTCCCGAAGACTCATCTTCTTAGGTTCAAATCTAACTTCTAACACTTAGTATATGTGTGACCCTGGGCAAGTCATTTCACCCTGCTGGCCTCAGTTTCCTCATCCATAAAATGAGTTGGAAAAAGAAATGGCAGATCACTGCAGTATCTTTACCAAGAGAACCCCAAAGGGGGTCACTAAGAGTAGTATATGACTGAAAAACAACTTAACAACAGCACACAGCATAAGCCTAGGTCATTTGTTTGCTCTAGAGGTTTTGGTGGCTTTGCGCAGGCTAGTTCCCATGCATGGAATGCCCTTCTCCCTCACTCCTACCTGGTTGAGCCTCCGGTTCTTTTTTTACTCAACTCAGGTGCCAACTCCTTCATGTAGGAAAAATAAAAAGACCTTTCTTCATCTTCCCTATGGCTACTGTTCCTCTCCCACCCACCCCTAAATTACTTTGAATTTACTTACTATGTGTTTGATATTATTTTTTCTCTAGGCGCATGTTGTAGAATGTAAGTCCCCTGAAGGTAGGGCCTATTGTTATTTTTGTCTTTGTCCCCCTCAGCACCTAGCGCGCAGTAGGTGCTGTACACATGCTTATTGAATTGACTTGAATCTTCTTATAGAGTTCAGTTGGTTTTGTGAAAAAGTTACTGGGGATTTAAAGGATGTCACAACAGTCTCTAGAGAGAAATCAGTCTATTGATTATGGATCTAAGTGGTCCTTCCTTCTTCAAAGAATGATAATGCTTAGGGGTCAAGCTACAAGATCCGTAGAACTGGGAACACTCAGATGAAAAAGTACAGGAATCCTAACAGGGCAATTATTTATTTTATTTCTTGAAAGCTTGCTCAGGCATAGAAAAGTTAAACTGCTCCTTTGCGTCATTAGGTACACAACCCTGTTTTTGTCATTTGGATCACTGAAGAGCACAGTGTCAAAGCCTCTCTAATGATGTTTCATTCTAGTTGACCGTTTCCAGAAGGAATTGTGGGAGTTTCTCTTTCACCTCTAAGAAGATATTTAAAATTTGTTTCTGTTCATTATCAATAAATCATGCAAACTTTAGAGGAATGACATTTTTCCTTTTTTTCTTCCTTCTATTTTTCATCCTTATTTAACAATGAAGTTCAGAAATATATCTTCTGAACATTCATATGCTTCAAGTAGCTTTCTCTAATTTCTATTGGTCTTTTCTTCAGATTGTATTATGAATATAAGAGCATAGAGTTTGAACTGGGAGAGACTTGAGGTGTCATTTAACCCAACTGCCTCAGTTTACAGAGGAGAAACAGAGGCCCACAGAGGGTAAATTGCTTGCCAAAAGGCTAATGATAAAATCAGGATTGAAATCAATTTACCAGCATTCATTAAATGCACTAGTCACTGGGGACAGAAAAAGAAAATTGAAATGGGCCCTGCCTTCAAGGAACTTATGATCTTTTGGGGAGACATGTACCCACAAAATAATTACAAGATAATTTGGTGAGGACTTTGAAATAAGGAAAGCCCTCGTGCACAAGGAGGCATTTGAGCAGGAATTCTAACGTGGGCTGTCTTCCAAACCCAGCACTCAGTGAGGAAGCTTTCGTAATAACCGCATTGGAAGGTCATAGTATGGCATCTCTGTAAGTGAAAACTAGGGAACAGATGCCAAATTGTTACGGAGGCAAATCCATAAAATGGGGGGCAAACATTGGATTGGGGCAGGGGTGGGGCAGAGGGAGGAAGGGGCCAGGAAAGAGTGGAGGCTGGCATGGAACTTGAGAGTGGGGCCAACAGTGAGGATGGTAACCCCATATTGTATGTCCTTTCCACTGTCTCCTGTTGCCTCCTAGGAGCAATCCTGTTTAATACTGGTATTTACTTGAACAGGAAAATGCTATTAATTCAAATCCCATTAATCAGAAATTTGTCACAATTCACAGGGACTTAGC
The DNA here is from genome assembly GCA_011680675.1 of Gymnobelideus leadbeateri. Taxonomy (NCBI): domain Eukaryota; kingdom Metazoa; phylum Chordata; class Mammalia; order Diprotodontia; family Petauridae; genus Gymnobelideus; species Gymnobelideus leadbeateri. Next base: position 535,795 of record WOXC01007204.1, on the reverse strand, counting down.
TGAATATTACATGTCTGCTATCTAGGAAGAAAAGGTCTACTCAGCAGAAACAAGTATAAACAAGTGTAAAAACAAGTGTAAACAAGATTTCACAGAGAGCCTCCATCCTACTTAGGGTGAAAAACTGTTCCGAAGCATTCTCACCTAGTTTAGAAGCACCTATTGACATTCATGGGAGAAGCAACTTGTTTTATTGGAAAGAACACTGACATTCCAGTTTAGAAGTGCTAGGTTTGAGCCAATGTGGGTGAGCCAAGGAGGAAAGGCAAGTTAATGTCTATGCCTCCATTTCCTTATCTCAAAAATGAGGAATTTGGCCTCAATGGTTTCTAAAGTCCCTTCTGCCTCTGATCAGTGACCCTAGGTTACCAAGTCCCTCATCTTTTGACCTGGTAATTGAGACAGTCAAATGGGATGATATATATGAAAAAACTTTTCAGTGGAACAGTGTTAAAGTCAAGCTACTCTTGAACTCCCATTTATTCACCCTAAGCTTTCTCAGGGCAGGGACAGTTCCTCAGGAAAGTATTTGCATCTCTTCTGTACTTATTCTGTGTAGTCTCTTCTGTAGTTGATCTTAGATGGAAGGTATTGTCTCCTCCTGAAGAATGTAAGCTCCTTGAGGGCAGGGAATATTTTTCATTTTTGTCTTTTTATCCAGACAAACCAATCCTAGAACAGTTCCTAGCATATAGTAATCACTCAATCAATGCTCATTAGTTGATCATTAAAAAAAAAATTTTAGTCCCCAACAGCTAATATGATGCCTTACAAATAAATTAGAGATGTTTCATAAATACCAGTTGAAATGTTTCATAAATAGAATTTGTGAAGTGTTGGGCCAATTGCCATGTTTTGTTGATCTGCCTAACTCTTAATAGAAGGTAATTCATCTAGAATTGCTTCTATTTACTTTGCATGTATTTAGTATGGGTATATGTTGCTTTCTGCTGATAAAATGTAAGCTTTTTGAAGGCAAGCACTGTTTTGTTTTTGCAACAGCTAGAATGCTGCCTGCATAATAGGAGTTTTTTTGTTGTTGTCCTAATTACGTTAGTCAATTAATTAATTAATGATGATGGTGACTACTTGTTCTAGGCACAGTGCTGAGCATAATATTTGTATATTATCTCTTGATCTTCACAACCCTGGGAGGTATGTGCTGTTATCATCCCCATTTTACAGGTAAGGTGACTAAGGTTAATGAATCGCCATGGTGTCAGTCAATAAGCATTTATTAATCACCTAGTATGTGCCAGTCACCATGATAAAATGCCAGAGTTACAAAGACAGGCAAATAACTGTCTTTACCCTCATGGAGCTCACAGTCTAATGGAGAGACAACAAGCCAACAAATATGTAAAAACAAGCTACAAAGGAAATAACAGGAAATAGAAAAAGGTTGCTAATTTGTTAGAAATGTCACCTGCGGGGGCGGAGCCAAGATGGCGGAGTAGAAACAGCTCTTCCAAGCCTCTCTGCCCCCAGATTCCCCACAAACTATGTAAAAAAGGACTGTGAACAACTTCTGGAGCCCCAGCACCCACAGAATGACACAGAGAAGCTAACCTCCCGCTGAGGACAGCCCAGCAGCCCTGCAGGAAGGACCAGCGCAGCAGTCTGGGAGCCGGCAGCTCGCAGAGCGCAGAGCACAGGAGCCGAGCCCAGGTCCGGCATGAGCCGAGGTTTTAGCTCCAGGGCGGCAGGGCCAGCAGCCGGCTGGAGGAACCCCAGAACACCAGGAGCTGTGGCGATTCCAGAATTATCAACATAGACATGCCTAGGACAAAGTAAGAGGTTAGTGTCCTATGGACTTTGGGGCCTGTATTTGGGGAATGCGTCAGCTCCCTCCCCTGGGGGCTAGAAGCCGCTGAGGAGACACGCCATTTTGTAGCTTTCAGAGGCAGGTCTGGCTCCCAGCCTACAAATCGTGGGGAGATCCAGCGATCAGTCTTGGGGGGTAATCGCTCTTGCTTTAACCTCCCTGGATCTGGATTGTGATCTAGGGTGGAAGTTGTGGGTGGGTTTACAGCTTGCCAGAAACGGAAGTTGCCCCCCACACGTTCGGGACGAAAATTCCTCTAGCTGGCCTTAAAGCCATAGTGTGGCAACAAGCCCAAAAGTCAAGCAATTAAGTGGCAACATGCCAAGGCAAAGGAAACAGAAAAATGCAACCCTAGACTCCTATTTTGGGGGCATAGAGCGGGAAAAGGACTGTGAGGTCAGAAGTCCTGCTCCAAAAGCCCCAGGGGAAAACATGAGCGGGTTGCAGGCCATAGAGGACCTTAAGAAGGACTTTAAAAATCAAATAAGAGAAGTGGAGGAAAAATTGGAAAGAGAAATGAGAAGGATGCAGGAAAAGTATGAAATGAGGGTCAACAGCCTGACTGAGGAAAACAACACCTTAAAAAATAGACTAGCTCAAATGGCAAAGGAGGCCCAAAAGGGCAATGAGGAGAAGAATGCCTTAAAAAGTCGAATTTGCCAGATGGAAAAAGAATCTCAAAAGTTCACTGAGGAGATTCATTCCTTCAGAGTTAGACTGGAGCAAATGGAAGCTAGTGACTTTATGAGAAATCAAGATGCTGTTAAGCAGATCCAAACAAATGAAAGATTAGAAGGCAATGTGAAATATCTCATGGGAAAAACCACTGACCTGGAAAATAGATCCAGGAGAGACAATTTAAAAATTATTGGACTACCTGAAAGCCATGATCAAAGAAAGAACCTAGAAATCACCCTTCAAGAAATTCTCAAGGAAAACTGCCCTGATGTTTTAGATCCAGAGGGCAAAATAGAGGTTGAAAGAATCCACCGATCACCTCCTGAAAAAGATCCCAAAAAGAAAACTCCCAGGAATATTATAGCCAGGTTCCAGAATCCCCAGATCAAGGAGAAAATACTACAAGCAGCCAGGAAGAAACAATTTCAATATTGTGGAAACACAATCAGAATAGCCCAGGACCTGGCAGCTTCTACACTGAGGGATCGAAGGGCATGGAATATGATATTCCAGAGGGCAAAAGAACTGGGAATGAACCCAAGGGTCACCTACCCAGCAAAACTGAGTATTTTGTTTCAGGGGAAAATATGGTCATTCAGTGGAATAGAGGACTTTCAAGCATTCTTGAGGAAAAAACCAGAATTGAATAGAAAATTTGACATCCAGACACAAGAAGGAAGAGATGCCTGAGAAGGTAATCAGGGAAAAGAAATCAAAAGGAACTTATCAAAGTTGATCTATTTACATTCCTATATGGAAAAGCAATAACTGTGACTGATGATATCTTTCTCACTATGAAAATAATGGAAGAAGGGGGTGTGGTCATATGAATACATATGTGAATGTGTGTGTATATGGTTACAGTTATATGGATAGAGGGCATAGGTTGAATTTGTTGGGAAGGGAGAATACTCAAGGGATGAAAGTATGAGGTGAGAGAGGAAAGTGGCAAGAGGAGATGGGGAGAGACAGGGTAGGGTAAACTATCCCATGTAGAAGAAGCAAAGGGAAGTGGTTGCAAAGGAGGGGGAGAATAAGGAAGGCTAAAAAGACAAAACCACATTCCCATTGAATTTGGTTCAGGGAGAAAATGACATACATACTAAATGGGTTATCTCAACCTGCAGCAGGATAGGGGGGAGGGGGATGAGAGGAGGGATGATGGATGGGAGGGCATCCTTGGGGGGAGGGGAGGTTGGAAGTACCCACTATAGAAGAGGGACAGGATCATGTAGGGAATGGACCAGGTGGGGGGTGGGATGAGTGGGAGGGAATTATAAGCAGCCTTGTACAATATATCTACTATGATAATGTTTTGCATAGCTAGACATGTACAACATATACTGAATTACTTATCTCCCAAGAAGGAATGGGTGACAAGGGAGGAAGGAAATGGATCTGAAATTTGAGGTCGTAACATTAAATGTTTTAAATATATATAAATATTATTAGTAATACTCTTTCGCTTGTAATAGGGAGATAAGATGTGCAGGCATTGGGACACAAAGATCCACCTTCCTCTAATGGAAAAGTCGATGGGGGTATGGGAGAAAGTATGGGAGAGAGCAGATTGGAGGAAGTGATATCTTGTGGGACTACTATTCTGGGAGGTTGGGTAGGGGAATAATGGGGGGAAAATGATTGTAACTCAAAATCTGGCGGAAATGAATGATGTAAAACAGAAGTTAATAAAGCATTTGTTTAAAAAAAAAAAAAAAAGAAATGTCACCTGCACTAAAAAGTATTCTGCTAGCCCAACATTTCTCCAACTTTGTGGCTCAAGATTCCTTTATAAACTTAGAAGACATTGAGGAGCCCCCCTCAAAAAAAGAGAGCCTTTGTTTATGTGGGTTTACTCTTTCAATAATTACCATAATAGAAAATAAAAATAATACATTTAAAAACTATTAATTCACATAAAATAATAGTAAACCTATTACACATTAATATAAAATAATTTTACCCATTACATGGCCATTATGTAAACATATTTTACATATTAAGATAAATATAATTGTAATATATTTTTATGAAAAATTACTATTTTACTGACAAAATCAGTGCAAAGGGGAATGTTGTTTTGTGTATTTTTTCAAATCTCTTTAATAACTGGCTTTATTAAAGATAGCTGGATTTTCATGCCTTTTTCCATATTCAGTCGGATTTGATAAGGTTTTTTTGGTTCAGGTATATGGAGAAAATCTGGCCTCACATAGATATGTGGGTACAAAAGAAAGGAATAGTTTGATAGGCAAATAAGATCTTAGTATTATTATGAAAATAGAAATCTGACCACAGGTCTTCACAAGGTTGTGTTGTTGTGAACTCCTTCTCTCTTTAAATTGTCTGCCGAATTCAGAAGAGTCTTAAAGATGGTGGAAGGCTCCAGCATCCTGTCATCTCTAGACATTCTCCTGCATCCTTGGTGAGTGGAGATGATCTAGCCATCTTTGTCCTTCACAGATCCTAGGAGGAGGCCTGTAGGTTCTCATTGTATATAGTTTGGAGCCAGTGGCCCAGTCCTACCAATCTGACTGCCTTATTGTTCCACTAAATAAAAAACAAGTTTTTATTCTTCAGCTTTTGCATAAAATATTTAAAATATTTGTCCTAATGATTTGGAAACATTGTCAATGAAATTCTAATTAAAATTTTTGTGTTTTGTTTTTTTTTACAGTATTTTGACACACTTTTATGAATTTATATTTATTGTTCTTTCATTTTGTCTTCTGTTGTCTCATCTTGAGGCCCTCAGTTAAACGCTTATATGATTTAAAGTCAGAAAATCATTTTAGTCTGTATCATATCCCGATGGCTGCAGCAATTTTTTTTATAGCCTCTGTTCTTCAACAAGAAAAAGAGATGAGCAAAACTAATGAAGAAACTTTAAAAAAAATTCTCCCATCATGCTCTGGTGGTCTATACAAATAACAAAAGCAGTGCTGACTGCAAGAGCCTGCAAAGTCTGATGTCCTCTGTCCTGTTTCCCCTTAACAACAGTTCTCGGGGCGGTTAGGTGGCGAAGTGAGTAAGAGCGCCGGCCTCGGAGTTGGTATGACCCGAGATCAAATCCGGCCTCAGAAAATGAGCACCCACGCATAAATAATGACTAGCCTTGTAACCTTGAGCAAGTTACTTAACCCCAATTGCTTAAAAAAAAAAAAAAAACAGTTCTCAGCCAGGTCTTTCTCTGATCTGTTTGTGTGTATTTCTTTAGATGAAAAAACCCAATGATCTTAAGAAACAAGTAGAACAATGTACATGCTCCAGCCTCATTTTCCTATTACCATGGTTATCTGGGAATCTCTTGACAGCCTTATTTATTAGGATGTTTAAAAACAATTTTCTTCATATCCTAAGAAAATTACTTTAGGCTTCTGATTAATTGTTGCTTCACCACCATTAAATTCCAAGGTATTTAAACTCATCTAATGCCCTTTTCATTTTGTCTTCTAATATCTTTCATTGTACAAAAGAGTACAAATATATCCATTTTGGCTATAAATTATGGTAAGCAGTTAATTTATGAAAAAATTATTTGCATATAAATCTAATTTTTGTAACTCATGAGAAATTTATTCCCAAAATAGGAATCACTAAAAGGAAATGAGCCTTTTCATTTTCATTTCACCAAAATATATATGCTATTTTGGACATACACGCACACAAACATATATCTATATATGTGTTGTATGTGTATATACATAAATATATATACACATACACACGGCATATATAAATAGTATAAATGTGCATAAGTGTGTGTGCATGTTTGGGTGTGTAGACTGTTTTGGTTTTCATTTTCTCTAACCAAAACAATATGTGTGTATGCACATATATGTACATACATACATATACACATATACACTGTTTTTGTTAGAGAAAATTAAAAGATTGGTTTCCATTTAGTAATTTCATATATATGTATATATATATATGTGTGTGTTCATATACACACGCAATATAGTATATGCACACACGTGCTTTTTCAGGTTGAGTTGTTTTCTGGACTTTAACTTTCTTCAATCTTAGGATTCACTCGTCAGCAGTTAAACTGCATTCTCTTATTGTTCCTCCTCTTTCCTTACTCTTCTCTCTTTCCTTCTCTTGATCCTTTTCTTACATCTGAACTACAGATGTTCCTCAAAGTTCTGTTTATCCTAGTCTTCTTCCCTTTTCTATCTCTTCTCTTTCCCTTGGAAATCTCATCGCCTTCATGCCTTTGATTGTTTCCTCCTTGAAGATGACTCTGGATATGCTTGTCCATGTTCACACTTTCTCTCCTCAGCCCCAATATTCTCTCTGTTTACTGGACAGAATCACTTGAGTGGATGTATCAGTGGCCCCTCAAACTCAACATGTCTCGGACTGAACTGATCATCTTTTCTCCTTGTCCCACACAAACCTGTGATGGCTCTATCAGCCCACTTTGTCAGTTTCGTCAGACTTGTCACTTGGGAGTCATTCTTGAGCCCTCCCTATGCCTCTTCCCCAGTATCCAATCACCATTTGCTAAGCCCTAGTAATCCTGTGTCCATAATATTCTTTTTTTCTTCTTGTTTCTTCTAATCACATTCTGTTTTTGAACCTCAGTACTCTAGGCTAGACTATTTTAATACTTTTTTTTGCTGTTTTTTTTTTTGGCAGGGGAAGGCTAGGCAATTGGGATTAAGTGACTTGCCCAAGGTTACAAGGCTGGTAAGTGTTAAGTGTCTGAGGTGGATTTGAACTCAGATCCTCCTGACTCCAGGGCCAGTGCTCTATTCAGTGCACCACCTAGCTGCCCCATTTTAATACTTTCTACTTGGGCTCTAATCTAGGTGTTCTTAACTCTTTCTGTCATCTCTCCTCCCCCATGACAGTCTGGTAAAGCCAATATGTTCCTTCTCATAATAATGCTTTTAAATTCATAACATTGGGAGGGCGAGGTGGCTCAGTGAATAGAGCATCGACCCTGGAGTCAGGAGGACCTGGTTCAAGTCTGACCTCAAACACTTAACACTTACTAGCTGTGTGACCTTGGGCAAGCCACTTAACCCCAATTGCCTTGCCCTCCCCCCTCCAAAAAAGCAAAACAAACAATAAATGCATGACATAAAATGCACAGGATTACAAAGGAAACCAATTATATTGAAGTAAAGATGTATTCTTTCCCTATGCAAATTCACTGACCCTCTGAAGTCTCTCCATGGACCCCTTTTGGTCTCTCATCTTCTCAGTTAGATTATACACTTGAGGACAAAGACTAGATGGCCTGAGTCTCCTTTCAGCCCTAAATCCATGACTCTGTGGCCTCATTGCCACTCAGTGCCCAGTCAGTGACATCTATGGTCTTGCCAAGTACTGATGGCAACACAAGGAATATTTGTTGATGTATTGAGTGTGTCATTATGGAAGGTTTGACACAGAAAGCTTTTATATTCCTAATTTCTTAGGAAACATAGTTGGGGTATCCCTCCTCAAATATTACTGATGTAGGAGAAAAAATTGGTAGGTGAAAAGCATCCTTCCATACATTTGATATTATCATACTCTAATATGAGGCATCTGGGAGATTTTCACCTTGGGTATACCTTTCAAAGGTAGAGATCAAAACCCACCCCATACCTGCCTATCCTGTGTGACTTTTATCTGTGCCTTCCCATAAGCTCACCTCAGGTGATCTGCCCAATGTGTTGGGAGCTTTCCTTAAATTCTCTTTAGATTACATGAAAAATAGTGACGCATGTTGGTTGTTTTCCTGTTATCCCTTTATCTCACTTTGTGACCCACACACACCCACACACACACACACACACACACACAAACAATTTCCTTTTCATACATCCAATCTTCTGTTATATCCCAAACATTCTCCATGTAGTCAACAATCTTAGTACAGTTCTAGGACCAAATCATAGCTCTTATGGCCTTCATTGGTTAATTCTACTAAGTTGCTCAAGGTCTCAGTACTTCCAAGGAGCTGGGATTTCTGCGTGGTGACTTCTTCCTCTCACTGATAGTGTTTGGAGGCTTCGGTCAAGATCATTTATCACTTCACGGAGATGTGTCAGGCTTCACCTAGCTTGGCCGGTCTGCTGAGGCTACATATGCAAGTCCATTGCTGGGCCCACGCACAAAGCTTTTCCCACCTTGTAGGACCCAACATCATCTGTCCTCGAGCCGCATAGGTGGCAAAGTGGATTAGATATTGGACTCGGAGTCAGGAAGACCTGAGTTCAAATCCTACCTTAGACATTTACTATGTGATCCAGGACGAGTCTGCTGTGTTTTCTCAGTCTTACTTTCCTCATCTGTAAAATGGATTGAATGACAGCACCTGCTTCCCAGGTATGTTGTGATGATCAGATGAACAGTGATGTAAAGTGCTTCTGTTACACCTTACATGTTATATTACTATTACTGCTACTACTGTTACCAATTATTATGAATAATTATTAATAATGAATGATAATAATCATTACTAGCACAACCTCCCAATAGTCAGAATCATCTCAATTCCATGATAAAGTGGTGATTGAAGGGGCCATTGACCTTGTGGCCCAGGTAGAGCCTCTTAGGAGTTTGCAGAGGTAATGTGTTGAGACGGATAGAGGACCAGACCTGGAGGCAGAAAGTCTGGGTGTCAAAACCCATTTACTGTCTGTCCGGAGCTGGGAAAATCACTGGGCTCCACCTCCCCAAAAGGAGGGAGCTCCCCACGCTGATGAAATCACAGAAGCAGAAGTGTATTTACATGCATTCACATAGAGAAGTAGGATATGCCAACTGTGGGCTTTCCTGCAGACTCATTAGGAATCAAAGTATAGTGTGGTGGAAAGGCTTTGGAGTCGGGGAGTTAGGTTCAGTCTCAGTTTGGTCACATACTAGCACAGTGAGCTTGGACAGTGGGAAAGGGAAGGACATAAGCGTTTATTAAGCACCTACTGTGTGCCAGACACTCTGCTGCAATTATCATCTCATTCGGTCTTCACAACAGCCCTGTGAGGTAAGTACTGTCATCTCCATTTTACAGTTGAGGAAACTCAGGTAGGCAAGCCGATTTGTCCTGGGTCACTGAGCTAGAAAGCATGTGAAGCTCCCTTTGGACAGGGTCTTCCTGACCCAGGCCTGGCACTCTCTCCCTTGTGCCACCTCACTTACCCTCACCTTGGGCAAGTTACACAGCCTCTCAGCTTCCATTTCCTCATGGCCTTGATGTTACAAGAAAAGCATCCATCCCTACCAGTGCTCCTAAGTGTGAGTCATCCGATGCCCTGGTCAAACTCGGAAAACCAGCCAGATTCCAGATAAAGAATTAAATATGCCAGGCTCTGTCAGAGTAGCCTCCAAGGCCAGAGACCCTCTTGGGTAATCAAAAGTGTAGTTAGAATGACCAGGCTTGGCCCAGAGAAGAGATGAGACATAGACTTTCTCCCTTCTTTGCAGAAGTGGGGACCTATGGGTGTGGAGTGTCACAGAGCTTGTCAGGCTCAGCCTTAGTTTGGCTGAATTGCTTTGTTCCCTCTTTCTCTTTCAGTCTTTGTTAGAAGAGATGGGTCCCTGGGCAGAGAGGGAGAGGGGCCTACCTTTGGAACTGAAATTGTCAGAAAATCAAAAGGCATTAATGACACGTAAAAACTTTTTTTTATTTTAAAAAAAGAAAAAAAGGTTTAAAAATAAGGAGGAATGGCAGCTGAAGACTTCCTTCTTACAGCTAATGAATTTTGGAGCTAAGAGGGACCTCTTCATTTAGCTAGTTTAGCCCCATTTCAATTCATAATCTCATTACTCAATTACTGTCTAGTCATCTAATCAGACAATCAGAGATTTAGAGTTAAAGGCAGCTCCATCAAGGCCAACCACCTCTTTTACACACAAGGAAACTGAGGCCAAGAGATGTGAAATAACTTACCCAAGGTCTCACAGATAGTATATATCAAGACTCAGGATTTGAACCCAGAACCAAAGCCACCAACATTTTTCAGTGTTATTCACTTATTTTCTACTCTTTGTGACTACGTTTGGGCTATTCTTGGTAGAGTTAACAGAGTAGTTTCCCATTTCCTTCTCCAGCTCATTTGACGGAGGAGGAAACTGAGGAAAACAGAGTTAAGTGACTTGCCCAAGGTCACACAGCTAGTAAGCGTCTGAGGCTGGATTTGACTTCAGACTTGAGCTCTGTGGTGCCACCGAGTGGGCCCAATTTCCACTGTACCATCTTGTATTCTCACAGGCTCTTGCAGTGTGCAATCTGACAATTTCCTAGCCTGCCTACTGATGATGGGTTCCTGACCACGCCTCTTAATCATCTCAGAAGAATGCCATGCTACATGACTACCCAGGGCTGTGTCCCATCCCCGAAGTGGGGAGCTCATCACCCCTAGAAACCTAAGGGCCATATTTATTCAAAGTGCCTGACTAGAGGGGGACCTCATTTTCTTCACATCCCAATCTGTGCTGCAGTAAAGACCTCGGCTAAAAGGCAGCATCCTTTACACAACGTGCCCATTTTACTATCCTGACCTTTTTGCTCAGACAGGTGCCAATTAGCCAACTGCAGAGGTTGGGATTCTGACAGCATTTTTCTCATCTCCTCTCCCTAAGACTCGAAAGGGGGCGGGCGTCTTTGTCACAATTTTTTTTATTACTGTATTAGATGAAACCATTCTTCAGTGCACTGTCTGTATACTATCAAATATTTATTTAGAGCTCCTCAAATACAGAAAACTACAAAATTGATTTATGGTTATTTGAACTGTCTTTCAGGGCTGTAGACAAATTACAGAGGGTACATGACTTATCTGCCTTCCATCAGATGACCCTGGAAGAAATGATGAGTCTGGTTTTGTTTGAAGCAAAATAGATACGTTATCAAGTCTTAGGGTTTGGAGGGCTCCCCCTCCCACTCACCCCCTCACTCCCCACTGATTCTTTATATGGTTTGTTGAGAAATTAAGTGATTAACATTAAGTCTTAGTTATAAATTCCAGGGGGAAAAAACAAACAAAAAAACAAACAAACTCACCTTTCTCAAAACAATAGACCTCACTCCTTATTAAAATATTCAACCTGCTCTTCTAAAGCCTATGAAATATTTAAGCTTCCTAACTTCTCTATCCTCCAGCAACTCTGAAATACCACTTTTGCACGTATGAATGTGGCAACAGAATTGTGTAAATGTCAAAATGAATTTCTTTCCACTCTCATTTTCAAGTTCTCTGTGGAAAGCACCCAGGGCTCCCTGCCACATTCACAAATCCCCCAAATTAAACCAAGATGGCAAACCCAGGCCAGAAATCCAGTCCCTTCTGTTTCCTTGATCAAATGGGGTAATGGAAATTCAGTTCCATTCAGCAAACATTTATTTAGCACCTACTGTGTGCCAAACCCCATTCTAGCTGCTAGAAGACCCAAAGATGACAAAGAAATCGTCTCTGACATTGAGGAGCTTATGTATGACTGGAAGGGTATAAGATGTGCACAGATAAAATAAACTAGATAGAAAATTAATTTGAAGAGGGCTAGAGAATTAACTTGATGTCCAAGACAAATAAAATTCATTTAAAAATTGTTGATCCGGAGAAAAGATTTATTACCAAGTTTGCTGGAACCCATCCTAGGGAATATGAAAAACTTCATGAGTAAGGTCTTTTTTCTTCCCTCTTCATCTGAGTTTTCTGCTGTCCTCATAAAAATGTATCCATAGCTTCTTCCCACTACCTACTTCCAATACCCCAGTTTTCACCCTTCTTAGCCTCATTCTGGATTATTGTGAATATCCCCAAGTGGGTCTCCCCACATCTGTTATCTGCCCCCCCCATTCCTCCATACCCCCACCATAGTCAAACCCATCTCCCTGATTTATGGGTATGATCCTGCTACTCCCCTGGTCAAAGCCCTTCCCTAGCTCTCCGTGGCCTACTGAGAAGGCTCAGACTCCTCCTGTGGCATTCCGGGCTAACCACAATCTGCCATCACTCTCCCTTTGCTGCTGTCTGCTTATCCTACACCTCACCTACCCTTTGTTCTAGTTAGACACTCGTAGCTCACCATCTTTCAGATGCACATGTCCTTGCCTCCCTTTCCTACTTTTGCTCATCTGACTCGAATTTACCAGAGCCCTCCCCTTACCCTCTTGTCTGTTCCTTGCTACAGATGACTGGATTTCTCCAGTATCACCAAAGCTCCAAATTCTACCTCTTCCCCCCCAATTTTTTTTTATTTTTAAATTTTTTTCTCATCTCCTTAATCAATAATGACCTCTCCAATGGGCATCACGTGTTCCTTTTAAACATTTTTTCATCTTTTATACACTTAAGGAAGGAAATAAGCTTCTATTAAGCACCTGTGTACCAAATACTATATTAAACATTTTACAAATATCTCCTTTGATCCTCACAACAGTCCTGAAGGGAAGATGCTGTTATTATCCCCATTTTACAGTTGAGGAAACTAAGGCAGAAGTGAAGATTACCCAGGGTCACACAGCTAGTAAGTATGTGAGGCTGGATGGCATTGTCTGTAGTCTAGTTTCTTTTATTTGTGGTATATCCTCACTTTAGACCTGAAGCTTCATGAAGGCAGATTGCTGTGTCTTATTTGCTATACTGTGATCTTTGTGTCTTCCTCAGAGAATTTTAGTTATTTACATGTTATTTCTCCCATTAGACTGTGAGCTTCTGCAGATCACACACTGTCTTTAGCCTTTGTTTGAATCCCTATGGCTTAGCACAGTATCTGGCAATTAGTAGGTGCTTAATAAATGTTTATTGACTTACTAATGAAATACTCTGTATACAGTTAGCACTAAATATATGTATTTAGACTTTTGTTGGATTAAATTGACACCTTATAATAATTTCTAAGCTTGTTGGATCCCTGTTTCATTTTTCAGTCAACCAAGTATTTATTAAGTGCTTAGAATTTTATATATGCCAAACTGTTCTAGGTAGAAGGAAAGCAGAAACAGTTCCTTTCTTCAAGGAGCTTACAGTCTAACGAGGGAGACAGCATGCACATAAACAGGCATATGTGATGTATAGAGCAGAGGGAAGGGAACCACCAAGGGGAAGCCACCAGCAGTGTGGGGGATGTAGAAGGGAATGTTTGAGTGACGTCTTGTAGGAAGCCATGCTATCTAGCTGGAGTGAGAGTATTCCAGGCATGGGGGAACAGCCAGTGCCAAGGCTCAAAGATGGAAGATGGAGTGTTGGATGTGATGAACAGAAGGTGGGCCAATAGAATGTGGCTGTGTAGCATAATGGAGAGTTTGTAGAGAGGAGTAATTCATATGAAGACCAGAAAGATGGAAAGGAGCCAGGTTGCAAACAGTTTGGGTTAAAACTCTTCTATTCTTTCTCCTCTTGTGAAATTTTTCCAATATTTCCTTAAATCCTCTGCTCGTGTGTGTAATGCATGTAAGGATGTGAGCTATGTGAATGGCTTTTGCTTTCTCTTAGCTCCCTTCTATTCTGACTTCATGTGTGGTCTCTTTGTCTAGGCACGCATATCCTTGGTGGCATCTTTTCCACCATTTTTTGAGGGCAAGTCATTGTTGGTGACAAGCTATAGCTCATTTATACCCACTGTGTACCTTTCTGTCACTCTCTGGGGTTTTGTAGCACAGTATCTGACATATACCAAGTACTCAATAAATGTTTATTGACTTTTTCTAATTGTAATTCCCCCAGAATTTTCATTCCCATTTCTTATAGACGTATAAACTTATGGGAAAATTATTGGTGCTAAAGAAATGTTTTGTTTGGAGGTGGGGCAGGAGGGGAAGAGATTTTGGAATCATTGAAAATCTTGCCCAGACTCCAAACTAAAATTCAACATGATCTCTGATTAACTCTCTGAAAGTCAAGAATGAATATTGTGAGGAGGATACATTGAGGTTCAAACAACTAACTTAGAAATAACATTTTCATAGATATATGTGTGTACATACATACATGTATGTATGTATCTATGTATGCATATACATGTATATATATATGTATGTATGCATACATATATGCATTTATATCTGTGTATGCATATGCATGTTATATGTATGTGCGTGTACATATATGTGTATGTATATGTCTGTGTGTGCATATACATGTATATACCTACATATATGTATATATCTATGTGTATGCATATACATGTTGTGTGTATATATGTATAGTTAATTTATATATTTTATTTTACATATATATATTTAAATCAGGGCATTCCTACAATAACTATGCCAGATACTCTGAGGCCCAATAACTAACCTAGAAATGAAATTTTGAAATTTCTGGGCCTTCTTGAAAGAGCAGGGCCATTATCTGCATGACCTTGGGTAAATCACTTAACTTCTCTGTGGCTTTAGAACCTTCTCTGTTAAGTTGTGATCATACCTGCTTCCTGACTCTCCCCTAACTCTCCAGGTTAGTGGGAAGGTATAAGAAGATCAAATGGGTGGAAGCCTGTTATGCTGAAGAGGCCAGAGGTGGAGGCAGGAGGTGACTATGTTGAAGAAGAGAGTCATCTCTGGTGCTTGACTTTGGCTTGTAGTCAAAGGTTCCATGTTCCAAAGGAATGTTCTACAAAGTGTACACTGTTGAAATGAAAGCTTTTATCAAAGCATTCTCTTTAGAGATCTAAGAAACAGTTCAATTCCAAATGGTGGTCAAATGTAAATCTAAAAAAAAAATACTATTGAGCACTAAAATGTATAATTTAAGGAAGTTTTGCAATTGTTTCATGGGGATCTTTCAGGCCACAGTAGATGACCCCACCTGTAGCGGCCTATGTGAAATATTTTTGGAAGCAAGGAATTTGAAGATTTCTGCCTGGTTATTTTTTCTTAACTGAGACTTCTGAAATATGGTTGCCCTGTGATCTTGAGCACTGGCTGGTAGCATAATGGATAGAATACTAGACTTGGAATCTGGAAGATCTGTGTTCAAGTTCTACCACAAACAATAACAGCTCTGTGACCTGGGCAAATCACTTAGCTACTCTTTGCCTTAGTTTCCCCAGAAAGATATAATGGCCCCGGACTCCACAGGGTTGTTATAAGGATCAAATGATATAATGCATGTAGGGAGCTTTGCAAACTTTAAAATTATATATATATATATATATATATATATTGCTATAATTATTGTTATCATAAGAATGGGGGGGGGGGTTGTGTCAGTGAGACTTCGGCAAAAGCTTAAGGTCTTCAGAGGATAAAAGACAGATTTTGAAAGGTTAGAGACAAAAAACTTTAGATTCAAAATGGACATCTCCCTTCTTTGAAATGGTGGGAGACTGGAATACTTTGATGTCATATGAAGAGGCCAGAAAGACAATGGAAGCTTATGTGGCATAGATCACCAATGCTAGTCACTCATCAAAATGAGATTCTCAAAAGTGTATGGGATGTGAAAATAACTAAACTGAAACTTAGTTCCCTTAGGAGCATAGAGTGGCTTATGGGAAGGGAGTTGCTTTTGAGCCAGGAAGAATTTGACTATAGGAGATGCAAGTTTTCCCTCATCATGACATACCTAGTCCTGAGAGCTCAAGCTCTGAGGGGGTCTATGGGAAGATGCTCCTGAAGATCATAAGCTAAGGGTCATTGCTCTGGCTAAAAAATGTTTCATTAATTCATCTGGTAAACATTTATTAAGTGCCTACTATGTGTTGGGCACTTTGATTAATTGGTAAAGATACAAAAAGAGGCAAAAGAGAGTCTCCACCCACAAGATGCTTACAAGCTAATGATGTGTGATACTCCACCTAGTTAAAAAAGAACACTGCCTAGCAGCCCAACAAATGGCTGATGTAACTGCCCATCAGAAGGCAAGCCCAAGAGACCAGTGAATCAGCCCATCCACCAGAGATGCCATACCCTGAAAAGAGACCAGCAGCCAAACTTGACAGTGAGCCAGTGCTCACTAGCTGCCCAGCCAAGGCCATCAGCAGCAGAGCCTTGTGGGGAGCCAGCATGACCCCCAAGTCTGACACAGTACAGCAACCAACAAAGATATTGCACCCCAGCAGAACAAGCTCAGATAAGCTACAAGTATGGCAGAAACAACCAGCGTAGCCCAGTTTAATGGAGGAATCTCTGATAGTAAACTTCTTAAGAACCCTCTGGAGAGAAAAAAGGACATTGAGGAAGTGCTGTTTTCTAGGTGTGAATTACCTTGTTCGTGTATGTTCCTTACTATACTTTATGTTTGTGCCCTCTCTCCCTCCTTCCCTTATTGTGGGTAAATATGTCCCTGGTGTTGGAGAGCTTTGCTTATTAGCTGATTGTTAAAGAGAAGCACACTGGTGAGGGCTTATGAGCTGGTGTTTAGGAAGATAGCTACCCACAGGATCACTCCTCGAAGGCTGGGATTAGTAACAGCCACCTTTCTGGGAACACAACATACCAATGGCAGTGTGGGTCAGGTCCTAGGGTCATTACAACATTATTATCTCTCAATCCAGTTTGAACAAGTATTTATTATGTGCCAGACCATTTTCTAGGGGATACAAAAAAATGGATGCAAGAGTTAAGAGTTGTCTTTGACCTTATTTCCAGCATCACTGTTTTGTTGATGTTTTCTCACCTCTCTCTCTGAGAGACTGTATATTGCTTAAACAAAAAGACTGTGTCTTATTCCCTCCTAGGAAAGATTGGAGAGAACAGGATGGATTTGAGAGATGTTACTCAACTAGGATCAATAAGAACAAGATCTAATTAATAGCGAGTTTGCGTATTAACCAGAATCCGTTTATTGAGTCCTCTGTACTTAGACCTATGTATATATAGAGAAGGGCAAGGTGTCACCCTGCTCCCAGGGAGCTTACAAACCATCTTGAGAGGGAAAATTAGGACATAAAACAAGACTTCTTTATATCATTCATCAATCAAATGGCATGTAAGTCACAGAAGACAGGGAGATGAGAGAGGCCTGGAACAGGGGTCTACAGGTCTTCAAGGGGGCTGTGGACACAGCAGGACTTGAGTCTGTGCTTGGGAGAATTAGATAAGAATCATGATAATAATTATGTAAGAATTATAATGATAATCATGATGCAGAATTATCACAGGCAGAAGGGAGTAGGGTAGAGTTCCAGTCAGATGAAATCCAAGTGCATGGAGGCTGTTGGAATAAGCCTGGGGTGTCTGTAGGATAGGGAGAAAGATCTTCTGATTGTCACAGGGGGTGCCTGTTGGAGAGTAGTGGGAGAGACATTTGGATGGATAAGACAGAACCAGGTTCTAGAAGACTTCAGAAGCTCAGCAGAGTGTTAGAGGCTAATGCTTCTGTCTGAGGTATGGGTACAACATTGGTGTCCTTTGACTGGGCCTGAGGGTGTTAGGGCAGAGAGGCTCCTACTGATGCTTGTGGGGTTCTCTTGGATTCTTATGATCCCTTGGGAAATCCTAGCGTCAAAACTTCTCTCCGTTTACTAGTAATAATCATAATTGCTGGCATTTATGTAGCGCTGTAAGGTCCACAAAGCTCTTTACCAATAGCTTCTCATCTTCTCCACACAACAACCCCATGAGGCAGGTACTATTGTTATCCCCTTTTTACAGGTGGGGAAACTGAGGCAGACAGAGGTCAAGTGATTTGCCCAGGGTCCCACAGCTAATAAGTGTCTGAGGCCAGGTTTGAACTCAAATCTTTCTGACTCCTAGTTCAGCATTTTATCCACTGCACCATCTAGCTGTTTTAATAGAGATGGAGGAAAGTGAAGGGAAAAGGAATAAATATTTAAATTGAGGCTAATACATGCCAGTGATTGAGCTAAATGCTTTATAAATATTATCTCATTTGATTCTTATAACAAACCTGTGAGGTTTTACAGTTAGGAAAACTGAGGCAAACAGATAAGTGACTTGCCCAGGGTCACACAGCTAGTAAGTGTCTGAGGCTGGATATGAACTCAAATCTTTCTGACTCCAGATTCAGCACTCTATCCACTGTGCTACCAGCTGCATTTTCTAGGCCAACGATCAGAGTATCATAGATTTATAGCTGGAGGGCCTCAGAGAGCATCTAGTCCTCTTTTTACAGATGAGGAAACTGAGGCAAACAAGATTAAATGATTTGCCCAGGGTTACAGCTAGAAAGTGTCCAAGAAGGGACTTGAATCCTGTTCTTCCTGACTCTGAGTCCAAAGTTTTACCCACTGCACCACACTGAATCTTGATGCCATCTTTGATGCTGGAGGGCATGCTAGCACCCTAAGTACAAATTTAACCCTCTGATCAGTTTTTCCAAAAGTAGCGTGAGTCCCAGAATGTACCAGGGTGATTCAGTAAGATGGAAGCTGGAGGGTCAGCTCAAGGACTTTATACCTGTGCCCAGTGGTTGGCTGAGCATTCTAAAAGCAAAGTGTCTTTTGTAACTGGCAGGAGGTGGCAGGGGGTTAGGGTTGGGATCTTAGAAAACAGTAATGATTGCCCAGAAGAAGCCCATCTGTTCATCTGTCCTAAGCCCACACACTCAGTACCCAAGTGATGTTAGCAGCTGCTTGAGTGAGGCATACCATGAGCAGAGGCTGCTTGGAATTTCCTCTGAAATATTCTTCGTTGCCCTGTTTGGAGCTTGGGGTTATTGAAATGGACTAATCAGTGCAGCTGTGGGGCCAGGATGTTTGTCTCTGATTATCGTTTTGTTAACTTTTTGCAAACAGACCATGGGAATAGCTGGGTGTCCCTGCACCTGCTGCATGTGCTGCATCTAGCCCCAAGCCTTTATTATTTACTGTCCTTCTTGGCCATTCATCCCACAGTCTGTATTGCTCCTTGAAGCAGAGACTGTCTAACTTTAGGCTTTGTTTTCCAAGTGCCTAGCCTGTCATCATCATCATCATCATCATCATCATCATCATCATCGTCATCATCATCAAGCCAACACTTATATAGTACTTTAATGTTTGTGGATTCTCTACTCACAGCAATTGTGTGAAGTAGATGCCACTATTATTCCCATTCTGTAGGTGAGAAAACAATCTGATTAGAGGTTAAGTGACTTGCCTAGGGTTACACAGCTGGTTTAGTGTCTGAGGAAGGATTTGAATCCAAGTCTAACTGACTTTATATTCAGCACTCTCTCCCACTCTGCCTCCCTTGACTAAACTATCTTATAGGTCTGAACAGAAAAGGAAAGAAGAAAAATGGCACTGACACTGGCTTCAAAGACCTGTGTTCAAATCATGCTTTTAACTTTTACTATGTCAGACAATTCAATAAACTCCCTGGGCCTCAGTTTCCTTCCCTATGGGGTGAGGGACTAGATGGTCTTTAGTGGTTAAGTTTAAAGTTGTACTCTCCTTTAGGGATTATATCCATTACTGGTATTAACTAAAGGCAGAGTCTCTCTGCTTAAGGCCTTTAGGACAGAACGGTAATGACAAGAGACCAGAGACAAGAATGGCAAATGTGCAACTATTACAGTAATTGGAGCACAAGTTGATAACGCAGGGATTGAAGGGGAGGAATGGAGGAATGGAGAGCAAGGGATGTGAGAGACGTTTGAAGGAAAATCTGCCATGATACGTGACTGGCTTTAAAACATAAAAGAGAGAATGCATGCACTGTGGCCCTTAGGCTTCAAGGTTGAGAGTATAGTGGGGCCATTGACATTAACTAGAATGTTGGGAGCAATCAGCAATTTGGGTGGAGAGAAGAGTGTTGCTTCTGAGTGACTCTTAACATCCAAACAGAAATGTCCAGCAGGTACTTGGAGATGGTGGATTGCTGGCTGATCTGTGTATTGCAAAGTATGCCATTCTCACAGGATTTTTGGATTCTGAACATGAACTTTTTTGGTTGATTTCTGATGACATTGGATTTTGAAAACTCTAGGAACACAGGACTTCATGATAGTTAATCTCTAGGTTTCCTCCGTGAGATTGTCCATTTCTTTATTTTTAATGCCATCTTGTTCAGTTACCCATCAATTTCACATGGAGATGAGATGAGGTCACCTGGGTGCACCATGGGGTGCTTCTGCTTATTTATCTTTAGGGGGAAAATCTGTGGTTAACATCTGGAGTTAGGAGAGAGAGAGAGAGAGAGAGAGAGAGAGAGAGAGAGAGAGAGAGAGAGAGAGAGAGAGATATCACAAATTAAACCAATTTCTAAGGAACTTCCATCTCCAAAAACATTAAATATTACTATATTCAGCAAATTACTGACTTAATGGGTGAAGCCTGTTCACACTTTTGCAGGAACTGAAAAGTATAAAGGTTCATCCTGTCAATTCCATAGCAATTTGCTTGCTGGACATACATTTAGGAAGACTTGGTTTTGGATTTCATTTCAGACACTTGTTGTCTATGTGACTCTGGGTCTTTCACTTAAATTCTCCAAGGTTCAGTTAATAAGTATAAAGAACCATTGCAAGGTTCCAGTGAGAGAATATATGTAAAGCACTTTGTAAATCTGCTATTAAAATGTGAGTTATTATTAAAAAAGCAAGCTCCAACAGTCAACCATTCAGTAAGCATTTATTAAGTACCTACTTTGTACCCAGCACTGTGCTAGGTATTCATCCACACTTTTAAGCTGTTGTAAGACTTTTATCATTCTTTAGTCATTTTCTGACTTTATTCACAACAGAACTAAATGTACTTTGGGTCCCAGAAGTGAATTTATTAGTCAAAAGAGCCTGAATGTTTCAGTTAAAAATCAACAGAGGGAAATAAATGGTTCATTCTACTCTAAGATGACCTCTTGTGTTACACGATCAACCCTTTAAATATCTTCTGCAAAGTTTTAAAGCATATAAGTTGCTCTGAAAAACTCTTATAATTTGTATAATTGAACTCGTCCCCATGGCCAGTTCTTTGCCATATTGCTAAACTAAGAAAATGCAAAAAGAAAAAACAAAACCGAAAACAAGCAGGTGCCCTGGACTGAGTTCAAAACATTTATGAAGTATCTACTATGTGTCCAGCACTATGCTAGGTATTAGGAGTATGAAGACAAAAATGAAACAATCCCTCCCCTCAAGGAACTTATATTCTACAAGAGTGGGGATAAATAAATACAAAGTAAACACAAAATCATACTGAACTAGCATCTGTTCAATTTGATAATTTTTTTTCCAAATGGTTTATTAACTTCTGGTTTACATCATTCATTTCTGCCAGATTTTGAGTTACAGTTTTTCCCCATTTTTCCCTACCCCCCCACCCCAGAATAGCAGTCCCACAGGATATCCCCTCATCTCATCTGCTCTCTCCCACATCTTCTCCCATACCCCCTTTGACTTTTTCAGTAGGGCAAGGTGAATCTCTGTGCCCCAATGCCTGTACATCTTATTTCCCAATTATATATAAAATAGTATTGATAATAGTATTTATATATTTTTAAACATTTGATTTTAAACCTTTGAATTCCAGATTCTTTCCCTTCCTCCCTTGTCACCCACCCTTACTGGGAAGATAAGCGATTCAGTATAAGTTGTACATGTACATGTACTATGCAAAACATTACCATAGTAGATATATTGTAAAAGACTGACTATATTTCCCTCCCTCCCATCAATTAGATAATTAGTGACTGTTTTTGATTAACTGGATATTTTGTAACTTTCCTTGATCTGTAACTGTGTCATTTTTATTATATTCTAAATCTGGACAAGATAGGCTAGAAAAAAACTGTAAAGACTTCACTTGACTCCAGTCTGAAGATTTCTTCTTTGGGGAATATATCCCCTTGGCTTCTCTGTCTTTGGATGCTTTTAGCAGAGAAATCATAGGGCTGGGGTAGGAAAACAAGGGAGAAGAAGAGGCACGGGCATGCTCTGCCTACATTGCTGCCCCCTCTGTAAAGGAGGCTCCTAGGGGAGGTGTCATTGGTCTTATTAATGTGGATGACTCCTAGCTCTCAAACCACGGCTGGGCTGGGAGGGGGCTTAGGCTTTTTCAGATTGAAGACAGCTTGCTCTCTGAACAGCTTTTTAGTTCTCATTGCTTTTTTCAGATCCCGAGTACCTGCCACTGAACAATGTTAGTCTTAAAAGACTGTGCTAAGAAATTTGCCGTGAGCTCAATTTGAAACTTCAGAACATGATAAGCCAAATGCTTCTAGAAAGAGGTTTTGATGAAGATGGCCCTGACCGTGGAATGTAATGAGGGTCCAGCTTACTCAGCCGATGCAACCCCTCCATGTGGAGCCTACTGGAGAGCATGCCTCTGAGAGAATTATGAGAGTGTGGAAGGGAAACGCAGGAAAATGTGAGCAGACATTTTGAAACTGGTTCCAGTTGGCTTAGCAAGTGGTAAATGAGAAACTCCTTGATTAGTTAAAGAGGCCCTAGTTGGTTTTCTCCATCCTCCTTGCCAAAATCTGTTTCATTGGGTGACTACACTTACAGCATCTGGTCAGAATTCATGGTGTAAAGGAAGAGATGAAGAAACTGAGGCTCATGGGGATGTCATATGTGACAGAAATTTGGGTCCCAGATTTGACTCTAGATTTAAGACTTTCCACTGTGCCTCTTTCTTACTCACTTCACCATTTAATCCATTTGGCATTAGCTACCAAACATGAATCAGACTTTGAAACCTTGTCCAATGTACTATATGGGAGGCAGTGTTGGTAGTGGGTAGACCACTAGATTTGGAGTCTGAAAGACCTGGTCTAAGTCCCACGTCAGACACTTACTAGCTATTAACCTGAGTAAGTCACGTTTCCTCTCTATTCCCCCACCTAAAAAGTGAAGGATTTGGACTTGATGACATCCAGGGTCCTTTTCAGTTTTAAAATTTTCATTAGGGATTTATTTTTTTAAACTAACTGATAATAGTTTTGTCTTTTTTCTTATCTAATGTAATAAATTCTATGGCTTATACCTGTCTGTCATCTGCCTGTGAGCTTTCTGCTCTGCCTAGGATTGTAAAGGTTTTTGAAGCCCAGGATGGAACAGCCAACCTTTTCCATGACCTCCAGAGTTTTTTTTTTTTTTTCTGATCCTGAATGTAGGAAATGTTTCTTCATCACAAAGGTGAATCAGGCACTTGAGCTATGGTGAGGAAAATAAGGCTTTGTGAGAAAGCACACAGCTTTTGAAAACATCTGACCTTTAAGAGTGACTGGGATGAAAAACAGTGCAAAATGACAGAGCGGAATGAAGGTAGTTGGAGAGGAGAGCCGGGTGGAGAGATCTGAATGGAGAAGTTGCTGTTAGTCCAAAATGTTTGAATTAAACTGTTGGAAGAAAATAGAATATGATTCTGTTGTATTTGTCTCAATTTCAAAGCTAGACACTGTACATGAGACCTGGATCCCGGACTTCTAATAATAGGGAGATTTTTAAGGCAATAACTAGATTTATGGACAATGATGTATGTAAATAGTGTGAGGGGTCTTTATATTGAATAAATGTATTCAGTATAGCTGATGTGTATTGTGTACTTACTGACAGAGAGATAGATGGACAGATGGACCAATGATTAGGTAGATGGAGGGATGAATAGATAGATGATAGATGGAAAGCTAGATAGACAGATAGACAGATAGACAAAGTAGCTAGTTTCTGTGCTGGCCGAAGCAGACGGGCAAGGCTCGGAGACAATCCAGTTCACTTTCCTATCGATGATTTGTGGATGGTAGCTATTGATTAAGAACCTCAGCGACCTGGGTGATGGGATTTTAGGATCTATGGTCCTCCCATCCTTTCTTCACCTTTGCCTGAGGTTGCAGGAAAGCAACATTTCTTGAGTTCTAGAAGGTGCCCCCTATACCCCATTGGCGAGTGCCCTGCCTGGCATACGGTTATGCCTGTGCCCAACCATGCTTTACTTCATTCCTGGGCCATGTTCTCATCAGCTGCCTTACAGACCCATGATTACTCTCTATCCCACCTCCCTTCTGGAACTGGAACCATAATTAAATCAGTTGACTTCTGGGCCCATCACTCCTTCGTGTGTGCTATTGCTTCCTGTTGGGAGATAAGCTCCTTGAGGACAGAGATCGGCATCCCTCTTGTATTTGTCTTTTTCATCTACCGTAGTGTTTTGTACCTCAAAATGCTTTTTAAAAAATATTCATCTACTTAAAGTTGGGACAAATGCTTTGTAAAAAATTATTCATTCAATTAGTTAAAATTGGGGCAAAATTAATGTAACCTTTTTTTTTTACCATATCTTCAGCAATCTGATGAAACCTATGGACCACTTATCAGAATGATATATTTAAATACATAAAATATAATATGTAGGATTGCAAAGGAAATAAATTACACTAAAATACAGTTATTTTAAAAATATCATTTCAAGACATCAAGTTGAAAACTCTTGATTTTAAAGATTAAATTTTTACTGTTAAGGAAATCCAGTTTGCTTTTGTGGACAGGTGAATGCTCTCCAGCCCAAAGCCCACAATTTCCATCACTTTGGCAGAATATGTATCTCTCTGCTCCCTGCTGTAGCTGTCTTGGGCTGTGGCTAATCTGTACGCTTCTATTCACAGTCCAGCTTTCCCTAAAGTAGATGCATGTTTAAAGCTTTATACCATTTATGAAACTCACAGACCAAGAAATTATTCCCAGCCTGCTAGCAAGAGCCGACTGACACCACACAACCCTCCCATATTGAAAGATTCTGAAGTGAGGAGGGGAAAAGAGAGCTCTGTTGATTTCAAAACAAAACACAAGAGGGAGAAGCCAATACATTAACTATAAAGACTGAATTATTATTGGAGGAACAGATAACAATGGAGAAGGCAGCCCCCAAAGCTTCTGTTGGATGTTCATTTATCATTAAGAGGAAAACTAACCCTAAGAATATCTTTCCTCGCCCCCCACTCTGGTTTTGAAGCTTCAGTCTTCAGCATCCTTACCCATGTAAATGAGATGTTTACTTTGCTATTTTATTAAGTATTTGCATTGCTCTTTATAAAACAAATTAATGATTCAAACTTGGGTTTTTATTGCACTTATGGAGAGACAGCATCAAGCGTATTGGAGGAGTACCCCCTTACTGAAATATCTGAGTACTTTCATTAAAGAAAAAACTCTCTGGGATAACTTAGAGTCATTTGTTGTAGGTGAAGAGCCCTAGAAATCTATGTAGTTGCATTAGCATTAAGAATTAAGGGTGCTTTGAAAAGGGATAGAATTTATTTGTACTTTGCAAATAGATCCTGAGAGGGGGTCTGGGGAAGGCCACTCTGACCCTTAGGAAGTCTACATTTCAAAACTAATCATAGAACAAAACATGTCAATGTGGAATTTTTGTGCTTGCCCAGGCTTTGTTGGAGATTGCCTGAGAAGTGATGATGTTTTGATTCCTTTCTTTCTTCTTCCACTCCCAGCAGTACCATTGATTAAGGCCAGACATTGCTTTTAAACTGTGTACTGTGTAAATTCTTTCTTCCTTTCTTTCCTTGAATACCCACAGGCCAAGAATACTATTGTGTATTTGAAAAAAAAAATAGATTCATGCATTTTCTGGTAGTGTCAAATAAACTGCAAAAGAAAATTTGAGATGCACAGAGGAGGAAATTGTAAAAAAAAAAATCTAGGGAGATAATGGATTCTTTCAGAGTGACACCCAAAAAGATGAAAACTGAATGGAAAAAATAGAAAGTTAAGAAAGCGCTTTCAGTTAACCGTCCAGAATAATATAATGCAGCCATGTTTAAAAAATAATTAACAGGAAAATTGCCGTGGTAAATTGAAGATAAATTATCATTCCTTTCAGCATCTCCTGGTACAAAGCAGGTATTTATCTAAAGTAACACAAGTTTAGCTCTGTCAAAGCATTAAAGGGGAGATGGTTTTAAAAGGCAGTTTTCCTTTGCTGAATTTCTTAAAACCTGAAGCCTAGACAAGCTAATGGATATATCAAAGACTATTTTAAGCTGTGGAGAAATGTGATGATATTGTTTTGCTGAAGGTCTCAAAGGGAGGTGGGTTCTGGGTGGAGTAAGGCCCAGTGTCCCAGACTGAAGTGAGTAGTTATCTGAGGGTGGTCCCTTCTCTAAAGGGGGCTGCCCTTTCCCATACCCATTCCACCATCAACCCAAATGGCCAGCAAGGGAGAAAACTTTTTACACTGAAAATAAAAGAAAACATCAGTTAAATACACACCAGTAGAAAGTTCAGTTTGTGGCCTTTTTGAAAAGAACTTTATAGAGCTCCTTTCAGATTCACTGTCAGTTAAGATTTGAAAGAGATAATATTGATCCTGTAAATACCGAGAGAAAAAAGGTGTGAGGGGACTGTGAAGGATCCAGGAAGAGAAATCTGGGTAGTAATAAGGCAAATGAATGCAGCATCTCGACTGGAGATGAGCCAGAAGACAGCCTGCCTCAAAAACATGTGCTTGTGAATTCTTTGTGCACCCTTCTCCAGTTCTCTTTAGCTAACTTTTCTTTTCCCTTTAACCTTCAAATACAGAAAGCATATGGGTGGCATAGTGATGCTAGTAGGTGGTAGAAATTAAAGTGGCTGATCATTCACTTCAGTGACATGTTAATTTTTTCCTGTCACTGAAATCTACCAGTCACAGAATTATACGCCATATCAGGTAGAAGCCATTGTTTCTCGAGATGCTGTGACCCATCACAAACATCTTACTGCAGAAAGGAAAAGAATCTATTTTTACAAAGAGAGACCAAGGCTAGTGTTCTTCTGCAACCTTTATTAGGATATAACTGTCACCTCCGTTCTTCACAAGCCTTAGTGTTAGAAGAAAAAAAATCACCATTTTACCATATTTTCCCCATTTTCTATTTACTTTTTTTTTAATTGATTTCTTTGTTTTTGTATCAGTTCATTTCAGAATATATTGCCCATTTGCCCAAAGAGCTTCCCTGTGTCCCATCTTATTTTATTTTATTTTTAAAATCTCAGCAAAAGCAAAGCTAACCACTTTTGGTGGCATGGGCAACATCCCACACCCATGTTCCTCCACTTCCACAAAGAAAGGAAGGAATTTTAGTCACTAATTTTACCAAGACTGCACCTACTAAACAGCTCCTGTTTCTGTTCTTTCCTAACCATGCAGTCTTGAGCAGATCTTTGGGGCCTCAGTTTCCTCATTTGTAAAATGTGAAGATTGACCTCTATTATGCCTTAAATAAATGTGCTACATAGGAATAGTATAAGTACATGATAGGTAGCCTGGGGGAGCAGATCTGCAGAGTTAGCCTCAGAGTCAGGAAAACTTGGGTTCAAATCTATCTGACACATACTAGCATGGAAACGTTACCCAGGTGGCATGGTAGAAAATCCTGGATTTGGTATCAGTCAGATATGAGTTCAAATCCTGCCTCAGAAAGTTATTATCTGTGTGAACCCACACTAGTCATTTAATTAATTGAAGCCTCTGTCTTGTTCTCTGTAAACTGGGGGTGTTTAAAGCACCTGCCATATAATGATTACACATGTGAAGCACTTGGCAAACCTTAAAATGCTACGTAAATGCTTCCTATTATCACTGTTATTGTCATGTCTCTCCAAAAACAGCCCAGCACTTTTAAGTTGAATTTACATTATTAACATTTTCTCCATCCCTTTCTTAAGTCTAGACAACCAACAAAACAAATCAAGCCCTGGTTTGTAGTGTTTGCCAGTTTCTGAGATGTAAATGCTCCGTTGAAATTTTAATAACTGGTTAACTCAATTCATTACTGGTCTGTATATATTTAATTTATTCAAAGGCAGTCCTGGGGGAAGTGCTACTTAGCTACCTAAAAGGGGGTGGTAGGTGTGGGGAGTGGAAGAGGGAGAGGAATAGTGAAAAGGAGAGAGCAGTGACAGAGAAAGAGACCGACAGAGACAGAGATGCAGAGGTGCAAGCACATACACATATTCTTTACTTAGTAGATGCTACTCCTTCCATCTAGGGACTTGAGCCTAGCCAAAGAGGGCTTTTTTTTTTTCTTTTTGGAGGGCAATTGGGGTTAAGTGACTTGCCCAAGGTCACATGGCTAGTTTTTGTGTTACATGGCTGAGGCCAGACTTGAACCTAGGTTCTCCTGACTCCAGGGCAGTGCTCTATTCACTGTGCCACCTAGCCGCCCCTCAAGGAGGGCTTTTTAAAAATATATATATTTTAACATTTTTAAACATCATTAAACTCTTATAAAATCAAAAATCGAAATAAATATGGGCTGCCCTGGATTCTCCTTAGGATTAGTGAGCCTACTGTGTGGTGAAAGGAGCAGATGTGGTTACAGGTAGCAAGAGGGAGTTCCACTTGGAGACAGTGACCTCCAGGAGGTCATTTCTGAATTGTTCTCTTATTAGGCAGTTCTGAGAACCCCAAGCTGGTGACTAAAGTGAACATGATAAGACTGGACTGCTTGAGGAGAGGACTTGGGAAAGAAAGACTCCCTCCCTGACAGGGTCAACTGCCTGTGAAATTTTCCTCTTCAGCCCTAGTTCTCTATTGCTAGAGTCCTCTGAAATTTGGTTGATTGGTCATCTCACTCTAGGCCTGTGTTCTCATCACTGGAAATTTGCTTTGTTGAATTAGCCCCCCTGGCACGTCAAGCATTGAGACTTGCTCAGGAACACTCAGCAAGAATATGTCATGAGCAGGATTTGGATTCAGGCCTTCCTAACTCCCAAGCCTGACCTCTTTCATCTCCTACAGAGAGTGAGGAATGATGTTTGTAACATTCAAATAGGGAATTTACAAAGAATCCTAAGTGCTCTGTCTCATTTGAGGGTCATCACTGCCTGGCAAGGGAGATATCACAACTAGAATTGTCTTCTTCTTATAGATGAGGAAAGTGAAGCCCAGATGAGGTCAGTGATTTGTGAGAGGTGAGATCCAAACAAGAGAATTTTTACCCCAAGTCCAGCATGCCAGGTTGCCCCTGTGCCAAGTGAAGGATCAGGCAGGTTCATATTAATTGTAATATAAACAGTAACAACAGAGATGATTCTGATCCCATTTTCCTTTTCCTCAATGACTTATTTTCCCATTCTCTCTCCCTTTGGCTCTTTGTATCTTTAGTTTCACTAACATATGTAGTGATTATGAAGGAAGTAACAGCATGGTTCAGGTACAGGGTTAGTACTGGTTAGTAGCCAGAGCTGTATGGGTAAAGGAAGCATGAATTGGCCAGCAAGTTTCCTAGTGGAATCCAACCACTCCAGGTAAAAGCTTAAGGTCATCAAAAATTCCACTACCATACTTGAAACCAAGATAAAAGTACATCCAGGAAATGGAAACATAAAAAAGCAAATTAAGTTTGCGTTATGTGCAGACTATAATGATCAGGAGACAATCAATTAAGAAGATAAAAAAAGCAGCATTTTTAGCTCTTGTGATTTATTGGGTAAAATAAAAATAGCATCATGGGAAGACAGCTTGAGACAATCATAACCTTATCCCCAAGACATAGGAAATTAGGAATCAGAGCAATGTGGGATAGACTTTTGGGATGTGATATAGAGGATTTAGAAATCTAAGAAAGAAAGAAATGTAAGAAGAAAACTTCAAGAAAAGAAGGAAAATTAAATTTGGAATTATTGTGTGGTACAGCAGGGGAACAGATATTTCTTTCTTTTGGGTGTAGTACATCTGACAACTTGCCAGCCCTTCAATGGAGCTGAGATCCAATGTGGGTATCTTTCCAGTATTTGTGTTAGTTGTTGGAAATACAAATATAAAAGTTCAACAGTTGAGTTCAACAGTTGCCTTTCCTTTCCGTAAAGAGCTCACATTCCAGTAGGGGAAGCAACTTTTATAAAGCTGTGGTGGCCAGAGAGTTCCAGTCTCAGAAATCACAGAATCCTGAACAAAGCCAGGAAGACAGTTGATTGTGTCACTTTTCTCAATAGCATTGATTTTATTGATTGGATTACTGTTCCTGTGCAAGAGATTGTTTTTGTTGTTGTTGGTTGCTCTTTGTTCTTGAAGAGGACCATGCCATCATAGAGGTGATGCCATGACATGCAAGGGATGAACCAAGATAGGAGTGTGATTGGCAAGGAAGATGGCAAAAGCCCTGGGTCAGCCCTGATCCCAGTAGATTGTTGATGAATGGAATCCAAAGCATAGTCTGGAGCCAGTGGAATGTAGCTTTACAGCCCAGTTTATCTACCCTTGCTTAAGACATCTTAGCCCCAGGAAAGAGTCCCAGAATTGAATGGATTAACTATGGGGTAGGGCTCTAGAGATCCTCTCTGAGAGGTAGCAATTCAAGAAGAGGAGAAGGCAGAGAAGGAGTCAGGCAGACAGCAAGACTTTAGAGGGCATTGGGAGTTAGACACAGAGCACAACTAGAAGCAGCTAAGTGGGATCGTGGATGGAGAAATGCATTTGCCATCAGGGTGACCTCAGTTTGGATTTTGCCTCAGAAATTTATTGGTTGTGTAGCCCTGGATAGGTCAGTTTACTAACCTCTCCTCAGTTTTTTATCTGTAAAATGGGGATAATAATAGCCCCTACGTTGTGAGCATCAAAAAGATAATGTATATAAAGTGCTTTGTAAATCTTAAAATACTTTATAAATATATTTATTATTATTGTTACAATTACAGAACAAGCAGCCTGGAGGGGATGGATAGATTGAGGGGAGTTATCCCACTGATGAGACCACAGATTTGTTAGGGGATCAAAGATCCAGAGGGGGAAGGATCTTTAGAAACCAACTCCCTCATTGTCATCATGTCCCATGGCACTACTGCTTCAGTGGTGATTTACATTACAGTACATAAGGACCCTCTCCATTATGCCCTTGGTCCTTGGACCAGCCCCTTCCCAGGTTCTGCATGCTTGTCCTCTGTGAATCCGATCAGGCTGGATTTCCACTTGCGTCTCAGCTCATCTTGATCTTAGAGCCCATGAAAACCCCTCAGATCTTTTTGGTTTTTTTAAATTGGATCATTTGTTGCCTAACCCTGCAGGCTTCCTGTATCCTGCACTTGTGCATTTAGCAGATATTGCTAACTCAAAATGTTTTATGTTTCTATAACTCTTAACTCAAGTATTGATCAGTACATATTAGCTTGCAGGGCTCCCATCCTGGCATCGCTGATTTTTAAGTTTATGATTGATGAAAGGAGTCAATGGGAGCCTTTTCAGACACTTAAAGCAAAGGATTAGACAATTTGTTGTAACTAATCCCTCCTGGCCCAGTCATCATCGTAAACAAGACCAGTAATGTACTTTTAAACATATTCTTTGCATATGGAATCAAGTAGGAGCCTGATACTTAGAACACTCAAACAGTAATAAGCTCAGCTCCTAAGAGGCACTTATCAACCATGATGAATAATATGGACTCAAGAAAAAACATAGCTTGAAGTCTACCTGTCATTTATCTCAGAAAGTTTGGTGTTACAAGAAGGATATTTACCTTTTTCAGTGGATTGACTGAAAGAATTCAAGCATAATTGATTAAGTTTTCCCACCCTTCTGTTAACAAAGAATGGAATGACTATGACATTGTGGATGGAAGCTAGGAAGATTTGGATTCAAATCCCCCCTCAGAAAGAGACTTGTGAGTCATGTGGCTCTGAACAAGTAACATCCCGTTCCTGACCTTTTGGTTCCTCTTCTATGAAATAGGGATGAAATAGCACTTGTAACTTATCTCAAAAAGTCATTGAAGAACCAAGTGAGATAATGTACTGAAGCACATCGAACAGTTAAGATGCTATCTGTATGACGTTTGTGATGATTTTCCTGTGGGTTGATGGGGCAAGGTGAGACAGTGGGAAAATCACCGGTGTGGAAGGTTGAGTTTGAATCCCACCTAATATGCCAGTCACTTAACCTTCTTAGGTCTCAGTTTCTTTAACTGTATAAAGGGCTCAGATGGTCAGTCAGAAAACATATATTAAGCATGTACTATGTGCCAGGCACTGAGGTAACACAGTGGGGGTACAAAAGAGGCAAAAAATGGTCCCTGCCCTCAGGTAACTCACAATCTAATGGGAAGACAGCAACAACAAAAATTCATACAAACATGCCATCTACAGAATAAAACAGCAAATAATTAAAAGAGGGAAGGTAATAGAATTAATAAAGACTTAGGAGTCCCTTTCACTTATGGCTCTTTGATACTGTATGTATGACCTTGGGCAAATCACTTAACTTCTCATGTCTTCAGTTTCCCCATTTGTAAAATGAGGGGCATGGATTAGGACTAGGTGGTCTCTGAGGTTCTGTCCAGCTCTAGCTCTGTGGTCCTGATGGCATGATCAGCTGAGTGAAATCACAAAGGGCTTCACGTTTCCTGTGGAAATACTATAACTAGAATTTTTTAAAAATTAAGTTAACTTAAATTCACATTTATTATGCATACTACTATGCATAAGGCATTCTGGGAATTAAAAGGCAGGGAAGTAAAAGTCTCTGCCCTGAAGAAATAGATGTTCTACTTGAGTGCATATTAATTTCTTAAAGATTCAACATGTGCCCTGTGGTCTAGGATGGTCTGGGGTGGGGTATGGGGTAAATGTTCTTGGAGTCCAGAGAATCGAGGGATCAGTGTGAGTGTGGGCTGGGATTGGTGAGGAAGGGATTATGGAGGCAGTGCAAATTGGGCTGAAGGATTGAACCATGGCAAGCAGGCAGAAGAAGAAAAGGCATTCCAGGTGATGAAGTGGATGGGGAACAGCCTGGGCAAAGACTTGGGGCTGGGAAAGATCACAGAACAGCTTGTTTATTATATCAGGACCAGAAGAATTCAAAGTCACATATAAACAAAGAAGTGAATTGAAGAACAAAGCTCTTGAAATTTTAAAGGTGAACTGTGATGAACCAAACCAAGAGAAAGCCTAGGGTAGTCGGAGTCAGAGGAGCTGAGTTCAGATCTTGCCTGTCATTTGATAGCTGTGTAACTTTGGGTAAGGATCCGAGCCTCTCTGGGCCTCAGTGTCCTCATTACTAAAATGAGGGGGCAAGACTGGATGACTTGTATCATCTCTTCCAGTCCTAAAGAAGTGGTCTCGTTACCAAATACTGGCTTACATGAAGTAAAGGCAACAATGCTGACTGATGAGGTGAATTCCTTGTGAATGACTTTGCAATTTACAAATGTTAGATGATATTAATAATAACAATAATAACTACTATTTATTAGTATTAACGTTTGCAAAGAGCTTTACAATATGACCTGTGATCCCCACAGCCACCTGGGGGGTCAATGCTATTATTATCCCCATTTAACAGATGGGAAAGCTGAGGCAAACAGGGTTAAATGACTTGCCCAAGGTCACAAATCTGACAGTTAACTTGCTGTGTGACCATGGGCAGATCATTTGACTTCTGCCTGTCTCCGCTTTTTCATCTGTAAATTGAAAATAATAATAGCACCTCCTTTGTAAGGTAATTTTAAGGAGTAAATGGAGCATATGTAAGATGCTTTGCAAACCTTAGCATGCTATATTAATGCTAGCTACTTTTGTTATTATTGTTATGAGAAGGTGTGCTGTGCATCCAGTATTGTTACCATTTATTAAGCAATTGTGGCTAGCCAATGTCACATCCTTCTTGGCATTTTTAGTCCATGACTGTGATTTTATTGTATGGGTAATTTCCAGTGTGTAAATTTCCTTCTGTCTGTGCAGATGGACAACTTTCCTACAATTAATCGTCTGAGAGAATTGGCTCAGATGCTGCCTGGCTAAGTGAATGGCCCAGGCCATCTCACTTGTTGGTGCTATTTAGGATAATAGTGCCTGACATTCATCTGGCTCTTCAAAGTGTGTAAAGTGCCTTTCATATGTTAACTCATTTGATCCTGGCGACAACCAGGTCAAGTGGGTACCATGGGCATTACATATTATTATTTAATTTATTATGTTAATAATTATTTTATTATATAAATTAGATAATTATAATATATAATTACATCATATAAGCATTTGATTATATATTATTATATTATATAATGATGCTGTTATGTAGATGTTGTATCACCTGACTGAGGTTAAGCTCTCTGAGGACAGGGACCCTGGCATGTATTAGGTGCTGAATAAAGATTGATCAAGCGATCATCATCCGTTTTTCACGTATTAAGGAACTGAGGCTTTGATGGATTTAGTGGCTTGACCCAGTCACCCAGCTACAAAAGGTGGAACTGACCCTACACTAATATATCTCTTGACTCTAACGTCATTGCTCCTTCTACTGCTGGACCACACTGCTTTTCTAATCCAATTGATTCAAACACCAGTGTTGTGTTATTGTTTATTTGATACCTTCAGTAAAAAATCTTTTTAAAGTAATTTTATCACCAGGATTCTACTAAAATGATTTCTCAAATGAAGGGTTCTGCCACTGCTATCAGTCAGATAACCATTTGTTTATATGGTTCATTTAGGACTCAATTGTAGAATCATCAGCTTTGAGCTAAAAGGACCTTACAGGTGATTGAATCCAACTCCCTTATTTATTATTTTTGGGGGAGACAAATGGGGATAAAGTGACTTGCTCAGAGCCACATAGCTAGCAATTATTGTCTCAAGTTAGATTTGAACTCAGGTCCTCCTGACTCCAGGGCCAGTGCTCTACCCACTGTACCACCTAGCTGCCCAAAACTCCCTTATTTTAGAGAGGAGGAAATTGTAGCCCAGAGAAATTAAGGTACTCACCCAATATCACATAAGTACTGGCCAGGGAATAATCTGAGCCCACGTCCCTGAGTACTATCGTAGGGTACCCTTTGCATTGTTTCTTTAGACCACTATACTGTCTTCCCCTTGAGATCAAGAACTCTGACTTTTGTCTTTGTGTCACAGTGCCTGGTACATAATAAGTGTTTAATGAGGCTTGTTGATTGATCAAATTGTAACTAGTATTTGCATCTAACTTTTTATGTATCTGTATTTTGATTTCTTGACTATATTGTAAACTCCTTAGGGACAGGAACCAAGGAGCCTACATTCTATAGTCGGAAACAATATATAAGTGATAAATATACATGTTGTTGCCGTTGGTTTTTTTTTTTTGTTTGTTTGTCCTTCATTCTCAAACAATAACTTCAGGGAGGTAATCCCATGATGTGCAAGTGAATTGGATTTAAGTGAGGAAGGGTTGTGGGAAGTCACCAGCCTTACTTTCTCCTCTGGAGCTATCTGGGTCCAATGGCTAGATACATATCAGTAATTTACATACAAGGTAGCTCACTCTCCCACTTGAAATCACTTTGAAATAAATCACTGGTGATATTAGGAAAAACTTTGGGCTAAGGGGTAGTATCTGTGTGTTGTCTTGAGGGAAACTATGGATTCCTTAAGGCAGATGTGAGGAGGGAGACCATTACAGACTTGGAAGACAACTGTGTGGAGGCCAGAGATGGTCCATCGTTGGGGAGGCAGTCATTTTGGCTCAAGAGTGCTTGCAGGGGAGTGCAGGGAAGCAATGTACAACAAGCCTGAAAAGGCAGGTCTGGGAGTCAGATTGTGGAGGGACTTAAATGCCAAATCCTCCCAGCTTCTAGATTCAGCCAGCCAGCCTTTCCCTCATTCATGCCTTAAACATTTGAGCTTATCACTGTTCTATTACAACTCGTGATATAATGCTTAATCTGTGATCTCTCTTGGAGAAGTTTGCAGAGTTAAAGTGGCATGTATGCTCTGTAATGGATATGGCAGCTTGCTGAAAACTGCTTCCAGGATGCGGAAAGAGACATTTGTGAGGCTGCTTTATAGGTCATGCTTAAATCTTAGACTGGGGGAAGGTAGAGATTTAGCAACGTGCTGTTAAATTGATGTTACTAAACAATGCAGGATGGGACAGTGGCCATTCATTTGCTCCAGTGGAATGGCTTCTGCCTTCTTTTTTTGTATCGCCTATATTTTTTATGTTGGGGGGAAACTCACAGTTGCATATTTTTTGTGCCAGTTGCCGTTCATAATTTAGCTGTAGCCATTTGTATGCCATGGCCTCGCCCAGCGTTCCCCTTTATTTCAGGACCACATCTCCCAATTCATTCCCATCAGGTAACTACTCAGATAGAGACTAACTTGTCCTGGGGAGGACAGGCTGTGAATATTTTGCATTCATCTCACTCCATTGATCCATGGTCCTTTCATGCCCATGTTTCAACATCCTGGACAGCTGAGTTCAGTTAGAGTTGTCCCCATCTGCCCAATAGCTTCTGAGAAATGGTTTTAATTTACCCCTTGCCTATCGTCTGTTTCCAAATTATTCGCTTCACTATTAGGCAAAGGTAGGACTAGAATGCCTTTTTGATTTATTCATAAATGAAGGGGGAGGGAAGGAGAAAAAGAGAGATAGCGGGAGAGTGAGGGAGAGGGAAAGGGAGAAAGAAAGGAGGAGGAGGAGGAGGAGAGGGGGGAAGAGACAGAGAGGGTAAAAGAAAAGATTAAGGATGAACAATTTCAGAACCAAGGACCCGTTATGTTGGGAGGTTTGATCACCTGAAAAAGCAATTAGGAAAGTAAATTAACCTCCTTGTTGGCAGTGAAGCTTGCTGGGTGGTTAGACTTCGCGGCGTCATGTTTTCTCTGTCTTTTTTTCTGGACTACCTGGTTTCTCCTAAGTATTCTTCTTCAAAGGTCTTATATATAAAGAAGCACAAAGATACTTCTCCCCTGCTGTTTCTGTAACTACATTTGATGAACGAAAAAGGCAGTGCGCCTGAATAATCGTCTCCCTCCGCCCCCTCTAGGGGCCACAACTTGCTAGTTGTGGGCGTTTTCTTTCACGGTTTCTTTTTGTTTTTGTTGTTTAAATTCTTGGGGGTCATTCACATTGAAAATGTAACCAAAAATAGAAATACATTAGCAGCCATGTATCTTTAGTTCAGGGAGTAAACCAAAACAGAAAAACGACTACAAAAACGAACAATCAGAAAACAGTTTTTCATCCTCTAGTCCCATTTGGTTATTGTTCCTCCTTGGCAATCTGTGCTGATGGAATTATAGGAAAGACATTGAGGCTGGAAGGGACCTGAGAGGCCACCCCATTTTACAGATGAGGAAAGAGGCACCAAGGGGTAATCTCCCCAAGGGAACCACAGCTACTTAAGAGGGAGTTTTGATCCCATCTCCCTGACCCCAAACCCGTCTCCTGTTCACTTTGCCACCCCACCTCTGTGTCCTACTGCCCCTCACTGTGGCTCATTTATTATTACCCTGCCTTTACTGTCTTTTGCAAACCTTCTCTGAGGGTATACGTATTCCTATGGACTTCTCTCAAGCAATTCAATTCAACTTTACAAACATTGATTAAGCCCCTACTGTGTGGCAGGCACTGAAGACACAAAGACCAAAACAACCTCTTCTTTTGGACTTTCCCAAGTTGCTACTGGAGGGACAAACTCTTTTGATTTCTAGTGCCTTCCCTCTGTATGTAAATTGCTTGTATTTATTTATTTGCATGATGCCTCCTTCCTTAGATTGTGAGCTCCTTGAGGGCAGGGACTGTCTTTTGCCTTTTTTTGAGTCCTCAGGGTTTAGTATAGTGCCTAGCACATAGTAGGCACTTAGTAAAAGTTTGATTGATTGATTGACCCAACAGATACTGAGATTTAAAAAAACAAAACAAAACAAAAAACCACAATGCTTATACAAAATAATACAAACCAACATGATGAAGTCTGAATGGTGATTATGACCGGGGAATCAGGAACAGCTTTTTGTAGGGAGTGGCTCCTGAACTGTGCTTTAGACAGAACTAGTAATTCCAAGAGTCCCAGGTGGGAAGCAAGTGCATTTCAGCTAAGGGGGGGCCAACTGCATAAAACCATTGAGACTGAAGAGGTGCTGTTATATGCAGGTAAAAGCTAGGGGGCCACCTTAATGAGAGTGAAGAGTATGAGAGGTTCTGATCAGTAAGGGCTGCTACTGACCATTTCTCTGATCCTTTTCAACAATAAATACCCAGTCCTAGGAAAGCTCTGCTCACCCCTGAAGTGGTGAGGTCGACCCATACCATGAAAGCCTTTGGGAAAGTCTAAGTTCTCTGTGGTTCTCCCAAAGCTGAGTACTTCCCTGTAACTTAGATATGTCCCTTTTGTGGATTGTTAGTGTAAGAGTAAGGACTGCATGGATTTATCTGATTTAACTCTTGATTTAGCGCCTATGCTTCACAAACAGACAAAAATGCTACCATTTTCTCTTCTTGATGAATTTCATATGTATGTCACAGGGGCTCAAGCCTATTTACATAATAGTCTCCTCATTGATGGATATCAATTATTCAGTTTCCCATGCCTGTTGGTAGAAAGCTTGAGAGAAGAGAGAGCCTAGACTTCTGGCTTCCAGCTTTGAGAGGGAGTAAGATCCTTGAAGGAGAGAAAGATTCTGGGAAGAAGTCAACATGGAGAGGAGCTAGCACTTAAATCATGTCCCTATCCCCATCTAACATCAGGGAGACTTTAGGGAATTTATCTGGAATTCTCTCTAGATTTGAGCAGATATCTCACTTCAGAGGTGGGGGGGTAGGGAGGGGGAAACTCATTCACTTGGTGTATTTTCTGGTTTGTTCTCATCTTCTGTGATTTGTGTTTATTGTCGCCTTAGATAAATAGGTTTATTTATTATTTGTTATGTGTGGTGTTTGTATAACTGACATTTGATGGGAAGGGAGTAAACCTTAAATATTTATTGGAGTACTCCTTCCCTATTAAGGAATAGTGATTGGAACCTAAAATTTATTTCCCCTAGACTAACAATACTTGGGAGGGGTGTGTGTGTGTGTGTCTACAAATAGATGTAATTCTATTCCCAACTCTCTGTCTCTCTGTCTCTGTCTCTCTGTCTCTCTGTCTCTCTCTCTCTGTCTCTCTCTCTCTCATTATGGCTAGCCTCATAATCTCAATCTCCTGCTTCCCTTCTGACTGAAATCTAAATCTCCTTTGGAGAAGGAGGTGCAGAGGAGACTCCAGGATATTCATCCATGCCTCCCTGGACAGGCCATATCTAGACAGACACATATGACCTACACGGGTAAAACACACACAGAGACAATATAATATAACACAATACAATATAATGTGATGTAATATAATGATATTATTGTAAACCTTGAACAATCATATTTGAACAGGATAATGGAGTTAACCAAAGGAACACAGATTAACTATATAGTTCTTTACTCTTACATACAAAAACAAAAGAAATTATATATAGATATGTGTGTGTTTTTGTGTGTATATAAATATTTTATTTATATATATGTACATATATGTATACATACCTATCCTAT
Organism: Gymnobelideus leadbeateri; assembly: GCA_011680675.1. NCBI lineage: Eukaryota > Metazoa > Chordata > Mammalia > Diprotodontia > Petauridae > Gymnobelideus > Gymnobelideus leadbeateri. The sequence continues at coordinate 496,185 of WOXC01007204.1, read as the reverse complement.
ACACTAGTTAGTAACTTATCTTTTTTACCACACTGTGCTTAGCTGGGACCTCCAGCCCTGCCCTCCTTACATTAGCACAGTGCTTGACACATAATAGGTGGTTAATAAATGTTAATTGATTGATTATCTGGCTCATTGGTCAGGCTATGTCAGACTCAAATCACTTCTCACAGCTTGTACATTTCTAGTGGAAGAGTGATTTTATTCCAAAGCAGACTGTAGCACAGAGAAAGACTTCCCCTATACATGCTGTTCCCTTCCTCCTGTCCTTAAACTCCCTGCCCCAAAGTCACATGCGAGTCATGTCCTAGGCTACTTCCAGCCCCAGGGTAGATTCCCTACTCCCTTTCTCATACCTGAGGACATTCCCACTTATGGAAGCCTTCTAGCACAGGTCTGATGGGCACCCACAGCTCATTCTCTCTTCCTTCCTTGCCCTTATGGCACATGGACACACAGGACTCTCACTTAGGTAATTGTAAAGAAGAGAGAGATTGCAGGCATAAGAACCAATTAGGAGACTGAGGTATAGTCCAGGGAAGAAGTGATGGGGGCCTGAATCAGGGTAATGCTCCTGTGATTCCAGAGAAGAGGGCAGATATTTGAGATGTTATGGTTGTAGGACAGATGATAGGCTCTAACAATTTTTTGACCATGACAGTGTGTTTGACCTTGGAACCAGTACAACCATTTTGTATGTTTTTTGCCCTCTCTCCATTAGACTTGTAAGAACAAGGACTATTAGGATTCTTTAAAGACAAGGACTGACTGAGCCTTATTCCTCCACCCCTAGCTCCTGTGTTTAGCACTCTATCTTGCACATTATAATTGTTGCGTAGGTTCTCGGAGTGGGTGATACTGCCCCTCAGAGGGGGCTGGAACAGTTGGGGGCAGTGGTAGCCTCGGGTGCAACTGGGGGCACGAATAAAAATAGTGAAGAAGACAAGAAAATCCTGAAAAACCATTCATGTACATTTCACCTGTTGTATGACAGAATTAAAGTCGTAGTGATTATTTTTTTTCTAAATAAACACACAAAATGCATGTCATAACCAATAAGTAGTCAAGTTTACCAGCAGGTCTTAACAAGCAAGTCTTGGTAGGTAAGCCTGTTGTGCCTTGTCAAGAATTCCAGCATCTATTGGCAGGAATCTGCATGTAATGACTTGTTTACAATATAATACCATATGGTTACATGATGCAATATTATGTCATCAAAATTTCATGCAGGAAAAACCCCACAAATTTATAGTAAATTATTAAATTTAAGATGTGTCATTTAAAAATTATATTTTTTAAGTGATGCAATATTTTTTTAAGTTAAACGATTAAAAATTTGCAAGGGGCCACTGAGTAATTTTTTTAAGGGAACAGTAGGCCAAATAAATTTGGGAACCTCTTGTTTAGAGTATGCAAGCAATGCATTTTTGGAAAAAATGAAAAATCTTGGGAGCGTCCATTTGTAAAGGGGAAGAACTAGAATTCATATATATTTTCACTTCTGTCATCCCATTTGATCCTTACAACAATCCTGAGAGGTAGGTAGGAAACTGATTCTTCCTGACTTCTAGTTCAGTTCTCTGTCCACTGTACCACCTAATAGAAGTAAGCTCCAAAGCTAGTAGTAGTCAGAGAGATAAAAAGACTGTTCAGAGAAGCCAAGGAAGGAGGAAATCTCATGAAGAAATGTGGTTCACCAAGAATCATAGCATCTTTGAATTAGAGCTTAAAGGGAACTTGGGCCGTCTCATCTAACCTCCCTGATTTTATAAGTAAGGAAATGGAGGCCTGGAGAGATGAAATGGGTTATCTAAGATGTCACAGACTATGAGTTGCATTTTGAGAAGAAAAAAGAGAAAGCATGTTTTTTTTGGTGGTCCATAGATTGGCTGACCATGTGTAATAAATAGAGCAAGAGGGTCACCTATAAGAAGTATAAAAAATAGCCAAAGTTCTATGTCATATGAACACTCAAAAGGAGGCTGGTCTTGCTCAGGCTAGTTATGGTACCTTTGCTTAACAGTCTTTCCTATTTATGGGGTAACTTGTGTTTGCTTAGCTATATGTTCATGCTATGTCTTTCCATTCAATTCATTAAACATTTATTAAGCACCTACTGTGTGTCAGGCATTGAACTAAGTTCAGTGGATCCCCCAAAAGGCAAAAGACAGCCTTTCTTGAATTATAAAAGATCCAAATTGGATCAGTATCTGCTACTCCCCCCTGCACCTCATCCCGTGCTGAAGCACAGATGTGGCTCCTATAAGGAGATGAAAACCTTTTCTCAGATATCTATGCAAGCCAACATTAATCACAAATGAGGGTTAGTGACCACTAGATATTCATTGTATTGAGGGGAGATCCATAGGGAACAATGGCTAAGCAACAGTTCACAGACAGAGGAAGAAGCTGGCCCAGGTAGCATCAGTTTTTCTTTCCCTTCCCCTTGCAGAGAGGGAGGAGGAAAGTCAGAACAATGTGAAGTGGTCAATTAATATGGGGCTGCTCCTTCATTCCAAGTGAAGACAGGGGAGAGAGAGGTGTTTGGACTCAGTGTCCAAACTCCTTGTCTCCCCAGTTGGCCTCCCCTGCTCTCAAGAATCTCCCAGGCAGCTCACAGGTCAAATTCTTCAATTGCTTGACAACAGTCCTTTCAGAGTCCTTTTCCATAGGGGGCTCCGAGGAAGGAGGAGGGGCACCACAAGCCAGGGCATAGACATCCCACATTGGCCCTATACCTCCTTGTGAATCCCAAGATAAAGGGTGAAATCTCCTCTTTTAGTATCTTCTGTATAACACTCCTACCCAGTTCCATAAAAAAATCACAGATATGAACTGGGACTATGACAAATCCCCTGTTCTTTTAGACCCACAATTCTGAGTTATCAACTTTAGAGTTGTTTCCTTTTTTTTTTTTGGAGGGCAATTGGGGTTAAGTAACTTGCCCAAGGTCACACGGCTAGGTTTTTGTTTGTGTGTGCATTAAGTGTCTGAGGCCGGATCTGAACTCAGGTTCTTCTGACTCCAGGGCCAGCGCTCTACTCACTGCACCACCTAGCCGCCCCTGAATTATCAACTTTAAATGGGAAAAAAAGTCCATTTTAGAAGCAATCAGAACCTTTTATTTGTGTGAGGGACTCCCAATATGGAAACTCCCTCCACTGATGCCATTTAGCAGCTTGTCTGAAAGGTGCCTTTAGAAAATGACCTGGGGATATCTTGAAGACTGTGACCTGATGCTTAATACGTGTTTATGGAATTGAATCTCCCTCCCAGTCATAACTTGAAAAAAGTCATTCCCTCTAAGTGATATGGTACATCATGGAAGACAGATGTAAGCTTCATCCCAATGCAAATTGCCATGATTGTTATGTAACCCTACCTAGAGGCAGGCAGGAAAATCATCCCAGTAAATACTGTAGAACAAAAATGAAGTTTCTTTTCTCAGGTGAAAAAAATGAGACTGGGAGATTTTGGTCTGAGTGGTTCTTTATTCATATTTCTTCCTGTTAGGATTGAAGGCCATTTTGTTGTTATTGAACACACCCCACCAGGGAGAAACATGCCAACTTCCAATTCAGTTACTGTCACTGTCTGTCTTGTCACTTACCCTTGAATGTATGCAAATCCCAAGTGACTGCCCTTCAACACAAACATTGGATGTTATTAAAAAAAAACAATCAGATATTGATTCTTCTAGGTAGAATGTGCTAAGTTGTGTGAGAGGCTCCTGAAAGATGTTAGGACAATCATGAAGGCAGGTGACTTGAAAGTAACCCTCTTATTCCATGAGATCTACACACTGTTTGACGCTTGCTTGACTGTGTCTTGGGAAACATAATCGATTGTTTGTTTGTTTTTTTCATTTTTTTAGCTGTAGAGCTAATAGTCAACAAATATATTGGCCTCATTCTCCCCATCAGTGATTTATCAGTAAATCAACTTTAAAATTTATAATCTTTACAGAATCGTTAGCAAGGCTTAAAGCCAAATTTTTCCATTCATAGTTAATTCTTCCCTTCCCTGAGTCCCATATTCTGCATGTATTTTGTAGACCCTTTTAGCCTGACACATTCAGACTTAGCCTTCACAGTTCACCCATCACCATCAAAGTGAAGCACTCTTTACCACAACCTGCTATGCCTCCAGTGGTACAAAATGCAAATTAGGCACAAAAGACATGAGTAGAAAAGCTTTCAAAAGAATGTCAACTGTTAGTCACATTAGCCTCCCCCTTGATGTCCAGACAAAGAAAATACCTTCAACAATTAGTTGAAAGTGACCATGAAGAAAAGCATTTTTGGATTTGGGGTGTGAACTCAGACATGCTGAATGACAAATCTGGCCACAGAGAAGTGTGCCCAAAGCAGATGGCAGAACCAAATTGTGGGATTTGAGGAGCAGAACAGCAGAAATCAAAAGTAGCAAGGAAAACACCCGCTAATTCTGGAGTCAGAGAACAAGGGTTCAGATCCCACTTCTGTCACTAGCACTGTGACCTGAACAAGTCACTGTCCCTGAGGCTCAGTTTTCCCTTCTGTAAAATGAAGGGTCTTGCTTGATGGCTTCTGAGGTAGTTTTCCGCTCTATATTTTTGATTTTGGAGGGTATGAGTGGAGAAAACATTTAAACAAAAGAAATTCTTTGGCCTGTCCTGCCTGGATTACCTTGCAGGAGAGCCTTAACCAAAACATGTTCAATTCAGTATTGGTTCTGAGCTCACAAAATGTAATAATTGGCTTAAGGCACACAGGTTAGCTGACTTTTCAGTATTAATTGCACCAGGAGGGCCATTTGTGCCATGTAAAATCTAAAACTTGCATCTTTATTTGTGAAACAAGTGCATATATTTATCATTATATCTGTCCTTTGAAAGTAGGCTCAGGGATATTTGAATCTGGGAAATAACCACATGGGAATTTGTAAAATGCTCAGTGGATTTTTGTGGTGTTTAACTGAGACCTTGTGAAAGGAGACAAACATGTAAATGAAGTCAACTTGCTCAGACCTCTGGGATCCATTACAGCCCAGAGATACTCTTACCAGATAATTAGCCAGGGCTGTTAATCAAGTTTAACAGGTGTTGAGTAATGAACTGAGACAGGGCATCTGCTGTGACCGGCTTCTTTCTCTAATCTGGTTAGGCAAGCCTAATGCCAATTGGAGACCAGAATGCTTTGAAATGAGATTCACCACTGTACTTTCCAATGCCATCATCCGTCTTGTAGTCGTTGAAGAATGGTGACATTCACGTTCACAAGAACACATAAGGAATCTGTCCAAAATTCCCAGACTGAAGAGTGTTCATGAATTTAGATTTCTCACATTTTTTTCATGTCATTTTCCTTCCTTTAAAAAAAAGTGAAATCTTACCTTTTTCAACAATTTACTATGGAGGGACAAACCTACTTAAAAATGTACTTGTATCTTAAAAAAAAAAATCTCCTTCATTTCGTAGTTTATTCTTCTCCCCTCCCTGGAATATCAACCATAGTAACAAAGAAGAAAAAAAGGGAAATCAAACTAGTCCAACAAATTAGATGCCACATAGAGTGGAAGGAGCATTAGAATCAAAGGACCCAAGTTCAAATGATGCGGACTATCTATATGACATTGAATGAGCCACTTATGCTCCCTGACTTTCAGATTCTCATATGCAAAATGAGGGATTTGAAATACACAGCCTCTGAGGTCCCTTTATTTCCAGATTTATGATCTTCTGTGATCAATTAAGTCTGATAGTAAGAAGAAAATTTCACAGCTATAGTTCCCTATCTTTGCAAATAAAATATATCAATATCTGGGGTGGGGGTGGGGAGGGAGGGAGGGAGGGAAAAAGAGAGAGAGAGAGAGAGAAAGAAGAAGAAGAAGAAGAAGAAGAAGAAGAAGAAGAAGAAGAAGAAGAAGAAGAAGAAGAAGAAGAAGAAGAAGAAAGGGAGGAGAGAGAGCGAGTGAGAGAGAGAGAAGATAAATACAAAAAAATAATCTAATACTCTCAACCACAACGTATTTGTAAGGTAATATTTAAGGATGAACAGTTTTCAAATGGTAGAGTAAACAAGAAGAGACAGTGTTGTGGAATTTCGTTTGAATGGGATAAAAAGCACACAAAGAAACACAGCATGATACCCTGAATGCAAATCATGTCAATTTCATATTCTTAGATTTTTAAAGTGTTTTAAGCCAGTGGCCATTATATAAACAATTGGATTAAATTAGGAAGTATAAAAAAGCAAAATCAGCAGATACCTTAATAGCCAAAACTCTGAAGTTGGAAGAACAAAATCCACAAGCCCTGTACTTAAGTACCAAATCCCAAATGCTGGAGATGTACAAATACAACAATCGTTATATTGTTATACTTGGGTTCATTTCTAGTAATCCCAACTGCAGCATGTGTTGAATTTTCCAATTTTGAACACTAGTTCCATGGTTCTGGCAAAATTACAAGGACATTTACAAATAAAGTGCTGCAAATTGAAAAACAAAGCTCTCAAATTTAAATGAAAATTCAATGAATGGAAACAATCTCCCCCAATACTGGATTCTGTTAGTCAGTGGCAAAATGGAAATTGCTGTGAGACATCCTGCCAGGTATGCTATAGGGTCCATTATTGCTCCCAATTACAGAAAGCAGCCACATCCCTGGGAATAAGTAAGTTTGTAATATTGTTAGATTTGGGATCATAGTGATTTGATATTCTAACATGCTTGAGATCATCCATATGTCATTTGGAACTATTATTAATTGGCATTTAAAAATAATTGTAAAGCATAGAAAGCCTTCCAAAAGCTTCTGCAGAGGGAGACTAGCAGAGCCCAGAAAACAGTATACGCAGTAAATGCAGCAGTGTAGATGGAATGGACAAGCATCTCAAAATAATTGAAAGGAAATGCTGAAAAATTACAAAGAATAAGCATGACCTGAACCAAGTGATATGAAAAAAGACCTCCCCTCACTCCCTTGCAGAGGGGAGAGCTCCACCCCTATATGGAGCATTGCTTATGAGTTCAGATTTCTTTCATGTATAGAAAACTATTTTGTTTGTTCTTTTTAAAAAATGTTTTTCTTTTAAAAAATTATTTTGATTAAATGAAATAGCTCTCTAGCAAAGGAGAGAGCCAGTGAGACTCTTAAGAATATAGGGAAGTGGGGCGGCTAGGTGGCGCAGTGAATAGAGCGCCGGCCCTGGAATCAGAAGGACCTGAGTTCAGAGCTGGCCTCCGACACTTAATCCATACAAAACAAAAAAACCTAGCCGTGTAACCTTGGGCAAGTTACTTAACCCCAATTGCCCTAAAGGGGCGGCTAGGTGGCGCAGTGAGTAAGAGCGCCGGCCTCGGAGTTTGGATGACCCGAGATCAGATCCGGCCTCAGAAAATGAGCACCCACGCATAAATCAAATGACTAGCCGTGTAACCTTGAGCAAGTTACTTAACCCCAATTGCTTTAAAAAAAAAAAAGAATATAGGGAAGTAATTAGACAATTTAAATATAAAAGATAGCAATAAAATGTATTTTAAAATAAATTTTAAAAATTTTCATCTAAAGACTTTTCATCTAATTCATTCTGAATTCTTTCTAAAAGGTGCCATCATTTGTGCCTGTATGAATCACTAAAAGAGGAAGTATGTATCTGGTTTGACGAGACTTGGGAGATTCCATGTCAAGTCTCAGATGGTAGACCTCTCATTAAGTAGCTGGGCATTGGTGGGTTAGGGAGGAAAAAGGGGTTGCATTGGAACTATCTGTGAGATTTATGGTCTTGCCTTTTTAATGTAATGCCAATAAAATGTAAAAAAAAACAGTTTGAGTGGTTAGCAAGAGAACGCTGTGTATGAGATGAAGATTCTTGTAGGCTTCTACTTATGAGACTAATGAGTTAGAAAACTCATGAGGTGGATGGATGTTTGGCAGATTCTGTGATTCAGAGCAAGAAGGAATTTTAAATCATCCAGTCTGACTGCCTCGTTTTAAAAAAGAGGAAATAGTCTCAGAAATATTAAGTGACTTCGTCAAGGTGACACAAGGAAGCAAGCAGGAGAGCTAGGATTCTAATCTAGGTCTGAATCCAAGAATATTTTCATCACATAATGTGTAGGTAGTACAATGGATCAAGACTGGCCTTGGAGTTGGGAAGATCAGAGTTCAAATCCTACTATAGTCACTTATTTTCTTTATGACCCTGGGCAAATCATTTAGGCAACTAGGTAAATGATCCCTTGAACTTGGAGTCAGGAAGTTGTTGTTCTAGTCATGTCCAATTCTTTGTGAGGCCATTTTGGGGTTTTCTTGGCAAAGATACTGGAATGGTTTGCCATTTCCTTCTCCAGCTCATTTTACAGATGAGGAATTGAGGTAAACAAGGTTAAGTGACTTGCCCAGGGTCATACACAGTAAGTAAGTATCTGGAACTAAGGAGTTAGAAATACCTAAATTCAAATCCTGCTTCAGACACTATATTAGTTGGGATACCTTGGACAAGTAACTTAACCTTCTTTCATTTCAGTTTCCTTTACCTAGAAATAATAATAGCACTTATTTCCCAGGATTTTTATGAAGATCAAATGAGAGATAATAGATATAAAATACTTTGCATAGCTTAAATTACCATATGAATATTAGCTTTTTTCTGCTTCTCTGTGCCTCAATTTCCCCATTAATAAAATAAAGGGACTGGACTTGATCATCCACAAGGTCCCTTGCAACTCCCAGACTGATTCTGTGATCCTAGTCCTCTTGCCTACTAGTTTAGCTTCTTAACACTGATCTGCCTTTTTTGTCCCCATCCTCATCTCTGCTTTGTGGGGAACAAGGTATGCCCTGATTGTAGGCTAATTACTGATTATAAAGACTCCAGTGTGAGACAACTGTAGTAAGAGAGATTACTTCCCTAGTATTGCTACTGTTTTTGAGGAACAGATAACTAGCAAGTGTTGACAGTAAGTGAGGCTGTATTCCCTCAGAATGTTCACTTTGTACAGCGGATGTTCCAAGTGTGTGTTTCTAAGCAATCCCAAGGCACCATCTTGCTGAGCAAAAGGTCTGCTTCCAATCACTTGGAAGTTCAAATCCCTCCTAGATTTCAGCAGATCAGGTGGCTGCATCTCAAACATGTACATGGTGAAACATTTATGTTTTCATATTATACCAATATGAAAGGCTTTTCAACAGCCTTTTTGTAACTACCATCTGGCATATTTTTTTCCTGACCTCATCTGAAACAGGATTTCTAGTTATTACCTTGCCAATCACAAAGCAGATCAACAACCTTGCTGTGATTTTCAGCATGTGCAAATAAACAGTGTTCAGCTGGAAATGCCCAATCCTGAAAGATCAGGCAACAGTCGTCAGCCCAGAAATAAATTACACATGATTATTGGATGTGGCCATATGACCATCACAACTTTTGGAGCACTTTCCCCTACTTCTCTTCTTTCCTCAATATAATGTCATGGGGCTTTGATCCTTCCGGACTCAGTGGATGATTTGCTTTGTTGGGAGAGAAGAAAATTTATCTGTCTGTATCTATACCTATATCTATACATACACACACATGTACATACACACATACATGTGTATACCTATATATCCTTTTTTTAAAAATCCCTTTTAGTTGGGGATTGCCATATGCCAACTTGAAGTTAGGACATCTTTCCTTCCAGAGAGAAGGCAGACTGTTGTATTCAAAAGAGTTTATTGGATTTATAACTACTTAAAAGATTTTTTTCACCTATGGTGACAACACAGATGTTAACTGCTCTGAAATTGCTCTAAAAAAAACCCCCAAAATAATTTTAAAAAATCCTTGGTCACTGTGCTTGACCTAAGGTAAGACAGAGAGAACTCACACATATAAATGTTCAGTTCATTTCAGTTTATCTTAATAATCATTTGTAAATTCAAGCACTATATTGAGGTCTGGGGATATGAAGATATAGGGTATGCATTTGTTTCCCCAGGAAAGTTAAATGTATGCTTGCATGGGTTTTCTAAATAAAACTCACAGGAAGGAGTGAATAGATGTCTGTGGAATCTTGCATATTCTCTATACAAGACTTTGATCCTATCTGGAAGGCCATAGGATATTGGGACCACAAGGCTGGCCTATCTTCAGAAAGTGGTTTATACCTAAATATAGCTGCTATCTTAAATATTATTAATCCAGAGAAATGACTTTTAGGTTCAAGTTCCTGCCCTGGTTGGTATCCCTTAAAATAAGAAGGAATGCAGCATATCTCTAAAGGCTTGGTTCCTTCCCACAAAATACAATTACACAAAAGACCACCATAAATAGTGAATAGCCAATAAATCTATTTATCCAAGGAGGGAGCAAACATAAATCAGAGCAGTTATGCAGATTAGATTAAATTAAATTAGATTAGATTAGATTAAAGCAGGCAGTACACAGAGTGAATGAGCTCTCCCAACGTCATTTTTTTTATTATTGTTCAGTCATTTTAGTCACATCCAATTCTTTGCAACCTCATTTGGGATTTTCTTGGCAAAAATAATGGGGTGTTTTGTCATTTCCTTCTCCAGCTCATTTTACTGTTGAGGAAACTGAGACAAATGGGGTTAAGTGACTTGCCCAGGTCACATAGCTAGTGTCTGAGGCCAGATTTGAACTTAGGTCTTTCTAACTCCTGGACTGGTGACCTATCCACTGCAGCGCCACCTAGCTGCACCCCACCGAGACAATAAGATAATTCAATTCAGGTGAGAGAGTCCCCAGTTTCAACCAAATTCCCCAGAGTCTCAAGAGAGGCTAGCCAGAAATCAGGGATATGTTGAATCTGCTAATTTTCAAAGTGTTTTTTTTTTTTCCCCCTCTCTCTCCTGGTTTCTCCCCCAAGGAAAATCTGCAACCAGGTGTATCTTCTCTTGAAACAGGAAGAAAAAATGTTTCTCTCATCTCAAACTCTTTCTAATTCCACCCCTTATACATTTGTATAGCAATAAATAGATATCATTTTATTATATTGTTATATATCATGATATATGTTGTATATTGTATATGATCTATATCATGACCTATATTATATCTTTACCTATCTTTCTATCTTCTTTTAGCATCCTTTCCACCAATGAACAATCTTATACATATGATCTAGGCATGAACCCTAAGTTACAAAAGCAATAATTAAACAAGCCTTACCCTCGAGAAAATTAAATTGTATTGGGGTAGGGGGCATAACATATATAAAGATAAATAAAAACAAAGTAATTTTAGGGGGTAAAGGGGAACCTTAATAAAAGAAAGAGTCAGGAAAGGCATCCTATAAAAGGTGATACAAGTGGAACATGGAAGGGAATTAAGGGAGACAAGAGATGGCTGTGAGGAGGGGATAAGGGACAGCCTGGGCAAATAATGTAGAACAGAGTGAGAACATTGTGTATGGGAAACATCACATGGGCCGCTTTGCCTGGTCTATAGCTTACATAGAGGAGAATAATGTTCAATTAGCCTCGAAAAGGTGGGTCAGGACTAGAGACTGAAGGGCTTGAAATTCCAAAACTCCATATGGATAATGTGTGTGCGTGAATGTATACATCTGTATATAAGTGTTATTTGGATTTATTAAGTGCCTACTATATTCCAGGCACTGTGCTAAGTGCTGGGGATATAAAAAGAAGCCAAAGACAGTCCTTGTCCTCAAGAAAATTACAGTCTAATAGGGGAAATAGCATGCAAACAAATATGTGCAAAACAATTAATATGCAGAATAAATAGGGGATAGTTAACATGGAAAGGTATTAGGACTATGAAGGGTTCAGGAAGGCTTCCAGTAAAAGATGGGATTTTAGTGGGGGAGGAAGCCAGGGAGGTCAGTAATTGGAGCAAAGGAGGGAGAGCATTCCAGGCATAGGGGACAGACACAGAAAAGACCTGCAACTGATATGGAGGGTCTTATTTGTAGAACAGCCAGGAGATCAGTGTCACCAAATCTGAGAGTATGAGAAAGGGAATAAGGTGTATGGAGACTGGAAAAGTAGAAAGGGGCTAGGTTTCATAGGGCTTTGAATGCCAAACAGCATTTCACATTCAGTTCTGGAGGAAGTAAGGAACCACTAGAGTCTAGGGGATAATATGATGAGATCTGTGCTTTTAGGAAAATCACTTTAGTGGCTGAATGGAGGATGGACCAGAGAGGGGAGAGACTTGAGGCAGGCAGACCCGGCAGCAGACTATTGAAGTAGTTCAGGTATGAGGTGATAGCGGCATGCACCAGGGAAGGGGCAGTGTCAGAGAAGGGGGTGAGATATAGTAGGAAGGAAAGGAAGGATAGGAGAATATATCCCCTTCTTTCCATGTGCCCCCTGATGCCCCCCAGCAGATCTTCATCTTGGATGGATTTTCATTCCATTACTCCTTCTTCCTTTCCATCCTTCCTCCCTCCCTCTTTTTTCTTTCCTTTCTTCCTATCTCTCTTCCTTCTTCCCTCCTTCATTCATTCCTTCTTTCCTCCCTCTATTTCCTCTCTCCCTCTCTCTTTCCTTCCTTTTTTCCTTCCTTCCTTCCTTCCTTCCTTCCTTCCTTCCTTCCTTCCTTCCTTCCTTCCTTCCTTCCTTCCTTTCTTCCTTCCTTGTCAGTCCACGTGATAGCTACACACACATGCACTGCTTTCATGTTCCCCTAATACCTGACATGGTTCTGTGTCCTCTCCTTTCATCATCTCTCTCTGGATGTGGTTCAGCTTGTCCATAGCCTCCCTACCACATCCACTCCAGAACACAATACAGTATTCCACATGTCTTCAACCCATGATAGTGCACACTACTACAGGACAATAACCAAACATTTTCTGCATACCAAACTTTTCCTAACGAAGCCTAAAATCACATTAATTTTTTAGTTCCCATGTCACACTCCCACTGTTGACTTTTAATAAGCTTGCTCTCCCAGTCCCTAGGGCTTTTTCCAATCAACTGTTGCAAAGACAGGGTTCCCTCCCCTTCTACTTGTGTTTCTGATGTTTTGGAAGTATAAAACATCACACTTACTCCTATTAAGTTTTCTATTATTAGATTTATCGCCCATCATTCTAGCCTGGATATAGCATGTTATTTGTTTCTCTTGACTTTTTGTCAGCCACAAATCTAATGAATGTGCCAGGTGCACCTGATAAAAATGTTGAAATGACGAGGACCAAGAACTGATATTGTGATTCACTACTAGAAACCTCTATGGCTACACTGGTGTCTTAATCACCACCCACATCAGTGGTTCAGCCTTTTCCAAATCCTTCTTCCTATAGCAGAGCCCCATCCCTCCATTAGCTTCAGAAGGATGTCAGGACAGACTTTGTCAGATGACTCGCTGAAATTCAGCTTATTCATGATCCCCTTAAAATGAGGCCCCCAGGAATGAAGCCACAATGTTTTAAATTTTGTCAAGCCTGACCGGATAATAGTAGAAACATTGCCTTTCTTGTTCTTTAAATTATGCTTCTATTAATCTAGACTGAACATTTACATTCCTATTTGATGACCAAATAACAATGTTGACATATATTGAGCTTAGATTAAACTAAAACTCTTATGTCATTTTCTTATAAAGTGCTGACACACCAAGTCTTCACCAATCTGTACATGTTCAGTTGAGTTTTTCAACCCAGCTCTATGGCCTTACATTTATTCCTATAAAATTTAACCTGATTTGTTTGAGCCTATCATTTCAAATTTTGGTAATCTTTTAGAATGTGGGTTTTGCCATCTAGAACATTAAATGTCTTTCAGAATTCTGTATCACGTGTACATCTTGGAAGGATACCTTCCAGTCATTCAAGAGAGAAAATAAAAAGGGCAAAGTGCTTAGCAAATCTTAAAGTGGAACTGATAATCATATACTCATTCTCCATGACTTGTACCTCACAGTGTTAATTATGTGATAATGTTATTATTCTCCCAGGTCCTTGATGAAAATATTGGATGGGAACATCCTAGAACAGAGCCCTCTGCAAATCATGAGAGGCCACCCCTCCAGGGTGATCCATTAATTTACACCCTTATGACCTGTCATTGAACTTCAAAGTCACGGAGAGTAAAGCTACTATTGTCAAGTTCATGTTTCTCAATCTTGTCCCTAAGGGTGTCCTGGGAGACTCAGACAAATGTCCTGCTGAAATCCAGACACATTAACAGTGGACATTTATGTAGCACTTTGAATCTGCCAAAGGATTTTATGTACATTACCTTCTTTGAGCCTCCCAATATTACTTTGAAGTAGTTTCTATATATGACACCTATGGAAACAGAAGCTGGGATTTTTCAGTGACCTGCCTCTGGTCACGTATCTATTGATGTGGTCATGTGGTCTTTTGAAATCCAGATCCAGGGTGTTTTCTCCAGTATGTCATGATTCTTGTCAATGTCTATAGTATTTTCCCCAATCTACCAACCTACTAATGCTGATAAAATAGATAAAAATGTGTATGTGTGCACACATAATCTATATTAAATGAAAAGATCCTGACCTGTGGATTGGAAGTTGGAGGGCGTGAATAGGGAATGATAGGAAGACTAGAATCTCTGTATAGCCATTAAAAAAAGCATTTGAAAAATTAATTTGGGGGTGCTGAGATTTTTCAATACTACATGGTGGCATAACTGTTCAATTATATATCTCTTTCCTTTTCCCCTCTTTTTACATAAATAATGGACATATTGTTTACCCTACAGGTACCAATTCATCTCTGCTCTATGAAGTAAAATTCCTGAGGAAAACATTTATTATGCACATGAGGTAGTCATGTTTTAAAGATTAATATCTAGTTATGTTAATTCTTTTCCAAAGCACAAAAAGTGATTAGAGCCCATTATATATTTATCACTTGCCTATTTTAATATTTTAAATCACAGCTTGGTATCCTGTGATCTATCGTAAGACCTCATGAAGACGCACACATAATTGCATGATGGGTATAAAATGAACAGGTGTCACTGTGTAAAGAACGAGTCCATTCTTCCCTGGCTGGCTGTCTTTCCTTTTCCATTTTTGATGATTTCCATCTCTCTCCTAATACTCTGTCTAACCCCAGAGAGAGTAACAATTATCTACAAATTATCTGCCCTCTTGTACCATCTGGATAATAATTCACTGATTTCTATGTTTCTGCTCAGCAGCAGAGATGATGCCTCCTCTGACTGGCAAAGAAGCCTAAAACCAGCTTTCTTTATTTTTCCTTCCTCTTGATAAAGTGCTTTAAAGTTAATATCAAACTTTCAAACGTTTTACCCCACTGATATGGTTTAGCCTAGTTACATGTCAATTGCAGTGAGACTTTTCCTTTGCATTTCGAATTAACCCACCTTCTGCTTTTGTTCCTTTACCTTTGGCTTTTCACATAAACCTTGACTTGTCTGAGTCTCTGTGTAGGACATCTCAGTATTTTTATCTGAAAGCTGCCTCTCACTCTCCACTGTGTCTTAAATAGGTAGTGTTTTATACCATTCTGGAATTTGTTGAGCTGTAATTAGACAACTAGGTGCTAAAGTAGATAAATTACTGGGCGTAGAGTCAGAAACTTTGAATCCTTTCTTGAGTTCAAATCTGACCTCAGACACTTATTGGCTGCATGACCCTGGGCAAGTCATTTAACCCTGTTTGCCTCAGTTTCCTCCTCTGGAGAAGGAAATGGCAAACCACTCCAGTGTATTTGCCAAGAAAACTCCAAATGGAGTCACAGTGAGACAGGACTGAAATGATTGAACAACAACAATTAAAAACATGGTAAATCTCGTTTCTACTCTTCCCTAAAGGTAATTGGAGAGAGTACTAAAATCAGCATATTACTGCAGAGAACTATGTGATTGAATGGGGTATCATAGAATATCAGAGTCAAAGAGGACCTGGAAAATCACTGGGGCCAACCTGCTGAAGCCCAGAGAGATTAATTAACTTGCTCATAAGAACACAGAATCATAGGTTAGGGCAAAACATAACTCTGACCTACCACAGCTTCTCCCTTTCATCTCTCAGACAAGCAGAGTCATGCTTGATTATACCAAAGGCCACAGTCCCCTTCTGGTCACTGCCTTCCAGTGGCTGTCGAGGAATTCAGTGTTTTGCCAAATAAGATAAAACTATTTTAATCTGCCAGATAAGGCTCCTTTTGAGTCAGATTTCTCTTTTTAGCATCATCTGCATCTATTTTAGCTTCTATTCTTGATACTTTAAATGTTCAGTTTAATGTAAAAATAGTTTTACCCTTTATTTATATATGTACATTTGCTTTTCTCTGTTAAAAAATAAATGGGCCATTGGTTGGGATTGAGTGAGGCAGCTAGATTGCTCAATAGATAAAATTCTGGGCCTGGAGTCAGGAAGACCTGAGTTCAAATGTGGCCTCAGATACTTACTAACTATATGACCCTGGGCAAGTCACTTTTTACCTCAGTTTCCTCATCTGTAAAATGAGCTGGGGAAGGAAATGGCAAACCACTCCATTATCTTTGCCAAGAAAACTCCGTAGACAGTACTGGCTTGCTATGGTCCACAGGGTCATGTAGAGTTGGACATGACTGACTAACTGAACAACAATAACAGTTTGATTAGAAAAGGTCAGGAAGAGTTGCTTTGAAAACATTCCTAAACTACTTCCTTAACATTAGTGATATACATAGCAAAAAATGCTCACTTAATTAAAATTATAATATTGTTATTCATAACAGCATTTTTACATAGATCTTTTAGGTCTATGAAGCTCATTGAAGATAGAATAAATGAATGAGAATTTATAAATGTGCAAGGCATGGTGCTAATAAGTGCTAGAGATACAAACACAAAAGTGGGGCCGGTTCCACCCTGGAAGGGAGGAGAAAGCACAGATTATCTCAGTATCATCTTGTGAGAGTATGTGCTGCCCTTCTAAGATGTGGACATTCACTTGGGTTTGGGGGTGCCCAGTTACTAGAACAAACATGTTATTTCTTAGAGTGTGGATTCCTTCTGTAGTTATTTGTTCAGATACTCTTCCTGATTTCATCTTCCTACTCTGTATTTCTAATTCCTCACTCAATGATCAGTCACTGAGGTAGATAGATGGAGTGCCAATTCATCGACTTCACTATCATCACCAATGGGAACAGGTCATTGTACAAACCCAGCAGATTTGTTCAAATTTGTATTAATTTGTTGTTTTGTTTTCACCTAATGGACAAATGCTCTTACGAAGGATCCCTGGCCAAGTCTGCAGAAGCTTATTTTCCCCTCTCTGTCTTTTCTCTATTTTGAAAAATTATACTGCTTGTAACCTTCCATCCTTTTCCTCCCTAATGATTTTATATGCTAATGGGCTATTGCTTTTGATGGCCTGTCATTCCTCTTGTCAAAGAGATCAGTTATTTCCTGGTGGAAGAAGTTTCCCGGACTCTTATAGACTCCTTATTGTGATGAATAGATATAGATATCAGTTGAATTTCTGTAAAAATGATGATTGAGTTAATGTCCTTACTGTTGTCTCTTTCCCATTTTTCAAAGTCAGCAGTTTATTTTACTAGGTCAGATTTGCATCTAAAAAATACTTTGTCCTTTTTTCTCCTATGATATTTATCTTAACCTTTGAGGTAATCAGTTAATGGCCTGACTACACAGAGTCTGAAATGACTACTTCGTTAGTAATCAGTCTTTAATTATTTTTTATAATATAGCAAACTTTTATTTTTGTAATGTTCAATGTTGACCACCTATAGAATATTCTGACTCTCTCCTTTTTTGTTTCTTAAACTTTTATTAATGATTTATTTATTTTTAATTCACTAACTTTTTTTAGTGTTACCCTCTATAAAATCTTCCCTTGGTATCAAGGAAAAACAACTCAACAAAACCAACACAGTTTAATTAAATTCAATTTGACTCAATTCAATGCAATAACTGTTTGATAATAGAGGTAGTGCATGATAGTCACCCTCCTATGTACCAAAAAGAGAGAAGAGTGTCCTCATTCACTCTGACTTGCTTTTCAGAAAGAAAGTGTTCATATTATATAGATATAAAACTTCTAAATACTCTACAAGTCTTTAGGCTTTGCCATTTCTTGATTCCCAGACCCACTTTCTAGCATGTTTTGGGGTATACTTCCCTGTGCCCACCTTCTCGTTCAAGTCACTAAATATCGAGGTACACATTGACTTAGTTTAACCATGGGATAGCATCGATAAGTGCTATTAGCATCAGAAGCTGGGCTCATTCTACACTCATCATGGTGGTTTGCATGTGCCTCTCTAGTCAGAGTGCTGAGTAAGGGCCATTTCTTTATGGTTTGAGTCTCTCTCTAAGTTCTTCCTCTCTCCAGGCCAGTAGAGACTCATTGTTAGGGAGGAAATATGGATTTGTGGATCTTCCCAAACAGAAACAGCTGTTTCTCTGAGCTCCCTACCTACTTCCTGAACTTGATATATCAGTTGGATTTAATCCGATGAATTAATTCTCTATATTAATTATAGTTACTATTTGCATTATCCTTACTATGTGTCAGGTGCTGTGCTAAAAGCTTAACAAAATATTTATCTTATTAGACGTTTACAACAACTCTGGGAAGTAGGTGCTATATTGTCCCCATTTTACAGATGAGGAAGCTGAGAGCAAAAGAAAGTAAGTGACTTGCCCAAGGTCACACTGCTTATATCTGAGGCTGAATTTGAACTCAGGTCTTTTTGATTCCAGGATAGTTGACTGTTATTCACTGTACCACCCAGTTACCTCTAGCTACTTTCTCCATGGAAACAGATACAAATATTTTAGTGCTGTGTTTAGCATTTACTTTTAGCACAGAGTTAAAGAACACATAAAAACTAAAATACAATGCATTAAAAAGCCAATATCTCATATGTGGCTGAAAGCCTGCAACTCTCTTAGACCCTAGAAGTTCCCCAAAATCAATATGGAAAAAAAATAAGTTCTAGGAAATGTATAATTAACTTTGTATGGTATCTCATTGCTGCTTTTGAGCTGAAAAGGAGATGCTCTATTTACTCAACTAGGGACTGAGCTGGGAATAGATTTCAGGGCCATATAAACTTGGATGGGAGAGAATTATGCCTTTATTTTCACCAACCTCTGTTTGAAATTTAGCATTTCCTTCAATTGTGAAATTTTTTAATAAAATGTATTCTGATAAGGGATCCATTGGTTTCAGCAGACTCCCCGGGAGGTCCGTAATATGCAGAAAGGTAAAGAACCCCTACAACAGACAAAGAAGGGGGACCTCTCACTTGCGACTTAGTGCCCGGGAAAACAAGGCTCAGGTTCAAGTGTGATGCTTCCTCTGGGCTTGGCTCACTTGGTCACTGGTGAGGACCATTGAGATCTTCTAGCCTGGGCTGGCCCATTGCAGTACTAGATGACTGGATGCACCAACCAGCTCTGGCAGGGAGCCCCACTTTTGTTTGACCTCCGATTCCTTTCCTGAGGACCAGGAAGGAGCTGGATCATGGAGCTTCTCTGCCATAGCTACACCTCTCCTTACCACATGTAAAGCCATCCAGATCCTCACTGGGGAGCACTGACAGAGTGAGAGGGGTCCAAAAGTAAGTTGGGGGATTGTGCCACACGATTCCTTTCCCTCTGCATCCTTGGCCTCAGAGCTGGCATAAGGGTTGCAATTATCTTTGTGACAGCCCATTTGCTTCTGCTCAGTGTGAGCCCTGCAGGGTTCAATGACCAGTTAGTACCAGGAAATGATGCTTCCTGTCATCTTTGGGTAAAAGAAACAACCAACTCATCCACTTCATTTATTGACCTCTCTGAGGAGACACCCTGAGCTGTCTTTCCAAGTGCATCAGCAAAATAACCGCATACATTTCAGTGGATTCAGTTGTTCAGGGTAACACAAATCCTCAGAAAAGATGGTGGAATCAATCCTTTTCCTTTGACCAAGGATCTTTCACTTTGGAATGTCTACAGTTATCTCTTACAGAGTGGAAAACCAAGGCAGAGGGTGGATGGTTTAATTCGAATGGAACAGACAAGTTGCAGAGTGCCTGAGATGCCAATTCTCTGCTGCAAACCCTTCAGCTGGTTTGCTGGCTGTGCCTTCTTTCCTTCATTCGAGTCCAACCACTCAAATTAGCCTCCATATCCCACTTTCTTCCAAGACTCAGTTTGGGGTTTTAGCAAAAGTGCTCGTGGCCATCGATCTTTACATAAAGATGATTAATGTCATCTACAAAGCATATAGGAAAAGCACATAATAAAGACAGGAAGCTAGTAAAGAGAATTGATTTGTTGGGAGCACTGTATGACTCTTTCACTTTCTTATAGAGAGCAGATAGGAGTTTGCGGCAGCCTTGGCTCCAGAGGTCTATCAGGTAGGCAATCAGGGTTTTCAGCCATGCCTCATTTGATTACATTTTGTCTGAAGAAAAGAATGCAATTGTTGCTTGTTTGCCTGGCTCTGGCTCATAGGACTGGCTTTCCAGAGGAGAGAACTCACAATAAAATCTGGACTTAAATGGCCTTTCATTTTATTCTGATTAAAATTGCAGCTCAAAAGCAGCAATGAGATACCATGCAAAGTTAACATAGCAATTGATGCTCTATATGTGTGTATGTGTGTTTAAAATAATAGGTACTTATCTGGGGCTGAATCCTCATTTTACAGATCACAAAACTGACACACCAACGTGCTGGGTATGCATTACTGGGATTCCTTTCAAGTATGGGTTAGGCTATTTGGCTGCTGTCACCCTCCCTTCCATGTCTAAAATTCTGTGACTCCTTGATCACAGTCACACAGTCTGATATAGAAGAAATTGTAGAGGCCATCTCCTCCAGTCCCTACTTGACTGTGCTCCCACAGCCATACTCCCCTTTACTCACTCTTCATTCCCACTGTAAGATTATGCCTCACATCTGTTTGCCCTTCCATGACTGATCTTCCATGTCTGCAATCAGAGGTATGCTAGTAAATGTTTAACAAGTAACTAAGTCTAATCCCCCTACCACCACCACTGAAGGGCAGCCTTCTGAGTTGTTCAAGACAACTGTCATCTGTCTTCCTTCCCCTGGTCCTCTCTGACCCAGTTCCTTCCATTGATCTTCATATTACATGATATTGAGTCCCATCACAACCCTGGTTATTTCCCCCTGCATGTTTTCCAAGTGACTGTTGTCTCTCCTAAAATTCCAGGCACAGAACCAAACCTGGTACCCAGATGTGAGCCATCCTTGCCATAGTCCACAGCAGGAATATAGTGTGTGTATTGGGGTAGGAGTGGGGTGGGGTGCAATGAATTTTATTTTCCATATATCTTGGAGAGATGTTTTTTGTTTTGTTTTTAATAGTTTGTTTTCTTTTCATAGTTTTTTAAAGAAGTTTTTTGTGCCCATCTTCCTCTGTGGTCTATGCATGGCTTCAGAATTTAAGATTTTGATAATTCCACATCCCTGCCAATCTCACGTGGTTTCAACATCGGACTGTTGTCTGGTGAGATCCTCTTCTCTCTATTTTGATCTTTGCTCTGGGGCTCTGAGTTTAATTGTATTCTTCCGTTCAATAATTAGATTAACCACCTTCCTCCTTGGAGACAAGTGACTCTACAGTGTTCTAGTGGGTCTCTGATCTCCTAGGAGGTAGGTCTTACAAAGATACAGCCCAGCAGAGGACAAGGCTTCAAATCCTGCCTCACCTGTGTGACCTGAACATGGGACAAGCCATTTAACCTCCCTGGGCCTCAGTTTCCCCAACTGTAGTAGAAGGTTGGACTATAGATCTCTGAAACATCTTCCCACTCTAAATAATCCTATAATCCTAAGAAACCAAAACATGGACAGTCATCTTGGAATGTTTTGGAATGTTTTAAATTGCACTTTATAAAAATAGAAGACAAAACTTTATTATTTATATATTAAAGGCCTGGGACTTGTCTCTATTTCTCTTAGGAGTTTTTTGGTTTTTATTTTTACTTATTTATTTAGTTACATGGACTGATTTCTTTGGCAGTCTGGCAAAATCTAGTTATTTGTTAGAAGAATGTTTTTAATTACACAAAACAAAATACATAGAATGACAAAGGAAATGAATTATATTGAACTAGAGATATAATTTATACAATCAATCTTCTTTTATTGATCATGTTTTCTTTGATATCCATTATCCCACTTCTCCTTCATTGGTAATATATTATGAGTACTTACACCTGCCATACCCATCTCCATTATACTTTGAGGGATGTTCAGAGACATTTCGTTAGAATTCCCCATATTCCATGACTCATGGCCATGCACTGTCTCTGGAAGGATATTGATGTTAAAGAGAAGAACCCTTGTTTCAGGAAGGAGTTTGGGATCATTAGATCATAGCTTCCCCTTCTCCTCTATCTGGCTGTTTACCTGCTCTCTGTCCCATTTGAAGATGAGCCCCTTAATGGTGGGGACTGGGTATGGTTTTGTTTTTCTTTATATGATGCTTAGCACAGCAAAGTTTAAATAAATGTTTGTTGATTGGTCAATTATGGGCCTACTTCCTTGTCCATTTGCAATATCTGTTTAAGATGTATTTACTAATAGATAAACTCTATGGGTTGTCTCTCCAATTGTATATTTTTATCTGAATGACAAACATTCTTTATCTATTTGGTTTTTGTTTTTGTTTTTTCTTTGTTTCCCTTCCCCCCGATAATTAGCCTATGTTCTTTTTATCTCATTTAGAAGGCTCTGCAATTATCCAGTACTTATTGTAATCAGCACAATGTCATCTGCAAGCTGTATCATATGGAGGACCTCACTATCACTGGGGAATTCCTTTTCAATTTGGACTCGATTTTGTACCACATTCATGACAACGATCGATACTCTTTGTGAAGTTATGTATTCTTGTTTTACCCTTCATCTCATTGGGATAATTGGACAGTAGTTGAACAAAGTTGTCTCTACTGTGATATCTTCCAAGGAATCATTTAGAATTCTTACTCATCTTTTGGAGATATCGTTTAAAAACAAACAAAAAACCTTTTTGAGACAGTGTTTTGCTCCATTGAATCTAATTATTTTTTTAAAATAATCAACAAAAAATAAATAAGGGAGATCTTCTATTCTCAACATTTTTTAGACAGGTGTTTGATGGTAAAGATGTATTCCACTGTGGAATATCACTTGGTAAATCCTGTATCTTCCCATCCAAAATCCTCATCAAAGACACTCTTAGTACAAGTATAGATTATTATTAAAAGGTCACATATGGGAGAGTATGTGTGGTTTTATAATTATTGATATTCACTACTTAGCATGATTTTTTTTGGTAATAATGTCTGGGGTTTTTTCTTACCTTTAGTATTTTCTCATTTTTCAGAAACCTTGAGAATCTGTCTCTCAATACCCTTAAAACTGTGTCATTTCCAACACAAACCTCTTCTATATATAATTAGGATTCATAGATGTACAGCTGAAAGGGATTTCAGACTCTGAGTCCACCCCTCTTCATTTTGTAGATAAAGAAATCCAGCTGATTTTACCAACCGTGTATTTTTAAATGTCTTTTCTATTTCATTTATTATTGTTCAGTTATTGTGTTAAACTCTTTGTAACCCTATTTGGGGTTTTCTTGGTAGAGATACTGGAGTGGTTTACCATTTCCTTCTCCAGTTCATTTTACAGATGAGGAAACTAAGGCAAACCTGGGTAAGTGACTTGCCCAGGGTCATATAGCTAGGAAGTTTTTGAGGACAGATTTGAATTCATAAAGATTGATATCTTTCTTGACTTCATAGCCCTCTATCCACTGAACTACTTATCAGCGCTTCCTATTTCTTTAATAAGCACATTTTGGGAGTGGGCTTTTTAACTACACATGTAGTAGCTTCACTCTCCTTGATTTTGAAAAAAATTTGTTTAATTTTTGTTGTTTTTGTGGGGTTTTTGCAAATCTTTTCCATCTTTCTTATGTTTATTGACCTCTTTCTAGAATTAGTCATTCTAGTGGGACCTCACCAAGAGTTTCTTTAAATTTCTTTATCTTTCTACAGCTTCTTAATCTTTTATGGGTTGATACAGCTCATTCTCTTCAATCATCCTTCTCTGCAGTATTGTGTAAAATCAGTCTATATTCTTAACTGGCCTTGTCATTTCCTGCTTTATCTCTCTGCCTGACCCACAGTTGAAGTGTCTGCTGACTAAGGCAGTTTTAAGTATCTCCTCATTATAGCAATTGATTTCCATGGGTTAACATCTGTACAAACTTATGCCAGTAGTGCTGATGTCTTTCCCTCCATTCATTTCTCATTTTGAGGAGTCATCAGTAATGTCTCTAAATGGGTCAGCTTGAAGATGGTTTCATCACACACCAATTTCAATTCTAATCTATGTTCATTTATAAGTTTTGATCTTTGCTGTAACAAGTCAGTGGTCTGATTGCATACCTGTACTTGATCTGTTAAACTACAATCCTTTTCTTTTTCTTTTTCTTTTTTTGTTCTGCTACTTGGTGCTCATCTCATCTAGCACCTTCTACTTTTTGTGAAGAAAGTATTTCATGACAGATAGGATAGTTAGAGAGGACACCAAAGCCTCAAAGTCTTTGTCCTCTGTCTTTCTTTGGTCTTTATCCATATTTTCAATACAACTGCTTTTTACTAAGGCTAACCTTTGCACTGAAGTGACCAAATATCTGAGTATGTATTTCTAAGTCCTAGTGAATTCTTAAAAAAAAATCCACTTCTTCATGCTCTTCAGAAGAAGTTGGTAAATAAGCTGCAATTATTTGCTTGGTGGCCTTTCTACAAACCTTTATCAGCTGACCATGAAATGTTATTTCTTTTTTTTTTTTTTTAAAGCAATTGGGGTTAAGTAACTTGCTCAAGGTTACACGGCTAGTCATTATTTATGCGTGGGTGCTCATTTTCTGAGGCCGGATCTGATCTCGGTCATCCAAACTCCGAGGCCGGCGCTCTTACTCACTGCGCCACCTAGCCGCCCCTTTAGGGCAATTGGGGTTAAGTAACTTGCCCAAGGTTACACGGCTAGGTTTTTTTTTTTTGTTCGTATGGATTAAGTGTCAGAGGCCGGCTCCGAACTCAGGGCCTTCTGATTCCAGGGCCGGCGCTCTATTCACTGTGCCACCTAGCCGCCCCAATGTTATTTCTTGATGTAAACCAGATACACCAACTCTTTATGTCTTCAAGGAGAATTTATGAACTATTCTTCCATTAGTTGTAACCTCCTTCTATTTTCTGGTTAAGTCAAATCAACCAGCATTTATTAAGTACTTACTATTATTCAGGCTCTGTGCTAAGTGCTAGGAATGCATACTGTTGTGTATAATTCATTCTTTGTTCTGAAGAGGGTGTTGTCTTGACTTGTGGTAAATTGGATTTAAGTGAGACAGAGTGGCCAAAAGTCATCACAGAGGAAGGCAGGAAGTCAGGCAGGCAAGAAGGAAGGAAGGAAGAAAAGAAGGAAGGAAGGAAGAGAGGGACGGAGGGAGGAAGGAAAGAAGAAAGGAGGAAGGAAGAAAGGAAGGAAGGAAGGAAGTCCTTGCCCTCAAGGAGCTTATATTCTAATGGCTGACACCAAATACACTAAAGGAAGCTTGAAAGTTAAGGGTTTGGGGATGGGGAGAGAATGGTGGGAAAGAAGTCCAGAGCGTTCTGGAGCAGAGCCTGAGAGGAATGAAGAGTGATCACTCTTGTCCTGGGCCCTTTCCTTAAAATGGAAGTGCTGGTAGATGCTGGCCAATTAGAGGAAATGGTCACAGGCTAGAATGATCTTCCTGGACAAGAAGGCTGCTGGATATTAGGAAGAGAGAAGTACCTCGGTTGTAGCCCAGCCTGGAAAGGACTGAGGGAGTAAACCAAAAATTGGTTCCATTTACCACAAGAATGTCAAGGTTTACATGATTTAGCTCTTACAGTAATCTGCTCACTGGGCTTTGGAGAAGGATTTCACATTTAGGATGCCAACATCTAAGATAAAGTCTATGGACTTTCAAAGAACTATGTGCTTCATAGAACCTGCTGGTTCCTTTTCCACTTCTCTGTTTCCATCACTACAGAAGCTGAAGAGGACCATGCAGTGTGCTTTTGTCTCTTTCTTCATTTTGTGTGTTCCCATAGCCAAAAAATTCATCACTACATGACCAACCTCCTACTAATAAGACTCTTCATACCATACTGTTGTACCATCCCAACTCCCACCATCTCTGATGATTAGAATGCCCAAGGCTTGGCTACTTAGATTCCCTCAAGGCTTACAATCATTTAACTAATATCTAATAGTTACAGCATTGTAACTAATAGCTACAGCATGAACCCCTTCAGTGTGCTTTATGCATGGTTATGGGTTAATTATAAATCAGATTTAAGTAACTTCTAAAAAGAGATATTTACTAAGAAAATAGTTGCTACAGACAACTCCCCACCATAAGTTGGTGACAGATTCTCTCATCAATATATAGAGAATTCAAGGCAAAGTGGTCTCAAGCTTAGAGAGCACATGTGGGAGAGAATTATCTCAGTTATCAGAAGTTTTTCTGCTAAAATCCTCAAAATGTACCCCTAAGCTTTGGCATCATTTTTTCTGGGATCTTTGTGAATTTGCGTCTTGTCTTTCCTTGGCTCCCTATACTGACCCCACTGTAACTTAACTCCAAGGACACTTTCCAGGATGCTGATAAGAGGATAAGGAAGCCTCCAGACCCTCAAAAATTCAGTAAATCCTCCTGTAGTCAAAGGGGGAAGGTGGGGGAGAGAAAACCTAGTGTGAGGCTGAAGAGTTCTCCTCCACCCGCTCCTAACCCCAAGCAGTTTCTTCTCAGCAGAAGCCCTTCTTCCTTCTTGCTACTCCAAATTTCCCTTGGGCTTGAACTGGCTTGATATTTTGTAGATGACTCCTATGAAGTGACTCATCACAAACATCTAAATCGATCAAGAGCTTTTTACACTGTTGTCATGCCTTTGATTGATTTGATTCAGGTGGGCTGCTTTCCCCACCTGGTCAAGGTACCAGAACACAGCACTGTTTCACTTGCTTTAGGTGAAGCGGAGTTATTTGATTGATTTGCCCAACTGACCCCTGCCCTTTCACCAGGATAATCAGAAAGCAAGCACAGTCTATTGCTGGCACCATATTCAAAGCCTTTTCAGAATAGTGGAACCTACCAGAGTTCTTTCAAGGATGCTGGGTCTTCTCAGTCATCCAGTGAGGTATCAGAGTGGGATTGTGGAGGACTGAGTAGAACAGTCATAGTTACAGACAGTGAGGTGGCCCTGTGGACAGAGGGCTAGACCTGGAGTCAAGAAAACCTGAGCTTAAGTGCTTCCTCTGGCACCAGCTGTGTGACCTTGGGCAATGTAATTGACCCCTTTGTGCTTCAGTTTCCCCATCTGTAAAATCGGGATAATAACATTAATTTTACAAGATTATGGTGAGGCTCTAATGAATGACATATCATCCAAAGCTTTATGAAAACCTTAAAAGCAATATGTAAATGTTACTTATTGTTAATGTAGTCATTGTCTTTTTTTTTTTTAAAGCAATTGGGGTTAAGTAACTTGCTCAAGGTTACACTGCTAGTTATTTATGTGTGGGTGCTATGTAACTAAGGCCGGAACTGATCCCGGGTCCTCCCGACTCCAGGGCTGGTGCTCTTACTCACTTCTTCACCTAGCCACCCCTTGTGGTCATAGTCTTTTATCCTCCTGGGATACTTTGCCAGTGACTTAACATAACTTCTGCTACCCACGTGATCCATGTAAAACTCTTTATCCCCTCTTCCAGTGACTAAAGGTTATTTCTGGATTTACTAAACAAAATCTTCCAGACTAGACCAGCAGATCCTTACTTCCTGGTGAATAGAGTCTGATATGCAACTCCACAGGGCTTTTCTTCTCCTCTGTAAGCCCCACTTTAAGGAGAATGCCAAATGATACCAATAGGAGATGGGAGGAGCAGGCCATGGCTAGGGAAACAATGAACCCTTAATTGCCCTGGAAGTAATCAGGCAGGCATTTGAGTCTGCAGCCATGGATGTGAAGTCTGCACAGTGACCACATTGCAGCCTGATGCCACCATTTGGAAACTAGCATGTTTCTAATTATGTGGGAAATGATGGGTTTGGAGAAGAAATGACCCAGAACCCTCAACTGTTTGAGTATCTGATTAAAGGAAATAAAGCTTGAAAGGGACAAAACTAAAAGACTGTACTTGTGTCTGGATTTTATTCTTTTGCAGACTCATTTGAAATGTACCGTCTGGTGCTCTCTGCACATCCCTCAATTCAGCAAACATAAAATAGACCCTGTGACTAAATGCAGGCAAGCAAATGGGACCCCATCGTAACCATTGCTTGTATGTTAACACTGTTAATTCACAAAGAGTAGGCCCCTACAAAGGGAAGGGACTAACTTTCTGTATTGGGTACATGCTAAAGAGGCACTTTGGAATATGGATAGAATATGGACAGTTTAGGTGGCCTGGTGGATAGAGTGTTGGATCTGGAGTCAGAAAGACCCATCTTTGTGAACTCAAAGTGCCTGGTCTCAGACACTAGCTGTGTGACCCTGGGTAAATCACTTAACCCCCTCTGCCTCAGTTTCCTCATTTGTAAAATAAAGATAATAACAGCATCTAGCTCTTCTTGATTGACTGATTGATTCTTATAGGAATTAAATGAGATAATATAAAGCACTTGATGAACCTTAAAATATGGTTTGGTGAGTAGAAGACCAGCCTTAGATAAGAAGGCTTGGATTTAAGTCCCCGCTCTGAGACATACTGTGTGAGCACATATAAATCAGCCAATCTCTCATCACCCCCCGCCCCAGATAAATCCCTAAGGCTATAAAAATAGAGAAGTTCCTAATCTATATCGGTGAAGGGAGTTTCCACATGTGAAACTACATGAGTGACCAAAATTATAATTATTGCTGTCATTTGTAAGGAATTTCTGAAAATTCTCGACAGCACCTGCTTTGGCTGCCTTCATGACTTCATTCTGCATAGGGAAGTCTTCATATCAGTCAGGTGGACATCACTCTACCTGGCCAGCAGGTTCTAGGCTTGTCACTTATCCTCAACCTGCCCCACTCCCTAGACAGTTTTACCAGGGTGTGGCCATTTCATGGGCTACAGCTTTTGGGAGCCACCTGTGAGAGTTGGGTGAAAAGGTAGGTGCTAAAAGTGGCTGAACTCCCGAAAAGGGACCTGCATGTCCTCCCTGAAGACCCCCTTTGATACCTTCGAATATGTTTGTTATATGAAACTAATTTGGGCAGCAGATGGAATCAACACCTTTCCATCTTCCACGAGAAAATAAAGACCTTTCTCAAAAGAAATAAAACTTAAGCGTAAGTCTGTAGAGGTGGGTTATGGTTACACAGGGGAGAGTCCTGTCTTTTTCATCCTTTCAGTAGCTATTATATAGCCAAATGAAGTAAATTACTTCCTAAGCATACTAAGTAAGTGACTTTCAAGGAAAAAGTAATTTACTATCCATGGGAGAATGGATGTTATGCCTGCCTGCTGGCATATTCTCTGGGTTCCATTGTTCCACTGTCTCCCAACCAGTGATTGACAATATAGCACCAAGACATCAGAGGAAGCCCAGTCCAGTGGAGTCCAAGAGAGGATCGGATTGTATGGAGGACTGCTCAAGGATTTTACTAGAACAAAAGACAAGTACTGTTGTTTTCTCACCTTCTTAGACTAGGGGATCCCCTTCCAAAGGAGTAGACATTACTGGAAAGTCTCAGAGCCTTTCCTGGCAGATTTTCAGGTTGGTAACTACCAGCCCTCTGTCCACCTCCTTCAGGAGGAGATGGTTCCATTTTTACACCCTTTCTCTTTTCAGCATTCACCCTTGTGAGATCCTCTGGGGGTGCAATGCACTTTCTATACCCCTGCCTTCATTTTTTCTTTTGTTCCTCCCTGCAACAAGCCCAGATCTTGACCCAGTGGCACCACCATCAGGATTTTAGCCACAGAACTTTCCCTACTTTCAGGGGTTCAGTAGATGCCAAACTTTCTGTAGAAGAAAGTACACAGGGATCCATCTCTTCAGTGCTTGTAAAAGGATATTTAATGTGAAGGAAGTATAAGGAAGAGTACAATGGGGCTAGGAAATAATAGATTTGTACATTGCATAGGTTCCTTCAGTCTCTTCTCATTCCTCAGTCCCAACTCTGGGCGATGTAGCTTGTTCTGCTTAAATTCTTCTCTCTTTCTCACCTTGCCTCCTCTCACTTTTCTGTCTGGACTTGTCAAGGAAAATTAGCCAGGTGCATCCTGGGTGCTGGTTTAGGGCTTGATAAATGAGCTCCTCTAATTCAGGGGCTGTTTGACACGTTCTA
The DNA here is from genome assembly GCA_011680675.1 of Gymnobelideus leadbeateri. Classification (NCBI taxonomy): domain Eukaryota; kingdom Metazoa; phylum Chordata; class Mammalia; order Diprotodontia; family Petauridae; genus Gymnobelideus; species Gymnobelideus leadbeateri. The sequence goes on along the minus strand of WOXC01007204.1, from coordinate 465,902 downwards.
CTCTCCCCAGAGCCCAGCATAGCACCTGATGCATAGTAGTTTTGTTATAAATGTTTGTTGGATCGGTTTGGATGATAACACCCCTTTCATCTACACTGTGTGGCTTAGGGCCATACCTGGTGCACTCTCTCCCGCGCTCGCTCTCTCTCTCTCTCTCTCTCTCTCTCTCTCTCTCTCTCTCTCTCTCTCTCTCTTTCACACACACACACACACGTAATCTGAAAGAAAATTTGAAGAAAAATACATATGCACAAACATGTGTACAATCATATATATGTATGTATACATAGGTGTATATGTATGTATTTATATGCGATTGCTCCTGTATATGTACATATATATGCATATACATGTATGCATGGTGTGTGTATATATATATATATAAAGAGGTGCATTTGCATAAACATGTATAGAGACATAGATATAGCTTTATGTTATCCATGTATATACATCTATAATAATAGGTGTATATTGTGGCAATTAAAATGTTTAAGAGATATAATTTCTGGGTAATTTAATCACTTTATTAATAATGCCAGCATTTTAATAAAAGGATGGTCATTTGGCCATCTCTCTTAGACCAATGGCAATGCTGACAGCCGGCTCAAGGCTTATATGTTCAAAAGGATGGTAGTCAACTCTGATTAACAGTTAATGAGAGGTGGACTTTACAAAGAGAAGGGAGCTTACTTTGGTGAGGGGCTGAGAGTGACATCATGTCACCTTTGGACTTTCCCTATACCCAGACCACCCCCAGCCTTGGGCAATTTAGACAAAAGGATCTCTCTCCACCCAAATTTGACTGACTGGAATTCACCTTAGACTAGAAATTCCTTGTAAAGTTGGGTGGGGTCAGATAGAGGAGGTTAGCTTAACCATCAAAGACTGAGAACATGAAATGAAGATCGAGAAAAGGGAAAAATCTGAATCTCCCCAATCATTGGTTATTATGAATCATCGCTCGTTATGTAGGCACATATATGTGTATATGCAATGATGTGTGTATATATGTATGGGTAGTATACATATACACACGTGTGTGTGTGTGTGTGTGTGTGTGTGTGTGTGTGTGTGTGTGATTCAGGATCCCCTCCCAGAGGACAAGATTCTAAAAAGAGCCACCAGCTACCACCTCCAAGGAGAGAACAAAAATAAGATTGCAGCCTCTACAGCCCTCTGGTTCGTCAGTCACCTTTGTATGACCAAAAGTAAGAACTGCCGGGAAGAACAGTCTGAAAATAAGAGTTAAGAATTGAGAAGTTGATGGTAAATTTATATAGATAGATAGATAGATAGATAGATAGATAGATAGATAGATAGATATAGATATATATAGATGTCTATACAGACACATCTGTGTATTTATGCATTTGTGTGCATGTGTGTAGATTTTCTTCTTTATATATGTGTATGTATACATAGAGGAAACCCCAATAATATTAACATATTATTGGGGTCTCATTCTCTGATTTAAGATGAACAAACACCCACAAAAGGTGAGCCTAGCTACATTTAAATGAGCTTTTCTATAAAAAAAAAAGAAAACAAAAGGAAACTATATTATAGGTTAACCTCCAATCTCTGGTCATTTAGTCATAGAAAACAAAATATGCCTGATAGATCTAGGGAAGGTCTGCATTGCAGAAAAGCAAGGCAACATGGATGGTTCAAAACCTTCAAAGACTTAAGTATTTTTAAGGAAATAAAGTGGAATATTTGCAGGAATACTTTAGATCCTACAAACCATTAGATTTCTGGTTACTCAATTATTTCTGTAAGAACATAAAAGGTAAAAGAAGGTATCTCACATTCTGCAAGTACCATTTGCCCCAAGGCAGGTTTTGGAAGCTAATGTATAATACAGCTATATCAAGTACCTGCTTCTTGTGAAAAGGGAGAATTTAGTTCTAATATATAGCCTTCTGGGGTTGTATTTTCTTCTCTCCTAACTTATTTAGAATTCAATATATGGTTTTAACACATTTCAGCTACTTTAAAATCTGTTTGAGTTTGTTGTATCTTATGCAGACTTTATTGCTGTTTCCCAAAATATATACATATATTTTGATTCCACCTACATAGTACATAAATAACTTTGTTATTCAACTCAAATACAAACAAAACAGACAGATGGGCCAATGCCAAGGTATCCTCACTTCTTAGCATGAATTCTGATTTATTGGGGCCTGAAGTAATCTTGATGTTTCCTAACAAAGTCAACTTTGTAATTTACTAAACATGCCCCAATATTTCCAGCTGGAAAAATGATCGTATAACGCTGATATATGTACTGTGCCGAATATTCATGCTGCCCTTTCTCATTAATGAGAATGGTTTATAGCTCACTTTATTGGCCAGCATTTAAAATTTAAAAAACCTTAATTTGTGGGCCTTGACTCATGTTTCTCTGGTAGCTTTCATCTCTTTCAAATATATGACCCCAAATCTAGAATTATTTATTTAAAAAACTATACCCTGTTTTTCAGGAACATTGAGTTCTTTAATTATCATTGGAATATTCCTTTAACTTTTGTATTCACATTCTTATCAAGCATTTGTAGATGATACTAATTCCTCACTTCCCCTCCCCCTTTGAGGCATTTTCACTCCTTAGTGACCCTCTTTTTGGTAAGAAAATTGAGAGCCACTGAAGTGACTCCCCCATGGTGGTGGCTGTTGTTGTTTCTCCTTCCTTCTCCAAGACTACCAGTGATGTCATGAGCATGTTGTTTTGACTTATACTTGAATTGACTTTAAGTGAGGCAGAGCCGTGCAGAGTTAGATGGTGATGCCAAGAGTTTGAACCCAAATCCCCTGTCTCCAAATCTATTAAGCACCCTTTCCACTGAACCAAACATTCATTCATTCATTTAATTATTAATGAATTAATTTTTTGAGTCTGTAGAATGCTGTGCTAAGCATTAGGGAAATACATAATTTGATTAAGAAAGAGTCTCAAAAAAAAAATTAAAAAAATTAAAAAAAAGGGGCGGCTAGGTGGCGCAGTGAGTAAGAGCGCTGGCCTCGGAGTTGGGATGACCCGAGATCAGATCTGGCCTCAGAAAATGAGCACCCACGCATAAATAATGACTAGCCGTGTAACCTTGAGCAAGTTACTTAACCCCAATTGCTTTAAAAAAAAAAATTAAAAAAAAAAAGAGTCTCTTGCCCTCCTGCAGCTTACAGTCTAGTAAAGGGTTATGGCACATAGAGAAATAGTGATCCTGTAAAATAATTCATGATCAGTGTCTAAGATAAGAACAGATGTAGGTTAATGTGAGGCTGAAAGGAAGTAAGAGCATTCTTCCCACTGGGGCTATCAGGACAGATTTCCTGAGTGATTGTCTGGTTTTAAACCTTGTAACAAAATACTTGTGTCCTAAGGTACTTATGGGCAAAAAGGGAGGTGAAACCCAGACGTGTGAACGCTATCTGCTGTTGCTATTGCAATTTCACCAAAAGAAATTAGGGATGAGGTGAGACTGGGGGAGGGGAAGAGGAAGAGACGCAGCATTTGGGGATGGAGCATATTGAATCTCTTGTCAACAGTGAATGTGGAGAATGAGCTTTGGATCTCACTTGTTGGAGAGTTGGTTTCTCCTCCTTTGAATTCCCCTGAGAGACTCTTTACAGATCATCGACCCTCAGCCCAGCCAACACCAAACTCTGTGAGTGCAGCATGAGGGACATCGCTAGATCTGGAGCCTGAGCACCTTGGTCTATGTCCCATTGCCATCATACACTCCTTTTGTGACTGTGGACAAGTCACTTCAATCTCTGTTGGCCTGAGTTTCCACATTGGCAAATTGCAGATGATAATAGCACCGACCTCCAAGAGTTATTAGAGTTAAATGAGATGATGTTTGTAAAGCACTTGGCAAACCTTAAAATCCTTCATAATGATAGCTAATAATAAATAATTTGTGTAGGTACCAGGCACCTTGGTACCTTGGGAGGTAGTTGCTATTATTATGCCCATTTCATAGAGGAGAAAAGTAAGGCAGAGGTGAAGTCAGTTCCCTCTGACTCCAGGCTGGGTGCACTGACTGCTCTGTCACCTCCCTGCCTTTGTATACAGTAAATGTTTATTTGTATTTTCATCATCATTTATGATAATCCTGTGTCTGAGGTCACTTCCATTTCGGACATCATGTTTCTGTGAATATCTCCCATAATGTCTTGAAAGCTACTTTCAACTCTTAAAAAAAAAAAAATCCTTTGATTATGTGACTTATCTCTCTCTCTCTTTTTTTTTTTTTTTTGCTTTTTTGGAGGGGAGAGGGCAGGGTAATTGGGGTTGAATGACTTGTCCAAGGGGGTCACACGGCTAGTAAGTGTTAAGTGCCTGAGGCTGAATTGGAACTCAAATCCTCCTGACTCCAGGGCTGGTGCTCTATTCACCTGACACCTAGCTGCCCCCTTACTGCCCTTTTTATGTGACTTATCAATAAGAAACAAACAGCTTCTTTGATAAAGGGGAGGTTGATCCAGTCAAATGGGTTGTTGTTGTTCAGCTTTTTAAAGTTGTGTCTGACTCTTTGTGACCCTGGTTGGGTTTTCTTGGCAGAGATACAGGAGGAGTTAGCCATTGCCTTCTCCAGCTCATTTTATAGATGAAAAAACTGAGGTAAACAGGGGTAAGTGATTTGCCCAGGGTCACATAGCTAGTAAGTATCTGAGGCTAGATTTGAACTCAGGTCTCCTTGACTTCAACAAAATAAGGAACTATAGTCGAGGTGCCTTCCCATTTTGGATCTACAGTTCCTTGGCCCCTGTCCCCTCTTTAACATAGGCTTTCAACCCCTGAGGCATGAGTGATCCCATAGTCTCCATGTGGTTTATCCTGCCCCTGCTTTCCTCTCTGTTCTCCCCATTTTTGTTTGTTGCCAGAATTCTCTCTTTTTCATAAATTTGGTCATGTTGCTCATCCTTTAAACACCTTCAGTGACTCCCCATTGCCTTCAGAGAGCATTTCAGGATCCTTTCTTTGGATTCTGGGCTCTTTCCATCTGGTCCCATCTGACCATACCCTCCTGTCTATTTCAGGGGAAGGCAGAGGACTCTTTTTTTTTTTTTTTTTTTTTGCTTTTTGGAGGGCAATTGGGGGGTTAAGTAACTTGCCCAAGGTCACACAGCTAGGTTTTTTTTGTTTGTGTGCATTAAGTGTCTGAGGCCGGATCCGAACTCAGGTCCTTCTGACTCCAGGGCCGACGCTCTACTCACTGCGCCACCTAGCCGCCCCCAGCAGAGGACTCTTAATGGCATAAACTCATTCTTCCTCTCAGCCAAGCCACGGACTACCTTTTTTCTCTTGTACTTGGAAGTTATTCATAGGAATCACTCAGAGTGGGAGGGTTACTGTATTCTGTGTTAGGCATTTGCCAGCCCATTTGATTAGTTTTCTATCGGCTTATATTATATTAGGGTAGCAGCCTTGCACCATATGTTTGTTAGGAAAGCAATAGAAGTTTCAGCCTTGCCCCGATTAACTGCGTGTGTTTGGGGGCACCAAGAGTTATGACAAATGTTAATTTTGGTCCTTGTACCGAAAAAGTGGGAAAGGACCGTGCTTTGCTGAGAATATGCTCAATTGTTCAAGCATCATATAAATGGAATTAAATCTTTCTTTTGCATCCTGATAAAAAAAAAATCCTTGGTTATAATGAATGCTTCACTGTGCTTATCTCGTGCACAGTGTAATTTAAATATTTTTAGCAACATCTTCATATTTCAATGCAGAGCAGTCGACTTTTAAGTAAATTTCTCTTCCTTCTCTTTGCTCCTTCACATGTCACATGGGGAAGCAGGAGGATTTATGCCCTTCTCCTCTCCCCACCATGGATCTGTACAATATCTGCCCTCATTCCTCTTGACCCCAGGCCTGACAGGTAGATTTTGCAATAGACTTCAGAAGCTGTCGGAGCAAAATATGTTTTTCAATTTCTGATGGAGGTAAACATCTATTAAACAGAGGGACAAGGCCCAGGTAGCAAAGGACCTTCTCGGCATCCACCATTTTACCTGCCAGGTGTGGTCAAGGGATGAAAATGGCATAAGGAAACAAAGCCATGAAGGCAGCGCCATCTTGGTGAAGCCTTCTTAGTCCTGAACAGTGGGGTGTGAAGGCAGATGGTGGCAGGGCCAAGGCTTAGGCTCCACGTATCAGAAGTCTAGAGTGGGGGTGGCTAGGTGGAAGAGTGAATAGAACACTGGCCCTGAGGAAGGAGGTGACCTGAGTTCAAATACAGCCTCAGACACTTAACACTTACTAGCCGTATGACCTTGGGCAAGTCACTTAACCCCAATTGCCCTGCATTCCCCCCTCCAAAAGGCAAAAAATAAAATAAAATAAAATAAAATAAAATAAAATAAAATAAAATAAAATAAAAAAATTTAAAAACAAAGAAGTCTAGAGTGGGGGTGAACCTTACAGGTCATATGGTCCAGGGCTTCTGAAACGTTTCCCACTCATGACCCCTTTGGCACTTCTTAAACTGTGGGTTGTGACCCTCTATGGGGTTTAGACAACCGCTTTATTTTACAGATGAGGAAACTGAAATTAGCTGGGGGCATGATGGGTAGAGAGCTGGGTTTGGAATCAGGAAAACTTGAGGTCAGATTCTGCCTCAGACACTCACTAGCTGTGTGCCCTGGACAAGTCATTTCACCTGTTTGCTTCAGTTTCTTCATTTGTTTTTTTTTTTTTTAAGCAATTGGGGTTAAGTAACTTGCTCAAGGTTACACGGCTAGTCATTATTTATGTGTGGGTGCTCATTTTCTGAGGCCGGATCTGATCTCGGGTCATCCCAACTCCGAGGCCGGCGCTTTTACTCACTGCTCCACCTAGTCGCCCCTTTAGGGCAATTGGGGTTAAGTAACTTGCCCAAGGTTACACAGCTAGGTTTTTGTTTGTGCGGATTAAGTGTCAGTGGCACAGTGAATGGAATATTGGGCCTGGAGTGCGGAAGACTCATGTTCCTGAGTTCAAATCTGGCCTTAGACAAGAGACCTGGGCAAGTCACTTCACCCTATTTGCCTCAGTTTCCTCATCTGTAAAATGAGCTGGAGAGGGAAATGGCCAAACACTACAGTATTTTTGCCAAGAAAACCCCAAATGGGGTCAGGAAGAGTCAGACAAGACTGAAAAATGACTGAATGAAGCAACTTCCCAGGGAAGTTGTGAGGAATGAATAAGACGATGAATATTTGTAAAGCAAGTCTTCACCAACTGTAAAGCATCCTATAAAGCCTGGCTATTATTATTAAGAGATTTACTCCAAAGTTCCACCTGTAGTTAATAGCAGAGGTAAGATTTGAACACAGGCCTTTTGACTCCAAAGCCAGCACTCTTTGCCCTATATCATTCTGCCTGACACATAGTTGGTGTTTTATAAATGCTTGGTGATTGATTGATTGGGAAAAGTCTATGTGTAATACTCCTAGAAAGAAAAAAAAACCTTCTAAATATAATAATGCTTTTCTCTAGGAATTTAAATTTTAATTTAAATTTCCCACTTTTATCCCCCCTAATTTTAACCTGAAAGTAAATCTGAGAACCTGATCTTAAGCAGCTTTCTTATCTACGTTTTAACTCTTTGGATATTTATTTCCTTTTTTATTTTTATTTTTTTAATTCTTAGTGATTTTCCCCCAAACTAGTCTCGTCCCAAGAGATCACATGAGCCTTTTTAAAGGGCAGGAACTTTTGTTAATTTTCTTTCTGTGAAATTCTTCTTCCAAAGGAGTTTGCCAACCTAGGACATCTCAAGGTAAAATACAGCCACCCATATCTGGGTGTTTTCTGTTCTTCAGTTCCTGTTTGCTGTTGCACCTTGTAAAACAGATGAGCTTAAATTAAGGCAGCATTAATTAAGCATTAACTTAATGTTCCTCAAGCATTATGTGAGGCCTTTCATAGTAATGAACAATTTAATCATGTTAGGTAAACTAGCTCACCAGCTACAGGCTGGAGAACTTATTTGTATTTGAACTCAGGCAATGATGAGAAGGTACTGCAATCTACAATATTAAGCATGTAAAAGAGCCAATGAGATAGAAGGCACTGTATATCTCTCTATGAAAATCCAGGCACCTGAAGGATGAATCCCAGGGGAACGAGTGGGGGTGAGGAAGGACCAAAAGAGAATGTGGAAGCAGGAGGTCCTCAGGCAACTCAACACATCAGCAGAACAGAAGGAGAAATGAGATGGGAAGGGTGACTGGCAAGTCATGAACTTGGGATGGGGGCAGCAACATTGCCTTAATGGGGCAACTCGTGTCCTCCAACCACCTCACACTTTTAACTTCCATCCATTTCCTCTGTGACAGCATGTCTCAAGTCACTCATTGACCTTTGGAAATGGAGTAAGTTAGCCCAGGAATCATCTTGTCCCTCTCCTTTCCAATCCATCCTTCTTTTCATTGTCGGGTCCTTATGACCACAGCACTCTTCTCTTCAAAGGTCTGCTGTGGCTCCCCAAGGCCTCTCAGTGTTCAGACTTCTCTGTCTGGCATTCATTTTCTGGGACCACTCTACTTTTCTAGTCTTTTTTCATATTTTTCCTCTTCACATTTTCTGTGGTCTGCTCAAAATGGCTTCCTCTCTGTTCTGTATTTCCTAAGTCCAAAAAATTACTTACGGTGTTCTCTATATCTGAAATGCCCTCCCCTGCTACAGTTGCCAACTTGCTGACAAAGGCCTGTGTAGTCAAAGCTGTGGTTTTCCAGGGTGATGGATGGCTGAGAGAGTTGGATTATAAGGAAAACTAAATAGCACAGAATCCATACTTTTAAGTTGTGGTGCTGGAGAAGACTTTTGAGAACCTCTTGCACAGCAAGGTCAAATTAGTCAACACTTAAAGAAATTAAATCAGGCTTATCACTGGAAGGTCAAATATTAAAGTTGAAGCTTAAATACTTTGGCCATATAATGAGAAGATGGAACTCACTGGAAAAGACCCTGATGTTGATAAGGATTGAAGGCAAAAGGAAAAGGGGAAGGCAGAGGATGAGATAGATAGTGTCATGAAAACAATGAATGCAAACTTGGACAGTCTTTGAGAGATAATAGAGGATAGAAGGGGATGGGTTGCTGTGGTCCATGGGGTCACCAATGATCAGATAGCTGAACAGCAACAAACCATTCTATCTTTATAGTTTTTCGTGATCCCTGTGGCTAACAGCAAGCAGTACACACACACACACACACACACATACACACACACACACACACACACACACACATATCTTACAAGTTCCCCATGATGTCTAAGAGAGTGTGCATTCTCTTAGACATCATGGGGAACTTGTAAGATCCATATTTTTTAGCCTAGACCTGTGATTTACTTGGCATAGGGAACTCCCCTACGGATTCTCCCTACTGCCGTACAGATTAGCCAATATTTTCCAGTCTTAAAGGGTTGCTTGTGGGACCCTGAGAGGATACATATGTATCTCCAGTTCACATAGCTAAGATGTGTCAGAAGCATGACTTAAACACAGCTTCTTATGAGTCCAGTGATCACCCCCTATCCACTGTAACATTTTGTGATACACTTACTTTCGTGTACTTACACAACTTTTGCGATACCCATCATTGTGCTTATCTGTGTATGTGTCTCTTAACCTATTAGAAGATAACGGTGGTGTCTGTTTTGAGTTTTGTCCTTATCGCTGTATCAGTGCTCTGCATACATTAAGGACTTAATAGTTGTTGACTATTGTATTAATCTTCTTTTAGTACAACAAATTGTTGTACTAAGCAGAGTTAATGGCGTGAGCCCGTGGTCTTTCACTGATATTAACAAATCTCTAGCGAGAAAAATTTGGACTTAATGCTTTTTCTATTTTGAGTATTAGAAATTCAAATTTTGAAATTAATCTGTGCTCTTTTATTTGAGAATCTGTATATTGGTGCTGGGATAAATGAAAATTATTCTCATTTGGCAATTCTGAATTGAATAACTGAATGAAATTTCAGGTTGATAACTTGCAATTACATTGATTTCCATCTTGCTTCTTGGATAGTTTTCAAAATTGACAGTGCAGATAGCAATTGTCACTGGATCAACAGCAGCCTTCTCACACCCTCATTGTGGCCGACAGTTGCACAATCCTAACTGGGGAAAATACTTTCCAAGTCCTCTCTAAACCTGTTGGGGAGGACAGCTAGTTCAGCCATCCCAGAGTCCCCAGGCACCCTGGCTGTGCCTTGCTTATTTTAATTAGTTGGTAGGGAAATAAATGGGGGTATACCCGTCCTTGGGAAAAGCAGCAAGAGATGACAATCAGTTAAACAAGAGGGGTTCTTTCTGACAGGTGTATTGTAGGTTAGAGAATAAATAATGAAAGAAATGGCAGTAATTAAAATGTGTTTACTTAAGTTGACAATTGCTTGAAATATGGTTGCATGGTAAAGACCTCATTATAGACTGAGTTCGGTGCATAAATATGAAACTTATGTCAAGGGGTAATTAATCTGCTCTCCTCGGTGGACTGATGGGTCACTTGTGGCTGGGCCTAGCTTGTTTACACGAGATGAGTTGGATACTAAAAATGATGTACTTATTATCCTAGCATTTTAAAAATCTTTAAAGCAGAGAACTAATTCTTAAGGACTGTTAGGTAGCTGCAAGTCAGAATTTATGAGCAGAAAGCCTAAGTGGGAGGGCAGATTCTGTAAGACAGAGGGAAGGTCTGAGTGACGACCGGGTGGTGCTGGGGAAAGCAGGATCTGGTGTCTGCACCTGTTGTCTGTTTTTAATGGGGGACAAGGTCTTCTTAGATGACACTGAAGCCATGGGGGAAATATCCCCATAATGTGGAAGAATCTTGAACCAGATTCTCAGGGATGCAGAGAATTTAATTTGGAAAACAACAATAAAAATAGCAGAGTGCTTTATAAATATCTTCTCCTTTGATCCCCACAACAACCCCAGGAGGAAGTGCCATTATTCATTCCCATTTTTCAGTTGAGAAGACTGAAGCATGATGTCATTAAATGACTTGCCCAGAGTTACACAGTGAGTGTCTAAAGCTGGATTTGAACTCATATCTTCCTGCCTCCAGGTTCAGCACTCAGTCCACTGCACCACCTAGCCATCCCTGTAATGTTAAAAGCACTCTATCAGGAAGTTATGAAATGGATAGAAATCATGTTACCTGCCCTAGAGAAGCTTGCAGTCTAAATGAAGAAACACAAATACTGGGATTCTGAATTGCAGATACAGGTGAATGAATGGAGGTTGTATCAATAACCCTTGCTCAAAGTCACAGAGCTAGAGAGTGTCTGAGGCCGGATTTGAACTCATGAAAATGAATCTTCTGGACTCCAAACTCTGTGCACTATGGCGCTACCTAGTGGCCCCATTCTTAGAAAATTGCTTGGAATGGTAAGTTGTTAACTAGCGTTCCCAAAGTCACAGCCAATGTGTGCCAGTGCCAAGATGTGAACCCAGGTTCTGTGGCTATGATACCACTTCTCTGACCCTTCTACTACACTGCCTCTCAGGGAACCACTAAAGTTCAAAACGTAATCCAGTTTTTTAAGAAATATAGCTAGCCTCACTTCTAGCATATGCAATGTGTTTAAACCACAGATTTACCCAAAGCTAAAGTTATTTGTTTATGGTGAATGTTCTTCACTATACATTGCTTTTTAAACTATATTCCTGACTCAGAGAATCTGCATTATAGTAGCAACAGATCTGCTTGTAGCTTTTTGAAATCAGAATGTTGGATTTTAGCTCCGAAGGCTGGATTCATTACTGTGTAATTAGAGTGAGACACTCACAGCAAAGTGTTTCAAAGCTGCATGGAGTTGGAGAAGCATTAAGTATAAAATTAGTCTTATGGCAGATATGAAGTTTCATTTTAAATGATTGCTGGAACTTTTCTCCCACTAACATAAGTGCAGTCTGGCTTTGCCCTTGTCTAATTTATGTACTGGTCTTCCCCGTGTTACCCACAGCTCACTCTATGAATAATCATTTTTTCCACTTTTTATATGTGCATCAGAATCCAAATATGAAGTATTGATTTTTGTTCTCAAATGCAAAGTGCTAGTCCACTAACAGTTTAACTTGTTTTAAGAGATGAATATTCTACCATAATATTCCGTGACATTAATGTAGTACAGTGTTGTTTTCTCCAACCTTGAGATCTTCCTCCTGAAACAAAACAGCACCCTCTACACTGAATGAATACATGGTTGTTAGTACTAATAATGATAATCATAGATATTTGTGTAGCACCTGGGCAGCTAGCTGACACCATAGTGCAAAGTGCTGGGCCTGAAGTCAGAAGGGCTCATCTTCCTAAGTCCATATACAGCCTCAGTGACTTACTAGCTGGGTGACCCTGGACAAGTCACTTACTTATTACCCCTGTTTGCCTCAGTTCCTCATCTCTCCACCACCCCACATTAAACATATATACCAAAAGAATTAGGATATATCTGTAGTCTTTCATCAAAGGGTATTTCATGTGGGCCCACATGTGATCATTTGTTAAATCTTTCTAAAAAAATTACTTAAAATAACTGTTTCTAATAAAACAGTAGCAACATCCCACCTATTCACAGGCACTGAGAAATCCTTGAGAGCCAGCTGATTTGAATGTTTACTACTATTGATTTGAGCGTGATCAACATTTTTGATATTCTCTTGCCAATATAGGCTTTCATCATCAGGGCTTTGATTCAACAGTCCATAAGCAGAGGACATACAAAGCTGGTGAATTAGATCTACTATCAAACTGTAGTCACAGAGCAGGAAGACTAAGGGAAATATTGATGTAGGATCGTCGATTATTGGAAGATGGAATCTAACACCTGGATGTGATTTTAGAGATTATCCAATGAGTTCAGCTCCTTCAATTTTATACTGAGGCCCAGTGAGGGAGAGGCACCTTGAAATAATCACACCGAGAAATGGGTCACCAGTTTCCAGGTGGATCCTGTTTCTCCTCTATTGCATTGAATTGGTTTTAATAAGTATACAGCATTGCTTTTATTGGAAAAAAAATCTGATTTCAATATAATTCAATCCAACAAGTATTTGTAAAGGGAGGCTTAGGTTTCAGAGCCAAGGAGATCTGAGTTTGAGTCAGACCTCAGCCACATACCGGCTGTGTGATCCTGACCAAATCACTTAAGCTCATGGTGTTCCAAGCAACTCTTAAGACTAAAAAGTTTAGAGCAGGCAAATGATGATAAAAACAATAGATAGCATTTATATAGTGCCTGCTGTGTTCCAGGCACTTAGCCAAGCACTTACAAATAGTATCTCATTTGATCCGCACAGCAACCTTGCTAGAAGGGTGCTATTACTGTCCCCATTTTATAGTGTAGGAAACTGAGGAAAACAGAGGTTAAGTGACATGTCCTTGGTCACACAGCTAGTGAGTGTCTGAGGCTGGATTTGAACTCAGCTCTTCCTGATTCCAGGCCTAGCATTCTATCACTGGGCCACCTGATGACCAATGAAATCACGGATCAGGAAACTAAGCCTTGGGGTACAAAGACAAAAATATAAACACTGTCTGACTTAAGAGCGATCACATTCTGCATTCATTCCATAATCTAATAGAATAAACCATGGTTTTAGGGTCACAAGGCCTGAATTCCAGCCTCAGCTTAGACTAACATAGCATGTGACCAGTCCTAATCAATTGGGGTTAATAATAGCTCCTACCTGATGTGGTGATTGGGACCATCAAATGAGGTAATATGTTTAAATTGCTTTGAAAACCTTAAAGTCCTGTAAAAAACTAAGGAAGAAAGAGGGAGGAGGAGGGGAGAAGAAGGAAAATGAGGGGGTGGGGAGGAGGAAGGGAAGGAAAAGGAGGAGAAAGAGGAAGAAAAAGAGAAGGAGAAGGAAGCAGAGGAGGAAGAGGAGGAGGAGGAGAAGAAAATGAATGAGAATGAGGGGGAGGAGGAAGAGGAGAAGAAGGAGAAAAAAGAAGAGGGGGAAGGAGAAGAAGGAGGAGAAAGAGGAAGAAGAAAAGGATAAGGAAGAGGAGGAGGAAGGAGAGAAGGAGGAGGAGGAGGAGGAGGAGAAGAAAGAGGAAGGAAAGGAAAAGGAGAAGGAAGAGGAGGAGGAAGGAGAGAAGGAGGAGGAGGAGAAGAAGGAGAAGAAAGAGGAAGGAAAGGAAAAGGAGAAGGAAGAGGAGAAGAAACATGAAGAGGAGGAGGAGGTGAATGAGAATGAGGGGGAGAAGGAGAAGAAAGAAGAGGAGGGGAAGGAAAATGAAGAAAGGGAGGAGGAGAAGGAGAATGAGAATGAGGGGGAGAAGAGAGGGAGGAGGAGGAAGAGAAGGGGAGGAGAATGAGGGGGAGGAGGTGGAGGAAGAAAAGAAGGAGGAGGAGGTGAGCAGGTTGGCCCAGGTGACCTCTGAAGACCCTTCACTCTCTAAACCTCTGAATCCAGCCTGTGATCCTAAGTCAATGTGTCTCTCTGTGCCTCAGTCTTCTCTTCTTTACTAGTCTGTAACTGAAGATAGCAGTGAGGTTTTTTGGACTCCAAAACTGAGCACAAAAGATGGGGGTTTGTAGATAACTGATGTTTATAACCAAGGTAGGAATGTGGGTGGTGCACATCTCCCCAGCTCCTTTGGCAAGCCAATCCATAGTCTGATGAGCTTTTAGTTCATAGAACTCTTCCCTGGAAAGCCATCCGACTCTAACAGAATGCTCCAGGCCAAGAGCAAGCCTGTTCTTTTCCTTTGGAATAAAACTAGGAAGTGGTGATTGGCAGGGAAATACTTACACACACACACACACACACACACACACACACACACACACACACACACACACTTAATGTAAGGAACATTTTAGAAGTTGTGGATTCTGTAACTCTATTCCTGTGGAAATGCTTTTCTGTTAGAGAATGATACACCCTCTTTATGACTGTATCATTTATATAGTTTGTTTTTTTTTCATAGTAATCAGTCTGTATGTTGTTTCTCCTAATAGACTGTGAGTTCCGTGAGGGCAGGGACTATGTTTTGCTTTGCTTTGTGTGCCTTTTGATTGCACCCCCCCCCCAAAAAAAGACCCTGGAACATAGTAGGTGCTTAATAAATGCTTATTGACTCCTTGACTGACTGGAGAGGAAGGGTGGTGTTGTAGATAGATTGAGTCAGGAAGACCTGGGTTCATACCCTGCCTCAGAAGGTTAGTAGCTATGTCACTTTGGGCAGATTGCCTCCCCTTTCTGTGCTTCAGTTTCCTCATCTGTAAAAGGAGGGGGCTGGACTTGGTGGTGTCCAAACTGAGCCCATCACACTAGATGGTCTTAGACTCTGGCTATGTCAGAGGTTGGCCGAGTCCTGAGCCTCTCAGAACTGAGCTGAGTCAGCACAGCAGACACAAGGCCTCTCACTGGGCTAGGATTAGAACCTTTCCACTGTGGCAGGGACCCCTTCTGGGCCAGGTCTTGAGAGTCCAGGATCAACCCCCCCAGATCTTGAGGAGGCATTGGAATAGAGGGCAAAAAAGAAATAACAGCCAACACTTAGAAATGTATGGCTGGAATGCTTAGGGTTTTTGTGACAATTTCAGATCAATATGCAGTCATCCCAAAGCCACTTGCTACCACTGCTAGTTATCACTGACAGGCTGATAGGCCTTCAGGGGACAAGGTGCTATAGGGCAGCTGATTCATAAGTTTCCACATGCCTATTATTATGAGAGTTGGGATCAAGGAGAAGGGGCCACAGACAGGGGAAGATACATCGCTCTCATAGAAATTTTATACAAAGCTCTCACTTTGGGCACCTTGGGGACACTGAAATTCTCTGCAAAGAAATACTCAGCAATCTCCCACTTCCCAAACCTTCATATTTTTCTGCCAGTAAATATTCACATTATTTTGTTTTCATTGCTGGTATATTTTAGTGATCCTTCAGACAGGCTTAAAAGAGGGTTAGAGAGGTACCATGGAATTGGAGAGATCTGGATTGCAAGTCAGAGAAAAGTTCAAAACCTGCCTCTGTTTTACCTTGGGCAAGTCTCATTATCTTTCTGGGCTTCAGTTTCGTTGTCTGTAGGTTGAAAGATATAACCTCTGAGGTCTCTTCCAGATCTTAGGATTTTTGTTTAACTCTTGCTGCTGTGAATTCACGACCCCGTGAAAATGACAGTGATACTGGATTCTCTGCCTACTAGGTCAATTCTGTTTCTTCCTGTGAATGGAAACACAAAGAAAAATGACATTTCTAATCCTTTCCTATGACTAGATTTGATTTGACAAGCTAATTACAACAAGATAAAAGGGAGCTCTTTGAAAGTAGCTCCTAGGGAATTGGATCAGTGATGTCAGTTATGCTCAGTTCTCCTAAACCCTATTCTTTTCCCTATAAAAGGACACCACCATCCTTCCAGCCAACTGAACTTGAAAGCCTGATGTCATTTTCCTCTTTCTCCCCCTCATGTCCCCCTCTATATACAATTTGTCGTCAAATCTTGTTTTTACCATCTACATCTCTCATATAGGTTCTCTCCCCTCTGCTAATATATCCACCACTTCTGTATAGGCCCTCGTTGCCTCAATTACTGCAGAAACCTTCTAGCTGATCTCTTTGCCATAGTCCTTTCCCCTCTCCTAGCCCATGTTCCACTCAGCTGCCAAAGTGATTTTCCTAAAAGGGCCCATCTATGTGTCACTTTACCCACCCGTCCATCCCTAGTCAACAAACCCTTGTGGCTCCCTGTTACTTCCAAGATCAAATATAAAAACACCGATTAAGGGAGGCCAATATAAAGGCCTTCATGCTTCTTCCACTCTAATCTTCTTTGACTTCATTCCCCTCCTCCCAAGTCTCTGATCCTGCTACAGAGAACCCACCCCCTCCTGACTTCAGTTTTTGTACTGTCTGTCTTCCATGCTCTGAATGATCTCCATCTTCCCACCTTCCCTGACTTCCTTCAAGATGCAGCTCAGTCCACCTTCTATAGTAGGCTTTCCCCAACCCAATCCCCTCTCCATTTAATCTGGATCTATCTTGTAGGTACAGAGATCTTTGTTGTTTCCCCCATGAGAAGATGAACACCTCAAGGGTAGAGACCTTGTCTTTACTTCTCTTTATATATTGAGTACATAGCACAGTGCTTGGCACATTATAAATGCTCAATATTGCTTTCTGACTGACTGACTCTTCATTTAAAATGCCTGGAATTCCCCTCTTCACTTCCCCTTCTTGGAATCCTTAGCTCCCCTCCCCTCAAGTTTCCACTTGTGTCCCTTCCTGCACAAGGATTTTCCAGATAATCTCAGTTTTAGCATTGTCACCACCTAATTATTCTGTAATGCCATAAATAAACATACAATTCCATAAGACCACAAAATGTATTTATTTTGTACCTATTTAGAGTGACTTCCTCTGTGTACTTGTTATTTTTCTCTGGAGAATTCACTCCAATAAACATTTACTAGTCATCTATTTGCATCAGCAAACCTCCCAGCATGGCGTGCCCATATCAGGGAAGGGGTGCTGTGCCCTATGAGCAGGGCAGAATTGAAATAGTTCAAAAGATAGGCAAGATGCACAAATTTAGAGAATCCACCCCAAATGTTCCCATGGACTATTAGTGCCCATCCTGTGGTAGAACATTCCAAGCTCATACTGGTCTGATCAGCCTCAGTCGCACACACTGTCACTTTACTATAGCATAGTGATGGCATTTTGGTCCTCTTCAAGAATAAAGGACAACAACCATTTTGCATCAGACCTGAACTCAGCAGGTAAATACTGAACACAGTGTTCAAATATTACCTTAAACATTTATTATGTGAGTGACCTTGGGCAAGTAGCTTAACTTTTCTCAGTCTCAGTGTCCTTATCCCAAAGGAGGATAATAATAGCACCTTCCTCCTAGGATTATTGTGAAGATAAATGAGATAATAGATATACAATGCTTTATGAACCTTAGTCAGTGCTAGCTGGAATTATAACACAAAGACAAAAGAGCAAAAATCTCTGATCTCGAAGCATTTGCATTATATTGGAGGGGAAAATTACATGCTGAAAGTTAAATACTAAATATATAAAAAGTAATTTTCACCGGGGAGACCCATTTCAGTATGAAAGTCAGTAGTTTAACAGTAGAGCAGAGTTCCAGATTACCCAATGAATGTGCAATCTGAAGATGTCTTCATCTCTCCCAGGGCTTCTATTCCAACTTCTCTCCATTGGACTTTCTCTGCCATGCCTTAGAAATGTATTCAGCCTGGGAGCTCATTCCACTCCTGGAGGTTTTCTTTGCCCCTGAGTCTCACCTTCTAATCGGCTGGTTCTGTCTTCCTTTCTGTCTCTGTTTGTGTTCAGAGCCTGGCACACAGAAAACACATAATAGATGCTTGTTGACTGACTGATTAATTAGTTGTTGGAAGGATAAGGTAGAGTGGGATAGGAGACCAAGAGAAGGAAGGTATTGATTCAACAGAGATAAGGGATGAAGGGAGGGAGATTTGACCTTTGGAGTGTGTTTCAGAATGAAAGTGCTGATGGCCTGGGCTCATTTTATGTGTCTTTGTATCCACAGCACCCAGGACAGCGCTCAGTGCCCAATAAGCAGTTAATAAGGCTAATTGAATTGTTGATAGTATATAGGTCACTTTGAATTTTAGGGCCAAATCAGCTGCTGTGTCCAGGACATTGTCTAAGGTAGGATTTGGCTTTTATATAATGCCTGTTTGTTCCAGAGCAGCCCCCAAATATTTCAAAGCAGGAAAGAGAGAAAATGATTAGATTGCTGAGTTTCTATAAGGGAAGAATATAGCCTTTAGATTGAAACTGTTATCACATACCACAGTGATACAGTAGTTTCTCTCGCACAAAAAAGGGAAAAGAGGGAAAACCTGATTGTAAGGCCAAATAGGGCTTTCTGTTTTGCCCCCCAGATCTCACTATGTGCAACTTTGTTCTGCCTAACAGTCTCTCAATTAAGAAGATGAGTATTTCAACATTTACTGTACCCAGGCTAGGCCAAGAGTCTTATAAATTGCCTTAAAATACTTTGTAAAACCGTTAAGTGCCAAATAAAATGTAAAGGGACGCATTTTTATTGTTGTTGTTTACTCAGGGACTGATAGGAACAATTCCTCTTGTGTTTTATTTCAAAGATGGTGTGTGGAAAGCTGTGCAACTTGCCTGGCATAAGAAAAAAAAAGGAAGAAAGGAAGGAAGGAAGGGAGGGAGGAAAGAAAAGAAGGAAGGAAGGAGGAAAGGAAGGAAAGAGGGAAGGAAGGAAGGAAAGAAGGAAGGAGGGAAGGAAGGAAGGAGGGAGGGAAGGGAAGAAGGATGGAGGGAGGGAAGGAAGGAAGGAAGGAAGGAAGAAGGGAGGGAGGGAGTCATTTAGTCTCTTTCTGTCTATTTGTACATAGTTGTTTGCCTGTTAGATCATGAGCTCTTTGAGAGCAGGGACTGTGCTTTGCCTTTCTTTGCATCCCCAGTGCCTGATACATAGTAAGAACTTGCTGAATGTGTACTGACTGTATTGACTGATCCCCTCAGGTTCCTCATCTATAAAATGGGTATAATGATAACCCCTCCCCTCTGCCCCCAGGGTTGTTGTGAGGGTCAAATGAGATTATATTTCTAAGGGGCTTTGTAAACATTAAAGTGCCATGTAAATGCTAGTTAGCTAGCTGCCTAGCTGGTGGCAGCAGCAGCAGCAGCAGTAATCATTGTCATAGAGGTGGTGATGGTAGTGGTAGTAATTGTACTAGGACTAGTAGTGGCAGTGGGGGTGGTCATAGTAGTTGTAATAGTGGTGATGGTGGCAGTGGTCATAATAGTATTAACAATAGTAAGTGTTATTACTAGTACTAGTAACTATATGAGTAATTGTAGCGGTGGTAATAGTAGTAATAAGGGCTTAACACATGCTTGTGGATTGGTGGCAATTGCTACCTTTCAGCCGCAGGTTGAAGTTTGTCTTCCGTGGGAATTTTTACAGTGACTTTCAAGATGATTAAACTGTTCAGTCTAACTTTTGGAGGAGCAGTGGATTGAGCTTATCAGATCTATCCATGTATTAGGTCTTATCAGGTGGCCCTGACCTAGGAGAAAGAAGACATTAAATTAACATTTTGGGAGGACTGGTATTTCCCTCCCAATATCCACTCCTGGGGAGGGTGTTGAGTACCACCATGAGATTATTTAGCAAGGGCCTCAGTAACTATGAGAATTGTGCTAGAATTTATCCGCTAAGAGTTTGAACCTTCCACTTTGCTTTTGCTAGGGGTGGTTGATTAACTCAACCTATTTTGTCTAATTAGTTAAGTTCTAATCACCACAGTTGTGTCTGTGAGACACTTTCCCTTTTTGGGTGAAAGGAGAAATTTAAATTGAGAGCTAAAACCCATCCCCATGTGGCCTCTGGGATCCTAAGCATTATTATAAAAATTGATATTAGGATAAAATTTTGAACAATTAGGGATAAGTATCTAAAACCCAATTAACCTTTTTACAGTTTGCCCCATGGCAGCCAGGTTCCTCTCTTATTTTCACTTAGATGGAAATTAAATGAGATCTTGATCATGTACTACCAGGGCCAAAAGTCAGGTTCTGGAAGAGCAATACCAAAAAGGGCCCAGGAGAAATGGGGAGGAGTTAGGAGACAGGGACACCTTACCTTACTGGGAGGGTGTGTGTGTGTGTGTTTGTGTGTGTGTGTATGTATGTGTGTGTGTTTTAATGATGGATTGTATTATTTCTCTCATTAGTATTTTAGTCATATGGGTCCTTTTTTTGGCTGTTTTTTTTTCTCCAGAACATTATATTGTAATTAAAATGTACCCCTTTACATCACAGGCTGTGCCCTCTTGATTAATGAGTTGTACAACCTTCGCCTCCATTACAGCCTACTTCTGAGTGCCTATTCTTGGGGGAAAATCAGGCCCTTCTACCTGTGTTCACTGCCATTTTTCATTTTGGGGAAAGATGACAAAAAAGTAAACGTCAACCCTTTCTTAAAATTGCTTTATGATTAAAGTAATTTCATCATATTAGCCTGCCACCATTAAGTCAGGGTAGGTTGTTTTGGCTTTTGACAAATACTTTTCTCATTTAAATTATTGCTGAATGATAATAGAACTTGGCAGGATTGTAGGACTGCCCCCCATCTACAGAGGGATTTAAACTATCAGGCCTACCCAGCTAACAAGAGCATCAGTGCCCCAACTGGCCCTGGGGACCCTGACCTTGTAGCCTTACCTACTGATCTGTGTGGGGAAGCAGAGACACCATTTAGAGCCTACACAGGACTTTGGAATTTTTCAATTGCTTTTCATTGTAGCCATGGCTCCCTATTGCCTCCAGGATAGAATAAAACACCCTAGTTTGATGTTTCAAGACCTTCACAGCTTAGGTTTCCATACTGATAGTGCAGCATTCTGAGTCTATACCACTTTCACATACCAGCTGTGTCTATCTGCAATTCCGTCTTTTATCTCCTGACTTTCCAGGCTGCCTCTCATGATTACAAACCCAAGCTTCTTTTAAGACTCCCCTTAAATAATCCTCTTTTGCTGTCAATTTATCCTGTCTATAACTTGTCTGTATACACTGTTATCACCATGTTGTCTCCCTGATTAGACTGTGAACACTGTGGAAGCAGGGATTGTCCTTTGTCGTTTTTTGTACACCCGGGACTTAGTATAGTGCCTGACACAGAGGAAGAACCAAAAAGCTATTTATTGCTCGACTGACATCCTTCAAGACACATTACTAATTTCCCCCCTTCCCCGGATCCTCCTAAGTGCATTTATTTTGTATATGTACTATATTTATTTGTCTATGAACATGTTTGGGTCTCCTCAATGGCATGTAAGCTACTTAAGGGCAGGGACTCCTTTCTTGTATCTTGTGCTATTGCCTTAGCACCTAACCCAGTGTCTAGTGGGAGCTTAGCAAATGTTTTTTGATGGATCAATTGATTGATTGATCTGGAAGAATCTAAGATCCTTGTCTCTGTATGCTACTTTCTCTTTAGAGCTTGGATAATTCAATGGAGTTTATTGGTTCAGGATTTCAAATATATATACTTTATACTTTATATATATACTTATATATATATAAGAGTTTATATGTTATATATCAGTCCATCTTATACATACACACACACACACACACACACACACACACACACACACACACACACATACTTCTACCTTCTCCTTACATAGAGGATTGTGAGTAAAGGACTGACTTTGTTGTCAAATCTTCCTCCAAATTGTTCTGGCTCTGTGACTCTGGCAAGTCACTTGACTTTTATGTGCTGCAGGGAACTCTCTGAGACTGTCTATAAGATCATAGTTTTAGAGGGGAAGTGACCTTCAAGGCCTTCTACTTTGACCGCTTCCCCTCAGAGAGGAGGAACAGAACGATAGAAAGAAAAGTGTGCTCTCATCTGTCTCCCAAATGCTCCTCCAGTTACCACTTCCAGAGAGGGGGATTAAAAGTTTGTGGACTATATAGAGCACATACAGAGTAGACCCAAAGTCTTAAGGAAGTTCTCAATTTTAATAGCTTTTACCTGTCCTAAGATTATGGGGATGCCCTATATTTCTGGCTTTTATACATAGCACTTTTGTTCAACTTTTGGGTTTGGAAATGAAATGTTCCTACTTAATATCTGCGGGACCTTGAACCAGCCCCTTTCCCTCTCTGGTCATCAGTGAATGAAAGGGACTAGGGACCCTCTGACATACCTCTTATCTTATGAAGGAGCTGATGACAGTTCATAGAGTGCTAGACCTGGAGTCAGGAAGACCTGAGTTAAAATTCAGACACTTTTATTAGCTGTGTGACCCTGGGTAAGTCACTTAACCTCTGCCTCAGTTTCTTTAGCTGCTAAATAGGGGAAATGATGGCATTTCTCTTACAGGATTGTTGTGATAATCAAATGATATAATATTTGTCATTTAGTAGGTAATATACAAATGTTTATTCTCTCTCTTCCTCTAGAGATGTTTACATGAAAGAACTGTAAGAACTGGCCACACTGATTTAAAGAAGTTGTTTGTTCAGTCATTTTCACTTGTGTCTGACTCTTCATGACACCATGATACTGTAGTGGTTTGCCATTTCCTCCTCCAGTGGATTAGGGCAAACAAGGTTAAGTGATTTGCCCAGGGTCACACAGCTAGTAAGTGTCTGAGGCCAGATTTGAACTCAGTTCCTCCTAATTCTAGGGCTAGCATTCCATTCACTATACCACCTAGCTGCCCTTATCAAAGATTACATGTCTTTTTTTTTTTTTTTACCAATAAGCATGTAATAGCAACTGGGTGGGGGGGCGCGGAATTTGACAATTTCACTTGAATTGATAATTGCAGCAGCATGGTTTTGTGGATAGAGAGTCATTCATTCAGGCAGCAAGTGTTTATTAAGCACCTATTATATAGTCAGCAACATGGACAGTCCACTGTGCCAAAGCAGAAGCCTGGTTCCTGCCCTTAGGCTTATCTCATAGCCAGAAGCCCCGAAGACCTGAGTTCCAGGTTTGATTTCTGAAACATACTGGTTCTGTAACCCCAAGCAAATCCCTTGCACAAGTCAATTCTATATAAGTCACAGGTAAGGGAGCAACTTCCAGCATTTAGCAAAAGGCTGAGCACATAGTAGGTGTTTAACGTATGCTAGCTGATTGATGTACTGACTGCAGCCTGCACTGGTAGAGTGAGTTTCCTCCCCTGGGAGTTCTCCATACTAGTGAATTCACAGGCCAGGTCTTTTATTCTTATTGATTTCTCTTTTAAAGAACAGTTGTCATTTTTATAACTACAATAGCTTTCTGCAATAATATAGAAGATATTTGGTTTCTTTAAAACACCTGGAATTGTTTTCTTTTAGGGAGGACTATTGTTTCTATGAAAAATCATGAGGGGGGGGGCGGAGCCAAGATGGCGGAGTAGAAACAGCTCATCCAAGCCACTCTGCCCCCAGATTCCCCCCAAACTATGTAAAAGGGGACTCTGAACAACTTCTGGAGCCCCAGCACCCACAGAACGACACAGAGAAGCTAACCTCCCACTGAGGACAGCCCAGCAGCCCTGCAGGAAGGACCAGCGCAGCGGTCTGGGACCTGGCAGCGCGCAGAGCGCGGGAAGCCGAGCCGGAGCTGAGGTCCCCGTGAACTGAGGTTTTAGCCCCAGGGCACCAGGGCCAACAGCCGGCTGGAGGAACCCCAGAACAC
This sequence comes from Gymnobelideus leadbeateri, assembly GCA_011680675.1. Taxonomy (NCBI): domain Eukaryota; kingdom Metazoa; phylum Chordata; class Mammalia; order Diprotodontia; family Petauridae; genus Gymnobelideus; species Gymnobelideus leadbeateri. Next base: position 441,700 of record WOXC01007204.1, on the reverse strand, counting down.
CAGTAGCTGTGGCGACTCCAGAATTATCAACATAGACTTGCCTAGGACAAAGTAAGAGGTTAGTGTCCTATGGACTTTGGGACCTGTATTTGGGGAATGCGTCAGCTTCCTCCCCTGGGACCTAGAGGCCTCTGAGGAGACACACCATTTTGTAGTTTTCAGACGCAGCTCCAGCTACTGGCCTGCTGAACCGTAGGGAGATCCAATGATCAGTCTTGGGGGGTAATCGCTCTTGCTTTAACCTCCCTGGATCTGGATTGTGATCTAGGGTGGAAGTTGTGGGTGGGTTTACAGCTTGCCAGAAACAGAAGTTGCCCCCCACACGTTTGGGACGAAAATTCCTCTATCTGGCCTTAAAGCCATAGTGTGGCAACAAGCCCAAAAGTCAAGTAATTAAGTGGCAACATGCCAAGGCAAAGGAAACAGAAAAATGCAACCCTGGACTCCTATTTGGGGGGCATAGAGTGGGAAAAGGACTGTGAGGTCAGAAGTCCTGCTCCAAAAGGCCCAGGAGAAAACATGAGCGGGTTGCAGGCCATAGAGGACCTTAAGAAGGACTTTAAAAATCACATAAGAGAAGTGGAGGAAAAATTGGAAAGAGAAATGAGAAGGATGCAGGAAAAGTATGAAATGAGGGTCAACAGCCTGACTGAGGAAAACAACACCTTAAAATAGACTAACTCAAATGGCAAAGGAGGCCCAAAAGGGCAATGAGGAGAAGAATGCCTTAAAAGTCGAATTTGCCAGATGGAAAAAGAATCTCAAAAGTTCACTGAGGAGATTCATTCCTTCAGAGTTAGACTGGAGCAAATGGAAGCTAATGACTTTATGAGAAATCAAGATGCTGTTAAGCAGATCCAAACAAATGAAAGATTAGAAGGCAATGTGAAATATCTCATGGGAAAAACCACTGACCTGGAAAATAGATACAGGAGAGACAATTTAAAATTTATTGGACTACCTGAAAGCCATGATCAAAGAAAGAACCTAGAAATCACCCTTCAAGAAATTCTCAAGGAAAACTGCCCTGATGTTTTAGATCCAGAGGGCAAAATAGAGGTTGAAAGAATCCACCGATCACCTCCTGAAAAAGATCCCAAAAGAAAACTCCCAGGAATATTATAGCCAGGTTCCAGAATCCCCAGATCAAGGAGAAAAATACTACAAGCAGCCAGGAAGAAACAATTTCAATATTGTGGAAACACAATCAGAATAGCCCAGGACCTGGCAGCTTCTACACTGAGGGATTGAAGGGCATGGAATATGATATTCCAGAGGGCAAAAGAACTGGGAATGAACCCAAGGGTCACCTACCCAGCAAAACTGAGTATTTTGTTTCAGGGGAAAATATGGTCATTCAGTGGAATAGTGGACTTTCAAGCATTCTTGAGGAAAAAACCAGAATTGAATAGAAAAGTTGACATCCAGACACAAGAAGCAAGAGATGCCTGAGAAGGTAATCAGGGAAAAGAAATCAAAAGGAACTTATCAAAGTTGAACTATTTACATTCCTATATGGAAAAGCAATAACTGTGACTGATGATATCTTTCTCACTATGAAAATAATGGAAGAAGGTGTGTGGTCATATGAATACATATGTGAATGTGTGTGTATATGCTTACAGTTATATATGGATAGAGGGCATAGGTTGAATCTGTTGTGAAGGGAGAATACTCAAGGGATGAAATTATGAGGTGAGAGAGGAAAGTGGCAAGAGGAGATGGGGAGAGACAGGGTAGGGTAAACTATCTCATGTAGAAGAAGCAAGGGGAAGTAGTTGTAAGTGGGGGAAGAATAGGAAGGCAAAAAGGCAAAACCACGTTCTCATTTAATTTGGTTCAGGGAGAGAATGACATACATGCTAAATGGGATATCTCAACCTGCAGCAGAATAGGGGGAAGGGGGATGAGAGGAGGGAAGATGGATGGGAGGGCATCCTTGGGGGAGGGGTGGTTGGAAGTACCCACTATAGAAGAGGGACAGGATCATGTGGGGAATGGACCAGGTGGGGGGTGGGATGAGTGGGAGGGAATTGTAAGCAGCCTTGTACAATATATCTACTATGATTATGTTTTGCATAGCTAGACATGTACAACATATACTGAATTACTTATCTCCCCAGAGGGAATGGGTGACAAGGGAAGAAGGTAATGGATCTGAAAGTCGAGGTCTTAACATTAAATGTTTCAAATATATATAAATAAAAAAAATTAAAAAAAAATAAAAATAAAAAAAAATCATGAGAATTACATGGTTCTCCCTCCCTTATTGATTTTATACAAATTATTTTTGTATTTTGTGCCTTTTGGAATCATAATAATAATAATACTGCATTTATATATCACTTTAATATTTTAAAGTGTTTTACAAATATTATCTGATTTTAGGAAATAATATTTCTTCCTAACAAGAACCCTAGAGAGTAGGTACTATCATTTATCCCCATTTTACAGATGAAGAAACTGAGACTCAGAGAGGTTAATTGACTTGCCGAAGTTATATTTCTAGGAAGTGTCTGAAGCAGGATCACAAATATCCTGACTTCAGACTTAGTGCCCTCTCCCTTCTGCCACCTTGCGGTCTCTAGAGTAACAATGAACTTTAGAGGTACCTTAAATCAAATGACCTGTAGAATTTAACCTTTCCAGTTGTGTTAAATATCCTCTAAGATGCTAATAATTGTTTTCTCTAGGTCTAGTGTCCATATCTTGCTTTTGGACACCAGAATGCTCCTCTAACAAATACTTCTTAGAAACATTTATCTATTGAAGTGAAGTTAACTGATATGTAGAAAATCCTACCCCAAGACAAACCTTTCAATTCATGGACAGCACACATGTGCTCATCACCATTGACGAGATCTGTTGTGATGATTCTATTTCACGGACATTTCTTAAGTGCAGAGAACCACAGTAACAATGGCATTATTTCTGTGAGTTTGGAAACTTCTCTTTTCCGAAATCCAACAATTAGTAGTGAAGGGAGAGGTGAGGATAGGACTCCGTAATGGGTCATGTGGCACTGAGTTACACACTCTGATTTATGCTTAGCAAAGGCCTCTGAGAACTTTCTTAGAAAAAGAGGACAGGTGAGATACAGAAATTAGAAGCCTTTTAGTTAAAGGTCTGCTGACAGTACATTTAAAATACAGAAGAAAAACAAAACAAAACATGAGATGCCAATAAGAATTAAGATGAGTCTCCCAAAGTCTAACTAATCTAGATTGCTTTCTGTCTGTAAACCAGAAGAAAACCAATTTTGCCAGTCATCAGTGGGCCTTGTGATTTCATTATGTCTAAAAGGAGCAAAGGATTTCCATTTAAATAAATGCATTCTCTAAATGAAGCAGGTTCTTGAAAAGAGAGTATTCACATTAGATTTTTTTTTAATTTTGTATTCCCATGATTTTTTTTTTTTGAAGAGTGAGGGGAGAGGGTGATCAGTTTAGATCTGACATTTTTTTTAAGCAATTGTGGTTAAGTAACTTACTCAAGGTTACACAGCTAGTCATTATTTATGTGTGGGTCTCATTTTCTGAGACCAGATTCGATCCCGGGTTATCCCAACTCTGAGGCCGGCGCTCTTACTCACTGTGCCACCTAGCCTCCCCAAGATCTGACATTATTGATATGAGGAACTCCTGGCATGGGAACTCCCTCCTCTCATACTTATCAGCAACTGGTTTATAATTGTAATCTTAGAGAGTTATCTGGGACACTAAAGATCAGATAGGGTTCCACAGAATGTGGCAGTGAGACTAGAACCCAGGATACCATGACTCCAATGTTTGTTCTCTGTTCACTAAGAACCAGGTTGACTTTTTCCAGTGTGATAATAAAGTCAAAAGAGGGACTTTGACTTTTTTTTTTTTGCTGAGCTCTCTCCAACCATCCTAATTAATTATAGGACTGATCCAGACACAACCTTTGTAAGCTGTTCCAGTGTGAATGGTTCCATTCCCATCAAAAACATTATCTGTGCTAAACTGTATGTGTGTGCCCATGTATGTACACATGTGTATTTTACTGAAAATATTTTAAATTAAATTCTGTTCAATTAAGTGCTTATTATATACCTGGTATAAGCTCTAATTATGCAAAAACAAAAACTGAAAAACCTCCTCTCCTCAAAGGGCTATCTACAATAGACTCTGTAATCTCTCAGATCGCCATTCCGGGTCTCCATTTCATTGATGACTTCTTCTCTGGGCCCCTATGTTGGGAGGGCATTACTTCTCAACTGAATTGTCCTCCAAGTATTATACACCTTCTCCTTTGCAGTTCTGGAGTCTTATCTCCTGGAAACTGTGTCAGTCTACTTCCCAGGGCTCTACTCACCAACCAGTTAGTTCTCCAAATGAAAATACCCCTCCAAGGGCGCCACCCTCCTATTTGTACCCTCTCACTCTATTACAATGCAAGCTCCTTGAGTTCTGACATCATTTTATCTTTTGTTTTCATATCCTTCATGCTTAGCATTCAATAATTATTTTCATTCCTCTTTTATGTTGTCTGGGCAAGTTAAATAAGCCTTCAAATGCTAATTTAATTAGAATGTGAGAGCTAGAATAGACCCTGTAAAAGGAAACTGAGACCTAGAGTACTTAAGTGACTGGTCCCTTAGACAGTGAGCACATTGAGAATAGGGACTGCCTTTTCGCCATTTTTGTGTCCCCCCATATCTTAACTTAATGCGGGCATGGAGTAGGTACTTAATAAATCCTTAACTTACTGACTGATTTAAAATTCTGTGACTTTATAGACAGAGCTAGAACTCAGAATTGGAACCCTGATTCCTAGTCTTTCTCCACTTTGGTCTTTCTCCACCACCTCACTCTGGCACCTGGGAACTATTTAACTGCTTTTGAAAAACCATTGGGACTTTTAAAATTTCTGTATTGATTAATGTCTAAAATTGTCTTTTACCATCTGATAGCTAGTCAGCTTCTTTTCTACTCAGAATTCTTTGAGAAACCTACATAGGCGGAAACATCAGTGAACAGGATGGGAATGTGTAACAGAAGTGCTCTGAACCGTATTAACTGCATTAGTGCATTTAAACTTTAGGTCCCTTGATGCCCCAATTTATAATTGAAATGCCTGCCCTACTAAAATGTCTGTGGTCATATAATTTCAAAGTTAGAAGTGACCATCCAGTAGTCCAACCTCCACTGGAAAAAGAACATATGCTATCTTATACCCAACAAGTAAGTAGCCCATGTTTGACTGAAGACCTCCAGTGAGGAAGAACCCATCACTTTGGGTGGTCACTAAGCCACTTGGGAAATTTCTGTTTATTAGTGTGTTTTTCCTTACCTCAAACCTACATTTACGTCTTTGAAACATCCACTCATTGATTGCTCCTAGATCTGTCTTTGTAGGCCATCTAAGTTTATTCCCTTACAATGCTTTAAATACTTGCTAACAATTATGTCTCCCCCACCTCCACTTCCTGCCCCACTACTCCTAAACACACCTACAAGCTTTCCTTCTCCAGGCTAAATATCCCCGGTGCTTTCACCTGACCCTCAAATGACACAAACTCCAAGTTTTTTATTGTCTCAGTCTTCTTTCTTTGGACAATCACAAGAACATCAATGTCAAATATTTAGGGATTAATTAGAAGGCTTTTGATTAAATATTAGCTATTGATGCTTACTATTTCACCCACTGGAGGAGGGTATTTTAAAATCAATTATTTAAAGTCAAATTATCTAACAAAGAATCACTGTAGAATGTAACATAGAATTTGCTCCCGTGTTTCTCTTATTAATTGCTTGCTTACTTGATTTTAATATAACTGAATGCAGTTACTTTCTTCTGAGTGGCAGATGATTTACACACATCCAAACAATAGCCAAGTCATACAAATATGCTAGGCTTCAAAGAAAAAAAAAATAGACATCTACGGATCAGTGAGAAGAGCTGCATGTTTTTTTTTCCTTCTTATTTTAAAGAGCCAGCTGTCACATTGCTGATTTCAGATTTCCATCAACTCCTATGAAATTCACTTCTGAAGATTAGATTTACATTTGTCTTAAAGCTCCGGAAAGGCCCACCTGACCTTCAGGAAAAGTGAAGAGTTTTTCATAGTTACAAACTCTGCAAACTGATTTTATCAGGATGTGGCAGAGTGGGGAGATAGTGGTTGGAACCAGGGGAGGGGAGAGCCAGGAGTGAAGATCCATTTTAGGGCCACAGCTCAGCTCTAACACCCTTATGTATTATCCTTAATCATGGTGAACTTTAGAAAAGAAAAGGGGGTTGCTAGGGATTGGGGAAAGAAGCCCTAAACAATGCTAACCAGTTATGCTTCAATTCAACTGTCTGTCCAGAAAGAAGTTAGATGAGTGTAAGGGATAGTATTGGCTCTTTCTGTAATTCATCATTAATAGACAGTTCTGTGAAAGAAAGTATAGCAGAGTGGATAGAGGGCCAGCCTGGGAGTCATAAAGACCTGGATTTCATTAATGCCTCTGACATATATTAGCTATATGGCCACGGACAAATGACTTAACCTCTTGGTATCTTGGCAACACTTTAAGTGATAGATGCATTTATAGAAGTATAGATTGTGAAGGTACTTTATAGGTCATTCAGCCCTCACCCCCCTTTTACAGATGAGGGAACTGAGGTACAGAGAGGCTAAGTGGCTAAAAAGTGTCTGAAGTAAGATAACCAGTGTCTTCCTGATTCCCAAGTACCAGTGAATTATCCACCATGAAATTTCTCTTTGAGTTAAGATCTGCACACTGCTGAAGGGCATTTTCCATACTTGGGAGTTCCCATACCAAGTGGAATCAAAGCTCTAGACAAGCACCCCAAGCACCAAAGTGTTGTGCATATCTAGTAAACTATTCCCTATAGCAAGTATTTCTGCTTGTTAGGACAGTGAGGGGATTTACCCAATGCCGCCTCCTCCCTTTGCCTGACATCCTAAGTATTAAATCATTTTTCCTGTGGCTTAGGGATGAAGCATATTTAAGCCTCGCTCCACACTGCCCCCACACATAACCTGTGTACTTAAATACCATTCATGTTCAGGTCTGCTTTCTAAAGAAGCTCTCATTGTTACACACCTACCCTGCCCATTTAAATGATTACGCTGAATTGCGAGCATGGGTGTTTATTCTAACACAAAAGAATCTAAATCAGAGGTAACAGATCTTTTTTTTTTTTAATTTGATTTGCTTATTGTGGGTTTACAAAATAAGCCAAGTTAAGCCTCATTCTAAGCATAGAGTACTTTCAGTGCATGTACGTTATGTGCTTATTTGGTAAGGATTATATACCATGAGACCTTTTAGAGTCCTTTCTCAGAGCTACAGGACAAAAAGAATGCTTGGAATTTTGTTCATCCTTTGGAAAGGAGCAACTAAAAGCATGCTGGTTTAGTGGAGAGTGAAATTTTATTTGTTTTACATAAATTTGTTAAGAACTGTAACTAGGGGAAGAAGACTGGGGCTTAGTCCTGGGATGCTAGAATTTAAAGGGCACTGACAGTGTTTAAACTACTTCAGTGCAAAAACTAATAAAGGTCAGCACCAAGTATTTGGTTTTTTTTGTTTGTTTGTTTGTTTTGGGCAGGATATCTGGTTTCATTGCCATATGGAACCTCTCAATAAAGAATCTCTCTACCAACTCAGGTTGGCATCTAATTTACAACTTAAAACTTAATGGCACCAAGATAGTTCATAAACATTTGTTAAGTGTTTACTATGTACCAGGCACTGTGCCAAGCCCTGGGGATCCAAATACCCCAAAAGATTTAAATTGGTTGAAAAGGATTTAAATTAGTTAAAATGTGAAGCTACCTTATCGTGTGGGATTCTTCCCCTTATAGCTTCTACCGCTAAAGTGTTCTCTATCCCACCTTCTTTTGAATCAACCACACTGTGTCCTCAGGCCTCAGGCCTCCTTTACCCTGACTGAATTTATATTAAAAGTTGATTTAACAACTTGTTTTGTGCAACTGACCTTGGACATGTTTGGCAAAGTCTTCTGCAGTAGCAAAAATTGCTACTAACAACTCTGAATCAGATCTATAATTAGACCATCATTAATATTATTATTAATAGCAATTGCAATAATAACTCACATTCATATAATTCTTTAGGATATACAAAGAGCCTTCCTCACAACAACCCTCTGTGGTATGATTATCATATAAACATGGTGAAATCAAGACTCAGGGGAGGGAGAGAGAGAGACAGACAGAGGGAGAGGGAGAAATGGAGCCCAGTATTACAGATGTGGTCTAATCAGGGCAGAAGAGCGGTAACTTTGCTTTACTATTTAAGTGATTAAATTAAATCATTGGTATGGATTTTTAATTCTGCTGGAATAGATTCCAAAACCTAAGTAATAAAATTCATCATCTGATTGGCTACAGAAATCCAAGAGTCCTCTAATCCTCACTGCTCTCTTTTGCAGCACCCTTTACTTCCTAGACTACCAAATCACGTTGTTCCCTTTTATTGAGCTCCTTTTCATCCATCAAAACCTCCACATCTTTTTTAGATGAACTATTGTCTGACCATGCCTCTCCATTCTATACTTGTGAAGACTTTTATATCCATGCGTAGAACATTGCATGCATCTCTATTCCATTTAGTTAAGTTTGATCTGTTGTTCTAGTTTGTTGGGATTCTGGATCCTATGTCATCTTTTTACCTATTCCACCAAAGTTCATGTCATCTGCAAAATTTACAAGCACACCTTCATCTAAGTCATTGATACAGACATTGACTAGCATGAGAACCACTCCATTTGAAATTACCCCTCTTTGCTGATATTAACCCATGTCTTAGGTCTGATCATTCAACTAGTTCTGAACCATGATCTTTTCCATATTTCTTCATGTTGTTCACCAGGAAATCTTTAGAGACTTAGTCTACCTAGAATTTAGGTGCACACTTTTATAGCCTGCCCCCTCCCCCCCAACTAGAAGTCTACTTTACATTACAGGAAAGTGAAATAAGATTAGTCTGACTTATTTTATTCTTGATGAAGCCAGGCTGGCTTTTTAGTAATCACTTCTTACTTTCTAAATGCTCATAAACTGTCCCTTTAATAGTGTTTTTTTTTTTTTATTGCCAAAAAAAGAGGGAGAAAAACCTACTGGCCTACAATTTCCATCTTATTTCCTTCCTTCCTTCTTTCCTTCCTTCCTTCCTTCTCTTCCTTCTTTCCTGCCTTCCTTCCTTCCTGCCTTCCTTCCTGCCTGCCTTCCTTCCTGCCTGCCTTCCTTCCTTCCTTCCTTCCTTCCTTCCTTCCTTCCTCTCTTCTTTCCTTCCTGCCTTCCTTTCTTCCTTCCTGCCTTCCATCCTTCTTTCCTTCCTTTCATTCTTTCACATACGAATTTCTTAGTCTCCAAGATCTATTAGAGCTCATTGTCAATGTTTCCGTGATCATATTTGTCACTTCTTCTGGTGTATAAGATTGCGCTTCATCTGGACTTAGTGACTTGAATTGATTGCAGGCCACTAAATGTTCTTTCACTATCTCCTCTCTGACCTTAGGATTTGACTTCCCATTTACCATTTTTATTCTAGCCTTCCTAGTCCAAAGATCATTCTGCTTGGATAGGAAAACAGAAGCCAAATGCAAGTTGAGTTGATCCTCAGGATTTACAGAATCCTCAGTGACACAAATCCTAAGATGGCCCCATGGCTTATGGCAAGAAAACTTTTTTGGAAATTATGGTTATTCAGTATTAAAAAGTGAAAGAGGCCATAAAGAGTTTTGTGGAAGGACACCAATACCCTGATGGCTCTGTGATCTCATTGATGTATCAATCCATCAACTAACGAGCATTTATTAAATGTCTGTGATGTGCCAGGTGCTGGTGATAGAGACAATAGCAAAATCATCTGTGTCCTCATGATTTATTTAGATTGCAGTTTAGTATTTAAGTAATATTTAAAATTAATATTTAATAATTAATTATCTAAGAAAACAGATATTCCCTTCTATGTCCATTAAGCTCCAGTCCCCCAATCAATATACATACATACATGTACACACAAATTAGATTATTCTCTGCTTTTCTATCCACCTCTGACCTGCTTTTTCAGAGATGCCAGGAATATTTTTGTCAACTTTAGTTTCAGAAAGTGCAGGTGGTTTCCGATAATGTTTTTTTGTTTGTTTGTCATTTTACTGTTTGGATCTACTCCAAACAGTAATCTTAATCTCATCTACTTAGGAAACCATTAGAGACTTAGGTAGACAGACAGTAAACATTAATGAAACACCTACTATGTGCTGGGCATCATGCTTAGTTAAATGCTTTGCTGGAATCCAGTACTTTTTTTTTTTCTCCTTGAGTCTGAGTGTATAATTTAATCAGTGTAGGGAACTACTGGAGTGGCAGCTCTTTCCAGCCATACTGATCACCACATCATCTATCACTTGGTTAGGTAGGGACAGCTGAGCAGTACAGTAGATAGAGAGCTAAATCTGGACCTGGCCTCAGAGACTTACTAGATGTGTGAACCAGTTATTTATTTAACTTTGGTCTGCATCAGCTTCTTCATCTTTAAAATGGGTGTAATAATAGTACCATCCTCCCATGGTTGTTATAAGAATAAGATGAGGGGTGGCTAGGTGGCACAGTGAATAGAGCCCTGGCCCTGGAGTCAGGAGGACCTGAGTTGAAATCCAGCCTCAGACACTTAACACAAAAACTAGCCTTGTGACCATGGGCAAGTCACTTAACCCCAAATTGCCCTACCTTTCCCCCTCAAAAAAAAAAAAAAAGAATAAGATGAGATAAGACCTGCTTTGCAACCTTAAAATGTTATATAAATACTAGCTATTGTTACTACTATTACTACCAACACTACCACTAGGAGAAGGCAGAGGAGGAAGAAGCAGATAGGAGGAGGCGGAGGAGGAAGAGGAGAGGGAGGGGGAGGAGGAAGAGTCATTTTCTTTGAGGCTTATCAGAAGCACAGAGAAGTTCAGAGATTTCCCTAGGTTCACAAAGCTAAGAGTTAGTATATGTCAGAAGAGAGACTTGGACCCAAGTCTTCCAGACTCCAACATGGTTCCCACTGTATTACTCTGTCTTTCAGCAATTTACTCATTTCGGGTAAATACTACTACACTGAAAACATTTGGATTCCTTGGTTAGTTCATGGAAAGAGGAGTTAACTTATACTGTTTTCCGGAAATAGTCTATGAAGGGAGATTTAGGGACTATTGACATTTCTTCTTCTTTCATCCTAGGGAATTTGCTGTTGATTGAGTAAGAAACCCTGGGTAATTGAAGTAACTCACTTGGGAGCTGAATGCAGAGGCAGGAAAAGTACCTGGTTTAATGGAAAGGAATTGATGAAATAAAATTAGGAAATCAGATCTACTGATAATGAGAACCAAAGTGTTCTAATAGCATTTAGCACTGTCAGGGGAGAGCTGAGTTCATTGCCCTGGATAGGAATCTTCTGCTAATGAGGATAAACTAATTGCAGAGAACTATCCCTGGATCATTCAAAATCCCTCTCCTGAATTCTCCATGTAGGACAAGTGAAAAGGAAAAGTCAGAGCAAAGCAATTCGCCTGAGTCCCAAAGTACAATGCATCTAAATATACCCAAGGCTGCAGAGTACACATGTGCTCTGCTAATTCAGACTTTAAAAAATATATCAAGTACCTGAGATCATGTTCTTTTCAGACTTGGAGAAGGAAGCTATTTGTCACATTCATTATGAGTTGGATCATTTGATGGAAATAATATAGAAAGAATAGATAAATATTTAATCCCCATCAGTCCTGAAGCTCCTCCTTCCCTCTCCCCATCTATGTTCCAAGAAGTTCGATTCTGGGTACATTGTAGATTTGTTCAACCATCTAAAAAGTTTAGTGACTTGTCCAGTCAAGGGCCACAGCCCATGCTGCCTAAATTGATTTGCACCCTATCTTTACACTGTGAAGTAGGTATAAATTTATTGTGAAATAAATGCAAGATATTTATGGTAGACAATAGGGAGAAAAATCTAAGCACATGAGAAAAAGCTTTACGTAGGAGATTGCTTTTGAGGGGAAAATATGTTCTGGTCACTGGTGACATCCTATGATAAATAGGAGATTGGCTTTTGTTTGTAAGGGAGAACAAAAAGCCCCCTTTATCTGGACTGTAGAATGCATGAAAGGTAGACTGGAGCCATATTGTAATGGGATTTAATTAACAGAAATACATCTATATCTATATCTATATATGTATCTCCACATATATACATATATGCATACATGTGTGAATATATACATACACACAAATATACATATGTGCACAGGCATAATGGAATACAGAAGCGAAATATCAATCAACAAATGTTTAAGTATCTACTTTATGCTAACCACTGAAGATAACAAACTACAACAAATGAAAAAAATTCTAGAATGGCCATGAACTTACAGTATAATGGAGGAGACCTAAAAGATATGAATTAAGTATGTACAAAATACATATAAAGACCACTATATAAGGTTCTCTAACTACTAAGAAAATTATATGTTCAGGTAGATGTGTGATCCCATCAACTTCTGCATCATGGCCCTCATGCACTGGGGTAGGGGAGGAGAGGGAGGGGAGGGGAGGGGAGGGGAAGAGCTGCTACTCACTGGTTGTGTTTGTCCTTCGTTCTCGAAGAGGACCATGACATCAGGGAGATGATGACATGACTTGCAGTTGACTTTAATTTGAGTGAAGGAGGCTGTGCAAGGTCACCAGCCTCACTTTTTCCTAAGACTCATTGATTATTGATTAACTGTGACTGCCAATAAGTCTGTCATTGGCCTATGTTCTTGCCTTAACTTTTCATTTATTGTTTTCTTTCTTTTCTTAAATTCTGAACTTAACAAAAACCAAATAAATTTAGTATTTCCCCATACCTTGCAGAATAGAAACAGAGCTTTGTACATAACCTGAATCTTTATTATCTAGAATTTGCCTTTCTTTTCAAGTAGATAATAAACTCATCATGTAACTTTCACAGCTGCCCTACTTATCTGTGATTCCTTTTGGTATTCATTCTGTTCCTTTCTCCTTGTTTTAGAACCTCATTCTTCTCTCCTTCTCTCTCCCACTCCTTCAGTGAAAAAAAAAATGAAAGACAAAACCCTTGTCAGAAATATGCATTGTTAAGAAAAAGCAAAATTCCACATTGGCCATGTTCAGAATTGTGTTCCATTCTGCATCTTGAATCTCTTACTTCTCTGCCAGCAAGTGACTATACATAGTTTAGCCCTGCCAATTAGTAACTGGAAAACCTGGGAAAGTAAATTCATTAATCAGGGTCTCAATTTCCTCATCAACAAAATGAGTGTATAGAGCTACATGACATTTAATGTCCCTTTTAGTGCAAGCTCTCTCTCTCTCTCTCTCTCTCTCTCTCTCTCTCTCTCTCTCTCTCTCTCTCTCTCTCTGCCTCTCAGCTGAGAATCTTAATAAAAGAAAATTCATATTCCAAGAAATAAAATAAATAAATAAATACAATTGAAATATCCTTCTAGACACACTCGCACACACACATACACACACACACAACAAACCCAAGAAAAAGGCCTTCAATATTGTATTAAGTTGATTGTGTATGAAGAGTTTATAGGAAAACACAGATGAGAATTACATAGAGTGTGAAGTCATGGAAAAGTCACAATCTGTGTGAGTGGGAGAAGTCCTCACACCAATAAAATCAGAGATGTAGCATCAGAAAACACATACAGGGGAAGGAATGGACTGAGATGAAGAGGGTCCTTGTCCCTAGAATTGTGGCAGAGCAGGTGTGTGTTTTCTAATTAGAACACTAGTGCTTTGGTCATTAAATGGGGCTTGACAATTTGTTCAAATTAAGTATCTTCTCAGTGGTAGTAGATCCCATGAATGTTGCCTATGTCATGGAATAAAACGTTAATCAGGCATATTTCACTGCCACATCTTCTCCTTCCAGAAGAAGTTAGCTGTTAAAATGATCAAAAGCTAACTACAGTAACTAAACATCCAGGAAGTAAAATAATTTGAAAAGGCTCGCTTATCACTTGCTTTGCTGCAGTTCCAGTAACTTAATAATAGATCTTAAGAGCAGAAAACTGTGTTAAATCTTTGGAAGGTTACACACAAGCATCTGGCATTTCACTCTGCAAGAGATGACCTCCTGAGTCCTCAAGACAGAAAGAAAGGATTCCTTGGCCATAATGCAGCTCTTTGACTGAGAAACGACAAAGGAGTGACAGGTGTGTGTGTCAGTGTACTAAAGTAAAAAAGAATGGGGGGGTGTTATTTTAATAAGGTATTGGAATGTTTGGGGAAGCTTGACTGGGTTTAGTTTATTTTTATGTATAATACATCTGTGGTTTTAAGATCTTCTATTTTAAAAGTAAATTGTGATAACATTTAAAACTATAGGAATAGTTAATGCACCCATGAGAATAAAATTTCCATTTCCTAAAGACTTTTTAATGTATTTTTTAGTAAGTCATGTTTTTCTCTCCCCAAGAATTTATACAGTTTTCAACATGGGATACAAAACAGACAGCCTCAGTTTTCATAAGCTTGAATGTATTTGCAATAAAGAATTGTTGAATCCATATGGTGTGTCAGCTTTTCAGAAAGCAGGCTTCGAGAGTCAGAATGGGATGGGGACTTGGTCAGTGCACAGTTATAACCCAGATAGACATAGCAGTTCTTGACCTTGACTTTATTCCTGGGTTGGGGGGAGGGGGGACAAGGTCAGGGTTAGAAGTTAGAAAGCTTTACTTTTTTAAATGTCCATTTGCTTAAGATCATAGCTCTATAGTGGGAAGAAACCTAAGAATTCACCTAGGCCCACCCCCTTTTTTTATTCAGATAAGGAAACTGAGGCTCAGTGATGGCTGCTAACTTGAACAAAGTCACAAAGTTATTTGGAAATTAGAATGGAAAAGGAGCATGCTGTATATTTCAGTGCTGCCTCATTTTAATCACTATATTTTCCCCTTCAGTAATCTCATTTGATTTCCTAGCAAGGTAGGCAGGACAGGTGGTGGCCTCTAGATTTCTTAAATTGAGATAGTGGCAAAGCTAGCAAGAGAACCTGGGGATCATAATGCTATGTTCTTCTAGGAGTTCTAAACCTCTCTCTCCCTCTCTCTCTCTCCCTCCTTCCCTCCCTCCCTCCTCTCTCCCTCTCTCTCTTTCCTCCCTCTCTCTCCCTCTCTCTCTCTCTCTCTCTCTCTCTCTCTCTCTCTCTCTCTCTCCTTCCCTCCCCCCTCCTCTCTCCTTCTCTCTCCCTCTCTCTCTTTCCTCCTTTCCTCCCTCCCTCCCTCCCTCTCTCTGTCTCTTCTCTCCTCTCTCCCTTCTCTCTCTCTCTCCTTCCCTCCCTCCTCTCTCTCTCTCTCTGATGGACCCCTTTGTCTGGTGAGGCTAATTTACTCCTTTTCAGATTAATATTTATAAGTACTTAAAATAAAATACATAGATCACAGAAGAGTCTCTTTGTAGTTATAGATTTTGGAAATTAAAAACAGAAAATTCACAGCCTAGGTTAAGAACTCCTATTCCAGACCATATTGCTCCCAGTATGAAACTATGAAAAGAGAATAAGTTAAGTGTAATGCTTTTTGGCTGGTCTATATCAACTAGAACATTTGGAGACAGCTTTAAACAACATATATATATATTTCTTTTAAACTTAAATAATCATCAACAAACATTTTGATATATACTAAAAAACAATATAGACACTTTTAGGAGGCCCAGTAGGTAGGGTACAGGACCTTAAATCAGGAAGAGATGATCTGAAATCCAGCCTCAGATACTGACTGGACATGTGACCTTGCTAAGTTGATTGACCCCTGTCTACCTCCATTTCCTCATCTATAAAGTGATGATAATAACAGCACATGTCTCCCAGGGTTGCTGTGAAAACAAAATGAGATGGCATTTGTAAAGTGCTTAGTAAACCCCGAAGTGCTATATGAATGCTACCTCTCGTGATGATGATGAAAATTATAACATGAACTCACACATTTCTGTTATATCATGTTTAACAGTATGTATTACATTCTTAAAAGTTAGTAACAAAGCTCGTCTTTGTTTCCTCTTCTGAGTTAAAAAAAAAAACCCTTCTGTGTATTAAATACATTTATATAACAAGTTTTGGAGCTATTATCCCAGGCTTCTATTTGCACTGTCATAATGGGTTCCCATGGGTTTGCTACTATGTATTCCCTTAAGGTTCTAGGGGACCCTGAGGGGCTTGGGTTTAGTCTTTTTTTTTGTTTCTGTTTTTTAGTCTTGCTGCTCAGGAGCCCCCATCAGTACGTATCCCTCATCAATGCTCAGTTCAGCTAGCCAGGCAGACATAATTTCATTTTAGTTAGCTCTATTTAGTTAGCTAAGGTGGTATAATGTGAAGAGTGGGTACAAAACATTCTTCAAAACATCTGTGATATACTCTCCCATTTATTCAGATCCCAGGGGAAAGAGAGCTTCAGGTTTTCTAAGAGCTCACGTGGCAAAGAGGTAAACCCATACTCTTTTAGTTTTCTACCATGCTCGCTGTAGAGTCATAAAGCTACCTTTCCTCCTGTGTCCTTGGCTCCCAAAGTAGACCTTGCTGACAGACTTTGCTCTTGTGGAGACATTTCTAGGACACTGATGAAAAGTCCAAATGTTCTGGATATTTTGAACTTTGGAGGGTCTTCTGCTGTTTGGGCATGGGATGAGACAGAGGGACTATAGAAAAACCACTGAACTTAGAATAAAAAACCTGAACTCCTACATCTGCCACTTCTACCTTTGTGACCTTCAGAAATTCATTTTATTTTTGCAGGTCTCAGTTTCCTCATCTGTGGAATGAAGGGATTGGGATATAGGATCTCCAGGACCTCTTCTCACTCTGTTTCTATAGTCCTTTGCCTATCCATCCTCATCTTCCTTCACTTAGAACTTTAGAATTTATTGACCATTTACTATCATGTAAGGCACTATGCTAGTTGCTAGAGAAATACGGGGAAAATTCGGGGCGGGGAAGGGGAGGAATCTCTGTCATTGAAGAATTTACATTTGGAATGAAAGGATTTTATAAGATAGAACTCTGAATTTGAAGTCAAAATATCAGTATTCGAATCCTGCTACTTAGGACCCCTGAGATCTTGGGCAAGTCACTTAAGCTCTCTGTTTTCCTTTTCTGTAAAATGAAGACGTTGAGCCAAGTAACTTCTGAATCCTCTTAGCTCTGGATTAAGCATTCTGTAATCCTTTCTAGACATAAATTTATGATCCTGTGATTTATCTTGATGCCAGACTGCCTTTCACTTTTTTCCTAGCTCTGATTCTCCCCCCCCCCCCGCCCTCCAAGTGGTTCTTTGTTTATAAGACAAATTATACCATTCATGAAGGTAAAGTGTTCACTCCTACTTACCTATGATAAGGGAACAAAGTTAACTTAGCAGTATTTGTATTTCATTTACTCAGCTATTTTATCTGACTACATTGTCATTTTGTCAGGGGCAATGTGAATGAGATCTGGAGTACTAGAGATTAATCGATCTAAAGATGGGAACAGCAAAAAAAGCACTTGTTTCTTTTGTATGGGTATACATGTTGAAGTGGGGGGATGGTGGAGGAGACAGGATAAGCAACAAAAAAAGACACGTCCTTAGCTCCAGTAGAGGAAACCTAGATACCATGCACAGATTTGTGACAGCTTTATCAACAGGCTTTTTTCTACCAGCTGGTTAAGCTGGCGGATGGATGCTGGAGGTCCTCAAGTGACCTGTCTCACTTATGTTAAGAATGAGGGGGGGAAAGAGGAAGGAAAAGAGTAGGAGGTCGGGAAAGGGAGAGGTTGTCAAATTCAGCTTCCCAGCGAATAGAAGTAAGTGAGGTTAGCTAAGAGGTGACGTTACAGATCACGCCACTCAAAAGGAACTCATTCTTAGTGCTCTCCTTGACTATTTATGGGAGCCCAGAGAGACTGTGATAAGAACGATGATTTCCAATTTCATAAATGTTATATTTTCACTTTTGCCTGAGACTTCAAAATTCTCTTCCTTTTGGTCCTAGCACTTGTCAGGTCTTATAGTCTTAAGTTTGGGGGGGGGGGGAGTTGTTGTTGTTGTTTCACTCCTCGTGTGTGTGTGTGTGTGTGTGTGTGTTGGTAATTTATATATTATACACACATATTTAATAGTATCTTTTCACTCCTGTAATTACCATATTTGCAGAAATCTGGGGATTATGTAGCATGGAAAGCATGCCTTCTAGAATTATGGTGTCACATTTTCTCTCCTTCTGGCATCAAGACCCATCTTTACCTCTCACCTGCTTTCTAGCCATAATCTAGAATCACTGAAAAAATGCAGCTATTTAGGAAACAATATTGTTTAAAATTTTTGCTATTTCACAAAATCCCAGAATTGGAAAGGCTTTCAGCTGTCACCAAGAATTCCTCTATAGTGTAGAGAACAAGTAATCGTCCCACCTCTGCTTGAGGATCTGCAAAGGGTGGGGGGAGCCCATCACCCCTGGAGCAGCCCTTTCTACTTTGGTTTTTGCTTCTTTAGATTTATTATTGATACATTTGTGACATTCTTCTTTTTTAATTTTTAGTTTCAAATTCTCTCTCTCTCTTCTAACCCTCCCTATCCTACCCACTTAGAAGGCAAGCAAAATTATATAAATTATACATGTGAAATCATGCAAAACATATTTCCATATCAGCCATATATCAGTTCTCTCTCTGAAGTTAGAATCTGATTTTGTTCATCATTTGGATCATTGTATTGATCAGAATAGTCAAGTCTTTCACAGTTGATCATCTTTACAATGTTGCTGTTACTATGCACAATGATCTATCTCCTGGTTCTCACTTTACTTTGTGTCGTTTCATATAGATCTTGCCATGTTTTATTTTTTCTCCAAAAGTAATCCCCCTCATAATTTCATATAGGATGATAGATTCCATCCCAATCATACACCACAACTTGGTCAGCCATTTTCCAATTGATGAGCGTCCCTTCAACTTCAAATTCTTTGCTACCACAAAAAGAACTGCTGTAAATATTTTTGAACATGTACTTCCTTTTCCTTTGCTCTCTCTGAAGTACAGTCCTAGTATTATGGGTCAAAAGGTATGCACAGTTTGATAGTCCTTTGGGCATAGTTCCAAATTGTTCTCCAGAATGGTTGGATCAGTTCACAACTCTAGCAGTAGTTTATTAGTGTACCTATTTTCCCTCATTTGGTCCAGTATTTGCAATTTTTAATAGGGGTGAGATGGTACCTTAGAGTTGTTTTGATTTGCATTTCTTTAATTAATAGTGATTTACAGCATTTTTTCATGTGACTATAGATAGCTTTGATTGCTTCTTCTGAAAATTGCTTGTACATATCCTTTGGTTATTTATCAGTTGGGGAATGGCTCTTATTTTTATAGATTTTACACAATTCTCTATTCAGCATATATTTGATAACCAGGGATTTTATCAGAGAAACTTGTGGTAAAATTTTTTTTACATCACTTCATTGTTTATGGTGCCTTTTAACAAAATGTAGTTTCTTCGATTACTTCTTTTAATTAGATATATTTTTGCTTTTGCTTTGAGACCATGATCTCCACACCTACCTTTTTAACTTAAGCTGAAGCATATCTGTTCCAGCCCTCTATTTTAATTCTGTGCATGTCTTTCTATTTGAAGTGTATCTCTTATAAGCAGCATATTTTTGGATTCTGCTTTCTAATCCATGCTGCTATCTACTTTCAATTCATGGATGAGCTCATTCCATTTATATTCAGTTATGATTACTAATTGTGCCTTTGCCTTAGGTAGCTAGGTTGTCCAGTGGATAGAGTGCTAAGTCTGGAGTCAGTCTCATTTTCCTGAGTTCAAATCTATCCTCAGACAACAGCTGTATGACCATGGACAAGTCACTTAGCTCTGATTACCTTAGTTCTGTCATCTGTAAAATGATCTGTAGAAGGAAATAGCAAAGCACTCTAGTATATCTTTCAAGAAAATCCCAGGTGGGGTCATGAAGTTTTAGATGTGACTGAAAAATGACCAAACAAACTCCTAAAATTTCCTTCCATCCTATTTTCTTCTGTTTATCCTTCTTTCTCTGTTTTTACCCTGTCCCTCCTCAGAAGTTTGTTTCTCTTGTGACCATTGCCTTCCTTAATCTGCAACCCCCTCACCATGTATTTTTTATCCACTTCCCCTCTGGTAAGAGAGATTTCTACATTCAACTGAATGTGGATACCTAGTCTTCCTCTTCAAACCAATTCTGTTGTGAGTGAGGTTCAAGTGTTGCCCAACATACTTCATTTTCCCCTCTGCTATAAAATTTCCCCATTCAACCTCTCCCTTCCCCCTTCTCCCAGCATCCCTCTTTCTCACTCCATCTTTTTTTTTTTTTGAGATCATCCCAACATGGTCAATTCACACTCATGCCTTCTGTCTATGTAGACTCCATCTAACTGTCCTGATAATGATAAAGTTTGTAGGAGTTATATATGTATCATCTTCTCATATAGGAATGTAAATAGTTTAGTTTTATTGAGTCTCTTATGATTAAGCTTTCTTGTTTACCTTTTCCTGCTTCTCTGGAGTCTTGTGTTTGAATGTCAAATTTTCTATTTAGATCTGTTCATTAGGAGTGCTTGAAAATCCTCTAATTCCATAAATGTCCATTTTTCTCCCAAAGGATTATACTCAGGTTTGCTGAAGAGGTGATTTTTGGTTGTAATCTTAGCTCCTTTGCCTTCCAGAGTACCATATTCCAAGCCCTGAACTCATTTTACATGAAAGCTGTTAAGTCTTATGTGATCCTGATTGTGGTTCCATGATATGAATTGTTTCTTTCTGGCTGCTTAGAATATTTTCTTCTTGACCTGGAAGTTCTGGAATTTGGCTGCAATATTCCTGTGAGTTTTCATTTTGCAACCTCTTTGACGAAATGATCTATGGATTTTTTCACTTTCCATTTTATCTTATAGATCTAAGCTATCCTTGATAATTTCTTGAAAAATGATGTCTATGCTCTTTCCTTGATCATACCTCTCAGGTAGTCTAACCTAAGTGTGGGAACACAGAAATCTTTCCTAGTCATGACATAGGAGCAGGCTGATGGCTGTGGTCTCTAGTGGGTTTTATGGTTCTAGATAAGGGTGCTTACAAGTTATATCTCAGTTCTGATTGGTGATTAGTTACTTAAGTTTATGATGAAAGGAAACTCTCTGTCAAAGCTTATAATTAGAAAGTTGTTTACTAGATCTGAGATACATACTCCCTTGGGTAATTGTTTACCAGATTTTGGAGACATACATATTATTGGGAAACTATTCCACTGGAGACCATCTTGTTACAGAAGAACTTACATAGTCCCAAAATGATGGGTTTAAATAAAGTGAAGTTGCTCATTCTCAGTTATCACCCTAGACATCTTACTACCCAGTATAAACTAGATCCTCGAGATGATTTTTAAAAAATAATAATTCTTACTGGCTTTTCACCTAATTGTTCTGAGTTAATGAGATTTCATTTCCTAAGAAAGTTGAGAGTTACAAAGGTCTGTGATTAGGTCACACAAGTTGGGGGAGAGAAGCATATTTTTGTCTTCCAGATATAAGTTCATCCCTCCAGCTTAACATCATCTTAATAAAATAAGTAAGACATAAGCATTATTAGGCTCTCATTCAGAAATGGAAGTTATTAGCTCAAAATATAACTATTTTTAAATATCTCAAAATAGACAACTTTAAGAGAAGTCAGCACACGCTCAGATTCATCTTCAGGACGCATGCTGTTCTTTTAGAAAATCTCAGTCCCATAAAGAATGTGACACTAATAGGAAACTTGATTTTCTTTTGTAAAAATTACCAGCAGGTCTAAAGTTTGAGATATTTATATGTTCTTTGATTAAACTGCAGTTGTTAGTCAAATCTCTCCAAAATAGCTTCATAGACATCTTGTGGCCGATGATAAGACCATAGAGCAAGAACTGAAAAGGGCCTGAAAGAGGCCACCTAGGCCAACTCTTGTCATTTTACAGATGAGGAAACTGAGGCCCAGGGAGATTGCCCAAAGTCACACTGACCATGTGGATCAAAGGTAGGATTTGAATACAGGTCTTTGGATTCCAGAACCAATGTTCTTTCCATGGGCTTGTTGAACTTTTTTGTTCCAGTGGATTTGCTATAGTTGCTCCTTAAATGGTATCTTAACTCTTTGTTGATAATTGATTATTTAATGAGTCAAGAACACTAGAAATGACCTCTGCTCTTACATTTTAACTTGGGACACTAATCAGCTTGTAAAAATAGAATCAAAAGGCAATATTAAAAAAAAAAAAGCAGAAAGGGAGAAATTCCTTTGAACTCTCTTGGGATGGAATGTTCTAATTTGGGTTCCATGAGAGTCCAAACTCCACCATGTTATGTTGCCTTCAATTTACTTAAAAAGTCATTCATTTGGCCCCTAACCACTGTGCCTACTTCTCTGTGCTCCTTACTGGGGATGTGAGTGTCTTAGGAACAGGGGGAGAGACACTTCATTATTAAAACTTGTATGTATCTCTCCTGCCTGGCATAAAGTAGGTACTTGGGTGATTATTGATTGGCTAATTGGGTGAGGATAGAAAGACAAAATGAAAGCAGTTCCTGCCTTCAAGGAGATTAGATTCTACTGAGAAGCTTATATTATCCTCGTTTATTCAGTATTTCATAATAACTAGCATTTCAAGGTTTGAAATGTACATTTTGTAACTATTATCTCATGTTATCTCCAAAACAATCCTAGAGGCTAGGTGTTATTATCATCCTTGATTTATAGATAAGGAAACTGACAGAGGTTAAGTGACTTGCTTAGGGTCACAAAGTTGGATTTCAACTCCAGTCTTCCTAAATCCACACCCAGTCCAGTGCTCTATCCATAGGGTCACCTGGCTGGTTAAATGTCTTCTGAGGATCTCAGTTCCAAAATTTCTATCATTGTCCTTAAGTCTGAAAGTTAAAATTTATCCACACACACACACACACACACACACACACACACACACACACACACACAACTTTGAAATACTTTTCTTGTACCATTCCGTTTCTTATAACCCATCCCTTACCTTCTTTCTGTACAATCTGAACCCTGGCTTGGCAGATATTTATTATTTTCTAAACTCTAATCTCATTAAGGTAAGCAATTTAGATTTACAGTTATGTTCCTAGCATTTGGTGTCTATTTGATAATAACTCAGTGATTAAACAAAAGCAGTCTAAAGATGACAAACAAAGATAGGGAACCATTTTCTCAAAATGGGGCTGTTTATGTAATTACAGAAACTCTGGGAAATAGATTAGAAACAACCAACAAAGGAGGCACACCTGGGAATTACAATATGAATAGCATTTCAATGATTTAAATCTGATGCCAATGGCACTTCCATTGGCCAACACAGGTAAAAATGAAAGGGGGGAAAAGCAACTACTTAAAATTTTAAAAAGCATATCCATCAAGCCCTAAACCTCTCTTTCTATATCTGAAAACATTTTTTAAGTTGAATAATGCTTTCTGAGGGAGTAAAGCTGCCAATCGCCATACCTCCAGTGTTTACACTCTCATTTCTTGTTCCTAATTTAGAGTTGTTTATTTCATCTTTGACATGCTAAAAAGTGTTTAGCCTTTTGAATATTTTTATAATTTAATGTCATTTCCAGGCTTTTCCATTTTTTTCCATTATGCCATCTGTTTAGTAAACAGAGGCAACTGATTGATATGAAACCTAAAAAAGTTCATAATGACAAGCAAATACCAGATGACAGATTAGATAAGAACAAGTCATTAAGATGGCCTATAAAAGGACAGCCATCTGTAGCATACAAACAATTTTCTTCTCCATGACAGCAGCAACTTTTTAACTCAGTGACAGCTATGGATTCATGGTATAAAAAAAGTTAGCTTTATAAATTGAGGAGCTACAAGTTTGGGGCTAATTAGTAGAATTTATTCAGGGTAATGGACTGGAAAGTGTTCTGGAAGACATAGGGCTGTGAAATCCTGCCTTTACCATTTTGCTAGTTGGGTGTCTATGATGAGTTTGCTACCCTTCTCTGACCCTGTTTTCTCATCTGCAAAATGGGGGTGATTGGCACTCCCTGAGGACAAGGAAGGTTTTCATTTTTTGCTTTGTTATGCCCAATGCTTTGCCCAATGGCTAGCACATAGAAGGTGCCTAATAAAATATACATACATATATATATATATATATATATTTTTTTTTTTTTTTGCTTTTTGGAGGGCAGTTGGGGTTAAGTAACTTGCCCAAGGTCACACGGCTAGGTTTTTATTTGTGTGTGCGTTAAGTGTCTGAGGCTGGATCTGAACTCAGGTCCTTCTGACTCCAGGGCCAGCACTCTACTCACTGTGCCACCTAGCCACCCCAATAAAATATTTTTAATTGAATTAATTTGAAATTAATCTAATGATACCTAAGGAAGTTAACCTCTTAATTTCCTGAACAGCTTAACTGAGAAGATGCATGTAAAAAAAACATTTTTAAAGTTTAAAATGCCATTTGTTATGTCATCATAGGAGGTCATGATTTCTTTTTAAAGTCCTTTTGGGAACCATTTCATCTTACAAATATATGACTGTTGTTTTTTCTCCTGTTATAAAAATCTCTCTTTTCACATTACATAATTAACTTTGTACAAATATACTATGCAATTTTATCCATCTGCAAGTGTTTTAGACCTTCTTATTTTAGGGAAAAGTTTTATTATTGCCTGCTTTTTACAGCCTAGACACTTCCAACATAGGATACTGCTACTTCCCCTACTCTACCATGGATCCTTTCCTTGTAACAAAGAACAGCTAGGGGAGAAAATGAAAAAAAAAATAGCCCACACCTTGTTTTGGCCTATTTTTTCTTTATTGTTCAGAAAGTCTCTCTGGAGGGGTAGAATGAGGAATACTTCTGGAAAACATTACAATGTAAAATAAAAAGCATCAGTAAACCAAAAGAAAACAATATCCTTAGCAACAGGAGCCATATCTGACAACATGTGCTTTGTTAGGCAACCTGAGCCCTTTTCCTTTCAATGGAGATGTTTGTTTCATTCTAAGGCCTCTGGGATAAAAATTGGAGCTTTCATTACATACATGCATACATTCATTACATACATATTTGTGTATATCTATCTATATGTGTATTTATCTATCTGTCATCTAGAGGACGCCATAGTGGATGGAGCCCTCCTCGATTGGGAATCAAGAAGACTCATCTTAACAAGTTCAAATCTAGCCTTAGGTGGGTACTAGCCATGTGCCCCTGGGCAAGTCACCCTGATTGCCTCAGTTCCTCATCTGTAAAATGAGCTGGAGAAGGAAATGGCAAACCACTCCAGTATCCTTGCCAAGAAAACCTCAAATGCAGTTTTATACATACACACACACACACACACACACACACACATTTGTATATATGGATTACACATTTAATATGTAATGTGTAATACATATATGTGGGTATGTATTATATGTATATGTTGTGATATATATGAAATTAATCCCCTATTGAACATCTATAATGTGTGCATATATTATATTGCATACATAATAATGCATGTATTACATACATATATATACTATATATGTATTAAAGTTTTTGTTTTTCTTGTATATTATATGTTGAAGATTGTTAATTGTAGTTGTGTATGCATGTGTCTATGTTTTATACATACACATATGGGCATATTCATATGTGTGTATTATATATACATATACACATAATATATACAAATACACATATGTCTTTTTTTAAAAACACTGCTTTCCTTTCTGGATATGTCCTCCCTCCCCCTTCTGCCCAGAAAGCCATCTCTCCTAAGAAAAAAGAATTTTTAAAATAAATTGGTAAAAGTAATTCAGCAAAAAACAAGGCTCATATTCAGCATGTCTTATAGCATACACCATGGCCCACACCCATCATGCCCTATCTCACTGAGGAGGGGAGGAAGGTGCCTTTTCTGAATCCTTCTCCAGAGCCAGGAGTCTTTGAAGACTTGGCCACACAGAATCATGCGGGTAGAAGGGACTTGAGTCATTATCTAAGTGAGCTTCTACTCTCACCCTCCATCTTCCAAGTGGGGAAATAGAGGTCTGCTGAGGGGGCAGTGATCAAGTCCACTCTCCTGTTTGGTGATGAAACTGAGATAGTGTTCTTCTCTAGTTATGACATGGTTTTAATAAATTTAATAATTGTTTATAAAACACAGAGGCAAGAAGCAGATAAAAATATGGATTTAAAAAATAATTATCTGATCTTTTAATGATTTTGTTTTATATTCAATGAAGAATAATTAATATTGTGAGGCATTAGGTCTAAGTCTTTGGTGCCCTTTAATTTGAGAGAGACACAGTCTTCTGACAATTTAAAACTGGATTGAATTGGTCTGTATCTTAATTGAGAATCATTTTAGTATTTTTCTCAGCAACATTAAATGAGTTGTATAGTCAATAAGTGTTTTCTATTGGACAAGGACTTAAATACTTTTAATATTTAATCAATTTAAAAATTAAATACTTAATAGTTAAAATGGAAATGGACATTCGATATGTGCTTTAAATGAAACCGTTACATACAGCTTTGCAGACTCTCAGTTGTTTTACTGTTGTTTTTCAGTCATTTTCAACTCTTCATAACCCCTTTTCGGGGTTTTGTTCACAAAGATGCTAGAGTGGTTAGCCTTTTCCTCCTCCAGTTCATTTTATAGATGAGGAAACTGAGGCAAACAAGATTAAGTGACTTGGCCAGAGTATCATAGCCAGGAAGTGTCTGAGGCCAGACTTGAACTCTGAACAGAAATTTTCCCAACTTCAAGCCCAGCATTCTATGCACTATGAAACCTAGCTCCCTTAGAATAGCTAAATGACCATAAATAAAAATCCACATATTCTCCTATATTAAGAAACTAAAGACCTTCCATACAGCTTAAGCCCTCATCTTCATGATTGCAGCAAACTTGGAAGCTTTGACAAGACCACGAATTCCTTCAGTAGCCTGATGTTCCATTTGGGCCTTCTATAATGTGTCTTCCTCTGATTACATTGATCATTTTAACTCTGCTACATAGCAGTGAGAAGAGAAATGAGGAAGGTTAGACCCCCAAATGGTGATTTTAATTTGCTGTTATAGGGGACTGAACATGAGACAGACAAGAGGAGCAAGAGTCAGGGTGATAACTAGGAAGCCCATGGATTTCAGGTCCAAGTTGATGCTGTTCAGTCTTCTCTCTTCCACTTTATTACTCATATGGCCTTGGTCAAGACACTTGACTTTCTTGGGACTCAGTTTCCTGATCTGCAAAATGTTGAACTTAATGACATCTGAAGCCTCTCCCTAATCTAAATATATGAATATATGAAGGAGAAAATTCTTGTTAGTGAAGATAATTACTAGAATCAAGGAGTGATGGTGTATAGTAGAGAGAATGATGACTTGTAAACCAAGACCTGAGATCAAGTCTTTCTCTGACACATATCCCAGTGTGACCCCTAGCATTTCACTTAGCCTTTCAGGGTTCTAGGAAACTCTCCATAGCTAAATGGTAGAGAAAGGGTTAACCTGCACTGGTTGAGGGAGATTCTTCACCTAGGGGTTCCATATGCCAAGAAAGCCTTAGACACAATCCCTGTTCCCATCCTGGGTTTATGTTGAATTTAAATTTATGTTTCAGACCTCTAGAGCTGGAGGAGCCCTTCGAGGTTATTTATATTGTATAGCATCCTCTTTTTTCCCCAAATGCTTTATTAACTTCTGGTTTACATCATTCATTTCTGCCAGATTTTGAGTTACAATTTTTCCTCATTTTCCCCCACCCCAGAATAGCAGTCCCACAAGATATCCCCTCATCCCATCTGCTCTCTCCCATATCTTCTCCCATACCCCCTTCGACTTTTTCAGTAAGGCAAGGTGAATCTCTGTGCCCCAATGCCTGTATATCTTATTTCCCAAATATATGTAAAATAGTATTAATAATAGTATTTATATATTTTTAAACATTTGATTTTAAAACTTTGAATCCCAGATTCATTCCCTTCCTCCCTCATCACCCACCCTTACTGGGAAGATAAGCAATTCAGTATATGTTGTACATGTGTAACTATACAAAACATTGCCATAGTAGATATATTGTAAAAGACTGACTGTATTTCCCTCCCTCCTATCCTCCCTCCCACTTGGTCTATTCCCTACTTTGATCCTGTCCCTTTTCAAAAGTGGGTGCTTCCAACTTCCTTCCCCCACTTCCCTCCTACCCTCCCTTCCATCATCCCCTCTCTCATCCCCTTCCCCCCTACTCTCCTGTAGGGTGAGATATCCTATTTAGTATGTATGTCATTCTCTCCCTGATCCAAATTCATTGAGAATAAGGTTTTGCCTTTTTGCCTTGCTGTTCTTCCCCTCCCTTGTAACCATTTTCCCTTACCTCTTCTATATGAGATAGTTTACTTCATTCTGTCTCTCCCCATATCCTCTCATTATATTCCTTTTTCACCTCTTAATTTCATCTTTTAAGTAACATCCCTTCCTATTAAATTCGATCTGTGCCCTCTATCTATGTATACCTGTAAACATATATACACACATTCACATATGTATTCATATGCCCATATGCCCTTCTTCAACTATTTTCATACTGAGAAAAGTTTTATCAGTTACAGTTATTGTTTTTACATGTAGGAATGTAAATAGTTCAACTTTGATAAGTTCATTATGATTTCTTTTCCCTGTTTACCTTCTCAAGCATCTCTTGCTTCTTGTATGTGAATGTCAGATTTTCTATTAAACTCTGGTTTTTTCATCAAGAATCCTTGAAAGTCGGGGCGGCTAGGTGGCGCAGTGAGTAGAGCGTCGGCCCTGCAGTCAGAAGGACCTGAGTTTGGATCCGGCCTCAGACACTTAACGCACACACAAAACAAAAACCTAGCCGTGTGACCTTGGGCAAGTTACTTAACCCCAATTGCCCTCCAAAAAGCAAAAAAAAAAAAAAAAAGAATCCTTGAAAGTCCTCTATTCCACTGAATGACCATTTTTCCCCCTGAAACATGACACTAAGTTTTCCTAGGTAGGTGATTCTTTATTTTAATCCTAGCTTCTTTAGTATCCTCTTTTTTATGACTGAGGCAAGTGACTTTCCTGAGGTCACACAGTGACAAAGCCAGGATTCAAATCTGATTCCTGAACTGAAACTCTTTATCTCACCCTAGGATGATTGTATTCACTCAGGTGACATTGCCCTTTTCCTACCATAGCCTCCCCAAACTTCAATGGAAGTCAGACAAATAAACAAAATAGAAGGGAAATACACACACACATAGACACACACTTATACATACACACATATTATATATATATATATATATATATATATATATATATATATACACACACACACACATATCTGTATAGATATGTACATGTCTATATAAATATATACATAAGCACATATTCATATATATCTATATAGATATACACATGTTGTTGAGTTAAATCTTTTTTTCTCCAATTATATCCAACTTCCCATGACCTATTTGGAGTTTTCTTGGCAAAGGTACAGTTGTGGTTTGCCATTTCCTTCTCCAGCTCATTTTACAGATGAGGAAGCTGAGGCAAATAAGGCAAAGCGATTTTGTTTAGGGTCACATAAGCTAGCAAATGACATACATACACATATCTTTATTGATTTAAATATAGATATATCCTACAATTCACTTACCTTTTTTTGCACATGTATTATATACTTAGAGGAAGAATTCCTACCAAATGAATCAACTAAATCCATAAGCTATTTTGATTGCAAGAAACTTCTCATTTTAACTACAATCTCTCTGTGATCTCAGGAAAGCTGTGGTGAACCATTCTATTTGGAAAACCCCATAAAGATGGCACCAATATACTTTATAAACAAAGGATCTTCAGGAGAGGCCATGCTGCCTCATGGAAGGAAACTTGATCATTAGACAAGTTACTGAGTGTCTCTGGCTTTTAGTTAACTCTTCAATGATGAAGTTGAAGCGGATGATCTCCAATGTCCAGTCTACTAATAAAATTGCCTGAAACCATGATCATCTGGTCTCGAGGTATAAATGCTAAGCTCGAAACATTTGATAAATGATTAGCAATTAGCAGCCCAACTTTGAAAAAAAAAGGCAAATGGCTTACTCAATCACACAAGAAATATCAATTGATATTCCCAATAGAGAACTGGAAAGCAGAAGTTAGCTGATATACCTCATCTTTTGAATTTGTGTTTTCCTTTATAAACAAGCAATGTTTTCCTCTGTTTTGTCTTCACCTGTGTTAGTTTGACTATTTTAGCTAATTAAAATAAATGAATTGTCCAGATTATTTTTGATTTCATGGTACACACACCTTTAGAAAGAAGTGGTTATTTCACAAGGGATGGTAAGAATTTGGTCTTCAGCATTCACCCTGGAACACTTGATTGGACTATTCCTATACCCCTAAGAAAAAAGGTGTGTGTGTGTGTGTGTGTGTGTGTGTGTGTGTGTGTGTATTATAATATATATATGATTATATATATAGCATAATATATAAAATATATAACTATATGTGTGTATTTTTGCAAACGTAGATACACACATATATACAATATGTATATGCAATATATTCATACACACATATATACAATACATATATATTTATGTTTTATATACAGATATCTCTAATTTCATATATGTGTACATGTACATGTGTATATACAATACGCACATGTGTACATACACTTTGGGTTCTCCTTGTGTACATTAGATCTTATTGAAAGATATTTATATTTCAGTACCCATTGCCATAGCACCAGATATTCAAGTGTTGTATTATTTGTGTTTTAACAAATCCTGTGAATAATAGTTTCCCTAGTGATCTTGAAGTTGGCGCTTTTCCTCTTTAATGGATGTAATATATTTGTAAACATGTTTCTTAACTTACTTGAAAACATGTTGGTTCCATTCCATTTATTTGCAGACAACTTACTGTCTCTGGGATCTTTAGCTCTTTTTTTTCTAATGACTCCTGTGAAATATTATTTTAATGAACCTATGAAACACATCATTGTATTCTTTATTTTTGTGGTTGGACCACTAATGATACTCATCCATTAAGTAAATGGCTTTGTAGGCATTGCAAATGTAATAAATAAAGTTAGTCGGTTCTTTCTTACTCCTTTTCTGCTGATGGGCATACCGCATGCTGAGAAGGTAATGTTTCATGACCAGAACAGTTCCCTTTGTAGGCGGATTGGGAATCTTTGCATTTAGGCTCAATCAAAAAAAAAAAATGGAAGAACATTCTACAAGCCTATTTGCATCCCTGACCATTTTTTTATCAAGATAAAATAGAAGGTTTTGCCAACTCAGGCATTAGATTTCAAGGCTTCATGCATAGAAAATAATTTAGTTCTCAATTAGAAAGAAGACCTATTATCTATAAGTAAAGGGAGGATAGCCAAAAGAAAAAAAAAGTAGTATCTGAACATATAGGATGAAGTTTCCTGAAAAGACAGCAGCTTCTAAAGAGGGAATTAGGGTGGATGAGAGGAAGTAAGTACTTAAAAGAAAATGGCCTCCTACTTCATGAAATGAGACAATTTTTGATAGTTAAGTGAAATCCAGTTGTCCCTATGATCCCATATTAAAGGCATGTGGCATAATTGTCTAGGATATATATTGTCAAAAGTGGCCAACTACCTGTTTGCTGTACACAGCAGGGTATCTCCTGGTCTTTGTTCCAGAGCTCCATCATGCCTGGAATACTCTCTCTTTTCTCTTTTGCCTTGTAGAGTTCCTGGCTTCACTCAAAGTGCAGCTTTGGTATCCCCTCCTTTGTGAGACCTTTCCTGATTCCACCAGTGATTAGCACACTCTCCCTTTTGGAATATTTATATTTGGATAGACTTTGCCTTGACTTACTCTGTGTTACAGTCACTCCCTTCCTCCCCTCCCTCCTCTCACTCTGTCCACATAGGGAATCATACCCTTACCTGCCAGTGCTGTGCCCAAAAGAATATTAATTTTGATCACTGAAATCTTGAAAGCTATCTGGGGGTTTATGGGATTGGTTTCTTTTTTAAGGAACACACCTTAAACCCAGATCAATCTGGCTGTCACTGATTTGCCAACTTTAGGTGCCAGGCCAGGCCTCACTTGGTTATTGTTTGGGTTTTGATGGCTCAGAGTGAGTGTAAGTAGCAATTGTTTCTGTTTTGGTCAGAAACTCTGGGGGTCTTCCCCTCCCAGAGTGACTTTTTAAATTTTTTTTTACTAGGAAAAGAGGCCATTATTTGCCCCATTTCTTACCTAGCATTAATCACTGAATGGGCATTGCCTCAGTCAAACTTATACCCAGGAAAGGCCTTAACTTTAAAAGGCCAAGGTCTTCTATTGTATCTGGGGCCATCTCTAGTCTTGCCATTGGACCCAGATGGCTCCCAAGGAGAAAGTGAGGCTGGTTACTTTGCCTAGCCCTGCCTAACTTAAATACAATTCACTTGCATATCATGGCATCACCTCGCTGATGTCATGGTCCTCTTCAAGAATGAAGGCCAAACAACAATCATTCCCTCCCCATAATCCCTCCATAAAATTTAAGCCACTGAAGGGAGTGATGGGTTTTGTCTGAGTATCCCCACCTCCTAGCTCAATCACTGTTATGGTTGTAGAGATGGGAGTCCACTAAGTCCATAGGTCACCACTTAAAGCCATCAGCAAGATGCTATACTTTGATACCTTAACCAGTCCCTCAATCAGAGACTTTAGGCTAAGTGCCAAAAGTCTTTGAAAGCCATTTCATGTGTTGGAATATTGTCACACAACAAGTGTGTTTTGGATGGACTGAAGTAATATAGACACACCCTTTGACTGGTCTAAAAAATATCCAACCACTTCCAGAACTAAGGTGGAATGGTGAGTGAAGAGAGATCAGGTCTAGTCACACCTCTGAGAAGGAGTTGCTGCCTTAGCCTTGGTCTCTTCCTTAGCACCCTTGGAATTAGTAGCTACATAATAGATATCTGTGGAATTTATTATGGATTGTCAAACTGGAACCCAGCCTTTCTTCCAAGCCTTCCTGTTTTGCCACATGTTGGTAGTTTAATAAAATGGGTCTCTTGGATTCAATAAGTGATACAGTCAGGTTGAAGATGCTGTATTTGATGTGGATATTGGACTGATTTTATGGGAGAAATGTATTTCTGGACCAATCTGGGAAATGCCATTGATTCCCTGAAGGACTGAAAGATGCCGTCTCATTTCTTATTACTATCTCTATGAGATAGTTATTTTTTACATGACTGTTACCAATAACTTCAACCTAGTTATGCTGGCAGGACTCTTAGGGCTCCCAGGACCTTGGAGGGCACCTGCCTCTGTGGCTGGAGATAGAAATTTGCAGACCATTTCTAAGCAGCTCCCAGGAGTCACTGCTCATTTGAGGACAGGCGGAAGGACTGGCAGTGAACATGCTCCCCTCCCCTCAGGCAGGGCTGTCATTGGGCTCTAATATGATGGTCTGGCAAGTTGATTCAGGGGAAAGACAACGTGCAGAGCATTTTCTCATCTCGTCTTCCTTTTACATCAAAGGGAAACTGTGGGAGCCATCCTCAATTTGGGAAATGACTCTCCTATCAAGAGAACTACTAAAAGGAGGTTTCAATTATATTAAATCTGTTACTTTGATTTTTTTCTTTTCTTTTGCTTCACACCAAAAGGTTGGTGATGGGAGATGAAAGATGATGTCCTGCCTAGCCCTGGAGCCAGATTCTGTTCTGCCGGCTCCTTGTTTGGAGGATGGGCAAATTAATGTATTGCCCTTTTCTCTGTGTCTTGTTTTCTGGAGCATTCGTTACCATTGTTCCTAGGCTATGATAGTGTTATGCCTTGTTCCCACATGGGAGTTGGTAAGTTTAAACTTTGATGAAGTGGTAGAGAGTCCAAAGGGGTCAATTTTACCATAAGATTATTGGTCTAGAATTCAAGCATCCTTAGAGATGATCTAGTCCATCCCCTTCATTTTATAAATGAGGAAAATGAGTCTTACAGAGATTAAATGATTTGACCAAGGTCAC
Source organism: Gymnobelideus leadbeateri (assembly GCA_011680675.1). NCBI lineage: Eukaryota > Metazoa > Chordata > Mammalia > Diprotodontia > Petauridae > Gymnobelideus > Gymnobelideus leadbeateri. The sequence goes on along the minus strand of WOXC01007204.1, from coordinate 407,579 downwards.
ACCATTAGCGAGTGGAAGAGCCAAGACTCTAACTAATTCATCTCATTGACTCTAGCCCATTATACCACCAAACACCTACCTCACAGTTCAGTTGTATGGATCAGATGAGCTAATATATGTATAATTTAAAATGCTATATAAATGCCTGATACCTTCACTGGTTTTGGATTTTTTTTTCTATATCTGTGATTTAATTTGCACGTGGAAACTTACCCCATAGATGCAGAAAGAACCACTTATCTGTAAGTATCCTCTTAAAGGTTGCTGGGGGCTCCAAAGCATTAAGTGATTGGCCCAAGTCACCTAGTGGTAAAGCTGAGGGCAGGCTGACTTTTTCTGCTTTTTATCTAGTTCCTGTTCCATGAATATGGACATTCCAATCCACAATTCCAGCATAGTTAGCCACGTGAATCCACTTGCTCAACTATAATTGGAAATAGTACATCTGACTTGGGTTATAAAGTCCCCTTGAAGGGGATCTGATTTGGTAGATTGGGATCTGCCTGGGTCACGTGATTTTTTAATCTATTTGGATCAAGATGGAGTAAAATGCCACATTTCCCAAATGTTATTTAGCTTAAAAAAACAAAGCTGCCCTTGGGTTTATATGATAATATTCCCCTACAGATAAACCTACCTTGCAATGAGAGCTTATTGCTACCTTGGCAACTAAAGCCAAAAAAGGCTCAAAATTGACTTAGCTTACATTAAATTTCATTCTGAAGTGAATGATATTAAAGTGAGGTTTCAAATATTGATATCTTAGAACTGGAGATATAAATACACATATTTAAATACACACATAAACACACACACACAAATACACTTATATAGTTTATAGTATTGCAGTGAAATAAACCCAATACCCACACTGTATATATTTATATATAATTATATAAAACACACACATATGTATAGTAATTTTCATTAAATAAATATGTAATAGGATTAAGACAAATATACAATATATAAGTATACAAAATATATGTATTATTTTCCCTGATACAAAAGTTGCTTGACTCTTTGGTCTCTGGATCCATATTACTTGGTAAATAGTAGACATTTAATAAATGCTTATTTATTGATGGCCACACTGCTGATAGGTGTTAGAATCTTCCTGGTGCTGAGCCTCTTACTTGTATCTACTAGACAAGCTTGTATACACAGACACTTATTTGTATGTCCATATGATTTTCACTTCTACATGTCAGGACTGTAAATAACCATCGAGATGCAGACACAGTGTGGAAATGAGAGATTCGCCTGGTCTGTGCTCAGGGGATCTGAGCTTTTATAAACTTGCTTCTCCTTCAAGTACGCCAGGTCAGACAGGGAGGTGAGTAAAAGGAGAAGCAGTCTGTTTCCAAGCCGTGGGCACCACGGGTGCCCCTCAAGCCTCTGTCTCAGGCTTTCTTCTCTCTTCCCTCTATTTTATTTTGTTTGGCGATTTCATCCACTCCCGTAGTTTCAATTATCTTCTCTCTGCAGATGATCATCTGATCTACTTATCAAGCCCTAACCTCTCACCTGACCTTCTTCCTTGAGTGTTCAGCTACCTATTACGCATCTCAAACTGGATGTTTTATAGATGTCTTAAATTCAGCATATCTTTTCCCCCAACTTCCCCATTACTTTTGAAGGTGCTGCCCTCCTTCCGGTCCTCCAGCCTTGTAACCTGGGTTTCATCCTAGATTTCTGCTCTCACCTCCTCTCCCCCATATCCAATATAGTGCCAAAGCCTGCCATCTCACAATTACACCCTCTTCTCTCCTCTGCCCTGCCATCTCCTTAATACCAGTCCTCATCACTTCATTCCTAAACTAAGACAGTAGACAGTGGTGGGTCTGTCTGTCTCAATCTGCCCTCCATTCCACCACCACAATGATCTTAAAGTACGTGTCTGACCATGTCACCCCCCCATTAGTAAACTCCAGTGGTTTCCATTGCCTCCAGGACCAACATGAAATCCTCTGTTTGGCTTTTAAACCTTTCATTACCTGGCCTCTTCCTTCTTCCATATAACTCCCATCCGCCTGCCCTACAATCCAGGGACACTGACATCTGTGCTATTCCTCAAAGAAGACACTCCGTCTGCCAACTCTGGGTGCTGGCACTAACTGCCCTTCTCTGTACCAGGAACTCTCTCCCTCTTTGTCTTTGCCTTTTGGCTGCCTTCAAGTCTCAGCTAAATTCTACCACCTGCAAGAAGTCTTTCCCAGACCCACTTCACATCTTCTCTCTGAGATTATCTCCAATTTATACTGTATTTATGTGCATGAATGTGCCCCCTCCCCCATATGAGCACCTTAAGAGCAAGGAGTGGACTTATGTTTTTGTTGCCTCTCGGTGTCACCCCAGAATTTAGCACAGTTTCTGTCATACAGTAGGCACTTAATAAATGCCCGTAGTCTGATTGGCAGTTGGCTCCTTTATATTCTTTCTGCATTGTTTGTCCTCACTTATTTTGCTGTCACGTTCTAGTCTTTTCATATTGGTATGTTGCTTTGTAAATGAAGCTCCCAGTGATGTGTAAATGCAGATTTATGAGCAAAATCATGTTCAAATATTGCAAGAAAATATCTGCTTATGAATCAGAGATAGTAAGCGCACTTCATGGAGGGCTTTGGAAAATGGTGATTAATTACCTTTTTCAGGAATCATTCATTCTAGAATGCTGCACACCCAGCACCCTGATGGTAATTTAATGCTGGCAGTGTGCTAACAGTGGCCCGTCTGCTGCCCGCTTGCTGTCCAGCCATTGCTCCATTGCTACAGCTATCCAATTTGAATGTCAAGAGTGTGCCATGCCATCCTTCCCGTCTGAGCTGTCACATCAAATTAAGTCACGTTCCTGGACATGCCAAGAACGTGAAACAAACCATGCTTCCACCAACTCGGCCCTCTTGCAGCCTGTGGGTTGTGACTCGAAATAACCAGTAGCATTTTGAGGATGGAAACAGGGTTTCTACAAAGGATGTTGGCAGCGGGTGGTGTCACAGCAGTGGAGGAAAAATGTAGCTTAGAAAGGGAAAGGTTTTAGTCCGTTTGTGCCTTGCTAGGGAAGGATAAGGTGTTGAGAACATCTTTAGTGGTCTGGGCCACTAGAGCATTCATTGGATTGAGTTGCTGAAGAAGTATGTAAAAATGTGGTCAAGAAATGTTTGATGATAGCATGAGGGCCAGCCCTCAGGGATGTGGGGACCTCATCTATTGGGCTTCTCTGTTTCTAATGCTTTTATATCATCTTAGATAAAAGGAATCACAGGGGTAGCTTTCAAGGTGAAGGAAAGGTAGAGGGAGAGACAGGGGAAGGGGCTGTTACCAAAGCACTTGTGTGCTGGGAGGCTGGGAATGAGATAGGAAGGAGGAAAGGCAATATTTCCAATCTGATGCCACAAATATTTGTTATGCCCCTGGCAACTGAGGCAGTGTGTTAGGTGCTATGGGAGATATAAAAATAGGGAAATCATTGATACAATATATAGAAGGTTGGACTTGGAGTCAGGAAGAGACAAATACAAATGCCCCCTCAGACACTTGTCACTTAACCCCACCCAGACTCTGTTTCCTCATAAGTTAAATGAGAATAACAATTGTACCTACCTCACGTAGGTGTTGTGAGGATTAAATGAGAGATTATATGTGAAGTACTTTGTTAACTTTTAAGGAATTTATATAAATGTTATTTCTTCTCCTTCTTCTTGTATTATTATTATTAATTATTATTATTACTGAAAGAGAGTTAGGCCCAAAGCTAGGAAGGCCTGAGTTCAAGTCCTATCTCTGATCCATATTGACTGTATGACTCTGAACAAGTCATTTAACCTTTCAATACTTTTGGCAACTCCATAAGCCTGTAAATTGCACAGAAGATGCCCCTTGGGTTGTTGGAGGGAATTTCATTACCTGAGATTTCCCTAAACTAATGAAATCACCAATGCAGTCCCTAGCATTACCAACATTCTTATGATGATGATGGGTCCTTCTTTATCCTCCCAGATCTCATTAGCAGTAACATCACCAATAAGACCTTTGGGGTTCTACATGTTGAGAGGTGTCAGAATATCTGAATTGAACTGGTTCCCTAAAAGGCAGGACTGGGGATTTCCAAGAAAACTGCCCAGCCTCGGGAGTGAGGGAGGCCTACTGTCTCTTGCATCCAGTTTCTCATCTTTTTCTTCACTGCTTCTGATCCTTGGCTTCTGTTACTTGGTCTTCCTTCCTAGAAATCAGAGTACTTTACATATGGCTTCTTATTCTTTTCCCACCGGATGGATATTGGCCCAATGTAGCTACCATTTTATCTTCTCTGATTGATTGGTAGCCTCTGAACCCAGAGATGGGCAGCTGTGGCCCCATACCTGCCGATCCACAGTATCTCCTGTTTCCTCAAAGGCATCTCCATGATCTGACCCCCATCCCCACCATGAACACTGAGTTCTGAGCCCAGTCTTAGCATCTCTTAAGGAAAGGTACCAATCTTTATTACAGCTGACCTCTACAATGGCAAAAAGAGACTGATTCCAGCTGCTGTTTGAATTCATTTCCTGTTTTCAGGCCACCTGGTTCTGGCTGCCTTCAAAATTTTCTAGCCAATTTGAATTTTCACAGGTCCTGGACCAGATTAAATTGGGTTTCCAAATCTGCCTTTACAAATTTCTCATCAATTAGGCCAGAGCTTTACTTGTGATTTCTTATATGCTGGGGCTCATCCTAGCCATTGATGGTAATAAAAGGTCAGACTCTTTTGGATGCTTTGGAGAATTTCATTATGGAATCCAGGAAAATCTTGGAATACCCAGTTCATAGTAGGATTGCTAACAGAGAGGTTTGGAATCTTAGACAAGGTTGACCTTTGACTGCTTCAGCCTTTTCTGGATAGTAAGTCAGTGCTCAGCCTATAGCAATACATGTACAACATGTCCATTTGCTAAGGAATGTATGGACACAATTAAGGATGAGTTCCAAAGAAGTAAATTAACCACATCCCTGGCCTTCTCTGATTAAGCAGAATCTCTGCACTAAGGGTCAGCTTAGGATCTACCCCTCCAAGACCTGGTCTGCTAGATCTATTTCCCCTGGCCCTGGGAAGACAACCTAGACCAATTGCCAAAGGACCTTTGATCCTAGCCTAGTAACTCGGTCCTCAAGACCAACCAGCTGAGGGAAAACTAGGAAACTGGCTCACTAAGGTAGGAGCACCATTTAGACTGTCTGTCCCTTCTGTACACTCCCCTCCCATGCCCTCCACCACACTCTGCCTCCTGATTTTAGAGCTTCTGCATCAGTTAAGATATACCACAGTTTTCATCAGGATGGACTTGAGCAGGACATGCAACCCCATGTGACATTTACCAGGGACAAATGAGAAACCATATTTTAAATGTTTTTGGGCTTGTCTGAGTGCTGTAGGTTCTATGGGCTCGGCATACAGGGATTACCTTTTAGCACTTCTTAAATACCATATGTTTATCTCAAGACCTGCTAGAATGAGGAGGAATCACATCTTCTGAGGATGTTTTGTTCCATTCATTCAGCCCAGAAATAAGCTCACAGCTGAGAATAGTAACACGTACCTGTAGCGCCTGCTACCGGGGAGGCTGGGGTTGAGTTTGGAAATTCTTTTTTGCCACAGGATTAAGATCAATCAGACTTCCTAAGTGGCAGGAGGAGGGTGAGCCCCAGGGAACAGGGCACCGCTGGGCTGTCAAATGAGGAGATAACCAGCTGAGATTGGAAATGGGCATGGTGGAGCTCTGAAGCTATTCAGCAGTGGGGTCAGGCAGGTAGCCACTGTGCTTTCTACCTGGATGATATGGGGGAGGTGGAAGAAAAACGCAAAGAGAGAAAAAGTAAGGAATGAAAGAGAGAGGCAGGGACAGGTGGGAAAGAAGGAAAGCAAGAAGGAAAGGAGGAAAGGAAGAAAGGAAGGAAGGAAGGAAGGAAGGAAGGAAGGAAGGAAGGAAGGAAGGAAGGAAGGAAGGAAGGGAGGGAGGGAGGGAGGGAGGGAGGAAGGAAGGAAAGAAGAAAGAAAGGAAAAGAAACTCCTAATTAGAAATCCATGGGTATTTAAATTCTTCCTAGTGCCTTCACAGCTTCTGCATCCTGTTTTCTGCTATTGCTTATTCCTTCTTGTCTTCACTTTCATTTTCCCAGTCTTTGTAATGAAACTCTCTCATTAGAATATCCCACATTTACTTCACTTTCCCCTCTGGACATATCTTGGTGGATACTGCCAGGTGCAACATTCCCCTCACCTGAACTGCTGGGGGTCTCTGATCTCCCTGAGGCAGCCTGCCTATTACTTCACTACCCCAGTCCACAACAAGATTTTCTCATGTAATTAATATCTAATAAAACCAAATTTTATACACACACATTTACAGATAAAAGTTGGACAACTCAGAGTTTTTGTGGCTGATAGCGCCTGTTGTATGCTTTATATTCCATATGCTTTTCAGTAATGATTTAAAATTACATGAAACTATTGGATTAAAATATAGCAATTATATCACTGTTACTGTAATGGGATCCCTATTGACTTAATTGCTAAAAGAGGAAGAGCTGAGTTCAGAGAACAAAATTTAAAAAAAAATTCAACATCCAAAAAAAGGTTTTGAGACAGAAGAGCTTATGCGTGAGCATAAATTGTCATATTTGCATTTAAAATCATACCAAAGGTGTCAAAACCCATCTGCTTAGGCAGGGCTTCCCATTTGAGATTGGCAGCTCTCTGAATCCCCTTCCTTGAAAAAAAAAAGCATCAGTTTTGAAACCTCGTTGTGTCTACCTTTTTTTATTTTAATTCCAAAGCTTCTAATAGTGTGCTGGAAATCAAGGAGGATGAGCACCAACAAGGTGAGAAGATCTGGGAAGTGCCTTCTTGGGTGATTTTAGACAGCAACTGAAAACAAAAGAACTCAAGTACTTTCTGTGCGCACATCTGTTCTCCAGCCCAGCACAGTTAATTTCAGTTATTCATGTTTTGATTCACAGCTGTTAGGAAATATAGATTCTACTTTTGTCATGTTGGCTGCAAATATTTTCTTCAAGCAGACTGGATTTTTTTTTTTTTTACTGCCTTGATTTTCATTTTCCTTTCCACAATTTAATCGCACGGGATTGGGGATCCCCTCCTCTATGAACTTCCTCTTCACTGGAGGGGCACTCACTGTGAATATTGAGGCTATCTGAGGACAGGAAGCCTGGAGATACAGAGGGTGAATCAACATGTTGTTCCCCTTGGGGAGGGGAGGGAGGCGAATGTTTGTTTAACAATTGTTAAAGCAGTGCTGGGGGGAAAAGTGAAGTTGGAGAAATGAGATTTCCTTTCCTTAAATGGGGCATGCAGGAGCCAGGGAACCCGGTGGAAATTATAGAGTTATAGCCTTCCTTTGTATTTTAGGGGGATTCTGATGGAATTCAGTATTTTTGAACCATGACATCTCAGATGACAAACAATTATCTAATATTTTTAATTCTATTGCTCAGCTGTTTTCATTGTATCCACTGGTGCTGCCCCATAAAGGTATTAGAGGTGGATTATATTAAGTGGTCTTTCTGGGCTCTCTTTCTGTGACCCAGAAGTGTTCCTCCCTCCAGTCATCACTTGCCAACTCCAAGAGATTTTTCAATGATTCTCCCCAAGTGTTGCCATCTATAGGGCTAGGTGGGATTTGCTTCCTTTTAATGGTATCCTTAATGTGTTGCTTTAATGTAAGTAAGTATTCAGTGTAAATTAGAAAAATTCTAAGGGACAGTAAATATCACAACATAGTTCAATTCAACAAGTTAATCAGCACTTAAGCACATTCTATAATTTCATGTCAGTTAATAAAAAGTGATTACATGCATTGGTGACTGTTAGTCTTGTTGGTATACAGTCAGTCCTAACAAACATAAGTAACAGTGAATCAGTTTGGAGAAGTTCACAAGTACTATACTAGGCATTGATCCCACAAAGATAAAGATTAAAGAGCCCCTGCCCTCAACAAGCTTACAGTCTGCTGGGGAGGGGAGGTGAAGAATGGTGTGAGTAACAGCAGACATACAGATGAAGAAACGGTAAATGCCAAGGAGTGTGGGGGTGAGGGCTCTTTGACTGGGCTTGTGATTGTATCAGTCTAGAGAATTCCCAGTGTGGATCCTTCTTCTACCAATTCATATTAATGCTTGTTCTGCAATGTATGTTTCATAGGTAGGTGGGACTCAAACCTGATCATCTTGACTCTAAGAGAAGCCATTCATCTATTATTCCATATTGCCTCTCCAATGAAGTATATATACAGTTTATGCAAAGGCAAATTGAAAGCCTATGGGCAGTTATGATGCTTATAGAAATTACACATCACATGTTTTATGCAAGGTTCAACCATATCCACTGGTGCTGCCCCATTTTGGCCCAACATTTAACACGGCATAATTATTGACCCCATTTCCAAGAAGGAATATATGTGTGTGTATATATGTGTATGTATGTATGTATGTATATGTACAAATCTGTATGTATGTATACACATGCTATATATGTATACATACATAGATATACCCTAAATTTATATGAGTTTGCTCTCTCTCCTCTCTCTCCCTCTGTTTCTTTCCTCTTTCTTTCTCTCTATTTTTCTATCTCTGTCTCTGACTCTCTCTCTCTCTCTCTCTCTCTCTCTCTCTCTCTCTCTCTCTCTCATACACATATACACGCATACGCCTTCCCTCCCTCCTTCCAGATATAGGGATATGATATACATTCAGGGTTCTTTAATTGCTAATACATATTATATGTATATTACATAGACTTAGGATTCTTTAATCATTTATATGTACACATATTAAATGTATGTGTGTGCATGTTATATATATATATGTATGTATGTATGTATATACATATATATATTTTTTTCTTTTTTTGGAGGGCAATTGGTGTTAAGTAACTTGCCCAAGGTCACACGGCTAGGTTATTGTTTGTGTGTGCGTTAAGTGTCTGAGGCCAGATCCGAACTCAGGTCCTTCTGACTCCAGGGCCAACGCTCTACTCACTGCGCCGCCTAGCCGCCCCTATACATATATATATATATATATATATAATTTTTTTTTTAAAGCAATTGGGGTTAAGTAACTTGCTCAAGGTTACACAGCCAGTCATTATTTGTGTGTGGGTGCTCATGTTCTGAGGCCGGATTCAATCCTGAGTCATCCCAACTTCGGGGCCGGTGCTTTTACTCACTGTGCCACCTAGCCGCCCCTGTGTTATATATTTTTAAAAAAACAAGTTCATGAACCCCAGGTGTTTTATATGTGTGTATATGCATATGTATATGCATATAGTTTGCTTTATTTCAGTGAAACTGGTTTCCTTGAAATGCTTTGTATTTTATTTAAACATGAAACTAGAATTCTGAGAAGAGCCACAGGCTTCCCCAGACACTGCCACGGGGGCTTACGATGTATAGGAAGTCAAGAATCTCTGGGTCTTTATGCCCAAGGCTGGAAGGGAGGGCACTGGTTCCTCACTCTGTCAGGGAGGAAGGCTCCATAGTTTTCAATTTGTGGAGATCCCCTGGCCCGGGAAGCCCTGTCGCACTGATCTCCCCAAACACCATCTGTGCTTCTTCTCTTGCAGGTGTAACTACAGCCAGTCACTGTCATGTATTTTGGTCCAAATTAACTGTGATTTCACCCATGCATGGACCTCCTGGGCTGGCATCTCTTTCAGCAGAAAGGCAACCTAAAATCTTAGAGCACTGTGGGGGCCCCAAGAAGCTGTGACTTGGCCACAGTCACATAGCAGGGCTGTGTCTGAGGTGGGACATGAACCCAGGTTCCCCTGCTCCCAAGCTAGCTCTCCCTCTCACATGTGAGACTCATTGATGCTCCACTATCTCTCAAATCCCCTCCAAGGAACCAGTGTTCTCAGTGTCAGTATTTCTGCAACTGAAGCAGAATGGAACCCCTCCCTGCCTGCTTATCCTGTACAATTCTTATTCATTCCTTCCCATAAATTTCTCAAGGGGACTCCATCCTGTGTTTTGGGGAACCTCCTGCACTTTCCCTTTACCTTATAAGCATACCAGAGGAATCTGTAGGTTGTACAGGATGTCAGGAAGTCTGGAGGGTCTGAGTTCAAATCTTACTTCAGATACTTCTTAGTTGTGGGATCCTTGGCAAGTAAATTAACCCCTGTCTGCCTCAGTTTCCTCATTTGTAAAATGTGCACCATAATAGCAGTTCTGTTGAGAGGATCAAATGATATATTATTTCCAAAGTGTTTGGGAAACCTAAAGGTGCTATGTGGCAAGGCTCTCTTTATCAACATCCTGTTACAGTGGGTTGGTTTGTTTTGTTTTGTTTTATTTTTTTACTTTTGCCATATGACCACCTTCTTTTTCATAATATATTTCCTTGAAGGTTGAGAATAAAATCAAATAAGATAACATGTAAAAGCATGTATAAAAATGTATAAAAAGTGCCCTGCAAACCTTAAAGTACTATATAAATAGAAGTTATTATTATTATTATTATTATACCTTGTCCTGTGTAATTTCCTGATTTTTATGTATCACAGCCTGCTTATACTTACCAGGTGCCTCCCAGTGCTTCTGGGTTGATGCACATAATCAGTCCTTGAGAGACTATAGAGTTCCTTTGAACTCTACATTTATTAATGGCATGCCAAAAAAGTGGAAAATTCATTCCCATACATACGCATGCGTGCACATGCACACACACACACACACACACACACACAGATACAAATGTCCCTGCTTCTCCCTCACCACCAACCTTGGACCCCACAGTGTTATTCCATTTCTGGGACATGAAGTTACATTTATATCTACAGCCTAGGAAGTTTTAGATAGGAGGTGTATCCAAAATTGTATATATATTTGGAGTGACCCAGGGGAGTGAGTGGTCTGTTGAGTTTTATCCTGAGGCAGATAAAAGGAGGCTTGATCTTTTTATAAACATGCAAATCTGGGGTTTGTAGAGTCTAGTCACCTTTCAATATATGAAGCCTGAGGAGGTCAGAAGGATAAACCCAGAGATGGATAGAATTCCCTTGTTCCCAAGGGTTGCCATTTTGGACTCATTTAGTTTTATAGCTTTATAGATGACAGTTTTTTATATTTTAATTTATAAGAGGATGAAATTTCAAGGTGTTATGGTGACAGGAATCATTATAATGTCCCAGGATATAAGACTGAAGATGACTTAGTGGTAGATACCATATACCAAAGGCTTTATATTAGCTTGACCATGTTGGACTTTCAAAACTCTTCCATCACCATTAGCAAGAGAGATTCTCTTCTGCCTTCTCCCAAACAATTAGAATTCCTCATTAATTGCAGATTAAAGCTGCCTTTTAATCTTGTATTAGGTTAGATGTTCACATCCTCAACTGTGAGGTTTGCTCTATTTCAGATGTGGTATTTTAGGTCTCTTATAACCCTGTTAGGTAAGAGGATAGAATACACTGGACTGGGTGGCATGGTAGCTTCTGGGTCCGTCATTCTGTCCACAGTTGTTTGTATCTTGTTGTGTCTCTAGGTTGGTGTTTTATGTCACCCAGACACACAAGAAATGTGCGTGTGTGTGTATATACACATGCATATCTGTACTCACATATACATATGTATTTGTGTGTGTATGCAAATATATATGTGTGTGTGTGTGTGTGTATGTATATACTGGTGGTCAGTTAGTCAATAAATATTTATTAAGTGCTTACTATGTGCCATGTAAAGAAATGCAAAAAAAAAAAAAGAAACAGCAACATCAACAACACCTTCTTGCCCTTGAGGAGCTCACAGTCTGTCAATGGTAGTGAGAATGATGCCCTGATCTTCTTCTTGAGCTGCAGTTCTGGACCCCACAATGCTCCAAACCTTCACCTCTGATGACCTTGCCCACTTCTGACAGGGGCACTGCTGTTCTTCCCTTCTAGCAGGTTTCTGAACTCAGCATTGTTCTTGCCTCCTCGCTTTGCCTCCCCCCACCTATCTGCTCCAATGCCCAAGGCGCCATTTTGATTTCCCTGACAATTCTTGAAGGCATCTCCTTCACACAACTCCCACAATCAGCACATCTCACATGGTCTAGTACAGCCACTTCCTAATTAGTCTCTGTTTCAAGTCTCTCCCTAATCCAACATCCAGTCCTATCTATACAACTGTCAGTAATTTTCTTTAAACCAATTCACTCCACACTTCAATTCTTGGGTTGTTAAGTCATGTCTGACTCTGTGATCCATTTGAAGTATTCTTGGTAAAGACACTGGGGTGGTCTGCCATTTCTTCCTCCATCTTATTTTACAGATGAGGAAATCAAGACAAATGGGGTTCAGTGACTTAACCCAGGGAACTCATGAAGGGGAGTCTTCCTGATTCCAGGCCCATTGTTCTATCCACTGCACTGTCCTTGTCACTAGAAGTAGATAACAGATCCCCTATTTGGATGTTTTTTCCCCCAGAACAAACAAAACAACCCCAACCCATCTTTTAAGTCTCCTCACACACGAATCTCCCTCCTTCACTCTCCAGTCCAGCCACACTGGCCTTCTCTTTCTTTTTTAAACATAGCAAGCCTCTCACATTCATTCTTTTGCATAGACTTGTCCTCATCCCTGCCATGTTCTTTCCCCTTAGATTGCGTTCTATCCATCCCCCTCATAGAATCTCTCTTTTCCTGTAAGACCCACTCAGGCACCCCCTCCTGCAGGAAGCCTTTTCTGGTCTTCCATCAGCTAGTGCCATTCTCTCCCCCAGTGACCAGACATTTATCTTCTCATATTTATTTTCTGTCATCTCCAGTGTGTACATCAAAATCACAGGCATCATAGGTTTAGAGCTGAAAAGGATCTCTGAGCTATTACTGATAAAGAAACTGAGGCCTAGGGATTTTAAGGGACTTACCCAAGGTCACCTAGCTTCATCCCCTCCTCAGATAAACTGTAAACCCCCTGAGGGACTGTTTGATGTTCAGACTGTGCTCCTCAGAGCCTGGCCCACACCAGGTGCTTAATAAATGCTTGTTGTTATATGTATATATATATATATATACATATACATACATTTGTGTGTGCTTGTGCCTGTGCATATGTACAAACATTGATACACAGTGCATCTTTGTGTACCTGCTGTGTACACAGATAACCATTTCTAGGCTTCCTTAGACCTGTGTGCCTAGCACTGTGCTAGATACTAAGGGGATCATTATTATTTGGTTGACAATATGGTCCTTGATGCCCTCAAGGAGCAGCCATGATGTATATATACCTGAGACATACAATAAAACAGTAACTTTCTTCAAATCATAAATGTTTATGATGTGATAGGGCTGCTTATAAGAGATTTAAGGGTACCAGGAAGTTGTAGGTAAGGGGAGCAGCCTTGGAGTCAGGACCAACTGGTTTCAACCTTTGTCTCAAATGGAACTTGGGGGTTACTTTGAACAAGTCTCTGTGTCCCCAGGCAGTTTTCTGGGCTTGCAAATTACCCCTGAGTAATAGATCTGTATCTGCATTAGCATGAATATATGTAGAGACACACACATTTACACCTCTCTGTATAGATGCATATGTACTCTCACACATACGTAGATATATATACACATGCATAGATTTATATAAATATATGTATACACATAATACAGATGCTCTTTCTATATGCCTTCTCTCCCTCATTTTCTTTTTTAACCACTATATCTGGGAAGAATAAATAGAAAATTAATCATTTGGGTTGCTATTTATACTTTAAGGATGAAGGTGGGTATTGCTGATTTCTTGCACAATATTATTATTTGAGGAGAGGAAGAAGTATCAGATTGGAGATCAAGAGACCTGGGTTTGAATCTTACCTTTCTCACCTATAAAATAAGGATAATAAGAGCACCTGCCTCCCAGGTAGGTGGGGATCAAATGAGATAATATTTGTGAAGCACTTAGGACAGTGCCTGTCCTTTCTCCATCCCTCCCTCTCTCCCTCTCTTCCTTCCTTCCTTTCTTCCTTCCTCCCTCCCTCCCTTTCTTCCTTCCTCCCTTCCTTCGTTTGTTCGTTCCTTCCTTCCTTCCTTTCTTCCTTCCTCCCGGCCTCCCTCCCTCTCTCCTTTCCTCCCTCCTTCCTACCCTTCCTCCCTGACTCCCTCCCTCTCTCCTTCCCTCCCTCCTTTCCTTCCTTCCTTCCTTCCTTCCTTCCTTCCTTCCTTCCTTCCTTCCTTCCATTAACTGACTGACAGTAACCATAAGAACCCACTATGTGCCAAGCCCTCTTCTAAGAAGTAGAGATAGAAAGATAAAAATGAAACTGCACATACCCTCAAGGAATTGCTATTCTAATGGCCCGAGTTCCAAGAGAGATTCTCCATTGTCTCCACTTACACTGTTGACCTGGTCAGGGCTCACTTCACTGTAGATCAGTTCATAGACATTTCTCCATGTTTCTTTAAATTTGTTTTTTTTCCCTCATTTTTTGTGGCTCAATTAAATTCCATTACATTCACTACATTATAATCATATACTTTTCTGGGAGAAATCATACTTTTTCCTCTCTATAATTTGTTCTGTTACTGATTTATTCCTTGCTATTATAAATTTAGGTCATTGTTAGGCAAGGTTATTCTCAATCCCATGGTACTGTGGACGAGATCTTGGAATGCTTGGAATTTTTAGGGTGAGGAGAGGTTTAAGCAACACTTTAGGGTGGGGAGGGGTTTAAGAAGGGGTTTAAGTGGCACAATGGGAAGGATTAAAAAAAATCTTATTTTTATTGGATTCCTTTTGTGTTTATATCTTCACCATTTATCTGCCCTTGTAGAATGAGCCCATTCTTGTGATGAAGAAAAACAATGAAACTTAACATCTGATATAAACACGATTTGTAACAATTCTTCTACTAATATGTCATCATAGTCCCCCACTTCCAGGTTGTGAGGGATGAGGTGTTTCAGTATTTCTTCTCCTGGGCTTTCACTGGTTTTTCCCTTATAAGAGTTCAGCTAAATGGAAGGATATCATCCATGACTGGTTCCATTTCAACAGCTGGTGCCATGTTTATTCAAGTGAAGTTATCTCTGTGGTCTGTGTGTTACTCAAGGAAGGGTAGAAGGTCTCCCCGAATCTCTGGGATGATATTTCAATCAGGGTGTTTGCATAAAAGGGGCATGTTCCCCTCCCCGAAGCTGTGTGTTCAAATTGAGTGATGCCATTAAACACCGGGCCATATTTACCCCACTAACAAAGATGCCTAAGAGTTTTCATCTGGAAAACATTCCCAGATTTGATTCATATTTTCCATGTGCATACAAATGTGCAGATTGCTACTGATGTAAAGCATGTGGGAGAAGCCCATGGAGATTTGCTTTCC
The DNA here is from genome assembly GCA_011680675.1 of Gymnobelideus leadbeateri. Lineage (NCBI taxonomy): Eukaryota > Metazoa > Chordata > Mammalia > Diprotodontia > Petauridae > Gymnobelideus > Gymnobelideus leadbeateri. The sequence continues at coordinate 392,223 of WOXC01007204.1, read as the reverse complement.
TTTCATGATTGAACGCTGGTATTTGGTGGTATGTGGAAAAGCAGTCACTTGGTTTAATGGGCACACAGCTGGTGTTATCCGAATAATAATCATTATGATAGAAAGCACACATTTTTCAAGTTTTCTGTGGGATTTGTCAGGATATGTTCGGTGTTAAAGCTGAGCATTCTGTCTGAAATTTTTCTAATAAGTAATTTAACATAGAATGGGCCTGATCCTAGATCCTACTCTGAGAAGGAAGTAAAATGTCCATATATTTTTAGCTCTGTTCACTTTTAGGCCATTAGGATAGTATTGAGTGAGCTCGAAGGGTCTGCTGACTGAGAGCCATTCAGGATTTAATGTGATTCTATTAAGTGTGTGGCAGTTACCTGCTCATCTGTCCCAAGCCCAATATCATTCTTTTTAGAAAACACCTAGAATCAAGAGCTAAGAAGAGGAAGAAGATCACAAAGCTGTTCAAAGAGATAGAATTATAGTAATTCCTGAATAGTTGGGTGTTTTTTTAATATGTGATTTTTCTTTAAAATTATTTGGCAGTGTGATTCTTTAGAGTAGCCTCCCAGGTTAAAAAGACTGCGACATTTCTGGTGATTACAGTTAATTAAAAACTCTGTGTGTAGATCAAATGATAGTCTTTGCATAATTTTGTCTCCAGTGAAACATATAAGCTCCCCATAAAGATTCAACAGTTTAGTTTAGTTTTGTTTTTTTCAGTGAGAATCTGACTTTGTGACCTTTGGCTGATCATTTCAAATACCTCTCAAATGGGGGTAGAGGAGTGTATGTGATTGGATCACATCAAAAGATTATAGATTTGGAACGAGAAAGGTCCTTACAAAAAACCTAGCCCAACCCCCTCATTGTTATTAATAATAATAATAACTAACATTTACATACTGGTTTTAAGGTTTTCAAATGTTATACAAATATTGTCTCATTTGATCTTCACAACAACCCTGGGAGGTAGGTGCTATTACTCTCCTCACTTTGCAGATGAGAAAACAGAGGTCAACAGGTTTAGTGACTTGCTCAAGGTCACCGTGCCAGTTAATGTCTGAGGGGAGACCTGAGTTGAGGTCTTCCTGACTCCTGGTCTAGTGCCATAGTTACTCTACAGCTGCCTGAGATGAGGAAACTAAGACCAGAGAGATTAAAAAAAGTAAAACTGGTCCATAGTCATATAGAGAATAAGGGACCCAGGCAGAATTCAAACCCAGATCTTCTCTCCAGATCCATATACAGCCACTCTCCAAAGTTCACACATTTAACTTTTGTGACTTCAAGCATTTGTGTGATTGTATTAGTAAGTTCATTTTCACTTATGATTTGGCAACCTCACACATTCACAGCTATGCAGTAGAGAAAAAAAAATTAAAGGCACAGTGCAGACAAGTTGGTGGGGCAGCTGATATCCTTCTAGGTGCTTCATTGGTCTTTATCAGCCTATGGTTGTAAAGAACTCCCTATGTATTCATAGCATATTTTCATTGTTTGCCTTTAAAACTCAAGTTTTGTGTTGAGATTATGCCCTCCTCCTCCCCCTAAGTTTAGAGCAAGCCCTTTGGGCTCAGCCAGAGCTTGTGAAATCAGTGATCAGCTTAGTGAGAAAATAGAAGTGTTAGGTAAACTTCATGCTGAAATGTCTGTAGCCCTTGTTGGCAATGAGTTTGGTGTTAACAAATTTGTTATATCTGCAAAAAAGGGAGGAAAGTGTTTGTAGTTCTATGGATTTCATGTATAATGAAAAGTGAATTGGTTTTTTATTGAGATGTTAGCACAAAAGGTCATAGAATTCTAGGGAATTAATAGTAAGAAAAATGTTTTGCATGTTACCAATTTTATTTTTGTGCACTACATTTTATGGATTATTTCATGTTTACTATGTTAGAGAAAGTGCATATTATCAGAATTAATGTGTTGTTATAAATAATTATATTCACAAAAGTGTTTTTTTTTTTTAGCAATTGCTAGCAAAAGATTATAGTTTTAGGTGGTCACAGTTGCTTAATTCCCTATTTCTAATAGGTTCAATATATCCACATTTGCAGTTTGTACTTTTGCACCATTTTCTAGGAACGTTTCCCTGGTGAAAGTTAAGGATTGACTGTATTTCTTAATTCCTCTCAAACTTCAATAATCTGTGAAACCGGGTTTTGACAGCTCATGAATCAGTTGACTGGCATTTGTTAAGGAGCTCCCTCGTTCCAGGCAATGTGATAGGAAGACAAAAATGAAACAGGCCCTGCCTTCAATTACGTTCTATCCGAAGACATGGACATATATGATGCATACAAAATAAAGCCAGTTAGTGTGTGTTGAGTAGACAACAGTAGCTTTGAGAATGAGGAAAGACTTTTTCTGGTGGAGGCAGCATATATCGTGGCTAAAATCCTAGGCCTGGGTCATAATAAATGCTTGTTAACTCACTGACTACTAATTGACCTGGAGTTAGCAAGAATTTGGTTCAAACTCTTGTCACCATTGGCAAGTGATTTAGTCTTTCTTTAGTTTTCTTAACTGCAAAATAGGATGATAAGACCTAGCGTACTTACTTCATGGGGTAATTTTAAGAACCATATGCATGTAAAAAGCTTGCAAAATTTCAAGTTCTTTACAAACATCAGCTTTTGCCATGACTCTGATTTATGTAAAAGATTAACTGTTAAATTAGCTTTTATGCTTATGGCATTAAAATAATTTGTTACAGAGTATTTAAAACCTGATTAAAAAAAAGATTTTGGTATCACCATTTCTTAGATAAATCAAGACAAACAGTTTAAACTCAATCCAAGGGATCTTAGAGTATCAGTGATTTAACTTGCCAAATACTTTAGGCAGCTGGCTGATACAATGAATAGAGTGCTGAGCCTGAAATCAAGAAGGGCTGAGTTCAAATACAGTCTCAGACTAATGTGTGTTTGTGTGTGATTGTGATTCTCAATCACATCCAAGTTTTTTTTTAATCCCTTTGGTGGTTTTCTTTGGCAAAGAGACTAGAACAGTTTGCCATTTCTTTTTCCAGCTCATTTTACTGAGGAGGAACATGAGACAAAAAGGTTAAGTGACTTGCCCAGGATCACAGAGCTAGTAAGTGTCTGAGGCCAGAGCTATGAGACCCTGGGCAAGTGTTATGGGAATGGGAATTTAAGATCTTCCCTGCCCCTAGGCCCTTTGAGAGGCTTAAGTGTACCTGGAGCCTGTGGTGGGAGGCTTGGTTTTCAGGAATGCTTTTTAATTGAGCCGTGGGTCAAGAGGGCTGTGACATTCTGTGAGCCAGGAGAAGGCTATATATACCCTGATGTGAGATTTTGTTTTGGGGCTCTTTTTGAGAAGTGGTGTGTGATTTGACCAGATGAGACTCTGGGCAGCCATTGAGAGCCCCCCAGCTTTGAAAACCCAGATGTTGATGCTTCTCTCTCTGGTAACTGACTAGGTATGGAGGCCTGTCTGCTGATATGTTTCTCTGTATTTGTTGTCTGCTTGTAAACTCTGTGTTCTCTGAAGTTTGGGGTGCTGACCTTTTTCCCCTGAACTAGGTAAAAGACATATGTTTGATTAAAGCAAGATCGTTAACCCGTTTTCAGTTGCATTCCTTTAGAAAAGCAGATCTAAGAACTTGTGTTGGCAGCCACCCTGGTTATGCTAGGGTGCTTGCTGCTACAGCAAGCCTCAGTTTCCTCATTTGTAAAATGCAGATAACAATAGTTCCTAACTCCCAGGGTGTTGTTAGGATCAAAGGTAACAACATTTAAAATACTTTTAAAACCTTAAAGAATATTTTCAGTGCTATAGTAACAACAGGAATTATTAATGTATATTTTCTAGTTATATATTATTATACATTTGTGATGTATTATTATATAATTGTGCAAAAATAGATTGTATTATTTTATTACATTATAAATTATATGATATGCAGTTATATTGTATAATACTAAAATTGCTGTTCTTATTATTGATTAGAATATCAAACAGCAAGTTCATGGACCCCAAGTTAAGAATGCCTTCTCTAGAGCTAGAAGGGCCATCTAGTTCAGCCCCCTAGTTTTATAGAGGAGTACACTGAGATCCAGAGAGGATAATTGATTTTGCTAAAAGTTACGGAGAAAGAATATGAATCCAAGTCCTCTGACTCTTGGTCGTTCAGTCAATATCTTAGGTCACATTTGAATCCAGAACCTTCTGATTCCAAATCCAGTCTTTTACCTTCTAGGCCACACTCCCTCTCAAATTGAAATAATCCAGGCAACTAAATTAGAATGTTCGTTGTATTAGTATGTGAATGGTAGTATGTAAATAACTTGGCATGATGCTTAGAGCTATTTTGTAAAGGGGCCTTATTACACAGTAGACCTGGGTCTAGAAGTATCATAGGCTCACAGATCTACTTAAGAGTATTTGGAAAGGACCTAGAAGGTCATCTATTTCAAATCTTTCATTAAAAAAATGACAACTATTTATTTTTCTCTTTCCCCATCAATCCTGGTGGGGGAGGAAGAGGAGAGAAAGCCCAAAGCCTTGTAACAAATATGCAGAATCAAGCAAAACCAATTCCCACCTTGACCAGGTCCAAAAATTATGTGTCTCACTGCCCAGAGTTCCCCAGTTCTCCATCTGCTATTAAATAGGTGCTTCATCACTGGTTCTTTGGGATCCTAGCTGATTCTTATATTGATCAGAGTTCTGAAGTCTTCCCAAAGGCACAGGGTGTTTATGTGACTTGCCCAAAATTACCTTACTAGTCAGCATAAGACACAGGATTTGAACTTAGATTCTTTGACTTCAAATTAAACTCACTTCTCACTGTACCACAGACTTTGAATCCATTCTTCACCATTCTTCACCATAAAGAAATAATTATGTGGTTTTGTTTTTTTTAGATCGTACTTTTTCTTCCTTGACTTATGGAGAGAAGGGACTCAGTTACATTGATTTTAAATCCTATTTAGCATGATGTATTGATTAGATGGAAGCACTTTGAGGCAAGTGCCATGTTACCAAATTCCAACCGCCCCCCCCAAAAAATCTACGTAGCAATCCCAACTTTCCTTTTTGTGAAATCATATCATTGACATTATGAGTTATGACAGAAAAACTCGAGAGGCTTATAAATGGCCCCCAAACCTGATTATTGAAATGCTGTCTTCAATTCAGTTTATTAGCCAATGTTCTACTCCTGTTTATATTTTATTACCTTGCAATACAGTCCCAGGATCTAGGAAATGGAGTTTTCATTAAATAAATGGTTCTCAAAGTTTCAAAAAATCTTTTGTTAAATGATGACTAGCAGGAGATGCCATGTCGGCTCTACCAAGCTGGCAACGAGTGAGGCTTTGGGGCTTTTGCTGGCCTGTCTCTGGCCACGTGTCTGTGTCTCTGATCTGCGTATTACAATGTCAGAGACTACATTTCTCCTTTATTATTATCATTGTCTTTACTATTGAATAAAAACTGGGTTTTTGGTAGACTAGATACTGGATGAGGTTAGGTTGAAAACTCTCTCTCTAAATAGCTGCTGTCTTCACAAGAATAGATCATATAAGACCAGAGCTGTGGCAGGCAAGTTTCATTTGACCATGAATTCTTTAGTGGTGTAATGGGGATAACAATAGCTCACATCTCACAAGGTTATTGGGAGGATCAAATGAAATCACATAGATAGATAGATAGACAGATAGATAGATAGATGAATGTATAAGCAGATAGAAAGTGCTTTGCAAACCTTTAAGTGCCAAATAAAGGCTATTATTATAATTAGCAGCATTAGCAGCTGTAGTAGTAGAGGAAAAAAGAAAAGCAAAAGGAAGAAGGAAGAAGAAGAGGGGGAAGGAGAGGTGGAGAAGGAAGAGGGAGAAAAGATGGAAGGGGAGAATGAAGAAGATGAAGAAGAGAAGGAAGAAGGAGAGGAGAAGTGGGGAGAAGGGGAGAATTAAGAGGAGGAGGAAGAAGGGGAGAATGAAGAGGGAGAGGAGGAGAAGGAGGAGGAAGGGAAGAATGAAGAAGAGGAGGAGGAGAAGGAGGAGCCAAGCTGGCATGACAGAAAGCCTTGGTTCAAGGGCGCCCCAGGAAACACACTGACTGTGATCCTGGGCAAATCCTTAAACTTCTCAGTGTTCTAGGCAACTTTCTAAGGTTATAAGTTGAAAACAAGGTATTGAACTGAATTGGTGAGTTTTCTTATCTAGGGTTTGCCTTTATTAATGAAACCACATACCTTATTCCTTTGTTGCTACTGTTGCTGTCATTACTGTTATTCATTTGGATTCTTTTAGGGAGCCCATAGGCTATAATGAGGCAGACAGAATGAGATAGGGGGTCATGAAGTCATCTACTGAAGTCAAGGACAGTTGTAAAGCTGACCTAGATCATTTGCACACCTTTAATAATGATTAATAATAGCAATAACAATAATTATAGTGACTATCATTTATTTAGTTCCCTAAGGTTTCAAAAGTGCTTTATAAGCATTATCTCATTTGAGCCTTACAGCACCTCTAGAGACAGGTGATATTCTCTCTAATAGATGAGGAAACTGGGGCAAACAGAGGTTAAATGACTTGCCAGGGTCAAACAGCTTGTATCTGAAGCAAGATTTGAACTCAGGTCTTCCTGCCTTAAAGTCTCCCCTTCTCTCCCTAAGCATACTGGGGTTAGGGTGGGTATAACAGCATGGTGGGGTGGTCAAGACTCAACAAGTCAACAAGACTCAACTGCAACACCCATTTCCTCTGTGATCATGAACAAGTCCCTTAATCTCTCCTAGTCTTCATTATTGTCATCTGTGAAATGGGAGTAGTGGTATCAACCATGCCTGCCTCAAAGGATTGAAGGTCATGAGGTGGCATATATGAATTGCTGGGAAATAACGTCTGGAGAAGTTAAATATTCCATACATGCAAGTTTATTGTAATTTGTCTCTTAAGTAACAATTTTATGTCAGAGTTTACATCTCATGGATACTGGGAACATTTACTACAATTAAATGCTATTGAGTTAAGTATTTATTAAGTGCTTACTGATTGCCAGATATTGTGCTAAGCTCTGGGGATACAATGACAAAATGAAAGGAATAAACCAAAATATAGAAGCCTTGCCCTCAAGGAGCTTACATTCTACTGGGTAGTTCGTGTATGCTTCTAGCTCTAAGTTTATGATCCTATTATCCCATGTGCCCCCTTCAAAAAATAATTCCTAACAGTTGCAGTTGGGTGGGGGCATAATAGGGGAACCCCACGGCTGGCTCTTTAGAACATCAGCAACACTGTGATATGTGGAAGTACTGATTCTTTGAGGAGAGAAGTGCTTCTCTGGAGAAAAAAGCCTCCAATCTCACTCTCTGATGTGCATTTAACTGGCAGGAGACTATAGCGCTTCCCTGCTGGGAGCTAGCAGGGTTCTATTGTTTTAAGTCGTCAGATCACAGACCCTGGCAAACGTGGAGTTGGAAGGGATGGCTATAGTCATCCACCTCCCGGCTCCAGCATACCCATCACGGAGCCTTTGCTCGGCACTGTCCAAAGTCAGGAAAGCCACCACATCCCAGGGATCCCGCTCTGCTTCGGCGTAGCTCTCGTTGTCGGGAGATTGTTTGGTTGGCTTGGTTTTCAGGACCCCTTTTACACTTTTAAAAATGACTGAAGATTGGGGCAGCTAGGTGGCACCTTGGATAGAACAGTGGCCCTGAAGTCAGGAAGACCCGAATTCAAATTTGGCCTCTCCTTGACACTTACTAGCTGTGTGACTCTGGGCGAGTCACTTAACCCTAATCGATATATTACATTACATTACATTACATTACTTTACATTACATTACATTACATTATATTATATTATATTATATTATATTATATTATATTATATTATATTATATTATATTATATTATATTATATTATGTCATGTCATGTCATGTCATGTTACATTATATTACATTACATTATATATGTGTGTATATGTATGTATGTATATGTATATGAGATCCATCCTCCCCAAGAACTTTTGTTTATGTGGGCTATATCTATTGTTATTTACCATGTGAGAAATTACAGTGTCTTAGTATTATTATGAAAATAGTTATGGTCTTACAGCCCCCTGAAAAGCTCTTGGGGACCCCAAGGACTCCGGAGGCCACATTTTGAAAACTTCTGTCTTTTATCAGGCCATAATCTATGATCTAATGATCCCTTGTGCTTTGAAATCGTGTTCATCACGCAGTGTTATTGGTATGTTAACTGTTATTATCATGTCTTCAGTCTTGTTTGAGTTAGATGAAGCTGAGTTCTGAGGCTTTGCTTTAAAATGCAGATCGGAGGGTGTGCCGCTTAGCCCAGGGCACTTGCTGCTGGACGGGCAGGGATGCCTAATCTCCCTCCCGTCTCCCTCTTTCCTCGTCCTCTTTGCCTGCTCCCCGAAAGCCTCGATTAGATGAGCGGTTGAGTGACGGGGTGTTTGTCTATCATGACAAGTGCTTGGCTGTAGCAGAAAATGATGAGCTGCCCTGGGGGAGACATCACCACCCACTGCAGGGAGATCTATGAAGGCTTTATGACCCGTTGGAGTCCTGATGGAGCTGCGCGGGCTTGACCCTGGGGGAGGCAATTGTCTGGAATGCTTGCTCCGTCAGTCTGAGGGATGTGCTTGGAATCCCTGGGAAACCTGAAAGCCTCGGTTGTTTGTGCCAATTTACAAGGAATTCTCAGGACCATGGAGAGAAGGAAGGATTTTACCACCAGCCACTGCATGGTCCTCTTTAGTTAGTCTGTTGATTGATTGATCTGATTCAAGAGACAATGTGTCCCTTTAACTCTTTCTCCTAAGTATTATTACTTAAAATGTGAGACAAGGAAGGGCTTTAAGAAATTAAATATGTGGGAGCTGCTAGCTGGCGCAGTGAGTAAGAGCACCAGCCTCCGATTTGGGATGACCCGAGATCGAAACCGGCCTCAGAAAATGAGCACCCACACATAAATAATGACTAGACGTATAACCTTGAGCAAGTTACTTAACCCCAATTGCTTTAAAAAAAAGAAATAAAAATTTAAAAAAAGAAATTAAATACGTGAATGTTATTGATGCTAGTCAAGGCAACAAACATTTTTTAAAGTATGTGCCAGGCACTGTGGTTATGTTCTGGGAATACAAAGAAAGGCAAATGCAATCCTTGCCTTCAAGGGACTCACAGTCTGACAAATGAGCTAAGATGGGTAGGGTGAACACTGCGCCATGGACGTTAGTTAAGAAGACCAAAGTCCAAGTCTCACCTCTCCCATATATTGACTTCATGACCCTGAAAGTGATATCACCTGTCACTGCCCAGACAACTTGCTAAGACTTGTAGTTACAGTCAGGCTGATCTGCATTGTCAGAGGAAGTTTTCCATCTTAAGATTTACCTACAAAAGTCAACACACAAGTCCAATTGAAAAACAATTTTTTAAAAATGAAAGAATATTTTCAAGAAGTAAAAAAAAAATTCTACTAATAAACTTTTATTATATGTCAGGCACTATGCTAAGTGTTCAGGTACAAAGACACAAACAGTCCCTGCCCTTAGGGGGTTTACATTCTAAATCCTTTTCTCTGTCCCTTCTAGCATCTGTATGTGAAGGCATTTCCTTTAAATGTTTCTAAGTTCTTAACTTGGAAGAGTCTTAAACCTGCATAGTTGGGGGGAGGGGGGAAAGAGGACTGTCTCTTTCATTAATAATCAAATGATAACATCTGAGATTTGTCAGATGATTTACTTACATGTTATCTTATTTGAGGTTCACAACAGCCCTGTGGGGTTGAGATGGAAGTGTTATCATTGCCCTTGTTTTATAGATGAAACTTGAGAAAGAGGAGGGTTTGGTGAATCACTGCTATGAAGTGTCCAAGGTGGGCTTTGAATGCAGATCTTCTTTGTGCCACATCCAGTACTGTCTCCAATATGCCATGCCCCACAAGGCTTCTCTAGACTGCTTTATGGGATCTTTAATTTCTTTATGTTATTTATCTTTTACTTGTCTCAGCATCACCTACAACCTCGATGATGAGAATACAATGAGGTTTCTCCCAAACCCTCTCACCTTTGCCCTGCTCTTGAATGAAAGCACACCAGCCTCATAGGTGATTGAAAGAATATTTCCTAACAAGGAGAGAAAGAGAGAGGGAGAGGAAAAGGGAGAGGGAAAGGGAGAAGCAGAGGGAGAGGGAGAGAGGAAGAACATATAATGATTTTTTTTGAGAAGGGGGAGAGGGAAGGCTTTAGTGGACTAACAGATTAAATGGGGACAGTTTGAAAGAATCCAAATATATATATGAAATATAAGAATATAGTCCTGGCCCCAGACACAAGCTTACCTTACCCAAGACCCAAGGGCTGTGTCTTGTCAAATTTTCCCTTACTCTCCTTCAGCTCCCACCTCCAATCAGAATCTTCCCTCTGTGGGTCTAAGGCTTTCTCTACCTTAGGTTTCAGCCTCTTTAATCTTGACCCATTCTTTTTCTTCTAGTTGGTATTCTTGTCCATTTTCAATTTTGTCCAATTCTTCATGATGCCATTTGGGATTTTCTTGGCAAAATTTTGGAGCAGTTTGTACAGATGAGGAAACTGAGGCAAACAGAGTTAAGTGACTTACCCAGGGTCACACAGCTACTAAGTGTCTGAGGCCAGATTTGAACTCAGGAATGTAGTCTTCCTGACTCCAGGTCTGGGACTCTATCCACTGTGTCACCTAGCTGTCTTTCTCTCTCTCTCTCTCTCTCTCTCTCTCTCTCTCTCTCTCTCTCTCTCACACACACACACACACACACATACACACACGTATATGTTCATATGCATATATAAACTCATGTATATATTGTACTTATATGTGTATATGCATGTATAGACATACATATATACATATAGCTATGCGCACACGCATACATACCGTTTTCTTCAATAGAGGAGAAGTTTCTTCAAGGTAAAGGGGACGGTCATTTTTATGTCTTCATATCCTTCATCATCCAGCTCAGTGCCCAGAACATAGTAGGTAGCTTGTTGAATGGATGAATGGGTAAACATGTATGTACTTTGTGAGATAGCATAAGCTTGGTTCTTTCCAATCATGAAGGCAGAGCCAAACTCTGAGCTGTAGAGTTAAAGATGATGATTATAGGTTAATGTGCAACACAATTATGATTAATAGCGGCATTGCAAAGTAATCAATACAAACTGTTTGTTTTTCTGTTCCCTCATAAAGATGACCTTGTTAAAATCCTCTAGTGGCCCATGGTGATGGCTGGGGCCCTCTGCCTAGGGGAAGGTGTTTTCTCAGAATAGGGATGCTGCATCCAGTTGCTTTGGAAAGTAAGTGGCTAGAATATACAACTAAAGATAACAAAGGTTCATTAAATGTTTAAAAGGTTAAAGAAATTAAAGGAAGATGGCAGTAACCTCCTGTATAACTAGGTGCAAGAAAACATCAATATTGCTCATTGGGCAATCTATTCTTCTAATGTGAAAAGAACAACTATTCGTCATGTTCTTGTCCTTGGACTGGCAGTTACCTAATTAAATGCATATGAAATTCTAAAGCCTTTACTGAGGGACAGTAATTTTCCTGGGTTGTTTTTAATGTTGCTTGGCTGAGAAAATCACATTGAACAGATAATGGATGGATTCTTCCATTGTGCATTAAGATCCTCAATCGACTAATCATGCCATGGTTATTAATCAATGTGTTACCTTATAATTTGAAATTAAAGCTACTATTCTCTGTTATTGCTGATTCTGGGTAATGATATTTGCAACATTTGATTACCATGACCAGGAAGTGTATATTGTCCCAAAGAATGCCACATAATGATTATAATGATAATAGTAAGGATAATAATCACAGCACTTTTCCATCTGTTAGCTCTGTGTTCCTTTTTAATAATATTCATTTGTTTTGATTATTGTTTTTTTTCCTTCCAATATCATTATTACTACTTAATAATATTCCATTTGACTAGAATCCCCCTTAAAAAGATGCATGCATGCACACACACACACACACACACACACACACACACACAAGAACAGTTAAACAAAAACGGACACACTGCCAGTCATGGTACATCTACAGACTACTATCTCTCTACTGAGGAGACACGTTTCATCATCCGGTCTTTGGAATCAAAAATATTATCATTGAACTGATCTGAATCCTTCTGCTTTTTCGGTGTTGCTTTCCTTTATATTATTCACCATGTATTTTGTTCACTTTTTTATTTTTATATAACTTATCTGTCCAGTTGTACCCTCCCTTATACCTCCCCCTTATAACAAAATAATAATCCCTTATAATAAAGGATAAAAATAATCCCGTATAACAAAGAATAACATTAAAAGCTAACCAACACATTGAAAAAGTCTGATATTATATGCAAAGTTCCACAACCATAATCTTTCACCTTTGCAAAAAAAGTAAAGGACGGTGCCTCCTTATAGCTTTTCACTGAAGCCAATCTTGATTATATTATTATAACATTATGATCATATTATTTATATATGGATAAGTATATTATAAATTCAAAATAAAATATAAAAATAAAATTACCATTATAAAAGGATATTATAATTTTATACCATTCAGTTTCAATTGTTTTATTCTTTTTCTTTCCATTTGCATTATTTTATTCATTACTTGTATTTTTTCTGGTACTTCACATTTCATTTTACATCAGTTTATAGAAATCTTCTTGTGCTTCTCTGTATTCCCAATATTGATTGTTTCATCCTCTTGTGCTACAACTTGTTTAGTGATGTCTCTTGTTCTCTTGATTCAGCTTTCTTTGATGTGTGCCATTTTATCTAATTCTTCTCTAGTTTCTCTGAATTTGTAGTTTCTTTCTCTGAGGTTTTTGGTGTGTGTAGGCATGTATGTTTATGTATATATTTATATGTATACATGTATGTGTATGTACACACATATGTATATGTATTTCTTTATATTCACCTACCAGGATTTGTTCATCTAGAATTATCTCATGTTGCTTCCATATTTGTCTGTATGTCTTTTCCCTATACAAAAATGTTTAGCTAAGAAAATATGTCTATTTATGAGACTTTTCCTCTATGACTCACTTGGTGCACATGCCAATTATGGGAACTTTGGGCCAAAATCTATGAACTTTAGTTCACCAATGATGAGATACAGTGTGGTGCAATGGCTAGAGAAATCACCTAGAACCTGAATTCAAGCTCCCTCTGACACATAACTAGGTGTATGACTGACCAAATTGTTCATATATAGTGCCTACCTGCATTTAGAGAGGGAGTTTCCTTACCTGGGAGTTCCTTACATCAGTGATTGACAGGTCCAGTCCCTACCATAAATGATATTTTTTTGGTGACACTTCCCAAACTTCATAAATTTGGAGTTTTAACAACTCAGAACCTGAGTCTGATGTTTGCTATCTAAGGTTAGCCTTCTGGGACCTCAGTTTCATCATCTCTAAAATGAAGAGGTTGGACAAGATGGCCTCTGAGGTTCCTTCTAGCTCTGGAACTATGATCTTCTGATCTAGCCTGCTTTTGTTCTTAATGTTTGAGTATGGGCCTGCCTTAAGTCAACAAGCATAGAAATCAACAATAAATAAATCGACAAGCACGTTTTAAATGTCTGTGTCATGCATTGTGCCAAGTGAAAGGGATAAAAAGAAGGCAAAAACAGTCTCTTCCCTCAAAGAGCTCACATTCTAAAGAAAAGACTACATCCCAACCTCTTTGTTCCTATATCACACACACACACACACACACACACACACACACACACACACACACACACACCATGTGTGTATGTATAATTTGAGGCAATCTCAGAGGGAACGTACTAACACTGAAAGGGAGGGGGAAGAAAGGGGCAGGAGAGGCTTCTTGGAGAAGGTAGGATTTCAGCTGTGTCTTGAAGGAATCCAAGGAAGCCAGGAGGAAGAATGAGAAAGAACATTCCAGACCTGGGGGATAGCCAAGGAAAAGGAATAGATTTGAAAGATGGAGCATTTTGATTGAGGAACAGCCAAGAAGTCATTAGATCATGAGTATGTAGAAAGAGGTGAACTTTAAGAAGCCTCCAAAGATAAGAAGGGGCTGAGTAGTGAAGGCTTTTAAAGCCAAATGGATTATTTTATATTTGATCCTGTGGGGAACAGGGAGCTATGGGGGAGGGAGTGTGGCATGGTCAGACCTGTACTTTAGGAAGACCACTTTGGGAGCTGAATGGAAGGTGGATTGGACTGGGGAGACTGAGGCAGGCCCATAGGCAAGCTATTGCAACAGTCCAGGCATGACATGATGTTAGAGGAGAAAAGAGGACATGAAATATCTCATGAAAATAGAAGTGCTAGTATTTGAAACTGGTTATGTGGGGTAAGAGTCAAGGATAATCCCTAAGTTGTAAGCCTGGATGACTGAGAGGATATTGGTGCCCTTAATGGTCATAGGGAAATTGGGAAGAGGGGAGGTTTGGGGAGAATGAACTCAGTTTTAGACGTGTTGAGTTTTAGATGTCTCCAGGACCCGTGGTTTGAGCTGTTCAGTAGGTAGCTGGAGATGTGAAACTGGAGGTGAGACTTAATTTCCATCTGTAGTGCCTATAGAAGATATATTCACTCTTAAGATGGTGTAAGATTCCATAGTAGGCAGAGTCATAGTGATAGCCTTCTTCTGTGATATTTTAGCAAACTCAAGCAAGGCATAAAATAGAGATCAATATAATATTCATATATGTCTGATCTATGTGTAATGCATAGATAAATATTGATTCATATATAGCAACACATATATAACCCTGTGTTTAATTTCACCTAATCAATCTTCATCCAAGTTTCCTGCTACCATGAAACAACTCAAAACTTGCCTTCTGATTAACTGTTAAAAATAGCTTATATAAGCCTAGATTAGCTTGGGCGCCTCCAAGAATTTTGCCCCCTTGAGTTATCTCATGGGGACTAGGGTGTTGATGAAAATTGTAGGAAAATGAGAGTAAACTGTGTGACTTCTAGTGTTACAGAGCTGCCTGAGGCTCCAAAAAGCTAAATGACTCCCCCATTATTGGATGGCTAGTAAGTGTTGGAGGCAAGATTAGAACCCAGTATTTTGCATTATCTCAGTTCAAGGTCAGCACATTCTCACAGGGAGGCTTAACTTAATCCTTACGGTAGGTTTCCTCTTGCTCTCTACCCTTTGCTCCTTTCCCCTTTCTATCACCATTGCCAAATCCTGCTTAACTTAAATTCTGACAACTAAGATTTCTTTATTTTGAAAGTACTAGACTATCATACTCCTTTCCTCTGTATCATATGGCAGTACATCAGCTACTAACTTGGCCTTTGTGAAATTCCCCACTGGATTCAGCTTTTTGTCAGATTTCCTTCATTTACTGAAGCAATAGTATGGGTCATAGTGAAAGGATTCTTCTTACTTCTCTTTGATCATTGTTCAACTGAAAGAAAGTCTGGCCTTTTTTACTTGAGGCTTTTAAAAAAGGAAAGAGATCTTTCAATACAGTAATCACCGCCCCCCTCCCCACTCAACCCCTATCCATTTTCTTTTTAACTTTTCACAATGGCCTGTTTCCATTTATGTGTACAGTGGTACTATTTAATGACTAAGTAACAGTATGCCCAGTAGGCACATCTCTTGAAGTAAGAGGTACACAATAGAGAAAGCCTTTGTAAGTTCAGAAGATGTTGAATATCAAAGTCATGTAGAGCTCTGTTATCTCATTCTTCTGACCATTGGGTAGATGTTGGAGGAATCTGTAGCTGCCCTCCAAGTGATTCTATATGAGCTCTTAGGCTTTCATCTTAATTGACCCAGGAACATCCCAGTTAACCAGAATGCATTGGGGAATGGAATCATGGGTTGAATTGGACTTCCAATGAACTCAAGAATTTTTTTCCCGTTAAAAGTCTTTTTTAAAGTGTATACAATCACTTGTCCATCTTGGTAAATAAAACCTAATTAATGGGATTGATTCTTGGAAGATTTGTGGTCACAAGACTGATTCAAAGATCCTAATTCTGTTTGGGCATGCTCTGTATGTAACTGTGATTACAGAAGATTCGGGCAAGAGTAAATCCATTTATAGCAGATTTATTTTTTTTCTTAAAGATTATCAAGGGATTAGGGAAATAATACAGAATGATAAGCCCAAGGAACTGGGTTCAAATCCTGTTCTTTCCCTCTTAGTACCTGTAGCCCTGGTTAAGTCATGACCTCTCTGAGCCTGAGCATCTCGTCTGTAAAATTGGGAGTTGAACTTGATGACCTCTGAGATCTCTCCCAGCTCTAAATCTGTGACCCTCCATTCAGTTGTCTGTACTGCCAAATAGGACCACACAGGATGCTAGAGGAGGCCTTCAAGGGTATCGAGTCCAATACCTTTCACTTTACTATGAGTAAATTGAGGCCCAGAAAGGACCTCAAAATGTCAAATGGATATTAAGAAGCAGGCCTAGGGTTAAACCTAGGCCCTCTGACCCCAAATCGAATACTCCTTCCTCTGTTTTACATTTCCTCTCATGGTAACCCCAAAATGCCTATATCTGATAAAACCATGCCATAGTTTGCATTTTGGCTTGTAAAAGAGGTGTTCTACCTCCCCTCCTCAAATCAGGTATTCTGAGGATACCCCATTTTATGTTTAGTCCATTTGCTGTCCATGGAAAAGATTATTTCCATTTGTGAATGTGATGGTATATCTTTAATGACTAAGTAAATGATGAGACTAGACTAAATTACCTTTAATGTCCCCACCAGCACTCAGTCCACAAAGTGAAGGCCATTAGACATCTCTTTTTAGGCAAGATGTGCACAATTAAGGAAGTCTTTGTAAACTCAGCTGACATAGAACATAGAAATTATAAAGTAAGCCATTATCTTTTAGTCTTTTGACCATTAGGCAGATGTTGGGGCTAATCCGGTGCAGAAGGTCAGGTGGTTGAAGGAGAAGAAGGGCTCCTTGTCTTGGGGACGTTGCTTAATGTGATTCTCATTTGGAGAACTCAGAAAATCCTCTGAGGCCCAGGAAAGGATTTTTCACTTTAAAAATGACAGAATCAAGTAAATATTGAGGCAAGACAAAAACCCTGAAGCTTCCAAGACCTTCCTTGCCAGATGCTAGCCCATTGTTCAACAGATCTCATCATTTATGAGAAAGAAACACTTTGACTCAGGGGAAATGTGGTTAGAATATTGTTGCACCATGTAGGAATACTGTAGCTATATTAAATATATTTTATTAAACTATGCCTGACACACACACACTGAATATTACTTAATTTATCAAAAGTTTCTAGTGACAACCTAAACTCAAACAGGCTTAAGGGGTTTAATAATAATAATTTAATTTAGGGGTATCTTTGCCTCCTAAAGCCTCTGGGCACTTTACATATAATGTAATAAAACCTAATTTTCAAAAGAAAATGCAGCATGACTTCATATTTTTCCATATTTAAAGCAGAAACAAAATAGAAAATGTCTCTCATCCTTCAATAGTCTGAGTATAGTGTCTACAAATATAAAACAAATTGGAACTCTCCATATTAGTTCTTTGAAAAACTTTAGACTCCTAGGATCATAGATGTAGGCCATATAGTTCAAACTCCTCTTGTTACAGATGAGGAAACTGAAGTCCAGAGAGCTGAAATGTCTTGCACCAGGGCGCATAGTACACATCAGAGGCAATCTTCCTGAAACCAGGTCCAACACTCCATTACTCCAAAGGAAAGATATATTCCCTTGATGGAAAAGACCCCCTTATCATTAGTCTATAAAATATTCTTTACACACTTTAAATTCCATAAATTTATAGATGCCCCATTAACCATTATTATAAAATGTTAAAACATTACAGAATGCATGACACAGTATTAAAAGATATAGGGGGACCATGAAAGCTGTCTTCAAGTGTTTGAAAACCTGTCACATAGAAGAGAAATTGTATTTCCCCCTTTTCTTCTCCTCCTCCTCCTCTTCCACCTCCTCCTTCTTTTGCTGGCCTCTAAAGGACAAAACTAAGAATGGAAGCTATGGAATAGAGGAGAAGAGGGAGCTCAGAAGAGGTCCTGGGGCTGAGGAGAGTTGTCAAAGAGTTAGGAGAGAGGAGAGAGGCTGGCTGAGTCTCTATGAGGAATATAGTAGAGAATAAATGGGAAATCAAAGGATTGCTTTGACTCAGTAAGGGCTCAATTGAGATCAGATAAGGTCCCAGTCACCATGGTTGTGTGACTTCCTCTAGCCTTCTAGGAGAATAATGGTGGAGCAAATCCTAGTTTGGGTTTTGGTATGGCATAAGCAGTGTAAAGACAAGGAAGCATGGGATTTGAGAACAGGAAACAGCTTCAGGTTGACCTGCTTCACTCTAAGGTTGATATTCAGAATGGAGGAGAGTGAAGCCAGAAGAGGGGTAAAAACAGTGAGAGACGGCAGGCCTAAAGATGCCTTTAGATAAGGTCAGGTACAGAAAGAGATGGAATGATAGGAGGTCACTGTCCACCAGAGGGATTTAGATATTTTGATCATGAACGTGGAAGATGAATTGGACCAAGAGTATGACCTCTCTTCTGTTAAGGTGAGGAGAAGTGAAGATGGCAGTCATGGGAATGGCAGAAATAGATGAACTAGAAGGCCAGGATGTTTGAGGAAGCATCAACAATTACATTTGAGTACTCTAGTGTCTGGGTGGGTTGGGGCAGAGGGGAAGATTATGAGATATTTGCTAAAGTCTGAGAAAGGAGGGACCTGAGCCCTCCTAATTAAATGCCGCCGTGAAAATGATGATGATAGCTGACTTTAATGCTTATTTTGTGCAAAGCAGTATACCGAGAGCTTTCTAATGATTGTCTCATTTGGTCTTCATAACAGCTCTGGGAGGTGGGCGCTATTATTATCCCCATTTTATAGGTAAGGAAACCAAGGCAACAAGAGGATAAGTGACTTGTCCAGGGTCTCACAGTTAGTAAGTGTCTGAGGCTGAATTTGAACTCAAGATTTCCTGCCTCCAGCACTTTATGTACTGTGCCATCAGCTGCCTGGACAGGATGACCTCTCTTGATAACAGTGAATTCTGAAAGAGGGATTGTTGTCAGTGATGGCAGCAGGTAGAGGATGTGGGAGTGGCAATGAGTGGTGGGGTGGTCTGCTCCTTCTCCTGGGCCACTATATTAGACCTGGTTAGTAGTCCTGAATTCAGTATTCATTTAAGAACAGAAATGTTGTATTCTAGTGAACTACATAGATGTGTCTGCATTCTTGGTGTTTTGGAATTCTTTTGAAATAAGTTGGGTTTTTTTTTTCCTTAGCACATATAAACAAACAAAAACACAATCTGGGATATTTAGGGGACATTGTGGTCTAACAATTTATTCTTCCTTTTCAGAGTGTTGGTGGGTTGTTAGTATATAATTTTCTATGAAAGAATCCCAGAACCTGGCATTGTAAATTTTGAGTGTCATGATATCAAGGTTGTGCAAACAGGACTTTTTCTCTCTCTGCCTCTTTTTTTTAAACTGTAATACGTAATTCTGGCATAAATCTCCTCTCTAAACAGTATGGCTTAATATATAGATTTTACAATTATCTTTTAATTCTTTCACCTATTAACAACACTGATGCTTTGTTATATTTCATTCAAACAAGATTTTGTTTTCCTATTCCAGTCCAACATGTCATTTGGAACATATCTGCTTCATATTCTAGGCCTGGGGTCAACAGTGCTTAAATATTAATGTTAATACAGTTGTTAAATCCCAAGACCTTGTGATTTTTTCGTTGTTGTTGTTCTCAGCAAATGAATCATAGACGCTGAAAAACTGAGAAACAGTCTAACCGAGAACCCCCTCTATTTCTGCTTAAAGACCTAAAAAAAGGATGTCCCCAACCTCTCTAGAGGAAGTTCTAGTAGTTAGGATGTTTCTCCTGACATCAAATATGCAGCCTGGTGTAATGGAGAAAATACTGGGTTGGTAAACAAAAGACCTGAGTTTGGAACCTGAATTTCCTATCTAATACCAAGATGACCTTGGCCAAGTCAGTTGAACTTAGTTTACTCATCTATAAAGTGAGGGGGTTGGATTAGTTGGCCAGATGATTAAAGGTTTCTTCCAGCTCTGGGTCTGTGATCTGATTTGCTTTGTTATACCTTCTCTAACTCCCTACTACCCCACCTGTGGCTCCAAGAAGCTGTACTTGTACAGTGGCCCCAGTACAACCATCTCTTCAGAAAGGCTACATTTGAGGGTGATTTTTGTAGTTCAGTCATGTCTGACTCCTCATGACCCCACTTGGGGTTTTCTTGGCAAAGATCCTGGAGTGGTCTGTCATTTCCTTCTCCAGCTCATTTTATAGATGAGGAAACTGAGGTAAACATGCTTAAGTGACTTGGCCAGGATCACTCAGCTAGTTATTATCTGAGGTCAGATTTGACCCCAGGAAGATGACTCCAAGCCTGCCATTCTATCTGCCCTGTAATACTGAAGTACTTCTGTGGATATTTTTGGTACATGTTGACCTTTTCTTTCCGATTTTTACCCCTGTGGGAAATTTTTTGTGTGTCGGGATGTCTGCGTCAAAAGAGATGAACAGCTTTGTCATTTCTCTCCTGTGTTAACAAATTGTTTTCCAGAGCCGTTGAGTCAAGTCAAAGCTTCTCTAGCAAGATATTAGTCAGTTAACAAACAGTTTATTTAGTGTCTGCTATGTGCCAGGCACTGTGTTAAGATGTGGGAGTACAAAGGAATCCAAAAACAGCCTTGACTCGTAGGGACCTCCTAATCTAAAGAACTCACAGTACTAAGCCTGTCTTCTAGCAGAATAGATGCTAGGAAGCAGCTAGGTGGTATGGTGGATGGAGCATTGGTCCTAGAGGTAGGAAGTTAGGAAGATCTAAGTTCAAATCCTACTTGATTTCTTTCTGCCTCAGTTTCCTCATCCATAAAATGAGGATAATAATAGCACCTCCCATGCAGGTAGGTTGTTGGGATAGTAATTGTAAAGTGCTTCTAAGCGTCTGACACACAGTAGGTGCTTGATAAATGTTAGCTATTATTAGTTGTTAAGCATTCTACCAGCCTTAGCCTTCCTTAATAGGAGAGATTAGAGGTGTACCTAAGTTATAAAAAAAAGAAATTAAAAAAAATCTTACAAAAATGTAAGATTGATTACATTCTTATAAACCTCTGATTTTTCAGTGATATTATTTGCTGTTATTTACCCCAGACTAATAAGATTGTATATTTCAGTGACTTTGTGACTAACAGGGAATAGTTGCTGCATTGTGGGTAATTTAGGGAAATAATCTGTGTATTAGTATTAGAGAAATTCTAATAGCAGTGGAATTCTTATAGTAACGTCTGGCAGTGCAGAGAACTCAGTTAAGTGTGTGCGTGTGTATTTGCAAACTGCCCTATTTGTCAAGAACAAAGGTTATCTGTCTTAGATCTCAAAGGAATGATACCTTGGACTAAGCTAATGTATCATGCATGCATCTCATATAAAAATCACTTTTAAAAGGCTTCCTTATATTTCCTTTCATAATAATGCCTATTATGCATTTCTAAGAAAAACAGGGTTTCAGTCTAAATATATGACTATGACAGATTTTTAACCCATTTAATTTCACCCATATTTTAAAAAAAAAATCTATTGACATTTCTTCTTGTATCTGGCTTTGATAAATGCACTGTCTCTTTGATATGGGGACTCCTTTAAAAATGTACAAACTGATTCACCCATGCTTGTCCATGTTTCCTGTGAACCACTACCCAGGATATACCCCATATCCTTGGCACCTCCTTTGAGGTCATAGAGTAAAGCCATGGTTGGTTGTCAGTCTGCCCTCTTGTCTTGCTCTTCCCATGACCAGTCCACATTCTGTTCAAGCCATAGGTCTCTAAGGCTGTGTCTTCAGCAACATATGGCCAACTAAAGAGGAGTTCACAGATAGGTTAGTGAAATCTGCCTGCCATTCTAGTTCCTGCTATTTACTATCACTGGATTTCAATCTTCAGAGTCCATTAATAATCAAAATACTCAATGCATGTAAATGGAATCATTATGAGGAATTTTCTTTTTGCATGTGTTTTGCATTCTTTTAAGGAAAAATGGTCAGCACTTTCTCCTCTTGGATGCCCAACCTGACCTCCCTAATTACCAGTGCCCTCCTCTTGAAATTACACATGCATGTGTACACACATGTATGTACATATTACACACACATACATATGCATATAGTACATGCATGTGTGCAAACCATGTACTTTGCACATACTTGTACATATGCAACCATATATATGCGTGTATGTGTGTACCTATATCTGTGTGTATAAAACATACACGTTTGTATAAACACATATACATATATGTATGTAGATGTGATGTAATTTCAAGAGGAGGGCACTAGTTATTAGGTAGATCACATATATGCATATATATCTATGTGTAAAAGTACATATATATGCATGTGTTTATATATGGGTGTATATCTGTATTTGTATACATGTATATATATACATATATATGCATATACATATATACAGAAACACTTTTATGTGTTCCTATTATATTCTTCAGTAGAACATAAGGAGTAGGGATTCTCATTTTTGTCTTTGTAGTGCCTGCTGCAAACACTTAGAATCCCTTAATATAACAAATTCACATTGCATGATAACCCTGCAAATGAGATAATTTCTGTAAAATGCTTTTTAAAACTTAAAATGATATATTAATCTCAGTTATTCTATTTTATGAGGGAAGTATCATCTCTAGTTATGAATGATGGGGCAACATTAGGCAGACTTAGTTTGGGTTTTGGAAAATTGCACAATTCAGGACAGGGCTTAAAATTGCAGTGGGGGAAACCATACTCTTTAAAATAATCTATCTGTTTGGCTGGTAATGAGAAGGACAGGGCAGTATTACCTTAAGACAGACAGAATCACTAGGAGCAAGGATTTGCTGCCCGGGACATTCCCTCCATACACTGAGAATTTCATAGTTTGCATTTTAGCTTATTCCATATTTCTAAGTGCTTAATGAAGAGCCTCCCAGGCACTAATTTCCAGGCCGTCCTAACTTTATTACTAAAGTTTATCAAGCAGTAAACACACTCTTGCTCTCTACTGTCATGTTTTTAGAAAGCATTTTATAAAAGGTGACATCTGGCAAAGAGGCAGATCTATAAAAATCATGCTGGTGGATGTAATGTCAGTTTTTCTGCCATCCTCCCAGAAAGAGTAATATTATTTTGACACACACATACATCCCCACTGTCAAGCTTCTATTTTTATCGCGAGCTTACCGCACATATCCTTAAGCTATACAAAACCTTTGGGCTAATGTAAAGAGTGACATTTCTGCATATTTATTATAACACTTATTTTAGAGGTTGACTTTGCCCAGATAGGATTTCTCCAAGTACAATGTCATTTTCATGACAATAGGCATTGCTGGGAACAATAGGGTTTCTATATGAGTTGGAGAAAGGTCAACTATGCAAGGGCATGTTAAAAGTAGCTTCACTTACGCTGTCCCTCAGTTGCCCTTTCTGATTTTTTTAAGGTCCAAGGAGTATACAGGTTGAACTCCTAATATCATAGTGATTCTAGAGGATGTATAGGAAATTAAGCTTGTTACCTCTTAGACTTAGTGCATTGGCAGCTATGCCTCCAAGTTCTCTGGAGTGAGAACTCCCTCCAGTATTCCTGACCACAATTACCAGTCAAGTGAGATAATATCTGTAAAGCATTTAACACAGTGCCTGATACATAGTAGGTGCTTAATAAATGCTTATTTATTGTTTGTTATCCTTGTCTCATCATCTTGCATAGTGGAACTCCAATAGACATTATCCTGGAAAAAGTCAATGACTGTCTTCTATATTTAATGTTTTGTGGACTATTATGCAGATAGATAAAAATGATTACTTTTTTGTAAATTAATATGAGTATAATGATCAAAATGCATCTTTTACTCTGAAATTATCTTTGGGAAAACTCCAGTACTAGGGTAGTAGATGATGATGATGATGGTGGTGATGGTGATGATGATGAAGAAGAAGAAGAAGAAGAAGAAGAAAAAGAAGAAGAAGAAGAAGAAGAAGATCATCATCATACTGGTTAACTTTGGGTATATAAGTTAATATAACATGTAGAAAGAGATAGGGAGAGATAACAAAGTTTTTCATTCCATAGTTTAAAGATGACGTGTATTTAGTATGATGGCCTTTTAAAAAAAAAGGTTATTATCTTTTTTCTGGATCATTGTTAATGTTTGGTTGATTATTGGTTTGGTCTACCATGATGTTCTAGTTTTAGTAGTCTACTTGGTGAATTCTCAGGTGTATTTAGGAGTCTGTATTCTTCCTGCCTAGGAGACCTGCCATAGTAGATAGAGAGTTGGCTTTAAAGCTAGGAATCCCCAGAGTTCCAGTTGCCCATTTGATACATAGTAGGTTGTTTGAATCTGAATGAGTTACCTTCCCTCTCTTTGCCCTACTAGGTAACTCTGAAAAATTGTACGTTATAAAGAAGATGCTGACCTGGACTGGTGGAGGGACTTTTCTCACTTGGAACCGCTGAAATCTTCTGTCTAACCCCCACCCCTGATTGTAATTGAAAGATGCATCTCCTGGTAGTTTATGAATAATAGTGAGCTTCAGGTGACTACTTGTAGTGCTCAGAATGTCCACCAGACGTGTTCTTTCTCCTTCTGGCTGCCCTGGCTTCCTTTAAGGTTCAACTCAAATTTTGCCTTCCACAAGGGGTATTTTCTCCTCCCAACCTAGCATCTTCCTCTGAAATTACCTTTCTTTTACATCTCGTATGGACATATTTATTTGCATATCATGCCCCCAATAGACTGTGAATTCCCTGAGGACAGAGGCTGTTTTTTGCTTCCCTCCTATCCCTAGAATAGTACCTGACACAAAGTAGATGTTTAGGACTTATCAATTGATTTATTGATGACACTGTTCCTGGCCCATAGTAGGTACATAATACATTCTTGTTGCTTAATTGATAGGTATTCACTCAGTGCTAAACTTGGATAAGTTGCAATGACATATTGCAGGAGTTTCTACCATTTTCCTCCAAAATCTGCATGCGTTAGTGATGATGATGGTGGTGGTGATGATGATGATGCCTTGTCACATGGTTGGATATTGTGAATTTCTAGTACAGACTCTGAATACCCCTGTAGGAATCAGATCTAATGGGAGAATTTAGTTCTGATTCTCTGGATTTCTTTTTTAGCTTCTAAGTTCAATAACTTTTTTTTTAATGTGAAGTTTCTGTCCCTTAAATTTCTCCAGCCTTGTGTGAACTTGTATGTCTGTAAAATCATGCCAGGCCTGCAGTTAAGCATCAGATTAAAGGCAGCTCACATTTCTGACACCATTGTGAGCCTTTTGCTCCCTTTTGATTTGGAGATAATGAATTTTTCCTCCTCTACCCAAAGGATAATTAAAAAAAAAATCCTCTATCTCCGATAAATCATCTATCTGAGCTGTTCTCTTCTGGGAGGTCTTTTTGTAGAGATCCTTAGCAAGAAACATGGGCAGGGTAGCTGCCTGCCTTCACCCAGGTTTTAAATGAGAATGACTGCAAATGTTTATTCAAGCTAAATAAAGCCAGTGTTAAAGCAAAGCCTTTTAAACTATTCTGCCTCATTTGAACATGACACTGATGTAGACAACTTGGGAAAATAGTGTGAGTACACAAAAAGCTGTATTATCTGAGCTATCAAAGGGTTTCAACACCAATGCACAAACTCTCTTGAGCAGAGATAATTACTGCAAACTCACTGAACATAATTTGGGTCAAGGGCGACACTTCATTGTGAGCGTTAAACACTGTCGTACATTTTCTGGCAAGAAGTTTGTGGAGCAAGGTTCTTTTTGGGACTGCTTAACATCAAAGGGAGATTAGAGCTCCAGCCCGCTCCAGCCCTCTCCACCCAGATTTCTCTTTCAAGTATTCGAAACAGGCGCTTCTTCCTCCCTCCCTCCCCTTCCTCTTTTCTTTCATTTTTTTTATTCATCCTTTCTGGCTTTCTTTCTTGCTTGCTTTCTCTTCCTTGCCTTCTCACTCCCTCGCTTCTTCTCTCCTTCCCTTTGTTCTCCTCTTCTCTACTCTTCCCCTTCTTCCCTCTCCTCCTTCCCTCTCATCCACTTTCCCTTTCTTCCTTCCCTTCGAGAACCAAAATCAATTCATATAATAATTTCTTACCAAAATAATTTGTAGACTCTTCTACATAATTGTAATATTAAAAATCTTTGTAATATATAAACCCAGCCATGCAACAATATTTCTGAATCAAAGAATGTTGTTTTCACTCATAAGATAATTCATTTGTATAAATTGCTAGGGAGTGGAACTAAATATGCCACAAGAAGCTCAAGTTATGAATTAAAGGAGCTAGACTTGTTTTTCCTCTCCATCTCAGCCTCTGCAACCACTGTCTAACAAAGTCTTTTCTCAGTGTTTGCTCAAAGGGTTTCTGTGTGGAGTTTGTATGTTTTGCTTTGCTATGTCCTCCACATTTTCTCTCTTGATGATCTTGTCCATAGATCCTATTCATTCAAATCTCATCTCCAGGAAGTTGATTCCCAGATCTATATATGCAGCCCTAGGGTCTCTCCTGGGGTCTAGGTGTGGACCTACAACTGCCTGCTGGACAGCTCCACCTGGATGTTCTCCTGGAGGTGTTTCAAACTCAAAATGAACCTATCATCTTTTCATTAAACCCATGTTTCCTCCTAATTTGTCTATTTCTTTTAAGGTCACTACCATTCTTCTAATCACCCAAGTTTACAACCTGGGAATAACCTTTGACTCTTCCTTTCACCAAGCACCCACCTCCAAAAAATGTTTCATGATCATTCCCTTATCTCCATTCACATGGCCATCACCCTAGTTTAGACCTTGGTCACATAGAATTAAATTTAATGACAGTCACCATTTAATTAAGATAGGATCTTATTTGTACATATCCTTGTCCTCTGACCAATCTTCAACCTTTTTTCTTCTGAAATATTTATGAAAAAAAAAATAATTGCAAGAAAACTTTTTATCAGGTATATGCATTTGTTCTTCCTTATATGGATACATATACATACATACCCTCCCTCCCTCTCTCTCTCTCTCTCTCTCTCTCTCTCTCTCTCTCTATATATATATATATATATATATATGTATATATATATATATATATACATATAGATAGATAGATATAGATATAGTTGTGTGTTTTTTGTTTCCCCTTCAATTTAATCAAGACGAACCAAAATTTGAATTGTGAATTGATTAACACTTTTTGAATGGTTATATATATTTTTGCATTTTGCTTTCTTGCATGATAATAAAGTTAATATTCCCCAACATGTGCTGGGTATTTACTACTTCAATGTGAAATTCAGTTGTAGTTGGGCTTTGGGACCCATCAAGCAGATTTATTATTGGAAAGACCAGTAGGAACATAACAATGTTGGCTACAGAATGGATCGGCTCAGAGATGGAATATAAGCTGCTTGAGGTCAGGAACTGTTTTGTTGTTGTCTTGATATTCCAGCACCTGGAATATTATCTGGTAGTAAATAAGAGGCACTTAATAAGCATTTGTTGAATTGCAATGAATTAATAAAATATAACCCTCTGTTAAACAAAAGCTTGGAACAGAAACCAAGGGAGACATTTGAATATGAAAACCATCAGGTGTATGGAGGAGTTATTTTTGAGAAAGTCATTTTTAAAGTTGTATTGATGCCTTTTATTTTTCATCATAATTCTTTCCAGATATATCCCCCTCCTTCTACCTCCAGACCTCTTGTAGCAAAGTGAAAGAAATGAAAAAAATACAGCTTAGCAAAATCAACTTAGACATGGACTGTATCTAGGAGGAAATCTAACAGTAACCCTGTCCAGGGCAGGAGATGCATTTCTTTATCTCTTTGCTGGGGCAAAAAAAAATTGATGATTATAGTTACAAAAGTTGTTGATGATACAAATAAAAATGAGAGAATATTTGATAAGACATGATTACAGCCTATTCTTCCAAAAATGTGCAGACTTGGGCTATCTGCTTGGTGAGAACTGAGCTCTGAGTGCATTCTGAAGCAGCTTGTTCTGCTTGGTTTTGGCCAAGTCTCTTTAGACCTTATTCGGTTGTCCAGTCCTGTCTGACTCTTCACGACTGCATTTGGGATTTTCTTGGTAAAGATACTGGAGTGGTTTGCCATTTCCTTTTCCATCTCATTTTACAGATGAGGAAACTGAGGCAAATAGGGTTAAGTGACTTGCTCAGACAACTAGTAAGTATCTGAGACCAGATTCAAATTCAAATTCCTGACTCCAGGCCTGGCTCTCTATCTGCTGAGCCACCCAGCTGCCCCTTCTTTTAGCCCTAGACACATCACTTTAGGAAGAACATAGGTAAGCTGGAAAAAGTGAAGGGTAGTAAAGGCTTTTGCACCTATGGCATATGAGGATTGTTTGGAGGATGTGCAAATGTTTATAGAGAAGAGTTAGCTTAAGGGGCAAAGGTACTTTCAAGTATTTGAAGGGTTCTTAGTTGGAAGAGAAAGGTTGAACGTATTCTTCCTTGGTCCTAGAAGGCAAAACTTTGAGCATGGATAGAAGTTTCCATGGAGGCAAGTTGTGTTGGCAACGTTGTCTGTGTGCATCCAGAAGTGGAAGCGGCTATATTGGGAAATGGTGAGGGGAAAGACCCTTGGCCCCTTGGAGGTCTTTACAGGCAGGCTCTCTGGTCACTTTCAGGTATGATGCATGGGGGGTTATTGTTCAGGTATGGTTTGGACTCAATGGCTGTTGAGGTCCTTTCAACTTTGAGATTCTGTGCTTCTGGCCCTGAAAGCCAGTGTCTCCCAGTGTACAATCAGGGAGTGTGAACACCCTGGGATGGACTGCTTGGCTTTCTTTACCCCAGAATCTTCTCCTTTGGCTACTCAGTGTTCTTACCTTGAGAAGGTATGCTGTACCTCCCTTTGTCATGCAACTTGGCTGCTCTTTTGTTAGACTGAAGAGTCACAGAGCTGTGGTCTTCACAGGAGCATTGACATGCTCCATTACTACATGCCCTTTCTCAGCTCAGTGGTCAGAACACTCAGCCACAGAAAGGATGAGAAGGAACCCTATATGGGGACTAGACCTTTGCCTTCATTGATAGAAGGAACTTCCTTTACCATTGTAGGGTGGGACCTTCTCTGCAACTTAGGGTCTTAAGGAACTGCCTAGAACACAGAGACATGAAGTGACTGACCCAGGGGCACACAGCCAGGGTATATGAGAAGTTGATTCTCCCTCCTCTATGCCATGCTGTCTCAGGTATCCTTCATATTCATTCATGCATAAAGCATTTTCAATTGACCTTCATGATGGTGTGGAAGCTGGTGTGGAGAAGGCATACATTGAGAAGGCCACCTAGGTCCCAAGTTCAGTTATGTCCACACTGGAGAAATAGAAGCACTTTTAGCTTCATCTAAATTCCACCACCCTGTGGAAAGGCTCCAGCTCCTCCATCCTCATTGTGGTGCTTGTTGTCACGAAGGACCAATGAGATATTCTCGTGGTTAGCACACATATAGCACCTTACATATGTAATCTCATTGGGTCTTCACAACCTTTTGAAGTAGGGGCTACTATTACTTCCATTTTACAGGTGAAGAAACTGAGGATGGGAGAGGTTAAGTGACTTGCCCACAACTAGGAAGAGTTTCAGGCTGGATCTAAACCCAAGTCCAGCTTCTCTCCACCATGCCAGCCAGTTGCCTGTACATAAAGCATTGCATCAATGTAAAGCATCTGTATAGATGTGGCTTTGTTATCATGACTGGTGTGTGAAGGACACTGGTGTGTGGATCAGAAAATCTGGGTCTCCTGGAGGTCTTTTCCTTCCACTAAATCAATTCATGATAAAGTTATTTCTTCCTTAAGAGTGGTGTCAATAGAGACACCACCAGCAGCTGACATTTCCCAACATGACAGATTCAGTCCTGCTCAGTGGTTCGGCGCTGAATGTCCTTTCACCTCCCTGAGACTCGGTTTTCTCATCTGGAAAAAGAGCCTGGATGGATGACCTGGAAGTTGCTTGCAGCTCTCAGATTCAGTGTTTTAACATTATTGAAAAAGAGAAGGCCTTTCATTCCCTTCCTTTGAGACTCTGCCACATAGAAGATTTGCTCTTTCCAGTAGTCTGCAATCTCCTGGATAGTAGGGACAGTTTCTTTCTTTCTTTCCCCTTTTTGCCTTTCTTTTTATCTCCAGTGCTTAGCATGGTGATTGACACATAGTAGATGCTTTGTAAAGGCTTCTTGTCTTGACTTGACTCAATTTTTTTTCTATCATCTTATCCTTAGAAAAAGATTAACAAATAATCGAGACTGGGCACAAGCATGGGGGGAAGATGCTAAGGCTTCACAGCTGACATATGCTTGAAGGGTCTCTAGTTAATGATATGTGAGGATTGGTCCAAGGAATTGGAAATGTTTAGCCTGGTAGAGAGAAGATTTGGGGAGGGAAATGAGAGCAGTCTATAAGTATGTTAAATGTTGTCATATCATGTGGAAGAGAGATTAGATTTGTCCTAGTTGGCCCCAGAGGAACAGGAAAGACTCCATGGAAGCTGAGGGAGAGAGATGAGGAGGGAGAGAGGCATGGGGGGACAACCAAGGAAAATGCCGAGAGTCATGAGATGGAATTTCTTCCATGAGGAGCATGTGAAATAGCTTGAATTGCAACCATTGGCTTTACCAATCTAGGAAAAAAAAAAAACAGAACAAAGCTCAGTTCAGTTGAGTTTGATCAACTTTTTGTTCACTAGAGACAATGCCAGTGTAAGAAAACCACCCCTCTTGGTGGATGACAGGATGATAGGAGACCTTTGGGAAATCCCTCCACACCTTCGGCCCTCAATTTCCTGAAGTTTTAGATGAGATGAACCCAACGGCACCTTCTAGCTCTGCTGCCTCCAATCCTATTTTATCATCATCATTGCTAACATAGTGCACCTACTGTGCTCCAGGCCCTGTGCCAAGATTATCTCATATGATCCTCACAATAACCCTGGGAGGCAGGTGTGGTCATAATCTCCATTTTACTGTTGGGGAAACTGAAGCAAATAGGTTAAGTGACTTGCCTAGGACCACACAACTAATAAGTGAGGTTAGATCTGAACTCAGGTCTTCCTGATTCCAGGCTTACTGCTCTTTTATGCTACCTACCTGCCCTATAAGTACATGAACATAGTAGGTTCTTGAAAATGCATGCTGAATGAGTGAATGATGCCAGCACAAAGGGAGGCCTTGTTTCGGGAAGCTGACCCAGAGCTCCCTGGGCACCTCCAGGGAGCAGCTGCTGAGTGAAAGGCAGATGTTTGGTGCATGGCTTTTTGTGGGTAACGGTTCACAGAAGATGATGGAGTGCAGACCACACACAATAATCCTCATCAGGATGTACATTTTCCCTCAAAATTTATTGCACATTGAATGCAACCTGTTCAGAGGTTAAGCTCAGCATTAATTCAGAAATCATGATTACTGAAAGCAAGGTGAGCAAATATGCAAATAGAGCAGATGATTTTTTTAAACCAGCTGGTATTGGTTTTATTGATGTTAGGAACTTCTGGTACAGAAGTTCTGCCCATGCCAATCAGAACCTTCTCTACAAATAAGGATCATTGGAGCACAGACCTAGACCCAGAAAAGACCTTAGAGCTTGTAAAGTCCAGACCTCTCCCTTTCCAGATGAGGAAAATGAGGAACAGAAAAAGGATTGGCCCAGGGTCACACAGCCAGGCTATGTGAGAGACAGATTTTGAACCCAGGATTTCCTGACTCTGAGGCCAGCTCTCTCTCTGTTGTGACACAGAATTATGAGGATAAAAATCAGCCTCACTGGACAGATCTAAGGAGCTTTGCTCTCTAATCTTGGGGATTGGTTGGGAGAATAGAGTTAATTTGTTTTGTCACATGGCTGCCTTTCATTCAATTCTATGGAAAATATCCCATGATCCTAGCAGTGACCTAGAAGAAAAGTACAAGTTGGGCTTCTGTTAATGAGAATTGTTAGTGGGGTCAGAACACAGGCTCCTTGAGGACAGGGGCTGTCCCAGAGTTTCGAGCAGTGCCCAGCATGCAGTAGACACATAAAAAATGTTTCACTTCAGGTGATGAGATGGCTTCTGTGGCTTGTCTGCAAGAAGCTTTGGGGTTCTAAGAGAAAGTGTCAACAAATGGCTCACTTTGTACCCAAAGACCCAACCCCACCCCACAAAAAATTATGGTGGAGCTAATGGAAACGAGGCAGAATGATTCCTTGGGAGAGCCTTAGCTGTTAGCGACTGTGATTCTGGAAAAAACTGTGGCTCCTGAGGGGTGTGTGTGTGTGTGAGTGTGTGTGTGTGTGTGTGTGTGTGTGTGTGTGTGTGAGTGTGAGTGTGTGTGTATGTGTGAGTGTGTGAGTGTGAGTGTGAGTGTGTGTGTGTGTGAGTGTAGGGGGGGATATGAAAGATGCTGTTTTCTTTTAAGAAGTGAATGGACACACTAGTGTGTTGCTCAGGAAATTGGTGCTGTATAGTCAAAGCTTCCTGCTTTGTCTGTTTTTTCTAATTAAGGACTCCCATTTCCACACTCACATATATGTTACCCCTGAAACTCTTCCTTCATCTGAGTTGCTATTGAGATGAGGCCTTTTCTCACCTCCCCAGCTGCTAGCACTCTCCACACAAAATCACCTAACATCTATATTGTATAAACCTAGAAAGGTATATTTTGCACACAAACCCTCTACCCAAGGGAGTGTAAGTTCCTCACACAAACTTTCATTTTTGGTTTTGCAGGCTTGAGATGGACACTTACTGTTTGCTTGCCTGAGGACAGGTTCAGTTATCATCCTCAGGACTTTAGCAATGGTGTAGAGGCCTGGGGGAAGGGGAAGGCTGGAAGACCTGGGCTCAGGTCAAGCCTCTGAGACAAGCTGGCTTGTGACCCTGAGCCAGTCAGGCAGCTTCTCAAGGCTCTAGGCAACTACCTACAACTATGGATTGTGGAGAAGCTCCCTAAATAATTTCTTCCTGTCTCTGCAGATGGATCTGACTTCATTTGCTTTACTGGGGTTTCTTAGGGAAACGAGCTCCAGAGGAGTAGAGGGCTGCTAGGCCATCAGACTTGGGTCACTTAGCTCTTTCTCTTCCGGGCAGTCTTATCTGTTTGAGAAGCATTAAACAAACGGTAAAGTCTGATATGTGTACTTGCCAAATACAGTATTTTCATGCCACTCAATTTGACAAATACCTATTCAATCAATGTGCTTTTGTATTATGCCCAAAATTATGCCTGTATGCCAAAGAAGGGGAAAATAATTTACATGGTAACTTTATTATATATTTAAAAGAAATAATAGCAAGTTGTACAGAATAGATTTGTAGTTTCCTATGCAATCATCTTTTTATTATACTGTTATTAAAATGCTTATTTTATTTCATAAATTAAGAATAAAATAAAATGTAAATAATATTCTTTTATAAAAAACCTTCAGGTGGTACACCCTGTGTCTACAGATACAAAATGAAGAGTGCCCTTTTCCTCAAAGAATGCTTATTTCACTACAGGTCTGATACTGCATTCATAATACAATGGTAAGAAGTAGGAGTGCATAGTATATAGAAAATGAGGAAGACTGAGGTCCATGGTCTACCTCTGACATATTAACTACATGTCTGAGGGTGTCATTGAAAGTCTCCAAGTCTGAGCAACTTTCTAAGACCATCAGTTCTGCTGAGTTAGCCATCCTCCCCCCAGAGAGGAAGTTCCCATGCTGGGAGTTCCCTCCAATAATGAAATCACGGGTCTGGAATAATAACAAATTTAGGATATGACCAACTGTCAAAAGCAAGTGATAGAGATAATGAATGCTCTAGGATTCAGAGGAGGGGTGGTCCCAATGGGCTGGGGGATGGGGGAAGGCTTCATGAAAGAGCTGTATCTTGGGTCCTAATTGGGTCTTGAATGATGGTTAGGATTGAGATCGTTAGAAAAGAAGGGGGGGGGTTATGTCTAGTGATTTATGTGAGTTAATGACCACCTGTTTTAGAACAGAGACACCTCAGCTTATTGGACTCTGGGAGAGAACAGAGTACAAAGAAGATAAACTCATGGATCAGTGACTTGATCTTTGCTATTTGCATGACATTGGCGTATCAGATAGAGCCTTGGACTTGGGGTTCAAATCTAATTTCTAACACAAGCTGTGATTCTAAGCTTTGTACTTTGAGGTTTCTCAAGTGCTTTACATATGTTATCTTGTTTAACCTTCATCACAGTCCTGTGAAATAGGCATATTATTTTTCCTGTTTTAACAGATGAGAAAACTGAGGCTCAGGTGGGTTAAGTGACTTGCTCAGGGTCACAGAGCTGGTATGTACCTCAGAGAGAATTTGAACCTAAGCTTTCCTGACCCCAAGGTCAGTGCCGCATCTACGATGCCATCTAGCTGCCTCGGCAAGTCCCTTAACATCTGGGTCTCAGTGTCGTTATCTGTAAATCTGGATTTTGTGGGAGTATGCTCCTTGTAGCATTGACCACCATGAGGCCCACCATTGGTCTCTACACATTTTTCATCAGTTTGAAACCATGGGTTGGGCCTGGGGTCATTTGTTCCCTTGTCCTCCAGTCCCTAAAGAGCCTCAGCCCAGACATGAATTGCTGAAGGGCCTGTTTTCTATGCACAGAAGGTTGGCCATCACATGTATATCTCCCAGGAGCCTTCCCACCGTCACCTCTGGTACACTTGATTTATTAGTGCGATAACTGGCAGTTGTTTCCTTTTCTAAGTGATTGTTTTGTAGTTCTATTATGTTCTGTCAGGCAAGAACATACAATTAATTACAAATAAACTAAGCATTAATTTTAGATTCAAGTAAGAACTCTCCTACCATCTCTGCCCCATTTCCCAGAGCTACATAGGAACTCTGATAACAAAGCTGGCTGTCTTTGTTTGCTGGTATCCCTGGCTGGCTTGAGGCATTGTGCTTCAGCCACTGACTGGGATAAGGCCTAGATCTGTGATTTCTCTATCATGAGCTACTCTGGGGTGAGGAAACTCCTCCTAGCCACAGAGCTTAGAACCTGCTTTGGAAGTTCCTGGTCTCCAGGCCAGTTTTCTATCCACTATGACTTGTTACTTCTGGTTGCAGAAAATAGGGTGCTGAGAATGATTATAAACAACTATTCAGGTGTGCAAACATCTTCCCCACGTTATTCAGCAATTGAAATTTCTTGCTTTGAGGACAGTTGAGGACATGGCATCAGCAGCCTGATCTGGACTCAGGAGGGACCTGGGTGTGCATCCCCCCTTGACCCTCAACAGCACTATGGCCACCCCTCTGAGCTCCATTTTCCTCATTTGTACCATGGTGCTAATTATCAGCCTGGTGTTTTGTTGAGAGAAAGGTGGTTGATACAGAGGAAATGGGTATATGAGAAGGTTTGCTAACATTAAAGTTAGAGCTATATACAATGAGCTGGTGCTGAGATCTAGCTTCCATAGGGCCTCCTGCTGCAGGAGTGATGGGAATATAAGGAGTCAGGTTTAGTGCAAAGAACATGGGACTTTGCCAGTGAATTTGCAGTGTGGAAGTTAGATGAAGTTGTAGTTATAAAAAAAGTGTTCCTTGGTATCCTTACTGATATTGACAGGTAATCCCAACTCTGGGTTTCTTGGGACAGTGCTCACTGGGCTGAATTTGGAGGTGGAAGACCCAGTTTGAGATTCTAAATTTAGTCACTTAACTGTTCTGGGCCTCAGTTTCCTCATCTGTAAAAATGAAGGTATGGGACTAAATGACTTCTTAGATCCCTTCTGACTCTAAAATCTATCATCCTCATCCCATGGTCCAACATGGATGGAGAGAACATTGGATTTAGATTTTTAAAAAACTGAGTTTGAATCCTGGATCACTTGTTTGCTGTGTACCTTTACACAAGTGACCCAATCTCCCCAATTTCCTTATCTGTAAAATGAGCATTTTGGACTAATAAGGGACCTCATAGCTCAGCAATCCTATGAGATCGACCCCAAAGGGAAAAAAAAACAGGAATGAGACCCACTCAATGTTGTTCAATGACATTCTACTGCAATTCTCCCTACATATCCATAAAACTTCTGAAAGGGGAGGGAGACTAAATCAAAGCAAGGGGCCTGATTCTCTTGTGTATGCTCCTTGATGGAAGAGACTATTCCGTGTGTGTGTGTGTGTGTGTGTGTGTGTGTATTGGTGCCTAGCACAGTAACTGGCACATTAACACCTAATATATAGTTGTGTCCATGTTTTCTCCCCTATTAGATACACTGTGGACTCCCTGAGAAGAAACACAGTCATTTGTCCTTCTGTGTATCCTCAGCATTTAGCACAGTGCACAGCACACAACTGGTACTTAATAAATGCTTGCCAATTTCTAGTCTCTTTGGCAACAGTCTTGATGCACGTAACATCCCATTAAACCTGGTTTTTTTGGTCAGTTTGTGGTTCCTATCTGATGTTCTGATGGAAAAGGAGAGAAAGGTATCTTACCCAATTTTCCTCCAAAACCCTGAAGCTTACTTTTAAAGAACGCCCACTGTAATGACAAACCAAGCCCTTACAATGAGAAATGTGTCATAATATGTCTGTTGGTCGCAGAAGAGTGACAGGCAGTGGTTTCCTTAGTTCTGCTTTGGGGACGGAAGCCAGGAGCCCACTATCAATCATCCATAACATTATGGTTAATATTGATAATCCTGACAATATGCCTCAACCATTTGATAGTCAACAATCTGTGAGTGTATTTTTAAACATGTCAAGTGTGTTTAGGATTTCACCTACGTGTATGTAGTAGGGTGATCCATGATTTTTCCTCAGAGTGGCTGCTCCCCCCATCAGTACAGCTTGTAGTTTTTCTTTGCTTTAATGTTTGGGCATTGTTCTGCCCTCATCCAAATAAATAAATAAATAAATCTTTAGTCAGGCTCCTGACAATGAGCTCCTTTTAATGTAACTATCTTGATTTTGTAATGATAGATCCATCATACATCACTGGAACCATATTCATAGCCATTCTAGCTTAATAGAATACAAGCTCAGGGGTGGCTAGGTGGCGCAGTGAGTAGAGCGTTGGCCCTGGAGTCAGAAGGACCTGAGTTCAGATCCTGCCTCAGACACTTAATGCACACACAAATAAAAACCTAGCCGTGTGGCCTTGGGCAAGTTACTTAACCCCAATTGCCCTCAAAAAAAAAAAAAAGAATAGAATGTAAGCTCCTAGAGGTCAAAGCAGAATATAAGCTCTTTGAAGACTGTCTCTTTTTTTTTTGGTCTTCTGGGTACCAACACACTGCTTTGGCCATAATAAGAATCTGATAAGTGGTTGTGAACTGAATGGGATGGGCTCCAGTAGGACATGGCAGAGGTTGTATTTCCATTCAATTCTGCAAGCATTATTAAGCTCCTACTATGTGTAAGGTACTATATGAGGTGCCAGAGTTACAAAAACACAAATGAACGGTGCCTGCCCTCAAGGAGCTTACATTCTGCTAGATGGGTATGCTGTTTATGTGAATAAATAAATACAAGATACATATGCAAAATAATTACATAGTGAGTTGGCAGCTGGGGCGGGGGGAGAGTGGAGAGACTGAGATACTACCTCTGGAATGCAGTAGGTCTTCTTATAGGAGGTGGCACTTGGGCTGAGCTCTGTGTCACACTGGGATGTCCAAGAGGTAGAGGTGAGCCAGGAGGACATTTCAGATTTGGGAGACAGCCCATTACTGGAAGCAAGTTGGGAGATAGAATACATTCAGTAAAATGGACCACTTGGGTTGGAACCACAAGTATGTAAGGGGGAAAAGATGTGATCAGTGCAGAAAGAGTCTAGACCAGATAGGGAAGCGTTTTTAAATGTCAGGTAGAGAAGACCACATTTTATCCTTAAAGATGATGCAAATCTGCTGAAGTTTCTTGAGCAGAGAAATGACATGGTCAGACCTGGGCTTTAGGAACTGCTACTTCACTTGATAGAGCCTGTAAGAATCCAGAGTCAAGACTACAAGAAAGGACCAGGATAGGATTTTGGTGGAGAATTCCTCTTGTGTATTTCCTTGAAATTGATGGAATAGTGTGACATGTTGATTTTATGACACTTTTGATTTTATATTGAGAGTTATTTACCTTATAAACTACTCAACGGGCTGGAAACACAGCCAAGAAATATTTCTTAAGTTATGCTTCTAACTCCCATATGTAGGCTGAATGGTTCAAAGAAAGTATAATTGAGAACTGCTCTTGGAAGATTGAAGGAAATCAGTGTTGGTAGAAATGGAAGGGAATATAAAAGAATGCAGTTTGGTGACCTCCCAAGCCCACTAACATTTAACAGCTTGCAAAAAAAAAAAAAAATTGGCACCTTTGAGTTCCCAGAATCAAGTTTTCATTTCCATCCTTTGCAGTACACAGATTGTGTTAACTATTTTCCCCCAAGATTTTATTTCCATAGAGCCATGACACTAGAAATCACATACATTTAAAAAAAATCCATTTTCAACTTTCCTTCAGAAAATAAAACTTCAATCACCAAGGAACTATTACAGGATGCATTTAATAAGAAAATACATTTCCAATTTTTTAACTTTGGAGAAGTTCATGTGCTGTAATGGCATTTCACCAAGGTCTAATGGCAATGTTTACCATCATTTTGATCAAATGTCAGAGATCAAGAGAGAGACAGAGAGAGAGAGAGAGAGAGAGAGAAGCAGAGAAATGGAGAGAGACAGAGATATAGAGACAGAGACAGAAATAAAAAGAGAGGTAGTGAATGAGAGGGATATTTGTAGAGAGAGACAGACAGAAGAAGGAGAAACAGAGAGAGGGGAGAGGGAAAAAGAGAAAGGGAGGAGAGAGAGAGAGAGAGAGAGAGAGAGAGAGAGGGGGAGAACCCATGAAAAAGTGTGATATTATGTTCCACTGATATGCTCATTATATCTACCAACATGTTGAGTAGACCACTGTAACAAAATTAATGGGATGATATGGACAAATGTCATTCAGGATGAGTCGGCATGGATGAGCTGCTATTTGCCTTGCTGGAAGTGATGCCCACATCAGTGAGATCCCAAGTCCACTAGAGTATTAGAAGTATTCACCTATCATTTGTATATTTTGTGGCTGTAGAGGGCTCCACCTAAAATCATCAGTCAGTTGTATTCTGTTGTGTAAGATTATATCGTCATTAATTTATTGTTAAGGGCAAACACAGGCGTCTCATGTATAAAAACATCCTCTTTATAGTGGCATGGCTTTGGGCAGTTATCTCTTACTTCCTTCTACACCAGGGATTAGCAGAATATAGTCCAAGAGCCCCATCTGATCCATCACCTTTTTTTTTCTGTATGTGAGCTAAGAATGATTTTTTTACATTTAAAATTTTATTTTAAAATATATTAAAGACATTCTTAGCTTGAGGCCCTAATTTGCTGATCCCTGTTCTAGGTAGTTTCCATCTCTTAAGCTGTAATATTCACAAAAAAGCAGAAATAAATAAAGTGTTTTTCAGTCCTTTGTAAATGGCACATTGGCAATATTCCACATCTTGTCTTACATACCAGGAGTTAAGAATATATGTTAGCTAGATGGCAACAATTCAGAGTCCCTCATGGATTAGAAACAAAAAATATCTAGTGATAATTTGAGATGTTGATATAAAGATTCCTGAATGTTCCTTGTTCAAAGATGCTGTGGATTTGGAAATCTCATTGCAAGAAATAACCCTTCTTTCAGTTCTTACATAGCTGGCATGTTAAACTTGATGTCTGCTCATAAGATGCTAAGTATTTTGGATTTCCTTCACTGGGTATGATTGACAAGGACTTTTTTCCCCTTTGGAATACATTTAGAAGGAATGTTTCTTAGTTATTATGCCATTTTATGTCTATCATAAGTAGAATATTTGTGCTGTTGCTTTAACAGGCTTCATGTTGTAGGGGAATGTACCTTTAAGGAAAAAAGAAAGGTGACAGCAAAATGAATGTCATAGAGACATATAGGTAAGGTTTTCGGTAATTTAGGATCTTAATGTGACAACTAGCAGAGATAACTACATAGACGCCTAGGCAGTGTCCCCAAACTTCAGGGTTAGAAGGGACTTCATAGTCCATCTACCACAACTTATGATTGCATTCATTTTCTAGTGAATCATGTTGAACTTGTGGTCCACTAAAATTCCCAAATCTTTTTCAGACCAACTTCTGTTGCCTCCCCCTTAGAACTGATTTTTTGGTACCAAACATAGTATTTCACATATATTTCTATTAAATTTCATCTTAAATGTTTGAGGCAATATTCTTTCTTGCCACTCTCTGAGGATCATGCAGCTGGAATGATAGATTTAGGGCTAGAAGAGCTTTTGGAGATTATGTAGTCCACCCCCAATCCTCTCAACTAGCCATTAATGAAGAAAATGAAGCCTCAAGATGTAAAATGGTTTACTTCAGGTTGAATATGTGGTAAGGGACAAAGGTAGCATCCATACTCAGCCCCTCTGACTCCCAATCTGCTGTTCTCCATTCAGTACCTCCCTCAAAATCCTTTTGAATCCCAACTTGGTCATCCTACATGTTGTCTTTCTCTCCCGGCTTTGTATCATCTACAGTTTCAATTAAAAAACAAAATACTTTAAACTTTCTCAACCTCACCATTGCCTGTGAGGTCACAACTGCCGTAGAGGCAGTGGTCAGTCATCAAATATATTGTCTCCGATGTTGGTCAGAATGTCTTTCTAGCCATCCCAATGTTATCCCAATCTTTGTAAAATAAAACTAGTAGATGTTTTTTTTTTAATACATCATTTTGTAAAGTACAAAGAAGACAACATTCCTAAAGACAAAGAGAAATTCACTGATGGATTAATGCTTTACACAGGTAAATGTTAATGATGATTAATAATAATCATCATTGGGGTGGCTAGGTGGCGCAGTGAGTAGAGCATCAGCCCTGGAGTCAGAAGGACCTGAGTTCGGATCCGACCTCAGACACTTAACACACACACACAAACAAAAACCTAGCCATGTGACCTTGGGCAAGTTACTTAACCCCAATTGCCCTCCAAAAAGCAAAAAAAGAAAAATCATCATCATCATTAACACTTACAAAGTGGCTTCAAGTACAAAACACTTTACAAATATTATCTCTTTTGATCCACACAAAAACCCTGAGATAGAATGACTTGCCCATGGCCAGACAGGTGGTGAGTAGCAGACCTAGCACCTGAACTCAGGTTCTAATTCCATCTCTCTGTTCTCTCACTCCCCACTTCATTACCTACACAAGCCTTCCTGTTGACCCAATCTATGATTATCCAGCAACCCAGTAGAAAATGCTTACTGAGGTAGGAATTTGGCTTGTATGCCTTCTAAAAATTGGATAAGCACTTTCTTTAAGGAGAGCCTGTCTCAGAGGTTTAACGGCCTCTGAGCAACATTTTGTCCTGCTATTGTTTGAACTGGTGAAAAGTTGGGTCCTTGGCATGAGGGTTATATATTATCTGAGTGACTCTTCAAGCACCCCCAATATGTCTAAAAGTTTGTTGTCCCTCATTTCACTTCTCTTGCCACAAAGACAACAGGAGAAGTTGTTGATACCTGTGAAGAAGGAGGGGGGTGGGGGTGGGAAGAAAATCTATTAACAAAGCTTGAGATAAACATTTAAAATTGTTTTTTGATCCTGGTGTGAGACTGATAGCATCAAAGCCTTTTCCCTGCCCAGTGCAATCTTGTCTGTGATACCTTAAAGTGCTACCTGATGAGAAATTTAAATCAGCCCCCATTAGAGCACAGCCAACTCAATTCAGTTTTCACTTAGATGGAATTTTCTGGGGAGTGTCACTTTCTACCAATTAACTTTGCTGAAGGGAACACCACTTTAGAATACTTTCATGTTGGAGACCTCAGTTGGACCTCCGCTTAATATGATTCCTGGAAAAATATACCACACGTAATTAATTTTGTATTTTTCCTTGGAAAAAGCTAAGATTGTCCCACAGTCCCACCACAAACTTTTTTTCTGTTTGGCCCTAAAGGATAGGATTTGGAACAGTGCTTGGAAGTTGCGAAGAAGAACATTAAAGATTGTTGGCAGGAAAATTTCCTAACAATTAGAACCATGTTAAAATAGAATGGACCATCTTAGGAGACAGGGGATTCTGCCTTCACTGAGGCTGGAACACCCTTCATCAAGTATGGAGCAGTGAGGATTCTATGTTCAGGTACAAGTCAGGCTTGATGGCTGCCGAGGTCCCTTCCAACTTTGCAATTATGTGATTGCATGATTTGTGACTATGAGAATGATGGTCATCCAGGCCTTTAAATATCAGAAGAGTTTTTGTTTTGTTTTTGTTCTTGGTAACCCTGCATTGGACCTTGGCCTTGCATGAAAGTAATCATCAAGACTGAGATGCTGTCCCAGTAATCATCTCTGACTAATGTCATAAACTGGAAAGACAAAGGGAGTCCCTTAGGAGTTTCTGCAAAAGATTTAGGGAAGAAGGACAGACAACACTATAGCAAGCTGTGGAGAATTCAGATCCTCCTCCACCTTCATATTACATGGACCCTACAGAGCTCCCCCATGACACTCACAGTAGTAGCATGTCCATCTTTATCAGTTCCCTACTATAGAGCCACAATCTGATACTGTTTTTTTTTTTAATCACTTCTGTTAGGCAGGATGGGAATTTAAAAAAAAAAATGTGTTGTGTTCCCTTTCCCTAAGGAGCAGATAGTCTGATGGGGGAGATAACATTTACCCCTAAGGAACCAAGGAAGAACACTATTTGGCAGGAATGACTTGGATAGTTCAGACTTTAAATTCTCCAGAAATTCAGAAAAGTGAGAGATAGATAGAAGTAAGAAGGGGAGGGAAAAGATAGTATGAAAGCCAATCAACAAATGTTGACTTGATTGATTTATATGGGCAGAAGTGACAAGAATACCATTCCATGATATGTATGTACTGATAAGCCATTTCCCATGATACTCCACGCAGACCTCCATCTTTGACTGTCTACAAGCCACTAGTTGTTTTTGCAAGGAATTGAGCACAGTGTAACAGAGAGGACAAGAATACTCAAAGCGCTATTGATTTAATTGATTCGTTCTTTGATTTGTTCATTCAATCAATGATCACTCCTTACACACTTACCAGACACAGTAAAGATGTTGAGGATACAGAGACATGAAAAAAAGGAACAAAACCATCCCTGACCTCAAGAAGACTCTATTCTGACTCCTACGGGAGAATGTTTCCAATTGTTCTTCAGCTCTAAAGTTGGGAAATTGCAGTTTCCCAATAATTTTTTAAAATAAATTTGGCTTTAAATATCACTGTTACTTCTTCTCAGTGACTGAGTATGCACAAGAATAGAAACCCCTTGAGGTCAGGGAATGTTTTACTGTTGGTCTTGGATCCCTATCCCTGTTACTAATATGAGTATTTCCTGAATAAAATATTGTCAAATAGCAAATGAATAAAAGGAATGCATGGCCAATTGCTCAGTTCTAGAGCTATACAGAGTCCTCAATTACTGTGAAATAGCCTGTAGCTGTCTGTAAATCTTAAAAACACATTTATCCCACACAACTATACAGGTTATAATTTCTTTTGTTATGTGCGTTGT
This sequence comes from Gymnobelideus leadbeateri, assembly GCA_011680675.1. Classification (NCBI taxonomy): domain Eukaryota; kingdom Metazoa; phylum Chordata; class Mammalia; order Diprotodontia; family Petauridae; genus Gymnobelideus; species Gymnobelideus leadbeateri. The sequence continues at coordinate 348,499 of WOXC01007204.1, read as the reverse complement.
CTTTTTTCTTTTACAATCTAATCCATTCTTGAAAGTAAGCAGGGATCAAGGAACTTTTAATAAGAAATTTAATATCTTCCCCTGTCCCCTTATGTTCCCTTTGGATTTTGGATTTATGGAAATTTGTGTTAAGTTACTTTGAGAATACCTGCTGCAACCAAATGTTTTAATCTTCTTAGGTTATTACTCAGAGTGGTGATAGAAAGAGGTAAGACCAGTGGGAAGGAAGGAAGGGGGCTTGATATGTTTGGATTGGGCCATTGAACACTTGATAGACACAAGAGACTCATGATGTTCTATGATCTATGGGAATACCTCATTCATTTGGACTTGGATTTCCTTATCTCTGATGACTGGACCAGGTGATGTTACAATCCACTTTTGTATTCTTTTGAAAGAAAGGATTTTTTTTCAACTTGAGTAATTCTAAAACATGTAATTTTCCTTGAAAGGACTTTACCCTCTCACTAACCCTGGCTCCAATTCCAGCAGCATCCACGTTTCTGAATGCTAAATAATGGAGTAGAATCTTTTAAACTACTGTATCCCAGCTCATCCCAATCCATCCTCATCCAGGGTAGTCTAAAGACTGCTTCCCTCAGACTTGAGAACGCTGCTTGTTCCAACTGTCAGTTCTCTTGGGAGTCTGGCATTCATCTAAATTGCCCATAAGCAGTGGCCAGTAACTTTGTCTTTTAAACCCAGCGAAAGATGTAGGTGAAGGATAACTTCAATGCTGGTTTTAAAGGTAAAAGAGAAAATCCAGCTTCCCCTTTGCCCTATGTCACCCAAGGTGCCATCTCTTAGTCTTTTTTCCTGTGCTTGCTAATAAAAGGCATCAGAAAGAGACAGCACAAGTCACTGACTATAGAACTTCTAACCTGTCACTCAGTTTTTTTTCTACCTATGCAACATTTATTCAACACTTAACAGTGTGTAGCTTGTCCCTGTGTAGATGCTGTGCAGACAAGCTTTAACCTAGATCAGTCTCACCTCTGAGATGGATGATGAAATGAAACCCCATGAGGATATGCCCTCTCCTGATTCTGAACTGTACGTTCTCTACAATTCAGTTTTAGAGAATTGCCTGGGGTCCCTGTGAGTTATGTGATCACCCAGGATCATACAGCCCTTATTTGTTAGGGGTGTGTCTTGAACTCAGGTCTTCTTGATGCTGAGGCTGTTTTTCTATATCCACTATAATATACTGCCTCATATCCCATATCGTAGTTATCATCATCAATTTCTGAATTAGAAAGGAATAGGAATGGGAATAGTCCTGGATACAATAACATTGGGCTTGTTGGTTTGGTTTGGGTTTTTCTATCTTTTGTCTCATCTTTTAGTCTTCCTTTATATTTTATCTATGTTACTTTCTCCTTCCCTAATTTGGCCATTTATGGTTCTCCTGGCTCCAGGGCTGACTCATCTCCATAGGAATTTCTCTAACACCTTCCCTAATTCTCTACCCCCCTCTGAGCTCACTTTTTTTGTATTGTCTTCCCTCATTAGAATAAAAATTTCTTAAGGGCAGAAACTGTTTTTCTTCACTTTAGTTTGTATTCCCAAAGTTTAGCCTAGTGTCTTATCCTTAGTAAATGCTTAATAAATGCTTGTTGATTGACTGACTGAAGAAGTATTCCGTTTTGGAATGGTACTTGTAAGATATAGGGCCCATTTGAAGAAAAAGGCACACTTTATTTAAAATTACCGTGTTATTATAAAAAAAAGTCATATAACCTTATGGATGGTTAATGGTCCAGTATGGTGCATAGATAGCTGTTCCACGATGGAATTATATTTGTGGATAAAAATAGTAAATATAATAGAAATAATAACTTCACATCTCCTAGGAGCCAGGGCCCAATTAGTGTGAATAACAATCCCCATGAAATCATCATGTCCTATTCAAAGTAATAATTATGTAAAATATGGTCATTGGCTCTTGTCCAGTGGGAATAGGCTGGTTGGTTGTTTGTCCTTTGCTCTCAAAGAGGACCAAAATGACATCACTTTGTTAGAGTCAAATCACAGTGCATCCACCCATGGCTGATTAGACCAATACAAGCTCGGAACTCTCTACCATAGGTCAGACACAGATTGTTCATGTGAACATTGTGACGGATTCTCTAAATTTGTGCCTCTCACATTTCTTTTGAGCTGCTTCAATTCTGCTTTGCTCATAGAGCACAGAACCTTCTCTTATGTGGGCACGCCATGCTGAGCGGTCCTGTGCAATGTCTCCCCTGTCACATAATCATTTCCACAATTCTTAAGAGAGACCTTGAGAGAGTCATTGTATCACTTTTTCTGACCACCTATGTGAGTTCTCCATAAAACAGTCTTTTAGGCAAGTGTATGTTTGGAATTCGAACAATGTGGCCAGGCCATTGGAGTTGTGCTCTCTGTAGTAGAGTTTGAATACTTGACAGTTTGGTTGGAGACAGGACCTCAGGGTCTGGTACCTTATCCTGCCAGGTGATCTTCAGAATCTTCCCAAGACAATTCAAATGGAAATAGACAGTGTGAATTGAAATAATGCCACTACTAGAGAGTCTTTATTATGTGATGTATTTTTAACGATAAATCAGGAATATTATCTCTCTGTATTTTTGTATCTCCATGAACTAAAGTTTCTATTTTCATTACAGAAGGGAAATGGAATGAAGGGGAAAGTGTTTTCTTACCCTAAAGTACTATACAGGTGTCAGGTACTATTATTATTATAACAAGCCTTAAGCTAGTGGCTGAATGTTCTTCAGTGGGGAACACAATATGAGCTGACATTGCTCTGGCCACAGTATCCATCCCAGAGAATAATTATGTTTTGCTGCACAGACCATTGTGCCATGGGCAACCTATTCATAGCAGAAACTCTAAAACTTTAATAAAAGTGCTATGAACAGTGGTCATTCAGTGTAGAAACTCTATTTTTTTGACGAGAGCAGCTAGTTGGCACAGTAGATAGAGCACCAGGCATGGAGTCAGGAAGACCAGAGTTCAAATGTGGCCTTAGACACTAGCTGTGTGAACCTAGGCAAGTCACTTAACCTCTATCTCAGTCTCCTCATCTGTGAAATGGAGATAATCATAGCACCTACTTCTTAGAGTTGTTGTGAGGCTCAAATGAGATAATAATAATAATAAGGCACTTGGTCCAATGACTGGCACATAATATATACATTATAAAGGCTTCTTTGTGTGTTCCCAGTTAAAGAGTTGTGGATAGCATTTATTCCCAAAGAGTCCTTTCTAGTAAATTCAAGTGTTATTGTGATGTTAGTGGTGTTCCTATGTTGTCTCTGTTAGGTACCTGTTTGGAACTTCCGTCCCCCAACACTTAACAGCTCTGTTCAGATTTTATGTTGGGGAAAAAAAGTTAAGAATTATGAAAAATTTGTCTCTTCCTATCACAATTGATCCATCAGTCAATAAGTATTTATTAAGTGCATTGTGCTAGGCAATGAGGAAGCAAAGGCAAAAATGAAATAGTTCTTGTCCTCATGGAGCTGTAGTGGCAACCACACTGGCATACCCAGGATGGCTGCTAGTACAGGTTCTTAGATCTGCTTTACTAGGAAAGATAGTTGTTTGAGGAGTCAACAAGCTTTTTTTTTTTTTAATTACATTCACTAGTTTAGAGGAAAAATCAGCACCCTGAACTTCAGAGAAAACACAAACAGAAAATACAGAGAAAATATAAGCAGAGAAATAAAGACCAACAGACAGGGCTTCTAACTGTCTGAGAAATTAGCATGGACAAATCCAACTGTCTGACCAAGGCAATACATACATCGTTACCAGGGAGAAAAGCACCAACATCTGGGTTTTTCAAAACCTGGGGCTCCTTAATGGCTACCCAGAGTTTCATCTGGTCAAATCACAAGAACACTCTTCCAGTGAGTGAGCCCCAAACAAAATGCCAACCTCAAGAGTATATATACCCTTGTTAGAGTCAGAGGGCATCACAACTCTCCTGATTCAATGCCTAATTAGAAATTAACAAAAGGTGTGAAAGCCTTCCTACAAATCAGCCTCCCCTAAGCAAATTTCCCAGTGAAGCCTATTAATGGGTGGGGACGTCTTAAATCCCATTAACATTACAGGAGCTTATACTCAATGTGGGAAGAAAACAACAATAGAAATCTCTCTCTGTCTCTCTTCCCTCTATAAGTATATTCATGTACATACATATTTATATTTATCTATAGACATATATCTTATATAAAATTATGCATATCTATACACCAAACACATATAAAGGATGTTCACTTTCATGACTCTTTTATCACTAATAAAATCATCTTAAAATAATAAGCACTTAAAAAGGAACAAACACAATTTGTTAACACATAGTTGTGTACTTAGAAAACCTAGGAAAATCATGAAATACAAGATAAAGCAACAAACATCACCTACATTTCTAAATGCCACAACCAGAAAGAAAGAGGAATTGAGAGAAAGAGAAATTAACTGCCTTTACAATGATAACAAAATTTATCAAATATTTGAATATTAACCAATTAAGACAAATACTTGTAAAGACATCAAAGAACTGAAAAATGTAGTCTCAAAGTTAGCTTGAGTAAAAATGTCAATCCCTCCAAAATGAGCCTGAGTACTTAATGTAATACCAATCAAAATGCCAGTAGGTTATTTTGTAGAATTAGACAAAGTGATAAAAAAGAAAAAAATCATGGGAAAAATTGAAGGACATGAGAACTAAGAACTATAAAAAAGAAAACTTCTGGATGGGGACTGTCAGTGTCAGACCTGTCTGGTACTGGGAAAAGGAAAGGAAAATTGATCAATAGAACAGAATAGAAAAGCCAGGAATAGATACTATTGTATACTGAAGATTGGTGTTTGGTCTTTGGAATAATTGCCTTCATTTGGTTGGGTTTTTGTTGTGGTTAAAGTTGTTGTTTTGTCATTACTATTGCTCTTTCCTTTACATTGTTGTTTTCTGGGTTCTGCTTACTTCCCTGCATATCAGTTCCTATCAATCTCCCCATGTTTCTCTAACACGTTCATATTCACTGCAGAAAGAAATGTCATGTTATGAACATTTTTCTTCTTCCTTTCATTGGATAAATATGCAATGTTGCTGCATTTTCCTCTTTTAAAATCTTTGTTATAGAGGATAACTTGCTGGGGGATGGGGACAATGAGTAGAGAAGGATATGCAGTTATTTCCTGATTAGTGGGAATAATGAATCCTGAGAAGTGGTGGCATTATGTGAATTTGCACCAAATATTTACATTTGACTGGAACCAATTACCATACTTTACAAAATTGGAACTTCTAATAGTTTGGATTTCACTCTATGTGACCACTTCTGGGGAATTTATTCTTTGCATTAACCTGGACCCAACTGTATTTTAGAAATGACTCTGATATAAAGCAATAAACAAACACATTTTAAAGAAACAAATGAAAAAAAAATTGTGGTCCAACAAACTCATGATCACCAATTAATAAAAAATTATAGGAAAGCCTTTTGGGTGAGTACTTCACACATGTATGCCATATTAAATTCTAACTGGATTTGTGATCTAAATACTATTTTTTTTAAATGTAATTGAATGAGAAAAGGGTTTCTTTAATAAAAATTTTTGTCTCATTAAAGACAAAAGCAATGGGTTTAATTATATTTTTGTTCAACAAAAACAACAGATATAAAAAATAAATTAGGAAACGGTATTAAGGGACAATATGTGAGATAAAAGTCTGACATCCCATATTTATGAGGAACTATCAGCCTATCTATAGGACTGACAAAACATACTCCTCAGAGGAACCATTTTCAAAGGACATGAATACACAAGTTTTAAAGGAGGGAATAAAAAGCATTGATAGCTATGTAAAAAGATACTCAAATTCCTCAATAATAAAATAAATGAAGATCAATGCAACCTTAAAATCCCACCTTCTACTCACTAGAATAAAAAAAAACAGTAAGAAGGAGGCAGGGGCAGGCACAGAGATAAAAATCCATTATTGTCTAGGCCATGTAGAAACAGGAATTCTGATACATTATTGGCACAACTGTTGATGCAAACATTTTGGAGAGGAATATGACATCATGCAATAAAAGTCATAAAACTGCTCTAACCTTTCAAGGAAGTATTTCCATTGCTTGCACCTAATTCCTGAAACACCACACAAAGAAAAAAAGAAAAGAAATATTTCACACAAAAATATACGTAGCCACTTTTTTTTAATCAATAAGAAAATCTGTAGTAACCTATATATCTGACATTAGAGAATAAAAGATAGTATATAAATATAATGGAATGTTATGGTGCCATAAGATGATAAATATCATCACATGCAAGTAAATAGGCAAAAGCCCATTGCAAGTGATGCAGACCAAAATGAACAGAATCAGAACTGTAATAAAGTAGAAGAAGAGGGGGGAAAAATGAAAAAAGGAAGGAAAGAGGGAGGGAGAGAAGGAAGGAAGGAAGGAAGGCAAGAAGGGAGGGAGGGAGGAAGGAAGGAAGAGAAGAAGGAAGGGAGGGAGGAAGGGAGGAAGGAAGGGAGGAAGGAAGGAAGGAAGGAAGGAAGGAAGGGAGGAAGGGAGGGAGGAAGGAAGGGAGGAAGGAAGGGAGGGAAAGAGGAAGGGAGGAAGAAGGAAAAGAAAGGGAAAAAGAAGGAAAGAAAGGAGGGGGGAGGGAAGAAAGGAATGAAAGAAGGAAGGAGACAGAATAAAAATATTTTCTTTACTCATCTGTTGATTCATTTTTACCTTGTTAAATGCTAAGCATTTTATGTAAGATTTTTATCTCTTGTTTTGTATATTTATTGATTACTTGGGTATTCAGTTTAAAAAAATAAGAAAAAGCAAGAAAGGAAATAAGAGCAATTATATTCATTCCCAAAGTATAAAGAAGGTTTGTTTGTTTGTTTAATGTGTTTGTTTTTTAAGTTGCTAAAATAAGGGAGTGGTGACAATGGCTTTGAAGCACCCAGTCAGCATTAACAATATCATCCTCATCAGTGCATTGAGAAGGTAGAGAGTTTCAGTAGGGCTTGATGGAAGTAGCCCCTGATTTGAAGTCAAAGGACATAACTTGTTGTGACCTCAGGCAAATCCCTTTCCATCTTTGGATCTCTTGGATAAAATCATGGGTTGGGAGTAGATCTTCTATAAAGGCACTTCAGGCTCTGAACTTACATGGCAATGATCCTCAACCTCTGAATTCCTGATCTATGAGTTAGATGTGTGAAGAGCTGCCCCCACTGAATCTTCTCTGCCTTTCCTTCCCTTCCCTCTCCAAGGCCAGACCAGCAGGATTCTCGTGGGGTCAGCTGCACTGTACAAAATCTTCCCATTGTCAGAGCACCCCAGGTACTCTGTGCGGTCCTCTTTCTCACTCCCTTGAAAGGGGAGATGTTATTTCTAAGTGTTTGTTTTGAATACCTCACACCTAGCAAAAAACCTGGCATATGACAGGTGCTTACTGAATGTTTTGTTGATGGCTTGTTTCTATGGGACACTATATTATGGAATCCAAACAGGCAATGTGCCAAACTTAGAAATAAAGCACTTTGGATCATTGATTTAGTATTAAAAAGATCTTAGACACCATCTAGTTTAGAACTCTCCATTTTATGGATGAGGTAACCGAGACCCAAAGAGATGACCCGTGGTCGGTTGTAGAACCTAGATTTTCCAAATACAAACCCAGTGCTCTTTCCATTACAGAACCTTGTTGTGTGTGTGTGTGTGTGTGTGTGTGTGTGTGTTTGCATTTGCATGCATGCACGCCTGGAGTATCTTGCAGATCCTTCTCATCTATTTGCTCATTACCTTTGCACTGTAAGTGATGGAGAACCCCAGGTATAAAGTTGCGATTCTGAGGCTGAAAAAGTTCCAACAATTTACTCAAGGTGACCCAGTGAATCTGGGGCAGCACTAAGCGAGGGACTCCAGCCAGTTGCCACCCAGTTGGGTCACTTTATCCTGAACTTTATCTACTCCTTGATTCTGTGGGAACGATCCTCTTTCAGAAACCAGCTACTGGAGGGGACCCCAGGGAACAGAGCGAGCAGTGATTTAGGTTGTGCTGCTGGTAGATTGACTAGCTAAATAGCAGCTCTTAGAAACCACTTTACCAAAATATAGTTTGTATATCGGCAGTGAAGGCTGCTGATTCTAAGCCGTAACAGTGATTCCCTTCTACCTCCAGCCTAGCTCCCCGATCCCTAAGACCCTCATTTTAGAAAAATATTCCAGAGAGAACACTGAACTTCATTCCTAGGCATTTCCAATTCTATGTAATTAGAATAGAAAGACTTTCAAGTTGGCTTCAGGTTTTAGCTTGTTATATAAATAAGTTCACAGGAATCTCAAATGCTGTACAGAAATCTGACAGCAACTATAAAAGGCTTTTGAACATTTTTGTTGCCAAAGTCCCAGGGATTGCTGGAATCTTAAATAGCCCGTTTTAAGCTCCAATTCAGAAGCTTTTTGTCATGTTTAATAATGTGGTGAATAATTCCTTTTCTGTTAGTAGTTTCCTCTTTTATAATCCACAAGGATCTTTGAATCATGGAATAGATATTTTTCTAGAGCTATAAAGTAAAGGTCTTTTCTATCCCAAACTCAAAATGGCCTTTTAATATACCATGTCTGTAAATCCATCTATCTGGGGCCTAAAGAGTCATTAAAATACATCAAAATGAAACCATTATATAGGTCTATGCCTGATTTGAGGAGAGCCCTATTTAAAATGAAAGCAAGACAGAAGAAATTGGATATTCATATGTGCCAGAGTAAATTTAATAGGAATCACTCTTTTTTAGATTTGTATTTTTCCCATTAATATTCTCTTCCTCTTTCTTCTCCCCAAGCCTTTCTTCCTCCATTTCTTTCTTCTTTCTTCTTGTCCACTCCAGAGTGAGTTAAAAGTCCTTGTGGGTCTCTTCTAAAAATAGTCTACAATAACACTGGAACTTTTGACGGCTTCCATGTTTTTATTTTTGCATAAGACAAAATAAATTTCCATATAGTCAGCCTCATACACTGTTATATGCCTGAATTTGTGGCAACATTCTGCTTTTTGAATTCATAATGATACTGTAAATAATTGCTCAGGGAAGCTACATTATTCTCATTTCCTCTTAACTTTTTTTTTTTCAATGCAACTTCCTCATCCTTAGGGACCCAATCCAATAAGCATTTGTAATCAGCACCTACTAGGTGGTGGGTCCCGGAATCCAAATTCAAAAGAAGAATTTGTTTCTGCCTTCCAAGCTCTTAACATTCTACTCAAAGAGATAAAATATGTAAAGAGATAGGTTAATTCAATATGTTTTGAGAAGGTCTGAGAGAGCGCCTGTGCTAAGGAGACCAGGAAAGGCTTCCTGGAGAGAATGATTGCGACTTAATAGGACCGCTAAGGATCTCATTCGAGAGATTGAAGAAACTAGAAATGTCATCAGTTGGTTGTCAGGGAAATTAAATGACATTACCCTAGGATCCCTCCCCCTACTCCCTGATACACCAAGTTGTCCAAAGACAGAATGAACTTGCAAATAAATTTAGTTAATAGAAGTGTATTTATTCTTCAGGTCACAGGACACACTAGTCCAATTATGCTTCCTGTCATTCAGACAGTGTCTAGGGTATTGCATTCACCTCTGGGCGTCACAGTTTAATAAGAGTGTTGGCAAACTGGCATGAACGCAGAGGCAGAGCGTGGGAAAGGGTTTGTTAGGAATTCTGAGTATATGATATCATGTTCCATCCTATTACAGGCTACCCAGTTAACTTCTTATTTTTTGGTAATGACATGATATTGAGGGTAATTGGGATTACCTGGCTTTCAGACTGTATAGTATACATAGTGATGGATTCTGTGCCCATCTTGCCTTAGACATTCACTTGCTGTGTGACCCTGGGCAAGGCACTTACTCCCTTCAAGTCTCTGTTTAGTCATCTGTAAAATGGGCATAATGAAAACACTGATATCACAGGGGCATTAATTAATTAAGTAGAATGCATATCCTAAGGATATTTTATGTTATTTTTTAATTTCGTATTTCATTTTTCCCGTGTTACGTATAAAAACAATTTTAACATTTATTTTTAAAACTTTGATTTCCAAATTCTCTCCCTTCTTCTCCCCCCATTGAGAAGGCAAGCAATTCCTTGTATGTTATACATGTGTAGTCATGGAAAACATATCCATAACAATCATAGGTAAAAGACACAGTACAAGTTAAGTGCTTCAAAAACCCTGGAGTGACATGTGAATGGGTCAAGATTGCTGGTGTTTGCTTGTTTGTTTTTAGTGTAGCACGTTGGATAGATGATTAGGAATGGGGCCTGGAGTCAGAAAGACCTTAGCTCAAATTAAGCCTCAGATACTTATTATTAAGTTTGTGACTTTGGGGAAATCACTTAATCTCTCTTTTTCTCAATTTCCTCAACTGGGGACGATAAAACCACCTACCTCAGAGGGTTGTTGTAAAGATCAAATATGGTAATATTTGTGAAGCTCCTAGCACAGTGCCTGGCACATGGGCTATAGAAAGGTTAGCTGTTATTTTTTGTTAAGAGACATGCCCCAGATTATCAACTGACCCCTGTCACTCACTAGCTGGGTCACCATGAGTAGAATCCCTTAATGTCTTTGAGCCTGAGTTTCCTCATCTGTAAAGTGGGAGGGGACTTAATTCAATGCAACAAATGTGAGAGGTCTGTTAAGCACTCCACACTATAGCAGGCACTGGGTTAATTAGACGCTGGGGACTCAAAGACCAAATGAAATGTCCCCTTCCCTCAAGAAACTTATTTCCTACAATGGGAAGACAACATGTACACAAAAATAAGTACAAAGTCTACCCAAAGTATGTGCTGGAGGACAGCACAGGTCTCTCTTATTCATTAGTTTGTTAACAGAACAGGGAGGGGAGGGCAACGTGTGATTCATACACTAGAGGTCTGGGATTGGGTAGTAGGCATGATGGATAGCCCTTGGGTATCACTGGTGTTGGGAGTGAGGAAGGCACCCACTACACTGGGTCGACTTCCTGTGGTCATTTTATGAGAAAACATGGGCATGAATGTCACAGGATGAGCAGGCATCAGTGAGTTAGGAACTGCATTGAAAGTTATATAATTCCTCTCTACTCTTTTCTCCCCATGACCCTTGCCCTACTATGGTATATACAGGTACCCTCCTATCCAGCCTTCATACTACACCTTGCACCCAAAAGTCCCCTACTGATAATGCTTAGCTCACTGTGGGAAGCTTTACTTCCTCCCCTGGCCCCTTGGCATGCACAGATTTTAAGTTACAGGTATGTTTTCCAGTCAGTACCCTCCCTCTGGAGCCTAATCTCCCTTTAGCTCATAGCCATAGTCATAAGTCTTCATGCTGTTATCCTTCCATGGCATCACTGTCCTTGGTTGTATAGCAGTTTTCCTAATCCTATGACCAGACCAGGTTGCCTTCATCTCAGGGAACCACCAATTCCTAGAGTATTGACATACTTCTCAGGAAAGAGTAAATATATGTGCATGGGGACGGGGGAGATAGGGATGGGATATCCTTGCAGTATCTGGTATGTCTTCAGATTTCATATCCTTGCATCTGAACTAATTCTTTCCCAGGCTTATGCCAAATATCCCTGATCTTCAACCATGTGGCCAGTAGACAAGATCCAAGTTCAAAGCACTTACTAGCTGTGTGATCCTGGCCAGATTACCTAATATGTCTGAGACTCAGTTTCCTCATCTATACTGTGCTTGCCTCACTGAATTGTTGTGAGAATCAAATAAAATAATAAGGGGGAAAGCTTCTGACAAATTTTTAAAGTACTCTCTAAATGTTAGCTAGATCACCTGTACCCAAGGACAGTAATGAGATATTTGTAAAGCAGCTTGCAAGCTTTAAATCAAGCTTATTATTAATTATTATTATATTAAAAGAAGTGATAGGGATACAGATTTTGACTCAGCTATGAAAATCTTTCTGTCCATTGTAGTTGTCAAGCATGGGGGAAAGCTGTGTTTAAAGGTAGTGAGCTCTCCATCACTGGGAGTGTTTTAGTAGATGCCAGATGAAAACCTGTCTGGGATTCTGCAGAGGAATTTTTTAGATGGGGTGGGAAGACTAGGCAGCACCTGACATATAGTAGACATTAATAATGCAGTTCATTGACTGACTCTCAGCTCCCTTCTAATTCTAGGATTCTGGGAAGTGGTTTCTTACAGACTTTCACACAGATGGAATATATATCTTCTGGGTAGTACTAGATTAGCAGTTTTAATTGGGGAAGTAGAGCAACCAATATTTCTGATGTGTTAACTTGTCAGCCCTTCTCATACGCAAGCATTACGTGGATTGTGAAATGAATTACTGCCCTTGATTTTGGCAGAAATGGTAATTGGTTGTGGTTATTTATAGGTTTGGATTACAGTTATATTTATTTTATTTCTAGTCTCTTGTAGTTATAAATCATTTTATTTCTGGTCTGTACTTTGGATGGGGACTCATGATAGGTAAACATTTAGACCAATAAAGCACTCTCCTTTCCCCATGGATTAGTGAATCTCTGGTTTTAAGGATTCACATTGGAGTGAGGTGAAGGGGACCCCAAAACTCCATGGCTTAGCTGTAGGCTCTGCCAGGGCTGGCTCACCCTCTTCCTTGTATGGTTCTAACTTCGTCCCCATACCACTAGATGCCTTCAGAATTGGATCTCACAGATGGTCCTTCCAGTGGGGCAGATAGCAACCCATCTGTATACTTCTCCCCTCTACCATTTTTATGTATTTTCTCCTTCCAGTGCTGTTGTAAGATTCAGATGAGGTAGCCATAAATACCTATATAATTGCTAGCTGTTATATATGCATGAATGTGTTTGTTTTATACTGTGTACTATTTTATATTTACTTCTGTCCCCTACTGGAATGCAAGTTCATTGAAAGTAAGACTTGTATCTCTATCCCATCACCCAGGATAGTTCCTGGCATAGAGCAGGTCTTTGTCCGTTGACAGATGCATAGACACTCCAGTGATGGAAGTTTGAAGAGAGGCAGCAGGTTCCTTTGGGTGCTGTGTGCTCTGGTGATTCATTTTCTGTCCTGTTGCCATAGGTGTGAAAGTTGTGTTTGTAGAAATATTGGACCTTAGGTCTAATTGCTGACACAGAACAGAAAAGGCAGCACATTGGTAAGGTTGGTACATTGCTGGGTTATTCCTTGACCTTTCAGTTCTATTAAAATGAAAGGAAACAAAATGAGTCTGTATTCCTTTTCTGTGTTCTAACCCCATTAATACGGGGGGGAACAACATTGAAATAGGCAACAATGAGCATCTCCAGTATAAGTTTGGCAGATTTGTAAAGAACATTTTCATTACTTTTGCCCTCGGAGATTGGCCCATAAGTTTGCAAAGAAAACTCCAGGGTATCTCTGTTTGACATTGAAGTCTTTTTATGCTTACAGATATCTTCTGTGGTAAAAGTCATGGCAGGTATTTTAAGAATTCCAGTGGATTCTTTATGAATACTAACAGTGAAGAAGCCTTATAGAAATGCTTACTTATAAATGGAGCCCAATCATAAGGCATTTTATAAAAGCTAGGATAATGTGCTAAAATATGCCCTTTGTTCCTTTTCTTTTCCTATACAGAGAGGTAGCATTGGGCACCATGGGTGCGATAAAAATGTGGGACTCAGAAATACCTCAGTTCAGTTCTTCCTCTGTACTTCATGGCCAGCTCTGAGACACGAGCAAGTGACTCCCCATTCTGGGCTTGTTTTCTGACTGGAGGGCAGCTAGGTGGCCCAGTGGGTAGAATGCTAGGTAGGGAGTTAGGAAGACAGGTTCAAATACCAGCTTGTGACCCTGGGCAAGTCATTGAGCCCTGTTTGCCTTAGTTTCCTCTTCTGTAAAATGAGCTGGAGAAGGAAATGGCAAACCACTACAATATCTTTGCCAAGAAAACCCCAAAAGGAGTCACTGGGGACACTGGGGACACAACTGATTGACAACAGAGCAGTGATGATACTACCTACCTTGCAGGAACTAGTACACCACCAGCTTTGCAGATTTTCATGTCTGCTATTATTGTTTTTGTTATATTGTATATACAGTTCTGTTTAGCTTCAAGTGAAATCACCATTCATTTATTAAGCACCTATTATGTGTTAGGCACTATGCTAGGCTTGGGGGATATAAAGAAAGGGAAAAAAGCAAAAGAAAACAAACACACAACAGTCCCTTCCCTTTCGGGGTTCTCAGTTGAAGTCATTATAATGGTTTAGATGTAAGTATTTGTTAGCATAAGATACATGAATTATTTTAGACCTTTATATCCCTGATGCCTAGCATTGCGGCTGGAACATGGCAAGGACAAAATAAAGGCTTGTTGACTGACTGAAAGTAGTCTTAGAAATCCCTTCAAAGAGTAAGTACCTTTCCAGCTTAAGCTAGTGAATTCTCCAGGCCTTTCCTGTTAGAGACTTACATGGTCCTGTGATCTCAGATGACATGGTCCTGCTTTCATAAATCTCATTGGTGACTTAAGTCAGTCAGCAAGTATTTATCAGGTCCCACCTTTGTGCCCGGTCCTGTGCCAAGCTTACAAATAAAGGCTAAAGACAGACAAGCTTGAGGAGCTCAGTCTAGTGGGGTTAATATACACTCCCTCCAAAGTCGACTTAAATCTAAAAGGTAGTTTCTTTGCCTTGCGGCAGCATTCTCCCATATCCTATTTTTATGAAAGTTTTCAGCCCAAATGTTTAGGTAACCTGGAGAAACCTTTAGTCTGTTGTGATCCTCCCTTAACTTGTCCCTTAACCTCACTCTCTGACTGACCAGAGCAGTACCATCCTTCTGGTACATCTGCTCAATCATCTTATATCACTATTTACTTCTGAGACAAGAAAACTGGCCTCCATGTTGTGTGTGTGTGGCTACATTAGTTGATGTGTTTCAAAATAGAAACTTCAGTAAATTTCTTACAAGAGAGGGCCTGGTGTGATTCTTCTAGAAATATCATAGGACCAGAAATTCAACAAGATCCTATGGGAATACTTTTGAAATTAATTTATCACATTATTTGAAAAGTAGCAGGATGCATTTTCAAATAAAACAGGCTAGTACTTGACATTAAAAAACATAAATTTCAAAGGCATTAAGGACTCGAAGAGTTTTAGAGCTGGAAGAGATAGATGTGAGAAGCCATCTGGTCCAACCCCCTCAATTTATAGAGGAGGAAAGAGAGATAAGCAAAGTGACTTTTGCCCAAAGAATATATAATTAATATCAGAGCTGGGCTTATAACCCAGGTCTCCTGATTAGGAGTCCAACACCCTACCAGATTATAAATTTTGAAAATTGGTGGTATCTAACCCACACAGGAGAGGACTTATTTTAGAAAAACCATACCTTGAAAAGCAGGCTCTGTGTCAGGGCTTGATATATTAATAAAATCAGGGATTTTGAAATTTATAGGCTTGTCTGTTACTAATATCAGCCTCCTGTGTGGCCAGACACTCAGAGAAATGATTCAACTTATATTAACATTTCTCCTGATTTGCAAGAGAACATTTATTTCTCTTCTTATCCTTATATTTGCTATAGTCCAATGTCACACTTTGTCTACCAAGATTCGTTCTTTTTAAGGTATTCATTTTTAGGAAATAAATGCTTTGTTCATGTAAGGTGTTTGAGGTTTATGGCAAATTTGTTCTCATTTGCCTGTTTGTTCTTCAGATAAATCTGGTAATATCTATTCTTCCTTCTTCCTCTTATAAGGTATTTTGTTATAAATCTCTCTTTTTTATGTTGCTCAATGATTGCTTCATTTTTTTTCATTAATTCAAACTGACCCAATGCTTACCCGTCGGTCTTCACTTACTGATTATTTATAACGTGTGGATGGTATCCCTCTGCCATTAATTTTTAATGAATTGGCTCTTTAATGCACAATGTCTAATAAAGTTAATCACCAGAATCCATTGTCATTCTGCAATGCCCTAGAAACTTTTCTGTATTCCTATAACTATTGAAACCATGGCGCCAGCTTTTCTTATTGACCTCCCAATACACCTACTCTCAACTTTATTTTTACTATTCAGTGTATATTGCCATATGTTATACAATTCTAATAATTACAGATAAATCTAAGAGTCTTGGAATACTTTACTTGAAGGGCCAGACCTCCAGAAGTTGAATAAGTATTCTAAAAAGCTATCTCTTACTCAAAATATGGTGTGGAGTTAGACATCCTGGTGAGCCTGTTTACCTGTACATATATCTGGGACAGATCTGACAAATGGACAAAATATTTGGCCCAGAAACAAATGGATATGGATTGGGGAGAGCATGCTCGATCGCCTTCAGTGACCCCTGACTTCTCTCAGAAACAATGGTTCATTTTTTAATCCCAATATTCTATTGGTGGGGCAGCTAGTTGGCACAGTGAATAGAGCACCAGCCCTGGAGTCAGGAGAACCTGAGTTCCAATGCAGCCTCAGACACTTAACACTCACTAGCCGTGTGACTTTGGGCAAGTCACTTAACCCCAATTGCCCTGCTCTCCCCCCTCCAAAAACAAACAAATAAAAAATTCTATTGGCAGGGTTCTTTGGCTACAAGTCATAGAATAGTACATTTCTTAGTAGAGTGAAATTAGGTTATTAACTAAAGGCCAATGAAGAACTCCCTGGTGAATGGGAGTTATAATAAATATATAACAAGTGAGTAACTTCTGGGTCATGAGGTCAGCAAGATGACAGATTAGACACTCTCTCCTATTCCCACTGACTCTCAAAAACAAACAAACAAAAAACCCAAAGAGGAACTTGGTTCCAGATGTGTCACAGTTATGACTGAATTCACCAGAAAAAAAAAAAAAACACAATAAAGTTATTACTTAAAACCCACCATCACCATCATCATCATTGAGCGTTTCTTTCTTTCTTTTTTTCTTTTTTTGGTTTTTTGGAGGGCAATTGGGGTAAAGTAACTTGCCCAAGGCCACACGGCTAGGTTTTTTATTTGTGTGTGCGTTATGACTCCAGGGCCGAAGCTGTACTCACTGCACCACCTACCCGCCCCTGGGCATTTCTTAATAGCTTACTATGTGCCAGGCATTGTGCCAAGAGCTGGGGATTTTTTTAAAAAGGCAAAAAATAGTGTTCATCATAAAATAGATACTCATTAAGTTTTTGCTAGATTGTATTGATCTAGTTAAGAGGAATTTTTAACCTTTTTTAGAGTCATGTACCCCATTAGCAGTATGGTAGAACCAATGGACCCTTCAGAATCAGGTTCTTAAATGCATAAAATAAAATACATAATATTATTTTAAAAAACCAATTATATTTAAAATGCAATGATCATAATATTTTTAAAAATTCGAGTTCATGAGCCCCAGGTAAAGAACACCTCCTTATTTCTAGTACATGCCCTAGAAAAAGGGATCTTCTGGGTCATGTGAGACATAATGAGGTATTAACACTTTGCCAGCCTTCAGGCACCATGCAAATACCAGCTATTGGTGTTATTTGGAAACTGACTGATACCAAAGTGGAATTAAGTACTCTGAATAGAGCAATCACCCTCATCTCAGATTTCTTCCTGAAGAGAGGACAGTTATGCACATTTTCCCTTTTAGATTCCCTCATAAATCAGTTCTTCAGCTTTAATGCAGGCCACTTGTATACTCTGTCTGATTTGCAGATTTTTTCCAGGGTCTCAAACCAAAAATTCTACAGAGCTCCCCAAGATCCTTTCACAGCCTTTGTGGAATGGGCATTTTGTGGGTTTATTTTTTTAAACAGGATTTCAGCTCTGGCTCATATCAGCTCCAGAGGAGTTGGGCAACATCCACGCCTTTCTCCCTGCTCCAATATGGATACAAGGAACCAGGATTATTTAAAAATCATTAAGTGGTTCCTCAAGCACACCTTGAATTTTCAGGTGTTAAGAGACTGACATACTGGATTATTGCCCCAGGACATTTTAGAACCAGGACCTGAGAGTAAATTGGTGAATTTATATCAAACTAAATATTATGCCATATATTAGGCAGTTTGGGGTCTTCTTACCCCCAACCTATAAGAAAAGGCTTCATCTAGAGAAAGAACTGATAAATAGAAGTATGTGTAGAATAATTATATATGTATATGTCTGTGTGTGTGTGTGTGTGTGTGTGTGTGTGTAATGATGTCTCTAGGATGGGGGTTGGGGAGAAGAAAAAAAGAAATTTCTATGATAACTTTGTTGTATATTTAAAAGGAACAGCAAATTAAACATAGCCGATTTGCACTTTCACGTGCAATCACCTTTAAAAAAAATTATACCATATTATGGAAATGCCTGTTTTAGTCCATTAAAAATATGATAAAGAAAGAAAAGGCAACCAGGCTTGCCATGCTTTGGTATAGACCAGATGGCCTCCCGTGCTTAAAGTTCTACTATCTGGGCTGAGACAGATGAAAGGGTGAGGGGAAAAATATGGAAATTTGTTCTGTTCAATTGAAAAAAAGAAACCCCCTTCTCTTTGATCCTCTCATCTTTCTTACAATTAGAGGAACCTGTTGTGCTATTCTCAAACATGCCTGCTTTGGACTCTAAAGTGACTTGCAAATTTTCAACCCTCAGACTGAAAGAACAAGTCTATCTTGATGTTGTGAATCCTTTTCCAGGCTGGTGGCAGATGCAAGCTCACCACAATCAATCAGTGGGCACCACACATGTGTGCATCTTTTATTAAATACCCCTGAGCAAGAGGCATGCTAGGCAGTGTCCCCAATTAAATTGAGATCTATAGGACCTGCTAGGATCCCCAGATCCTGCCAGCCCCCTCTGAGATTATGTCCAATTAATCCTGAATATATCTTGTTTGCCCATAGTTGTTCATACATTGTCTCATTCCACTGTGAGCTCCTTGAGGTCTGGGGCTCCTTTCTTTGTTTTCCTCTGTCTCCCCAGGCTTAATAAATGCTTGTTGACTTGGCTTGACTTGAGGTAGGACAGAGATGTCATTTTACCAATAAAAAATCCTAGCCACATGATACAACTGGTCCAGATTGTGAACAAGTTCTGTCTTAATGATCACACACACACACACAAATACATATATTCTGCCATCTAACAACCACACATTATATAGGTTGGTTCTGGCTGACAATGACTTCTTTTGGAGCCTATCAAAGGACCACTGACTTAGAGCTGTTAGAGGACATGAAGTCCACCCTCTTCATCTTACAGATGAGGAAGCAGGTGCAGAGACTTTCCCCAGGGTCACACAATTAGCAAATGGCTGAGGTGAGATCTGAACCAAGTTTAGTACTATTGAGTTCAACATCACACTTCCTCTACAATGGATCTAAGGGACTGTGTTATGTGATTTACTTGAATGTGGTAATTATGATGGTGATGACAATGGATGGTAATAAGCTTCTCTCTATGCATGAGAATCAACCTGTGATTTTGTCTGTGTAGGGAAATGGTGGAAAGATCATTCCCAGTGTAGAAACCCCCTCCACCCATGCTGATCACCAACTATTTTGTCACTGAGAGTTTTAAATATTTTCCTGGAGGGTACCAGGAGGTTAAGTGGCACTTACACAGCTTTTTAACACTTGCAATGCAAAGTCCATTATTTTGTTTGAGTCTCATAGCAACTTTTTGAAGTGGTTACTGCAGGAATTACTATCTCCATTTGACTTATGATGAAACTACGAAACAGGAAAAGTCAATGGCTTGCCCATGGTCACATTTCTAGAAAATGTCAGAGATAGGATTTGAACTCCCGTCTAACTAACTTCAAGCCAAGCACTCTACACACTACTCCCATGTTATGTCCCAGGTTGCCAAACTAAAGACTCTTCATCTGGGGTTTGGGAATAATTGTTAATCAGAAATTTTTATTTTCATGGTATTTGTGGTGACTAAATTTGACCACTGCAAATCAATCTAATTAATCAACTTTAAATATGTATTGCCATCCTTCACTGTTTATTGAAAATGTGAAAAAAACGGGGTACAAAATGTATATATCCACTTGTATGTTGATAATCAAAAGGAAAAATTTTCCATGTCTTAGAGGAGCTTTGTTAATATGTTAAAACAAATTAACCAGGCCAATGAAGACATGAGTTAATACTCATTAATTAGTAGAAATATCAATAATATCTGTATCTATAAATCTCAATGATTATCTTTGAAAAGGTCACACAGATGCTCTCTATGTTAAATCTACAAAGGCAGTTGAATACCTTTTTCATACCTCTGCATTTTTCAAAACACCAGTCATTCTGTGATTTAAACCTTTATGAAAGATCTTTCAACACATCCTTCATAAAGACTGAACTGTCATGGAAGGATCAGCCAACATTAAAAATGCCTTCAAGCCAAATCAACCAACCTAGAACTCTGACTGTGCCATTATGTTAATTGCTGCCTTGAAGTGGTTGTTTATTGTCTTATTGCTTATAGACAATGACTAGATCCATGTTACCAAGAGAAGCATCCTAGAAACAGGCAGGCTTTGCCTTTTAAACCGAGGAATAGCTTTTCTAATTGGATAAAAGGCTCTTTTCAGTTAGAGAGGGCTGAATGAATGAAAACATGAAAGTTACATTTAATTTTAAGCTTATTAGGGAAATTTTTGCACATTCTAAAATCATTAGCTCATTTTTGAACAAACTAGAAGTTGACAATGAAATTAAGCCAAAAATGTCCATTTATTTTGCTCCAATATTTTAATATTGTACATATTTAAAAAGTAGTGTCAGACACAAAAACATATATACACATGTATGAAAACAAATGTGTATATATATAATACATACATATAGTATATATGTATATAATATAATATGGACATATGTGTATATGTGTGTGTGTTTAGTGTGTGTGCTATTAAATGTTTAAACTGGCTTTAAAAAAAATACAAAATGCTTCTTCCTTCATCACTTAATCTAGACAATGAACAAAACAAAAAATCAAGCCTTGATTTGTAGTTTGCCGGTTTCCAAGATATAAATGCTCACACTGAAAACTTAACAATTGCATCGGCAAACTGGTTTAATCTGGCTCCAGCATACCCCTATAATATATCCCTAGATTAGCTAAGGGCCCCTTTTATTGCTGAGGTATGTGAGTGGGGGAGACAGAGAGGGGGGAGGGGGAAGAAGAGGAGAGAAAGAAAGAGAGAGAGGGAGGGAGAGAGAGAGAGAGAAAGAGAGAGAGAGAGAGAGAGAGAGAGAGAGAGAGAGAGAGAGAGAGAGAGAGAGATGGATGGGTGTTATTGTTCAGTAATTCAGTTGTATTTGACTATTCATGAACCCATGGGCTCATAGTACACCAGGTTCTTCTATCTTATACAGTCTCATAAAGCCTGTCTACTCATGCTCATTACTTTCACAACATTATCTATCCATCTCATCCTCTGATATCCCTTTATCCTTTTGCCTTCAAGCATTTATTATGTGCCCACTGTGTGCCAGGCACATAGGGCTTCTTGAATCCTATTAAAATTAATTATAATTAGTCTGATCTGTTATGCTACAAGATATAACAAAACATGAGTTTTGTTTGATAGATAAACCTTTTGTTATCTTCTATCCATGGTGCTTTTCTCTCCCTTCCCTCTCTTCCTTCTTGTCCCCTGTCACTCCCACATATTAGAACTCATTTCTGCAACCAAAAGCTCTGGCCTGCTCTGACACACAGGCCATTTAAATTTGAGCATCCTCCTACACTTCTTGCTAAAAATTCATTAGCTCAGTTTTTATGTTCTAATAGATTTTTAAAACATATAGGTTCCTATATTAGCTGTGTTTGATAATCAGATACAGTTGCTTTGCCAAGTTTTTCACTGATACAGTACTGTCTCTCTAAAGGACTTTCCATAAGTTGCCTGTTTCTCACATATCCTTTAAAGCAGGGTTTCTTAACCAGGCAGCCCATCAACTAAGATGGGAAACATTTTTTTTAAAAGTCACATCTTTATTTTCACTCACAAATATTGGAGGGGATATGGAAAAATTGGGACACTAATTTACTGTTGGTGGAAATGTGAACTAATTCAACCATAATTACTCATTAAAAATTATTCCAAAAAGATCCACTGGCTTCACCAAACTCTCAAAGGGATCACACACACACACACACACACACACACACACACACACACACACACACACACACACGACTAAGAATCCCTACTTTAAAGGAAAGACATTTTGTCATTCCCCATATTTCAAATCAGGTCACTGGTAAAAATTGGCTAAACCACTGAGAAACAACATACTAGAATTCTAGATTTCATGGCAGGTGTTTAGAACAATACTATTTCATTAGGAGCTTTAATACATAAAAATCCAACTTCTTGTTTAGGTGCTCTTATTTTTAAAATATTCTCTTTGAAAAAACCAAACAAATAGAAAACAATTACCTAACTAACTAAAGGTAGGTCTGTCTGAGAGAATCTAATAAGGAATGATGTTAGGAGGACAGAGAGGGTCTTTTATGAGGATGAAAGCTAAAGTCCCAGACTATGCACATATCCCCAAAAACAAAACACCAGGGTGCTGGGGAAAAACAACCAGGAATTAATTACTGATTTCCTGAGAAGAGCTGATGATCAATGGAAATCACTTTTAACTGTATTCCCCCCAATGAATAAATGGACAAAACAAAAGCCAACCCCCCCCAAAAAAAAAATACTGCCACAACTTGAAAGAACAGAGATTATAAACTAGCCACTTGAATTCAGTCTCCGGGGCCTGAAAACATTGACCTTAGACAGTGTGAAGAATTTGAACAGGAAGTATTGGTTTTTTTGTTTTGTTTTTTTAAGTTCTTAATATCTGTACCTATTCATAGCATTTATTTTCTTGGCTAATAATTATGGCACACAATTAAATTCAATTAGCATTTTATTAAGCTTCTACTAGGGCCAAGGCACTTTCTAATAAGGACTCACAGCCACCTCCATTGTAAGGCCCCTCACCATCTCTCATTTGTCTTCTAATTGGTCTCTGTTTAAGTCTCTCCACTATCTACCCCCCATTCAGTTGTCAGTGTTCTTCCTTATAAGCATGGTTACTCCCCTACTCAATAACCTCCTAAGAATCCCTTTTACCTCCAGAATATAATTTAAAATCCTGTTTGATACCTAAAACCCTTCACAACCTGGCCCTTTTTGGTATGAGGCTTCATACACTTTGCTCTCCACACACTCGATCAAAGTGCTGCTGGCCTTTTTACTGTTCCTCATACCATACTCCATCTCCATATCCAACGTTTGAACAACTACCCCCATGCCTACAATGATCTCCCTTCTCCCTCCAACTAGCTTCTTTGCAGACTCTCCCCTAGTGCCTTCTCTGAGATCATGTTCTACACACACGGTTTTTGCACGTTGTCTTCATTAGAATGTGAGCTTGGGAGCAGACACCATGATTTTGTTTTTCTTTGTGTCTCCAGTACTTGTAAATAGAAAGAGCTGAGTTGTGTTGTTGGCTCATTGATAGACTTTAGGTAATGCCCATCCTTGTTAATTGGTGACTGACAGATCATGGGAGTTTAGGGAATTGATGGACCATGAGTCCAAGGTCTTTGAAGAGGAATTATATATACTGAGGTATCTAAGTATTAGGAAAGTAGTTGAGGTTGACTAGTGGACCAGATATTGAACTTCTTGAGAAAGGAAGAAGACCGATATGGACTAGGTGATAATAATTAAATGGAGTAAGGTTCAAAGACTGAGTGAGGGCAGCAAAAAACTGAGTTGTTCTCCAAGCTGAGGGGCACTATGCGCCTACTTTCCATCTCAGTCCTAATTATACGTGTTTATGTATATATATATATATATATATATATATATATATATATATATATAGAGAGAGAGAGAGAGAGAGAGAGAGAGAGAGAGAGAGAGAGAGAGAAGTGACCAGGAAATAACATTCTGGAGAGAGCTAGGTTTCCATATCAAGCAACAGGAGAGGAAGCCACATGGAGGGGAGGATGGAAGGCTCTCTGCTAAGGACAGTGAATGTGGAGGGAGGTGATTGACAGGGTTGCTCTGCACTATCAACTCTGGACTATCTGATTTTGTGTTTCAGTGGTTAATTTTATACCTCATACCAATAAGACCCTCCTACTTAAAATAACCAAAGCAAAATCCTATTAGTATAAAACCTCAGACACATTAAAAATGCTGCACAATCTTCCGCAAACCAATTTCCAGATTTTCTTGGTTACTTTCTTTCCTACTTAAAGTCCAGCCAAAGGAATCTGTTTGATTCCTCAATTTTTCATTCCATTTATCTGCTTTGGTCCCTTTAATCTATAAGTTCCTTAAAGAGTGGGGACTTTTTTGTGCAGTCTTCACACTCTTACATACATTAGGAACATAATAAAAATTCCTTAAATTCAAGATCAGAACTCACTGTTTTTGTTCAAGTGCTCTGAAGAGAACAGCATTCACCTTATCTCCAAGAGGTTCTAGATGGATCATCCTGCAGTAAAAGCCAATACTAAGCTTGATTGAGATGTGGTTGAGCCCTGCAACCCCACCTCTTTTACTTAAGACCTGTGTAATGTCTGTCCCTGGCTGGATCACCCAGTCAGTCTCAATCTCAATCTATTCATATGTGAACTGGAATTAATTTTCTAAAATTCTATATAAACATGAGCTGGGTACAGACCTATCCATACTATATAAACACAAGTGTGTTAAAAAGTGAACACACAAATTATGATCCTTTGAATTTTTAGTATTGTAGACTTTTTAAAGAGTTGTGAAATAATGTAATTTGCATTCAATACATACTCTGAACTGAACTGTTATTTTCAGGGAGCAGTACCCACAATTACTCAACTAGTAGTATCAGGAAACCTGGCAATATTAATCAAAGGCTTAATTATATACATTTTACTCTGAAAAGGTCATTAGGTTAAAAGACAGGGGTTGTCTACTGAGAACTTGGTATTCTGAACTTACATGACTGCAAGAAATAGAACACTTTACAGCAACTTGAGACTTTTTCTAAATGATTCTACATTATAGTATCAGAATGTTCAGTCTTTCTGCTTATCTTATATTTCAGAGACACTTCTTAAGATCTCTGAACGACACGCATACGTCCAGTTAAATTTCAAAATGATTTATTAAGGCTTTTTTATTAAAGTACAAAAAGTACCTCTTGGTTTGTGATTGAGTGGTCATTTTTTTCATGAAAGCAGTAAATCAGGATATTTTACATAAAAAACATAAAAATGTCCTTCACAGAGATTTGCATCACTCCTATATCACACAAATATTAAGTTGGATTCTGGAACTTAAGATTACAAGTTAAACTAGGTATCTATAACCAGCAATAAGCTTTTCTTGAAATGAACCAAAAGCAAACTCCTATGTTTGTAAAGAAATAATATAATAGCAGGAAAAATGTTATTTTTACGTTAACCACATCCCCCTTATCAATAACAATGACTTCCCAGGGACTAGCCTGGGTAAGCAAAATATACAATGAAGCAGGTATATCAAGGCTGGAAATGAACAGGCCAGTTTTAGGAAGAACAACGAGTAAATCACTATACATCCGTTTGTACCACTGGTACCTAGTTACTGGCTTTGGAGTGAACAACAAAGAAAAAGGTAACTCAATGTCAGGGATGGGAGGGACCTGGGATCCTACGGATCGATCCTCTTCTAGTTAATTTAAGAAAATAAAGACTTGCAAAGTAGCTACTGCAAACCCCCCCCCCCCCCCCGCCCACCCAAACACCACACACAAAGACTTTGCGCAGCTGGCATATTCATGGGAGCCCCAAACCGAACCGGCCCGGAGCCCTCTGCCTTCAGGCCGGAAAGGCTCAGGCCTTCTTCTGCTGCTTGCTCGCCGCCTTCTGCTGCTTGCTCGCCGCCTTCTGCTGCTGGCTCCCCTTCTGCTGCTGGCTCGCCTCCTCCGGGGCCGCCTCCTTGTACTGGGCCACGTCGAAGAAGACGGCGGGGTCGCGGGCCAGGAAGCACAGGAAGTCGTGCAGGTGGCCGAAGATCAGCGCCAGGCTCTGGTCGTCGAAGTCCGCGCAGGCCAGCATGCCGCCGATGCGCACGAAGAGGCGCAGCAGGTGCGGGCCGCCGTAGAGCCGCGACATGGGCGCGTCGGGGTGCGCGGCCAGCATCCGGCCGTGCTGCGGCCGCTCGGCCTCGTACAGCAGCTGCGTATCCAGCAGCATGTTGAAGTAGGCGCGGATGCCGTCCGCCAGCTCCTCGGCCGCGTACTCGGCGCTGTCGCGGCGGCCCTGCGCCCGCTGGAAGGCCACGTACTCGTCCAGGATGGCGTCCACGCTCTTGGCGGCGGGCAGCGCGAAGAGCCGGCCCTGCTGGGTCACCAGCTCCCAGTCGCGCACCAGCAGCGGCTTCAGCTCGGCCGGCATCTGCACGCGCAGCTCGGCGCGCGTGGGGGCCGCCGCGCTGCTGCTGGAGGCCTGATCCCCACGGGCGCGGCGCCGCGGGGTGTCCCGGGCCGCGCTCGTACCGGGGCCGGCCCCGCCACTGTCGCCCCCGCCCGTCTTCTGCTTGCCTTTTCGGGTCCTGCGGCCTGGACCCTGGCCCGGGGCGGCGGCCTCTGCGGGGGCTGCAGCGGCAACTGCCGTGGCCGTGCCGGAGGTGGCAGCGGCGGCCGAAGTGGAAGCGGCGGGGGCGGCTGCGGCCGCGGTCGGGGCCGAGGAAGAGGCGGCAGCCCCGGCCGAGGTGGAGGGCGTAATGCGGATGTTCTGGAAGAGCGTCTCCATGTGCTTCTGCTGCTGCATGGAGGCCCCGCCGCCCCTGCGGCCCGGACCCCCGCCCCGCGCCCGGCCCTCGGCCAGGAGCTCCTGGTTGGCGCGCTGCAGCTCGCGCTGCTTCTTTAGGTTGGCCTCCGAGTACTTGAGGACGCGGCTCTCGGGCACCCACTCGTCCCAGTTCTTGTTCCAGCCGCTGTAGTGGATCAGGTAGCGCACCTGCTTGTCCTCCCTGGACACCTTGAGGCACTTGGCCTCGTACAGCAGCGGCCCGTGGAAGCACAGCACGCGCTCGCCCTCCTGGAACTCGGGCTTCGGGGCCTGCTTCGGGGCCTGCTTCAGAGCCTGCTTAGGAGCCATGGCGGAGCTCGCAGCGGGTGGCCGCGGATAGCTACCAGGAGATGCGAGGCCGGGACCTGCAGCGGAGCAAAACAACCCTGCTGCCGCCTACTCTGCTGCCTGAGGCTCGAATGGCCGCACAGGCTTAGAGCTGGATGTGCCTAACGGCGCAGGCTTCTGCGCAAGCGCACAGGGAAGCGCCCCGCCTTCTGGCCTGCGGAGCAGGCGCGGTACAGGATGCCCGCGAGGGGGGCTGCAGCTTCGGGCAGGCGCAGAGAAAGCTCTAACCTACTTTTCCTCGTTCCCGGAGGCACAACCCCGGGCATTTCCCAACTGACTGAGTTTCTTTGGCGCCTGCGCAGCTCAGACTCTCTCCCGCTACTTGCTGTTCCCCTATTGCAAGGACAGCTCAGACTTTGGCTAAATGTTACTTTTTGCAAAGCATGCAAGAGTGGTTTGGATTCCTGAGCTTTCCGTAAAGAGGCGAGCAAGCACAGACCCAGAGCAGTAGCGAGCCCAGTAGTGCAGGCCACACCCTCATTTAGGAAATAAGACGCTAGCCCACTGCCACACCCAAGTAAATAATGACAGTTTAGCGGGGACCGCAGTGGGTGGAACTCCTCTGCTTGTCCACCTGAGGAAACTGAGGCTCAGGGGAATTGCGTCAGAATTTGAACCCAGGGCTTGTGACTCTGGAGGCAGGTGTTCTGATACCACCTGGTTCTTAAAAGTGCATCATGGTTTGCAAAACACTAAATATGCATCAGCACGTCATCCTCTAGGCAATACCACGAGGTAGACCTTATTGTCACCATTTTACAGATGGGTAAACTGAGGCCCGGAACAAAATGGCTCATCTTGGGTCACACAGCTAGTAAGATTCCTCGGCCCTAAATTGGGCATTTTCCTGGGCCACACAGCTACCTCTCTAAATGATACGCCGCGGACTAGTCCCTAGGTTTTTGGGTTTGTTTTTTCTCCTTCAAATCTAATGTTCTTTTTCCTCCACCAAACCCGTGTTGGGCTCTTGGAGGCAAATGTCCTAAAATGGGCAAGTAAGTTCGTGGAGGGCATGGCTAAAAACTGAACGGCCCCAGTCTCTTGAAGACAGATTAGTCTGGGTGGGTTGGAAGGAGATCAGCCTCTCTGCCTTCAAGACCAAGAAACCTGGTTTCGAATGACCTTTTGGACGCTTGCTTAATCTGAGAGCCTCGGTTTCCTTCCTTGTAGAATGAGTACATTCATCGTCTCCTAGCAGAGCTGTTATGTAGAAAACACTTTGTGGATCTCAAGGTCCTATAAATGTGAGTTACCCTTTGTAATGGATACTATGTATCATTCTCATCCTAGAGGATGCCTCAGCTAACTTATTCCCTTTCAGTCCTTTGGGAGGATTTCTCAGTTTCTCCACCCAAAGTGATGCCTCCCTCCTGTGAACCTCAGAGCCAGGCATTCTCAGGAACTTTCACTAGCGGAATGTAGTTAAATGTTTAATTGACCCTCTGTATCGCCACCAAGGGGCGCTAGGGGGCGCAGTGGATAGAGCACGGAGTTTGGCCTCAGACACTAGGTGTGTGACCCTGGGCAAGTCACTTAACCCTTTTTGCCTCAATTTCCTCATCTGTAAAATTAGCTGGGGAAAGAAATGGTACACCATTCCGATATCTCTGCCAAGACCCCAGAATTTAAGAGCTGTACTGTGTTCAGCAGTCATGCAGTCCAACCCATTCCTGAAAAATCATTTCCCACTAAACGTCCTATAAATAGTCGGTCTGGCCCAGACTGGAAGACCTGGGGGAGAGGGAATACGCAATCTTGTTAGGCAACGCCTACTGTTTATGCATGTGTCTAATAGGAAGATTTTCCTTACAAAGAGCCTAAAATTACCTCTTTGTGTGTCACAACTACCCTTCCAGCTTCTGCCCTCTGGGGTCCAACAGAACTGGTTTTCTTCCCAGGGAAAGACCTTCCGGTATTTGAGGATTCTCTCCTTTACCTCCTTTACCCCCACCCCCAGTGTTCTTTCCTCCGCATTTCTTTCGACCAGGCTTCCTAAAAGCTCGATTGCTTTCCTCTGGACGCTTTCTGGCTTGTACTCGTTTTTCCTAAAATTAAGTACCGAGAAATGAAAGCAAAACTCCAGATATGATCTGACCAGGACTGAGTTGGGGGATTAGCCAGGTGCTGTCACCTGCTTTATTGAAAGGCTGCAGAACTCCTTTGATTGTCGTATCAAACTGATAATTCCAGTTACTTTCAAATAGTCCGTTAAAGATCCTATATCCCTTTTTATCAGAACTATTGTCTAACAATCAACCATTAACAAACATTTCACTAACTTCTGCTTGTTATGTGTGAGGCTTTGGGATTACAAAAAAAAAAGGGGAATGAAACAACCCTTACTCTCAAAGAGCTTACATCCTAGCTGTGGAGACAACAAGCACGTGGAAAATAAATATAACAAGAGCAAAGGAAAAAAATTGGCAATTACAAGGTCATTTGGGATGGAGGGCGCTATGACTGTGGACTGCAGAAAGGACTTGGAATCCAGCAGACCTGGGTTCGAATTTTGCTTCTGGCACTTACTAAATATGTAGCCTTTGGAAATCCATTTAACCTTTCTGTGCCTGTTTCCTCATCTGTAAAATGGGAATGTATCATAATAACACCTACTTTACACGGTTATTGGATCAAATAAAATAACATTTGTAAAGCAGTGATTTATAAATCTTGAGGTGCTATATATGCTATTATTACTAATAATTATTCCAATAGTATTCTGTTAGGTGGATGTGAGGAAAGAGTTCTTGCCAGGCAGAGGAGACAATTTAAATATAAATGATAGTATTAATTATATATTATTAACTTAAATTAAACAATAATAATGAGATTAAATGAATATTATTAAATGAATATAAATACCATAATTCCAATGATATTTCATTAGGTGGAGTCAAGGAAGTTCGTGCCAGGCATGGGAGACAACTAGTTTAAATATAAATGATACTACTAATTAAATATTATTAACTTAAATTTAATAAATAAGATTTAGTTAATCTTATTAAATCTAAAATCTATTATTATTAATAATAGATGATGGCCTGTTTCCTCATCTGTGAAACAGGAATTAGAATAGCACCTGCCTCTAGGTGTTGTGAGGATCAAGTGAGAACACAAGGTAAGCCCTTTGCAAACTTTCAAGCTCCTTATCCAGGCCAGCTGTGATCTCATTCCTGTGATAAAGCACTTAGAAGGTAAACAAGGGAGTTTGTATTTTATTCTAGAGGCAATAGGAAGCCACTGGTGTTTTGTTTTTTTCAAGTGGTGTGGGAGGGGATGGCTTGATTAGATTTGTGCTTTAGGAAAGTAATTTTGTAACTGTTGGGAAGATAGTCTGTTGTGGGAAGAGACTTAAGGCAGTAAGACTAATTAGGAGAATATTATCATAAACTAGGTGGCTCTGCAGAGGATAGACTGCTGGGTCTGGAGTCAGGAAGACTCATCTTTGGGAGTTCAGATTTGACCTCAGACATTTACTGGCTTCGTGACCCTGGGCAAGTCACTTAACCCTGTTTCCCTCAGTTTCCTCTTCTGTAAAATGAGCTTTAAAAGGAAATGGCAAACCACTCCATTATCTTTGTCTAGAAAACCTCAAATGGGGTCAGGAAGAGTTGGACATGACTGAAACCACTGAACAGCAATGAAATAATAAGCTCAGTGAGACATTCCAAGGACTGGGACTAAGGTGGTGGCCTTGTGAGCAGAGATGGACTTTGAGGAGTCAGAGAGGCGAGAGGGTCACAGACTCAGGAGGATGAAAGAACAACGGTGGGTTTGGACAAAAAAGCAAAAATAAATTGGAAAATGACTGCGTTTGGAGGAAAAATAATGAGTTGGATTTGCGATAAGTGCTGAGTATACCCCTGGCACAGCCAGTTTGAGAAGTCCACACTTACAACAGGTTAAAGCTCAAGACAGACTGAGGACTGGAGATACAGATCTATGAATAGTTTACTGAATAATCTGTATAATTACTGAATAATACTGACATCCATGGGAGTTATGTCTGCCTCTGTGTGTGTGTGTGTGTGTGTGTGTGTGTGTGTGTGTGTGTGTGAGAGAGAGAGACAGAGAGACAGAGAGAGAGAGAGAGAGAGAGAGAGAGAGAGAGAGAGAAGAGAGGATGGAAGGAATGAAGAAAGGAAGGAAGGAAGGAAAGATGAGGCAAGGAAAGGAGAAATGGAGAAGACTGAGAGAAAAAGAGAAAAGAGAGCAATGGAGACAGGAAATCAGAGACAGGTGGAGATAGAGAGACAGACATGGGATGATGAGAAGAAGACCTAGGGCAGAGCTTTGAGGAACAACTGTAATGAGGGTGAATGGTATGAATGATGAGTCTGCAAGGGATACTGAGCAAGGGTCATTGGGTTGGAAGAGAAACAGGAGGGAAGAGTGTGGCAAAAACCCAGAGATGAAAGAACATCCAGGAGGAGATGGTGGTCAACAATGCCAAATTGAGCAGATAGGCTGGGAAGGATAAGAAAAGACCGTCAGACTTGGCAATTAAGAAATCAGTGGTGATTTTGGAGAGAGCAATGGCAGCTACTGAAATTAGAAGCCTCACTACAAAGGAATGAGAAGGAGTGTGAAAAGAGGAAGTGAAAGTGGGAGGTGTAGACAGCTTTTTCAAGAGTTTTGACTGGGAAAGAGAAGAGAGGTCTAGGACAATGGCTTGAGCCAATGCTAGGCTCTAGGGAAAGTTTTTTAAGGATACAGAAAACTTCGGTGTGCTTGAAGTCATGAAACCAGTAGAAAAGGTAAGGCTGAAGGTTAGAGAGAGAAAAGGGGTGTGTGTGTGTGTGTGTGTGTGTGTGTGTGTGTGTGTGTGTGTGAGAGATGCACATATGGAGGGGATTGTCTTTGGTGAGGAGAAAGCCTACCTTGTTGTTAGACAATGAATAGAGCTGAGGAGGTCACCAGTGGACAGTATAGAGAGGGAGAGAGTGGTAAAAAGGGTCCAGGATAGAGCCTTGGAGAATACCCAGAGTTAGGGCCATGCCTTCTCCATCTGTCATTTACTTAGGAAGTTGATTTCCTGGGGCAGCTAGGTGGTGCAGTGAATAGAGCCCTGAAAACAGGCAGACCTGAGTTCAAATCTGGCCTCAGACACTTAACACTTAAGTGACCTTGGGCAAGTCACTTAACCCCAATTTCCCTGCCTTCCCCCTTGCTAACAGCAATAAAATAAATAAATAATAAATAGAATAAACTTTTTTAAAAAGTTGATTTCTTAAGCACAAAATTAAGACTTTATATCTAACCATTTTATATTTTGTCTTATTAAGTTCAACCCAATGTTGTAGCCTGTCAAGAGCTTTTTGGTTCCTGGGCCTATCATCCAGTTTGACAGCTATCCCTTTTAGTTTCATGTCATTTGCAAATTTAATAAGCATGCTGTTTGTGCCTTTGTCTATGTCACTGACAAAAATGTAAAACTACACAGTACCTACCAAAAGGCCTGGAGCGCCCCACAGAAGGCTTACTTCCAAAGTGGCATGTAACCATTCACAACTAATTTCTGAGTAGCAGCATCAACCAATTCCATAATTGTACTATCGCCTCGTCCACATCTTCATCTTTGCCACAAAAATAGCAGGAAATACTTTATGAAATGCTTTGCTAAAAATCTATGTAAGCTATATCCACAGTCTTTCTCCAATCCACCAGTTAAGCCACTTTGTAAAGAGAATAAGACCAGTGTGGTTCGATGTCTTCCTGAAGATATTTGTGCTTTCTGCTTCCTTCTCTGGCTATTCATTAACTCTGTCCTTTCTGAGCTCTTCTACAGTAAAGGGACCATGGCCTTCATTTCCTCCTCCTCCTCAGTACTTAGAATGCCTGGCACAAGACAGGTTTTCAGTAAAGGTTGCCTGAATTGAATTGAGCAAGTTGAAATGGAGCTTACTTCAGGTGAATGTTTTTTTACTGCCAAGTGCCAATTGCTGAGTTCAAAGTTGAATGATAGGTTGCATTGTATGCCTTCATGTACTAAAGGACTGTCCACTTTCTTTCTCTCCTCCTAAAAAGGCATTAGCCAGATTTTTATTGCTGTAGCTTTATTATATCAGAGATGCCAATTCATAAAACTCAGGTTAAAAATGATTTATGTTAAAGCAATTTGGCCTAAATTATTGTAAGTTTTTCTATCTTCAGTGAATGCTAAGTTCATTAGTATGTATTTCCATGCGCAAGTATTTGAATGTGATCCAGATAGCTTCCTCCCTCAATTTTCAGTTGTTTATACAACACTGCATTATCGCTGAAACATGGGCTCCACTCTCTTTCAAGACTCTCCATCGATTCTGAGCATGACAGACCTTAGACATGGGCAAAGTTGTATTGGGCTCCTACATGGGATGGTTTGCTGGTTACCGAGAAGACCCCTCTGACCCCAGGCCCCTCCCCACCCTAAAGAAAAAAACACTTTCCAAGGTTGCTTTGGTGTCTGGGCTTTCATGATTAAAAATTCATTACTTTGCTTTGAATCACTAGGTGTTCTTTAAAAAAAAAAAGTACTGCTATGAGGAGTAACATGATGCACTTGTCAGTCATTCATGCCTTCCTCTGAATACATTTATTAGGTCATTTTTCTCCAAGACAGAATCAGGGTACTGAAGGAAAGTGAATTGGAGTGAAGAGAAGAGGGAGATAGAAAGAGAATAGAGGTTGAGTGAATAAAGCTCTGGTTCTGGCCTCAGAGCAGCTGGGCTCAGATATTTACTCTGATATTTACTGTCTTTATTACCTTGGGCAGTTCATGTCTTTTCTGTGGAGCCCCATTTCTTCACCTATAAAATGAAGGGGTTGGACTAGTTCTGGGGTTCTAGATCTTGTGAGTCAATGCAGCCTTGTGAAGTCTGCCATGGTGGGTTAGAGATCTGGGAAAGGGCCTCAGAGACTACCCATGCTTAGAGATGGGAGGTAGCTTAGAGCTGGGAGGGGGTCTTGAGGTCATCTGGTCCAATATTCCCCCCACTCCCACCCAAGAATTAAAGTGACCTGCCCAAGGTCACACAGGTGGTCAAAGAGTCTGGATCTGATTCCCATGTCTACACTCTCATATCCATTGCTACTTACCACTGGATTGGAATCTAGTTCAATCCATTCCTGCACAATAATTCTCTCTACAACTTAAATAAGAAACTTCTAGTTCATCTTTCTTATAACTTTATTATATTGGTGATGAGGGTCAGCATTCATTCAATTAATATTTGTGGAGCCAGCTTGGTATAAGATGCTATTCTAGGTAGCGTGAGGACTAGAGAGAAAATGTGTATTAGAAAAGGATTATATTCTAGGACTTAATATGGGAGTCAGAGAGAGAGGTGTGAGGTACCTGTAGCATGAGGACATTGGATAACTTTTCTTGATTAACTGTGTTGCCTTCCATCAGCCCTAGTTTTGAGTCTGAAACACCATATGCCTTATAAGACTTTAGTCATGAACCCATCTAATTGCTCCTGTCAGTCATCCCATCAGGTGTCCAGCAAAGTAATATTGAATTTTATCTTTGTTCTTTTGTACCCCATTTCCCATCTTGATTCCTGCTGATTTCATGGCACATAGTGGTATAAATCTAAACTGATTAGTTCTAAGCTAACGTTTTACCCAAATAATAGATGTTCATTAATGCTATTTTTCATAATTTTCTCTCATCCATGACCTTTGAATAACTGTTCTGGCTCTGTTTATGGAAATTGAAAAATTCTCTGACACCAAATTTACCTGTTGTAATGAAACCTTCTGATCAATTTCCCGAAGCTTAAGTCCTATTAAGTAGAAGAATCTGTACTTGATTGAGAGTTCAAATAATCCCAAGACCTTTAGGGCTGCATAGTTTGAAATAAATAGATGCCAGATTTATTGGGCATATGAACACTTTCCAATTTTGAAACCTCTACATCATCTTTCAGCTGAAAAGTAGGCATCCCATGCATATTAATCAATGAATCAACTAACTCGGGTTTATTAAGCACTTATTATGTGCCAGTCACTGTGCTAAATACCAAGCCAGGCCATACCCTCAGAGCCCATTTGCAGTCAGTTGAAGGTGATTCCTACATATTCAATAGCTAAATCATTCTTAAACTGTTTCATACTTAACTTTGTGTTGAATCAACAATCCACAATCGCAAAATCATATACCTTGAAGGTCTTAGAAATCAAAATAGACCTGAAGAGGGATCAATCTGGCAATATACCTCGAAGTAAAGACCTTGAGTGATGGGGAGCTCATTTCTTCTCAAAGCAGCCTATTCCTCTTTTGGAGAACTTGGATTGTTAGGTTTCCCCCACCCTCCTTATATCAAGTCAACACTTAGCTCCTTATGATTCATGCTCACCATTCGTAGTTCCATTCTTGGGGGTCAAGCAGTCCAAATATCTCCTAAATCAGCTCTTCAAAAACTGGCTTGCTTCCATCATGGTAGTAGGATGGAAAGAGCTTTGGATCCTAAGAGGAACTGAGTTCAAATCCTTGCCAACTGTATGACCTTGGGCAGATTTCTGAACTCCTCTAGGCTTCAACTATAAAATCAGTGAGGTTTGGA
This sequence comes from Gymnobelideus leadbeateri, assembly GCA_011680675.1. Lineage (NCBI taxonomy): Eukaryota > Metazoa > Chordata > Mammalia > Diprotodontia > Petauridae > Gymnobelideus > Gymnobelideus leadbeateri. The sequence goes on along the minus strand of WOXC01007204.1, from coordinate 312,777 downwards.
ATAAATATCAAGGACATCCCTTCTGGCTCTAAATCTCTGATACTCCGATCTCCCCTGAGTCTTCTTGAGGCTAATTGTCCCCCTTAATTACATAGTGCAATCTGAGACTTCCTCAGAAGGCTTGATAACTGGCCTTTCTCCACTAGCCTTGCACAAGGGGAGCATCTGAGAGACCAGAAGCATCTAGTTCTGCATTTCTATTCATCATGTTTTCTGTAAAAGAATGCTGGGCTATTCTGGATTTTGGCCTCAGGTCAAACCATCATATATACAGGTTAGAGTAACTTGTAGGAAATCCATCCCCTTTGTTGGAGGTATGATCATTGCCTTTTCATGAACTATCACTGGGAACACTTAAAAACAACCAACAACAACAGCAACAGCAAACAAAAAGACACAACAACCCTTAAGAACATTTCTTTTTCTCCCCATGCAAATTATGATGCTTTCCTACATCATGTGTCAGCAGTGACTCCCATACAGAATGCATCAGGAAGCAGTCTTTATGCTAAAGCAGTACCTAGCAGTCAGGTTGTTTTCAATTCCAAATACCATTGTCATAAGTTTGTCCAGAATTTTCTTTCTGTATCTCAGGAAGGTATCATTTCAGTAACCAAAATTCCAAAGCCTGCTGCCCGACGTCAGAGTTAAGCAGTCACGAGAAGCCAGTCATGAGTAACGTATTTGTCTCTCTTCCTCCCCCCTTCTGCAGCTGATAGAAGAATGAAGCTACAGACAAAGTCATCTCATTAGGATTATTTGAAAACATTTAATAAAGGAAACATTATACTAAATCCAGATCCACCAGAAATCGATGGGCTCTTTGAATTTATATCTTTTTGTCAAGCTCAAAACAAGAGTTAATATGACAAGTTTAACATGATCTCTTCTCTCTTGGGCAAAGAAAAACCAACTTTCATCTCTTCTGACCACTTAACTGTCCTCTTGTGATGGGTGACAGTAAAGGAGAGGGAAATCTGATGAAATATATTTCAGTAAACTTTTGTCCAGTTGCCTATGTTTGTTATATACAAATTTGCATTCTAATTGATCATAGTCATTGGATTTAATTAGCGAATTACATTGCTTAGAGACTTGGACACATCCTACAGCGTGACAGCTTATCTTTTTGTATGACATCAAATAGGCAACTTTTTAATAGCAGCTTTCTTTGTGCCTTCCTAATAAGGCACAGAATCTATTTAATAGTATGAAATGAGGGGGAAGGATCACATATAGGAAGGAGGCAGTATTTGGAAGGACCTCAAACTTCTTCTTGCTGAAAAACCAACATTTTCAACACAAATATTTTCCCTGTGAGATTCTATGACTTACAAACATAGAACACCATGAACTTGGAAGATTAAAAAATAAAGCTGACCTAAAAGGCAAAGGGAAATCACATTCTTAGTCTGCATTCTATGAGTCATGATGAATTCTATGCAAGAACTGATATAAAAGTCATCATCAATGACATGTGTGACCACAGGAGAAGTTGGACTGTTCATGTAGCAAAATTGAGGGATAAGAGACAAGCAAAAGGCATTTCTTAAACATCTGCTATTCACCAGGCCATGTGCCAAGCAGTTGGGATACAAAGAAAAGAAAAAAAAATCCCAGCCTGAAGGAGATCACAGTATGGTGGGGGAGAGAACCTACAAACAACCATGTACACACAAGTTATGTGCAGGAAAAATTGGAAATAATCTCAAAGGAATGACAAAAGTATTAAGGGAGATGGGAAAGGATCCTTAAAGAGGCCAGATTTTGGACTTAAAAGAAGCCACTTAAGCCAGGAAGTAGAGCATTCCAGGCATGGGGGACAGTCCCTAAAATATCCAGAGTTGGCAGATAGAGAGTATCTTGTGTGAGGAATAGCAACCAAACCAGTGTTGCTGTATCAGAATGTGGACAAGGGAGTATTTCTACAATTTATAACTCAATGATTTAGAGATGTCCAGAAATGGAATGGGTTGCCCCAAGAGGTAATGAGCTGCTAACTTTAGAGGTCAAGCAAAGGCTGGACGACCAATTGTCAGAAATACCCAGGTGTCTTTGTTCAGATTGATATAAGTCTAAGAATCTGAATTTGTTTGTGTTGTTTGTATGTTGATGAAATATCCAAGTGGTCATACCTACTGGGATGTTGGAGACTAGAGCTTGGTAGAGAGGTCAGGGCATCAGACTGAGAATTGGCTGTCTTCTATTAAGAGTGAAATGTTCTTTTCAGTAGTTAGAATTCCCTCCTTTATGAATATCCTTTCAATTGGGCATAAATGTACTATAAATGGTGATTACATAGGGGGCCCCAATGTATTGTAAAGTAGAGATATGTAGCACATAAAAATAAAACTCCATTCTCATAAATTTGACCCATAACTAATATTCTAGCCTTAAGAATGACTTTTCTGTACCCCCTTGGATTTAACAAGGCTTTTGGAAGGTCGTTTGGATGTCTTATAAAACTTATCTAGGGAAGATTGTCTGTTCTGATTAGTTCCCCTAGAGTGAACAGCAGGGGCATTGAAAATAATTTCATTGATCATTTCCAAAATAGTCATTGTATCATCTAAATATTTGAAGCTATCACTAGGGACTTTTCTAGGGTTTTGAAAAGCAGGCATTTTTGGATTCTGAGATTCTAGGTAGTATCTTTCTTCTATGCTGGTACCTGTCTTACTCCACTCTATCAAAATCAAATGCTGTGAGGGAGGAAAAATAAATCAGCAGATAGAACATGAGGGGTCTTTGGAAGGAGGACAGAGGGGGAGAGCCTGTCTTTGTGTGATGTTAATGGGATATAAGATCTTTCCTGCCTATTAATAGGCCTCAGGTGGAGTGCATTAAGGGAAGCTTGCTTAGGGGAGACTTGCTTGTAGGAAGACTTTTCACCCCTTTTGCTAATTTCTAATTAGGCACTGAGTCCTGAGGTTGTAATGCCTTCTGGCTCTGAGAAGTAGATATATACTCTGAGTTGGTATTTTGCTTTTGGGGGTCATTTATGAGATAGGGTTTTGTGATTGCCTGTTGAGATTCTGAGTGGCCATATGTTCATAGCTCCCCAACTGCTCAGATATAAAGGCTCTCTAAATGGGGGAGACATATATAAAATGTATAGGTGATTCAGGCAGTTAGTGGCCTGTCTTTTGGCCTTTATTTCTCTGCTTGTATTTTCTATGAAGTTCAGGGGGCTGACTTTTCCTATAAACTAGTGAATGTAATTTTAAAAAGATTGTTGTCCCCTTAATCAGCTCTCTTTCCTTGTAAAGCAGATCTAAGGACCTGTGCTAGCAGTTGTCCTGGGAATGCCACTGTGGTTGCTGCTACGATTTGCCTTGGTGATGTTGCAAGGTGGAGCTTGGAGATTGTGTGGAGTTCTGAAGACCTGGGCTCAGTTCCTACTGCTGCATTATGTGTTCATGGTCAAAATCTTTGGACTTCCCTCAGTTGTAGTTTCCTTATCTGGAAAAGGGAACAATAAAATCTGTAACACCTAACTGACCATGAGACTGTATGGCTTAAATGGTATCATACTTATAAATTATTTGTTTTATTCTGTCAATGCCTCTGAGAGATTCCACATTTTGCCCTTATGTTCCCAGATTGGACTTTCAGAAGATGGCTGCTACCTTTGTCTAGGGCACTAGATGTAAAGTCAAGAAGACACAGGAAGACCTGAGTTCAAATCCTGCCTCAGACATCTATTAGCTATGTGCCCCTAGGCATCTCCTTTCACTTCCTTTAGCCTTGGGTTCCTCTTCTGTAAAATGGGGATGATTATAGTGCCTATATAGCAGGGTTTTGTGATAATCAAATGAGGTGACATATATAACATAAAGTGGCATATTTGTGCGTGTGTGTATATATATGAATGCTATTTATTGTTATTGAAACAATCTTGTATATGACTAGGCCTTTGTCTCTTGAACTCACAACTGTGTGTTTCCAATGAACAACCAATATACATATGTATGTGTGTGCATATGCACATACATGTTTATGTATATACACACAGGGTTGTATGCGTGTGTACATATAACATACATGCTACATATATTGGTATGTATTTGATATATCGATTTATTTAATGTGTATGCATGGATGTGGGGGTAGCTAGGTGGTGCCATAGTGCATAGAGCACTAGGCCTGGAGTCAAGAAGGCTCATCTTCCAGAGTTCAAATCTGACCTTAGACAAAGCTGTGTGACCCTGGGCAAGTCACTTCACCCAGTTTGCCTCAGTCTCCTCATCTATAAAATGAGCTGGAGAAGGAAACAGCAAACCATTCCAGTATCTCTGCCAAGAAAATCCCTAATGGGGTCATTTAAGGGTCACATGACTGAAAAATGACTGAACAACAATACCAAAATATGTGTTTGTACATATGTACATATAAACACGTGTGTATATGCACGTATATGTGTGCACACATATGTCTTTAAGATGTATTTGAGAACATGTTGTCCTGCAGTATAATGTAAGCTGCTAGAAGACAGGAGTATTTGGGGGGGGCAGTATATCCTAGTACCTTATACACTGTAAATGTTAAATGATTGTTGTCTATCTGGTGACCCTGGGAGTTGGGACAAGAAGAGCAGCTTTTCTGGTTTTGATAGAGCATCAGGGCCCAGGAACAAGATACTTTGAAGGTCATAGCAGAGTGGTCTCAAACAGTGTGGAAGGAGCCACCACCTCAACTCTCTCATGAGAGCTTTGAATTGAGGTGCTCTCTAAAGCTCTGCCATTCTAAGACTGTGACAAGTGGGGCTATACTGTAGGAGGTGAGATGGTGTGACAGGACCAATGCCATTTTGGAAGGGGGAAAGAAGGACATTGGGCAAACGTTGGAAAGACCCATTTCATCTTTATTGTTAGTGTTTTGAGAGCCTTCTTTGGAGCCAGGAGAATCTGTCCTTGACATGTACTGGCAGTGTGACCCTGGGTAAGTCACTTATTGTTCTAGGCAACTCTCCAAGTTGCAGAGAAGGTACCTACCTTCTTTGGTGGAAGGAGTTTCCTTATCTAACATTTCCCTGTACCCATAAGACCATAGGCCCAGTCTCTGTCCTATATCCTTCAGAGAGCTGATGCCATTTTGTTAATTCAAGAATATTGAAATACAGGTTCTTCTAAAAGTCTTGGTGTGGTTTTAAACTCCTAAAGTTTATATTATGCAAAAGGTTTAATCATGTTAATTGACTTTGGTATGCTTAAAGATATTTATATATCTTAGGGGAGGGAGCAAGAGGCAGAAAAGTTGGTATGAAAATATTCACTCTGCCTTCACCCCAGAACTGCTGGGTGGGAGTGAGTTGAGGGGGACCCCCTGAAGTGAGATTAAAAAAAAATCTGAATATTTCCTCAGAGAGGTAGGTAGGGTTTACACATCTATGGCAGTAAGCAGTGTTCTTGAGTAAAGGAGCCAGGTGATGAAAGTATCCCCCTTCTTCACACTTTGAATTTCAATGCTCTTTTTGAATGCTATCTAATTAACGCCTGTACTACTCCATGTTTACTAAAGCATTCATCCATTCCTGCAGGGTTCAGGGAGGATGCAGGCAGGGGTATGAGAGGATGAGAAACTACCAGTTGAAGTGTTGTTTTTCTCAGGCCCTAAAGTGTTCTAACTGACCCATAAATAATACCAAGCAAGCAAAGAGTAGTTATTAAGCGCCTACTGTTTGTCAGACCTTTTGTGGGTCTCCAAGAGGAGACCAGGCCTTGCCTGTACGAGGGGTATGGGACGCTGGGCAGGGCTCATACCTCTGGTGTGAGGGCTTGCTGACCCCTTTTCCAGGCTGCTCATCCACCTTTGGTGTCTATCTGGAATTCAGCTCTCACCTGTGACTCCAAGAAGCCGTAGCATGTGTAGTGGCCATAGCCTGGTAAACGGTCTTGGAAGACATGCTAACCCAAGCCCATGAGTGAGTTAGGGAAGTGTCTATCCCAGGTATGTGAAGACTCCCCCAGTAAAACGGGCAGATGAGAACAGGAAGGCAACTAATGCAGATGCTATGGCACATTAGATTTTGGTCAGGCATCCCAGGCCTTCTCTAGTTGTCTTGGTTTTTGTCTTGCCACTGGACTTTGGTGACTCCAGAGGAGAGTGTGAGGCTGATGACTTTGTGCAAAGCTGCCTCACTTAAATCCAGTTCATGTGCCAGTCAAGACATCATTCATGATGTCATTGCTCCTCTTCAAAAACCAAGGACAAACAACAACCACCTATAAGAAAACTGGCATTCTTTCTGGGGAGAAGACAGCAGGCGCATAAATGAGTCTCTACAAAGATATGTAATGTAATTGGGGGAGGGGGAGTGAAGGGATTAAGAAAGGAGGCCCTAGAACTGAGCTTTGAGGGGAGTGAGGGCTTGTAAGAGGTACAGGGTAGAAGGGAGTGCTTTTCCAGGTATGAGGAATGGCCAGGAGTGTTGTGTGAGGAACAGCAAGAAGACTTTTTGGTTGGATCATAGAATGAGCAAAGGGTGCTTTTTTTACAAGGCTGAAAAAATGAATTAGAGGCAGACTGTGAAGGGCTTTAAGTAACAAATAGAGGTGTGTGTGTGTGTGTGTGTCTGTGTGTGTGTGTGTGTGTGTGTGTGCGCGTGCGTGCACATGCACATGATTACTTTATAGCACGTTGGAGCTCCTGCTATCACTGGTATTTATAGTGCACTTATGTACAATGTGTTAGATGTTCACAAGGGGAGGCAGTTTAGTCTGTTAAAACACACATGCAAACATAAATGCCAAGTTGTAGGTTTTATATTTTATCCTAGAGGCATCAGATATCCATTGGTTTCTGAGTAGGGAGTTGACATCATCAGATTGGTGTCTTGGTATTATGAATTTGGTAGCTAGAGGGAGGATGGATTGGAAAGGGTTGGCTCTTTCAAGAATGAGTGAATTAATGAAAAATTTTAAAGCCTTTATTAAGTTATGCTGAGTTCTGGGTTCAGAAATATAAAAATCAAAGATGGTGCTTGTCCTTAAGGAACTGCTTTATAATGGAGGAGAGGGACCAAAACATAAAGAGAAAGAGGGGCCGGGAAGGGATGTTTTGGTCGGGGAAGTTCCAGGAAGAACAACTGGGGCCAGGTGAGTGAAGCCAGGGGGACTAGATTAACAAACCCCAGCCAGGAATGATTGCAGAGCTTCCTCAATCATAGTCATAATTCCAGAACTGGGAGTGGAGATTTGGAGAGAGGAAAGGGTGCCCATGTAGGGGTGGTATAGCTGGCAAGGCTATAGAGGAGATGACAGGAGAGTTGTGTTATGTGAAACACTGTTGGAGTAGTTCCTGACATGTTGGTCCAAGAGGGCCTTTCACCAATCAGGAGGGCTTGGAGGTTTCTCCAGGGCAGGAAGATGGCTGGCATGGTACATTCCCCCAACATGCCGGTTCCCGTTCTCATTCCATCCTTCTACTCCAGTCATGCCAACTCCTGGTTGTCTCCAGGATCATTTCTTCTGTCACTTGTAATCTGTCCATTCCTCGTTCCTCCCCTCACTCCTCCACAGATGGTCTATCCAACCTGTTGTAGGCCTTGCTCACTGTCCTTTCCCATTGCAGGGCTTGGGTGCCATCAGTTTTCAGGCTGGCCATCAGTTATCTCTTTGTATATACTGCACTCAGAGATTTTCTTGCCTGTTTATTTTGCCCATGCAATACCCTGCACATGCTTCCTGCCTTTCTATTTATCCATAGGCTAAGAGGTTTAGCACTGGAGGGAAGCTGAGAAGTCCTCAAGACCCACCCCTGAGGCTGACCAAGTTAAATGATCTGCCCAAGATCACACAGCAAGTGTCTGAGGCAGGATTTGAACTCAAGTCTTCCTGCTTCCAAGTCCCATACACCATCCACGCTACCATGTTGCTTCTCTACCTCTAAACCCCAGTAATCCCTTAGGGAAAGAAAGGGAACAGAAAGCAACAAGCATTTATTAAATTAAGCACCTGCTATGTACCAGGGTCTTCACTAAGCACTTTACATTTTTCCCATTTGATCCTTACAACAACCCTCTGAGGTAGGTGGACCAAGGTCATGGCCTTTTCCTTGAAGCCCTGTTACTTAACATTTCTAGAAATTACTTGGATAAAAGTACAAAAGACAGATTAGTCAAACTTGCAAATGATACAGATCTGGGAAAGATAACTAACACAGTGCATGACTCCACCCCTTTTCAGCTTCCTCTTGTGGGCTGTCTTCCCTCATCAGATGCTAAGCTCCTCGAGGGCAGGCACTATCTTTCTTTTTTATATTTGTATTTCCAGCACTTAGCAAGGTATCTGGCACATAGTAAGCCTTTAATAAATGTTTATTGATCTCAGTGAACAAGCATGGTGGACTAGATGAGAACGTGTAATATTTAATAGGCATAAATGTAAGATTTTATACATGGGTTAAAAAATCAACTTCACAAAAGAATCAATAAATGAAAAAGCAATTATTAGTTATCTAGCATTTATTAAGCTCCTAAAATGTGTCAGGGACCTGTAAAGTAAAAAAAAAGGACACAGTCCCTAGGCCTCTAAGAACTTATATTCCACTTGGGAGAAAGAGCACCTAGGAAGTCAGGATTCTGGACTCCAGGCCCAGACGCTCCATCCCCCAAGCCACCTAGTGCCTCAAGGAAGCTCTTTGGGAGTAGGCCTTGTTTCGTTCTTTTTCCTTGTATCTCTAGCATGTAAGCCAGTGCCTGGCATGTAGTGGGCACTTAATGAATATTTGTATGGTAATTCCGTTCTCCCCAGCCATCTCTCAGCTCCTGAAACTCATCCCTGCTGAGCTCAGGCAAAACGGACATGTTTATACCTTCACTAGGAAAACATAATAAATATATGATCAACATTAACTCTGTGGAAAAGTTAGGCAAAAGGAGAAACCTCCTGCCATTCTATTCTTAACCCAAATCATAAGTAAAAGTTATTATAATTCTACCATCTGTTCCAGTTTTTAAAGCCATTTTGGTAAACTGAATGCTAATGCAAAATACATGTCTTAGCACTAATTAACCAAAAAATCTGTTTCATTCTTCTCAGATAATGAAAAAAATATGTCAAGGACATGATTTCTTGAAGAAAATCTAATTTATGGGCCTCACTTAAACCTTTAAACCTCCCTTATGCTAAGCTTGTGAAAACAAATGTAGGAATAACAAGTCACATCAAATGCACCCATTAAGGAAATCTCCAGGCCCTAAGCTTTAGACATTTACAATTAAAATATAGATTCCTATTTTTACTTAAAGATTACTTTTTCTTACAACTGATGCATGGGTTTATTATAGGGCTGAGAAGGAGGGGAGGCTGGAGAGCATCTGGAACATCTGCAGAGGCTAATGTTGATTTAATGACAAAGACTAATATCACATTACTCCTCTGGAAACCTAATTAATTGAAATGTAGCCTGTTTTGGTTTGTTTGTGCTGAATGCTGTTAGTTACAGACTGTGACATAACTAGTAGGTGTATTTTCTATGTCAAGCAAATGGAGCTAATTGGTCTGTATTCTGAGGATACCTGTGGACCATTGTTCTGGGCCCCCCCAACCTCATGTCCTTGTGACTGTTCTCTCCCCCTTTCTAATCTATGTTCTCCAAATGAGCATCCTGCCCATCATGGTATTCTTGAGTGCCCTAGTCAGACTTCCAAGGCCCTCTGCAATTTAAAATCAACCTTTCCACTACCTTATGTCCTCAATCCAGCCTCAGACATTTATTGTGTGACCTTGGACAAATCACTTAACCTGGGTCTACCTTAGTTTACTTAGCTGTAAATTGAAGATTATGATAGCTCCTCCCTCCTAGGATTGTTGTGAAGATCCAATACAGTAGGTGCTATATAAATGCTTGCTATTTTAATTATTACTAGTGTGTCATTTGATTGGCCCAAAGGATTCAGGTCAAAGAACCTTCATTAGGTAACTACTTGTGTTATAATACAAAGACAAAAGCAAAATCTGCCTTGACCTTAAAGGTCCTAGACTCTACTAGGGAGATTTAATTTAATTCCCCATCATTTGTTAAGGGACTATTCTGCCCCAAGAACTATACTAAGAATGAAAAGACAAAAATACTAAGTGACACAGAGGGAGGGAGGGTCAGGATGTGCTGGAGGGACCAAGGACCAACAGCTGAGGAGATCTTAAAATCCCTGGTCTTGGAAGTAGCCCTAGGAATTCCCAAAGGTAGAGATGAGAAGAAAGGGCATCCCAGGCATCAGCGGCAGCCTGTGCAGAAATGGGAAAGCGAGAGATGAATGAATGTCATATATGTGGAAAAAGCAGAGTTGTTTGGTAGAATCATAGACAATGAGGGGGAGTGATATGAACTAATAAGTCTGGAAAGATAGACTGGAGTCACATTCTAAAATGCTTCAAATGGCAAACTAGCATATATATAACTTAGAAACAGTGAGCCCCCTAAAGCTTCCTGAACAGGGGAGTGACATGGTGAGCATGAGCTTTAGGAAGATAATTTGGCAGCTGTGTGGAGGAGGGATTGACAAGGGGAGAGACTGAACATGCTGGGTGACCGGACAGGAGGCTTTCACCATACTAGAGGAGAGGTGACAAGGAGAGAAAGTTCAGAAGTCATGGCAGTACTCTAGGCTAGATGGAAAGGTGACGTGAAGAGAGACTGGATGCAGGGGGACCAGCTAGGATAAGTGGGGAGAAGGAGATGGAGTAGAGGGAGGTTTTGAGGAGGTAGAATAAAGAAGATTTGGAATTTGATGGACTGTGGCTGTGTTGTTAATTTAGTAATTTCAGTCAAGTCCAACTGGAGTGGTCAGTCATTTCCTTCCCAAGCTCATTTTATAGATGAGGAAACTGAGGCAAACAGGGTTAAATGACTTGCCCAGGGTCATACAGCTAGTAAGTGTCCGAGGCTGGATTTGAGCTCAGGTCTTCCTGATTCCAGGCCTGGTGCTCTGTACACTATGGCACCACCTAGCTGGCCATGGCTATGGTGGAGGGAAGAGTAAAAGAATGATGGATGACTGAGGATGCAAACCTGAATGGCTGGAAAGAATTCCACTAAGGAAATAAGACAGTTTGGAACAGCAGGGCTTAGTGTTAAATAATAATCAAGAAATATTTATTAAGACCCCATTTCCAGGCACAGTGCTAAGCACTAAGGATTCAAAAAAGGGGGAAAAGATACTTCCTACCCTTGAGAAGACAAGACTTAAGAAGGGAGTGGGAAGGAAGTGGTGACCTGACGGGGCATAGTGGAACCCTGTATCTGGGCTGGGAAATGGTGGGGGATCTGGGAGGAGCTCTTCAGTGTTATTAAAGATTCATTCCAGGGGGCAGCTAGGTGGTGCAGTGAATAGAGAATCAGCCCTGGGGTTAGGAGAACCTGAGCTCAAATATGGCCTCAGACACTTAGCACTTACTAACTGTGTGACCCTGAGTATGTCACTTAAACCCCAATTGCCTTGAAAACACTCCCAAAAGCCCCAAACATAATGAGTTCCATTTACTTAAGCTAATTGGGAGAGGCTTATAGGACATCCAGGTAGAGAAGTCCAGTGGGCAGTTAGTGATATAGAAGTAGAACTCTGGATGGAGAGGTCATTAGTAATGTCGAACTGAAAGTTTGGTTAAAGAAGGCAAACAGGCTAGTGGTATATATTTATATCATTTATTCCCTTAAAGCTAGCCAAATGTCTACATGTATGGAGCCAGATAAAATCTGACTGCCTGAACAAAAGAATAAGAAGGCTTAAATACATTTTAGAACCATCCCAATTCAGGGTGACTATGTCACTCATATTTATGATCTCCATTTTTGTTTAATCATGGTATGAGAAGGGAATTTTCTTAATTGAATAAGTGGTAAACACAATAAAATAAGAGAGTTGACAAAGTGTCGATTGAAATTATGACCCAGGACATCTGTGTTTTCTTTACCATTAACATGCCATAACATAGTATATGTCCAAAAAAATATTAAGATAAGAAAAGGTGCCATTACTCAAGATAGTGCCTCGGATCACGCCTCATCCTTAATGGCAATAAAGTCAGCGCCATCTGGCTTTGTGCACATAGGACCAGGTATTCTCTGAGTTCACTCAGAGAAAAGAAGCTGTTACATCCAGGCTCTTCTTCTGGATGATTAATTCAGGCTCTGGTTCTTAATTGGGGGTTCAAACTGATACTGAATGATTATCATTAAACACTTATTAAGTGCCTTCTTTGTGCCAGGAGCAGTGCTGAATGTTTGATAAATGTCTCATTTGATCCTCTCAACAACCTGGGAGTTAGATGCTTTTATTATCCCCATTTTATAGGTGAGCATACTGAGGCAGATAGAGGTGAGGGTCTGGCTCTGGCAGAGGCCAGCTTTGAGCTCAAGTCTTCTGACTCAACATCCAGTGCTCTATCCAGCCACCCCATTATGATGAAGAATGGTAGAATTGTAAGCTGCTTGAGTAGGGATTATTTAATTGTTGTCTTTATATTCCCAGTGCCTTGACAGTAGTATATGCTTATTAGATGCTTGTTGAGTACAACTTACACTGTGGATCTAAGAGGATAAAAATATTGACCGTCCCTTCCCCCAACACACACATCATGCTTTGACAGCATTTTTTCTAAATGCTTTTAAAATGGTTTCTCATTGATTGAGAACCCAGTTACTTCAAGGGAAGATATACAGATCAGTGATACCAAGAGGGGAATATTGTGGTATGTTCTTCCATGTTAGATAAAAATGCAGTTAGAATGAAGAGTGACAGGGGAGATTTGTGAAATCTATGGATTCGGATCAGTCATCTTTCCTGAAACCTGTTTCAGATCAATTTTAAATATCACTCAGTCTTGCTGGCCATATTTTTCTCAGCTAAAGCGAGTGGGTCAAATTTTGTTTTCCCCCCACTAATCCCGCCTGTTGGAATCCTTATATAAGGGTAACATAGTAACATTGGTAATCAAGTGAGGGAAAACTGAAGAATGGTAGTAGAATGGAATATTTAGAATATATATATATATATATATATATGTATATATACATATATATATATAGTGTGTGTGTGTGTGTGTGTGTGTGTGTGTGTGTGTGTGTGTAAAGTCATTCTATTTATATATACTTCTGTTTACCAGTTCTTTCTCTGGATGCAGATAGCATCTTCCTTCACAGGTCCTTTGTCCTTAATTTATTTCAAAGGGATAGCAAGTTAACACAAGATAGATTTGCACTTTTATGGGCAATCATCTTTTTTTTTTTTGTCGTATTCTACTATGTTATGGAAGTGCTTGTTTTATTTCTAAAGTTTAGAATAAAATAATTTTTAAAGAGAAACATTTATTAAGCAGCTATCTTGTCACTGTGTCTGATGCTGGGACTATAAGCACAAAAAGTAAGACAATCCCTACTCTTAAAAGTTTATGTTTAAAATGGGGAGAGAAGTATAATTTTATAATTATATGTGGCACCAATGTAATGTGAATGAGTAAAAATATATAGCCAGTACTTTGAGAGCAAGGGCTCTAGGGGTTGAGGGGATCAGAAGATGGTATCTTAAGGATATGGAGGAACTTTGTGTGGCCATGAGAAGGAGGGAGTGCATTCCATGTATATGGGGGGAAAGTACAAAGATGGGAAATGGAATGTTGTGTGTGAGGAGTAGAGAGGAGTCTAGTTTGGGTGAATGACCAAGCACAGGATGAGGTTAATGTCCAATGATGTTGAAAAAAGACTGGGGCCAGATTATGAAGGGCTTTAAAAGCCAAATAGAGGAATTTATAGTTTGTCTTCTAGGCAATAGGGAGGCACTGTATTCAAGAAAGGAAGGGAATCCCATGATTAGATTTGAGTGTAAGAAAAATTACTTTGTTAGCAATGATAGGATAGAGGGGAGAGGGGAGAGATTTGAGGCAGGCTTTAATCAAACATATATCATTTACCTAGTTCAGGGGAAAAGGTCAGCACTCCGAACTTCAGAGTATACAGAGGTTAGAAGCAGAAGTTACAAGACAGAGAAACATTTCAGCAGACAGGCTTCCAAACTGTCCAACTATTATATATATATCCGTACCAAATCACAGTTACCAGAGAGGGAAGCATCAACATCTGGGTTTTCAAAGACAAGTTGCTCTCAACAGCTGCCCAGAGTCTCGTCTGGTCAAGTCACACAACACTTCTCAAAGTGAACCCCAAAACAAAGTCTCACATCAGGGATTATATAGCCTTCTCCTGGGTCAGAGAATGTAACAACCCTCTTGACCCACTGCCCAATCACAAAGCACCAAGGTGTGGGTGTTCCTGAAAAACAAGCCTCCCACCACAGGCTCCAGGTGCACTTAACCTAGGGGCAGGGAAGATCTTAAAAATTTGCATTCTTATAACAGTTGGATAGTTAGTGAGTGAATTTATTAAAGAAGCAGAATAATGTTAGGGAAAAGAGCCCTCTAAACTTAAAGTCTTGATACCCTGATGGGATTGCTAGCTCTGATATTTTTAGGATCATAGATTTAGAGCTGCTAAATATATGATTAAAAGGCCATTGAGTGCTACTTCTTATTTTACAGAAAAGGAAACTGACTCACAGAGAGATTAAGTGCCTCTTCTGGTATTACGCAGAAGGTCAATGTCCGAGGCAGGACACGAACCCAGGTCTTCATGACTCTGCCTCTAATAGCCCATTCATGGTACATTCTACCTCTGACCTAGCTATGTGACTATGACAATTTCATTCGTTGGCCTCAGGTTTCTTATTTTTAAGATAATTTCCTGAAGTGCTTACAAATAAAGTGCTTGGTGAACTTCAAAGCATCACAGAAATGTGAGTGATTATTGTTATTGCTGACAGAATTAAAAAAAAAATAAGAACAAGCATCTTAAACAGTATCATGGACTTAAACCCTCTGCCTTTTGTCTTTCAGCACTCTTTTGTGAATATACTTACAGTCTAGTTCCTACAGAGCTAATAGTAATTTCATTGGAGTATATAATTTTTAAAAAGCTTCCAGTAGAAAATACAGATAATCTTTGAGAACATAAGAATAAATAATGATGAAATGAGTAAACAAAAGGAAATTATGGCTTATGTGTGAAGTAGCGGGAGGAATACTGGCTTTAGAGTAAGACAATAGTAGTTCAACCCTTGGCTTTACTTTTCTTTGTTTTTTAAACTTGACGTTGCTCTTGGGGCTGCTGTGGATAGAATGCTAGGCCTGAAGTCAGGAAGACTCATCTTCGAAAATTCAAATCTAGCCTCAGACACTTACTAGCAGTGTGACCTTGGACAAGTCACTTCACCCTGTTTGGCTCAGTTTCCTAGTCTATAAAATGATTTGGAGAAGGAAATGGTAAACCATTCCAGTATCTTTGCCAAGGAAACTCCAGATGGGGCACAGAGTCAGATACAGTTGAAATGACTTAATAACAACAACAATTTGGGTTATTTGTACAAGGCAGTGCAGTGCAGTGGGGAAAAATGGATTTGGAGTCAGAGGACCTTGGTTCAGATCTCAACTAACCTTGGGTGAGTCATGCAACATCGCAATTCCGTTATCTATAAAATGAAAGAGATGGACTCCGTCTCTTGTGAAGTTATTTACAGCACTGAATCTGATCCCATGTTTGCACTTTACTTCCTCTGGGCCTCGTTTTCCTCCCGTGTAAAATAAGGGTATCAGATTAGATGATGTCTGAGGCCCCTTAAACCTATGATCCAATGATGGCAATGTGTCTGCAGACTTCTGAATAGAAAATAAATAGACTATTTCACCACCTCTCTGCTGGGTTTCCAGGATGCTTATCTATGATCCAGCAATCCTTTAACATTTCAGTTGTTTTGGCTTATGCCCCCAGGTGATGGGGCATAATGTAATGCAGGTTTCATTAAAACTGTCTGCCCTGAAACACTCTTGATGTTTTCTGAGCTGCATGAAAGATGTAAGATTGTTGTCCTGTTGTCCTGTCTACAGTCAGCAGCGATTAGATCATTCCTGGATCGGCATTACATCAACTCCTTGTAACAGGAGTTGGCCCTCGATAGCACCCTGTCACACAGAGCACAGAAATGTTCTCTAACATAAATAGAAATCGCTGTGGTGTTTCCGCAGGCAAGTGTAATCGTAAAGTGCTGTTGACCTAAAATTTAAAGGCTGCAGGCTGCTTTTTATGGATCAGATGTGCTACTTTGCCTGAAGCAAATGCAATTGGAAATGGGATCTTTAATTATATTGCTATGTGTCAGATATTGTACAGTGATGCAATGAGTACCATTGTTCCTTTTGATTCCAGAAAACCTGAAAGATACTTTTTCAAAATACTGTATCCAAGAGGCATATATATATATATATATGTAAGACCCACAGGCAGGAATGCAGTTTGTTTGCACATTTCCCATGGGTGGTTTTAAAAATACACCTCTTGGGTAATGGGTTGGTAAGATATAATACTGCTGTCAGCTGCAGTCACTGTTATTTGTGTTTGTGTGTGTGTGTGTGTGTGTGTGTGTGTGTGTGTGTGTGTGTGTGTGTGGTGTGAGGTTGCTCACACACACTGACAATTTAATAATTTTCTGGAAGGCTCTGGGGTGGTAGAGACAATGAGCATTGTTGAAGTAACTCATTTAGAGAATGGCTGTATCCATCGGCATCCATCACTCAGCAGGCAGCAGAGATGGAGCTGTCCTCTATTTCAGCATCACTCCTGAAATGGGTTTTCCTTTCCCTTAAGTGAAGGTGCCCTGTAGCAGTGGGTGATTGCCAAGCCTGAAAGGAAAATTGTGATAAAAAAATGAAAAGAAGAAAATTACTTAATTACAATGTAGTTACCCTGGAAATCTCCAAGATGAATGTACACATTTAACAGAGCTTTTTAATGTTTGTATAATTTAGCCCTATGCCCCAGAAATTCTCAGTTGTAATTGATACTCATTACATAAATACCTCCTGGAGAGAGCTGGTCTATTTCACTGTAAGCTTCACTGCTATAGAACTTGGCTGACAATTCACTCATATCTTCAGCAGATGTTTGTTTTTGGAGACTGAGGGTCTTCTTAAGCCAGAAGTAGCATTTATTTCCATTCAGTAGGAAGTGATACCTTAATACCCAAGACTAGGTCTTCTTGGCTTCTGGGGTCAAACACAGTCTGGCTCCTATTTTCAGTGTTCTGACCATTTTGTACACATTGTGCTTTCTCCTAACCCCACATTCAGGTTATTTATTTTTTCATTATATTTGAAATGATGTTCAAGATAGTCTTTTTTTCACTTCTACCATTACTGATGACTTATATTTGCCACAAGTCTCTAACTAAAGAAATAAAATGCACAAAACAAGTGGTTAATCAGCCTATCTACAAGCATTTATTAAACTGCTACTGTGCCTGACACATTTCTAGGTACTGAGGATACAAATACAAAGAATAAAAAAATTCCTACTTGCACGCATACAGTCTTTTGGAATGTCAATCCGTTACTGTGGAATTCAAACTTAAGGTTCATTCCCATGCCTGTGTTTTATTTATCTTCATTTCCCCTATGGTTCCATTTCCAAGTGCAACTGGAATCATTCTGTCTTTCAGCAAGCTGCTGTGTGCACCCTGAAGGGAATATCACAAGATTAAATTCAGAGTATCTTTCTCCTAGCAAGGTGAGTGCTTCTCATTGCAGAGATCCCTAGTTGATTTCCAAAATGCAATTCCCCATAATAATGTGAAGCTCCTGAATTATTTATTGTTTTGTATTAGATCAGGGATAGTTTATTTCTGAAAAATAAACTTATTGTCATTAGCAAATCAACTTAGGAAGCTTCCCCTATACAAGGGAGAAAACAACAGAACTGTTTGCAAATTTAAGGAATAACTGATGCTTACTGGGAGGTGTTGTAGCATTAAGGTAGTTTTAAATGGAGATGCGAAACCAGATTTGTGGAGCCTGAAAATTTTTTTTGAGTTTTAATATGATCTATTTTTTAAAAAATTATTTTAATTCTCAATAAGTGTGGATTTCAGTGACTAACCCCAGTAAAAACTGTGTTGAAATAATTGTTCAAAAACCAAGCTTAGATTTTTCAAATGGGATATGGTCTTCCCCTGATTATACTTGCATTATGTGACCTTGATATTGAAAAGAAAATAGTTGCTCACCTTCTCTCCTGAAATAAACTATAATTGCTATATAATGTTGTTTGTTTAAAAAAGAATAGTATGCAAATTTTCTCCAAAATATAATGGATCTCCCTCCTTAAGAAGTAGAGCTTATGTTTAAATGACCATTTTGTAGTCAGTCAACAAGCATTTAATAAGCACCTACTCTGTGCTGGACACTTGTCCAGGGATACAAAGAAGTGTATATGGATAAGTGCTATGGATACAAGAAATAATTCCTGTACTCAAGGAGCTCACAGTCTAATGGAAGAGCTTACCAGCTAAATATGTAAATGCCTCTTTAATCTAAGTACAGCATGAAAGGCCATGTCACCTGGTGGATAGAGAGCTGACCTCAGAGTCAGGAAGACTTAAGTTCAAGTCTCACTTCTGACATGTATGATGCAGACGGACATGTGACACATACTGACCAAGTGACTTTCCCTACTAAGGAACTTGCTAAG
The DNA here is from genome assembly GCA_011680675.1 of Gymnobelideus leadbeateri. NCBI lineage: Eukaryota > Metazoa > Chordata > Mammalia > Diprotodontia > Petauridae > Gymnobelideus > Gymnobelideus leadbeateri. Next base: position 294,207 of record WOXC01007204.1, on the reverse strand, counting down.
GCTAGAAGTTTCAGAATGGATTCTGATGTGCACTGATAGTGTTCATTTCATGGTGAAATTACAGTTCTGGCAAAAAAAAAAAAAAAGAAAAAATAAGAATAAGAGTAATGAAACCTGACAGAGATTGATATAGATATCTATATACAAATATAGATACGAGAAACCTGATAGAGATATATAGAATTTTACTGTAGTGCTGTTAAAAATATGTATGATAATTATCTTAATAATCCATTGAGATGGATGTCAGACAGGAAGGTTAAGCAGATAGCTTGTTTTACCTACTGGAATGAGGGCTTCAAATCTGTGTGGAAATTTTAATTAATAGAAGCTAACAAATTCCAGATGGATCTGTAGAGCAAAACAATTCACATGAAGGAAGAAGAAATATAATTCAGCATGTTGGGGTACAGAGGTCAGATTCCACACAAAAGAGGACTACTTATGGACAGGTGTTTCCCACCCTTAAAATTAGTTCTGGAGGTCAGATCTGTGACTGTTAGTGCTTGGCATGGATGTGGCCAATGTTTACCTTCTGGTGCTCTCTACCACCTGGTCTGTCTAATTAAGGACTACCATTTTCTGCTCTGATGGCCCTGTAATCTTCATAGAAATGGAAATCCACAGGATAGTTGGTGTGAATGTTTAAAAAAAACACCACCCAACCACCAATAACCCTTCATTTTACTGATGAGTATAGTAGAAATAGGGAGGATAGCCCATCTTCACTGAGAATTTTTTTTTTTTTTTGCTTTTTGGAGGGCAATCAGGGTTAAGTAACTTGCCCAAGGTCACACAGCTAGGTTTTTATTTGTGTGTGCGTTAAGTGTCTGAGGCTGGATCCGAACTCAGGTCCTTCTGACTCCAGGGCCAGCGCTCTACTCACTGCGCCACCTAGCCGCCCCTGAGAAAATTTTTTGATGGTTTTCATTCCTCATATTTATAAAAGGTGACATTGAAAAGTTTGTGTTTTCCCTTGTAGAAACTCATCACCATCTATTTCTGAGTTATAGTTTCATTGATAGTGGTTGATCATGAAGCCAAGGCAAACATATTATTGATACTGTTTGAAAAATAGAATTAAGACAGTTGTTGGGGGGGGCACTTCAAACCTTTGATCCATTTTTGCTCCTATTAACTGATTGATTCAGGCAGAAATACATATACACATGCATTACATACATACATATACATCTTTCATACATTTCTATCTATATATATGTATGTATGTATGTATGTGTGTAGTGTGAACCATCTATCTGCTGCTTTTACTTTATATATGATTAATAATGACCATCCCAAATGCATCGCTCCCGACTTAGGAAGGAGGTATCTTTTTATTATTTCCATAATGGGGAAGGTGCTAGAAGAGGATAGAGGGCTGGCATTGGGGTTTGGAAAGTCTAGGTCATAAGTCTCTGACACATCCTCTCTATGGGACTATGGGCAAGTCATTGGATTTCTCATTGCTCAAGGCAACTATGTAAGAAACATATTATTGGTGAGTCTGCACCAGTGGAGAGTTTCTACATAGGAAGTTTCCTATACCTATAAAATTACACTTTAAAAACCCACCCATAGAAGACTTTATGACCAAACAAGAATTATAAAATATAAAATGGATAATTTTGATTACATTAAATTGAAAAGCTTCTGTACAAACAAAGCCAATGTAACCAAGATTATAGAAGGGAAGTGGGAAATTGGTAAAGAATCTTTACAACCTATGTCTCTGATAAAGGACTCATTTCTAAAATATACAGAAAATTGAGTCAAATCTATAAGAATACAAGTCATTCCCCAATTGATAAATGGTCAAAGGATGTGAACATGCAGTTTTCACAGGAAGAAATTAGAGATCTATAAGCATATTAAAAAAATGCTCTAAATCACTATTGATTAAAGAAATGCAAATCAAAACAACTCTGAGGTACCACATCTCACCAGTCATATTGGCTAAGATGACAAAACAGGAAAATGACAAATGCTGGAGAGGATGTGGGCAAATTGGAACACTAATGTATTGCTGGTGGAGTTGTAAACTGATCCAACCATTCTGGAGAGCAATCTGGAATTATATCCAAAGGACTATAAATAATTTCATACCCTTTGGCCCAATAATACCACTTCTAGTGTTGTATCCCAAAGAGATCAAAGAAGTGGGAGGAAGACCCATATGTATAAAAATATTTATAGCAGCTCTTTTTGTGGTGACAAAGATTTGGAAATTAAGGAGGTGCCCATCAATTGGGGAATGGCTGAACAAGTTGTGGTATATGCATGTAATGGAATACTATTATGCTATAAGAAATGAGGAGCAGATGGACTTCATGTTTACCTGGAGAGGCTTATATGAACTGATGCTGAGTGAGAAGAGTAGAGCCAGGAGAAATTTGTACACAATCACAGACACAATGAATGTGACAACCAACTTTGATAGACTAGACTCTTCTCAGCAATGCGGGGTTATAAGTCACCCCCAAAAGACTCACAATGGAGAGAGATGTCTACATCCAGAGAAAGAACTAGAAAGAACAGAGTTTGAATCCAGCTTGAAGCAAACTACCTGCTCTTTTTCTTGTTTGGTTGTGTTTCCTCTTTCCCCTTGTTCATTCCATCTGATACAATCCTTCCTTATAACCTGACTAATGTCTAATGTGAAAGTATTTGCAGATCCTATACTTGATTGTATGCCTCCATGGCGGGAGGGAGGGAGGAGAGGGAGGGAGAGAAAATTTGAAACTCAAGGGATTGTGGAACTGAATCTTGTAAATTAAAAGTAAACAAACAAAGTAATAAAGACCAAAAAAAAACCCCAAACCCCACCATATATCTGTGTTTCTCTGTGTGTGTGGATATGCATACACATATGTTTGTATATGTCTGTATATACATATAGACACATACATACACACATAGTCGTATACAAATATGTATGTATATATGTGCAGTGTATGTATTTGTATATGTATGGTGCCTTGTGCACATTTACTTTTGAGTATCTGTTTACAGAGTGTCCTCTTCTGGTCGCTTCTTTGTTTCTGTCAAGAACACCAACATCCTTCTGGCCATCTAGTCTGGTAGCCTGGGAATGGTTCTGTACTCTAATCTCTTCTCCAACATCCAGACCAATTGACAAATCTTACTGATTCTCTCCTGGTAACTCAGTGTCATTCTGCCCCTTCTTTCCACTCAAGCACTAACCCCTGCTTGTTCAGGCCCTGCCCCGCCCTTGCCTGCCATATTGAAATAGCTCCAGAACTGGTCTCCTTTTAGTCTTCCCCCTCTTCAGTCTATTTTCCATATAGTAGCTAAAACAAGTTTCGTGAAATATAGCTTCGAACATGTCACTTCTATGCTCGGTATTCTTTGGTTGTTCCCTACTCTTTCTAGGATAAAACACATATTCTCCTATTTGACTTTTAGAACTCTTTATAGGCTGGTATCAGCACACCTTTCTTGCCTAATTTCCCCCTCCTGCCCTTTAAGTGCTCAGTATAGTGCCTTGCACACAGGAGGCACTTAGGAAATGTTTAATGAATGATTTATGCACTCTGCATTCTAGCCAAATTTGCCTATTTGCTTTTATCTGAGATTTTAATCCATTTTCCATCTCCATGCCTTTGCATACATTCTTTCCCATACCTGGAATACACTTAATTCTCACTTTTGGCTCTTAAAATTATGAGTTTATTTTAAGACTTAGCCCATGTGCCATTACCTTCAAGAAGACTTTCCTATTGTCCCTCATTCTAATCATCATCAAAATGCCTGTGTTTACTTATGTGTTTATATATAAAATAGTTAAGTCTCCCAGTGGATAAAGACCCAAGTTCAAATCCAGTCTGAAAACATTTACTGGCTCTATGACCCTGAGGAAGTGACTTCACCTCTCTCTGCCTCAGACTCCTCCTCTAAACATTAAAGGTAACAAGAGCACCTGCTTCCCAGGGTTGCTTGTAAAATGCATTGCAAATATTAAAACTCTATATAAATGCTATCAGCTATTATTATTGCCAGTTACATGTATGTTTATATATATATGCATATACACAGACATATGCATAGATATATACACATATGTGTGTACATATTCCAAAGAATAATAGCTGACATCTATATAGCACTTAAAAGATTTCAAAATGCTTTAGCAGTATCTCATTTTATCTTCACAGTAACCATGGGAAATAAGTGCTTTTATTGTCCCTATTTTACAAATGAGGAAACTGAGACTTGAAGAGATTAAGTGACTTGTCCAGGGTCACACAGCTAGTAAGTACTTGAAGCAGGATTTAAACTCAGATCTTTTTCATTTTATCCAGTATATTACTAAGCTGCCTCCAAGGCAAGGACCATTTTGTATTTGTTTGTTGTTTGTCCTTGTATTTGCCCTTGCAAATGGTAGGAGTTTAATAAATCTTGGTTGAGTTGAATTGAATTGAATTTGCTTGTAAAGAAATAAAATAAAATAGATTCAGTCTTTACTTCATGGGGAAGTAAAATGTAAAACATATTAACACATAAAAATAATGAAATGAAGTCACATGATACCTATAAATACAAAAGAACCCTTGTTATTAAATATTGGTCATAAATTGTTCATGTAAGATTTTTTTGATGATAGTATGATTATGAATAATTTCTTACACAAGACCTAAGAAACTTAAAAGATTTTCCTCTATTCTGATATTTTTCATCTCCATTGACTGGACCTCTTCAGTATCCTTGAATGAATGTTTACTAGGTATAAATTAAAGTATATTAAAAGTATGCATGAGGAAAATAGCCTTTTCTATGTAAAAGTGTAGAATTCTTAGTGAGTAAATTAGAAATGAATCAGAACTTAGACACCATTCGATGTCTAAGATGTTTGTGCACAAATTTATAGGGATTATTTTCATTACATTCATTAAATGGAGTCCATGACCTCTAGAATCCAGATCAGTGCTTTCTGTGCTTGGGGAATTAAATTGAGATATAGGTGCTTTTTCAGTTAACACCACAGTGGATTAGTTGTGGTTTTTACCTTTTAATTAAACAGATACTATAGTCAAATACAGTTTTGAATTATTTAATAGCACCTACTACTTTATTCAGTGTAAACTGCATGAATCTTTTAATTATGTGAAGCGATAGACTTATGAGCTTTTCTAAAATTGGTTGACAGGAAGTAATAATTTGTCCTTTGATGATGTCAAAAAATATCATCAGGCATGTTGCAATAATTGAAACTAAGATAAGGGACAAGTTGATCAAACAGAAGTCTATGGTTCTGCAAAACTGTCATGGGCTTTTTCAGTATAGAAAAAAAAATGCCATCTTCAATATATCAGTTGTAGTTTCTGTCTTATAAACTAGTCCTCTTTGGGAGAAAATACCTCAATGAGCAATTGCAAGGGTTGTTACTGTTTTAAGGATTCAAATCTCATCACATACTCCATAGGTTAAGATATCAGTTAAGTCATTTGTCCTTTTATATGTGGGGGCTTGACTCCCAATAGAGCCCACCCAGGTAGTTTGTATCATCTATAAGTGGGAATTGATAAGTTTATCTCATTCCTCATTTAGATGAAAGGATAGCTAGCTAGCTAGCTAGGTGTTAGAGTATTTTAAAGAAATTATTATACTTAAGTTACTGTACTAGCAATACAAATATAAGCAAACAAGACACAGCCCTCCCTCATCTACAAATGGCTTACATTCTATTGTGAAAAAACATTATGGAAAGGGATGCTAGAAGGACAAGGGAATCCCTTTCCAAAATGGTAGTCCTTGGAAGGAAGTCACTAGTGGGGAGAAGAGAGGCCAAGGTCAAAAGTTTCCCAAGAGGGCAATGCACTTGAAGAGGAGTAGAAAGTAAGAGTCTGAAGAGAGTGGAAGTGAGAGTTATTGTTATTGGTTACTTTGGTTACTGGTTAGCAACACAAATTTAAGTGAATGGCTTTTGACTATTCTGCTACATTATTCTAAATTACATCTAAGTTCTAGGATATATTGCTTAAGTTTCTTCTTCTAATAAGTATTGATGAATAATTCAGTATGCCTTTCAAGAATATAAATCCTAGAAAGGTATTTTTAGAGAGTAACAATGGTATGACCTTTCTTTTCTCTCATCATTTTATCTATCTTTTAAGAAAAAGGAAAATATAAATCTCTCCTAAGTGGGGAAAAAATCCATTTAGTTGCCATCTCTACAGGTGAAAATATTAGGTATAATAATTCCAATAATGAAATTAGAACATGAAGGGAAAAATGTTAAGTTATATTTTTAGACTTTTCATGAGTTTTCAGCTCCCTTAGATTTCTAGGGATGAAATAAACCTTCTCTGACCTCTTGCATTGGCAACAAATTCTATCTTTAACTTCAGGAAAAAAAAAGATTTCAGCACCATTTTTTGTAGCTTAAATGATGCAGAACAAAGTTCTGGCATCACCCAAGCTCCTGATTCATGCAAATCAGTGACCAGAGAATATTAATGATTTTAATAGCATACCCAGAATAAACTATTTCTGATTTCCTGATTGATGAGTTCCTGCGGTTTGCCAAATAGTACTTAAACTCGGATGTATTGACTGACCATGACTGCATCTTGTCCACCCTAGTTTACCTACTTGAAATGAAATATTTTAGAAAGAGGTATCTAAATAACATCCCAGGGTCTCTAAGAGATAAGAGCTACCATTTTGTCTCAAAGCTGGGAAATAATGAGGAATGCACCTATGTAGCTAAGTTTCCCTTCAGGCCAAAAGTAGGGAAATGGTTAAATAAATTGTCATATGTTATTGTGGTGAAACTCCCTAGCTCTCTTAAAGCCTGCATGTCTGAGTAATACAAAGAAATCTTTATGAAACATTGCAAAGCAAAGAATGGAACACATATTAACTCTGGCTTAGAGAAGAAGGAAAAAGCAGTAATGAATGGCTAAACAAAGAAACAGGATGGAAACTTGGAGTGAATAAAAAGTTGCTATAACACTTTACAAGTTGAAATCAATTAAATAAAATATAAATAGTTGCTGTGTCAAATTTAATTGATTGTACAGATATATGTAAATCACTTCAGATACATAATCTTGCTTTAGTCTCACAAAAGGCATGAGAAGTATTTCAGGATCAGAGAAGGTTAAATGACTTGTCCACGGTCAATAAGTACCTGGGGCAGAATTTATACTGAGGTCTTCCTAAATCTAAGTCCCAAATCTTCCTAAATGAGGAAAAAAAAAAGACTGATGATGATGATAATGATAACACCAACATTTTATAAGGTTCCTACTATGTGCTAGGCATTGTACTGAGCACTTTACAATTAATGTACCCCTTCTCCTCATTTCCTTTTAGTTTTAAAAGTGAGATTATGATTTTCACCTTAATTTATACAAGTAAAGATTCAGAATTCTTATGTTGTCCCCTGTCTTTAATACTTTCTGTAGACCCCTCAACAAGATAATACACGAGTAATGCAATAGGGTGATGTCTAGAGAGAGCGTCACTCCACACCTTTTTCTATATAAGCACAACAATACATAACAGAAAGAACCACAGAAAAGCAGGGTGGTTTTGAGAAAAGATAAGCGGTATTTATCGCATAGATTTTTTGGTATAGTTTTTTTTTTTTTAAGTTACCAGTGTGAAATGCAAATTCATGATTTCAATTCACTTTTGTATTGTGCTCTGTACATGGAGTATATTTTTGTCTTTTTTTATTTAAGTTCAAAATGGAAAAAAAATAAATATGATTGAAAGATGTATAATAAATACACACAGATTTATCTCTTGGAACTCTGACTATGAGATCCTTCTGTAACACTCAACAAGTCAATATATTATTAGAGAAACTAAGTCATGTAAACGTATTCTTGCCATAAATGAGATTAGAAGATATGAGATAGTTATATGTAAAGGAAGGATTTCTTTTAGGTTTTCCTCGGAAGGGAAATGAAAGAGCTGATGGAGTTGGTTTTGTTGTGCATCCAAAAGCAACAAAAAATATTTCATGTGACATTTGATTATCTCCCCTTGTAGTATTCATGATAAACATAAGCAAAAAGACCATCAAGAAGATGAACTATTCAGTCAGTCTACAATGTTAACTATGTGCCTACTGTGTACGTGTATTCTATTGGCTCCAAAAATAAAGACAAAAACCCCCCACAACAATCTTTATTGTAGCTGCTGTGTCCCAGACCTTCTGCAGAGTATGAAAAGATAGAACAAGTGTACAAAGAATTCAACAAGATCTTCCAGTTAGACATGGTTATTCAACTTCAATGCTAAGTTAGGTATAGGGAAGAAATTTGAAATATGTGTTGGAAAATATAGAGTAGGATTAAGAAAGAGTAAAAAGTAAGGGAGATCAAGTGAACAAGACAATTACTGTGCTGGTACCCACAAAATATTATAAGGCCTGGAGGATAGATACTGGCACATTGGTTAAATCCTCTTTGGTGGACTTATGGGAGGTTATAGACAAGAATCATCCAAGAGTAAAATAAATCTCAGTTTGTACTGTTATCTTCCTTAGTAGCAATGTAAGCTCCTTGAGGATAGAGAGCTTTTCGTTTTTAGCATTTGTATTCCCAGAGCTTAGCACAGTGACTTGCACATAGTAGGTTTTTAACAAATGCATATTGCTTGTTTGATTAAATGAGAGCAGAAATTCATAGAAGTATGATTAACACTTAAATTTGTGAAATATAGTAGTGTTTTGTCCAGTATTGAATAGCAGGGCAGTCTGAGCCATTGGAATTTTTTACTGATTTTTTTTTTTCAATTTTCACTTGGATGTTTGGTGTCTGAAGGATAATGAATCTTGTTGAGAGGAAAAGGGTCAATGATTTCAAGTTCATTCATGGCATAGTTCAAGATGTGGACATCAATCCTTTAAAAGATCTTTCTGCTTAGAGAACAGAATGATTTCACATTGGCACAGCTTGGTAGCTATATTGAGAAGGGAGACTGAGGAGATAGAATATATACACACATATCGATACATATAGATGTGACATCTTTTAGAAACAGTATGAAAAAATTATATCTGATGGAGAAAAATGACAAATTGAATAGAAACTTAGGTCGCATATAAATTTGTTGCTATAAGTTAAGGAAAGATTGATGGAAGCAGGTAGGGGAGTGGCAGAATAAGGAAAGACCTTGATAAAGTAGTATTTAGTTCAATTCAATTAAACACACATTCATCAAATACCAGTTATGTGCAAGGAATGGTAGGTACCAGGTTTACAAAGATTTAAAAAATGACTCAGTCTTGGCCATTGAGGAGTTTGCATTCTACTAAGGGGGCTAGGGTATATACAAAAATTAACATAATACAAGGTAAAGTATTATAGGAAGAAGAAAACAAAAAAACTCTGGGAAAATTTAAGGAGAGAGAAAACACTTTTTAGATGGGACATTTAGGAAAGGTGTCATGGAGGAAGGGGCATCTGAACTCAGTCTTGGAAATTACAACAGATGAATCATAGGAATGTAGGTCTTGAGAAGCAAGGGGCTTCAGAAGTCATCTAATCCAACTGTGTTATTTTATCAGTGACGAAAATGAGGCACAAATAGATAAAGTGATTTATCAAAAGTTATGTGAGTAGTAGGCTTGGAGCCAGGTCCAAGTCAGGCCTTTTCCCACTGTACCACATTGCCTCCTGGGGATTGAGGTGTGAGTGCATTCTAGACATCAAATGTGGAGTATCCCTACTTTTTCAGCTTGTATATCACAGTGATAGCATAAAGGGCTGATGTGAAATAATAGTGAAAAGGGAGGTTGAATCCAAGTTGAGGAAGGAGGTGAGGAAGAACAATGCCTAAAATGCCTGACTAGGGAGTTTGTATTTTAATCTTTACATGATAAAGAGCCTAGATCTAAATCTAGGGCTGGAAGGGTCCTCAGAGGTCATTGGTACTAAGGTCTTTATTTTAGGCAAACAAGTTAAGTGACTTGCTCATTCATGGTCATACAACTAGTTTCTGAGATAGGATTTGAACTTAAGTCTTCCTGACTCCAACTCCAATAGATGTGATAATTAAATAAATGGGATGATTAAATCCATGGATGTGTATGAAACAAAGCAAGGGATAAAATATATATAGTAAAGAGGACCTAGCAAAGACCTTTGGGGAATGCCAACTTTTAGTGGATGGAAGGAGGTAAATGAAACAATGAGAAGACCAAAGAGTGATCAGAGGGAAAGTAGGAGAGAGGGGTATCTCATAATCCAATTAATCAAGGAATAAGCATTTACTAAGCACCTACTATGTGCCAGGCACTGAGTGTTAGAAATTCAAAGACATATTTGAAGCAGTCCCTGTCCTCCAAGAACTTGGTGGTCTATCAGGGAAACAATTATATGGACACACATATCTGTGCACATTTACATATATACATATATATATACTCTCAAATGTGCACATATACCCAGTAGATAAGAATTACATATAAATAACTATATAAAAAACTATATAATTTTCATATTTACTTGTAATGTATACATGCATATTTGTGTGTATAGATACACATATGCATGTATAGATAAAAGACAATTTGGGCTAATAATGTTAACATCTGGAGGGGGTGTGATAAGGAAGGGCTTCATGTTGAAGGTGCTTTTCAGGGCTCACCTTAAGTAGCAACTAGGGGATTCTAAGAGATGGAGATGAGAAGAGAGTTATTTCTAGACTTTGGAGACTGCTGGTACAAAGGGAGATGGAGTATTGTATTAAGCACCGTAAGATGGCCAGTCTGATGAAATCATAACTGAAAAAGGGAGTGTAAGTCATTAAGGAAAGCCTTAAGGAAGACATTTGTGGAAACAGAAGCAAGTCTCAGTCATTAGTTAAGAACAATGCAGGATTATTTGTTTTTGCAAGGAAGTGGAATCTTAATGAATTTGAAATGGTGGCCAAGGAGTGTTCAGAGCAAGATTTTGCAGGACTTTGATAAAGGTGTGAGATGCTCTTACTTAAATGATGATTTGTATCAAAGAAAAACTTGGAGATGAGAAAATGAGATGGATGTAACCTTTTTAAAAATTTAATATTGCTTCATATGTTTAATAAGACTAGCAAATTCAGTAAATTTTTAGTATAATTACATTGTGCATTCATTCAGTACTGCTAACTGATAATTACGATGAATCATTTGATAGTCAGTAAAATTCATTCCTAGCTAGAAACTACTTTAAAAAACACATTAAAAGTCCTTAAAACTTTTAATAAATAACAATAAAGAACATAATGTTCAACATCATGATAGAGATGCTATGTTGATTATGCTGTTTCCAGTTCCCCTATGCCCCTAAGCCACGTGTCAGCCTTAAAATAGAGCTAACCTATTACCCTCCAGAGCCATTTCTAATTTTTATGCATTACTTTGAAGTGAGGCTCGTAGACCTGGTGGCATTACTGTAGGACTCTCTCCTAGTTCTTTCCTCACCTTGTCTTTCTTTTCTCTTGTAATCTATTCATGTTCTTCCAGTCCTTCCTCTAGACAAAAGTAGTAACATCCTTGGGTTTTGCATCTGAAACAATGAGAATATTTCAGGAAGAACATACTCTGTGTAAAAGGGTATGATTTCCTCTTTTTCTCAGGATGCATATGTAATCTATGGAGCTTTGCATGGATTTATACTTAGATAAGTAAATAGACATACTAACACAATATCTGTTCTGATGATGAAGATGGCATATTGTCGGAGATGCACAAATGGCAAAGAATTTCAATAAACTTAGCTACTATAGTAATCAACATCATTTTTAAGCTGTGTAGCTTAAAATTTGTATTGTCCTTTTGAGAAACCCAGAGGAAATGGGTTGTTGGAATTACTCCATTGGGAGATTTTGCTTCTATCTTGAAGCAAAAAAAAAGATAAAGAGGTCTGAATCAGCATTCTGTGCCGCGATCATCTGGGACACCAAAGGTATCACAAGGTCCTTTGCTCTCCTCCATTTATGTTTACTCTAAGATTGCTAATAGGTGATTTTGTGAAATTGTTATTCACAAAATGTCAAATTTCTATATCACTTCCAGTTTATAAAGTGCTTTCCTTGTCACAGCTGAGGAAGTATTATCACCTACATTTTACAAATGAGGAAATTTAGGGATTTGAGAAGTTACTGGCTTACTCATGTTCACATAGTAGGCACTGGAGGCAGGATTCAAACACATCACCTAAATGAATGTTGATTGATTGATTGATCAATAAAATTAATAGTTTAAAAAATGAATGCTGACCAATTATTCCATATTTTATTTACTATTGTCCTTCCAGTGAGATGATCTGGTTTAGTTTTGTCTCTCATAATACTTTCTACAGGCTCATTATTCCCCACTACCACTTTTTAATATATTTTTTAAGACTCTAATCACATAAAAAGTGTCAGCTAGGTTAAATATGATCAGAAAAAAAGAAGGAAGGTCTGTCTTCTAGTAAGGTTGAAGGATAAAAAACAGTTGGATAGTGTGCATCCTGTACTAATATCCACAACATCATGCTAAAAGACTTCAAGGAAGGTCTCCATCACATTGGGTGCAACCTGCAGAGAATTTATGGGAGGATGTGGCCAAGAGACACAGAATGAGAAGATATGGTTGGGGTATGATTTGTGTGAGATCACAGAGCATTAAGGCACTGAACTCCTGCTCAGAACCTTCTATAATTCTACTCAATAATATTTTACAAATATTTTTGAGAGAGAGAAGAGTCAAGCATGAAACCTGGGTTACAAACTTGGGTGGCTGAATGGTGGTGCTAACCATTGATGTCAATGGGGAATTTAGGAAGTAAGGAGGGGATTTTTTGGGGAAAGATGATGAACTCAGTTTTGGACATGTTGAGTTTCAGATGTCTACTGGACATATAAGAGTAGATGGCCAATATGCAGGTGGAAATGTAAGGCTAGAGGTCAGGAGAAAGGTTAGGTCTGGATATGAGGATTATCTGCAAAGAGATAATAATTTAATGTATGGGGATTTATCAAATCATTGAATTAAATAGTGTAGAGAGAGAAGAGAAGAAGGCTTAGGGCAGATACTTGGAGTTGGTGAACACAATTTGGGTGAAGATCTAGCAGAGGGAACTGGGAAGGATAGTCAGATAGGGAGGAGGAGAAAGAGAAGAGAAATGTAATCAAATGTCATGAAAATCTAGAGAGAAGAGAGTATCACAGAAAAGAAGGTGATTATCGGTATCAAAGGCTGCAGAGGGGTCAAGAAAGATGAGGAAAGAGAAAAGGTCACTAGACATGACAATAGATAGATTATTAGTAATTTCAGTGCAGTTTTTGTTGGATGAGGAGGTCAGAAACCACACTGTAGAGAGTTAAGAACCAAATAAGAGGAAAGGAAATGAAACCTCCAATTATAAAAGACTTTCTCAAGCTTAGCCACAAAGGGAGGAAAGGCAGAGGATGATAGCTAGCAGGGATAGATGGGTCAAGTGAAAGAAGTTCTTGTTGTTTGCTGGCTTTTAGGTTGGGAGGGAAATTGATATGGGCATGTAGACAACAGGGAAGCGCTCAACAGATAGGGAGAGACTGAAGATGAGTGAAGGGGAGATTGACAAAGGAGACAAACCACTGGAGAATATTAGATGGAATGGGGTCAGTTCTGCATGAGGAGGAAGATGAGGGAAGGAGAAGGGCAACCTCCCAAATAAGGGAGAAGAGAAAAGGAGAAGGCAGTGGCAGAAGGTATCTGAGTGACGTAAGCTGATGAGGCAGGGAGAAAAGACTTAGACATAGTGTTAGGGTGAGGAAATGGCAGAAGAGAAACTAGGTCTTCTAATTTATAACCACAGTTTCTTGGCATTAAAGTTACAGACTTTGATACCCAGCTGCCCATCTTAAAAGCCCAGCCTGAACTGAAAATAACTTCCACAAGTCAAATGATTATGCATAGATGTTATACTTCTTCAGATCCTTGGCTAACTAAGCATTGTGGTGAAGGGGGAAGGACATTGGACCTGGAGCAGCTGAATTCAAGTTTCTGTTCTAACTTCCTTTACCTGTGGAACCATTTATCCTCTCACCCTCAGGTTCTTCATCTGTCAAATAGGCATAAAAGTATTTGTGTGTTCTACTTCACAGGGTTGTGAAGAACATATCTTGCTAAAATAAAAAAGATGCTGGAAAAGTCAGAAAGTCAGCCTCTATTATTCAGTAAGGAAATTTGAATAAAAATGAGGCTAGGACTGACTAATGTTTGGTTTCTCCAAGGTGACTTCTCTCTTCCTTTCTTGTTTAATTCCCACCCCCACCCACCCTTATGTTAAGCCAGTTATGGGCTTAACATAAGAAACATTCAGCTTTTAAAAATGGTGGGAAGTCCATTGGTAATTTCTAAAATAGAAGCTGCCAATGGACTCCCCACCACTGAAACTCTCTGGAAAAGTTTATTGCTCAGGAATCAATATGGCCACTTGCTGATAAAATCCCTCCTTCTGCCTTCTCAAGACCAAAATAATGGTAAACATGGAATATATTAAATGATATCACAACTTTCTCCATTGTATTCAATGCTTGCTCTAGGACAGGAGTTCTTCACTGTTTGAGTGTCATGTCCCCCCTTGGGCACTCTGTTTGGTGAAGCCACAGATCTCCTTCTCAGCATCATATTATTAAATAATGAGAGGAAAATTGAAAGTACAGTAGAGGTTAGTGGGGAAAAAAAAATTTTCCCCCATCCAATTTCATGGACTCCATGGAATTTTAAAAGTCCATGGATCCCATGTTAAGAAAAAGTGTGAAAAAAAATTTTTTAAGTGTGAACTTCAGTTATTTCTGAGGCTTATTGTTTTCTAGGGAAAAAAAAAAAACCATGGGGGAAAATGAACAAAGGAGGAAGATGTAGAAACCAAGGCTATTTCCTTCTCTGGCATTGAAAGCCCTTGACAGCCTGGCTTCAGGCTGCCTTCCTGGGATCATTATTCCTTCACTTCATGTACAAGAGCTAGCTTTCTTGTTGTTTTACACACAGCCCCGTCTTCTGTCACTGTGCCTGTGCACAGCCTGTCCCTCAGGCCTGGGATGCCCTCCCTCCTCACCACTGTCTCTTAGAATCATTCGTTTTTTTCAGTGCTCAACTGAAATGCCATCTCCTTCATGAAGCCTTTTCCTGATCTGTTAGGCTAGAGCATCTCTCTTGAAATAGTTTCATCTTTATTTTGTGCATAATTTGAATATACATGCATATGTGTGTTCATGTGGTCATAGCTGATTTCATGTCAAATGGAACTCCCAGTGATAAATCTCCCTCTATCAATGAAGAGTCTAGTTTCTAGCCAGAGCATCAGGAGGCTGTGACTTGTGTGGGAGCACAGAACCATTGCGGGTTTGGAGTTGGGCTTGGACCAAGATCTTCCTGGCTCCAAGAACAGCTTGCATTTCATTATGATATGGCTGTTGCATTGAGTACACAGTAGGTGCTTACTAAATGTCTGTGGGTTGATTGTGGTTTTTATGTTTTTGATTGACAAATTGTTCTACAAATAAAACCCATGTAGAAGGGCTATAGAAAAAAGGCATTTTTGATGCTGTTGAGTCATTTCAGTCATGTCTGACTCTCTGTGATCTATTTGGGGTTTTCTTTGGTATAGATACTAGAGTGGTTTGCCATTTCCTTCTCCAGCTCATTCTACAGATAAGGAAACTGAGGCAAACAGGGTTAAGTGAGTTATTCAAGGTGAATATTTGAAGCAAGGTTTGAACTCAGGTCCTTCAGACTTGAGGGCCAGCGCTCTATTTATTACACCTAGCTGTCCTATAGTAAAGACCATAGAGCTATGTAATAAGTACCCTGAAAAAATTCCAGGCATGTTTCCTTTCAATGTTTCTTTTCTTTTTTCTCTCCTTTTCTTTCTTTCTTTTTTTTTTTTTGGAAGGGAATTGCTTGCACTATTTCTTAAAAATTCATTTGAAACAATTTTTAGGGATTATCATAATTGAAAAGGTCATAGGAACAAGCTTGAACATGGGCTCCATTTGTCCCTGCCACAGTTCTATCAGGGGGAATGTTGCTGGTTTTCATGTTCAGTATCCTTTCTTCCTATTTCCTTTCGCTTTGTTTTATGAGAGGGAGAATAAAGGCCTGGCATGAAGGAAAAGGAAATCTCATGACGACTTTCTTTTGTCAGTGAACCTCTGATCTTTGCCTCTCCAGTACCTGTCACCTGTCAGGAGAAAGAAATAGTGCTTCAGCACACAGAGGCTTTTAAAAATGAATTGATCGTACTTTATTTTCAGAAACACATCCAGGAATCTTCTCTGCATGTCCTCCAGCCAGCAGATACAGCAGGGTTCCAGGATACTCGTGAGCATAAAGGAAATAGTAGACAAGTGGCCCTTTTGTGGGTTGTAGCATCTTAAGAAATTATGTTCTCCTTTCTTGCTTTTGAAATGAAAAGACTTTTTTTATTATGAAAGGAATAAAATAATTAGTTAATGAAGAAAGTTAGATGGATCATAGGTATGATGGATTGTTGGCCTAGATTTTAAGCTGTTAATTTCATGAATTAATAGGGCAAGGATGAGTTTGTTGGGTCCCTATCACCTCCTCTCCACCTCTCGATTTTCTTTTAAAGAAACATTGCTAAATATTGGTATTGTTGAGTTGTTTCAGTCATGTCCGGCTCTCTTTGACTCCATTTGGAGTTTTCTTGGCAAAGATACTGAAGTGATTTGACATTTCCTTCTTCAGTTCATGTTACAGCTGAGGAAACTGAGGCAACAGGATTAAGTGACTTGCCCAGGCTCACCTAGCTAAGTTAGCATCTAAGGCCAAATTTGAACTCAGGTCCTCTGGACTCTAGGGCCAGGGCTCTCTCCACTGTGCAGTCTAGTTGCTAAATATTATTAGAATCTATTAAACATAATGGAGAAGTAGATTGTAGAATGGAGAGGGGGGAATAAAGAGAGAACTGGAGTCAGGAGGCCTGTATTCAAGTCTGACATCTAATATCTCTATGGCCCTAAGCAAGTCATTTACTTCTTATTGCCCAGGTAACTCTAGACACTAAGTTGCAGAACACATGAATATATGTGGCAATTATTATTACTATTATTATTTATTACTGTGGCAATAATATTCTTATCAGGTATCCTCTATATCAATAAGATCACAAGTCCTGTGAGTGCTGGTGCTTCACTATCATCTTTGCAAGCCTATTTTTTTTTAATTATAGAAGGATTTTTGAACTCTTGCTGCAGTGAGAATCAATCCTGGAGAAATATTCACAAAATGTAATTGAAAAGGCTCCATGAATGAACTCTGAAGCAGTGTGATAGAATGGGAAGGTCTCTGAATCTAGCGAGGACCTGAGTTCCAATTCAGCCTCAGACACTTACTAGCTGTGTGACCCTGGGCAAGTCACTTAACCCCGATTGTCTCCACACACAAAAAGAAGCATTTTTCAAGCACCTTTTATGTGTCAGACACTATGCCAAGCATTGAGAACATATAGAAGGGGGGAAATAAGTCCCTGATCTCAAAGTGCTCACAATGTAATGGAGAAAACAACAAGCAAACAGCTAATTACAAACAAGATATATACAGGATAATTTGGGAGTCATCTCAGATGCAAGGTAATAAGATTGAAGATGGTGGGAAAGTAACTGAGGCTTGAAGCAATCCAAGAAGCCAGAGCTAGATATGAGTGTGGAGAGAGTTCCAGGCATAGAGAATAGGCAGTGAAAATGCCCAAGAGAGGAACAGCAAGGAAGCCAGTGTCACTGGCATATAGGAGGGGAGCAGGTATAATTAGACTGAAAAGGTAGGAAGGGGTTAGGTCACAAAGAGCTTTAGAAACCAAACGTAAGATTTTATACTTGATCCTGGAGGGATGAAATGTAGCATGTACATTTGCTGCATGAAATGTAGCAAATTAGGGGGTGACATGGCCAGACCTGCCCTTCAGGAAGATCAGTTTGACAGCTGAGTGAAGGAAAGATTGGAGTGAGGGGAAATGAAGCAGGAGGATGAACCAGCAAGCTGTTACAATAATCCATGTGTGAGGTGATAAGGACCTACATTAGGGTGGTTGGTAGTGTCAGAGGAGAGAAGGGGCTCATAGGAAAGATGGTGACGACAGGACTTGACAAATTATTGGATATGGGGAGGAGAGAGAAAGAGAAAGAGAGAGAGAGAGAGAGAGAGAGAGAGAGAGAGAGAGAGAGAGAGAGGAAAGAGATAAAGAGAGACAGAGAGAGAGAGAAGAGGGAGAGAGAGAGAGAGAGAGAAGAAGAGGAGAGAGAGGCGAGAGAGAGAATGAGAGAATGAGGAGAGGAGGGTAACACCTTACATTGTGAGCCTGCATAAATTGAAGGATGACGTTACTATCAGCAGTGATAGGGAAGTTTGAAAGTGGGAAGACTTCTAAGGGAAAGAGAATGAGTTTGGTTTTCGACATGTTGGGTTTAAGATGCCTACAAAGACATTAGTTCAGGAAATCCACTAGGCGTTTGGAGATGTGAGTGGGGGTCAAGAGACAGACTAAGGCTGGACAAATGGATCTAAGACATTTACATGGAGATAGTGAACTGGAAAGGACTTCAAAATCCATCTGTTCCAACTTTCTCCTTTTAAGGAGAAAATCAAAGGCTAGGAAAGTTAAGCTATTTGCTCAAAGTAATACAAATAATAAAAATTGGATGTAGAATCTAATTCCAATCATTTGACCCAATGTTTTTTTTTCTACTGAACTAGGTGGCAAGGTGAGATTCACTTACTTTGCCTACTATGGGGTCTGCATTATGTGAGTGCTTTAAGTATATTATCATTATTAATTAATAATAATTATTAATAATAATAACTAGCATTTGTATAGTGCTTTACATTTTATAAGATGCTCTTTGTCTTCTCATTTTAACTTGGAAAAAAAAACCTCCAAGAAACGTTATTATAATACCCATTTTCCAGATGAGGGAATTAAGGCTGAGAAAACTTAAATGATTCTCCTGGGTCACACAGCTAGTTAATGTGAGGCAAGATTTGAACTCAGGTCTTCATGGATCTATGTTTGGCACTCTATATACTATACCGTCTTAGCTACCTTTGTTTATGGTGCTGGGATAAAGGTGCAGAAAAGATCAACCAAAAACATCTTAGTGCCCACATTTGTATGCCAGTCACTGGGTCCAGAGGCCTGCTTGTGCGTATTTTCTCACTGTGGGAGTCTGTGTATGATCTATAGGATGACCTATAAGGGACACTTAAAACATCTCTGCTTCCGGACAAGGCAATCGGCTACCATTGAAGTTACTTAAAATAGATGCTTCTGATTGTGTTTCCTAATAGTGAGCTGACTATAAGAGGGTGCTCCCACTTCACATTCAGATCACTAATTTAAGTATTGGCAGGAAAAGCCTAGAATGGCCTACACCCATGGAGATGGGAATCAAATTCACAAAGTTCCTCCTGGCTAGCTTTTAGCAGATTCAGATTCAGACTTTGGGATACTTATATTAAAAAAAAATAAAAGTTGTCTCTCTGGGGGAAAAAATGCATAAGCAGCTGAGCAGATGGGAGCTCTGTGCTAGGTGAAAATCATTTTGTGATCCCTGGAGATTTTCTGCAGTGGATTTTGTGGGCTGCTTCCATTTCTTACAATTTGCCGTTACCATCAGCCTGTTTACTAAGAGGGCTCCAGCCTCTTTAGTCAAAGAAAGAATGATGGCCTCCTGTCGGTTTGTTTAAGAGACTTCCTTTGGAATGGCGGCATCAGGCTGGGTGGCTGCCACCACTCCAACCACTTGATTGTAGATTGTCAGGGGTTTTGTTTTGTATGGTAACCATGAAGGTATGTGTGAGTCATGTCAAAATATTCTTCTTTTGTATTCTGGAAATAAAACAAAATTCAATATCATGTACACTTCTAAAAGGTTCATAGGAAGCCATTGTAATTATTAAACCCAGAATGAACTCAATGATCTTTGTAATGTGTAACAGGTTTCTGTTATTTCTTTTGGGGGGAGTGAAGAGGAAGAGGGAAAATAAAGGGAAAAAAATATCTGAGTTCTGAGGTAAACAGGACTAAACAAAAAGAAAGATCTGATGGAGAAAACTGTACTGGAAGTTGGGTTCAAAGTTGTGAACAGAATAGATCTGAGTTTTGAAATAAAAAGAAAAATTTCCTCAAAACTTGGGAGCCTGGCAGCCCAGGAAGACAAATATACTATTGAGAATTAATGGGGAAATGAGAAAAACATGTCCTCTGTTAGGGAGTGGTAGAGTGGGGGAGACTGTGGATCAGGGTACAGGAAAACTCAGTGTTTGCCTTGTCCAGTTAAAGGTGTGGGGGTGGAACTTTCAAAGGGGAGATGTCCTATTAGAAACAAAATTTCAGGATCTATTTTAGGCATATTGAAAGACCAAATATGCCCCCTGTCTCCCAAGAGAGCTCTTAGAGCACGACCCAGTTACTTGTAGAGATACTCAGTCTTTTTTTGTTCTGGATCTGAGCTTTCAACTGTATAACACACCTAGTGTATAATTTCCTCCACCAATGCACCTCCCTTGTTGTTTAGTCCAAGTCATGTGGGGATGTTGAGAGATTAATGGACTTGTCCATGCTTATACTACGAGTATGTCAGAAGCAGGATTTGAAAACTAGTCACTATACCAGATTAGTCTTCCCTCTTACTTTCCTTCTTCCCCCTTCTTCCCTCAGTCCCTCTCTCTCCTCTCCATTCTCTATCATGTGTATATGTGCATGTGCTCGTATATATATATATATATATATATATATATATATATGTGTGTGTGTGTGTATATGTGCATACACACATATGTACATACACACATATCTGTGTATATACATATATTAGTTATTATTTTTATAGGCAGAATGATACAACTTAAAGCACTTGGATTTAAAGTGAGACAAGGGCTGAATAGTATTTCTGCTCTTAACTTGTTGTGTAATCTTTAGAAATTTGTTTAATTTTCATGTATCCAGTTTCTTTATGTGTAAAACAAGGGGGTAGGAACAGATAATGTTGAAGGTTTTTCCAGCTTTAACTCTATAACCCTTTGGTCCTTGGTAACTCTAAAAGTGCCAAGGGAAGAGTCAGACCTTTTGGTCTCATCCTGGTCCTGCTGTTAAATAATCCTAGAATTTAGGCAAATCATACTACTTTTTTTTTTATTGTACGTATACATTTTGTTTTAAGATGATTCAGAGTATCGACAGAGTCACAAATGGCTATTAAAGGAAAGATTAGGAATGTTTGGGGCTAAGTACCTAACATTTGAGGCTGATATTATGAAATTAACTGCAATACTCTCACCACAAATTTCCACCATCATCTTCCTTAATGTTTTATGAATGACCTTAGAGTCTATGCCAGTGTTGCCCTTGGTTATCATTTATCTCCTCTTGGTAAAGGAGTGAAATGTTCTTGGAGACATTGAGAGTTCTGTGCCCACCTCCTCCCCGGAAATACATGCACCCTTTTTCAATAGCAAGGAGGCCAGTTTGTCTTGGTAGCATGCAAAGTGGTGACCATCTCAGTCAGGAAAGCAGACACAGCACATACTCTGTAGGTCCTTGGAGTAGATTCCGTCATTGTACAAACTTCCAAGGGCTCCAGGATTAATTTAGGCCCTTTCTGGTTCCTCCTGGTAACCTGGATACCTTCTGTTTCTATGCTTCCCCTTCTTGAACCTGCTCCTGGAATCTGGTGTTTAATACCCACTTGGCAGCCCCGTCTACTAATAAGGGAACCGTCTGTAAAACAAGATGTTAGTCTCTTCTCTACTATGGATTTACACACGTAAAGTCTCCATTATTTACAAACCAATGCTTATTCAGCTGCTTTAAAACGTATCTATGACTGCTTCTAAGTTCATCCTAGATGGGCAGCATGGAGAAACAAGTCGTGTGGTAGACTGAAGTCAGGGAGATATGAGTCCAAATCTCCCTGCAGGCACTTACCCAAACTTCTCTGAATCTCAGTTCCTCGTCTTAAAACGGACATAAGGATCTACTTTTTAAGGATGCTTGTGACTACCTCACAGGGTTACTGTGAAGTTCAAGTGAGATAATGTATGTGAAGTTTTTGTTTTCAAACTTAAAATGCTTTACAAAGGCTGGTTATTTTATTGCTATTATTATGAATAACTTCAAAATGATAAGGTGTATATTAGGAAAAGATAGCCCACTTAAAGGTTTGGGTTTTTTAAATTACATATTAGAATTATGCATTACAAAAAAGAATCAGACTGAACAAGACCTCATTATTGGAAGAGTATTTCAAAGAGGGTGTAAGCCCTGTGGATGGTGCTCCATCACTCACACGTTTGTTTCTCAATCACATAAAGGCATATTCTCACACAAGGCACCTGAACAATGACCAGCAGATATAAACTCGGCTTGAATCTTTGGAGATTAGGGAGAACCATTCCTTGAAAAACCTTAAAGGTCATTGGGAGAAATCTCAAAATCAATTCTTGCAGCAACAGGGAATAAGTGAAGGGAAATCAAAGCTTACTTGATACACTGACATGATACATTTAACACCAGCTAAGACTCTTTGGATTGAATTTCAGAGTCGGAAGTCTGGCAAGGCAAGATTTAGGGAACCTTTCTAAAGGAGTGTGTGAATCAAGGCAGGTCGCACTTTTACCATATGAACAAACAGCTGTCTCATCACATGCTTTGGTGTCTGAATCATGATTTGTGCATGTGGTCTTTTTGTTCTTTTTTATTACAATGTAAGTCACACATAGTATTTAAAAGGTAAAAAATATGTGTGCTTAAAGATACTCAAATGAAATCAAACCAAACAGGGTTGTACTACTTGCCAGATACTACAATTAATAATAGCCAGTGTGGGTGGCAAAATGGATAGAGCGCCAGGCCTGAAGTCAGGAAGACTCATCTTCCTGAATTCTAATCCAGCCCCGATCCTCTATAGCTGTGTGTCCCTGGGCAAGTCACTTAACCTGTTTGCCTCAGCTTCCTCATTTGTAAAGTGAGCTAGAGAAGGAAATGGCAAACCCCTCCAGTATCTCTGCCAAGAATGGAGTTGGATTTAACTGAACAACAACAAAAATATAGTGACTAAAGGTTCAAAAACATTTTACTAATATTATATCATTTTATCCTCATAAAAACTGTGACTGAGATTAAGTGCCTTACCCAAGGTTGCACAGCTAGCAAGCATCTGAGGCAGGATTTGAACTCAAGTCATCCTGGCACAAGATTCATTTCTGGGCAAGCCACTGAAGGGCTCTCCTCAGTTTCCTTATCTGTAAAATGGGAATACTAATAGCCCCTTCCCATGGTTATCATAAAGACGAAATAAAATACTTACAGGGAATTTTGCAAATCTTAAAACCTGCTAGGAATATAATTAATTAATAAACTTTATTATTATCATCATCATTATAATCTAATCTCCAGTTATTGGTTATAAATTTGAAGTGTAGGTGACTCTCAATTATTTGCTCTACTTTGATGGTTTTTGTTTTTAGGTTTTTAGTGTTGTTTTCTTTTGTTTTTGTTTTTTCCAGACTGGGTCTGGGACTTCATTTGTGTAGGGAACTCCTCCTTCTATCAATGTGGATCAGGTAGTTTAGAGTCTTAGAGGTAGCCTGTGGCGCTGAGTCATTAAGTAACTTTCCATGCCTCAGAGGCAGCACTTGAACTCTGGTCTTACTGATTTTGTAGTTCTCTATCTAGTCCCCTCCACTGCCTCTTTGTTTGATGGGAACAAACCCAAGACCAAGGCATTTAAGAGATACCTGCCCTGAAGAATATGGAGTCATAGCTTCGGAGCAAGGAGAGATATTAGAGGTCCATGTTATTCAACCAACTCATTTTAAGGAGGAGGAATGTAAGACCTGGGGAGATGAAGCGATTTTCCCAAAGTCACATATATCTGGTATTTGAACCCTTGGTTGTTAGGCTCCACACCAGTATTCTCTTCCGCTAGAGACTCTGCTGCTCCCCATAGGGTTTTCCTGCAAAAGTTCTGTCCCCTATCAAAATACCCTTGCAATGGACCTTCAGGCTTCATGAAATGTGTCAGTCACAAAAACAAAGATGCTTTGGTTATATCCTTACCTAGTAGAGGCACTTTGACTTGCTTATCTGTTTCGCATCTGTGGAGAAAGAAGGTGGTATTTGTGTGACTCTGTGTGTGTATGTGTGTACTGCAGGAGAGCGTGTGCTTCCCATGAGGATCCATATTTAAATTTCAAGAAGGATTGGGTATAAAATTGTATGCTTTGTCACATGCCAAAAAATTCCAATGAAATATGAAGACTCCAGAGATGTTCATTTTATTGAGTCTCAGTGAATACTATTTTGAGGAGCAAAGGCTGTTTTCTGAAGCTGAAAGCAGTGGGGGGTAGGGGGGGATTCCAGCAAATCCCTCATGGTCCTAACTCATTAGCTCACCCCATCTCTCTTATGTAATATGCCTTAAATAGAAATGAGAGCTAATTTTGGCTCCATGCTTTTACAAGAACAGGGGCGATTTTGGTTTGCTATATATTTCAGAACTCAGACAGACTTACTCTCCATCCCAACTCATACTTTATTGAGATTAAATATTTTTTTATGTAGATGCATTGAAGGGACTTTTGATTTGGCTCAAATTACATTTGATTCAATGATAATGTTGGATAGATGGGAGCAATTTTCCAAAGAAAAGAGGGAAAAGGTATACTCTGAGAGGGAACCGAAACTGTGGTGGGCATGGGATGAGGAGATTGTTAGCTAAAGGAGATGAGTGTGTTCAGAATATTTGCTACTGCATGTACAACTTGAGGAGAAAGGGGTAGTTTGTATAACCAGTTCAGGTTGATGTAAAGAAACACAAAGAAAGATTGGCTTTGGATAGTTGGTATCCAATGAAAGGACTCAGAAATCAGAATTTTAGATAAGCCAGTAAGGCAATAATGTTGCTTTATTAGTATTTATATATAGCAATTGCTATGAGGTAATTGGTAGGTTGGTTAAAAAACAGGCCCTTGAGAAAGTTCAAATCTTGTCTCTGACATAAAATGATGTGACTGGGCAAATACCTAACTTCTCAGTCACCCAGACAATTCTCTAAGTTACCGAACAGGCGTGGATATGTATTGGTAGGGGGAATTTCACGCCCTGGAGTTTCCTCAACCTATAAATTCTCAGATCAGGACAAATGAAACAAAACATCCCTCTCATTCTTCTTCATTCTCCCCCTATTGTCTGGCTTCTTCCTTATTTCCTGCAAACGTGCCCAAGTCAGAAATACTCACCTGATTCACCCACCCCTCCCAGCCACCATCCCCTCTCTCCTCCCTTTTGTGACTAACCCCATTGAGAAAGTCATCTGCCCTCAGTGCCTCTACTTACTTCCCTCTCATTCTCTTCTCACCCTTCTTGACCTCTCTGAAGCCTTTGCTATCATTGATCTTCTTGATAATCTCTTCCCTCTAAGTTTTCATGGCACTAGTCTGTGCCTGGCCCTCCTCCTACATCTCTGACTGCTCCTTAGCCTCCTTGCAGAATCTTCATCCATGTGGTACCCACTAACCATGGATAACCCCAAGGCTCTGTTCTGGGCCCTCTTCTCATCAGCCTCCATTCACTCAATTATCACCTCTATGTAGATGATTCTCAGATATATTTATCTGGCCCCAACCTCTTCCTTGACCTCCGTCCAAGCTTGCATTCCCAGCTGAATATGGAACACCTAGTTAAGGTTCTATAGCTATCTTAAGTTCATCTTGTCCAATACTGAACTCATTATTTCTTCCCCACCCCAAACTTTCCCCATTTCCTCAATTTCTTATTACAGTCAAAGGTAGCATTTAGTAGGTACTTAATAAATATCCATCACTCAGCACAGGGCCTGACACATATTAAGTGCTTAATAAATGTATATTAATTGATATTGACTGAAGGACCATTTCTTTGGCATACAATAGAATGGTAGAAATAAAAAAAGCATGAAAATAATAATAATATCTGCCATTTGTAGCACTTTCAGGGTTGCCAAGTCCTTTTCATATATGATTGTATGGGATCCTCCCCAAAACTATGTGTATATGTATATGTGTGTATATATATATATATTATATATCAAATGAGTTAATGTACTTAAAGCATTTTCCAATCCTAAAAGCTCTATAAAAATGCTAAACATAATTATTATCATTGATGCAGCATAGACTTTTGTAGTTGGATAAAAAGATTACTTTTTGTAGTTGAACAAAAACATTGGGACACAAGTTGTTCTTTGATATTTCACTGAAAATGCCTTTGTGATAGTTTTAGGAGACAATATAACGGAGATGATACATACACCTTATTCTTACATGATTTTGATTTATTCTTTTAGATCTTTATATTTTGAGAGCTTTTCATACCATATGATTTGGAACTTAGGGATATTCAGCATGGTGGCTTCTACTTAAGACCTTGTTTTTTAATTGCCATAGTTCTATATTATGTATAGACTATTGTCAATGACAATTTTGTCTATAATACTGCTCTGATTTCTGTACACGCTAGTTTTTAAATTCCCAAGGTTAGTTCTAGGCCTTTATCTGTAGCATGGACATTTGTCTTATTAGTTTAAGAAGGATAGAAAAATTCTGGTGTATGATTCCAACCACTTATTCTCATCTTTCTAGAAATTGGATTTTTGGTCCATTTTAGCAATATACAATTATGTTACCCGGCTCTAAATGTTTCCTCAAAAAATCTACATTAACAGAGAAGTGTGGTTTCTCTTAGCATGCCCTTTCTGTAATTTCTGATGGCTATGACCTGGTCTTGTATTGCTCCCACAAATGTCTCTGTTTCTGTAAATGAATCCACAGGACTCAGCCATTTCTTTGTTCAGAGCTTCTTTGTTGTCTTAGTATCTGTTGAGATCATTGTAGACGTTGCATTGGGAGGGCCTTTTGATGGCACTTTTGGATTTCCGCCATTTCTAGGTTCCTTCTAGAGGTAAACCACTTACTGCTACATCCAATAAATCCAGCTGTGTGCACCTATTTGTCAGCTTATGCTATTGATCTATAAAGCGATGTCTGTTTGCTCCAGACAGATTTCTGTAAGTTTTTTTTTTTCTTTAACCTTCTTACAGTATAATAGGAGAGCATCCACAATCCCCAACCTCATTTTTGGCAATAAAATGTTTCTGTTTCTATAGTTTCTTTCGGGTGATATATCCTGGATTTCACTATGGGTTTCTGTTTGAACACATTCCAAGCCTATTGTCCCCAAAAGTATACATTAAATTTGGCATTATGAATAGGTTAATTGTTCTAGATGTATTTTTTCTTTTTAGTTTTATTTTAGTGCTCTAGTAGTCTCATTTTTAATATTAAAATATCATTATTCTCACCTTATTTAATGGAGTTCAGATAGAAATTGTCCTGGGACACGTTATTATCCTGTAATTATTTATACTTAATATTCTGTCAGCTATTGCATAAGATAATAGAACTGCCTTTTTGGAAGTATTGAAGCATAAGCTCAGTTTCTCTCTAAAAGTATCTTCAGATAAGCCTAGTAGCAGACAGAATGATGGTGATAATATATATTTCATCCAGTTCCCATATGATTTTGAGTTATCCTGCTAAGTCTTGATATCTTGAAATGTTCTGGCCCCATGCATCTTTAAGAATGTGAGAATTTTTGGGTGATGACACAGATTAAATTGTTCCTAAATTGTCTGTTGTTGTTTTGTGTTTTTTTTTTACAGATTAGTACAATGCCTTTGTGATTATAGTTGGCAATCCAATATAACCCTGTTTATAATAACCCATTTCCAAGCATGTTTTGAAGCCTGTATTTGTAATATGGGCAGCGGTTCTCTATCAGGAAAGATGATGACCTTCTGATGTATAATTCTAACCACCTAGTCATATCTTTCTAGATGATAGGTAGGCACAATGTTTTTGCAGCCTATAGTGATATATTGCATAGTTTCAATCATTTCCTGGTATAATCTTCATTGAACATTAAGTCCAGGCTCTTTAAAGAAAACTTTCTGGCAGATTCTGGTGGGGGTGGCCAGTTGCTGAAATGCTATCATAAACACCTTTGATTCCATAAACCCAGACCATGGTTCAGTCATTTGCTGGACACTTTCATATTGTTGACAGAATCCATGCAGAAGTTTCCCGTGGAAGGAGGTTTTATTCCATTCATGGATCTTAACTGTCTTCTCTGCTCTCTCTGGAGATAAACCACTTTCAGTTACATTAAGCAAATTTATTAGAATGCACTTATCAACCATTACTGTTGCTTAATGAATTTATACGTACTTATTTTACAAGCACATGTCTTTCTATTTATCATTTGCTCTACATGGCAGAGTGAACAGAATTTGGGACTTGGAATAGAGAAAACCCGAGTTCCAATCTTGCCTTACTCACTCACTAGCTCTGCAGCTTGGGCAAGCCACTTTGCCTTAGTTGCCTCAGCTGTTAAATGGGGGTAATAATGACAGCTACTTCCCATGGCTGTTGTGAGGCCAAGTGACGTAAAGTGTTTCTCAAAAAAAAAAAAAAACTACATAAATTCTATCTATCCATGTTGTCAATCGTCCTCTTTTTTTTTTTGACAAAGTAGTGTTAATAGCTTTTCTTTCCATAGCTACCTCAGGGAAATGGGCCTTATGCTTCCTTAATATTTTATAAGGTTCTTTTTTAAAGGATATTTTCCAAATCTGTTATGGTTCATTTCATAATTCTAAAAGTATACATTAGGATCAATATTATTCTGGTTTGTTTGGTTTTTTTTTTTTTTTTTGAGGCAATAGTGGTTAAGTGACTTGCCCAGGGTCATACAGCTATTAAGTGTCAAGTGTCTGAGGCTGAATTTGAACTCAGGGCCCCCAGACTCCAGAGCCAGCATTCTATCCACTATGCCACCTAGCTTCCCCATTAGGATCAATATTGCATAGATGCACATTGCTTTAAATGTGTTTTTCTCACTAAGCTTTGCTTGCAGGATTCTAGTGTGTCTCTTAATATATTGTCACAGATTTTTTCCTTGATAACTTCACTTTCCATGTTATTTGCCTAAATGAAATTAAGATATTTGTATTATTGTTCATTTTTGATAGAAAACTAATTCTCATCTTGTGGGATTTAATTCCTAGAGAAATGGTTCTAAGACATATTTCCATCCTGATTTTATTATTACATTTTTAGTGTTCTATGGATCATTGTACAAAATCAACAAAGTCACTTTTTTGTAGTTACATTAAAGTATAATAAACTAGTACTAGTAACCACTTACCAAGTACAGATGAGCAAAGTGAAGCTCACAGAAATTGAAGCAACTTGCCGTGGCCACACAAAAGTGAAATGTAAGATATGATATTCCCAGCCCGTCTCCTGACTTCCAGTCCAGTAATCTTTCTGAAGCAGGAAATCTCTTATTATTGAGTTTTGGTTTGTTTGTTTCAGTTCTCTCTTTTTTTTTCCTTTTTGGAGGGCAATTGGGGTTAAGTAACCTGCCCAAGGTCACACGGCTAGGATTTTTTTTGTTTGTGTGTGTTAAGTGTCTGAGGCTGAATCCGAACCCAGATCCTTCTGACTCCAGGGCCGGCGCTCTACTCACTGTGCCACCTAGCCACCCCTCTTTTTTTTTTTTTTTTTGGAGAGGGGAAGACAGGGCAATTGGGGTTAAGTGACTTGCCCAAGGTCACTTGGATAGTTTTTTTGTGTTAAGTGTTTGAGGCTGGATTTGAATTCAGGTTCTCCTGATTCCAGGGCCGGTGCACTGTTCACTGCACCACCTACCAACTCCTGTTTCAGTTCATGATCTCCATTAACTGGCATTTGCTGAATATTACAACTAAGGTTGAGTTTTGAAATTTTTACACAAAGGTCAGGCCATTTTTTATAACAGCCACTGCCAGAAATGCAAATGAAAAGGAAGAGCTCACATAAAATGTTTTCTGGTTAGCTTGATCTGAAAAAAAAAAAGTTGGGGTTATTGTCATGGCAAAGTGGGGGGAGTACCGAACTCATAGCAGGAAGATCTGGGCTGGAATCCCAGCTACTTCCTTGCCTTCTAAGCTTCGTAATCTCTCTAGCCCTCAGTTACTTCATCCCTATGGATAATAATATAGCATGATCCTCCTCCCTCATCTCTTTGTAAGGAATGTCCTGTGTAACTTTCACAAGGCCAGGAAGACCTGGGCTCAAATCCTACCTGGGGAGTTGGGGGGGTTCTTACTAATTCTGTGATCAGAGGTAAGTGTCTTCACCTCTCTGGGCCTCAGCTTCCTTCTTTAGAGGGAGGGGTTGGACTGGACTCTGAGGACCCTTCAAACTCTGATTCTTTGATCCTATATAAACTTAAGTGTGATAACTATTAACAAT
The DNA here is from genome assembly GCA_011680675.1 of Gymnobelideus leadbeateri. Lineage (NCBI taxonomy): Eukaryota > Metazoa > Chordata > Mammalia > Diprotodontia > Petauridae > Gymnobelideus > Gymnobelideus leadbeateri. Next base: position 263,867 of record WOXC01007204.1, on the reverse strand, counting down.
AATATCCAGTCCTTATGAATTGGGAACTCTGAGAATTTATTGTCTTTCTTTGTACCTCTAGAACTTAGCCAGTGCCTGACTTTTTTTTTTTTACTGCCTGTTAGGCATAGCTAGAGTCTCAAAGTCATGTAGGGCTAATACAGGATGGCTCTGTTTTATGAAAGACAGGTTGATAAGTATATTGGTTTTCCTGAAAAAAAAGAATTGAGTAGATGGTGGAATACTTGTTACTCTCAGGTCTCAGGTTTACCCTTCCTAAAAACCTAGGACTGGAACAGGAAATCTTTGAGGATCAATCTCCTAAATGCAGACACAGGGCTAACTCAGGCCATTGGCTAAGCGTCGAGTCCTTTCTCCAAATTCATTGAAGGGAAAAGCATTAATCTCTTGGGCTGAATTTCTTATCTCTGAGAAAATGCCACATTTAACGACCAAATGGCATATTGATGGACAGGATTTCTTTGGATCTTCCCACAGTGGCCTGGCTACATTAGCAGGTGTCCTGGGGATCCCTGGTCCTCACCCTGAGAGCATCTTTAGACTAATGTCAGGGAGCCAGGGTTGAACCAAGCAGTTGTTTTCATAGAATCTTCACCTTTGCTTTTAATCAAATTTCCCCTTTAAGCAGTATTACTGGTGTAGAGCTATGAGACTTTGGTTTTGTCATATACAGGTGACCTTGCACATATCACTTTCCTTTTCTTAGCCTGTCTTTTTGTCTATAAAACAGTGTGCTCAGAATCTAGTCCAGGGGTTCTTAACCATTTTTGGTGCCATGGGCCTCTTGGGATGTTGTGTGGGATCTATGGATTCTTTCTTAGAATAGTTTTTAAATGTAAAAAAAATACTGAAGAAACTAATTATAATGAGAGTTATTTAAAAAAAAACTCATGGACTCTAACTTAAGAACCCTTGATCTCAATGATCCATAAGGACCCTTTGAGGTAGAAAAGTCTTTAATTATAACTGAGGATTGTTCACCTGTTCAGGAAGTGAACTTTAAGAAGAAGGAGAATGCTGGTTCTAGTATGGGATCATAGGCATATAGCTTGGGTCAGAAAGGGACTTTAGAGGCCCTTCAGTCTGTGTCTTCATTTTCCATATCAGAGACTATGCCAGCTGTCACTGAGGAAAAGAGTGAATCCACCGTTTGGCTTCAGGAAACTGCTTTCCAAGGGGAATGTTGCTTCTGTTTACCATTGAGGGTCATTTTGGTACACAACTGCCTGCTGTAACACAATGAGATTCTTAGCTTCTGTGAGCATACATTAAAGGCAGGAGGGAGGCTCTGGCTAATTTCTACAGGCAGCATGTGGGATGTATGATTATTAATTCATGCCACTAGGCTACCTTTCTTTTTCTTCATCATGGCCCAAGTGCCCTGACAGTGCATTTTGTGAAAAAATGTGAAAACAATACACAAAAGTTGCTTGAGATTTAATGAGCACTATAGTGTTATGGTACCTCCATTAGAGTCGGATCCTACTTATGATAAATGGTGCCCACTGTGGCTTGTCTGTTTGTGATAGTTGTCATTGTAGTTCATAAAGATGGGCTTATGGACTTGGAGCCAGGTACACTTGCGTTCAAATCCTCCTCAGACACCTAAGAGCTGTGTGACACTGAGAAAAATCACTTAATCTACCAGTGCCACAGTTTTCTGATCTATAAAATGGGTAGATTTGACCTATAAGATCTCTTCCAGCTCTGAAACTATAATCTTATAATCATGTACTCTCTGTTCTCCTGACAGTCCCCAGCCCTAACTTTGAAAAATACGTGTTTCCCCTTTTGAGTGTATTTGGCTTGTACACACAATTGCATTGGTGCCAGTGATTCCTAATGAGGAACTGATTAATCAAAAAGCATTATCAAGCTCCTACCATGTATCTGGGACTGTGCTAGGTGCTGGACATATAAAGACAAGAGTAGAACAGTTTCTGCGCTCAAGGTACTTCCATTCCGTCAGGACAGACATGTCCATCTAGGTATATACAAAATAGTTACCTGTGGTTAATTGACCTGCCCAAGGTCATACCCAGTTGGTGTCAGAAGTCAGATTGAACATAGATTATTGTCTTTAAAAACACACACACACACATCTTTTATTTTTATATCCCCTGTATTTCCCAGTATATCTCTTCTGCCCTTTATAAAAATATATTTTTAAAAGGTAAAAAAACAGTTCAACACAATTAACCAACACATCGAAAATATCCAACATTATATATAGTTTGCAATATCCCTAGTCATCATTCTCTACCTAAAAGTTGAGGGAAATACTTTCTCCTACCAAGGGTGAAGTGGAGTTAGTCAAGTCCTCTTTTGCATTTAGATAGAAAGTTTAGAGCTGAACTTGTTCCTCATTATTTCACAGCATTAAGTCCCAACCGTTTTCTTGTTTTGTTCTTTCCATTTCCATTGCTGCTGTTATTTGTTTGATTGTTACTGTTATTTTTTTTCCAGTTTTGCTTATTTAACTTTGTATCAGTTCATAAAAATCTATGGTTTCTCTATATTCATCATAGTCATTATTTCTTACAGCACAGTAATATTCCATTATATTCATGGTGACACCAGTTCTTTGACCATTCCTTGAACAATGAACAATGCATTTGTCCAGAGTTTTTGCCATCACAGTGAAATAAAAGCTGCTACAAATATTTGAGTTTATGTGGAAAACCATGTGTTTTGATCATTGACCTCCTCAGGGTACATACCTAGAAAAGGGATCTCTGGATATGGGATATAATTCTTGGCATAATTCCAAATTCCTTTCTAGAATGGTTGGACCAGTTCACAGTTCTACAAATGACCTATTCATGTTCCTTCCTTTCTGCAACACTTCCAGTCTGCTTAAATCTGTGTGATATTGTTATTTAAAAATCACAATCAATTTTTGTTATCTGAATTCTTACTAAAATTCATTTCTTTCCAGCAGTTTTAGTAACTGATAAAAGCACCCAACACTCAATATACTTGCTTCTGATTGTTTGCTAATCCCCACTGATCTTATGCTTAAGAGACAAAAGAGAGACCAAGAAAGGAGCAGGTGTTGGAGGAAGGAAATGAGAGAAGTGGAAGAAGAGCAAGGGGGGGGGGGGAAGAGGGAGAAGAAAAGGAAGGAAGGAAGGAAGCAAGGAAGGAAGGAAGGAAGGAAGGAAAGAAGGAAGAAAGAAAAAGGAAAGAAAAAAGGAGAGAGGGAGGAAGAAGTCAATAAAAAGAGAAGAGGGAGAGACAGAAAAAGAAAAGAATGAGGGAGAATTGGAGAAAGTATAGATAAGAGGAGAGAAGAAGGAATGAGGGAGAGGGAGAAGGAGGAAAAGATGCAGAGAGGGAGAGGGAGAGAGACATGGAAGAGAAAGGGGAAGGAAAGAAGGAAAGAGAAAGATGGATACAAAGGGAGAAAGGTCTAAGAGAGGGAGAAAGCAGGAGAGAGGAATAGAGAACTTACGAGGGAGAGAGGAGAAAGGGGGGGAGTTAGAGATAGAGGAGGAGAGAAGGATATGGAGTAAAAAAAAAGGAAGGAAGAGGGAGAGGGAGGGTAAGAGAGAATAGGAGAGACAGGGACAAAAAGAAAACTAGAGTTAATGCATTTCCTTTCCCACAACAACCTCCTTTCTGGTCTTTCCCTCTTTAAATCTCCTGCCTTTCTAGAGGGCTTCTGGCCTTCAGATATAAGAGAAACAGAAGCAAGATTCATTTGCAAACCCTGTTGGGTTGTACAGTTTGGATCTTCAAAGAGGCTGGGAGGTGGTGAAGGGAAGGCAGTCAAGTTCTCTTTGCATTTAGCAAAGACTGGAAGCTGTTTTCCTTTAGCTCTTCAGAGGTCTATTGCTGTTATCATCTGCATTCTTGATATGAGACCAAAAAGAAAAGGGGGAAATCAGATTATCTTAAGGGCCCTCAAGTCATTCACTGTTTAATTATAAAATTTTCAGTGATCATTTCAGTTCAATTTTGACTGCTTTCAGGGTTCCTTATTAGATAACAGAGTGGTGGTTTTAATCAAGGGACTTTAAGATAGGTCAAGTAACTTAATTCATTTCAAGAATATAAATTACCTTCTGTTTGACTTAAGTACAGTTAACCTTGGATAAAGATTTTTTGTTTCAATTACTGGAAACCAAAACTCTGGCCAGTTACAGTATCTGTTACACAAAGAGAAAAAATGGACCTTGAATAAAGGGAATGTGGGACCATTAAGAGGGAGTAATATTTCATGATGTTATCCCCCCAACAATCATATTACCTGGGAACATAATGCATTGACTCAATGCCAAAGAAAGGGCAGTATTCAGGTAAAACCTGGAATTGCCAACCAAACCCTAAGGAATAATGAAAGCTAACAAGGGTATACACAAACTGAATAGGGAAAATCTGGTAAGTTGATTAGCCAGGGGAATAAGAACAGAAAGAGCAAGTAGACTATGGCTATATCTAGATGTACATAAATAGAAACATTATAGAACCATTCCAACTAATTTCCAATTGCATTTAAGACATTTTTTATTGAGTGTTTACTGTGTTAAGTGTTAATTAATCTGTACTAAGTGCACAGGGTATGCAATAAAAATTCTACCTTTGAGCAGCTCAATTGAGGTACCATATATGAGGCACTTGGCAAACCTTACAGCACTATATAAATGCTAGCTCTTTTATTATTTATGATATTTAGGGGAAATAAAATGATGCATTAAATGCTCAAATAACAGAATAAAACAGGACTAAAATCAGGTCTCTAATAGTTTGGAGAAGAAGAGATTCATATAGACTGGAGTAGTTGCTTCAAAGAGGCAGGATCTGGATAATCTAGGGAGGAGAAGGGTATTTCAAATGGCATGGGTAGAAGAACCACATTGTTCGTAAAGAGTCTCTGTTGAATAGATCTGTTTTCTTGAAGGAGCGATAGGACATCATCACGAGGAGGGTGGTTTCTAAATAGGTTGAAAAGGGGAAAAGGTAATTGATATGAGTCAACATGGCTTCATGGAGAACAGATTATGCAAAACTAACCTTATTTCCTTTGGGGGGGTCAGGAGTGCAAAACTGGGGAAAAAATCAGTGAATAGCCATAAACATATTATGCCTAGATTTTAGGAAACAGTTGGTTAAATTCTCTTGTGTTCTCTTTGTAGTCCAAATGGAGAGTTGTGGTCTAGGTTAGAGTCAGTCATCTAACATTTTTAAAAAACCAAATATATCCCAGGCAATGGGCTTAGTGTTGACTATACCAAGAAGGCAAAAGCAAACGAAGCAATACCTGCTCTCAAGAGACTTGGCGAAGTGCGTTTTCAGCTGCTTGTAGTTATGGATATTTCATTGTCAACCAGGAAGGAGATCTCTGGTGAAGTGTCTTAATAGATTGTCCTGGGCCCTATGCTTTTCGATATTTTTTATCAGTGACTTGATGAAGGAATAGAAGGCATGCTTTTCAGATGACATTAACCTGAGACAGTTAGATAACATGTTAGATGACAGAGTCAGGATCCAAAAAGATTACCTATGACCTAATAAGATGACCCAATTCACCTCTCTCTCCCTTTCTTCTTCTTCTTCTTCTTCTTCTTCTTCTTCTTCTTCTTCTTCTTCTTCTTCTTCTTCTTCTTCTTCTTCTTCTTCTTCTTCTTCCTCTTCTTCTTCCTCTTCCTCTTCTTCTTCTTCTTCTTCTTCCTCTTCTTCTTCTTCTTCTTCTTCTTCTTTTTCCTCTCCTCTCTCCTTCCCTCCTCTCTCTAATACATATCTATAATATGTCTATACATATATAGATATAACATATCTAATGCACTATGACATTCTACTTATAAGAATTATAGATGCATATGTATGCTTATATGTGTATACATACACATATATACGGACATATTGTATGTATAAATATAGATATTCTTATGCTTAGGTCTAAAAACCCCTTTGCACTTACATGATAGAAGAAGCATGTGTACAAGACGTGGCTATACGCAGATCAGCTGAATGACTTGGGGGTGCTTCTTGTCAGATCCCTTGCTGAAATCTAGCTCTATTATGCCCATTACATTCTTTTTATTGACTAACTTAGTAAGTGTGTCAATAGAGGAGATGTGAGTTGGTGTGGCATGTTGTTCTAAATAGAGCCAAACTGAATGGCTGAAATGTCAATCATTTTGCTTAAGTCTTCACAAACCATCCCTTTAATAAGTCATTCTAGAATGATGCCAGGAATAAAAGTCAGACTCACCAGCTTATAGTCCTTCCCTTTTGAAAATTAGGATTTTTTGCTTGTCTCCAGCTCCATGTGTGGCCTCTCTCTTGCTTTCTTGGATTTTCCACAGATCATCAACAATAGCTTAGTAATTAAATCATGAATTCTTTCTGTTTCTTAATATGTAATTCATCTAGTCCCAATGACTTGAACTCATTGAAGGGAGATAGGCATTTACACTCCATTTCTTTATTGATCTTATATTTTAGTTCCCCATTAGGGACTATAGTAATGAAAACATCCCTGAGGGCTGGAGTTCTGTGATATCTAGAAGGTGGGAAGATGAGGAATTACTACAAATACTCACAGTCAGTATCAGTACCAAAATTTATGCCTGAGAACAACTAATTAAATGCAATCCATGGACCTACTTTCTCATCTCTAGAACATCTTTATACAAATGATGTATGTACACGTCTCAAGAATATCCATGGTATAATTATAGACAGGGAGAAAGCAGATTTTTGCAAATGACAGGTTGTAGCTTCTCAATCACCTAGTTAATTTGAAGGCATAGAGAGTAAGTGAGTGTGTAAGATCTCATTGTGTTGGCAGATCACTTTGTTGTTTGGTTTTTTGACTGACTTTGGAGAACAAAGATAAAAGTTAAACAAGATAAGTAGACCCCTGTGGATCATGATCTATATCTTTAGTGGGAATACTCATTATCCATTATCTTATTTGACTCAGTAAGGCAAAATACAGTCTTAACAACCTCTGATAAAGTGTTTCTCATAAAGATTTTTATTTATTTTTTAGTGAACAAAAACCACAGTTTTTTTTTCTCTTGTATCCCCCACCTGCCATTGAAAAAGAAAGAAAAAATGTGATTATATAAACCTGAAAAGCTTCGGCAAAAACAAAAATAATGTGCTTAGGATAAGAAAGGAAATGGCCATCATTCTTCCAATCACTCAGACCCACAACCTTGGCTTCATTCTTGATTCTTCACTCTCATTAACTCTAAATAGCCAAGCTGTTATCAAATCTTACAACTTCTCCATTCACAACATCTCTTGTGTAGGTCACTTTCTCCCAACATGTCTTTCCTATATTACCATAAGTGATTTTTGATTGTCTCAAGTTTCTCCCCATTCCAATCCATCCTTCACTCAAGCTACCAAGATAATTTTTTTTAAAAATGTAGATCTGACCCCACTCAGTGAGTTGAGGTGGTGCTATAGGAACAAATACAAATTGCTTTGTTTGACATTTAAAGCTCACTACCTGACCCCTTCCTACCTCTCTAGTCTTCTTACACACACTCTTCTCTCCAGAAACACTAGCCTTCTTGCGGTTCTTCATCTCCCATCTCTATGGCATTAGTTCTCTCCCATAACAGGAGTGTTCTTTACTCTGACTCTTAGAATCTCTGGTTTCCTTCAAAATTCAGCTCAAATGCCAATTTCTGCAGGTCTGTAGTCGTTCATTTATTGTCTCTCCCATTCGAATGTCAATGCCTTGAGGACAGAGGGAGTTTTGATTTTCTTTTTGTTTGTGTTTTTGCTTTTCTTTGTATTCCTTGTTCTTATCATAGTGGTGACACATAGTAAGCTCTTACTAAATGTTTGTTGACTGATGGGTTGAGTTCGTTATGGCCTTAGTTGAATCAATATCTGAAGCATCATTTTGAAGATTTTCTATTCAGAATCTTAATGTTCTTATAATGTCCTTTTCCTGGAAGGATGACAATATTGTTCCTCTTTATTGCTAAAAAAAAAAAAAGCAAAACAAAACCTCATCAATATGTGGATGGAATTATTACTTGAACCTGTTTTGTCTACTCATTGTGTCCCAGGTGAGGTTTTTGTGCACTTTTTCTCAAAATGCCTTTTTGGATAGCAGTACAGGGTCCCTTGGTTAGACTAGTTGTAGAAAATAGTTTCTGCCCATCATTGTGGTGGCCATCCTGAGTAGCCAGATGTCACGCAGTTTCTGCCAGGAAGGGAAGACAGCTGTTTGGAACAGGAAAGAAGAAGAGAATGCTGGGGAAGGCGTCAAGAGTTTTATCTGGGGAGACAGGACGACAGTTGGCAGCGAGGGAAGAGCAGAGAGGAGCAGGGACTGGAACATGTCTAGAAAAATCAATTTTCTTTGTAACTTAGGTGATAGCCTAAAATATACAAAAAATGGCACTGGATCATGAATTCTTACATTTGTCGGTATTCTCTGCACAGCCAGTCTTATTTAAGTGGCATCTATAGACTAATAGATTTTTTTAAAGTTACAATCATAAAGGCAGTTTCCCTATAATTTATGAGTATAGAAAAAACAGCTTTAGGGGAAGTATATGATACATACATACATGCATACATGCAACCATACATACATACATACATACATACATGTATGTGTATATATGTGATCAGGACAGATAGAAAGGATAGTGTCATAGATAGAACATTGGCCTGAATTCAGTCCCTGCCTCTGATACATACATTCTGTGTGACCCTGGACAAGTCACTTAACCTCTAAGTCTTCGAGGCAATTCTCTAAGACTCTAAATTCCTTTTCCATTGAAACCTCAGGTTAAACCCCTATCATGGCCATTAGGTGACACAGGGAATAGAGGGTTGGATTTAGAGTCAGGGAGACCTGGAATTAAATCCTGCCTGAGACATTTATTAGCTGCTGTTGTTGGTCCTTTGTTCTTGAAGAGGTCCAATGACATCACTGGAGGATGTCTTGACTTGTGCATGAATTAGCTTTAAGTGAGGCAGAGGTATCAGCCTCTCTCTCTTCTGGTCATTGAACTCTAGTGACAAGACAAAAGCCAAGACAATTGATGATGGCTTTGAGATCCTAGGCATTAAATCTTTCTGCCTCAGTTTCCTCATCTGTTAAGTGAGGATCATAATAGCATCTATTCATAGAGTTGTGAAGATAAAATGATCTTAGCACTGTGTCCAGCACATTAATAAATGTTTATTGACTGGCTGACAGATAAGGCTTTATAAACCTTAAAGTCCTATATAATTGCTAGCTATTGTTGTTATTTATCCTATCATACCACAGTCTCCTATCTTTAGAATTCTCATTTATCACTTCCACAAAACCTGTCCTTCACTGTCATCGAACCCTATGATCTTTTGATCCATCCAAATTCTCAAAGTCCATCTCCCCATGCTAGATTCACCTGCCTTTTCCAACCTTGACATAATGATCCAGCACTTTCATGATTCACCTCTAAGAAGTGTTCACCAACTCGCATCTTTAGCCATGACCTCTAGACCCTCACCTCCAAATTGAAGAAGCTTTTCCCAGTCCTCCTTAATTTTAGTACCTTCCTTCAGAGATCATCTCTGATTTATCCTGTGTATGTGTACATATGTGCTTACATGTTGTCTCCCCACTTCGACTGTGAGCTCCTTGAGAATAGAGACTCCTTTCCATATTTCTTTGTATCCCTAGCACTTAGCTCTTTGACTGGCATATAGTTGGTGCTGAATAAATGCTTACTGACTGACTGACTCTAGCTTACTGTTGTTGTTCTTATTCAAGTCACGTCAGTTGTGTACTATTCTTCATGACTTCATTTGGCAAAAATATGGTAGGATACTTTTAATTTCATGTTTCACTTGTACATCAAATTCAAGGTGCCGCCAAAGCAAGCCTAAGGTCTTTCCTACTAAATCTTGCCTTTCCTTCCATCATTCCCAACATCATCCATCCCATCACCCATGTTCAAATTAGAATTGCCTTGGACTCTTCATTTTCCCCTACTCTGCCTTAATAAATCAGTTACCAAGTTCTGTTAATTCTACTTCCATAACATTTCTTACATCACAAAGAACTTGGGGTTGAAGGTAGTGTGACTCTAGGCAAGTCATGTAACCAGACTTAGTCTCAGTATCCCCATCTGTGAATTAAGTGGATTGGATTATATGAGTTGGAGTAGAATACATAAGAATGTGAGTTCACTGAGAATAAGAGTGGTTTCATTTTTGTCTTGTATCCTCAGCACTTGAAGATTGAAGTTTTCCCCCAATTCTTCATCCTGTGATCTTCCTTATACCTACAAAAGTATTCATTGCCTCTTGCCAAATGAATAAAATTTTTCACCTGTCATTCAAGGGCCTCCAGAATTTGGCACTGGCCAATTTCTCAATTCTTTCTTCTTACCTTTAAGTAGTTTTTAGGCAGACTGTCCTGTTGACTGTACACCAAGCTGTCCCATATTTGACTATCTTGATTCATACTGCTTTTAGACTAGGAGTACCTTCTGTTCTCCTTCACTGGCTACTGATTTTCTCTGCATCTTTTTAGAACATAACTTAAATAACACCTATTCCAGGGAAGCTTTCTTGATTTTACCTATTCATTATTAACCTCTCCCACCTCTCAACACCCTGTCCCTCAGATCACATTTTGTTTGCTTCCCTCTTTTACACTTACCATGTTAATTTTGTATCTTTCTATATGGCATACTCTATAAACTTTATAAAGTGAGGGATCATAGGATCTTGTCTAATCTAAACTGCATTTCTCCTAGATATTGTGCAAAAGGAGGGCTGAGTTGATTCTAATTAAAAATGAAAATTGGTGAAATACCTGCATCTTATTATTTTTAGAGACTAAAAAGCAGATCTAACCATAATTATTGAGGGGAAAGCTTCTGACACATAATAAAATGAAATATGTCTTAAGTAAGATAGAGACCAAGAGTAATTTATCATTTCAATGAAAAACTAGCATCTTCTTACTTCAATAATTCAAAAGATCTGTGATTTCATCAGCCCGGCAATTCTTTTCACCAACATAGATCAGCACCCCTTTTATCTGTCTCTGATGGATGATCTGTCACTTTGTCCATAATGGCTGTTCCAAATTTTCTCTGATCTCAAAACAGCAACTCCACTGCCTGCCATGTAATTCTTAGTGGTTACAGCCTTGCCTCACACTTTTCCATGAAGGCAGAGACCATCTAATATGAACGCCATCCCCTGCCCTCTTCACCTATATGCCTGTGAACTTCTCAGGGTCCTTACTTACCATTTCTTCCCTCCATCATCTCTCTCTCTCAAGTTTCCATCATAGAAGACATAGTTTTTATCCTTATTAAGACTAACTTACATAAATTAGGGGATCATGGAAAAAATTACCTATCAGATCTGTGGATAAGGGAAGAGTTTATGAATAAATAAGAAATGGAAAGTATCATAGGAGATAAAATGGATAATTTTGATTATGTGGAATTAAAAAAGGTTTTGTACAAACAAAATGAATGCAGCCAAATTAGGAGGAAAGGAGGAAAATAGAGGGGAAATTACAGAAATTTCCTCTGATAAAAGTCTCATTTCTCAAATATATTAGGAATTGAGTCAAATATATAAAAATAAGAGCCATTCTACAATTGATAAATGATCAAAGGATATAAACAGGAAGCTTTCAAAAGAAGAAATCAAGATTATCAACAATCACATAAAGTGTTGCAAATCACTAATAATTAGAAAAATGCAAATTAAAAATATTGAGGTACTATCTCACACCTATTATACTGACAAACATGGGGGGGGGAGGAAAAATGACATTCTGGTGGGGGTGCAGAAAAATAGGGACACTAATGCACTGTTGTTATTTTTGTGAACTAGTCTAACCACTCTGGAGAACAATTTAGAGCTATGTCCAAAGGGCTATAAAGCTGTACATACACTTCAACCCAGCAATGCTACTACTAGGTCTATATCCCAAAGAAATCAAAGGAAAAGGGGGAAAAAACCACATACATACAAAAAACATTTATAACAATGCTTCTGTGGAGGCAAAGAATTGGAAATTAAGGGGATGCTTAGCATTTGGAGAATGGATGAACAAGTTATGGTATATAATTATATACCATATAATCATATGAAGTAGTGGCAGGATTAAAGGGAATTTGGATAGAATTTGGAACTCAAAAAATGGTAAAAAATTATTTTCACTTGTAATTGGGGAAAAATAAAATAATTCATACTAAAAAAAGAAAAGACTAAAGGGATGGTTTCAGAAAAATTTGGGAAGACCTATAAGAACTGATACAAAGTTAAGTGAGCAGAGCCAGAACATTGTGCACAGTAACAACAATATTGTAATGATAATCAACTATGAAAGATTTAGCTACTCTGGTCAATACAAGATCCATGACAATTCCAAAGAACACATCATGAAAAATACTATCCTCTCCAGAGAGAGAACTAATGAACCCCGAGAACAGATTGATGGGGCGTTGTGTTTTTTTTTTCACTTTGGTTTTCTTGCTTTTTTTGGCAACATGGTTAGTATGGAAATATATTTTTCATGACTTCCCTTGAACAATGGGTATCATATTGCTTGCCTTCTCAATATGTGGGGAAGGAGATGAAAGGAGAAAGAAAGTTTATGACAAAAATGAATGTTAAAATTAAAAAGTGAAAAATAATTTTTAAAGACTAACTTTCACTTGTTCACATCTCTTAGCATTTCCATCACAAACCTGTTTCATCAACCTCTCTTTCTTTCTTCCATTTTTAACCTCTCCATTCCCATAAGATTTTGAATATGCTTCCATACCTTTTAAACACATATGACATTAAGCTTCCCTTTAATCCTGCCACTACCTCACATTCTTTTCCCCTTCATAGTTAAATTTCTAGAGAAAGATCTCAAAACCTAACTGCCAAAACTTCCTTAATACTTGCTCACACTCCTCAGCTTCCCCAACTTCATTTCCATCACAACTAGCCTATGGAGACAGTTTTCTCTGAGATTTTCTTGTTAGTAACCAATAGCCCCTTCCTCCTGTCTTCTCATGCTTTTTCATCTCCTGGTAGCACTGGACATAATGGACCACTTCTCAGTCTTTGCCCCCTTTTCTCCCTGGCTTCCAAAACAATGAATTTTCATGGTTCAAAGAATCTCACAAGTTGGATAGGATCTCTGAGGCAATTTAATCCAACCTTTATATGAAGATAAATAACTTCTATGACATCTGTGACAAGTAATAGTTACCCAGTCTTAACTTGAAGACTTCTAGTGAGGGGAAACTTTCGGATAGTTTTAGTAGTTAGTAGTTAGGAAGTCTTTCCTTGTCCCAGTCCTTTTTTTTTGAGGCAATTGGGGTTGTTACCTGCCTAGGATCACACAGCTAGTAAGTGTTTGAGGCTGGATTTGACCTCAGATCTCCCTAATGGCTCCAGCGCCAATACTCTATATGCTGTACCTAGCTGCCCCTCCTTGTACCACTCCTAAATCTGTCTCTGTCTTCCACTCATTCTTCCTAGTTCTTCCCATTGAGACCAAGCAGAGTAAATCTAATTCTTCTTCCCATGTCACCTCTTCAAATACTTAAAGTCATCAGTAATGGCCATATTAAGTCCTGCCTTTTCTATAGTAAGGCTTTACATTGCCTTCAACCAATCATCACGTGACATGGTCTCCATTCCCTTCCATTCTTCTGATTACCCTCTGTAAGCATAAGCAAGGTGGGATTTTTATTGTTTTCTTTTTGGAGTTCAGTTTCCCAGGCTCAGGCTAGATTATAAACATCGGAAGGATTAATCACCTTTGAAACCAGATAATTCACAGCTATGCTGGGTCACCTAGGTCTCATGCCTTCTGGCTCTGAGCCAATCAGGGGAGGAGTCTTTGTTATATATTCTGAGAGGCTGGCATTTTGCTTTGGGAGCTCAATCATGAGAAGGACCTTTTGATTCCCTGGACCAGACTCTGAGTAGCTATCTGTTAAGAGCTTCCTACTACTCAGATGTTGGTGCTTTCCTGGCCCGGTGGTATATCTAGATGGTTATATTATTCTGTTTAGACAGTTGGAGTCCAGTCTATTGAATTCCTTCTTGGGTACTCATTTCTTTCTACTTGTATGTAATTAAAGTAAGATTGTTGACCCCCTTTGAAGCTGTCTTTCCTTTAGAAAAACGGATCAAAGAACCTGTGCTAGCAGGCCATCTTGGGTGTGCTAGGGTGATTGCTACCATACTCTTTGTTAGATGCTCCACAGTGTCTCACCTTCCTTCCTGAAAAGTTGGTATCCAGAATTGAACACAGGACTCCAGAGTGTTCTGTCCAGGTCAGGGTCTGGTGGAAATATCACCAGCCTCATTCTGCCTCTGCTGACTTATATAAGTTACACATCATCCGGTATTCTCCTCCTCCCAGATGTATGCTCTAATTTAGGGAAAACAAATAACAATTAGACCTCCCCAAAGCAGAATGGGCAAACCCAGTTAATAATGTACTCTTCCCCACTAGGGATGTTCAGGTGAAGGCCAGACAACCACTTGTTTCAGAAGTATGGAGGATTCTTGTTTAGAGATAAGTTAGATTTGATGGCCTCTGAGGTCCTTTTTAATTTGAGGCACTTATGATCTGTTATTCTTTGTCCCAGTGTTAACTCTGAGTTTGAGGTCCATTTAAAACACCCATGTCCCTTTCACTTAAATTACACTCTAGCCACACTTTCAGTATCTTTCTTACATTGGAAAGTGATTTTTCAAAGCTCTGTATAGGTATTTGCATTCATCTTGATAAAATTTCAGCTTATTGAATTTAGACCATTATTATAATGTGTTTAAATCTTTTTGTATCCTAATTCTTCCATCTGGAATTTTAACAATCCCTAGTTTCATGTCATGTACAAATTTAATAAACTGCTGTCTATACTTTTATCCAAATAATTAATTAAAAATTCTGAACAGCATGGGACAAAGAAAATATTGATGTGGTTTTCTATTAGAGACTTTTCTCTAAAGTTACATAGACTCATAATGATAGTTTATTTGGGTTAAATTGTTCAAACAGTTCTAAATCTACCTAACTATACCATTATATTATCTCTACATTTTAGCAGTCAATTAATAAACATGTATTAAGGGCCTACTACGTGCCAGGCTCCTGCCAAATGCTGGAAATATAAAAAGAGGCAATAAAACAGTCCTTGCCCTTAAAAAGCTCATTATCTTTTGGAAGAAGACACACAAAAAGATGCTGAAAAGGGCGGGGAGGAGCACTGACATCCTACCGCTGGTGGTACCCTGGGACCCCTCTGTCAGTGGAGGATCTGGGTAGAGCTTTCCGAGTCCATCCTCCACCCTCCACTCTCCAATCCAAAGGAGGGAGAAGGGGCTGCTGAGCTTCTGACCTTGTAGAAATATGAGTTTCTGGAGACAAAGATGAAGTCCAGGGGAACAGCCACATGGGAAATGAATCAATCAATCCACAAAAAAACCCAACCTCCCCCCCAAAATTTATTAAACATTTAATGTGTGTCAGGAACTGTGCCAAGTGTTGGGGATACAAAAACAAAAATATCCCTGCCCACAAGGAACTTATGTTCTAGTAGGGGAGAAAATGTGTATGAATAGGTAGCTACAAGATATAATCAGAGTAATCAAGGGATGGCACCTTTAATTAGCAAAAAACACAGACCCCCCAAAATCAAGGCCCTCAGTGTTATTGTTCCAAAGAGAAACAGTTACCATTATCACTCTAAGCCAGGACTGCGCAAAATATAGCCATTAAGTGGAGCTTGGGCAGGGACCTATTGTGGTCCAATCTATGAACTTCAGAGTGAAAAGACAGGGAGAGAGAGAGAGAGAGAGAGAGAGAGAGAGAGAGAGAGAGAGAGAGAGAGGGAGAGAAGGGGTGGGGGGTGGGAGAGGAAGGGAGGAAGGAATTAATCTAGCCAGTAAACCCCAAGGTAAGTGGTCAGCTTCTGGTCATCAAAATTTACCTTCCTAGGGGCGGCTAGGTGGCACAGTGAGTAGAGCGTCAGCCCTGGAGTCAGAAAGACCTGAGTTCAGTTCTGGCCTCAGACACTTAATGCACACACAAACAAAAAAAACCGAGCCGTGTGACCTTGGGCAAGTTACTTAACCCCAATTGCCCTCAAAAAAAAAAATTTACCTTCCTTTGGAAAGGAGAGGGAAAGGGAGAGGGCGAGCTGAGTTACCCAACTAGCTGGGTCCCCATTCAGGCAGAGGACTATTCACTGAATGGGCATTACCACACCCTAAGTAAGTACTTGAAAAGGCCTTAGCCTAAAAGGGCCAGGGTCTCCTACTGCATCCTGGGTCATCTCCAGTCATCCTGATGAATATCTGGTCACTGGATCTCGATGGCTCTGGAGGAGAAAATGAGGCTGGTGACCTTACATAGTCCTCCCTCACTCAAATCAAAATCAACTGCAAATCATATAATCGTTTCCCTGATGCCATGGTCCTCTTTGAAAATGAAGGACAAACAACAACAGAGTAACAGATGATAACCTTAGAGGAAAAGGCAAAGCACCACTATGGAAGTCAGTGTCTCCTACATGAGGGATGTGTCATAAATGTTTGTAGAATGGAGTTGGACTTCTCTACTCCTTAAATGATGTTTCAGGAATCTTCCTGACCAAAGTCAGGTTATCGCTTGATGGACAAGCCTTTTCAAGCTTTTTTAGACTGGTCCTTAGACAACAGAGGCATGGTTCACTGTAGGTGTCAATTTGAGGTCTCTTAAGATTAGTAAAGCCTACAAGTGCTTCAAGTATGGTGGTTTAGCCCTCAAGAATTGGTTGTCATTGCCACACTGTGATGGACCATCAAAGTAGGGCTTTGGTAAAGAGCATCATGTTGCCATCTCTGAGATGGGAAGAACTGTTGGGAACATCAGAAAGGGTCGTATGAAGGTGTATGTGATCTCTAGAACCTCTAGAACTGGTTTCCCTATTACCCAGGATTCCTTCCATTTGACTACTCCTAGACCAGAGCCTTTCTATTTCCTGAATCTTATTAAGGCTCAATGTAGCAAGTGAACTGAACTCCTAAGTAACTGATTAATGGGTTCTACTATTTTATGGACAGTCTCTCAAGCAGGCACTCAGAAAGAGATTGTCCCCAGGCTTACTGTAGTCAAAGCCAGTGAAGGGCTTTTCTTGTTTTTGCTCTTGGCTTAGGAAAGAACTATTTGTTATTGCAAATACTCCTCCTAGCCCAGATTCACCTGCCAGGTTCTTCTAATGCAGCTCTCTGTTTTAACACAGTAATTGATAACACCTTTCAAAAGTCATTTTCTAGAAAGTGTATTCAAAATTGCTTCCCTTAAAATTCCTCTTGATTAGATGCTCATTTTGTGTTTAAATTTTATTTTGCCTTGTTTTATTTTATTTTATTTTTGCCAGAATGAAGAGGGAAATACTGAGGCCAAGGAGTAGGCATTCTTTCATGCAAATGAGAGGAAAAACTAAGTCCTGGAATATTTTTAAAGATAATTTCTACTATAGAAATTTAATTATCAGTTAAAAGATACTTCCTAAAGTTATTCGTTTTAATGCAGTGGGATATTCCACCTATTTAATATTTTATCATTATTTGCCCCATATTTTTTATACTTTAATCTAATATCTAACCCAAATGTCTTCTCTTATGAAGATTTTCATTGATATCTTTTCTTTTTCATTAAATGTTCTGAATAGATTCCTCCTTCCCTACCTCAAAGACCACTCCTTGTAACAAACGAAAAAGAAAGGAGAAAAAAAGATCAACAAAACTATTCAATCCATCACTCAAGTCTAAAGTATATGCAGTATTTTGTATCAATAGTCCCCCACCTCTGCATAGAGTAGAGAAAGATATAATTTCTCATGTTTTCCAGTCCCAAATTAGACATTATAATTATACTGAGTTTGATTGTCTTCCTTCTTTCCTTCTCCACCTCCTTTCCTTCCTCCCTTCCTTTTCTTTCCCATCTTTCATTTTCCCTCCTTCCCTCCTCCCTCCTTTACTCCTCTTTTCCTTTTCTTCCTTTCTGCTTTTTCTCCCTCCCTCCTTCCTTCCTTCCTTTTTATTCCTGTCCATTTACATTGTAGTAGTCATTGTAGTCATTATTTAAATGATTTTCTTGGTTCTGCCTACTTCTTTCCATCCTAGTTTATATAAGGGCTCCCTTCCTTCACTGACTTATTCATATTCATATGAATTATTACTGCATAGCAAAATTCCACGACATTCATATCACAACTTATTTAGCCATTTTCCAATTGATGGGCATCTACTTTGTTCTCTTTTTTCATTCCTGACCCTCCTTCTCCCATTTCAGTGCCTTTGCACTGGCTGGCTCCTCTGCCTGTAATGTGCCACCCCCTCACCTCCCAAAGACCCCTCTTCCTTTGAAACTAAGGTCAAGTGCTGTTCTCTGCATTGTCTTTCTTGATTTCCCCAACTAATTCCTAGCCTTCATTTTACCCTCCCCCAAAAGGACTTACTTGGTTGACTTCAAAGGAAAGAACTCTGCTAGAACTTCATTGAAAGAAAAAGGGAGGAAGACAGAAGAGGGGAAGGATTGATAGTAGGGAAGGGGAGGAAAGAATGAGTCAGGGCAGAGAGACTTCACACAGAATAGAAACTCTTTACCATCTCATTTTTGTATCTTTATTTGCTCCTTCATCAAATGGGATAACTCTTGTAAAACACTTTGCAAACCTTAAAGCACTAAGCAAATGCTAGCTATCATCATCATCTTCATCATCATCATCATCATCATTTTAATCCTACAGTAACTCAGGTGTATGCCTCCAGAGAGATACAAAAGGGAAAAGTATACATGTAAAATGACAAAATCATGAAATAATATGTTGCCTGGAAGGGACAGTGATACCCAGCTGTCATCCTGGGAATGTGTGGCTTTTGCATGTTCCTGGTTGATGTGTCCTCTTTATCCTGGAGATCTCACTGTATTTCATGAATGTTGTCTTGCTTACTTTTGCATCTTTGGGGATTGACCAAGATGACAGTCAGTGTTCTGCCCCTTTATGGACAGAAATGAAAACCGGAAGTGGTGAAGGGCCATTATGGCAGACCTAAAAGGAGCCTGGGCAGTTCAAACACCTGTTTGTCTCAACTGTTAGGTGACATTTTCTTTTGTGTCCTCAGAGCTTGGTTATGTCAGTGTTATACTGAGATCCTTTTTATCAAGGAAAAGCTAGTACCAGGAACTATGAGAGAGAGAGAGAGAGAGAGAGAGAGAGAGAGAGAGAGAGAGAGAGAGAGAGAGAGAGAGAGAGAGAGAGAGAGAGAGAGAGAGAGAGAGAGAGAAGGAAAGAGAGAGGAAGAGAGAGAGGGAGGGAGACAGACAGAGACAGATACAAAGAGAGAGGAGAAATTTTGAATACTTCCTTAAAATAATAACACACTTTGTAATATAAAGGAATAAGATGGCTTTCTTACTACATAATCATTACTATAGAAAGGGGAATGAAACCATTTTAAAATGCCCTCCCATATTGGCCTCTACCTTATTTAAACAAATTCTCTCTCCATAATAAAATCATTTGGGTGTTTAAGCTTTTCTACCATCCTTGTGGGGTTTAACTTTCAGACTGGGCTAAAATGTTAACATCTAATTTCTTAAGACGAGTTTACAGTTCAGAGCAGGTGATTCCAGAGTGCACTCGGCAAACTATCAGGAAAATTTGTCATCCTCTCAACATCTCCATCCTTTAATAAGCTCTCCCAATAAAAATGTGATTAAAACGCTCCAAGAGGCTTGGGCTTTGCCTATGGCAGTTTGAATTTCTCTCCCTTACCCATCATTGGCATGACACATCATGCTGAGCTTTGTCAGCATTTCTCCTACATAGATTAAGTGTAAACACATTTTTAAAGGACTGGTTTTAAATCTCTCAATAATAAGAGTGACTGCTGGTTAAATGGGGCAGGTCAAGTTTACCTAATGGAGCCATGATTGTCAAGTTGTCACGGGGCCTAGCAAATTTCCTCGATGCACATTGACTACTGAGACCTTATCCTTCCCTTTATTCCTGCTTTTGAAGAATAATAAAAATTCATGGGCTCCTTAAGAGAAATAAAGTTACTTGAGAGTAAAGATTTAATGTCATGTTATAGTGGAAAGAGCCCCCACTCCAAATAAGTAGGCCTGGGTTCAAATACAGTTCTTTACACTTAGGATCTGTGGGACCACGAGCAATTTGCTCACCCTCCATGGTCTTGTTTTCTCATTGGTAAAATATATATATGCATTATATATGATAAATTATACACTACGTCTGGAGAACTTCAGATATACCTGTAAAGAATACCTTCTAGGGGCGGCTAGGTGGCACAGCCAGTAGAGCGTCAGCCTGGAGTCAGAAGGACCTGAGTTCCGATCCGGCCTCAGACACTTAAGGCACACACAAACGAAAACCTAGCCGTGTGACCTTGGGCAAGTTACTTAACCCCAATTGCCCTCCAAAAAGCAAAAAAAAGAATACCTTCTAGCCTCCAGAAGCTTGTACCCTTATGGACCCCTTCGCAGAATCATGTTTTTATACATACAAAATAAAATAGAATTACAAAGGAAACCAATTATGTTGAGATAAATATATAATTATATCTAAGTTCACAGGTTCCCTCACATCTGTCCATTGATCTCGTGGCTTCCAGGTTGAGAACTTTTGCCCCCAAACAGTGACCATCCTTAGTAACTTTGGTTTTCATATTTGAAATTCTCCCACATTCTTCACTCATTTTCCCTAAGAAGTTATGAAACATTAGGAACAAGAGATGACAGATTAAATTTTGAGAAATTAAAAGGGGATAGATCACTGAGATCTTTAGAAAAATTTTCCATGTGCTGTTTTATGTATTTGTATGTATGTATGTATGGTATATGCATGTATGTGGCATGTATATTTGTGTGTATATGTGAGTGTGCATTATGTACTTTCTCTCCTAATGAGTTAATTTAAAAAAAAATAAAACCTTAAAATTATTGGGTGTTAGCATCTTTTTAAACCAAAGAGTACCAGCTGGGCCCTTTCAGGTTGTGCGGAGCCTTATCAAAGAGATAATTGGTTCTATATAGATGGGAGTTGTATTGGGGGGGGGAAGCTTAGTGGGGGAATGGATGAGGGAGGAAGGGGGCCAAAGGGAAGGGAGAGAATCTGCCCCTGTTTCAATGGTGGTGTTCTAGTACTGATATTGAAACAGTGGTGAGGTTCTCAGTGTCCCCACTTTTTTGGGCAGCTCAACATCTTTGTGACTCACTTTCCCCATCTGTAAAGTGAGGATGCTCTCTCAGGTTCCATTCAGTTCTAAATCTATAATCTTATAACAGATCTGAAGCAAGAAGTAGAAAACCTATGACCCTGCCTTACTCTAAGGTTAAAGTAAATGTTGTATTCACTAGAATGGGGATTGTAATAGCAAAACTGAGCTGTGCATAGACTACATTGTAACAATAGGTGGAAGAGGTTAGCACATGTTGGTTTTTGATTAAGGAAGGGCCATTGTGCTAATATGCATTGCATATTACATGTGCACTTAGTACAGTTCCTCACATGCAGTAGTTTATTAATAAACATTAATAAATGTTTATTGACTAACAGAGATCGAATCATAGAGTGGGAAGAATGATGTATTTGGAGTCAAAGGTCTTGAGTTCAAATCCTATCTTTGGCCCTCACTAGCTCTGCCACCTTATATAAGTCATTTAAATTCTATTGGTCTCCTCATTGGTTTCCTCATTTTTAAAATTGTGGGATTGGAGGGGATGACCTCTGTGTTTAAAAATCTATAATTTCATTCTTAAAATCTTAATTCTGTGCTTAAAGTCTATAATTCTATGACTATGGAGTGGTGAGGAAAAAGAACTTTTTTGGGGGGAGGGGACTATACTTTGGCTCAGCTATATTAATAAAAAAACAAGAGAGAAGATAGTCAATAAAGTACTCTTATCAAAATTAAACCTTCTACCCAGAATTACTTGTGCTATGCTTTCTCCCCCTTAGGCAATTCTTTGTTCTTTCAAAACTCAACTCAGAAATATATTACTTCTAACATGAAGCCTTCTCTGGGCCTTTCACTTGTCAGAATTTTTCCCTTCTCCATTTTCTTTGTATTTTTCTGATCTGTAAACATGCTTCCCTCCTCTCCAAATATCTGATAGAATGTAAGCTTCTTGAGGCTGGGGACTTTTTCCTTTTTTCCTCCCTAGTACAATGACCTCTACATAATAAGTATTTTGTAAATGCCTTTTGGATGGAACCGAATTGAATTACATTGTTTCAGGGCTGGACAGCTTACCTGCTGCTCCCCACATTTAGTCCAGGATAATCCTACAACTGGGGCTGTGACTTGAAACGGCTGACTTTATTTCTTCTCATCTACTTAAATATCTTATTGAGTTTTGCTCTAATGGTTTAATGTAAATTCTTTTGAGTCTGAACCAGAGATTCCATGTAAAAAGACATTTGGGTCCATTTGGGAGATTTGCTTTCTCTCCCTCCTCCTCCCCAATATGACCCAGCCAAGGAAATGTAGGGACATTTCTGCAAGGTCCCACCTGCGGTATTGACACTGACTCTTCCTTTGTAAGCACAACAATATTCCCAGTATCAAAAAAGGGAGTTTTAGTAAAAGAAGGGGGAAAACAAAACTGATGTTCCTGAATGAATAACCACTAGTCTGTTTTCTTTGATCTCTTTGAGGTATATACTTAGGAGTGGCATCGCTGAGTCAAAGGAAGTGTCAGTTTAGTGACTTTTAGGTCCTAATGACAAATGACCTTTCAGTATTAGCTACAAGGATTCCCCCATGGAAACTCTTCATCTTTGAGTTCAGTTACACAAAGTTAGGAAACTGAGACTTATGGTCTTCAGAACCCATTTAGTGCAGCCATATTCTTTTATAAATGAGGAAACTGAGGTCCATAGAAGTTAAGTGACTTGCCCAAGGCAACATTAGGTAGAGAATGAAAGAGCTTCAGAATCATAAGCCCAATCAATGAACCAATTAATCGTTTATTATTTATTTATGTGCCTACTTTATTCCAGACACTGCACTTCATGCTGAAATCAGAGGGTTAGAGTGGGAAGGGAGGTGAGAGGTCACTAATCTAAACCCTCGTTTTATGTGGACCCTGAGGCATTAGAGAATTTAAGTGACTTGGCCAAGGTCTTGTAGGTAGTAATAGCAGACATGATATTTGATCCCAATGCCTATGAATGACTCCAAGGCCATTTTTAAGGCAGCTCTCTGTCTTAGCAATGTTAGGTGTGTGGTAGAGGGGTTTCTAGTTCAGGTTGGACCCTATGGTTTGTGAGTTTCCTTTAAACTCAGAGAGTCTGGTTCTTCTCTTACCAGGCAGGCTGAGGTATTTCCCTGTGCTATTCTATTGTTAGTGGCCCGTGAGTCCTTCTCATTGCAGTGTGATACAAGCAGAAAGGGGCTTGGAAGCCAAAGGACTTGGTTGAAAACAAGTCCTTGACTGCCAGTGTGACCTTGAACTAACCTCTCTGAGGCTCAATGTCTCCATCTGTGAAGTAAGGGGCTTTGAGCTACATGAGCTACATGAGTTCTTCCAAGTCTAGATCTAAGACCCTATGTTCCATTCCGAGCATGGTTTTATCAGCAAGATGAGGAAGGATAGATTTAGGAGCTCTTTGTAATTCCCTGTCCTTTTCATTAACCAAGACCTTCCGAGGTCTCCTTGTCACCCAGGGGTTTGAGATATTCCCGCAGTATGTCACACCAGACTGTGGAATTGTAAATTCCATTCTCAGAGGTGCCTTAAAGAATCATATCACAGAATTTAGGCCTAAACCCTAATTTACAGGTAAGGAAATTGAGGACCAAATAAGTTAAGTGGTTTGGAATCCAGCTTTGGAGATCTTCATACATTCATGGTGAGTTTCAGTGTCCCATGTGTCTCCCTCATAAACTGTATATGCAGTTATGTTGACCAAAGGCTAGATGCCTTTTCCCCGTCCACCAACTAATACCAATATCATCCACTGAGGAGATGTTCCTCATTTTTCCAGGAGCCATTATAACACTCTCCCCTTCTCCCTTCATTACTCCTATTTCAGCATATTTATATCACATAAAACAACAAAATTTGCTCATTACTTGCTCTTTCCTGAGCAGGATTTGTGTGGTTTGTTTGAGGTCTTTTAAAAGCAATTTTAAAGTTATACATGTCCATACCATAATGCCATTCAAGTCAAGTCATGTCAACAAGTCTTTATCAAAAGCACACAATGTACCAGGCACTGACTTAGTACTGCCATTCCCCTAAATGAGCTCAGGAAAAGAGGGCAGAGGGAGGACCAGCCTCTGACCAGTCACATTCACCACTTAATCAAATGGCACCCAACAAACAAAAGAAACACCCTGTGTCCTAGATACCAATTCTATTCCTTTGTAGGTGAGTGATTTACTCCCTACTAGGTACTTGGTTTTGTGTGTTTTTTTTTTCAAATTCCAGTGAAAAGATGAGATAACATATGTAAAATACTTTATAAGCCTTAAATTTCAATAGAGATGTCCATAATATTTATTATTTAAAATTATTATAGGAATTATTTTAGGGACCTAAAATAGATATATGTAATAAATATCTTGGATGAAACATGAAGATTTTCCATGAAAAACAAATCAGTAAATAGGAGATTTTTACTTTTGATTCCCCAAAAATCTTAGAAACGTTTTAGGGCAATCTTATCTATGGTTCATTTGGAATAAACATGTGTTTGTACCTAACCTGTTTTCAGCATTATTCCCACCAGAAGATATTCCTATGGGCAGTAGCAGCTTGGAGCAAGAACTGGGTAGCTAGGTGGCATAGGAGATAGTGCTGATCTTGGGATCCGGGAGAGCTGAGTTTGAATCCTGCCTTAAACACTTACTAGCTTGGTGAGCCTGGGCAAGTCACCTCAATCCTTTATGCCTCAGTTTCCTCATCTATAAAACAAGGCCATTGTATGAGGTGACCTCCAAGGTTCCTTCCAGCTCTAAATCATGATCATTTGTCTGAATTTTTTAACTCCTCGAATTCTCTTGAAAAGCAGGTCTGGCACCATAATTGCAATCCTAACTGATACAACCTGTCTGCTACAAGGCAAGGCATCTACTCTTGAAAAAAGGTTGGCCTGCCCTGAGGGTCTTTTCCCATTTTTCAAATACATCAAAATGAGAGAGGCTCTGTCTCCTGGGAATAGACTTTAGTGAGGTATCGCCCTCCTTGCTGGATATCGATTTTATTTTTAATGCCAGAAATACATTTTGCTGCAAAGCTATTTCCTGATGACAAAAGCACTCATTGAAAGGATCCCAGGCTTCTCAGTTTGCATTTTGAATTATAAATGCTAAGTTTATAGGTTCATTTATTGGTTCTATTAAAATGGAAACACTTCCCCTCCCCCCCTGCCTTTTTTATTTTATTTTTTATTTTTAGGTCAAGTCATAATCTAGTGCACAGCATAGCCAGCAAAGACACCAAATTTATGTCAAAGCAAAATCACCTTTGGATGTGTTTAGCGAGGTTTGCATACCTTTGTTTTTATTTTTAGATCTTTCTTTAAAACCAAATAATGCTCGTCCTCTAACTAGGGTGGTTCAAGTGTGGCCCTTGTTTGGTGGCTAGGGGAGATGCTGGATCGACTTTTGCAAGCCCCAGGTGTTTCTTATTCTCTGATCCTCTGGTGAAAAAGAACAGCCTATTTCATGGGGCCAGTAGGAGATGAGGGCTAGAAAAATGCACACTGTTGGTGTGATGTGTTCTTCTGCCTGCAGTGACACCTGCTGAGATTCATCAGACTGTTATTTCATAATAGCCTTTTCCAGAATTAATTACATATCTGTAATCAGGCAAGCATAGCTGCTGTTTGTGAGTAACATCTCATGTACAACTGTGAACAAGGGAATCAATGCCAATTAAGGGCTGAGTTTATTCCCCAATGAAGGATGCTAGTTTGGGCAGCCGTCCATCTCCCTTGCTCTCTGTATTGATTGTCTTGGGAAGGCCATGGAAAACTGAAGAATGTAATGGTAAAAATGGAAGCGCTTCTGCCTTTGCCTTCTGAGAAAATGGTGGCAGCTTATTCAGGGGAATTTGTTTCATAGCCTCAAAAACATAGCTTCTGTTTCCCCAAAGTCCTTACCCTCCCTTGTTGGTTGCTCAATAAATATTTATTGAGGACATGAATGGAATGGTTAGGTAGAACAGTGGATAGAGTAACTGTCGGTCGTGGAGTTGCGAGGACCTGATTTCAAATACCAGCTGTGTGACCCTGGGCAAGTCACTTAACCCTGTTTGCCTCAGTTTCCTTATCTTTTAAATGAGCTAGAGAAGGAAATGACAAACCACTTCATTATCTTTGCAAAGAAAACACCAGTGGGGTCATGAAGAGCCAGACATGACTGAAATGACTCAACAATTACAACAACGATATTTGTATATCAGTTTGCATGCTACAAAGCACTTTTTAGTGAACTCATTACTCTCTAAAGTCCCTTCCAATCCTAAGATCCTGGCCCTGTGCATCAAATAAAGCAGAAAATTAAACATTTGTTAAATGAATGAATGAGCCTCAGCTATAATTAGATCGATATGTCAGAGGGTTTGGAGGTGGAATCCTACAATATATTTCTGAACTAAATTTGAATTACTTATTTTCATATATCTCTATTATCAAAATAAAAAGGAGACTCCAAGATATAGAGGTGAGAGAGGGCATGAATGTGCATGTCAGATGGGGTAGATTTCAGTGCTTTGTGACTGTGGGAAGCAGCAGAATAGAGTAGAGGCTGATTGTACCAGCAATTCTATTAGTCTTTATACCATCAGCTAGAGGATCATGGCTTTCAGGCAGTCCAAAAACTTTTAAATTTTCTCTCCTCAGTCCATTTTCCAAGTCAGTTAGTTTTTTCCCATAAGATATTTCTCATTTTATTTCATTTTTTCATCCTTTTGATTTTGTTTTATGGCTCCCTGACATCTTATGGAGTCACTTACTTCCACTTGCCCAATTCTAATTTTTAAGAAATTATTTTCTTCAGTAATCTTTTATACCTCCTTTTCCATTTGGTCAATATTACTTTTTAAGGAGGTTTTTTTTTTTTACTTCAGTGAATTTCTATACATACTTTTCCATTTTTCGTGCTTCCTTTGCCAACTGTAGACTCTTTTTCATGATTCTTTTGCATTACTCTTGTTTCTTTTCCTAATTTTTCCTCTACCTCTCTTATTTGATTTTTAAATTCCTTTTTGAGCTCTTCTAGGAATTCTTTTTTTGGGACCTGACATCAATTTACCTTTTTCTTTGAAGCTTTGTGTGTAGCCATTTTGACATTATTGTCTTCTTTTGGATTTGTGTTTTGATTTTCCCTATCACCATTGTAACTTTCTATGGTCAGATCCTTTTGTTACTGTTGTTTGTTCATTTTTCTAACCTAATTCTTGTTTTTTAACTTTTATATTAAAGTTGGGCTCTGCTCCTGGGGTGGAGGGAATATTGTCCCAAACTTCAGGTTTTTGTGCTGCTTTTTCAGAGCTTGTTCTGGGAGTCTGTAAATTTTCAGTTCTTCCAAATTTGTATGATCTAAGGAGGGCTGTGGATCTAAGGAGATGCTTTCCTGACTGTGATCTGGTCTGATCACAAGCACTCATTTCCATCCTGTTCCCCTGTAGCTACAAGTTTTTGGTGTACTAGTACTTCTTCTATCCCTAGGACTGAGACCTGGGCAATACAACAGAGTCTTGCACCCAGTGCCTGCATAGTGTCTCCTGTAATCTCTTTTGGACCACTTGTCTGGCCCCCTTACTATCTGTGGGCTAAGAGCTCTAAAGCACCAATGCAGTCACCCTCAAAGCCCGCTGCTGGCTTGCCAGGATGGGGTCTGAGCTAGACTGTACTCCACTCTCACCCCAGTGAGATGGACTTTCCTGTTGACCTGTCTTAGCCTGGAAAATTGTTTTACCCCATCCTTTTGTTGGTTCTGTAATTCTAGAATTCATTTCGAGGTGTTATTGTGAAGTTGTTTGGAGGGGAATTTGGGAGGGGTCAGGAAAGCTCCTGCCTTTACATTAATTGACATAATTGTATGTCAATATAATTGATTTACTTTATAACCCTGTTAATTTTATTTTATGCAACACAAAATATTCTTTGGAGAAGGGGTTCATGGTCTTCACCAATTGACAAAGGGGTCCAGGACACAAAAAATGACAAAAATTCCCAAGACAAAACAATGAAAACTACATATTCAATTCTAATCATGACTTGGTCACTTTGCCCTGCTAATTACACTTTTATCAAACTCCTAATATTGTACATCCCTCTCCAAGTTATTTATATCAATCCCAATTTGTTTTTCAACTCTGTACTGCTTTAAGTGTATTTTTGTCTTCTCAACTGAGCTGTAAGACTAAAATTTGCTGAAACCATTCTTAGTATACAAATATCATATTTTGATAGAGAGGACAAAGCTATGAGATCTGCTTTTCTGTCCATAGTCTAGTTCTCCATTTGTGATCACAAGTAACAAAGATTTACTTGACTAAGCCAGAAAAAGCAGAGTATTGAACCAATGCATCAACAGAAGTAAGTAAGGAATGATAAGGCAAAAATAGGTTGGATTTTTTTTTCATTTTAAGAACTTGAATATTTTGCTAACAAATTGAACATGTTCACTCAAACTAGAACCATCCAGCATAAATCTCATGAGATGCTGCCAGCCACATTTGACACATGTCGCTAAAGGTAACTGGTATGATATTGAAATAGATTTATGAATGCTGTATAGTTGGAAAGGACATCAGAAGTCATTGAATCCAAATTCCTACTTAGCTGATAAGAAACCTTGAAGTTTCATCCATAGCTTTTCTCAATGAAACTGGTCTTTCATGGTATTTTTTTTTCTTTTTCTTTCTTTCTTTTTTTTTTTACTTCTGGAGGTACTCTGTCCCATGCAAATTAAAAAAAAAATCTCATGGGGAAGGCATTCTATATCCCTGGATGCCTTGGCCCAGCACATGACGATTCATTGAAGAAAATCAAGGGCTCAATTTTTCATGAGGTTATATGACCATGATAAAACGTTTAGATTGTATAGAGACATAAGTCTTTTAGGAAGGGAGGATAGTCACAAATGGTTCAGTAATGGCGTCAGGGTCACCATCAAATGCTTGGCTGCCCAGCTAGCTGCAGACAGATACGCAAGGAAAAATACTGTAGGGAAAGGTGACATTCTTAGCTGTGGAAAGCTAAAGGGGACTAGCAGAGAGATGGTCTCCACCCTGAAATTTTCACCCTGCAATTCCAACTTCAAAGAGATGTTGCCCAAGTCTTCCCTATTATAATTGCAACTGAGAAGTGTTCAAGGCCCAGAAGGGAAGGATAAATAAAACTCAAGTACCTGGGAATGTGGTCAGGCATTACATGCTAGTACTTTACTATTCATTTGAGTCCTGGATAAATAATACATATTTCTAAACCTATTGGTATCCTTTGAATTGTTAGCCAGTCTAGAACTAAATAGCTTAGGCATAAGGGCAGGGACAAAAATAAGCCATTAAAGAGATAATTTATCATTACAGTTTCCCTCAATGTGAACCTCAGACTGAACAAATCTAGCATGAGCTACTTACGGAAGGAATGTAAAAGTGTCAGGGCATCTGTGTGGTACAGTGGACAGAACACTGTACTTAGAATCAGGAATCTGGCCTCAGACCCTTACTAGCTGTGTCACTTAACCCTATTTGCCTCAGTTTCCTCATCTGCAAAATGAGGTGGAGAAGGAAATGGCAAACCACTCCAGTATCTTTGCCAAGAAAATCCCAAAATGGGGTCACAGAGAGTTGGACACCCCTGAAACAACTCAACAACAACAAAATAAAAGTATTAATTCGTTCTTTGCTAATAAGTACAATGTGGCTCCGTAAATCAGTAATAACAAAGTCAGAAACTAGAGCCACTAAATTGTACATAAGGATCCCTGTGGGTCACATATTGGCTTCGGAGACCACATATTAACATTGTATATGTTCTATTGTATTTTTTACTTATTTTTAAAATTTTAATTTTTTAATTTAAATATTTTTAAAATTTAAAATAATTATAATATACATTTATTTTTAAGTGATTACCAGTCATATATTAATCAGGTTCAGGATACACTTGGGAGTGTTTTCAACTGCAAACTTCTGATTTCATTTGGAAAATAACAACATTGGCCTGAATTTGCCAAAGACGAGTAAATCTGTTGAGCTCTCAACTTATCTGTGAGGTTCCAGGGTAGTTTGTTAGTGCCTTTGAGAAGGATTTGCAGGAAAGCAGGGACAAGAATTTCCCAGTATGGGAAGGTGATAGAAGGTCTGCCATCTGTGTAGGTGGGATGAATATCCTTTCTGATGAAATCAGATTCTTCAAAGTATCCAAGTACGTGCTCCATTTCCTGTAAGGGGAATATTTAACGATCTTGCATTCCACAGTCTTAAATTTATGGCTTAAATTTTGTTCTCTACAGTAAAACCACTGTAGATTATTAATGTTTCCATTTCTTATGTGAAAATTTGTTACCTTTACTGCTGAACAAATGCATTTTTCAATGAGTCTCCTGAATTATTCCATCTAGATGTAAAGAATTTTTTTTTGGTGGGGGGGAACCCTGACTTGGCTCGTTAGAAAACATTACATGAGTTTCACCACCTCCCTTGGGTGTATCTTACAACCACAAGTTGACAGTGGTTGTGTTTTGTAGGTGGTAGTTGGATGGACAAAAGAGATGAGCACTTGCAACCCTAATGAACGTGCTGAATCTGTATCTGTTTGGCATTTCTCCCCGGAATACCAGTAAAAGGAAATTAAATCAGCTCACGACAGCTATCTTGCACATCTCACCTGGGAAGGTATGCATGAGGTAGGACAGGCTCTGTTTAACATTAATCAGGCTCTTGGAGTCATTACATTCATGAGGAAATGTAATTCACATGTGATTACTTTTTAATTTACTCTGTAATCACATTCCAAGTGAACGGGCCAAGCTTAAAATGAAATTTAAAAGTCAAATACGGCTTTGTATAAAGAATTCACAATTTTTATATGTACTTAGGTTAATAAAGATTTTACAATAACCATTTGTGATGGAACATATGATAATTTTTTGATGAAAGTTAGTGCCATACCTTAGATAAAATGCATTTGATTTTGGTCCAAGTACT
The DNA here is from genome assembly GCA_011680675.1 of Gymnobelideus leadbeateri. Classification (NCBI taxonomy): domain Eukaryota; kingdom Metazoa; phylum Chordata; class Mammalia; order Diprotodontia; family Petauridae; genus Gymnobelideus; species Gymnobelideus leadbeateri. The sequence continues at coordinate 232,672 of WOXC01007204.1, read as the reverse complement.
CAACTGGACCCAGGGAGTCTCAGAATCATCCTTTGTCGTGAATTTCCAGCTCATCTAAACTTTATTCATTTAAAAAAAATCAGCCAAAAATCATCTCTCTGATCCAAAGTTTCCAGGGGCTAATGCATTTTTAATTCCTTTTGTACTCATGAGGGGCTTCCATTTGTTTTACCTATCAGCAGAGAACGTGTATCAGACTTCATAATAACTGACTTCAGTTCATCAGTGGGGAAGGGCAATGCCTGTAGTAAAGTTGTCTTTCTCCAGGAGTACAGCATTTCAGCTTTGTGAAGTGACTAAGACGTTGGAGGTCGTCCAGTATTTTATAGTTAACTTCAACTTTGAAATTATATATTCAAAGACATAGAGCCAACCAGACAGCTGATTGTGTCTGTGGTCAGAATAAAAGGTCTCATCTTTCTTAAGCATTTGTAGTAGTTCTAGATTTATGAGTATTTCTCAAATGGTCTTAAAAAAAACCCTATTCATTATATAAACACTTCAGTGGGGGGAGTAGCTAGGTACACTGAGGTTTATGATGGGGTGAGAGGTGAGATAATCAATAAGAGATTAGGTGGTCATCTGCTAGGGAAGGTATAGTCAATGGGAAGTTGGACTGGTTGCTCTTTTAATTTCCATCCAGTGCTAAAATCCTAGCACAGTTCATCAGATATGTTGTTGATTCATTTTTCAGTAGTGTCTGATTCTTCATGACCCTGTTTGGGTTTTTCTTAGCAGAGATACTGGAGTGGTTTGCCATTTCCTTCTCCAGATCATTTGACAGATGAGGAAACTGAGGCAAACAGGGTTAAGTGACTTGACCAGGATCCCATGGCTAGTAAGTGTCTGAGCCCAGATTTGAACTCAGGAAGAGGAGTTTTCATGAATCCAGGCCTTGCAAAGTATATGCTGTGCCTCATGGCTGCCCCCTCATCAGACACAGAAGACAACTAGTAAATGTCTGTTAAGTGAAAGTGTCTAAAATGAGCATAATTTGATAGGCACATCTGCTTGGAGGGGCAGTCACACACTGTACAGGGTGTCCCAAATGTCTTATGGCTTTAAGATGTAATAGTTTAAAACCATTCTGGGACTCTTGGAACGCCCTGTATTTTGAAAGTAAAAATGAATGGCTGTAGTCAAATCTTTCTGCTAATCATATCAATCAACCAACTTAGCAATCAATAAACATTTGTAGAATGACTTCTATGCATCAGGGACTGTTCTAGGTGCTGGGGACACAAGTGGAAAGAATGAAAAATCCTTACACAGAGCTGGTATTTTAATGAGGAAGACACATGTATACAAACATCCATCCATCCACACACACATAGCCAAATTATAAAGCAAATGAATACAAATATAGACAAAACAATTAAGCACAAGGCTGTTTGAGAAGGAGATCACTGGTAGTTGGGAAAATAAGGAAAGGCTCCATACTTATCTTAGTGGAATTGCATCTTAAAGGGAGAAAGAGATGCTAGGAGGTAGAAGGGAGGAATGCATTCCAGGGATCTGGATAATTGACAACTAACTCTTATGCCATTGATAAGGCCTAGGGTCTATCTGATAGTAATGTGAAGCTTTATGATCAGTCGATAGAGCATTGGAACTGGAACCAGGAGAACCCTATCTTAAGCACCTGGCTGTGAGACCCTGGGTTTCCTTATCTATAAAATGGGGATAATGATAGTGTCTACCTCACAGGGTTCTTGTGAGGATTTAATGACATTCTAAGTATAAAGTAGTTGGCAAATATTAAAACAGAATGTGTGCTTACTATTATTATGGGTTTTTTTTTCACAGTGTAGATGAGGTGTAGGAAGACGCATGGTCACATGGCTGGAGGGGGGGCCTTCATGATCATCCCCTCCAGTAGCTCTTTTTCTGTTCTTTCCTTTTTGGGGGGAGCAGGAAGGCAAGGCAATTGGGGTTAAGTGACTTGCCCAAGGTCACATAGCTAGTGTGTGCTACGGGTCTGAGGCTGGATTTGAACTTAGGTCCTCCTGACTCCAGGGCAGGTGCTCTATTCTCTGTGCCACCTAGCTACCCCTCCTCCAGAGGTTCTTAACCATCTATATGTCCTCACTCCTTGACCAAGGAGTGCCTCCAGTGGACCTCTTGTCAGATCCTTTTTAAATGCATAAAGTAAAATACATAGGATTACAAAGCAAACAATTGTGATGAAGTAAAGTTATCAATATACACATATATACACATATACCTACACATAGAAATAATACATATATATCTAAATATAAATATATAGATAGAGATATTTTAAGTTCACCACCCTCAGGTTAAGAACTCCTGACTCTTTCCCAGCCTGGCCACTTTAAAGATAAGGAAGGAATACTTCCATGGATGACCACTCTTCATTTGAAAAGAATTCCTTCCATATGGCATGGTTGGCAGGGCTGCTTCGGACACCTCCATCCAATAGCCTGAACAGAGGAGCCTCAGAAGCTGATGAGCAGGTGGAAAGCATCTGTGGGTCCCTGGGGACATGAAAACTCTGGCCACTGAAAAGACTTTGATGGAGGTGGCTCAGGAAACCTCCAGCCTCATCATGGAGTCTGAGTCTCTGGAGCACATCTGCATCAGGCTGCTGGCCCTTCTTGGGATTTCTTTGTTTCATTCCAACTTATCAGGAAATCTCTCCTAGAAAATTAGAATGAAGCCCCACTGCCTCACTTTATCTGCCATTAAAGATGTAAGGTCAGGAGAGAGCTCCTGGCCTGGATTTTGGTCTTTCTCCAAACAGGAGCTGACCAGGGCAGGCACCTGCCTGGCATTTCCATCACTCTAATGTATTATGGCCCGGGGCAGGCCACATCTGGGGCCTGAGGTTCCCTCCCCTGGAAGGCACTTGGAATCAGACCTGCCTCTCCACTTTGGGGGAGATTAATTGGTAGTGTTGGTAGAGCCTTAAGTACTGTGTAAAGTGTTACATATTCTCTAAGTGTGCTTTTTAAGTCAGGCCTTTAAAATAGCACATTGGAAGTTTCAGAGTGTTGTACAAAGCTGTGTATTTATGCAGCATTACTGTTTGATGCTTCTGATGCCGCTGTCATACACTGTACTGGGTTTCCTTTGGAACCCTCCAGGTTGTTTAGTATGCATGACCACTTTGAAAATGCCCATTATGTATTTGCTGGCAGGAAAAATGATGGACTAACTGATGAGCATTTGGTCTAGAAGTCCCTTCATGGTTTTCTGTCGTACAATACAACCAACCACACACAGGTGGGTGGTGAATAAATGCTATGTTTTGGTGGCGGCAACAGCAGTGATGAAGAGGGACCCAAACAGGTCACTGTTTGTCCAGTGTGTCTCAGCCCCAGGACTAGGGAAGATGGTAGGGAAAGAGAGGGTGGGTTATAGGGAAGAGAATAGGACACGAAGGGCAGGGGACAGAAACAGGATTCTTGTTTAGATGGGGATTGACTGGCTGACCTCTGAGGTGCCTCCTAACTCGGAGATCCAATGATTCTGTATGAGGCCCACGAATACACCAGAATTGAGGGTCCAGGTTAGGTGATAGACAAGAAAGGGGCTCCAGTAATATACCGGGTGAAGGATAGAGTGAAGGATGGAGTGAGAAATCTAGTTCTTGGGCATACACAAACAGAAGCAGTCCAATGGAAGGGGGCTCTCAGAGGTCCTTAATTCTCAGGCCCATTTCTATCTCAGCCAGAAACTTGCCTGCCATATGCTCCCTCCTGGAATGGAGGGGGAAGTCTGAGTTTGGGCAGCCTGGGGCCTGCCCTGAAGCAGGCAAATGGTTGAACCTGCCTGGAGGGAGTGAGGGGAGAGGGGAGATGGAGCATTCAGCATATGGAGGGAAGAATTACTATGTTCCAGGAACTCTGGCCCCATGTGCTTTAGGAGCCCAGCTCCTCCAACCCAGATCAGCTTGAATGGCTGGTCCGGGAAAAGGCAGGGAAATGGATCAGATGTAAAGTGGGAGTGAGCCAGGTACCCACTTGTGAACCCTAGAGATGAGGCTGTAAAGGGCTTGGATTTAAAGTAATCAAAGGTGAGGTCTGGAGAGCTGGCAGGTGGAATTCCTGTCTTGGGGAAAACAAAGCTGCAGCCAGACAAAGGCACTTAAGGAGCAAATCTGAGAGTTGAAATCAAATTCCAGGAAAGCCCCCTCAAGGGGGAAGGATAAGGTGGAGGAGAGAAGAGGGGTCTTAGCTGCCAAATTTGGCAATTAAGCTGACTCAGAAGCCCAGGTGCTTATGGTTAGAAAAGGCCTCAGAGTTTGACTCTTCCAGCCCTCCTCGACCTTACTGGGTTGTTGCATTGATCAATAATGGGGGTGTCTTATGTGCCCCTCCCAGCCCCATCTCCCTTAACCCCTGAAGTCAATAGCAGCTCTGCTAGCCACTGCCAGGCAGAGAAGGCAAGGCATGCCAAGCACACTGGATTCACAGCTACTTTTTTTATAAGCAGCATTCTTATGCCCATCTGATTCTCCTTCTTCTCTTCCTTCTTTGGGATTTCATTCATATTGGGAACTGTCCATGACAAAGCTTCCCCTAGCAGTACAGGTTGAGACCTCCTCTCCAATTTAGAGTCCTTGAGAATTGTTTAGATAAGACACTTCAAACTCCAGGCCCACTGCTTGGCCCAGGGAACCAGTGGTAAAAGCAATTGAGAAATATTTAACAAAATAAAGAAAAATACAACATAGATGATGTCAGTTGTTTCTATTTGATTTTTATACAGCTGGGCTAGACTAGTGAGAAATGAATGGACTTCCCCAGGGTCACACAGCCAGGATGTGTCAGAGGCAGGGCTAGAATCCAGGTATTTTTACCTTACATAATTTGAATTATTTACTAGACCATAAACTCTACAAAGGTGGAAAACTTTTGCTTATTTGCTTGTTTGTTTTTTCATTTGTTTATTTATTTATTGATCTGTCTGTCTGCACGTGTATTTACTTGCTTATACATTCATTTATTCATTTCCTCCCATTTCTTTCTCCCTCCCAACCACATAACAGATTGCCTTGCCCTGAAGTAGGTGTTAAATAAATGTTTGTTGAAAGTAGGTGCCTGCCATATAGGATCATACCTCGAGAACTGGAAGGGAACTTGGAGGTCTTCAGGTTCAACCCCCTCATGATACAGATGAGGAAGCAAACCCACAGATTGTAAAGGGACTTTAGAACCAGAACTCTAACCTAGATTCCTTGGGAATTGGGATGATTTTAATGTTTAATGTTTAATTTACACCCCCAGAAGCCAGTACTGTGTGCTCGACCATAAATGCTTAATAAATGCTTGCTGATTGAGTGAATAAATGAATCCCAGGAGAAATGTAGTTGGTCTACATAGGTAGGTCTGCCATTATTACTCTGGGGTTGTTCTTGATTGAAAGTGATTGTATACACTTAACCCTTACTAGCTGAGTGACCTTGGGCAAGTCACTTAACCCCAATTGCCCTGCCTTCCCCCCTCCAAAAAAAAAAAAAAAAAGTGATTACAGGATTTGGCTGGAAGGCAGCTTAGAATCCTTCAGGTCCAACCTCTTCATTTTACAGATAAGGAAATGGAGGCATAAAGAGATGAATTACTGTCCCCTGCTCTGGATAGGTAGTAAGTTCCAGTGGTAGGATTCGAACCCAAGGTCTCAGATTCCAATGTCAGTGCTTGTTTCCATTTGTACCATGCTGCCTGAAGAAGCTTGATAAGCCTTGGAGCAATAACTCCAATTACCTGTAAAACCTCTTCCTGCCCAAGACCTTGACTTTCATTGTTGTGGTCAGACAATATTTAGCTAGAACCTGAGCCATTCTGCACATTTTTTTCTCTATGTATTTTTTGAAGTGTCTCTACTTGTCCCCAGATATTGGACAGACACCATGTTGTCTTCTTGGATCTTTAGAGCATTTCTTCTCTGCAGCTCCAGGGAAACCATACGGGGCCATAGGATATTGGAATCATCCAGGCTCATTATCTCATCATAGTACTAAGGGAGAAAAGTTCCGCTGTCAGCCTAATTCACTCGTCACTTTTGGTGTGCTTGTCATCTTGTTGATTTTTTTTTGTACTCATAATCATCATTATATTGTAGAGAGTAAGAATCTGGTATTTCTGAGAAAGGGGAAAACAATTTTAAGCAGACTACTTAAAAGAGAGCATTAAGTCTTCCAATAAGAATATTTTTTCCAACTCTAGCAAAGTTTTTAAAATTAGATTGTATAGGTATGTGAGGTGACCTGAGCTCTTTGCATGAATGCATGTATGATTCATAAAAAATACTGTGCAGGAGAATATATGGAAAAGCATTCGATAATATTTATCACTCTTTGGTTCTGCAAGGTTAAATTCAAATGTCATCCAAAAAGCATGTCATAACTTTGAAATGAATGTTTGAGCTCCGAATGCAGAAAAGCTTGTGCTATGGCATTTGGGGTCAGACTCTTAGAGTACGTAGACATATATGGCTAAATGTTGTAATAAATGGGAAGAATGATCAAAGCAGAAGAAATACTAGGCATGGTAAGAACAATTAAATAGGAGAGGCAGAGAGCTGGCTTCAGAGGCAGAAAGACCTGAGTTCAAATCTTTCACCTACTGGCTGTGTGACACTGGGTAGGTCACTGGGTAGGTCACTCACCCTCTCAATGTTCCCAGGCAAACCCCTCAGATTATAAGATATAGAATACTGTTCTACATTGGAGAGAGGAAGTTTAATTTAGCATCAGGAATTCCCTACAGTGGAGAAAGCATATATCTGGATAAAAAACAAAACAACATATAATAAAAGAAGCAGAACATTTGGCCAGTACTCCAAGTACTCATTGTATGAATCATGAGGTCCCCATATTGTCCATGAGCAGGCTTGGATCCTTCCATGAATTTCATGATTTCATTGCGGTGGGTAGCCTGTCCCTAGGTACTGCTCACAATACCTCCCCTCCATGCCTTCTCATCCCCCCTGGGATATTCTTGTCCATATCTTTCCATATATCTTCTGCAGTTTTTGTGCGTCCTCAAGGGCTCCTCCTTTCTCTCATTTTTTAAAATATTTCATGGATGCCAATATGATCTGTAAGCTGTTCCCCTGTATTTGTCTCAATGAATCACAGAGCCCCAGAACTGGGAGGGATTGCTGCGGTGAATTCATCCTCCACATCACAGAACAGGGATGCTCTGGACAAGGTCCCCAGAAATGATTGTTTGATCTCTATTTTAAAAAGTACATTTTCAGTTTCATACAGTTTTTATCCTTTGGAGGTTTTCCCTTACATGGAGCCTGAATTTGTCTCCATAACACTTGCCATTGCTCCTGGGGCCCAACAGAACATGTCTAATTCTTCCCTCATGACAAACCTTCATATATTGGGAGACAGCTATCATGTCCCCCTCCCTCACCCCTCACCAAGTTAGCTCTTCTCTAGGCTACATAGCTTCCAGTTCCCTCAACGGATCCTTATATCGGCCTGGTTTTCAGTTTTCTCAACATCCCAGTTGTCCTTCTTTAGATATGTTCCAGTTCGTCAATGGCCTTTCTAAAATAGAATGACTAGCTCTGAATCCTGCACTACAGAAATAATCTGACTAGCACAGAGTTCCAGAAGCCTTACTTCTTAATACACCTTTTTAAATCGTTACCTAATGTGCCTCTTCTTCCTAGTCAAACCCATAGACCAACCTTGAAAAATTATAGGTCCATATGATGGTGGAGGAAGTATGGTGAGTGGTACTAAGGATTAATAAAAGTTTCTGATTTGATATAATTGTTCATAACCAGGCACTGGACATTTTTAGAAAATCTAGATTTAGGTTCCTCCCAACTCTAGGAATTGTCCTCTTTGGAGTGATTTAAACACATAAAAGCTATGCTACCCTACTCACTTTTAAGAATGGATGAGCTGAGTTGTTGGACTGGCTTGTGCCTTTTGTCTTATAAGATACCCAGAATGTTGGAATACTTCTTCCCCCCATTTTTGTAACCCCTTCACATTGCCGTTCTAGAGAAATTACATCACCAGTCTCAGAAAAGCAATTCTGCCTGCTCTTGAGGAAACAGGAACAGCAGCAGAAAAGAGAAAGTGGGGCATTATTCTGGTTGTGTGACATCATCAGTAAGTCAGTTTGAAGTGTGAGTTTCCAAGGGTTGTATACAGCCTTCCTTGGTATCCCGTGACTGGTGGGCTTCTATGCTACAGTTTAGAGTCATTAATATGTTCAAGGGACATATATTCATGGAGGCTCAGTCAACTTTTAAAGACACTTTCAAACGGTGGTGGAAACAGCCATCAACTGATCTAAATGTGGGTCAGAAGATTCCTAAAGGGAAAATATATTCTCCCGTCTTTTTCATCTCTTTGAAGTCTTCCAAAGTGCAGCTCTGATGCAGAAGTAACTCCCACCCCTAATTAACTGGGCTGAGGAGCTCGATTATCAAGAATTGAACAAACCTAGTCCTAAGAATTTAGAGTATTTAGGGGTTAGCTCTTAACTTTTTTCCTCTCCTCCCTACCCCCAAGCCCCAGGACTGCTGAAAGAGATGCGTGTGAGGTTTTTCTTTTTTTTTTTAAATATTCATTCTTTTTTATTCTGAGTTCCAAATTTTCTACTTCCCTCCAGCTCCTCCCCCACCCTTTAAGAAAGCAAATAATATGATTTCGTGGGTTAAAAGTCCTCATCATTTCCAAACCACTCATATTCAATCAGACCTAGCCGACTGAAACTTTATCAGCTCAGATGTGTTTCCACAAATGAGTAAGGTAGCCAGCAGTGTTTACACGTAGTACCAACAGCCAAGGTGCCCTCTGAGAAGTTCAAGATGATAGATTTTAATCCAGGAGTTAGTTTAGAGGTCATCTAGCCCTAGTTATTTATTAGCTTCCTCACAAGATGGTTAGGAAGGGAGAAGAGCAAAGATCTGGGTGTGCTGCAAAACCACCCCAGTATATGAAACTCCAAGCCAAAGTGATTGATTGTTGGAAGATTACGGTAAATGATACCAAAATTAAAACATTAAGTGAGTAACTTTAAGCAAAATTACATTGCCACATGCAATTTATTCAGCAGTGGGAAAGTAGAGAACTTTTAACAAATGAATACCACAAAGAGGGCTGATGTCTAGTTGAGTAATATAACCTTCCTCCCCAACCCCCTCTCCTCAAAAGCTTCAAAATTGAATTCCTGTCATTTTTTTCATCATTTTGACCTGTCAGAAGAAAAAAAAAGGGTCAGAACTGATCACTGACAGTCCCTTTTAACAGACAGAAGCCTGTAATTGAGAATAATTCCTCTGCAATTTGAAGGCAGGGGTTGTTTCAAACTGGCTCTCAAGGGCCAGGCTCGAATAGAAATGCTACAGGCTCAACAAGTGAACCAACTCTCTTTACTAGGCTCATTTCAGATTTCTAGTGAACTGCACAGAACAGGGCCTCTACCGTGAGCATTAACGTTTTTCCTCGGGATGAGTATGAAGAAGGGTAATCTATTTTTAACATCTATGATGGTACCCTGTGGCTAAAAGGAAATTGCTCTATGAAAGTCAGGTCCAGAAAGGCAGCATTTGGCAAGTGTGCACTCTTAAGAGCATAAACAGGATATTTGTGTGTGTGTGTGTGTGTGCATATGTGTGTTTATGTGTGCACATGCTGCAATATTGGATTCTGTATTAAAATTTTTGCTTTGAGCTCAGAAGCTGATTTTCCCAAAAAGGAGTAACCTGAATAGCCTTTCTAGTAAGTGAGGAGACACACTGTATCGGTAGAACTTCAAGCTTTTTGCACCCCTCTTACATACCATAATTTTGGTTGGACACTGCTTTATTCAATACACTTATTGGGTATTATTAATTGGTGTTGTGATCTGGGTCTGGACTACCAGCTACATGCAAGCATGATAAAGGCAGGTGCCCTGACTTATCTAAGCTTTATAACTCCCGTTGTGCCTACTGTCATGTTCTGTACATATTAGATACTTTAAAAGAGTATTCAGTCAGAGATTTAGTGCTGGAAGTAAGCGTGGTGGTCAGTCAACAAGCATCTATTGACTACCTACTATGTATTAGGAACTGTGTTAATCCCTGGGGATACAGAGAAATTCAAAAGATAGTCCCTGCTCTAAGGAGCTTACAGACTAATGGGGGAGACAACAGGTAAATGACTATATTACATACAAACAAGATATTGACAGGATAAGTTGGGCATAATCAGTAGGCAGAAGACATTAGCATTGAGGGGGATTGGGAAAGGCCACTTTAGAAGGCAGGATTTTATCTGGGATTGGAGGAAGCTCAGGAAAATAAAGAGCTAAGTTAGTCCAATTGCTTCTTTATCCAGATGAATTGAAAATGATGGCTGGAGAGGTTAAATGATTTTTCTTTAGGTCCCACATGGTATGTTTAAGAGTCAAGGTTTGAACCTGATTCTAAATTTGAATGTTTTCTACTACACCAACCTGGCTCCCTAAAAATGTTTGTGGAGCTGAAATGAATTTCCCCTAAAGCTCCATCCTGAGCCTTCTTTTCCCTCTATACTATTTTGTGTCATTATCTCATCAGTTCCCATGCATTCAGTTTTAATTTCTATGCCAATGGTTCTCAAATGCACTTTTCCAACTTTAAAGTCTCACATCTCTAACTGCCTATGGACATCTCAAATTGGACATCTTAAACTCAATCCGTTTAAAACTGAACTCATTTTCTAATTCCCTTCCCCAGGGGCTGGGGATAGGGGGACTCTAACAGTGTCTTTTTTTCCTATCCTTATTACTACCAAGTGTATCACCATCCTCCCAGTTATCCAGGCTCTCAACCAAGATGTCGTTCTGGACTCTTCACTCTCACCCCCCAGATCTACCCTGAGCCAGGTCCTAGCATTTCAACCTCCATGAAATCTCTTATTCAGAGCACCTGTTGTCCTCTGATACTGCCACCTCCTTGGTGCAAGACCTTATCACCTCACACCTGTAATAGCTTTCTGATTTGTCTTTGCTTCATTTCGCTCCCACTTTAGTCTACCCTCGGATGTCAAATTGATCTTCATAAAACTCAGGTCTGACCATGTCACTCCCCTTATTCAACAAACTCCAATGGTTCCCTATTAGTTTCAGAATCAAATATAAAATATAAAATTCTCCATTTTGTATGTAAATCTCTTCATAACCTGCCTCCTTCCCACCTTTCTTCTCTTCTTGTCCCTATCCTCTTACTCCATGTCATGTGATCCATTTTGCTGTTCCTTAAATAAGATCCCAAATCTCCAGACTCTGGTCATTTTCTCTCAATGTCTCTCATTTGTGTAATTTTCTCCCTCCCATCTAAGTCTCCTGGCCTCGCTGACTTTTCCAAGTTACAGGTGCTTCCACAGGAAGCATTTGCTAGTACCCCTAAATGCCCTCACCTTCCCTCTGAGGTTATCTAATCTATATCTTGTTTGTACATACTTGTTTGCATATCCCTCCCCCATTGAGACTGAGAGCTCTTTGAAAGCAGGTGCTGTTAAATGTCAGTTATTACCATTTCATGATAGAAGATGAGGGTGTGGAATTCATAATGGAGATTTCCATGGAATCTGTTCAGAACCAAGCATACCGACTTTAAATCCAGAATCTATCCTCTGGAGTCAACAGACTCTGTTCTAGGGAGACAGGATGGCCTAATGGATAAATTATTAAATTCACAGACAGAAAGACATAGGTTTGAATCCCACTTTAGACACTTACTAGTCCCTTAAACTTTTTAGACTTGGTTTTACATATCTGCCAAACGAGAAGAGTGGACCAGTCAATGTCTTGTGTCTCTCCCACCTCCATACCTCTGATACTATGATTGTTTCAATGACCTTCTGAATCCTTTGGATATTTATGTTTAGTCAGATTTTCAAGTACGACCAGTTAGAAAAGGAAAAAGATAAGCATTCAAATAAATGGTTGCCAGATTTTAGCATCTCTAAGTGTCATTTTTCTAGACCAAATATGGAGTTCCCAAGGCATGATGAAGAAAGAAGAAAAAGTCAGTGGTACTGTACTATATGATGTCATGAGGGGAGGGGGGAGGGAAGTAAAGGAAATTTGAAAATCAAGGAACTATGGAATTGAATCTTGTTAACTGAAACTAAACTAATAAATTAATTAAAAAAAAAAAAAGAAAAAGAAAAAGTCAGTGGGTGAAAAGAGGCCTGGTCTTGACAGCAGGAAGACCTGAGTTCAAATGCTGCCTCTGTTATGTACTTGTCCCTTAATTTCTCAGTGCTCTAGGCAACTCCAACACTTTACATTGCAGAGAAGGTGCTGATCTGCCCCAGTGAAGAGGAATTCCTTTTCTTTGACTTCCTTCCTGACCTGTGAAATCCCAGGTCCAATTCCTTTCAAAGTCTATAAATCACATGTCTTTGTGTTCCCAGCAGCTAGGTATCTTGAATGGAGCAGACACTTAAAAAATGTTTAATTTCAATTGAAATGCCTCCCGTAGGAGCACCTTTATTTGTGTGTTTGTTTAGAGCTACTGACCTCTGGTGCTTCTGAGTTATTGCTAAATGTTAGTGAGAAACCTGACAATTAACTAGGCATAATGCTTCATGTAGATAAACTACTTCACATATTATCTTAATCACATAAAATGAGCTGAAATTGCGAGGTAGGTGTGGTATGGGCGTATTTATAAGGAGCAAATAGAGGAAAATTCCCTGGTGTAATTTACCATTTCTCCCTCCACCCTCCATTTTCATTGTTATATCCTTTATATTTACAGCCATAATATAAACCTCCCAAAGCAACCAAAGTAATTGTGATTAGAAAATAGGATTTGATCAATAGAACTGAGTAATTATTAGTGGTCATGCTAAGAAAGGCTGAATTACATCCTATTTAGAAGGAGGGATGCAAATGAATGAATCAAATTACAAAAGACAATCCTCTTCTTAAATCAGGGTTTTCGACTGCCACTGGGAAGCCCAAGATACATTATTCTTGATATCCAGTGATTTGTATTGGAATAGGAGAATAAATCTGTATATTGATAACTCCTTTTCCGTGTGCTGTTTGATTGTGCCGGTTTGTTATGGTCTCAGGGTAAATGTTACAGCCAGAGTTGGCCATCCATATCTCACAGGATGCCACTCTAGAAACTGATAGCATGCTCCCTACAGACCAAAGACCAATTAATGTGAAAATATGATCAGATTTAGCCATCATTACTGTATGGAGCTCTGATGCACAGGCAATCTCGCGGGGCCTCTGACGGCAGTGATGGTAAATAATTTCTGAGCCCTCCTTCACAAAGTCTCATTATAAAGTTATAGACAGACTTTGTTCTCAAAGGACAACCTTTTGTCTGAACTTCAACATTATTGCCAACTTTAATTTTGTAATATCTGCCATATTTTCATCGATATTTCTTTCTATTTTATTTTACAAAGCCAACTTAATGACAGGCTTAGGCTGTGTTGACTCAAGAATAGCATTACGGGGCTTCAAAGTTAAGGCCTGATTCCATCGAGGGTTGGATTTTGTTTTCCCTGAGAACCATTGTTACCATGTGTAAACAGGCATGCGAAAAGACTGACTGTCAAACAATTTACTATTCTGTTCCATAGAGACCCTCAGGAGACAAAAGAGGTTGCTTTGACCTTGTATCATTGTATTGCTGGGCACGTTTTAATTTTTTCTATAGCAGGCTCTAATTACGATCCCTTTCATTTTTCATAAATTATACCTGAACTCTAACACTGTTGCAAACTAGTGAAATGTAAAAAAGGATCACATGGCCTTCATACAAAAAAAATACACTAGAGAGGGGGAATTTTTAAAAACTCCCACTAGAATGTCATTTGTGTGAATTAAAGGTACAGTAGGGAAATGGGAAGAACTGTTTTTTCCTATTATTCCAGGTTTGTCATTCACAGGAGGCATGTCCAGCTAATTTTGTACCTTTTTTTTGACATGTATTATTTTTCTTGTTTCTTATTCTGCTTCTTGGCTTTTTCTAATCCATCTCAGCATCTTCTTTTCCTGTTGCCCAAACTAATAAACTAGAGAAGGATTAATTAGAGGTTGTAAGTCTTACGGCAAATGTTCAGTACTTTGTGCGAGATCTTTCTCTGTGATTATCACTATTATTTTAACAATATATACTAACTTATAGAATCAAAGAAAATACAGCCAAACTATTATCATTGGGAAGTAGACTAATGATTTGGTCCTGGGACATGCATGCTCTCTTTTCAATAGTCTTGAGTTCATACATCCAGGGGAAAAACCAAGATGGTGAAGTAAAGGAAGCACTTGACAAGACTCTCCCAACATTCTCCTCCAAATACCTTTAAAACAATGACTCTAATTGAATTCTGAACTGGCAGAGCCAACAAAAGGTCAGGGTGAGACATTCTTCTAGCCCAAGACAAGGAGGTTAGAAAGAGAGATCTGTCACACAAGAGTAGAGGCTGGACCAAAGCCCACATAGATGAAACACCAGTGGTAGGAATGGGTGGTAATAGCGGTGGTGACAGAAGCAACAGTAGCTTTAGGAGTTGTCATGCCAGAGATAGTAAGGGAACCTGATTAACTGATTAACAAGCTATTATAGGAGACCCCTGTGCTAGCACTGGGACCAGATCCTGTTTGGCAACAGCATTGCCTATACCTACTTTTGGATCATAGTTCAAGGGCAGAGAGAAGCACTTATGGTGAAAAGGAAGTAAGAGCCCTAAGGAACAGTATCACCTTTGGTCACAAGGTATTAGGGACTTGGAGGAAAAGTATAGATTTCAATCCCAAGAGATCTTGGGTCCTTTTAGGGATGAGCGCAGACTAAGAGAGCACTGATCACACCTCTCCCTAGCCAACACCACCTTGGAAGCACTGAAATTTTGCAAACCCCCCCCACACACACACACATACACACACACACAACTAGCTCTGTCTGAAAATATCAGTGCAAGAAAGCCTGAAACTTGAGGCAGTAACCCTCCCATCTATCACCCCATGCCAGGAACAGAGCCCAACTTTAACAAAAAATCAAGAAACAGGGTGGAAAAATGAGGAAACAACAACAATAACAAAACCTGACAAAAACAACCTGACCATTATTAAAAGGTACTAGAGTGACAGGGAAGGTCAACACACAAATTTAGAAGACAATGAAGTGGAAACAGCTACAAATAGAGCATCAATATAAAAAAATGAAATGAATATAAACCCAATAAAAATTGCTACAGCTAAAAAATTTTTAAATCAGATAAGAGTGGTAGAGAAGAAAAAGTAGGTAAGGAAATGAGAGAAAAGGAAGGAAATTATGGAGAGAAAATTAACAGGTTAATAAAAGAAACACAAAAAATACTGAAGAAAATAAGACCTTAAAAAACAGAATTGGCCAAATGGAAAAAGAGGTATGAAAAAATTCACTCATGGAAATAACTCTTTAAGAAACAGAATTGACCATGGTGGGGAAAAAGAGAGAGATCCAAAAGTTCACTAAAGAAAATAAATCCTTAAGGATTTGAATTGGGCAACTGGAAGCTGATGACGCTATGAGACATCAAGAAACAATGAAACAAAGTTAAAAGAATGAAAAAAGATCTGAAATATCTCATTAAAAAAAAAAAACAACTAACCTTGAAAACAGATTGAAGAGAGATAGTTAAAGAATTATTGGACTACCTGACAGGCATGCTTAAAAAAATCTAGACATCATATATCAATATGTCTATCTATCTATCTCAAGGAAAAGTCTGCAGATATTCTAGAAACAGAAAGTAAAATAGAAATTAAAAGAATCAACTGATCACCACCTGAAAGAAATCCCAGAATGAAAACTCCTAGGAATATTATAGCCAAATTCTAGAGCCACCAGATCAAAAAGAAAATACCTCAAGTAACCAGAAAGAAACTATTCAAATACTGTGGATCCACATTCAAGATCACACAAAATTTAGCAGGTACTATGTTAAAGGAGGGAGGGTTTAGAATATGATATTCCAAAAGGTGAAAGAGCTTGGATTCCAACCAAGAATAACCTACACAGCAAAACTGAATATAATTCTTCAAGAGTGGGAAAAAAGAATATTTAATGAAATAGAAACATTCCTGATGAAAAGACCTGAGCTAAATAGAAAATCTTACTTTCAAATATAAGACTCAAGAGAAGCATAAACATGAAAGAGAAATCATAAGGGACTCAATAAGGTTTAACTGGTGCATGTAACTTGAAGATGATACATGTAGGTGCAGTTAGGTGGCACAGTGAATAAAACACCAGCCCAGGAAGGGGATAAGAGAAAGGGTGTGTGTGTGTGATAAAATTGAGGACAAATAAAAGAAGGCAGTGGTCAGAAGCAAAATAGACTTTTGAGGAGGGAGAGATAAAAAGAGATAGAGAAGAATCAACAGAAGAAAACAGAATGAAGGGAAATGCTCAGTTAGTAATCATAACTGTGAATGTGAATGGGATGAACTCACCCATAAAACAGAAGTGGATTGCAGAATGGATTAAAAAACAAAATCCCAAAATGTGTCATTTACTTAAAAAAACAAATATTAAACACTCGAAGAGAAACACACAGAGTGAAAACAAGGTGCTGGAGCAGAAGTTATTGTGCATCAGCTGAAGCTAAAGAAAAAAGGTCAGGAGTAGTAATCATGATCTAGAGAAAGCAAAATCGAAAATAGGCCCAATTAAAAAGGGATAAACAGGGAAGCTATGTCTTGCTAAAAAGCATGCTAGACAATGAAGTAATATCAATACTAAATGTATATGCACCAAATGACACAGCATCCAAATTCTTAAAGGAAAAGTAAATGAATTTATAAGAGGAAATAGACAGTAAAACTATACTAATGGAAAACCTAAATTTTCCCCACTCTGTACTAGATAAATCTAATTATAAAATAAATAAGAAAGAAATTAAGGGAACAAAAGGAATTTTAGAGAATTTAGATATGATAGACCTCTGGAGAAAACTAAATAGAAATAGAATATACCTTTTTCTCAACTGTACATGGCACCTTCAAAAAAACTGACCATGTATTAGGGCATAAACATTTCACAAATTCCGAAAAGCAAAAATATTAAATGCACCCTTTTCAAATCATAATGCAATAAAAAATGACATTTGATATGCCATTATGCCATGCACATATAGATTAAAAATTAATTGGAAGCTAAATAATCTAACCCTAAAGAATGAGTGGGTCAAAGAACAAATCATAGAAATAACCAATATCTTAATTAAAGATAATGACAACAATGAGACAGTATGCCAAAATTTGTGCAAGGCAGCCAAGGTAACAGGGAAATTTTTATATCTCTGTACATCAATATGTCATACGTCATCATATATCAATAAAAGCAAGAAAAAACAGACCAACAAATTGGGCATATAGCTAAAAAAACACAAACTAGAAAAGAAGAAATGAAAAATCTCCAATTAAATAGCAAAATAGAAATCCTGAAAATTAAAAGATATTTTAAAAAATAAACTAATAAACTAGGAGTTGGTGTTATGAAAGAAGCCAACAAAATAGACAAAGCACTGGTTAATTTTATTAAAATAAAGAAAGAAGAAAGCCATATATTGCTATCAAAAATGAAAAGGGTGAATACACCACCAATGAAGATGAAGTTAAGCAATTATTAGGAGTTATTTTACCCAATTATATGCAGTAAAACTGACAAGCTAAGTGAAATGGATGAATATTTACAAAACTATAAACTGCCCAGATTAACAGAAGAGGAAACAGAATACTTAAATAACCCTATCTTAGAAAAAGAAATTGAACAAGCTTCCTAAGAAAAAAATCCTTAGGTCCAGATGGATTTACCTGTGAATTCTACCAAACATCTGAGGAATAATTAATCCCAATACTAAATAAACTGTTTGAAAAAATAGGCAAAGGAGTCCTACGAATTTCCTTTTTATGACACAAATATGGTTTTGATGCCTAAACTAGAGATAGTGAAAACAGAAAACCATAAACTGATTTCCTTAATGAATATCAATGCAAAAAAAATTAAATAAAATACTGGCAAGGAAACTATAGCAGTATATTACAAAGATCATACACTATGATCAGGTGGGATTTATACCAGGAATGTAGAGAATGCAGTGTGTAAAAGCCTTGCAAGGTAGATTGGGGTCAAGTCATAAAGACCTTTGAATGACAGAGGTATTTCTATTTGATCCTATAAGCAAGAGAAAGCCATGAGAGTTTTTGGAATAGGGGATTGATAAATGGTCAGCTTGGTGCAGGATGACTGAAGAGGGTTGAAACTTGAATCCAGGAGACCCATTCTGAGTCTCCCATAATAGGCTAGGTGAAAAGTGCAAGGGATGAAACTCATAGTTACGTAAATTGAATTGAATTGAAGGGAAGAGATGTGTGGCTTGTTGGGAGGGAAGAAACAAAGATTTGCCCTCTGAATTGGATGCCTTAGGTGGCCCTAAAGGAAAGAACTTGAGGCCCTGGTTTCACTTGCAAAAAGGTTAATTTAACCCAGATATCACGGGAAAATTTCTAACTCAAATCTAACCTGAAGCTGAAAGAGCTGACCTAGCTTCAGTCTCTGACAGATAGGTTTAGAACATGATGCCAACCTAGTTGGCTTCTCAGGTCCCTTCCAGCTCTGTATCTGTGATCCAATGACTCAGACATGGAAGGAGGTATATAATAAGACCCTTACGTTAACTTGGCTTCCCTAAAAGTAAGAAAAATAGCAATGTGCTTTTTTAATTTTAGTAAAGGAGGCAGCATGTGTATCATCTATCACTTCCTGTTATTATTCAATTTATTTATATTATTCAATATAATATTCAATTCAATTCAACAAGCATATATTAATCTCCTTCTCTGTGTGAGGTACAACTGTAGGTGCTGGGGTTACAAAGACAGGAATGAAAAACATTCTTTGGCTGAAAAGACGACTTTTGTCCTAGGAGTTTATATTTATTTTTGTTTTGTTTTGATTTCAGGGGACCTCCCTCAGAGAAACTCCCTTTCCCAAGGAAGATGACCAACTTCTGAGCAGAGCTCCCTGGACTCCTTAGGGGTTGATTCAGGTACCTGGGGTTGCATAATTAGCATGGGATAGTGTCAAGCCTTGAACCTAGGCCTTCCTAGGCTCCCAAGAGAAGTCCCTCCTTACCATTCATTATGTTATGCTGCCTCTGTAAAAACCAATTATATGAAATCAATATTGTTTTAGTTACAACATTTTGATTTTATATAGAGACATATTTTAAGGGGGAGACTGTTATAAATTACATAGTCTTGTAATTTCATTGTAGAATATGAATATAGTTATTATATACTTAGGATGATTCCCTTCCTCCTCTCCTCCCCCTTCTCACCCCAAACTATTTTCTAGACATTTCTCTCTTGATGGACTACTATAGTAACTCAGAGAGGTTGAATCTTTCTGCAAAGTAAGCTCTACAAAGAGGCTCATGGATAACCCTCTCCATTCCTTATCTTTGCCTATTTCTGTATCAAATGCTGTTAATTTACATTTTATATTTATATTATTTTTGCACATCAAGGCCCAGCAAATACTAATAGCCCAATTTAATAAATAAGTATGGGAAATTGAATGCCTCAGTAGGCCTCTGAAATGTACATAAGACAAAAATCTCTAAGGCTGTATAATGATTAATAATATCAATAATTTTATTTATATGCTGTAATTTCCCAAAGTCATAGTCCCCCTTCTTCCTTTTTGCTTTAAAATGAAAGATAGAAGAGTCTGCAAATATTTAGGGCCTTTATCTTTTTAACCCCTTGTTTCTGGGTATGTTTTATCCTTACTCTGTGTTTCTGATGTGGGAGAATCTGAGTCAGTTTCAGGGATGGAAGTCTAAAGAGAAAAGTCTAAAATCAAACTTTGGGAAAGCAGATAAGTTCTTATTTTAAAACTGGAGGGTTGATGCAAAATTAGGCAAATTAGCACTTTACCTCCCATTCCCAGTTGTCTTACTTCCTTCTGCCTTCAAGCTTTATTGGCTTCCTTCAAGTAAGTCTCAGCTAAAATCCTAGCTGAAGGCCACAAAAAAAAAAACCCTTTCCAGTTCTTAATCTTAAGTGTCTTCCCTTGGAGGTTACCCCCAGGTTATCCTGTTGTGTGTGTTTGCACGTGGTTGTTTGAATGTTTTCTCCATTAGACTATGAGCTCCCAGAAGGCAAAGACTGCTTTGTCTTGCTTGGTATACTTAGAGCATAGCTAGTGCTGGCACATACATAGTAGGTGCTTGGTAAATGCTGGTAGCTGACTGACTGACTGACTAGATCTGATGGTGTTCACAGTATTCTGGCCTAAGAGTCCCTGGATCTTGGCTGCCAGTGAGGAGGTATATCTCATTTCTTCTTCTTTAGGGCCATTCCTTATTTTTAGTTACTATTCAGTGTTAACCTGAAATTATGCAGATTACTAAAACAGCAAAAACTAGGATCTTTTAACCAAGGCAAGGGAATTGCAGTCTGGGCCCACCAGGCAGCAGCAGGGTATAGGAGTGGCCTGGGAAGGGCAGAGGGGGACAGGCTAAATACATTTAAACAAGGAAGGAATCTCATGGGCGCCCCACATCCCCAAACTCCCAGCCTCCAGAAGCTATTACATAAGTTGTTTTATATAACAACCAAAAGTCCATAGAGAAGACTGGAGAAGGCTTTGGAGTGGTACCATCTGGTCATAAGTTGGGGAGGGGGCTCATGGTTTTGATAGTTCCCTTTTAGCTGATTTCTATGTTTCTCTTTTAACTGGTTTTGATCACCTTCAGGCCATTTGTAGATCTGGGATCAGTCTAGATTAGATGCATTCAACTTCAGTTTTAATTCTTCTTAGTGAGCCTTTCATTTGTACTGTTAATTTTGTTTGGCATCAGTTCATATAAACCTTTCCTTATTTCCTTGAATTCTTCATATTCATTATTTTTAACCCATTATAGTGATATTCTGTGATGTTTATAAATTCTCTCAACCATTCTTTAATCTTTAGTCATTCACTTTGTCTCCAATGCTTTGTTACCACAGAAAGGGCTGCTATGGCCATTGTGATGTGATGTGTGTGTGTGGATGTGTGTGTATGCATGCATATAGATGTGTGTTGTCTATATGGGTGCATATATGTGTGATGAATGTATATATGTGATCTGTGTATATGCATATAATGCATATGTGCATACATACATATACATACGTGTGTATTTTCCCCTTGCCTATCTTTTGATTTCTTTGGGGCAGTTGTGTGTCCAAGCCAGCTTAGTTACATTATCAGTGTGAGGGATTACATAGGCAACCACTACAAATAAGGGCTTGATTTAGAGTTTTGCTGATTGTCTAGACTTAAAGTGATGTACAAAATGTCTATTATACATATTAAACTGCATTGTGAGCCTGCATTTTCCCCCAGAGAGACAGATGTTAAATGTTTACTAGCACACTCTTGGCTGGGGCATACACCTTGTAGCATCTCTTGGTAGTTTGGGTAGTGGTCTAAGGATTTAGGGGCCTGCTTGACTTCCTGTCTCAGTCAGCAGCTCTTGGGTTCTTTCAGCAAATGCCTAGGAGAATGCTTGCCTGACTCAGTCTCACATATTGCTCAATTAAGGAGTAGGTAAGAGAGAGATAGCAAGATGAAGATGGGAGAAGAAAGGGGAAAAAGGAGAGAGGGAGAAATACAAGGAGAGACAAAGAGTAAATGGGGACTCTAACAGGGTTTTGATGGACTTCTTTAGACTTAGAAGAATTTTTAAATTTCTAAATATGTGAATCCATCAAAAATAACATTAATAAATAGAGACTACTGTTCTTATAAAGTAAGATGGAAATGGATTCCTTCTCTTACTGTTGATTACTATTTGGGGGGGGGGGGGAGAAAGAAAGCCAAAAATTCAGAAGGGACAGCTCTGACCGAGGCAAAGGCAAACAAAGGAAGGAGAAGGAGCAAAGGAACAAACAACCACCAACAAAATCCTTGGGGGTTGGCAGGTTGGTGAACTCCAGATCTTCTCCCTGCCAACAGGAAAAGAGAGAAAAAGACCAAGGTTAAGGAAGGAGTCTTATGTACTTGTCTTCCACCTGTCCACCAGTAAAAGAAGAAGAGGAGAGAAAAAAAGCCCTTTGTCCATCCTTCTTTGTCATAGGCTTCTTTTTCTGGCCTAGTTAGGTCACAGTCACTTTCCTTCTCCCTTAAGTGCCTATAGCTTTTGCCTTATTTCCTTCTGAAGACTTAAGGGGCCTTATTAAAAGCAAACAAGCAAAAACAAAACAAAAAAAACTTACTTTTCAATCTCTAAGACAAAGCTGATGGAATTTAAAGGATGATGGGAACAGTTTGGCATCGTGGAGGTCCTATCCTATTAGGAACAAAGAAGACACTCCTTTAACTCAGTGACACAGTCATTGCAAGCTGCCTCATGTTTTGGGGGTAGCCAGGCTGGGGTGAAGAGTCATTCCAAACAAGCAGAGGGTAGTGGGGTGTCTTAGGATCCTAGAATTTAGAGCTGGAAAGTATATGAGAGGTCACTCAGTCATTAGGGATCATAGATCTAGAACAAGGAAATGCCCAAGAGGACATCTAGTTCAACCCCTTCATTTTGCAGATGAGGAACCTGGAGTCTAAAGAGGTTTAACTAACCTAAGCAAAAAACAGAGGTGGCATTCAAAATTGGGTCCTCAGTCTCCAAATTCAGTGCTTTTTCTACTATCCCATTCTGTGTCAATTGATTATTAGAATGATACTAAACAGGCATATTCCCAAGTGTATGGGAAGACTAGAGTGAAAGGGCAAGCCTTCCTTTATGCATTTAATCAAATCATGAGCATATATCAAGTGCCCACTGTGTATAAAGACAAAAACAAAATCGGCCTGCCTTCCAGGAGTTTCTATTCTACCACTCTACTGAAGGGACGTTTAGGTTTAGGAGCCACTGGGATTATAAGTGGATCTGAAAGATAGTAGGTCTTCATGCCCCTTATTCTAATGTTGGTGCTAATATTGATAAGAACTACCTCATCATTTGAGGAGAGAAGATGGGAAAGAGACTGGTTAAAGTGTTCCAAGGAGGGGGATGAGGTGGATGAAATTGATCATTTTAATAAATAGGTGAGGGGCAGCTAGGTGGCGCAGTGAATAGAGCGCCGGCCCTGGAGTCAGAAGGACCTGAGTTCAGAGCCGGCCTCCGACACTTAATCCACACAAACAAAAACCTAGCCGTGTAACCTTGGGCAAGTTACTTAACCCCAATTGCCCTAAAGGGGCGGCTAGGTGGCGCAGTGAGTAAGAGCACCGGCCTCGGAGTTGGGATGACCCGAGATCAGATTCCGGCCTCAGAAAATGAGCACCCACGCATAAATAATGACTAGCCGTGTCACCTTGAGCAAGTTACTTAACCCCAATTGCTTTAAAAAAATAAAATAAAATAAAATAAATAGGTGGTGAGATCGCTTAATTAAGAAAGAAAATTCTAGAAATGGCAGAACTATGAAGTTAGGGGTTTGAGAAAGGAAGAGAATGTAGGGAACATGATAAAAAGTCACTGAGAAAACAGTTGAGTGAAAAAATAATAACTGCTTATTTAGTGCTTTTCACAACAAAAGATGCACCAGCTTTGGGGTGGAGGGTTGGTTTTGGAGTCAGAAAATTTTAGATTCAAATACAATCTGTGGCACATACTGACAGTGTGACCATGGATGGGTCACTTTATCCCTAATTACCCCTAGGTAACTCTCTAAAGGCTATGAGTTGTAAATAAGCTACTTGTTTGCCTTGGGGGAAGAAGGAGAGTGGAAAGTA
Source organism: Gymnobelideus leadbeateri (assembly GCA_011680675.1). Taxonomy (NCBI): domain Eukaryota; kingdom Metazoa; phylum Chordata; class Mammalia; order Diprotodontia; family Petauridae; genus Gymnobelideus; species Gymnobelideus leadbeateri. The sequence goes on along the minus strand of WOXC01007204.1, from coordinate 208,909 downwards.
TTTTCACTTTGAGAGTCCTTCCCTTACATCCCCCACCTTACTTTCCCCACCACCTCTATCCCCCAACGCTTTCCCCCACCCCCATACACATACCCAGGCCAGACCAAAACAAAACAAATAAAAAACTCAGCAATAACTTAGAGGAGGCTAAATATTTCACTTTTCTGCTGATTGCCTCAACCCCGTGGAGATACAGCTTTATGCTAGAGACAGTCAAGGGGATAAGGGACCTCAAATAAACTGACAGAAATTATAGTGATTTAAAGATATCCTTAAAAAAAAAACTCAAGCAAAAACAACCACCAAAAAAAGCCATCAAATCTTTCATGCTATTTTAACTTTCTATTTCTGAAGCCTGGCATTAATAGAGATTAGAAAGAGAATCAAATGATTCTTTTGAAAAGGGGAAGGAAAATATGCATTGACAAATCGTCCATACTGTGAATGTTTACAACTCCAGAGGAAGAAAATAATCTGCTGACTTGCCCTTAACTAGATAGAGGTGCTATTAGAACCTGCTGCAGCAAGATGGGGACAACATGGGAGGGCTGATAGGGCATGGGTTTGACAGGAGCAATTGACATTCTCAGCCAAGGCCAGAGCCCATCTCAGCAATGTGTTTAGCCTTCACTGGGGATCTTACATCGCCACTTCAACCCCGGCCACCTCGCATATTACTGAATTATGGGGTTTTTTAGTGATACAGGAGTTTTATTAATGCATCCGTCTTCTTTATGTTTAACTATAAAATATATGAGAGTAAAGAACTTTTTCAGCTGTTCATAAAGGTCCCATGAATGCGGACGAATTCTGGAGAGGATGGACTCTGTGGACTCTGGCCAGGTTTGCTTACTCTGACTACACATCCATGGGTTCTGGTTAGAAGATAAGACCCAAGCTGTATTTGTATGTGGCATGTTTATACTGAGCTTACCAGGAGCTCAGGTCTTCCTTTTCTCGGACAGCTCTTGCCCTGGTGGATTTTGAGTTCCAGTCCATAAAGAACAGCAGTCAGGTTTTGTGGGCAGAGGTTTAGAACTTACCATAAGGGTCCCATGTCTCTTTGGATAGGAATAACTTCTCCCACCATAGCCACCTCTGGAGATTGCCTGCCTCCAAGGCTGTTTGTGAAGCACTTAGCACAGTAACTGGTCCAGAGTAGGTACTTAATAAATGCTTATTTTCTTCCCCTTCCCTTGTTCCCAATCATCTCCATGAATCCAGGAAACAAGGTACCATTTGCTGAGCTATTCATATTCAGTATAAGGATTCTTGGTCTTGCGTCTAAAGACCATGGATAGATTTCAAGGAATGGGTGAACTGGGATGGGAGGGGATTATATCTTTATTTTAATGTAATTGGTGTCCTTTATAATCTTGTGCATTTTATATTATGTACTTTACAATATCCCTCTGAGAAGGGCTCCATAGACGTCACCAGTTTGCCAAAGATGTCTGTGACACACAAAAGGTTCCTGCTCTAGACCAATGCCTGGCATCTTCATGAGTTCCAAGGGTTAATGGTGGACAAGCAGAGAATAATCAAATCAGCATGCATTGAGACACAGACTGGAAGACCCTGGGACCTCCTAATTGGCCTTCCTGCCTCCATCTCTTCCTGTTCCAGTCTTTCCACCATACAGCTGTCAAAATTGACTTGACCTTGACAAGCTTCTGCTCAAGAGTTCACTAGATCTCTCTTACTTTTAGGACAAAATACAAACCCTTTTGCTTGATACTGTAATTCCTATATGATCTGGCTCTAGTTTCTCCTTAGATTAATTTCATATTTTTCTCCTTCCCCCAATTTATGCTCCATTTTATATTCCCAAGGTGCACCATTCTAACTCAGTGCCTCAGCATAGAATACATTTGTAGAAAGTGCTTCTTGAGTGATTTGACAAGCTCTTCTCATTCCCATCCCTAGAATGAATGTTTTCCCTACTCCTCTCTACCTTTTGGAATCCCTAGAATCCCTTCAAGACCCAAGCAATCAATCAGCCAACAAGCATTTATTGTGTCTTGACCTTTTGGTCTCCCACTGAATCCAGGGTCATCTTCAGCCATCCTGATCTATATCTCTCCACTAGACCCAGATGGCTCTGGAGGAGAAAGGGAGGCTTTGCTCAGCCCTTCCCCACTTAAACCAATTCACTTGCACGTCATGGCATCACTTCCCTGATGTCATGGTCAGCTTCGATAATGAAGGACAAGCTATAACATTACATGTCTACTATGGGCCTGGTTCCATGTTGGGGTCAGGCTTAGCTCATGTGCCCTCCTTCTATAGACCTTTTCCCCATCACCTCATTCCCCTGAAATTGCTTTGTATTTATATTGTCTGTTACTCTTCTGGGTAGATGTTTTGCTTCCTACTAGACCATAAGCTCCCTGAAGACAAGGACTATTTCATATTTGTCTTTGTCAGCCCAGAAGCTAGCACAGTGCTTTGTACGTGTTAATTACCTGATAACCACTTTTTTTATTGAATGAGATCATAGGTATCTCTAAGATCTTATATCTAAGGACCTTGATTAGGTCCTTATTAGCTTCTTTTGTTTGTTTCTCATAGGGCTTTGTACCTTATGAACACAGTACAAAATGGTAGCACTAAATAATCTTCACTTGCTTTATTCTTTTTTCTTTTTTCATTTTCCTAGAATTCTCTAAGTATAATTTTTTTTTTATGCCTTTTGGAGGGCAATTGGGATTAAGTAACTTGCCCAAGGTTACACGGCTAGGTTTTTTTGTTTGTTTGTTTGTGTGTGTGTGTATGTGTGTTAAGTATCTGAGGCTGGATCCAACTCAGGTCCTTCTGACTCCAGGGCCAGTGTTCACCTAGCCGCCCCCTAAGTACAATTTTTTTAAAGGAGGTCTAATTTTTAGAGAATAAGTTGTCTGTACTTAGCTATTACAATCACCTGTTGTTGCCTAAAAGCAACCTGAGATTTGAATTTAGTCTTCTTCCCATATCTCTAAATTTAAAAGCAGTTTCCTGTTTAGAGAAGCAATAATCGTTTAGATTCCAGAAACAAAGACAGGATAGGCTTCTATAATTGACTGCTGTTGTTCTGAGTTGGCTTTATTCATCCTTAGCTCCCCTCCCAGTTGAAGACAACAAATAGCTACATTAATTCAGAACACACCATATTAGATGGAACCATTAAAAACAATGCTTTATTGATGATATTTGTAACTCATGGGACTTTTCTCAGTATGCAGATAGATGAAGGAAGTATATATGTATATATGTGTGTGTATATATATATATGTGTGTGTGTGTGTGTATACATATATATATATATATAAGTGGGTGTATGTGTGTGTATATATATATGTGTGTGTGTGTGTGTGTGTGTGTGTATACACATATATATAGGTGGGTGTATGTGTGTGTATATGTGTGTACATGTATACATAGACAGAGGGCACAGGGTGAGTCGAATGTGAAGTGATGATATCAAAAAATAAAATAAAGAGGTGAGAGAGGAATATATTGGGAGAAGGAGATGGGGAGAGGTAGAATGGAGCGGATTATCTGAAATAAGGGAGGCAGGAGAAGGCTGTTACAATGGAGAGGAAGAGCAGGAAGATGAAAGGGAATGAGTTAACCTTAATGAGTATGTTACCCTACAGGAAACTAGGGGGGTGAGGATAACAGGGGGGATGTTAGAAGGGAGGGCAAATTGGGGGAGAGGGTAGTTAGAAGTAAATACTTTTGAAAAGGGACAAGGTCAAAGGAGAAAATAAAATAAATGGTGGGTGGGATGGGATGGAGGGAAATATAGTCAGTCTTTCACAGTATGACTGCTATGGAAATGTTTTACATTTCTACACTTGTATAACCTATATTGAATAGCATGCTTGTCTTCTTAGTGGGGATGGGTGAGGACATGCAACCTCGAAATAAGATATACAGGCAATGGGGTATAGAAATCCACTTTGCCCTACAAGAAAGTAAAGGGGAGGAGGTATGGGGCAGGATATGAGACAGTAGATTGGGGGAAGGGGTATTCAGTATGCTTGCCATCTTGGGGTGGGTGGTAGGGGAGAGATGGGAAGAAAATCTGTAAGTCAAAATCTTTGGGAAATCGATGTTGAAAACTAAAATTAAATTAAAAAAAAAAAGAGAGAGAAACAAAAGAAACCCCAGTGCTTTCTTTCTGAAGGGTCTTACCAACTGGCCAGAGGGCTGTGTGTAGGATTTGTCCTAGCTTTATTCTGTAGCAGTCAAAATTCCTTCTGCTTTTTTTTTTTTTGGTCATTTTCTTAAGTCAAAAGATAGGAGGGAAAGTGAAATGAGGAAGGGCCAGTAAGGCAGACCACAACTCCAACCAGCCAAAAGCACTTTCTGTTTCTCTAATGACTCCATTGCAGCATGAAATGTTTTTCTCTACTACCATTTCCCTTTCCAAAATTATTCATTGAAGGAAGAAATTGTAAGCTTCTTTCTTTCTCACATAATGCACAGTTGGCACTTAATGAATCCCCATTTATTCATTTCTTCATTCTCATTTCCTCTTGAGTCAAGCAGCTTGGTTCACTGAAAAGAATGTTGAATTTGAGATCAAAGGGCATGACTTTGGATCTCACCCTATGCTAGCTATGACTCTGTATCATGTTGGGCAAGTCACTTGAGGTCTGGGTCTCAGTTTCCTCAGATGCAGAATAAAAAGAGTTAGGCTCCATGAGGTCTAAGTTGTCTTCCAGATTGAAATCCTATGCTGGTGCACATCAAAGAACTAGGTTTGAAAGTACAGTGAGGTAGATACCTTCTTGAATTAAAATGCATCACTTTAAAAATAAAAATTTTTAAAAATAGCCACTATTTACATAGGGCCTTAAATTTTGCAAATACTGAACTTTGTTTTTTCTTATTGGATACAGCCCTGTGAGGCAGGTGCTTTTATTATCCCTGTTTTACAGATGGGAAAACCAAGGCACAGAGATATCAAGTAACTCACCTAAGGTCATAGAGCTATTAAATGTCAGAAGTAGATTTGGAACCCAGGTGTTCCTGACTCTAAGTTCCTGACTCCAATGCTATCTAGACACTGCCCAGATCTTTTAAAATAGCAATAATGGTTGTTGCTCAATTCCCACTCTCCTGCCAATTTAAAAGTACCCATTGTACCCATTTCTCTCCTGGGCTGTTTTGTTTTTAATTTGATTCTTCCAATGACCTAAAAAAACAAACAAAAACTAAAACTAAAGCAAAACCTTGACCCAGTGTGAAGAGAAAAGAGAACTGGTCAGCTTTGATTTGAGGAGCAGCTTGGCCTCTTCCTAGCTGTCACCCTGGGGAAATCATTTTGTTTCTCTAGATCTCATTTTTCCCCTCTTAGAGATGGTCAGGATAGTAGGAGACGGTGTCTAAGAGTCTTGTGGTGCCACCATTCCTGGATCTTGCCCTCTGAGTATTTGCCAATCTGGGCACCTGCTCACTAGTTTCATTGTGTCTGGGTACACACACACATACACACGCACACATGTGCATACGCACAATACATATACATGTATTGTACATGCATGCACACATATCATTTGTGCGCGTGTGTACACATGTATGCACATACACATATATACATGTGTGCATGTGTATTATAGAGAGGGTTCAAGGTGGGCAGCATGGTGCTGTTCCTTGCTAGAATGAACTACTGAATCCACTTTCCCAACTCCATGATGGTCTGGTAAGAATGAAGCTGATCAATCAGTGTGTGTGTGTGTGTGTGTGTGTGTGTGTGTGTGTGTGTGTGTGTCCCTACCTAGAAAAAATAGCATTGAAAAATGCCATTGTACACGTGGAAGAGATTGTAGGCAATGCAATTATATTAACTAGACCAGAAACCATTTTGACATGCAGTAGAAGAAACAAACAAGCAGACCAGAAACAAGTACCCTGAGTAGATTGCTGCTGCTTAGTTTTTAGGATAGCTTGAAAATAGAGAATCTCGGGGTGGAGCCAAGATGGCTGAGTAGAAACAGCACCTCCAAGACTCTCTCCCCCCAGATTACCTCCAAACTATCTAAAAGGGGACTCTGAACAACTTCTGGAGCTCCAGCACCCAAAGAACGACACAGAGAAGCTAACCTCCTGCTGAGGACAGCCCAGCAGCCCTGTAGGAAGGGCCAGCGCAGCGCTCTGGGAGCCAGCAGTGCAGCGCGGAGCATGTGGAGAGCTGAGCCCAGGTCCCGGGGTTTTAGTCCCAGGGCGGCCGGGCCAACAGCCGGCTGGAGGGACCCCAGAACACTAACTAGCAGCTGTGGCAATTCCAGAATGGTCAACACAGACATGCCTAGGACAAAGTGAGAGGTTAGTGCCCTATGGACTTTGGGACCAGAATTTGGGGAACGTGTTGGCTTCCTCCCCTGGGGGCTAGAAGCTGCTGAGGAGACACGCCATTTTGCAGTTTTCAGTGGCGGCTCCAGCTCCTGGCCTGCGAACTGTAGGGAGATCCAGTGATCAGTCTCAGGGGGTAATTGCTCTTGCTTTAACCTCCCTGGATCTGGATTGTGATCTGGTGGGGAGGTTGTGGGGCAGGTTTCCGGCTTGCCAGAAACGGAAGTTCCCCCACCACCCCACGTTCGGGACAAAACTCCCCTGGCTGGTGGCAGAGTTCTACTGTGGCAACAAGCCCAAGAGTCAAGTAATTAAGTGGCAACATGCCAAGGCAAAGGAAACAAAATAAACAGAAAAATGAAACAGACTCCTATTTTGGGGGCAAAGAGGATCGAAGCATGGAACAGTCAGAGGACTGTGAGGTCAAAAACCCTGCTCCAAAAGCCCCAAAGGAAAATATGAGTGGGTTACAGGCCATAGAGGACCTTAAGAAGGACTTTAAAAATCAAATAAGAGAAGTGGAGGAAAAATTGGGAAGAGAAATGAGAAGGATGCAGGAAAACTATGAAATGAGGGTCAACAGCCTGACTGAGGAAAATAACACCTTAAAAAATAGACTAACTCAAATGGCAAAGGAGGCCTAAAAGGGCAATGAGGAGAAGAATGCCTTAAAAAGTCGAATTTGCCAGATGGAAAAAGAATCTCAAAAGTTCACTGAGGAGATTCATTCCTTCAGAGTTAGACTGGAGCAAATGGAAGCTAATGACTTTATGAGAAATCAAGATGCTGTTAAACAGATCCAAACAATGAAAGATTAGAAGGCAATGTGAAATATCTCATGGGAAAAACCACTGACCTGGAAAAATAGATCCAGGAGAGACAATTTAAAAATTATTGGACTACCCGAAAGCCATGATCAAAGAAAGAACCTAGAAATCACCCTTCAAGAAATTCTCAAGGAAAATTGCCCTGATGTTTTAGATCCAGAGGGCAAAATAGAGGTTGAAAGAATCCACAGATCACCTCCTGAAAAAGATCCCAAAAGAAAACTCCCAGGAATATTATAGCCAGGTTCCAGAATCCCCAGATCAAAGAGAAAATACTACAAGCAACCAGGAAGAAACAATTTCAATATTGTGAAACACAATCAGAATAGCCCAGGACCTGGCAGCTTCTACACTGAGGGATCGAAGGGCATGGAATATGATATTCCAGAGGCCAAAAGAACTGGGAATGAACCCAAGGGTCACCTACCCAGCAAAACTGAGTATTTGTTTCAGGGGAAAATATGGTCATTCAGTGGAATAGAGGACTTTCACGCATTCTTGAGGAAAAAACCAGAGTTGAATAGAAAATTTGACATCCAGACACAAGAAGCAAGAGATGCCTGAGAAGGTAATCAGGGAAAAGAAATCAAAAGGAACTTATCAAAGTTAACTTATTTACATTCCTACATGGAAAAACAATAACTGTGACTGATGAAACTTTTCTCAGTATGAAAATAATGGAAGAAGGGTATATGGTCACATGAATACATATGTGAATGTGTGTATATATGTTTATAGTTATACATGGATAGAGGGCATAGGTTGAATTTGTTGGGAAGGGATGATACCTAAGGGATGAAATTATGAGGTGAGAGAGGAAAGTGGCAAGAGGAGATAGGGAGAGACAGGGTAGGGTAAACTATCTCATGTAGAAAAGCAAGGGGAAGTGGCTGCAGAGGAGGGGAAGAATAGGAAGGCAAAAAGGCAAAACCACATTCTCATTGAATTTTTTTTGCACAGTTTCTGGCACAGAAGTACTCAATAAATGCTTTTTCTTCATTCATTCATTCATTCATTGTAGGATCTTTCCTCTTTATCTCAGGCTTTGAAGCTCACAGGCATAGGGTGTTTCTTCTGCAGAATTTTCTATTTCCCATAGGGCCAAAGAATTTCTAACTTGATATAAATGGTATCTATACTCTTAAGTTTACCAAAATCTCAACCTTTCTCTCTCTTATTTTTCCTCTAGCTTTTTCCCTTGGAGTTTCTCATCCCTTTCTGTTCCTATAATGTTCCTTCCTGCCTTTTCTCTTCTCCTTTCACTCCTTCCCCTCTGTAATGATTGCAAGGTGCCCTTCCCCTTGCTCTCCACATTCACCCTACCCTGCACTATCTTCTCTCCTACAACCTGGGAGCCAAAAACATAGAGGATCCCGGGGCAGCGGGGGCGGGGGGGGGGGGGGCAATGGAGGAGGAACTGCAGAGTGATGGAGCCTCTGGAAGGCACATCCATGGGCTGCCACAGCAGTTGCAATGAGTCATGTTCCTGCCTTTCAGAGAACCCAGAGCGTTTCCTGCTTTCCATAACCCCCTCTGTGTTGGCTCCTTGACTTTCCTGTACCTCATCCCTGCTAGCTGGCCACACACCTAGCAGCCCTCATCCTCTTAGTCCTAGGAGGCATGTGAGCTACAGCTCACTCTCATCATCTACTTTCTCTTCTTCCCCATTCACATATTTAAAGCAATGTTCCATGTCCTAAAGAAGTTAGTCTTCACTGCCCAGGGACTCTGTCTGGGCCTTCAACTTTCTTGTGTCTAAATAGGTCTGTGCTGGAGATTGATATCTTTTGGGGCCATAGGACTCAAGGTGGTTTCCCAGTAGAATTTTCAGTTTTTTTATTATTTTTCAAGAAAACACAAAAGAAAACATGGGAGCACATAATTTTGAAATATACATACACACATATACATAAAGCATTTATTTTTATGTATTTTATATAGATTTAAATGTCTCCCTCAATAAAATATGTTTCTTAAAGGCAGAAACATTTTTCATAATTTTGTCTTTATTTTCCCCAGCTCCTGACTCAGTGCCTGGCATGTACTAGGTTATTAATAAACACTTGTTCGTTGATTGAAGAATTCCAGATTTCGTGTTTCTACTCTTACCTTTCATTATGAGAAGCTAGAATCAAAAAGTATAAATGCTAATGGGAAGCTGGCTATAGTTTGCATTGGATTTTGTGTAAATTAGATTTGAGGGGAGGTGCATACTATATTTGGACAAATCTGCTGTAATACATAGAATCAAGGAGAAGTCATTTGAGAAAGCTGACCATCACGAAATGAATTAAAAGTTTTTTTTTTTCACAATGGGATTACTTTCCCCCAGATAACATTTATGAGAATTTGGGGGAAGGGAATATGATATTTGACCTATTTACTATAATAACAGAGAAGGCAATGAAGGAGAAGTCATTATGAAGAGGTTACCCATAAAGAGGGTTAGGGTTGCCCTGGAGACCCCAAAATACCAACACACTGGGTCCTGCCGAATGAATTCAACTCGAGTCTTCTCTCAGCCAAAGAAAAGTAAAGTTTATTAAAAGTTTGCTTGCATTAGACACAGAGTAAGTCTGTGCTAGGTCATTCTATGGTGCTCTCACAAACATGGAGACAAGATGGGGTCTTATATACAGAAGGTTGTGGGAGGAATCTAGGGGTGGTCTAGAGGAGGAGTTGGGGAAGGTGTTCAGGAGGAGTTAATGAGGTAGAAAAGACAATTTCCCTGGTACAAAAGACAATTTTCCTGGTTGGAATTAAAGATGACTATGGCAAGGCCAAAAGACTGTCAGATATCCCTTTCCTTCCGGATTGCTCCGTGGACATTTAGCACATGAAAAGCAATAGCAGGCACAGAATCTAATAGTTTTCAAAAACAGGCAACAGCTCCCAAAGCCTGTTCTCTCCTTCCATCATCACAGAGAGTAAAAGGTTTCTTCTAGATTGGATAAAGCTGGAGTGCTGGTCAATTTAGTTTTCAAAGTCTCAAAAGCTTTTGCCTGGTGGTCTGGGCCTTGAGTATCCATTAGTGATTGCAGTCCCTCCCAGGCCTTGGGTTTAATTGGTTATGGGCCTTGATGGGGGCACTTTAGGATCTAGGAGTCAATGACAAATGCTGGTGTGGCAGACGTAGCTCACCCAGGAATTTCTTGATCCCAACTATTGACTCAACTGTCTCCCACACTCCTGAGGGATCATGGGAAGATCTGGGCGGCTTAACTAGCGCACACTGGCTTCCCAGCTTCACCAACAGGTCCCTTCCCAACCAGGGGACAGGCTAAGAGGAGACCATAAGGAAGGAGTGCTCAAACAACAGATCCTCAAGTAGGCAGGGGCCTGGGTGTGTCTGGAGACATCCCTTAGTTTCCCCTTCCATGCCCCTGACCTGACTGGTCAAGGGGAGGGTAGAACCAATTAGAGCAGAGAACTTACCCATATTAAAGTGGGTAACAGAGGGTGGGACGTCTAGTAACAGAAATACCAAACAGAGGTTTGGGCCCACAATGTAAGGCTTGTGGCCTCATGCAAATGCCTCATCAAATGAGAAGATTTAATCAGAGTTCTAGGAGGGTTCCCAGAGCCCGTACCTCCAGGACTAAAGGAGAGCTCAAGGGGGCTCCCAGAGCCCATTTCTCATCATTTACACCGATATCATTATTAGGGAGAAGTGGCAAGATATGGTGGCCAAGAGTCAGGAAGAGCCTGAGTTTAAGTGCTTATGATACATATGGATGTTGTGACCTCTTAATCTCTGCCTCAGTTTCCTCAGTTGTAAAATGGCCATCATAATAGCCTCTGCCTCACAAGGATCAGATGTGGTGACATTTGCAGCATGCCTAGCACAATGCCTGACAACTTCATAAGCACTCTACAAATATTAGCTATTTTTATAGTGATTATTTAAAGCTATAAGTTACAGAGCACAGGCTCATGTGAATGGAGAGAGGGGATTTCCTCAGTGGAGTACCATACAACTATACTAATTAAATCATGTGTCAAGTTAAAAAATAGAGAGAGAAACACAGCTAGTATTTCTCTAACACTTTGAGGTTTGACTCGCTTCATCCGCCACCAGATGGTGGTGAGCAGGCGTGCCCCGTTCTGTTAAATCAGGACTTAGATGCATTTGTGTACTCTTCATGTCTCCTCCTTATACAGAGAAGCTCTTCCCGTGTTAGAGATAGCTTCTTCTTGTCACAGTGCCTGGCACGTGGTCAGCGCTATGTAGATGTGAGCTGTCATCATCTTTGGCATCCTTAACTTTCACAACTTTTCAAGTTAAGTTCTAGCCCTCCATGGTAACCAAGGTCAAGCTCCCTGCTCATTCGCGGCAAGGTGCCAACCAGACAAACCAGAATATCAACAGTAAACAAAGGGCAGGGAGCCAGAAGCAGAGTTAGTGTCAGCAGCTAACAGAAGCCCATGAAATGTGCGTGCTCATTTCCATTCCATTGATGGGTCCCATACATAAGTAATCTTCCACTGGGAGTGAAAAAGAGGGGAGAGAGACAGCATTGGCAGCAGGGGCATCAGATGTGCTGCTGACTTTCATCTGCACGGCCCGTCCCCCGGGCTGCTGCCCTGGGGGCTCCTGCACCTGTATAGTTTTGGGGCTTGTCAACATATGACATACAGTCTGGTTGTAGCATATAAACAATCCCTTCCCGTGCATTCAGACTTCTGGGAGAAAAAGCCATTTTGTCTCTTTGCCTCTGCTGGCTTTTGTTGCTAAATACTTCACTTCCACTAACCTGGGGCGGGGGTGGAGGAGGGGAGGAGTGCTGGAACTCTAGGCTCCCTCATCAGGTGCCTACTGGGTAATCCCTCAATTCTCATGTTTCTTTTCATTACATGCTTACCAGCCACTCTAAAAGGTACAAATCCACACAATTGTAGTCAATGTGCCAACATAATTCATTCTACTGATTTTATGTGGTTTTCCCATTTTTTCCTTTATGATTCATATTTAACCTATAAGTATATGATTCTGTGGGGAGCACTCCCTACCAATGCAAACTTACAACTGCAGCTTCCAGGCTTTCAGAGTAATCTGGGTTACTCAAAGGTTAAATAATCGCCCAGAGTCAAACCTCCAATATGTGCATTATCAGTCCCTTCTCTAGAGGTCTCTAATCACTTTGCCACATGACCTCACATCTTATTTTAGGATATCCTAATATCACATTGTATTAATATATCATTCATTTGATTTCCAGAAATATAGGTTCCATTTTTTTGCTATTGCAAATAGAGAAGCTCTTAATATTTCCGTATGTGGGTCTTTTCCCCCCAAAAGATAAAATCCTCACATTCAGACAAAAGGCATCCCTTAGTCAGTTTTATGGATGTTTATTGCAGTGTTGTTTCCCAAAACCTTTGTTCCAGTCTACAATTTCACCACAGCTTCACTAAAGTGGATTTTTAGCTTTTCTATTTTAGAAGAGGAAAGATGTCATCCTAGAAATGTATGCCAGAAAGAGAAGATGTGTAGATAGATAACAGAGAGATAACAGGTAGATAGATGTCCAGAGCATTCCATGGGTACTCTCAAACTATCAGGAGAAAGTGTGGACCTCCTCTAGCATGTTGGATGGACTCCCTGTGAGGCACTTATGAGAGGAAGCTCAGCCAATTCCCAGTAGTTAGCACTATATTTGGCACGTTTATCAATTGACTGACAAGAGTCAGCCAGAATGAGAAGGCATAAGTACATTGGGATCTTCATTGTTGGAGGGAGCATCAAAACTGATGAAAGCAAGATACATTTTAGCATTTTGATTTTTTTTATACTTCAAAGATGTTTTGAATTACATTAATTTAATGCAACAGGTTTGCACTAGAAATTGTGACACAATGGCATAGCCAAAAAGCTTGACTAGAGTCAAGAGACCTGGATTTGAATCCCACTTCAGACATTGACTGTCGTTATGACCATAAGCAAACCACTTGCCTTCCCTCTGAGTCTCAGTTTTCTGGACTGTAAAATTGGGATTGGGTGGAAGGGACAAGCAAAGGAGATAATCCATATAAGTTGCTTTCTATGCCTTCAGGTATTCTAGAAATATCAGCCCTTGCTATTGGCCACTGGCCAATGGTCAAAGTCATTGTCAGACTCATGTGTACATAGGCATTAGTCCTTGTGGCAAGAGCTTTCTGGGAGGCCTAGTCAGTTTTCTCTGTAAATAAAGTAGTCAATGTACTTCTGATGCATTAGTCTCTACTAGGTTTTAAATACACTTTTGTGAGGAAGTTTTAAGCTCTAACATTTCACCACTTCCAGCTTGTTGAAAGGTTTGTTGATGACTTCCAAACTTTTAAATAGACTAGAACAGAGTGTTTTTGCCTGGTAGTTCCGCTGAACAATAATGCTTTTTGGGGGTATTATCTTTTATGGAATTTGTGAAAGACAAGGACCAAAGCTTTGTCTGTCATCTAATCTGACTACTCTGAGGTGTACATTGTAATTTCACTAATGTAGCCACTTAGGCCTTCCAAAGTGCCATTACAGTGAGGAGAAATAGTTAGGCCCTTCTTTTTTGTTTAGCTATATTTGTCACATCTCTCCCTGTTCTCAGGTATCGTCGCCCGAAATAGATGCACATTTGCAATTACGCCATTATCTCTGAGCCTGGCATGCCCTGGAGCACAAACTCAGGTCTATGTCATTATTTCCATTGTAATGGCAGGGATTCAACCGACCAATAATTCCAAAGGCATCCCTTCCTGCACTTAAGTCACATTAGTTTTGTAGTCAGTATAGTAGTATGTCAAGGTTTGGTATTTCACAGTTTTACAACTTAGGCATTCAATGGGCTGTGTTGTGGATACCTTGGATCCTATTGCCTCATCTTCCCCAATAGCTCTTAGAGTATAGGAACTGGGGTTTACCGGCATGCAGTATTAACACTATGTGCTGGTTGTTGGCAATAGAGATAACTGAGTGCCATTGTTACAGAAGATAAAATTCGAAGGGACCCTTATGAAGCACCTAGAAGCAAGTATTTGGATGGCAGCTTAGCTGGTATACAGTGATTAAATTCTATTCAGAGACAGTGTTCTTTTGGGCAGGTGGTAGATAGAGGCCAGCCAGTTGTGGAGGGAAGGACTCTCATTAATTTTGCCTTCTCCCAACCCCAATTCCCAACTTGGACTACTTGATAGTCATGTAGCTCACCCAATCAGAGACCTCTGTAGCAGGCTTCTGGGAAAGCACCCAAGAATGTATCTTCAAGGCAGCAATGATTTCAGAAATAAGAGAGACTGTTCCTTGCATCATTCGGGGGCAATTTAAAAGGATCTCGGCACAATCCATGCTTCCACCTTGTGTGGTTTGGGGAACACAGCAGTGGCTCAAAACTGAATACTTGGTAGGCTGAAAATTGCTAGTAAAAGTCATATCATTTTTCTGATTCGGTTTGCTATAAAATATGCTATTTACCTCCAGCTGGGCTCTGTTGCTGCTTGGAGATGCCTTGACTCATCTCTCAACTGCTCCTCCATTTCGCCTAGACATTCTGAACCATCCCTGCTCCCATCTTGTATCCAACTTTGCTAGGAAGATAGCTAAATTCCCTCAAGTCCTTCCCTGCCCATCTCACATATCTCCCTATTCTGCCTCAGGCATTGTGCTGAGGGTAACACTTGTGTCAGTCATCCTCTCTTGCCTTTTCACTCCCTCTCTATTGGTCCCTTTCATTTTATCATAAGTTATGCATCTGAGCTAAAATTCAGTATTAAAAAAAAAACCCTTGACCTTAATGCTTGGATGAGCTACCACCTTATGTCTTTCTTCTCTTTCTCTGCCAGTCTTTTAAAAAGAGGAATCAACAGTCATTACAGCAGCTTCCTTATCACCACCCTCACTCCTCAGTCTCCTGAGATCCATCCTTCATCCCCACCATTCTTCCTGAAAAATCGCTCCATCAGGTCAGCCCATCCTCTCAGCCCTCATCGTCTATAATTTCTACCCAACATTTGCCACTTTGGATAAAACTTTCCTTCTTGATGTACTCTCTTCCTTTGTACTTTCTTGGTTTTCCTCCTACATCTCGAACCATTCCTACTTGTTCTTCCATAGAATTCTCTTCTTTTTTGCCTTCACTTAAATAGATCTGTAATTTTGTATACAGGAGAGTGAAAAGGCACTAAAGAGAACCAAGATGAAAAAAGTAGCAAGACTGGACCAAGTGTATAGAGGGGAGATCCATGCTGGGGGAGAACAATTGTGAGGGTGTTGAGGTACCATCGTAGGGGAAATCTGAAGGAGGGAAAGATAATTAAACTGTGGGAAGATTCTCATAACTTGGTAAAGAAAAAAGGTGACCAAGAGAGTACCAGTAGCTACTAACCTATATGCCTCCTCTCTCATCTGTACAAAATCTTCATGGAAGAGCATTCTCACACGAAGATATTAGTAGGGAACAAGCAGGCTTTGGATGGTGATGTTCAACAGTGAACTTATATCTTTATTATTTCTTGACTTTTAAAGTTAAAGATCCCTGACCTTCTTTTCTCAGTCCTCTTCTCGAGTCAGGAAGACCTGAATTCAAATCTAGCCTCACATGGTTACTGGCTATGTGACCTTGTGAAAAGCCCACAAGCCCTCCCTGCCTCAGTTACCTCAAATAAAAAATGGGGACAATAATAATACCTGTCTTCCAAGGTTGCTATTTATTATAGTTATTTGTGACCCTGCCTTGTCTTCTCTGATAGATGATTAGTTGGGCCACTGTTTTATTGCAGTCAATATTCATCAGTTTGATATAATTTCATAAGGGTAGTAATTACAGGTTCTGATATTAGGCCTCAGAATTGTGAACTGCATATTGTAAATTCATTTGCTTAATCACAGTAAGCTAACTAGAAGACTTTCACCCTTGTTTTTGCCTTGTTATGGTGACCAAGCCCAGAGTGGCAGAGGTGACTCAGTGCCATGGAAAGTCCCCTAGCTATTTTTGTTGCCCCTCTGTCCCTTGTCATCCCTCTATTGCCCAACATGGGCATTTAGCCAATGAGTGACTCTGGCTTCTAGTCTGTGGCCTGCCTTTCTACTGGCCCATTGGCCCACGTAGATGTTTTGACATCTGTTTATCAGCATAGACCATGAGTCTCCTCATCTGCTTGGTAGGACCCCCTGAAATGTCAAAATAGGTTTGTCAGAGTCTGTTCAACCAATGGGATTCTGTGTTTTGTGTAGACCCTCTTGGAGGGTCAAGGGCAGGGTTCATCATCCAATGAAATTCTGTATCTTTACTTTGCTTTGCTTGTATTGGCTGGGTATCAAGCACTATAAAACTACGACTCTGGAGGAAGGGGGCATCTCAGATCATGAGGAACATCTCAAATTCACTTTATTGGAGGAGGACATAGACCCTTTGATAATGTGCCATTGGCACAGAGCTCAGCCTCAGTCTCTTTCATCTACACTCCTTTATCAGGTCATAAGCTTCTTGAGGGGATGGACTGTGTCTAACTTATCTTTCTGTTTCCATCAGAGGTTTGCACATGGTAGACACTCACCTGATGTTTGTGTAATTGAATTGAAACACGATCTTTTTAACAGAGTCTACCGACAGTTAAACTAACAGTTTGAGCCAAATAGTTGAAAAGTCACTTAGAGTAGAAGAATTACAAAGTCATGAGCTTGGACCCCACTCGTCTGGAATCTTTGTTAACTGAGAATTTACATTATAGGTTATAGAGGCTTAGATGCTGGACCTGGAGTTAGAACTGAGTGCAAATCCTGCCTTAGACCTTTACTAACGGGTCATGGCTAAGCCACAGTTGCTCTGTGCCCCAATGTTCTCACCCACCTGTTGTGTATAATAATTACTTGCATTTTTCACCTCATAGAGTGGTCATTTAGCTAAAACCTTGGAAATCTTTAAAAAGCTCTCCATACCAGAGTTGTTATTAGGATTGGAACAGGCCTTGAAGTTTTCACTCTGTCTGAACAAGGCTTGACTATTCATGTGAATAGTATAAGGTTTAAACAACTTAAGGGAACAACCTGTTCAGCCATTTACGAATAAACAATTCATATGCTAATGACAAATCATTAAAATCTGTTCATTGAAGGAGGTCCCTTAAGGGTATGGGTTAAAGCAAGGCCATTAGTCTAGGTTGACTGACTACACATGCAACACCACTTATTCACTGGTTAGAAAGCAAAGATTCAACAGTTCACCATCCAGCCTTGCCTCATGTTTACACTGTATATATCTTCTTGTATGAACATAGTTGGGGCAGCTAGGTGGTGCAGTGGATAGAACATCAGTCTTGGAGTCAGGAAGATCTGAGTTCAAAACTGGCCTCACATACTTACTGGCTGTGTGACCCTGGGCAAGTCACAATCCCTATTTGTCGCAGTTCCTCATCTGTAACATCTATACTCTGGAAAAGAAATGGCAAACCACTCCAGTATCTTTGCCAAGAAAGATTCATGGACAAAAATCTGTGGAGTCACATAGAGTGGGACATGACTAAATTCCTGAACAAAACCAACAAATACATGTGTGTATGTATATGTATGTGTATATATATATGTATATATATATGTGTGTGTGTGTGTAAACACACACATATGTATAGTTGTTTAACAGATTGTAGTTGCTTACAGATTGTCTCCCCCATTAGAATGTAAACCCCCTGAGGGCAGAACCTTTATATTTGCCTTTATTTCCCCAGCTCTTAGCATAGTGCACAGTACATTTATTAAGAGCTTTATAATAAATGCTTGTTGACTTGATGTGACAGGCACTTATTAAGTACTTACTATATACAATTCATTATACTAGATGCTAGGCAAGGTATAAAGATAACAGTGACATAGTTCTGCCCTCAGATTGCAAGGAGGTTAAAGCCTGAATAACCATAATAAAACAGAATGTGATTGTGAAATGAATGAAACATCCAGCAACATGAATGGCCCATTACATCTGGTTCAGTAATGAAAAAATAGTTGAAAGATAAATGGTGTAAATTCCCCTATTGTTTTGCTATTTATCTGTTTAGTCTTGTTCACCTGTAGCGAATAAACATCGGGAGGACAGGCACAATTTTGTTTTTATCTAAGTTCTACTGAAGGGTGTATTAATATTGCAGAATATGTATGATTCTTTTCCAGTTATTTATTTTACTTAAGCAAGCTTACATCATGCTTGGAATGAAGAAACATACCACAGATGAATTTATTCCTGACGAGTAACTCTAAAACACAGTTGCCCTGATGAAAGTTTGAGGTGATGATTTTAAGTGGATATTTTTCAGTTGCTTGGGGAAATTGGGAAAGTAGGAGGCACTGAACATCCTGTCTAAATACATAGGTAATTGGAGTCGTATGTTGAGGACTCTGCCTACATACACTCTTTTTCATGCTCCCTCCATTGTGACAACAACTCTTAGGTGCAAATATGGTATAACATGAGTCAGCAACAGCAAGACCTAGCTGGGAAGGATTGTTAACAGTCAGGATCCCCAAAGATCTTGACAGAGGAAGTCAGGTGTCTGTAACCTAGGAAGATGAAACTCACTAGAGATAAATGTCAAATCATACACTAGGGTTCAAACAATCAAATTTACAAGGATAGAATGGGGTAGCAGAGTTAGATGGCAAGGTTGGGGTTTTTTTTTCCCTGGCCAGAAGTCTCAGGCTTTTAGTGG
This sequence comes from Gymnobelideus leadbeateri, assembly GCA_011680675.1. Taxonomy (NCBI): domain Eukaryota; kingdom Metazoa; phylum Chordata; class Mammalia; order Diprotodontia; family Petauridae; genus Gymnobelideus; species Gymnobelideus leadbeateri. The sequence goes on along the minus strand of WOXC01007204.1, from coordinate 190,079 downwards.
ACTTTAAGCTTGACATGAGTCAGGAGTGACCTGTGACAGCCCAAACTGCTGTGACCTTGGGATGCATTGAGATGCTCTTCTTGAAGTGACAATACCCTTGTGCTCTGCTCTGCTGAGACCCCACCTGGAGCATTGTGTTTACTTCTGTGGGCTGTAGCTAAGGAGCTCATTCATAAGGAAAGATAGTGAAGGGCCTTGAGTCCATGAAATATAAAGATACGTAGAAAAGACTAAAGATGATTGGCCTGAAGGAGAGAGGATTCAGGATGGGGATGTGCTTGTTGTTTGAAAGCCTGGCATATAGAAAAACAAATATACTTATTCTGTTTAGCTCCAAAGGGCAGAGCTAAGGGTAGTGAGTGGAAGTTATAAAGATACAAATTATGCTTGTTATTGGTGGGAGTGAGGGCGACCTCTTCCTAATAATTAGAGCTCTCCTAACAAGGGGTGGTCTTTCAGCAATGGCTCTATGCCCATTTGCCTGGTATATTACCATGGAGATTTCTTTCATGTGTGGACTGGACTAGAGGTACCTTTCCAACACTGGGGAAGCAAGGTGGCACAGCAGATAAAGTGCCAGACCTGGAGTGAGGAAGACAAGAGTTCAAATGTGGCTTCATACACTTGTTAACTATGTGACCCTGGGCAAGTCCCCTTAACCTCTTGCCTCAGTTTCAGAGTATAATAATAGCACCTTCCTGCTGAGGTTATTGTGAGAATTTAATGAAACAATGTTTGTAAAGTGCTTTGAAAACCTTAAATCACTATATAAAGGTTAGTTATTATTTTTTTTCTAAAAGAAAAAAGAGAATTTCTAAAATTCTCTGAATGCATTATCATACCAAATAATGCATTAACTGAGGAGAGTCTAGGATAAGCTTGTCTCTAAAAGAACATATCCCTGTTCCTGTTCCTAACAAAGGAAGAATTAATAGGTTTTCTGAAAGGGAGGAGTTAGCAGCCTCTAGTATCCACCTCTCTCCAAAAATAATATTTGTTTTAAATTTCTGAAGGGAAGAGAGAAAAGCAACATTACTTCAAAAACTTTCATGAAATGAGAAATTATAAAATTAAAAACAAAAAAGCAAATAAAAAAATCTTTTACATGATTACTAAGGGAAGATGATTGGTACATGGAAGGTATCTCATTTTGCCAGGTCCTCAAGCTATAGCCTGGTGTAGTCCTTGGAAACCTTCCCTTTTTCACAAGCTCATTAGCTTTAAAGGAGAAATTGGCCATTTGTTTTGTGTTTCTCTAATTAACCTTGCCAGAAATCAGGCATTAGAGATTGTCTCCTGTTCAGATATCTCAGAATAGTCCCTCAAAGTTTGTTTTAGGACCTTTGTCTGTGAGCCCAGATAATCAGCCTGCCTTGCCTATTAGGAATATGGGATGCTGATTGACCTATTGTAAGCAGTTGGCACAAAGAAGATGCTTTTTATGTGTATATGTGTGCACACGTGTGTATACACTCACAGATGGTAGATTACGAAGTGGTTGATTTATGGCCCAGAAGGAGCCCTGGTCAATCTGTGTCTGTCCAAAATTGATTTCACTATAAATAAGGACTTTGTATTAAACAGTGAAAAGGACAAATTTTGGTTTCTATTGTTTTTCACTTTTAAAAAGTTGTACATTTTACATAGAATCGTTGAAAAGTCTATATGTTTCCATAACAGCATGCTCAGTAAATATGGACTAGAGACTTACAAGGCTTCTCTCTCCTGTGTTTGCCTATCACACTGATGAGTGAACTTTGCAATGGATTAACTCTAGAACTTGGAGTCAGGAAGTATAAATCTTGCCTCAGAGACAGTTACTGTGTGGTGCTAGAAAAGTCACTTATCTTCTCAAAGTTTCTACATCTGTAAAATGGGAATGGCATCACAGGAATGCTGGGAGGAATAGATAAAATGAGATAGTAAATATAAAGTATTTTGTAGTCCCCAAAGCACTATAAAAATTCTAGCTATTAGTATTTCTGAGAGCAAAAATGGTAGAGCCATTATCTTAAATTTGTTTGGTCTCCATCTATGATTTAATTGGTATTGGTATGTTGTTTCTCATGTTAATGAAATATGCATTATTACCAGTCCCCCCCCACCCTCCCCCGCTTTGGTCTTTACCTGTAATTTCATCTATGAACGTATTTCTAAGTATAGAAACTTCCTGTTGACTAGCGCAGATCAACTGATCAATTAACAAACATTTATTAAATGCTTATTATATGCCAGGCACTATGCAAAGCTCTGGGGATGCAAAAAAAGCCAAAAGACAGTCCTGTCATCAGGGAGCTCACAATCTATGGGATCAATAATTCATTTAAGATTTACAGTCTTAAAGCATCTAGAAGTTAAGTGACTTGGGCAGGGTCACTTAGCTAGTGTTTCAGAGTAAGAACTTGAACCTCTCTCTCTCTCCCTCCCTCCCTCCTGTCCCCTCTCTCTCATCATTTTCTCACTCCTTCCTTTTCTCTCTATTACACACATGAGTTGAGGTTGTCCAGCATTTGGATAACTGTGACCCCACAAAAGTGTTTCCTGCAACGTTAGTTGGTTAATGGATTCCATTTCATGTTTTGTTTTTCAATCATGGAGAAGTGAATATATAAATGTTCCTAGTGACCTTTCTGGTTTTCACTGCCCATCACCCTGACCCCCTTTGGGGGTTATTCCAGGGAATTATCCAGTGATTCTCATCTTTTAATTTTAACCATTGGAATTTTTTTCTTTCATTTTTATATCACCATTAAATATGTTTCTTCCCTCTCCCTACCCAGACCTGTCCTTTGTAACAAAGAATAAAAAGGAAAGGAAAAAGGAATAACTAAAACTAACCAACATAATATACAAGCCTGATAATGTATGCATCATTCTGTACCAGTACTTCCCCACCTCTTCTTTGAGACAGAGTTTGGTCATTACAGTAAGAGAGTTACATTTTTATTGTTATTGTTCTTGACATTTTAAAAGTTATAGTCATTGTGCTTTTTGTTTCTATAATTTTCTAGGAATTAATTTAACTGTTTATATTTATATTTCTGTGTTTATCTATACTATTTCATGAAGTTTTGACCTTTTTCTCATTTCTTATCTACTTGTGAAGGTCTTATTTTAGCTCAAAACAATTGAAAAATTCCAATTCTAATTATGGTTGACAGTTTCTTTTTTTTTTTTTTTAACAATCATAGCACATGGACTCTAGTCCTCTGACTTCAAATCTAACACTTTTTCTTCTGAAACATACATCTTCTTCAGAGAGACATTAAGAATGCCCAATGACAAATAACTGGTTTCCTTCAGCATTAATTTCTAGCACCTAGATTCCACATGGAGTCTGGGAACTTTTCATCTCTGTAGTTGTGTATAATGAATGTGATTGGTGAGTGAGAGTGAGGGACAGAGGCATCACATTAAATACATGGATCACCTGAAGGATGATTGTACCTTTGACAGAAATAAGGAACCTGGGAGAAGAGATAGATCCAAAGGGGAATGAAAATGAGTTCTGTGTTGGGCATGGTGAGTGATACTAGAAAGCATTCAGTTTGAAATACACATTTGGCTGGTGGTGATTTGGGACCAGGGCTCAGGAGGCAGACTGTGTCTGGATATAGAAACCTGAGTCATCTGTAGAGAGATAATTATCCTGTGATGCCTGCAGCTTCAAAGGCAACCTTTGAATCCCAGGTGTTGGAGCCAGGGAAAAATGAAACAAAAGAAAAGGTGAAATACTGCTCATCTTCTCCACACATTCTCACACATCCCAGAGGTGCTAGCTTTGGCAATAATAGCCTTACCTGAAACTGTCTGCCAGCCCGGTGCAGGGATTCTTTGTCACTAGGCCCCATAGGCGTATGTGACAAGGCTTTTCCTCTTGTTGCAAAAGCCCCCTTGAACTGTACTTTAAGTGTTTCCTGATATTGCTGGAAGCTTCGGCAGAATCTTACCTTGCAAATCACCAAATGTCAAGATGGTGTTTAAAGCCTGATGTCTTCAGGGGCTTTTGAAGTAGCTGCCCAAGAGAGCTTTAAAACAGGACTCACCAAAAGGAAAAAAAAAAACAGACAAAAAAAAGTAGGTCTGATGAGGCTTGGATGTTGCTGTGGCCTAGTATCAATTGTTAGAGAAATAACCTTTGACTTTCTGTCTCTAATGTAGTCACAGGAGATATACTGTCACCCAACAAAAAACAAGCAAAAAAACCCTCTGACATCCATGTGGGGCAAAGTAAATTCAGAAATTTTCACTTCAGCTGCAGCTTTTTCCTCTTCCTCTTAATTGATGGCTAAATCAATAGTCACAAGCAGCATTAATTCCTAAGTATCCTCTTCTCCCCACCCCCATGCCCACCCAGCTCTCTATATGAGGCAGAAGGAGGCTGGGCACCTGTTCTCCCAAGGTTGTCAGGGGAGGATATTCCTTGAGTGGCAGGGAGGTGGACCCAAGAGTGGTCCTTCACCTTGAAGCTGGCAAGCATAGATCATTAGCTCCATGGTTGGTATTGGCAGGGATCCATTGACAAGAGCCCTGTATAATCAGAGTGCTTATGGAAACTGTTAATAGACTATGCACTTGAAAATGAAGAGCAAAATCTGCTCGGTATGTTAGATTAATTAAATCAGCCTAACGGCTGGAGAGAGGCTAGAAGATATCTCTCCTGAGGGATAAAGATGCATCAGTCATTAGACCCATTCATTCCCCACACCTTTATAACAGGGTTTCCTTCTCTATTTTTAAAGGGGTTATTGCCACTCTCTCTCTTTTATAACAACAGCTTATGTTCTGGCACTTTTGGGCACCTGGGCTACTGGAGATGTATAATTACATTTTTAGGTTTGTGCCCCAAATAAGAGCAGAGCCATCAATTTCTACCTCTGAGTGATTGACCATGTAGTAACAGATTTCAATTATCTCAAGAGCTATTAAAGGTATGGGAGATGGTGTAATGAGCTACTCTCAATCCTAACATAGGATGAAGAAGAAGAGTGGCAAGGAATCTCACTAGTGCAGGAGGAGGAATCGGGACTAAGGAGGATTACAAGGCTTTAGGAAGACTGAAAGGAGTGAGACTTGTTTTGGAGTATGGAGCTGAGGAGCATTACCTACAAGTCTAAGGACAGAGCAGCAACATTTGGATGCCTGGAGGATTCTGGAAGTCTTGCCTAGCATAAATATGCTGTAATAATTCACTGATCTTTCTCTTTTTTCCTTTTCTTTCTGTTTTTTTTTTCATCTGTAAACAATAGTAACCAAAGGAAAAAACCCAATCTGCTAAATAATGGTGATGGGAGCATTGCTGGGATAATGCCCAAAGTTCTAGAGTCAGTTTCACATTGTCTAGATAGATACTGAAAGATATTTCAAGGGACACACAACTAGATACCAGAAGTGAATATTCTGTTGATAAATTCATTCACCCTCAGGCACGAAGAGCCACTTTTTTAAGATTGGTGAAGTTTACACATAGTTACTAAAGCACTTCCTCTCTATTCTATGCTCTTCCTCACCCCCTCTGAGGTAGGAGGTGTTATTGCTGACAGAGGACCAGCTACAATGATGAGAAGAAAACCAAAAACACATCTCCAAATGGGAGCTTCAACGTGTATTCTATGGAAGCCATCCTGGAATGTTTTCATTATTACTAGAGCTATGGCATAGTTTAAGATCAGGAAATTTCACTAAAGATGTTTATTACTCCTCAATCCACAAGAAGGTGCCTTGAAACTGCCTGTGCCCACTTTAGAAATGATGGGCAAAGTACTTTGAATAATAATACTCTGCCCTTGTGCTCTTCAAATTAAAATTGAGAAAGAGAAGGCATGTCACCCACATACAGGATCACACTCCTATATCACTTGCTGGGTATACCATGAGACCAAACTTTGCTACCTTCAACCCTTATAAAGCAAGGGTTTTTAAGTATGATTTTATTTATTTTTGGCAAATCTGTGATTTCATTGGTGTAGGGAATTTATGGCAAATCCCCGCCCCCCCCCCAACATGGTTTCCTCCTGCTTCCCAACTTAGAAGTCTTATCAGATTGTCTGGTGCACTGAGACATTAAGAAACTTGAAGGGGATCACACAGCTAATATATATGTTGGAAACAAGATTGGAACCAAAGTCTGTCTGACTCCATAATTGGTTAGTTTTCTAACCACTAAGGCCTCTCTTGGTTTTCCTCTTCCCTGACTGAAAAGTCTTTCTCAGTTTCCTTTGCTGGATCTTCATCTATGGGTATCCTTCAAGGCTTCATCCCAGGCACACTTCTTTTCCTATATTTTCTCTCTTGTTGATCCCAAGAGCTCCCATGTATTCAAACACTATAAAAGAAGCCTCAGTCCCAGCACCAAGAGCCTATTAAAGCATTTCAAACTGGGTATTTTGTAGGTAGCTCAAACTCCATGTGTCCAAAACAGAATAGAACTCATTATATTTCCCTTCCCCTCCCCAAACCCTTAACTCTTCTAGACTTCCCTATTTCATTTGAGCTCCATAGTCCTTCTAGTCATTCAGGTTCACAATATCTTTTAGACATATCTCTTGTCCTCTCACCTAGCCACCACAACCACCTCTAACCTGGACTATTACAATGGCCTCTTAACTGTTCTCCTCACTTCAAGCCTCTACACAATCTAAGCTATCTTTCACTTAATAGCCAAAGTGATTTTCATAGTCTAGAAGTTTGATCACATCAACCTTATGCTCACTCAGTAAACCAAAGTGGTTATCTATTACTTCTAGGATCAAATATAAACACCTCTGTCTAGCAATTTGAGCTCTTAACCTTGCTTCTCTGTACCTTTCCAGTCTTCTCAAAAATGGCTTTTTTCCATATGCTCTATAGATACACAATACAGTTGGAGAAGGCCACTTTCTGTTCTCCACCTGTGATGCTCCATCTTTCATCCCCATTCCTTTGCACAGGCCATTCCTCCTTACCTGGAATGTTATCCTTCCTCCTCTGTGGCTGTCAAAATCCTTGACTTCCTTCAAGATTCAAACCAAATGCTACCTTCTGGAAGGGGCCTCTCATTTTTCCCTGGCAGCTCATTCTTGCCCCTCTGAGTTCACCTGTATGTATCTCCTGTAGGTGCTGGTACGAGTAGGCACTCAGATGCTTGTTTCTTTCCTTTATGGATGCCAATCCTAGGACTTTTTCCCAAGTCTCGCCACGAGAGTAGCTGCCTTCTTTTTCTGGTCAGACGTGTATTTATGGCTTTCTTTTGTGGCCCTCTCTGACACACAAATCATCTTCACCAATGTATTGCCATCCCCAAATTTGCACTACGGCCCCCTACTCCTTTGGGTTTCTTGTAGCATTCAGTCTCCGAGTCTTTGCTGTTCCATAATTCATAGACAGCATCACCAAGAGAATATTGCTATTCTCATGGGCTTTTGTGGCAGAGAACATCTTGGGATGATTGAAAGCTCTGTGCAGTTCCTAACATGGAGAAATAATTAGCCTGTTCCCTAATCATTCAATCCTGGACTCATCTCATTGTCCATCTTCAAGGCCTCTTCAAGATGTATGGACTTTTTGATGAAGAGAATTCACAAACAGATACACACACACAATCCATATTTATTAGAGAAAACATCAAAAAGCTGCAATTCCTGTTTAGTTCAATGCTTATTATAGACATCATAACATTGGGAAAACAAGAGCCTAAATTAAATAGAAAATGACCCTTTATGGTGACAGTAGAGAGGAGCTGAAAATTCTATCTTTCAAAGTGGATTTCTTTGGAGAGAAAAGATGAAGAAAAGACATTTGTTCCCTTCTCTTAATTTGTGCTAAGAAAAGGATCATTATAATCCTGTTTGAAGTTGTGAATGTTCATTTTGGAGATGTAACCAACTACCAACGCTGGCAATAAATGTTAGAATCCCTCAGGTTATTTCCAATAATGACCACATGCACCAAGTTGGGAGTAAAAGACATCTTCTGATGACTGGCTATGGGGGGTTGCTTTTGATGCTGATGACTTCTGGGGTTCCCTCTGCATACAATGATGACCAAAACTGAGCCCTGAGTTTCCATTTTTAAACCCCTAGGTAAATTCTCCTGGTATTTTGAAGGGCATTTGAGTTAGTGCCCTAGAAACAGAGGAACATAGATCAGCCAAGTGTAGTTAGAGACAGGTCACATCTCCTTCTAAAGATGGCATTCTTAACCATTTTTTATGTGTCATGGACTGCTTTAGCAGACTGGTGAAGTCTATGGGCTCCTTCTTATATATTGAAGCTTTATCAATATATAAAATGAAAGACAGAATTATAAAGGAAGCCATTTATATTGAAATGTGATTATCTATCTGCCCATATCTATATGTTTATCTATCTACCTATCATCTATCTATCTATCTATCTATCTATCTATCTATCTATCTATCTGTCTATCATTAAAAAAAGTTCACGAGCCCCAAGTTAGAAACCCCTTCTTTAGAGACTGCCTTCAAACTTATAATCAGGAAAGAGTAGAGTAGGACAGAGTATATGAGCTCTCTACTTTCTTTGTTTTTCAGGAAATAAACCCCTTTCCCCCCTATTTGGGTCTAATCTTATAGCTAGAAAAAGACCACTAGGCACTAGCTTGCTGCTTGACAATCCACTTGATAATTCCTTCAGCCAAAGAAGCAGTATGAATGAATCAACGCACATCTATTAAGCACCTACTATGTGCTGGGCACTGTACTTGGTGCTTGGGGATATAAAAACAATAAATATAGTAACCCTGCTTATGGAGAGCTTTCATTCTAGTGGGTGAGACAGCAAAGACAGTTAATGTGTGTATGTGGAATGTATGTGTGTATGCACATGCGTACATGAACATTTATTAAGTTCTTACTATGTGCAAAGCACCGTTCTAAGTACTGGGAATAGAAATAGAAAACAGAAAACGGACAGTCCCTGTTCTTAAGGAGCTCACATTCTAATGAGGGAGACAATATACATGGAAGGCTCTGATTGCAAGGCAAAGAGAAAAATCCCATGGTCATGAGGGTAGAGCAGGAAGGCAGACAGTGATGCTTCTTCTTGTGATAAAATCCTATCAGTTTCCTCTGTTGAACCTTCTGATGGGCCAAGGACTTTAGTGACAATGAGGCTCCTTTCTGGGCTTTGATTTCTTTCTCTGATCTCATAAAGGAGCCAATGACATCTTCTCCCCTTACCCTCATATAATTGTGTTGAGATCCTTTCATTCCAATTCAAACAAATATTTCCAAAGTTGCTTGAATATTTGCTGTTGTTTTATAAATTCTTAAATGACTTCACAAAGTACTCCTCAATAGTGTTATTATTTTTAGGAATTGATGGTCCAGCCCCCAGAACTGTCATTCTTTATTTTGTTTTTTTTCTTGAACCTTTATCTTTAAATTCTCAAGGAAAATGGTGGTTTCAAGCAAAACCACCACATCTGAGCAAAACAAAAATCCCTCCCACATTTTAGAGATGATGGCAAATCCCCCTTGACTTCTATCCTTGAGATATCTTTAGGCCTTCGTCTTTAAAAACAAAAACGAAACTTAGATTTCCTTTTATTTTTCAGTTAAGCCTGTTCTTTCTCTGTCCCCAATTTCAAAGAAAAGAAAATGAAAACTCATGTATCAGATGGGCATAGCAAAGCAAAACTAATTTCCACATCGTCCATGTCCACAAGTGTATTTCTCATTCTGTACCGTGAGTCCGTTAACCTGTCTCCTTTTTGACAGGTGGGTTAAATTTCTATCATCATTCCCCCAAGTCATGGCTGGTCATTTCATTGATCAGAGTTTGTTGGGTTGTCAAAGCCGTTTGTGTTTACAATGTTGTTATTATTGTATAAATTGCTCTCAGATATCTGGCTTTTGGTGGTAGATTTCTTGGTGAGCCATACTGAGCTGCTGTGATGAAGTGTGGGTTTCTAGGCTGGGGGTCCTGGATGAGGCTCATTTTAATTACTTTGGCATTTACTTTTTTTTCAGATAGGAGGAAGTAACCTGCTTAGGTGCCTTTAATGGGCAATTAGCACATTTCTGCCACCAGCTAATGCTGCCCCACAAGCAGAAATTCAATTATCTAATTAGACTTAATTACCTACTTTGTTTCTGTTTGCCAGATGATCTCTGGATATCTCCCTCTACTTCCCCAGCCACTTGCCTCTGTGTCACCACAGAGGGACCAAGCTTAGTTTAATCATGTTATATTCAGAGTTATAGATTTAGAGCTGGAAGACATCTTGGAGGCCATATAATCCAAACTTATGCTTTTAAAAAGGAGGAAACTGAGGCTGAGAGGAGAAATGCTATTCTGATCTCAGACAGACAGACAGATAGATAGACAGACAGACAGACAGACAGACAGACAGACAGATAGATAGATAGATAGATAGATGGACACATAGATAGGTACATGGATACATGTGTAGATATATAGATAAATGATATAAAATATTTGGGGGGGAGAGTGGTTTGTCCTGGAGTCTGAGGTGGTGTTGCTTAGTGTAGAGGACACTGGACTTGGAGAAAGAAAATCCTGGGTTCATATCCCACTTCAGACAATTACTAGCAAGTCACTTAACTTTTTGTGCCTCAGTTTCCTTATCTGTAAATATAGAAGGTAGGACTCTGAGGTATCTTCTAGTACTAAATCTGTTATCCTGTGGTCCTAAGAGGAGGCAAAGGCCAGATTCCTGCCTCCCCTGTGCTAGGGACAGCCCTACTATGGAAGGTTAGATAAGGTGATTTCCAAGGTCTCTGCCAACTCTAATATTCTATTTTTGAGATTCCTAGATATACACATAGCTTAATTAAAACAAAGAAGGAAAATGAAGGAAAACAAAGAAAGAGGGGAATGGCTTTTTTTCCAGGGAATTTCTCTGTAGCATTTCAACTTAAAGTTTTATTGGATCTTGAGTTATTCCGTTTTGAAAATTGAGATTGCAACGGCCATTGTAATAATAATAATAATGGCCAGTATAGAGTCTTTTAATGTTTGTAGAGCGCTCTATTGTATTGTCTCAGTTGATCCTTGCCACAACCCTGTGAAGGTGCCATTTTGTCCCATTTTGCAGATGAGGAGACTGAAGCAGTCACATCTATTAAATGTCTTGAAGTAAATTCTGAACCAATTTGATCCTTACAACAACACTGTGAAGTAGGTGGCAATGTTATTCCTCATTTTACAGACATGGAAATGGACTTACAGATACTAAGTGACAGCGCTAGTGTCTTAGGTAGGTTTTGAGTTCAGACCTTTTTGACTGGTGCTTTCTCCAGTACATTCCTGATCTGCCTCAATGACGATGATGATCATATACAACTTAAAGCATTAGAAAATACTGAGCATCATGTTAATGTTGTGTATTTGACTGAGCTAACAAATAGGGCTGAACACTAATAATTTCTTTTAATCTACTATTGGTCTTGCAGATCAGAATGCTGGGAGGGGGTCCCGAGGTCTTCAACAGTCAGCCTTTCAGGCAGGGAGTCATGAACACCGAACACACCTGTAGCCCAAATAATTAACTTGACAGTTTTATAGGAACATTCTCCCTCCCTCTCCCACTTTTTTTTTTTGACCAATTACTTTCAATAATGATGGCAAGTAGGTTTCTACCCCTGACTGCGCTGGAGATTATAATGTCAAAAGGCCCTTTGTAATGTCTTCTGTGTCTTAATAAACCTGTCAGCTGAGGTTACATTGCTTTCTAATTTCCACCATGGAACACGCCACAGCACAGCTGGATAGAGAAGGCAGGGCTTGTGCACGCAGACAGGCTGCATCGTGTCTTCTCCCAGCTGCTGGGGAAGGCCACACTCCAGTGATGCTCCTCAAACAAGGCATCATTGGAGGAGAGACTGTGTCTTCTTTTAATTAAGGCCCTGCTGATATTTCCATCGGCACTCTTTCAGGGCTACTTTTTATTTTGTGTTGCTGGTGGGAAGCTTCTGATTGCCACTTAATCTCTCCCTTGGCTAGAAGCACCATTGACATCCTAGATTTTTGTTTGAGTGTGTGTGTGTGTGTGTGTGTGTGTGTGTGTGTGTGTGTGTGTGTGTGTGTGTGTGTGTGTGTGTGTGTGTGTGTGTTAGCAAGGGAGGGCTCTGTTGACCCTGGAGATGGTAAATTCCATATCTTAAACCTACTCATATTTAGGAAATAGCACCTGCATTAGAGAAAGGGGATTTACCAACATTGTTCCAGGTATTAGTCTTATTTTATTGAACCCTAGAGCACCCAACCAGGACTGATGGTTAGAAGTTGCAAAGAGATAAATTTAGAAAAGATACCAGAAAAAAAAAAAAACTTCCCCACAATTAGAATTGTTCAGAAATAGAATGGGTTGCCTCCAAGGTGGAGGGGATCTCCTTTCTTGGAAGTCTTCAAACAGGGTCTTTACATCCACTTGTCAGATAAGTTATAGTGGGGATTTCTTCCATGTGTGGGCTGGATGGGATGGCCACAGAGGTCCCTTCCTGGACTGACCTTTTATGACTAGGTGCTATTTCTTCCATCTCAGGAGACTACAATAGGGTGAGTACATTGTAGGGGGCAGTCTTTTCTTGCATGGGTTGAATGAGATGACCATAGATGTTATTTTCAGACCATTGGTGTTAGATTTAAATAGAAACAGATTTCTGTGGGTACTGTGTTGAGTCAGAAAACCACAAATTAATATGATCTGTGTTGTACTGTGTTGTACTGTGTTTTTATTTATGTTGTTCATTTGCCTCTTACATTTTAGTCTGTTTTTGTTGGTGCTTGCAGCCATGTGCTATGAGTTTGACAACTCTTCTATAAACCATACACCAAAAATAATCAATCATCAAATATTTATTAAGCTCCTACTATGTACCAGGCACTGTTCTAGGCTCTGGGGATACAAGTATGAGGAACAAAAACATCCCTATATGTAATTATCAGGCATTCTACTGAGAGATGAGCACGTGTATAACTATATACAGAATAAATTTAAAGAGAATAAATACAAATAAATAAGGCCTCTCATCTTAGAATCCAAGTCACTGGAGAGATTACCTATGTGGTTAGTCTTGAGATGGTCACTATTATGGTTCCCACGACCGATATGGCCCTAAGTCATTCCTGAACTGAAGTACTCAGTGTAGTGCAGGGCTAAGAGCAATGGATTTGGAGTCAGGTTTGCTGCCTCTGTGATGTTGGGCCCTTCTGTGCCTCAGTTTCCTCTTCAGCTCTAGGTCTGTGATCAGATGTTCTTATGATTCCAGAATGATCATCTGATTTTACACATAGGTGTCTAGAGAGCATGGATGTTGTCACACACCAAGTCCCTGGGAAAGGCTAGGCATTATCAGTTCTGAGGATAAGTGTGTCCGCAGTCTAAGCAATAGGAGGTATGACTGTGAAATGATGAGGCTTTTGAAAAGCATTCACATTGCATGTCAATGGCAAAGGAAATGCTGCCTTCCAGAGCCCTTGAAAGGTTGGAGCCTTATTCTAACAACACATTATACAAACTTAGATACTCTTTGAATGGGTTGTGATGTCATCAATTTCAGAGATTTTTCCCCTGATGCTGATCACCCCTGCTCCTCCTACTTTACCACTCAGCCTGCTCTCCCCCAAATTTCACCTGAGGGGATCCACCCAACTCACTGACTTTCTGAATTTCCTCTGACATTAAGTGAATGCTAGGTGCTTAACTACTATTTGTTGAGTGAAGGTCCTAATGACTTGCATTCAAAGTCAGTTTATAATCTGAGACCATCATCCCCATTTTATTACTTTCTTCTACTTAGGCTTTTTTTTCCTTTTTTGTAAACGGTATTTTATTTTTTTCCAATTACATGTAATGATAGTTTTCAATGTTTGTTTTTTTTTAATTAGATTTTGAGTTTCAAATTTTTTCTTCCTCCCTCCCTCCCGTTGCCCTTTCCCAAGATGGCAGGCAATCTGATATAGGTCATACATGGGCAGTCATGTAAATACATTTCCACATTAGTCATATTATGAAAGAAGAAACAGAAGAAAAAGGAAAAGCCACACATACACACGCACAAAAGAAATAGAAAATAGTATGCTTCTATCTGCATTCAGGCTCTATCGGTTTTTCTCTGGCTGTGGATAGCATTTTTTATCATGAGTCTTTTGGAATTGTGTTGGATCATTGTATTGCTAAGAAGAGTTAATTCTATCATAGTTAATCATTATACAATGTTGCTGTTACTGTGTACAATGGGTCAGTGTTCTCCTGGTTCTTCTCACTTCACTCACATGAAGAGTCAGCACTGAAATGACTGAACAGTGTTCATGTAAGTCTTTCTAGTTTTTCTGAAATCTGCCTGCTCATCATTTATGATAGCAAGATGGTTACATTCATATACCACAACTTGTTCGGCCTTTCCTCAATTGATGGGCATTCCCGCAATTTCCAATTCTTTGCCACCATAAAAACTGCTGCTATAAATGGTTGGATCAGTTCACAACTCCACCAAAAATGCATTAGTGTCCCAATTTTCCCACATCTTCTCCATCATTTATCATTTTTCTTTTCTGTTATATTGGCCAATTAATATGTATGAGATGGTACATCAGAATTATTTTAATTTGCATTTCTCTAATTTTAGAGCATTTTTTTCATATAACTATAAATAGCTTTAATTTCTTCATCTGAAAACTGCCTGTTCATGCCCTTTGACCATTTACCAATAGGAAAATTACTTGTATTCTTATACATTTAACTTAGTTCCCTATATATTTGAGAAATGAGAACTTTATCAGACACATTTGCTGTAAAAAATAAAATTTAAACCAGCATTCTGCTTTCCTTCTAATCTTGATTGTACTGGTTTTGTTTGCGCAAAAAAAAATATTTTTAATTTAATGTAATAAAAATTATCCATTGTACATTTCATAATGTTATCTCTTGTTTTGTCATAAATTCTTCTCTTCTCCATAGATCTGACAAACTATTCTTTGTTTTCCTAATTTGTTTATAGTATCACCCTTTATGTCTAAATCATGTACCCATTTTGACCATATCTTGGTATACAGTGTGAAATATTGTTCTATGCTTAGTTTCTGTAATGCTATTTTCAAGTTTTCCCAGCATTTTTTGTCAAATAGTGAATTCTTATCTCAGAAGCTGGAGTCTTTGGGTTTATCAAGCTGTAGGTTACTATAATAATTTACTACAGTGTCTTGTGTACCTAATTTATTTAACTGATCCACCACTCTATGTCTTAGCCAGTATCAAATACTTCTGTTGATAGCTGCTTCATTATATAATTTTAAATCTGGTATGGCTAGACCACCTTTCTTTGCTTTTTTTTTTCATTAAGTTCCTTGATATTCTTGACCTTTTATTCTTCCAGATAAATTTTTGTTATAATTTTTCTAGCTCCATGAAATAAATTTTTGTTAGTTTGATTGGTATGACACTAAATAAGTAAATTAATTTAAGTGAAATTGTCATTTTCATTAGCTCAGCCTACTGTAGCAGCAAGCACCCCAATATCCCCAGGGTGACTGCCAATATAGGTTCTTAGATCTGCTTTTCAAAAGGAAAGCAACTCAAAATCAGTTAACAAGCTTAATTTAATCAAACAAACACACATTACCTAGTTCAGGGGAAAAAGGTCAGCACCCCAAACTTTAGAGTTACAGAACTTACAGATCAAACAGACAGGCTTCCAAACTGTCCAACCATTATATCAACACCAAATCACAGTTACCAGAGAGGGAAGCATCAACATCTGGGTTTTCAAAGCCGGGGGGCTCTCAACAACGGCTTCCCAGAGTCTCATCTGGTCAAATCACACAACACTTCTCAAAGTGAGCCCCAAAGCAAAGCCTCTCCTCAGGGTTTATATAGCCTTCTCCTGGCTCAGAGAATGTAACAACCTTCTGGACCCACTGCCCAATCACAAAGTATCAAGGTGTGGGCTTTCCTGAAAAACAAGCCTCCCACCACAGGCTCCAGGTGCACTTAAGCTAGGGGCAGGGAAGATCTTTAAATCTGCATTTCCATTACATTCAGCCCCAAGATCTTTCTTGCCCATAGCATACACAATTTGCATTTGAATTAGCACTAAAACATCTCTTAGGTCACATTTTCCAGGTACATAAGAAAATCACAATATAATCTCAAAATACAATAGTCCAAGTCTTCCACTCATGGGGCAAAGTCTAGATTAGCTCAATTAGTCTCTTATTTATAACAATATCTCAAAGTACAATTAGTCACTTATTCAGTAAAGTCTTACTAAGTATGCCCATAACATAGACAATTTACATTTCAATTAGCACTAACCATCTCTTAAGTCATATTTTCAAGGTACATCTAAAGTTACCAAAGTGGCCACTGGGCCTTAAACACAAAATACAAAGCATTATCACATCAATTCACAAAATACAAAGCATTATCACATAAAGTACTCTTGGGAGGAGGGGGGTGTCCTTCCCATAACACTGCTCCAGCCCCTGCTTCCAAATCCAGAGAGGGAGCTGGGCAACAAAACCAATGTGGGGTCCTTGGGGTGCATGGCACTTCACCCCACCCATCATAGTTACAAGTCCATCCTCCCCCTGGGTCCCAAACTGTGGGATGCAACAAGGAAACACATTCAGTGCCCCTGCTTTGCCACACAGTCCTTATCTTGTCCTGTGGCTGAACTCCAAACTCCTGGGTTCCTTCTCCTCCAGCAGAAGACAGCAGCTCCAGGCTTCTCCACAGGTCTCCATGCAGGCAGCTCACCATTCCTGCTCTCAGCTCAGTGAAGTCAGCATGCAGGCCGTTCTCTCCTGCTCCATGGCTCCACAGAATCACAGCTACCACAACTGGGAAACAAACAATTATCCCAGCCCCCATACTTTCCTTTTACTCAGCAGATCCCATCCCTCGTCGCCATTTTGTAGCAGCAAGCACCCCAATATCCCCAGGGTAACTGCCAATATAGGTTCTTAGATCTGCTTTTCAAAAGGAAAGCAACTCAAAATCAGTTAACAAGCTTAATTTAATCAAACAAACACACATTACCTAGTTCAGGGGAAAAAGGTCAGCACCCCAAACTTCAGAGTTACAGAACTTACAGATCAAACAGACAGGCTTCCAAACTGTCCAACCATTATATCAATACCAAATCACAGTTACCAGAGAGGGAAGCATCAACATCTGGGTTTTCAAAGCCGGGGGGTCTCAACAACGGCTTCCCAGAGTCTCATCTGGTCAAATCACACAACACTTCTCAAAGTGAGCCCCAAAGCAAAGCCTCTCCTAAGGGTTTATATAGCCTTCTCCTGGCTCAGAGAATGTAACAACCTTCTGGACCCACTGCCCAATCACAAAGTATCAAGGTGTGGGCTTTCCTGAAAAACAAGCCTCCCACCACAGGCTCCAGGTGCACTTAAGCTAGGGGCAGGGAAGATCTTTAAATTTGCATTTCCATTACACCTACCCATGAGCAATTGATATTTTTTCCAGTTATTTAGATCTCACTTTATTTGAATGAAAAGTGTTTTGTAACTGTGTTCATATAGTTCTTAGATTTGTCTTGGCAAGTAGACTCCCAAATAGCTTATATTGCCTATGGTTATTTTAAATGGAATTTCTATCTCTTGCTGCTGAGCTTTGTTGGTAATATATTAAAATACTAATGATATATGCGGGTTTATTTTATATTCTGCAACTTTGCTAAAGTTGCTAATTTTTTCAATTAGGTTGTTTTGTTTTGTTTTTAGTTGATTCTCTAAATACACCACTATATCATCTGCAAAGAGTGATATTTTTGTTTCCTCATTGCCTAGCCTAATTCCTTCAATTTCTTTTTCTTTTCTTATTACTAAAGCTAACATTTCTCATATAATATCAAATAATAGTGTGATAATGGGCATCCATGTTTCAACCCTGATCTTACTGGGAATGCTCCTAGCTTATCCTAATTACAAATAATGCTTTCTGACAGTTTTAGATAGATAACATATATCATTTTAAGGAAAGCTCCATTTACTCCTATACTTTCTAGTGTTTTTAATGTAATGGGTGCTATATTTTGGCACAAGTTTTTTTCTGCATCTATTGAGATAATCATATGATTTCTCTTGGTTTTGTTACTGATATGGTCAATTATGCTAAGAATTTTCCTGATACTAAACCATCCCTGAATTCCTGGTATAAATCCCACCTGTTCATAGTGTATTATCCTCATGATAAATTGCTGTAATCTCTTTGCTAATATTTTATTTAAATTTTTGCATCAATATTCATTAGAGAAATTCATCTATAATTTTCTTTCTCTGAATTGGTTCTTCCTAGTTTAAGTATCAGCATCATATTTGTGTCATAAAAGGAATTTGGTAGAACTTTCTTCAACCTGTTTTTTCCAAATAATTTGTATAGTATTGGAATTAATTATTCTTTAAATGTTTGGTAGAATTCATTTTTAAATCCATCTAGCCCTGGAGATTTTTTTCTTAGGGAGCTCATTGATGGCTTCTTCAATTTCTTTTTCTAAACTGGGGTTATTTAAATATTTTATTTCCTCTTCTGTTCATCTGGGCAATTTATATTTTTGGAAATATTCATCCATTTCAGTTAGATTGACAGATTTGTTGACATTCGGTTGGGTAAAATATTTTCTAACTTTTGCTTTAATTTCTTCTTCCTTAATGATGAATTCCCCCTTTGATTTTTGATGCTAGCAATTTGGTTTTCTTCCTTCTTTTTAAAATCAGATTAACCAAAGGTTTATCCATTTCACTTTTTCTTTTTCATAAAACCATCTCTTAGTTTTATTTATTAGCTCAAAATTTTCATACTTTCAATTTTATTAATCTCTCCTTTGATTTTCAGAATTTCTAATGTGATATTTAATTGGGGATTCTTAATTTGCTCTTTTTATAGCTTTTCAAATTGCATGCCCAATTCATTGATCTGCTCTTTCTCTATTTTATTCATGTCAGCATTTAGAGATATAAAATTTCCCCCAAGTACTGCTTTGACTGCATCCCATAAATTTTAGCATGTTGTCTAATTCTCATTCTCTTTGATGACATTATTATTTCTATTATTTTTTTTTGTTTGGGCCACTCATTCTTTAGGATTAGATTAGTTCCCAACTAGTTTTTTTTTAGCTATCTTCCCATGACCCTTTATTACATGTAATTTTTATTGAATCATGATTTGAAAAGGATACATTTACTCTTTCTGCATTTGATAATATGTTTTTTTATGACCTAATGCACAGTCAATTGTTATGTAGGTGCCATGTACCATTGAGGAAAAAGAAAAGTATAATCTTTTCTATCCCCATTTAATTTCCTCCAGAGGTCTATCATATTTAACTTTTCTAAAATTCTATTCACTTTCTTGTTTATTTTGTGCTTAGATTTATCTAGTTCTGAGAGGGGAAGGTAGAAATCCTTCATTGGTATAGTTTTGCTTTGTATTTCTTCTTGTAACTTATTTAACTTCTTCTTTAAGAATTTGGATGCTACACCATTTGGTGCATGTACATTTAATATTGCCATTACTTCATTGTTTATGGTACCTGTTAGCAAAATGCAGTTTCCTTCCTCATCTCTTTTAGTTAAACCTATTTTTCATTTTGCTTTGTCTGAGATCAGTATTGCTACCCCTATCTTTTTTTTTTAATTCAACTGAAGCATAATAAATTCTACTCCGGCCTTAAATGTGTTTCTTGTAAACAATATATTGTAGGATTCTGGTTTTTAATCCACTCTGCTATTCCCTTTTATTTTACAGGAGAGTTCATCCCATTCACATTCAAAGTTATGATTACTATCTGTGTATTTTCCTCCATCCTAGTTCCACTCCACCCCCACATTTATACTTTTCTCTCTCTTTTCACCTTGTCCCTTTTCACCAGTGTTTTGAACACCACCTCCCCCAATCTGCCCTCGTCTTATATCAGCCATCCTCCCTCTCCTTTTCCCTTTCCCCTCCTACTTCTGCCTTCCTTTCTACCAGCCCCAGCTCTCTTTTCTTTCCCCTTTTCCCTCCTACTTCCCTATAGAGTAAGATAGATTTTTTTTATCCAACTGATTTTTTGTTATTTCCTCTTTGAGACAAATCCAATGAGAGTAATTCCAAACAATCCTCGTCCTTTTCCTTCTTTCCCTCTACTGTAATAGGTCTTTCATGCCTCTTCATGTGATATGATTTCCCCCATTCTGCCTCCCCCTTTCCTCTTCTCCTTTTTTTCACCCTTTATTTTTTTTTAATCATTGAATCAAAGCCAAATTATACCCACACCTCTGTCTAAGTATACTCCTTCTAACTACCCTAATAGAGATACAGTCCTTAAGAGTTACAAATATCCTCTCCCCATATAGGGATGTAAACAGTTTAACTTTATCGAAAATCATGTTGTTTTTTTTCTTTCCTTTTATGCTTCTTTTGAATCCTATATTTGAAAATCAAATTTTTTGTTCATCTCTGGTCTTTTCATCAGGAAAGTTTGAAAGTACCCTGTTTTATTAAATGTCCAACTTTTCCCCTGGAAAATTATGCTCAATTTTGCTGGGAAGTTGATTCTTGTGTAATCCAAGATCTTTTGCCTTACAGAATATCATATTGCAAACTTTCCAATTCTTATCCTCCTTGATATTTGAATTGTTTCTTTCTGACTGCTTGAAGCATTTTCTCCTTAACCTGATAATTCTGGAATTTAGCTACAATATTCCCTGGGGTTTTCATTTTGGGGTCTCAGGATATGGTCAGTGGATTCTTTCAATGACTATTTTACCCTCTAGTTCTAGGATATTAAGGCAGTTTCCTTGATAATTTTTTGAAAAATGCTGTTCAGACTCTTTCTTTTTGACCATGGCCTTCAGGTAGTCTAATAATTTTTTTTAATTTTTAATTTTTTTTATTTTTAGAGGGCAGTTTTTGTGTATGTGTGTGTGTTAAGTGTCTGAGGCCAGATTTGAACTCAGGTCCTCCTGACTCCAGGGCTGGTGCTCTATTCACTGCGCCCACCTAAACACTCCTAGTCTAATAATTTTTAAATCTCTTCTAGATCTGTTTTCTAGGTCATTTGTTTTTCCAATGAGGTATTTTTCATTTGTTTCCATTTTTTCACTCTTTTGATTGTGTTTGACTGATTCTTGAAGTCTCCTGGAGTCATTAGCTTCCACTTACCTAATTCTAATTTTTTGTTTGCTTTTTGTGGTTTTTGGAGGGGGAAAGCAAGGCATTTGGGGTTAAGTGACTTGCCCAAGGTCACACAACTAGTAAATGAATCAACTGTCTGAAGCCAAATTTGAACTCAGGTCCTCCTGACTCTGGGGCTGGTGCTCTATTCACTGCACCACCTAGCTGCCACCTAATTCTAATTTTTAAGAAATTATTTTCTTAAGCTAACTTTTGTACCTACTTTTCCATTTTACTAATTCTACTTTTCTTTTTGTCTTTTTGGAGGTGTGAAGGGAGGGCAGTTCGGATTAAGTAACTTGCCCAATGTCACACAACTAGTAAGTGTATTAAGTGTCTGAAGCTGTATTTGAACTCAGATACTCCTGACTCCAGGGCTGGTGCTCTATTCACTATGCCACCCAGCTGCCCTCCAATTCTACTTTTAAAGGAGTTTTCTTCAGTGGATTTTTTTTCCAATTTGACTTAATTCTATATTTTAAGGAGTTGTTTTCTTCAGTCAGTTATTGTCCTTCCTTTTCCAGCTGTTGTCTCTCTCTTGTATACCTCTCATCTCTTTCTCCAATTTTTCTTCTACCTCTCTTGCTTGATTTTTAAAGTCCTTTTGGGGCTCTTTCAAGAGGACTTTTTGGGCTTGAGAGAAATTCATATTCCCCCTTGAGGCTTCACACGTAGGTATTTTGACATTGTTTTTCCCTTCTGAGTTTGTTTTGATTTACCCTGTCACCATAGTAGCTTTCTATGGCCAGGGCTTTTTTTTCCTCCTTATTTTTAAAAATTGAACTCTGCTCCTGGGGTACAGGGAGCACTGTCCCAAGCTCCTTGCACTGGGGGCCAGAGTCCTAGTCAGTGACTTTCTGCACCAGGGCATCTCAGGCTGACTGCTTGCACACTGCACTGGGGTGGCCCGGCCCAGTCACAGCTGTTGTGCTCTGGATTCTGGGGCTGGCAGTTTTCTTGCTGCACTGGGGCTGGAGGCTTCAGAACTGGCCTGCTGAGCAAGAACTACACTGCCTCGGTTGTTGATCGGTGTATTGTTGCCAACAACCTGCTGCTAGCTTTCCCAGGCACCATCTACCCTGAGCTGCCCTCTCCTTTTCCCCAGGTGAGACAGACCTTCTCTGGGGTCCTTCTTTGGTTGGAAGATTGTTTTACTCTGTCTTTTTGTGGATTCTGTGGCTCTAGAATTCTTTTAGAGGTTTGATTCAATGTTGTTTCCAAGGAAATAGTGGGGAGAACTCAGGCATCTTCCTGGCTTCTCTAGACCATCTTGGCTCCACCTTCTCTTCTACTTTTTCCTCACTGGATTTCTGGCCTCACCCATTGGCATACTCCCTAACCTCCATTGATTATAATCTATCTATACCTTCTTGTTCTGCGTGATTCTCTGTCTCCCAGTCCCCCATAAATGCTCCATAGCTAATCTACCCTATGGGCTAGAGGCCTTCCTCTGGGTCATTTATTAAGAGCTACCATTTATATAGTACTTTAAGACTTGTAAGGGCAGGTATATGGTACAGTAGATAAAGCCCCCGTCCTGGAATCAGGAAGACATGAGTTCAAATCCAGTCTCAGATACTGACTTAACTGTGTGACCCTGGGCAAGTCACTTCTTTGAAACTTAGAGTTTCTTCATCTGTAAAATGAGATGGGGAAGGAAATAGTAAACCACTTCAGTATCTTTGCCAAGAAAACTCCAAATGGGATTGTGAGGAGTCAGACACAACTGATATGACTGAACAAGAACAAAAATTTGTAAAGTCCTTCACAAAAATCAGCTCATTTCATTTCATTTCATTCCCTTATTGTCCTTTTCATTTTATTGAACACTGTGTGGGTCTCAGCACAGCCTCTCAGCTGTCCAGTTATTATCCTTCCATCCCACTCTGTTATCAGCCCAGCCACTTTTCCCATGAGACATGTTGTCTATCCTGTTGAACCATTTGTGCCTGTGATGGCTGATAGTATGCTGCTCATCAAAGAGCTTCGGTTCTATTATTTTGGACAATTTTCTGGGTTAGTAAAGAGGTCCCCCAAACATACAGGGGAGGCTGGGCAAAGGCATGGCAGTGAGAGATGGAATCGAATGGCAAGCAGTAACAGGAGGACCAGTTTGTCTGGAGTAGTGAGTGACAGGGATTTATGTTGAATAAGTCCAGAAAAGGAGGCTGGAGCCAGAGTATGAAGCATGCCCTGGTGTTTCCATTTAATTTCCCCAACCACTTCCCTTGGTGATACCTTCTCCTCCCACTACTTCATTATAAAGTCCTTCCGAACATCTAGCCTCATGCCCTCCTGATGAGTGATCCCTGGTGCTTCCTTATGTCCTCCTCCGAGGAAGCCTCACTTGTATCACCCATAAAAAGAAACTTACAGCTTAGTCTTAGCACCCCTCATCTAAGCAAGTGGCTCGATGCTGTAGCCAAAGCTGCTGCAGCTGATAAAGCATTCCAATGAAACACTGATTTTTCCCGGGTGCCCTCTCTTTGTCTACAGCCATATGTCGAGCCTGACTTCAAGCCTTTTCTCTCTTTTATTTAGTAGACACAGGCATACACAGCTGTTTGCTTCTGTCTCTCCTATTGTTGGGAATGGGGGAGGGAGGCATTTTCCCTTCAAACGGCTGTCTCTTCTGAGTTACTTACCTTGAAACACTTCGCCCATGTGGTAGACCTTATGTTCTTGGCAGGTGGGTGCAAACATCTCCCTCAAGCTAACTCTTTCACTTGCCCTCTTTATTCTCCTTCCAGAAAAAGCCTCATCTTTGCAAGCCTGTTCTTTTTCAAATCTAATTCCTACTTACAGAGATCTGGGCATCTCCTTACTTGACTGTCTACTCGGCTTGGTATCAGTGACTTTTGTTGTTAATAACAGTGTTGATGAAACCCCAGAGATGAGCCAGGCCTTGAATGTAGTTTTGTCCATTGCCTGTTAATGGGGCTGGAAGTGAAGCATGTGCCCGGCCACGCAGTGACCACGCTGATCACCGTTGTCTTTTCCTACAAGCGTCCTGATTGATATGGCCAGAGGCTTGGCCGTGTCAATTCCTGGGGAGTTTTCAGCCATAACCCTGTTGTCAGTGCTGCCAATCTGTTGCCTTTTAATGGCCTGATGATCATAAATGATGGGGACAGAAACAGAGTAGTGGGGTCCAAGCACTCAGCCTGCATTTATTTACACAGCCATTGTCCCAGGCATTTTGTGGTGGTGTCAGGCTCCAGGGCAAAGGCCAAGCCAATAAGACACTGTTGGCCACTTTGAAATGGCCAGAAACACATGACCTGATGTGCCTTATTGCCAACAGGAGTATGTTAGAAGAACAAGGCTATTGTTTCTACACAGCACAGAAGAGAATTCTCTTTCTGTTTGGTATACACATACACACACACACACACACACACACACACACACACACACACCCCTATTGAAATTCTGTTGTTTCTAAAGCAGTCAAAATCGAATTCATATTTTGTTTACTTATCTCCATCTCTCCTTCCCCCTCCACTTCCAGGCTTCAACTCTGTTTTTTTTTTGTTTGTTTGTTTGTTTTGTTTTTTTTTATACAAGTAACAATGAACTATTGGTTTGGAATTGATTCCAGTGTCATATGTTGTCATTTGATAAAGAACAGTTTTGCTAAGCTCTTTGACATTCGAACAGCTGGCCGTGTCACTTTTGTTAATGTCTTTAACCACATTTTTAACGAAACAGCAGATGCTCATCACAAAAGCTTGTTTTGTTTTCAAGCCAAATTGGGGGGGGGGGGTGGGTTGTGGAAATCAGTGAAGTTAGGGCCCTTAGAGCTTCAGTGGCCTTGGTGGAGCTGGGAGTCTGAAATCTGGGCTGGAGCCTTTCAGGAGGGCTCTACATGTTTAGGCAATACAATGATAACCTGGAAAGAGAAGGTTCCCTTTTTAAAAAAGAGCAGGTTCCCTGGGGTGAGGGGGGGGGAGGAGAGTGCTGGCAGCCCTCCCTCAGCAACATCTGTCCTGTTGGAGCAGCAAGTGAACAGCATCCACTGACAGGAAAACAATTCATTGTCACTCCTGACAGTGGCAGGGAGTTGTGGGGATGCATTCTTTTTTGATGAAAAAAAAAGCTTTTTAAAAGCTGAGGCTTTCTTTCAAAAGTAAGCATGGGATTGGGCTTGTTGTCTCTCACGTCTGGTAAACCTGTTGCACATCTTGTAAAAACACTCTGAGAAAGGTTTCTCCCTCCAATATTACTGGCCCAGGTGGAGGAGCTGTGATCTTGTTGGCAGTGGGTACATTCCAGGTGTGAGAATGGGGTAACATTGTCAGTAAATAAAAATCTTTGACTTTCGAGGTCAACCAATCAATCAAACAGCTAGAAAATCAGCAACTCATGAGCTGGGTTGTTTCATTCTTTGTATTTGTATCTCCAGGGTCTAGCAGAGTGCCTAGTAGTGCTTAATTTAAAAAAATTGCTGAATGATTGAATGATTAATTTAGAGTCATCGAAGTCCAGTGGCAGGACAAAAACCACGATGGCAATGATCCAGGAAGAGAGAGGACCACTCTGCCTCACTTAAACGCAATTCACATGCAAGTCAAGACATCACCTGTGATAGCACTGGTCCTTTTAGAAGATAAAAAACAAATAATGAATTTAGATCCTGGAAAAGAGGAAAGGGAGAGTAATAATTTTAGAGTTGGAAAGGTCCTTACAGGGTGTCTAGTCCAGATGAGATAGCAGAGGCCCAGAGAAGTTAACTGATTTGTCTTTGGTTACATATGGAGTATGTGGTAAAACTAGGATTTGAATTGAGTCTTCTGACTCAAAATCTCACACTTTTTCACTGTCTCCACATTACTAGGAGATCCATGATTTTCTCAGTGTCATACAGTAAATAAGTATCAGAGGTGGGATCTGAGCCCCAATCTTCATGCCTGTGTTTCCAACACACTGTTCACTATCAGATTGGTTATGAATAACTAGTAGAAATTCAGAAACTGTTTAGTCAAATGCTAAACTAGTTCCATGATGAAGGATTCTGAATATGAGAACTGAGCTGGACCCAAGCTCCTGAAAGGGAATGCTCTTTTGGGAATGAAAATGCTCTTCGTGTCTTTCCCTCCCTCTCACACCCATCAATCATGTCATTGAAAAGACTGAACCAGTAGGAGACAGTGCACCTGGCTAGAATCATATAAACTAGACCAGTAGTAGACAATGCTTATGGCCAGGAACAAAATGACACACTGAGTACACATTGATACAAAAAGATAGTCACCCAAAGATGGAGACTGTTCCAGATGTCATGGCTCCTCATACCAGAAAAGAATGCTGGCCATGGGTATAAGAAAGGACTTTCAGACTACAAAGCACCAAAAACTATACCTCACTAAAATAAAATTTTAAATTTGAACCCATTCTTCCCAGGGACCCATGAATATTTATAGGAAAGTATGGCCTGAAATTTTTTGGGTGGTGGTGGTGGTGGAAAGGGGGTGCTTTGCATTTTTCTTTCCATACTTTGAAAACATCAATATTTTTTTCTTAAAGCTAATAGTCAATTGGATGAATGTTAATGAAAAGCAAACCTGAGCGGGGCTCATGAGCAAAAGTGTTAAAATTATAACCCTAAAGATTACCCTAGCATTCTGAGAATTGGTGTAATAAGTAAACATCTCTGGAGACCAAGTCAGAATTTTTCAAAGCTCAGACATTGTTTAAGAAGAGGAACCTCTGCTTAAGTTACCCAGATGTAAAGGGTGAAAGGCATTGTTAGTAATGGACACAAATTTGGCAGTCAGACTATGGCCACACTTCTGAGATTTCGTGAATGTTTTGGTAATATATAACATGCATTTATACAGGATACCCCCCATTTCTGGAGTATGCTTCCTCTTCACCTCTGCCTCTTAGAACAGTGGTTTTTTTAGAACTCAAATACTACTTTTTATATGAAGGCCTTCATTCTTCTACCCTCCCTCCATTGAGCTGCTAGTACCTATCCCACCTCCAAATGTATTTGTATCTGCATATATGTGTGTGTGTGTGTGTCCTCTCTCTCTCTCTTTCTCTCTCTTTATATATATAGATCAATTATATATTTATATATAAGACTATATATATTTGTATATTTATATATAAATATATTTACAGAAATTGTTATATATCATCTATAAATATATTTATATAGAAAGAGATCAACTATATATAGATCAACTATATATATACACATTTTATATATATATATATATATATATATATATATATATATATATATATATATATATATATTTGGAGAGACAGACAGACAGACAGAGACAGAGAGAGACAGAGAGAGACAAAGACAGAGAGAGACAGAGACAGAAACAGAGAGAGAAGGGGGGGGCAGTGTAGCATAGTGGCTAGAAAGTTAGACTTGTAGTTAAATAAACCTGTGTTTAAATTTTGCTTCACACACTTGCTGGCTCTGTGACCATAGCCAAGCTAGATATCCTTTCTGGGCCTCAGTTTCCTCACCTATAAAATGGAAACGTTAGAAGTGGTGACCTCCAAAGTCTTTCCCAATAGATCTATGACCCTATGAACTACCTGACATTTTATTTATTTTTTAAACATTTATTCTCCACACCATCCTGGAAAAGAGGAAAGGGAGAGTAATAATTTTAGAGCTGGAAAGGTCCTTACAGGGTGTCTAGTCCAGATGAGATAGCTGAGGCCCAGAAAGGTTAACTGACTTGTCTTTGGTTACATATGGAGTATGTGGTAAAACTAGGATTTGAATTGAGTCTTCTGACTCAAAATCTCATACTTTTTCACTGTCTCCACATTACTAGGAGATCCTATAATGAAAAGCAAACCTGATCACCATCTATAATATCTCCCCACTAGAATATTGAACTTGGTCCCTAAAACCCTTCTTGGAATCCAACAGACCAGCCCTGGCTAGATCCTCCCTGAATCAAGTTTCCCAGAACAGCACTTTCTCTATGATGCCGTTTCTTTTTTTTTTTTAAACAAATGCTTTATTAACTTCTATTTTACATCATTCATTTCTGCCAGATTTTGAGTTACAATCATTTTCCCCCCATTATTCCCCTACCCAACCTCCCAGAGTAGTAGTCCCACAAGATATCGCTTCCTCCAATCTGCTCTCTCCCATACCTTCTCCCATACCCCCATCGACTTTTCCATTAGAGGAAGGTGAATCTTTGTGTCCCAATGCCTGCACATCTTATCTCCCTATTACAAGCAAAAGAGTATTAATAATAGTATTTATATATATTTGGAACATTTAATGTTACGACCTCGAATTTCAGATCCATTTCCTTCCTCCCTTGTCACCCATTCCCTCTTGGGAGATAAGTAATTCAGTATATGTTGTACATGTCTAGCTATGCAAAACATTATCATAGTAGATATATTGTACAAGGCTGCTTATAATTCCCTCCCACTCATCCCACCCCCCACCTGGTCCATTCCCTACATGATCCTGTCCCTCTTCTATAGTGGGTACTTCCAACCTCCCCTCACCCCAAGGATGCCCTCCCATCCATCATCCCTCCTCTCATCCCCTTCCCCCTATCCTGCTGCAGGTTGAGATATCCCATTTAGTATGTATGTCATTTTCTCCCTGAACCAAATTCAATGTGAATGTGGTTTTGCCTTTTTAGCCTTCCTTATTCTCCCCCTCCTTTGCAACCACTTCCCCTTGCTTCTTCTACATGGGATAGTTTACCCTACCCTATCTCTCCCCATCTCCTCTTGCTACTTTCCTCTCTCACCTCATAATTTCAACCCTTGAGTATTCTCCCTTCCCAACAAATTAAACCTATGCCCTCTATACATATATAACTGTAACCATATACACACACATTCACATATGTATTCATATGACCACACCCCCTTCTTCCATTATTTTCATAGTGAGAAAGATGTCATCAGTCCCAGTTATTGCTTTTCCATATAGGAATGTAAATAGTTCAACTTTGATAAGTTCCTTTTGATTTCTTTTCCCTGATTACCTTCTCAGGCATCTCTTCATTCTTGTATCTGGATGTCAAATTTTCTATTCAATTCTGGTTTTTTCCTCAAGAATGCTTGAAAGTCCTCTATTCCACTGAATGACCATATTTTCCCCTGAAACAAAATACTCAGTTTTGCTGGGTAGGTGACCCTTGGGTTCATTCCCAGTTCTTTTGCCCTCTGGAATATCATATTCCATGCCCTTCGATCCCTCAGTGTAGAAGCTGCCAGGTCCTGGGCTATTCTGATTGTGTTTCCACAATATTGAAATTGTTTCTTCCTGGCTGCTTGTAGTATTTTCTCCTTGATCTGGGGATTCTGGAACCTGGCTGTAATATTCCTGGGAGTTTTCTTTTTGGGATCTTTTTCAGGAGGTGATCGGTGGATTCTTTCAACCTCTATTTTGCCCTCTGGATCTAAAACATCAGGGCAGTTTTCCTTGAGAATTTCTTGAAGGGTGATTTCTAGGTTCTTTCTTTGATCATGGCTTTCAGGTAGTCCAATAATTTTTAAATTGCCTCTCCTGGATCTATTTTCCAGGTCAGTGGTTTTTCCCATGAGATATTTCACATTGCCTTCCATTCTTTCATTTGTTTGGATCTGCTTAACAGCATCTTGATTTCTCATAAAGTCACTAGCTTCCATTTGCTCCAGTCTAACTCTGAAGGAATGAATCTCCTCAGTGAACTTTTGAGATTCTTTTTCCATCTGGCAAATTCGACTTTTAAGGCATTCTTCTCCTCATTGCCCTTTTGGGCCTCCTTTGCCATTTGAGTTAGTCTATTTTTTAAGGTGTTGTTTTCCTCAGTCAGGCTGTTGACCCTCATTTCATACTTTTCCTGCATCCTTCTCATTTCTCTTTCCAATTTTTCCTCCACTTCTCTTATTTGATTTTTAAAGTCCTTCTTAAGGTCCTCTATGGCCTGCAACCCGCTCATGTTTTCCCCTGGGGCTTTTGGAGCAGGACTTCTGACCTCACAGTCCTTTTCCCGCTCTATGCCCCCAAAATAGGAGTCTAGGGTTGC
The DNA here is from genome assembly GCA_011680675.1 of Gymnobelideus leadbeateri. Taxonomy (NCBI): domain Eukaryota; kingdom Metazoa; phylum Chordata; class Mammalia; order Diprotodontia; family Petauridae; genus Gymnobelideus; species Gymnobelideus leadbeateri. The sequence continues at coordinate 159,918 of WOXC01007204.1, read as the reverse complement.
ATTTTTCTGTTTCCTTTGCCTTGGCATGTTGCCACTTAATTACTTGACTTTTGGGCTTGTTGCCACACTATGGCTTTAAGGCCAGATAGAGGAATTTTCATCCCGAACGTGTGGGGGGCAACTTCCGTTTCTGGCAAGCTGTAAACCCACCCACGACTTCCACCCTAGATCACAATCCAGATCCAGGGAGGTTAAAGCAAGAGCGATTACCCCCCAAGACTGATCGCTGGATCTCCCTACGATTTGGAGGCCAGGAGCTGGAGCCACCTCTGAAAACTGCAAAATAGCGTGTCTCCTCAGTGGCTTCTAGCCCCCAGGGGAGGGAGCCGACGCATTCCCTAAATACCAGTCCCAAAGTCCATAGGACACCAACCTCTTACTTTGTCCTAGGCATGTCTATGTTGATAATTCTGGAGTCGCCACAGATCCTGGTGTTCTGGGGTTCCTCCAGCCGGCTGCTGGCCCTGCCGCCTTGGGGCTAAAACCTCGGCTCACGAGGACTTGGGCTCGCCTCGGCTCCTGAGCGCTGCGCGCTGCCAGGTCCCAGACCACTGCGCTGGTCCTTCCTGCAGGGCTGCTGGGCTGTCCTCAGCGGGAGGTTAGCTTCTCTGTGTCGTTCTGTGGGTGCTGGGGCTCCAGAAGTTGTTCAGAGTCCCCTTTTACATAGTTTGGGGGGAATCTGGGGGCAGACTGGCTTGGATGAGCTGTTTCTACTCTGCCATCTTGGCTCCACCCCCTATGATGCCGTTTCGTACAACCCCCTCCTCTCCTTTCTAGCTTCCAGTATGTTGTGAATCCCCATTAGTATATCAGCTTTCTGAGGGCAGAGTTAGCTTTCTTCCTTGTACTTGTTGCACAGTTCCTGGCACATAAAAGTCAATAGCTGCTCTGTCTTTGTTTCTTTGCTCTGTCATCTCCAGCTAGAATGTAAAGTTCCCTAGAGCAGAGATTACTTCATTCTTTGTTTTTATGTCCCTTGTGTCTGGCAATGCCTGGTACATAGTAGGTGCTTAATAAATGCTTGCTTGCTTGACCAACTCATGCATGTGTATGAGTAACTTTCAGGCTATAAGTCTGCAGAAGCACACGCAATTAAGTTCCAGTGTACCTCTGCTGTCAAGGCGACAAATTCATATTCCATGCTTTATCAACACCTCATGTGATGCTAAAAGGGACTCATGTTGTAGAATTCCTTTCTCGCCCCCCCAGCCCCCAAGAGAATCTCTAATGTTAGAATGTTATAATAAGACTTCCTGGAAAAAAAATGCACCTGCCTTTTAAAGCAATTCCTCAGTTTTTAATACATATATGATGTATCTATTCCATATCACATTGTTTTCTATTTTAGATTCGAGAACTGTTCCTATCTAGTAGTTGTTACTAGGCAACAATTAAAATGAATTCTCTAAAGATTTTTAAAGCTGCTGTTTACTTCATAGGAAAAAAAGTGTAGCTTCCAAATACTTTATAATTCTTGGCATTAAGTAATATGAGAGAAAGAAAGGTGGGGGGGACAAATGGAGGAGCTGGGCAGGAGGAGGGAGGGAGGGAAGAAGAAAGGGAGCCGAGGAGGAGGAAGAGGAAGGCATTCACCTCTGGACAAGTGTAGCCCACCTAACCACTGTGGTCCTGTCACATTCTGCAAACCTGGCTTTCTCTGCTAGAACCAAAGGATCCATCTACAAATACTTTAAACTCTAAATTCTCTCCCCTCCCCAGGCATCTTCTAAGACCAAGGTGCCATACAGTCACTGATCTGCATTGGTAGGGGGAATTTCTTATTGGGTATCCCATAGTTGTTCAGTCATTCCTCAGTCACTTCTAACTCTTTGTGACCCCATTTGGGGTTTTCTTTGTAGAGATACTGGAGTATTTTGCTCTTTCCTTCTCCAACTTATTTTACAGATGAAGAAACTGAGGCAAACATGATTAAGTGACTCACCCAGGGTCACACAGTTAGTAAATGGCTAAGGGCCATTTTTGACCTCAGAAAGAGGAATCTTCCTGACTCCAGGCCCAACACTCTAGCCACTGCATCACCTAATTAATTCCTAAAAACCGTTGTTCAGTCATGTCTGACTCTTCGTGACCGCATTTAGGGTCTTCTTGGAAAAGATAATGGAGTGGTTTGCCATTTCCTTCTCCCACTCATTTTACAGATGGAGAAACTGAGGAAAACAGAAAGTAGTATACTACAGGGATAAAATCACAGGTTAGGACTGAAAAAAAAAAACCAATAATGTGACAGCCTTAATGTAATTGGCTAAAATCCACAAATCATTTTTCACAACTATTGTCTGTTCTCACAGTATGCATTGTGTATTTGACATCTCAAAATATCATTTGCAAAACCATTGCATTAATAGATGGGACTTTTGAACCTATATGCAGAACTTTCCCCTGCCAGTTCTAGACTCATAATCTAATCATCTTTGTCTTTATTCTGGAAAAGGTATGTTATTCTTCTCCTCTTGTGGCTCCACTCACTTACTATCCCTGCAGGTTTAGAAACAAAAATATCCCTTCCTGGCCTCCACTCTCCTGGGTCTGTTGTCTCCTTCTGTTAGACTATAAGCTTGTCAAAAGTAGGTACTCTCTTCCCTTTTGTGTTTATATTCCCAGGGCTTAGTACAATGCTCTGCCACATAGAATTTCTTAAATGATTTTTCACTAATCAATTAAGCAATTGCCATGATCCATATATGAAATTCCAGTGGAAATGAGAAAGCATTAATGGTAACCCCATTCACCATTCTATGAGAAGGAATCCAAGAAATGGGGCTGGCAACTAAAGTAGAAATGGAACCCTGAATTAGGTTTTTAATGATTTACCCATTTATCACAAAGTCTTTCCCAGGGGGGTGAATGTCAGACTATAACTTTCTATCTTATTGAAGGGGACCTATGATGGTTTCACTTCTGGGGGCTTTGCAGATACTAAATCATTTAAATGCATTGCTTTTGCCACTTTATTTTTATCATTCTGAAGGTGAATCATCTAAATACCACGTTGGCTTTCAGAAAAGAAACACATGACTTATACAGTGCTTAAGTAAACTGTCACAGAGACTAGTAGCTTGGTATGATAAATTGTTCTTTTTAATCATCCCTCTATTATCATATGAAATAGTCATGTCATTGGACCCATTTCACTAATGAAGGTTTAGTACCACTAAGAGAATATTTGCATTAATGAGGCATCACAGGTTATTAACGAGAATCTAATAACAGCTTGTAATGTTATAAGTTTGTATTAATTGGAAACAAAATTTGAATTTATTGGCAATATACCACTTGCCATGTTAAAGAGAAATGATTCTTGGATGAGATATAAAGAACTTATCTCTGCCCCTATTACAGTCTTTATATTGATTTAATTTTAAACTAGAATTAATGTTTAAAGCTGATTTTAGAGGAAAATGGTTTAGTGGACACTTTGGCTCTTGTACACTTGGCAGGACCAAAGTTAGGTCTGAGTAGAAAGAGGCCATTGGGTGTTTGTGTCTCTGAAATATGAGGGGATCCAACCCTGCCCTGATGGAGATGATTTTGAACAGGCTGAGATCATTTTAGAAGAGCCTTTTCTTCCTCTGCCTTATGGACCCCTTTGGCAGTATGAATCTTATGTACCCCTAATTAAAATGTTTTTAATTAAGACTGTTTTGCAGACCTCCTTGTAAAGTGATTTTTACGTAATGCAAATTTGCCCTTACCCACCCACTTCACTTAGCCTATGTAACAAAGGTGTACACAAAAGAACACCTTCATATATACCATAAAACATACTAAAATGCAGACATATCAAATACTGTACCATGATAAGAGAATTAGGAAATGAAGGATAAAGTTCATGATAAAGTATGCACAGTACTGTACTATAATTAATTCCCTTGCATACTTGGTCCCAGAGCTTTGTTAGAGCAAAGGTGTGGTTTACCTACAACTGAAACCAAGACAACAAGGTTGTTTGCAGTTAAAGGCATGGCATCTAGGAATAAGAAATATGGTGAATTCTGAAGGCTGACCTACAAGGGACAGACTATCTCTATTTATCCCTACCTTTCCTGAAGCCAGACTTTTAAAGTTCCTTACAGAATTTTTGGCCTAATTTAAAGCCTTAGAAACCAGAATTGGTGGCATATCTCAGAAAATAACTTCAGACTACCATTAGCCAATGGTAAAAATAAAAATAAAGTACACTTAACTTTTAAGGATCTCAGAGATTTATCCTTTGCTGTTCTTGTTATTTTTATAGTGGTTGCTGGGGATGGGGGTGGGTCTTTTGCACGTGGAAATCCTTTTTCTTTAGATGAAGAGTAATAGAAAGAAGACATTGATCTGAAATCTACAAACCTAGATAGGGATGTCGGATTCTGATACTTGCTGTGTGACGATTAGGAAAATTACAACCTCTCTGAATCTTATTTTCTCTATCTGTAAAATGATGTTAATAATAGCTGTATTCTGGGGGCGGCTAGGTGGCACAGTGAGTAGAGCGTTGGCCCCGGAGTCAGAGGGACCTGAGTTCGGATCTGGCCTCAGACACTTAACGCACACACAAACAAAAACCTAGCTGTGTGACCTTGGGCAAGTTACTTAACCCCAATTGCCCTCCAAAAAGAAAAGAAAAAAAATTATAATAGCTGTATTCTTTTCTTTGTAGAATATGTATTTAAGGGAGGGATAGGACTTGCCATATGGAGGAGAAATTGTTCAGTTTGAACCTAAAGGACAGAACGGGGGACAATGGCTGTGGGTGTGGGGAGTGGCAAGGGGGTAGGGAGTGGTTTGCAAAGAGGCCATTTAGGCTTGATATCAAGAAATGCTTCCAAGCAATTAGAGCTATCCAAAAGTGGGATGGCTTGCTTCTAGAGAGTTCTCCCTCCTTGGAAATCTTTTTAAAAGTTACATATATAAATGTGAATTTTTATGGAGGAATGGAGAGACAGAGACAAAGAGATGGGGAGAATGAGAGGGGAAGAGAAAGAGGAGAGGTGGATAGAAAGGTGAAAGAGGAAGAAGGGGCAGAGAAAGAAAGGGAAGCCGTGGAGCAAATGAGGCAATCCATCTGGGGCAACGGATGAACTCTTAGCTGCAGTTTGGGGGCTAGCCCTCACTTTCCTTACATGGCAGAAAATGAGGCTTTTACTTACTCCATGTCTTGGCTCTGGGCTTTTTCTCTGGCTATCCCCCATACCTGGAATGCTCTCCCTCCTCATCTCCACCTCCTGGCCTCTCTGACGTCCTTTAAGTCTAACTAAAATCTCACCTTCTACAGGAAACCTTTGCCGATTCTCTTAATTTTAGTGCCTTTCTCTGTTAATTATTTCCTTGTTATCTTTCATATAGCCTGCCCAGTATATTTGTTTGTGTGTTGTCTCCTCCATTAGACCTGTAATCTCCTTGAAGGCAAGGGCTGTCCCTTACCTCTTTTTGTACCCCCGGTTCTTAACACAGTGCCTGGCACATATCAGGCTCTTAATAAATGTTGTTGATTGATTTCTTGGTTGTAGAACTACCAAACACTTCCACTTCTCTGGGGCTTGGGTAAAAGTGAGAGAGAAGGAGTGAGGAGGCTTCCAGGAAGGGCTTTGGGTAATTATGCACAGTTGTAATCTCTTGTGATCTTTTCTTTTTGTGTTTTCATTCTTCCCCCATTTTAAAAAATCAGACATGGAGTTAGGGCTGGTTTCAGAGAAACAGAATGAAAAATAATATGCAAATGAGCATTTTGATTCTGGAAGCCCTGGGATATTTCACAGAAGATCACTCGATTGACCATAACATATCTGAGCCTGTTTGCCCTTCTTTGCTACATTTATAGAATGTGAATTTCTTTCCAATGTCTTGATGTTATTCTTAATTGAGAGTATATTAGTTATTTTTAAGCAGATATGGTCTATTGCCAAAAAAACATACCTACGATTTTTTTTTCTTTAAATGGTTTTGTTAACCTTGTGGAAACATAGTCATCATCAACTCTTGGAATTGATAGGGATGTCAAAGGTTACCTACCCAGCCCTGATTTGACTGAGGGTTTTTCCTACAGCAACATCCATGATCCTTCAGACCTGTGCTTAATGACCTTCAGTGCTGCTGCCTCCTCTTGGCTCACTCCACATTTGGCCATCAAGTAGAAATCTGCTTCTCAGCTCCTCCAGTGCACTGCTCCTTTTTCTACCCAAGAAAAACAAGTCAATCTCTTGAGGACAGTACACCATCTACTGGGAAACTGTTCTTGGGGTCCCTGACCCCTCCATTGTCTGCAACCTTCAAGTCTTTTCTTCTCTGAGATAAACCTTCAGACTGATCTTTGTTTAATATGGTCTCCTCCTTACCCTTCTTGGAAGTATTTACTTTAACTTGTCTTTGTTATTCATAGCTAGACTCTCTCCCCAGATCTGCCAACCCTCCACCTCCCCTTCAGATGCTGTCTTCCTCCTTTAGAATATAAGTGCTTTGAGGCAAGGACTGTGTTCCTTGCTTGTATTTATATATCTCCAACACCCAGCACCATACCTAGTAAACACTTAAATCCTGTATTATCTACATCCTATCTATCTATCTATCTATCTATCTATCTATCTATCTATCTATCTATCTATCCGTCTGTCTGTCTGTCTGTCTATCTATCTGTCTGTCTGTCTGTCTATCTATCTGTCTGTCTGTCTGTCTGTCTATCTGTCTGTCTGACTGTCTTTCCTTCTATCTGTCTTTCCTTCTGTCTGTCTGTCTGCCTTTCCTTCTATCATCTATCTATCTATCTATCTATCTATCTATCTATCTATCTATCTATCTATCATCTATCTGTCTTTGTCTATCTACCTATCATCTGTCTGTCTATCTACTATCTGTTTATATATCTAACTAACTAGCTAGCTCACTAGCTATCCTAAAATAGGATGTTTAGAACTGAAGCCCCTGTGTGCTGTGGCAGATGTGGTCTGACCAAGGTAGGGCACAGAAAAGCTGATACTTCTCTTATTGTGGATTGTGTGGGATAAGGTATAGGGACATTATTTGTTTTTCCCTGGTACAGGGAACTCCTTAGTAAAGAAACTCCCCTTTTCTATGTAGGTTGGCACCTTCTCTAAGTATTTGATCATAGGCTCTGTGTCATCTGCTGGCTTTTGTGTGTCATCTGTGACATCCTCAAAACTCTCCCAAAATTCCCCCTTAAATTCTTATGCCAGTCTGTGATATGCTGAAACCATGATGGTGGAAAGTTGCAATGTGGAAGGGATAACTGTAGAATAGTAAGCACTTACTTTCCATGGTTTTTGTGAGAATAAAATGAGATAATATTTATAATATATAATTTGCGAATCTTAAAGTACTCTGTGAATACTAGCTATTATTAAATGCTAGCTATTCTTGTCCCTTTATAGCCTATGCAGTTGGTGTTTAATAAATGATGAACCAATGAATGAAACCCATTTCCTCCTCACCACATCCATGACCTCACCAAGTCCATTTCCACAGGAAAATTCATAGAGTTTCCTTCAAAAAAATCATAGTGATATTTCTCTTTAGTTAACCAAAAGTATTGTATCACACACTGAGCACATCATGTCTTGTTTACACTGTTAACAAGACTTCCCCAACAGTATGCTTTGTCTATGTCACTTACATTTCTTCTGGGAAATGATCTTGACAGTGATGGGGCTTACATTTCAATATAGAGCTCAGTTTAACCAAGAATATCCCAGAATGAGCAGGCTTTGGTGGAGCTGGTCAGTATTTATTGTAATGCTTCCTTTCTGTTGGTATAGGGAGAGGGAGGTAGAGGGAATGAAGGGCAGGCAAAAAGATTGATAGAAGGTTGGAGTTAGCAAAGACCTTAGAGAACATCTAATTATGACTCCCTTTCCTGACTCTCATTCCCCTAAATGTGTGGTATCTGCCCTTTAAAATGTAAGCTCCTTGAGGGCAGGAACTGTCTCCATTTTGCATTTCTTTTATTCTCATTGAAAAGTTTAACACAGGTGCTTAATAATTAACTGTCCACTAATTCATTCAGAATAAGGATAATAGATTTCAAGCCACAGGAGATCTTATAGTTCATTTTGTCCAATCCAGGCATTTAACATATAAGGAAATTGGGACCCAGCAATTCACTTAATCTTGTTAAGTGACTTTCCCAAGATCACCTAGTCAGTGAGTGGCAAAGCTGGGGTTACTGCAAGTACCTTATTCAATGCCTTGTACATAGTAGAGCTTTAGGAAATCTTTATTAAATTGAATAGAAATATGAAACAACATCCATGAACCTTCATGGTGTGTATACTGTCAACTATGCAATTATTTCTCTCAGTCTTGAAAACAGTGAAGAGATTAAGCAATTCAAGAAAAAAATCATGCATTTCCATTGTGGAATCTCTTGTGAAATCATTAGGCCCTTCCCAAGAGGTTGTCTATTCCTCCATGAATTACTAGAATTTGTTTCCCCATTGGCATCTTCCTGAGACAAAAAGGATGCTCAGTTCTGATCTGTCTCAAACAATCTGTGTGTCCAGGGACTTGTCTCTGCCATTGCTTTCATCAGTCTGCTCTTGACTCTGCCCACTTCATTTCTTGACACAAATTAAAAACTAGCCCCTAGCTATTTTTACCATATTCCATCCTTCTTAGAAAAAAAAAATCTCCAGTATAAAGTCTCCCCTCTTTCAATCACAACCAGAGTTTTAGGTTTAGAAGGATACATTGTAAGTCACTGAGTAGCACTCCCTCATTTTATAGCCAGGGAAACTGAGTCCCAGAAAGAAAGGATTTGTCCAATATCACAGATGTAGTGAGTTGTTGAATTGTACTTTGAAACTAGGTCACAGGAGCATAGATTTAGGTCTGGGAAGGATCTCTGAAGCCATCTTGTCCAACCCTCTAATTTTACCCATAAGTTAAACTGAATCCTATGGAAGCTAGTGACTTGCTCAAGGTCACAAAGCTAGTAAATGAAGGTGGATTTTGAATCCAGGCCTTCCATCTCTCAAATCCTACACTATTTCCCCTATAGCCAGGGACTCTTTGTCTGGATTTCATGAATTTATCAGTATTTTGATAACTTTTTAATATAATTGGTTTCTTATGTGGTCCTTATGTGGTTTCATTTTATGTATTTTTAACATTATACTTATAAGGGGTCCATAGGTTTCACCAGACTGCCCAAGGAGTCCCTGAAATAAAAATCACACACACACACACACACACACACACACGCACACACACACACACACACACACTCCCTATACAGTAGAAGGCTTCCTAATAAATAAATACACATTTGTATATAACAATAAAATATTTATATAATATTAATATAGTTTTATTTTATCAACATACAATATAATTATAAACATTAATATATTTCTATATTATATAAGATATAAATATTTTATATGTTGCATGTAACATATAAATATATTTATATGATTAATATAATGTATTTATTTATTTATTAGGAACCCTTACACTATACTCTGTAAGGAGCACAAGGATGATTTTTCTCAGTTCTGAGTTTCTCTGAATCTCCAGAACATCATAGCTCAGGTACACTTTCTAATCAAAATTCACACACACACACACACACACACACACACACACACACACACACATCCCTGAAAGGAGAATCAGAGGCAAGTAAACAGAATTGGTTGCGGAGAAATGCTTTTTTAATGTTCAATCTGACATTGAAATCTTCACACTGAGTTGGCACTTTGGAGAAGAACACCTCAAATTGGGCCCCTGTGTCCAGTCGTTCTGGGGGAATCTGTGTTCAGAATTCCCTCCCCTTGGGAGCTAGACCTGCTCAAACTCAGCAAGTCCTCATAGCTGCCTTCCTTTTTAAACCTGGTACGAAGAGTCCATAAAATGAACCAGAGAAAAGGATTGGTGGGAGTGGTCTTTTTTCTAGTTTTGCCAAGAGAGTCTGCTGGTGAAAGCAGTGGTGCAGGAGACAGAAGATGCTTTTTGCTGTCCAAGTCCACAGCCACCATGCCTGCAGCTAATCACACATCAGAATGATTCCACTCCCCGACTCTCCTGTTTTCCTGACTTTAGTCTGTCTTTTCTTTCTTTCTCCAGTCCTCAAATTATGATTCTGGGATTAATGGATGGTGATTCTATCCAGGAAGGAGTTAAGGAGGTGGGAAGATAAAAATCAATTACTAACCAAGAAACATTTCTTAAGAGCACTGTGTTCCCCCCCACCCCATTTGGTATTTTTTAAGGCAGAGACAACATGCTCATGTAAAGGTTTATACAAAAGAAACACAAGGCAATGTTTATGGGGAAAGGGCAAGCAGCTGGGGGCATAGCAAAGGGTCTCTTGGAGGCAGTGCTTGGTAAGTTTGAAAGGAGATGTATGATTCTAAAATAACCCCAGACTGGTCATACATCCACTGAATCTAGGAGGTGCATAGCTTTGACTTGACACCTCTTTATAGTTCTAGCTTTGGATTTCCTGGGGTGAGGTGTTTAGTTCAATGCCACAAGCCTTTCTCCAGTATCTATTACGCATACCAAGTATTCTACTTGGTGCTGGGTATATAAGGCAAGAAAGACAGGAAGAAGGGAGGGACAGAGGGAAGAAGGAAGGGAGAGAGAAGAGGGAGGGAAGGAAAGGAGGGAGGAAGGAAGAAGAAGAAGAAAGAAAAAAAGAAAGCAAGGAAAGAAGAAAGGAAGGAAGGAGGGAGGGAGTAAGGAAAGAAGGATGGGAGGGAGAGAGGAAGGAAGAAGGGAGAAAGGAAGGAAAGAAGGTGAAAGGACAGAGCTCAGATTGTTTGATAGGATTTGGGATTTAGAGCTGGAAGGGACTTAAATATTCTTATGTCCAACCCATTCATTTTACAGATGAAGACAATGATGCCCAGAATTGGTAAAGTCACTTATCCACAGTCACACAGATAGTAAATAGCAAGAACAGGAATTCAAACTTAGATCCTTTGTCCTGTTTAGTGATTTGCCCAAGAGTCAGAATTCAAAGCCTTCCTTCCCCACTGCCTCCCAATCTCGCATTCTTTTTCCTAGACCCAGGGCCATCCCAGGTATAACTAAGAAGCAGAGAACACCAGCTCCAGTCCCCAGAGGGGAAGGACAGGTCACCCATTCATGACTTAGGTCAAGTTTACATTTCTATTATGAAGACTAAATGGGTTTTTAAGTGAGATGTTCTGCCTCTGTGCCGACAAGTAAAGGGAAGATGTGCTGGAATTGTATGCATCTCAGATTTCCCAGCATGGGGGAGGCTTTGCAGACTCTAATTAATCCAGAAGGTCTTAAAACTTACAAATGATTATCCTTAATAACACAAGTGTCAGAAAGAACAAAGGTAAATGAATTTGCCATTTGTTCCTAATTGGGACTTTAGCTGTTACTTGAGTTTTAGCCCCAATATCGCACACTCACTGAAGACTTCCTATAGCAAGGGATACCTGTTACATGAGCAGCCTCGGTTCTGTATCTCTTCCCCGCCTCCCCCCCATCTAAGAAGACTTCTCAAAGATACAGTACCCACAGGGAGGTAGCCTGGTGAAATATCCAGAGGACTAACTGACTTTAGAGTCACAGAACCTGAGTTCCGATTTCTCCTGCCTCTTTGTGCCTGGGTCTAAACCCCTTTCCTTTTTCTGGCCTTTATTCTTCTCATCTTTAAAATTAAGGGTTTGGGCTCTAAAGTCAGTTGTACCTCCGGGTCTCTGATCTTAAGATCCTTGACCCTGGGTTTGAATCCTGCCCCTCCCACCTGCTATCTGGGTGACCAACGGGAAATAATTGACCTCCTTTAGACTTTCGTTTCTTCATCTAGAAAGTGAGAACCAGCCGATCTCTCAAGCCTTTCCTAGCTCCAAATTTAAGGCCCTATGAAAAATAACATGATTGTCTAATGGTTTTGTGAAGACAGAAAATCCCCAGGCGTTGATTTGGTGAACAGTCTCCTTAAGTTGGGAGTTTTAAGGGGTTCATATGAAAACCCTGTTTGCCACCAGGTAATGGGGGGGGGGGATACTTCATTTTCTGTTGTTTTTTTTTTTTTCTTAAACAATTGCATCAACACTGAGTAATACAGGCCAGCTGCTATTATTCTGTTTTTCTCCATGCCCATTTGTCACATATGTCATGCATCCACCCATATGTTATGTGGGGTGTGGGGGCTCTTAAGGCTGATTAACATCCATAATAATATAATAGCACATTGATATTCTAGCTGACATTTAGCATCTCTCATACTTGGCTGCTGAATGGGAAATAAACATTTCACTTTGGTAATTATTTCCTTCCCTTAGCATTCACTAGTGACCTTGACATCATCAGGAAGATGTTAATACCTTGTGCCCAGCACTGGGGAGAGATTAAAGCATAGTAGAGGAGCCAGTTGACTCCTGAGTGTTTATGGCCTCAGTCTCTAGCTTATTACAGGGTCCAGCACACCTACCCAGAGAGTCTCCATCAGTAATCCTGCTAAGGAGAAACTCCCATCCCCTCCCAATCTGGAGGCCAAGTGATTGTGGAGTTAATCAGTGCTACCTTCTCCCCTCCCTTTCCTTTTGTTCCAATGGTAATTGTTCAGCACTTAGGCCTTATGCTGAGAGTGCCCTTCCAGAAACAGTAATGGCCTTGGAATGGTGTCACTGATTAACAGGATTTGGAATACTCACCCATTAATGGATGTCTTCATGGGGCCAGCAGAGCCACCACTGACACTGTCATGGATGGGTCGCACTTAGTGAAACGAGAATGCAGAGAAAAGGCACCCTAGCTAAACACCTTGGGCTCTTTTCTTTCACAATCCATTTCAGCTGCCTCCTTTTCATTCTTTCCTAGCTGCAAACCTCCTATTGAAAAAAAAAAAACTGTAGAAAAGAATAAGAGCAAGAGACTTCCAGTCTCCAGCCTGAGACTCCACTCTTGTCATTCTGGGGTCTGTTACTGCCCTCCATGGTACGTGATGGCAGTCCATAGCATCAGCATCTGATGGATGCCAGTCGCCTGAATGGTACCCAGCCTGCTTCTCTAATGCTTCATGGTTTGAAGGCAGGATATATGGGTTTCTTTTTGTACCCAGGGCCACTGTGGTCTTTCACTAAACTCATACCTAAATCTTGTGCTGTGATTTAAGGATTTCCTTATTCTCACATTTCCCTGGTATCTTCTACAAGACTGACAGGTAGAATTGTTTCTATAAAGCATCGAGTACCAAGCCGCTGTCTCCATTTCTAGCAGGACTATATGGAAGGATTTTGTACTAATGGGAGCCCAGAGACAGTTCTAGGGCACAGTTTGTGTAGCCTGCAGTGGCGGGGGGGAAAGGAGAGTTGGGGAAGGAGGAATCAAATACTATTTCCAAATACCCCTTTGGGTTTACATCTCTGCTTAAAGTTTGAGAGATGATTTTTCCAAAAAGCTTATGTTCTGTTGGCTTGTTAATTGTTTGATATTTTTTCCTCCACTGGCCTGGCTCATTAATACCTTTTTTTTTTTTTTTTGTGAGCCATTCCCTAAGAGCTTTTTCCAGTGCAAAATCCAATCTAGTTAAAAGCAGTATTAATAGTTCTATTCTTTTGTGTGTGTTTTTTTCTTTGTACATTGAAAAGAAAATAAAACATTCTGTGTCAAAGAAATACAACTTAGGGCATGTGTGCTTGTATTTGTAAATTATGCATGAATTCCACCTTTTCAGATATGTGTGTCTGTGCTCAGTGGCTACTGATGGCTTCTTGGTAAGACCAAGCTGTTTATGCTCCATGGTTTCTGTTAAAATTCAGTCTCTTTGGGAGTAGGATTATTTCATCCATCGTACTTATATCCTCAGCATCTACCAGATACATAGTAGGCTCCTAATGAACACATGTGGTTTACTACTTCTTTCTTGAAAACACCAGCTATGGTTATAATTCTGTTTGGTTGTTTGTTTACTCCTGTTTGTATTTGGAATGCTTCTAATGTTAACTCACTGCAAATAAATTGATTGATCAGCAAGCATTTATTTAGCACCAACTCTTTGACAAACCATGTTCTAGGCACTTGGGATATCTAGGCTCAAGAAGCTTATATTTTAACAAAATATTATTAGCACTCTGATTATGTTAAGGCATAGCATGTAATTTAGATATAGGAAAGCGCCCTTCTATTTTGCAAAATATATTTTCCTACATTTATTAAAATACTGTGACCATAATTCAGGGGACAAATGGGAGTGTTGAGTTTCTGTATATATCCAGAAATGAATAGACACTTACCTATGTGTGCTAGGGTAAATGTTCCCAACCTTTTCCCATCTGAGAGCCCATATGATTCCACTTGTATTATTTATTAGTATTTATCGATTGAGAAGATCCATAATGACAACAGGCTTCTACACATTCAGTAATGCTTTTAAATGAATTCATATTTCATTAATCACATTATCTATGTATGTTTGAAAAATAGGAATACATATGTATGTGAGATGTATTATTTATTCAGTCTGCTGAAGTCAAGTTTACTTACTTACTATACTGAGTTCTTTACAAAAATGGATCTCTTGACATAACTTTTTCTAACTCAAGGGAGTCTGAGGCCCTAGGGATTTTGGAATCATTGCCCTAAGGGAAATGTTACTTTACCTAATATATGAAGCAAGGTCATTATTACTTCAGTTAGAATTAACATGGTGCAGCATAAATAACTCTGGCTTTGAACTGAAAACTCCTGAGTTCAAATCCTACTCCTGTCACTGGCTTCCTGTATGATTTTGGGCAAGTCACTTAACCTTTCTGGGCCTCAGTTTCCCTACCTGTAAAATGAACTGGATGGCTTTCTTATTCTAAATCTATTATTCTACGAACTAGGAACATTTAACTATAGACAGGAGGAATCGGGAAAGACTGGGTAGCAATATTTGAAGTGCTGTCATGTGAAGAAAGGTTGGATTTGTTCTGTTTGTCCTTAGAGGGCATACCTAAGAACAGGGTCTGGAAGATTTGATGTTAGGAAATGCTTCCTAGTAATTAGAATTATCCAAAAGCATCACGGGTTCTTTTAGATGCTCCTGGTTTCTCTTTCATTGGAGATCCTTGGACAAAGTCTGAATAACTACTTGCCAGATATAGTGTAAGAAGGAGGAGATATTTATCCATTCATTTCATATAGTAGAGATATAGAGTTCAAAGACAGAGATGAAAAATGGACTGTCATGTGTGAGAAACAGTAAGAAGACCTATCTAATTGAACCACAGAGTTTGGGAAGAGAAAGGGCATGTCAGAGGGTTAGAAAGGAAATTGATGCCATGTTCGGAAAGGCTATAAAACTAAAACAGAGAAGTATATAATAAAGGTAATAGGTAGCCATTAGAATTTATTAATCATGAAAGTGATATGATCAGTTGTGATTTAAGAAAATGGCTTTGTCAATGGTAAAGGATGGATTGGAGCAGGCAGAGGCTTGAGAAGCAGAGATCAAAAGGAAGCCATTGCAGTAGTCCAAGTAAGAAGCCAGGAAGGTCTGAGGTAGAGCGGTAGTCATGGAGATGGAGACAAAGAGGGAAAGGAGAGATATCACAGAGGTAAAAGTGACAAGATCTTGCAAATGATTAGAAACACAGGGTGAGGGGGAGTGAAGGGTTGAAGAAAATATAGAAGGCACAAATGTATAATGAAAAGAATGGTAGTGCTCTGGGTAGAAATAGGGAAGGTAAGAAGAGGAATGTATTTTGAGGGAAAGAAAATGAATTTTTTTTTTTACCCTGGTTCATGTTCAATTTGATATGCCTGTAGGACATTCAGTTTGCATGTCTAATAGGCAATTGGTTATGTGTGGTTATTGCCAACAATCTGCAGCCTCCGTTGGAAACAAAAGATGGCCGCATAGATTGGACATAAGTATTAGAAAGCATTCTACTTCTTAGAGTGATCAAAGCTGACCAAGAATGAATGTTATCATGAAGCCACTTAGTAGATCCGAGTATGGGATGAGGCCACACCAGCAGACGGTGGAGGAAACATCTCATGACTTTCCGTGAGTAAATGCTGAGCATTTATGTGTAATGCATTGGAATGTTTTCTCACTCCAACATCAAGTGATATTTAATACTGTGAATGATGCACCGAATATAGAACTATAAGATTTTGTAGGTATTTAGTATCCTGAGCATTTTCAGGGCTCAGTGCTTAGTCATCTGAGCTAAATTTGGGGCCACATGTATTATAAATGCATCTATCCAATGTGTACTGTTCTGGAATTTCTAATGATTTATTGCTGCTTCTGATCCTATGCCCTGAATGCCATTGCAGGAAACCATAAGAATAATATGCAAGTCCAAGTAGTGAAGGTTCTACATAATTTATATACCATGGGCACCTAAAATCTGTCCTCTTAGGGAAAAAAGAGCTAATGAAAATTGTGACATAGGAGTAAGAAATTAGACATGGAGACCCCATTAGAATGTAAACTTATTGAGAGAAGAGATTGGTTCATTCTTTATACATGTATCTACAGAACCTAATACAATGCCTGATACCTAATAGACAGTTAAGAAATACTTATTGATTGACCTTATATATCTGCATAAACTTGATCCCAATTGGAGTTATAGATTTATAAAATGTTAGAATTGGGAGGGACTTTGGAGATCATTTTTATACAACCCCATCATTTTACCAATAAGGAAATAAAGATTGGTCAAGAGAAAGTGATTCTCTCAAAGTCACAAGCCTTAAGTGGTAGAACTGGGATTAGAACGCAGGTTCTCTGATTCCAAATAGATTACTTTTTTTTTTAGTATATCACTAAAAAAAATTTTATTTTAATCCCTACAAGATTTGTTCCCAAGTCATCTGCCCTCATATTTACTTATTACCATTTTTAGTTACTTCCCTTTTCACATTAGTTAGCAATAAGCTGTAGCTCCCTATGACTCCATTATCCTTTGTGTAAACCATAGTAAAAGGAGTGTAATTTACTAGAGTTGTTTTCTTGATTTTACTTGGGAACACATACTTTCAGGTTAAGGTAAGAGTGCCATTTAGATACAAAAGAAAAGAAAGACCTGATTTCGGGAATATCACCCAGGCATTTAAACAATGTCCCAAATCTAACTCCATTTGTAAAATACCACAAGGAATACTTTTCAGGATTCCATGGAATGAATCCTAGATTGAGTCCAACCTCCTTGTTTTACAAATAAGGTAACTGAGGCCCAAAGAAGCTAAGTAGTTTGGCCATGGTATACAGTGAGTGTGGGATTTGAACACAGGTCTTTCTGACTCCAAGTCCAATACTTTGTAAAATGTCATGTTCTCTTCAAGGTACTTCAGAGATCATTGGATCCAAACTCTTTATTTTGCAAATGTTATGAATGTGCTCAATTTAGGAATAATAATATTCATTGGAAAGCCAGGGAGGTTTTCATTACATTTATTTTATATTTATTCCTTTTGAATAAATGGGTAGCTCCCTTAATGGAGTATGCCAACTCAGACACAATACGGCTTCCATTAGAATTTCCCGCCTGGTTCTCCATTGGTTAGGTGCAACCTTCTTAACTGCCCATGTCATGCTTCCCCTCCCATAGCTTGGGAAGCATGGGTATAAGCTTCTAAGCTCCTACCTGATCAGAAGCTTGGTCCTGCCAGGTCACAGCTCTGATTAGAACCAGTCACTTCTGACCCACATTCTGCTACCAAAGATAGGAGCACTTTTAATTATGTGGAAACAAAATTCCTACCATCATTTCCCACACAGATAAAGAAACTGAGTCTCAGAGAGGTTAAGTGACTTGTCCAAGGTCATATAGTTAGTAAGTATCTGAGGCTTCCTGATTCCAAGTCCAGTTATCTATCCATTACTACATGCTTCCTCACACTTAGAACAGGGCATTACAGAAACTTGGAATCTCAGAGTTTGGAAAGGACCTTACTGAGTCAAACCCATACCACCCACACTCTATAGCATAACTGACAAGTGTTTATTTAGCCTTTGCCCCAATACCTCTAGTGGTGGGGAACCTAGTCTTCCCCAGGAAACCTACTTCACTTCTAGACACATCTAATTGTTAGGAAGCTTTCCCAATATCAGTCTTAAATTTATCTCTTTACACTTTCCATTTGCTGCTCCTATGTCTGCCCTCAAGGACAAAGTAAGAAAAGGGTAGCCTGACAGCCTTCCATCACTGAAAGACAGCTACCGTATCCATCTCTAGTCTTCCCCCACCTGAACATCCCCATTTCCTTCATACCAGGTCTTTTCTTCTAGTCTTGCTCATGAATATTGGTACCAGAGTGATAATTAAAGCATCAAATTCCAACAGTTTAAAAAAAACCCAACAACCACCATTCTCATTTTGGCAATCTGGCTCTCTTGGCAGTGAATCCCGAGCCAACGTCACTCCAAAGGCTTTGTGAATTTGACACAGACATTCCATTTCTGTGATTCTGTCCTTCTGGGCACAGTTAAGTCTCGTACTCCTGCCCATGGCTTTATGATTGCTGAATCTGTCCAACTCTATGTTACATCTCCTTACAAAGTTCAGTAATAAATGTGAAAATTAAACCAGAAATGTGGATCATTCAGCCTAGTCCTGAACACCTGCTTCCCAAACATTCATCTTATTTACTTAACAGTTGACTCTTTCGGATGTTTTTATAAAAACATTGGCTTCAGGCAGCAGAAGTGTTCTCAGTGAATATATTTGTTGACATATCACTTAGAAACTACAAGGCTGACAGATTTTAGGAATTTTCTATGAGTTTGAACGACATGCAAAGGCCATATCCAATGGGAGGGACTGTTTCCCATGCTTCTTAGCTGTTCTTTTATTTCAACAATTTGATTCAGTTGAGCAAAGTTAATTGGATAGAGTCATGAGACATTAATTTAATTCTCAGTCTTGCAATTTACTGCTACTGAGACTTTGAATAAGACCCTTGACCTCTTTGGTCTCAGTTTCCTCCTCTATAAAATGAGGGGATTTGATCTTGTAGTATTTCCCTACCTCCATATCTTTTATCCTTTTCTAAGAAAAGCATAGTCAATGAGTCATCAGACATTTATTTAACTCTCACCACTAGGAACTCTGATAAGCTGGAGATACAAAGACAAAAAGAGTTCCTACCCTCAAAGAACTTACATTCAAATGTAGGAGACAATAGGCAAACAACTATGAGTTTACAAGATAAATGAAGAGAAGATTGAATGTAATTAATCTTGGTGGGAAGGCATTGACCTTAGGGAGTGCCTCAGAAGGGAGCCTGGGAAAGGTCTCCTGAAGGAGATGAGATAGGAAGCTAGGAGGCAGAGCTGAGAAGTGAAAGCCCTTCAGGCATAAGGGAGAGCCAGTTGGGAGAAGGAAGTGTTATATACCAGGATGAGCCAGAAAGTTAATATTATTACTTCACAGAGTGGGTGGAGGGAAGATAGAAGAACTTGGAAAGGCTGGAATGGGAGGGAAGAGGTCAAATTGTCAAGGTGTTTAAATGCCAGACAGAAGATTTTGTATTTGATCCTGAAGGTGACAAAATGAAGTTTGTCTAGTATTCTGTGGATATGGTCAGATCTGAGATTTAAGAAGATTGCTTTGTCAGCTGAATGGAAGATAGACTAGGAGAGAGAGTTGAGACAGGGAGACCAAAGGTCAGATTGTCACATTAGGCAATGAGAATCTATGCCTAGGTGGTGGGGTTTTTGTGTAGGGAGATGGGCTTATATAAAAGAGATGATATAAATTCCACCGGCCATCTACTGTACAGAGTGAAATCTGTATGAAGTTATGCAAAATAATCTCAAAAAGGAATAAGTACTATACTATCTGGCCGTGTAGGGGAAGGAAAGACCAGGAAAAGCATGATGTCAAAGATAACACCTAAGTGCTTTCAAGTTTGCAAGTATAATTAAAACATACCCATGTACTCTTTATCTCTGTTTCTGTCTCACACACACATGCACACACATGTACACACATACACGCACACTACTGGACCCAAGGCACTGGAAGACTGTATCCACTCTTTTTCCCTAAGGAGCCCCTCTACTTTGGACCCAGGCCTGAGTTGGGGCCTGGGTTCACACCTGGGGATACTGGCCTCTATTGGAAAAGGGGTCAAGTTTCCTTTTCTTAATTCCTTTCGCTGGTTAATCCCCTGTCCTGTGCTCTAGGAACAAATTACTTAAGGCTTAAGTTTTGATTCTAGACTCCTGTCTAAGATCCCCCCAAGTGGGGAATTAGTAAAAGGATACTTAATGTACAATGTGTCTTCAAAGGATTTTCCTTCTTCATGGGCATCCTGCTGGTTTATACCATTTATTAGTGTACAATGGCAGCTATAGAGAGAACTCCAAGGAATCCCTTTCCTTGGGATTATTTAAAATTCCCACAGAGCTAGAGGACTCAGAGCGGCACAAAATACGTTCTGTGAGTTCTCCAGAGACGCCTCTGGCTGGCTCTCACAGAAATCTTTGGCATGAACATGACATTAATGAATCATCTAAACAAAATGCCATGGGAGGGACTTCATGTGCTTCCTGCTCCTTCCCTGAGAGAGTAACTTGTAGTTCAGCAGGACAGAGAAGGATCACTCAGATGTGGAAGGGATTTAAGAGATAATAGGACCAGAAAAACATAAATTTAGAGCCAAGAGGGGCTTAGAGGTCATCCAGTCCAATCTCATTTTTGAGATGAAGAAATCAGATGAAGGAGGAGAGAAGTTAGAATCATCTGAGGGCCACAGGCAGTAAGCGGTCAGGCCAGGTGGCACAGCTCCACTGCCAGCCTTCTCTCTGCTACTCTGCACAGCCCCTCTTTTTACAGGTTAGGAAAGTGAGGCCCAGACAGCTGCAGGGAGCTGCCAGGGTCACGCTGGAGCTTCCATCTGGCTCAGGCTTAGCAGGATGCCTGACTCAAGATTCAGGTTGCACGGTATCTCTGGTCACCTAGGTGTTTTTTTTTTTTTTTGAAATGATAGCAGAGTAAAATAGTAAATCATCCACAAGCATTTATTAAGCAACTATTATGCTGCAGGTAGTATGGTAAATGCTGGGGATACAGAAAGAGGCAAGAACAGTATAGGACTAAACTAGGTAAGTTTATATCTCTATCGGTATCTATACACATGCACATGCACATACACATACACACACACACACACACACACACACACACACACACACACACACACACACACATTGGCTACTTACAGAATCTAACCTCACGTTCCCGTAATATTAAATGGAAATGCATAAGGACAGAGAAACTAGTAGAAAAATAATGATTTTTTGGCAATTACATTAAACAGATACTTATGAATCTGCTCTGTGAAAGTCCTTCCCATAGATGTGCACCAGTTGTCATGGTGGCATGGCGATGACCTTGCTCAAGACGGCACCAATGGAACCCTATTTATGGAAGGCTCTACCTGACTAGACCAGGTATGGTCCCCACAATGGACTGAGTCTGTGTTCCAAGCACTGAAAGGCCCATGGCCAATAAGCCTGGCCATTTGACAATGATCTGCTTGGGAATTATAACCCATAAAGGGATTGGGATGGTTACTGAAGCAGGGACTGACAGCAGTCCAATGGAACTCCTGAGTGAGGACTCTTCTACCAAGACAGATGGGCCCTTTCTCTGAAACTTACTGTCATAGGGAGTTGTCTGGAGCCCCAAGAGTTGGAGCTGCTTGCTCAGGGTTATAGAACTCACAGCCAGGAGGGGTCAGAGGTGAGATGTGAATCCAGATCTTGCTGCTTCCAGGTCAGCTTTCTAGCTGATATATAACCCAGGAAGCAAATAAAAAGACAAAAACATCCCCTTCCACTTTGTGGTGGCAACATCAGAATAGCCAGAAATGGGTCAGAGAGTTCTGAGCATTGGACAGCTTATCTATAAATACTTAACTGTTGGTTCCCCAAATGTGAGATCCTTGCTCAGCAACCACAAAGTGAACATACTGGTAGAGGAATAAAAACAAGGAAAATCATTAAGCACCTACTATGTGCCAGGCACTATACAAAGTTCTAGATCATACCAAGATGGAGCTTGTGCTACAAATGAAATCAGAAGGTAGTGGAAAGGAAGAATGAGTTATAGATTTTACTTGGTGAGGCAAAGAAAATAGTTGGCAAAGTGGGTTTTATCATGCATATAAAGGTGACAAGAGACATTATTTTATAAGAAACTTTTTTTTTTTGGTGTTGCAATACTCATGCTGAGTAATTGGGCGGGGGGGTACCAGGAAAATAGTTTAAATACATGGGCCAGCATCTGTTGCAGAAGATGAAGGGGTAAAGAAATATGACAAAGAATATAACGAGAATCTCCAAATTAAGTCAACATAGAGTTGAATATTTAGCTACTGACCATGAAAAGATGGGAATAAGTTAAGTCAACCAAGCATGGCACATAATATCATTTATATGTGAGGCATGAGAAGGACCAAAGGCTTGTAGACTACATAGAAACCTCAGAAACTGCTGGATGTGATAAGCCTTCAATAAATTCTGAAAATTAAATTAATTCTATTTTAGCAGATAGAAAATGATTCATTACTGAAGTGGGAGCCATTCATGAGTTAGCTGTCTGTGTATAGTTATATCATCAACTTGTTAGGGCAAAGATCAAAATCAATACAAAGCTAGAGAAAAGAATCAAAAAATGAGCAAAAGCTATGTAATGAAGACTTTAGCCTTGTTTAAATGTATACATAAAAATGTGTATATATACATATGCATCAAATATATATATATTTAAGCAAGGTATTCAGAATTCAAGAATGAATAAAGGATGAAGGAAAGGATAGTAACAGTGATTACACTAAATTTCTGCAAGTATAATAGATGAAAAATCAATGACCATAAAGAGAAAACCAAAAGGTGTTTTTCGTGGCAAACTCTACATTTGAAAGATGTCTATCTGCTAGCTTGACTTTGGTTAGCAAGAAGAGCTTGTAACCAGCAGAAGATAGAACTTCGGGTACTTGAAGAAAGCTATTTTGTTTCCTTTAAAGTCTTTTCTTTTTTGAACTAAAAGTCCTCATTTCATTCAAAAGATCCTTTGGTAGTGTGGTCTCCAATCCCCTCCCCATCTGGGTCAATGTCTGTCCTCAAATGTGGCACCTGGAGCTGAGCACAGTCCTGTAGACAGGCTCTCACCAGGGCAGAGGACAGTGGACACTTTCACTTCTTAGCCCCCATGCTTTTTCTTAAGGCCACCTAAGATCTCATTGTCTTTGTCTGCATCATTTCCTTCATTTTGAGCCTGTAGTCCTTTAAAAAACCCCAAACCTTTTTTTTTTCTCCTCACGTGAGCAGTTTTTTATCTTGCCTTATCCCTACTCTGTTTGTGAAGTTATTTTTTTCTTTTTAAACTTCACTATATAACATAATAATTCTCATAGTAAAATTTCATCTCATTAGGAAGGAAACAAATATTGGTGAACTTACAGGTACTTTATATAACTATTATTTTATTTGTTCCTCACAACAACCCTAGGAGGTAGGGGCTATTATTATCCTTATTTTACAGATAAAGAAACTGAGGAAGACAAATATTTAATAACTTCCCCAGGGTCACACAGCTACTAAGCTTCTGAGGCCAGGTAAGAGCTCAGGTCTTCCTTATTCCAGGTCCAGCAGCCTTTGCGCTGCACCACCTACCTATCTTTTATTTTTGTCGCTTTCCTGATTCTTGAGATATTGTTTTTTTTTTTTAACCTTGACTCTGCTGTTCAACATGGGAGCCATCTTTATGACCACTTTTGAATCTTAAAATGTGATAAGCAAGGCAATTCCTACAGATGATTCAATTATTCAATAATCAATTCAACAAATATTTGCAAAGTGCCTATTATATAAATGTATACATGTGATATGAGAAGTGGGGGTATGCGGTAGACAGAGAGAAAGTGTATAGTCGGAGAAGATTTGGGGTAAAGTCCTACTTCTGACACATGCTGCTTGTGTCACCTGGGGTGAGTTATTAACCTGTCAACCGCCTCGGAAACTCTTCAGGTTCAGTGGTTCTCAAAGTACAGTCTGAGATCCAGATCCTTTCAAGGAATCCATAAGGACAAAACTATTTCCATAATAATATTGACATTTGAATTTCTAATATAATTAGTATAAATGCTTATAAACCACATAATCAAAAGCTCTTCAGGAAAGACCTCACTAATTTTTAGGTATATAACAGGGTCCTGAGAACAAAAAGTTTCAGAACTTCCACTCTAAGACTGTAAATTGCAAGGAAGATGCCAATCTTTGTTCACAGAGGATGATTTTTCAATGGCATTCATTGCACCTATGGAATCACATAGCCTGTGGTTCATTAATAATTAATATTTTGTCAGGGGACACAAAGACAGAATGGAAAATAAAAATCTCCAATCTCAAATGACTTGGATTTTTTTTTTCAGGCAACAGTGACTTCCTTGAATTTGTAGTATAAAACATACTAGATTTAAAGTCTGACTGCTTTGATTTAAATCCTTTCATTCATTGTCATTTACTATTTTTCTGACTGTGAGCAAATCATTCAAACTCTCTGGGTCTCAGAGTCTTCATTTGTCAAATGAAAACTATAGATTAGACAATTCTAAAGGTAAATTCTGGCTCGATATCCTGTAATACAGGTGTCTAATAAATATTTGTTGAATTAACAAATGCAAAAATTACCAATGGTAAAGAGGAAGAGCCATTTCTGATACAAATTTAAACAACAAATTTGTTAGATACAAATAAAACTCCCCAAATCAATATTTTATTTTTCATTCCAAAATCACTAATTGCTCATTTTTACATCGAATGGAGGCAAATTTGTGGGGAGGAAAAGGAAAGGAAATGTTGCTGATAAAGGAAGAGATAAAGAAGGTTTGGGACTAGAAGGACTATTGAGTTCAACCCCCTTATTTTACAGAAGATGAAATTGAGACTCAGAAAGATCAAGGGACTTGTGTAAGGTCACATAGCCAGAAAATAACTGAGACAGTATTTCCCGACTCCAAGGTTTTGCTCCATCCCTGTGTCATGAAGGAAATAGCAAAGGTCTGATACTGAGGAAGAAGTGGAGAGAAGTGTGCTAGTCCCCAGAATCCCAGAATCAAGTTAATTCTGATTGGCCCATTGTATGAATTAGAGGAAAAATAAACAAAACACAGGACATTTGCCAAGATACCAAAAGATGTGCCCATGCTATTGAAGAGCTGCTTTTCTGGATTCTGTAGCTTCTCCCCTAAACAAAACAAAATAAAACACAAAAACCATCTTGACAACCCCTGGATTAATTTTGTTAATCTTCAGCCCTTACTTTATGTTCAGGTCATTCTTCCCATCCACAGAATCCTCAAGGCAGCCCTGGACACCTCTCTGTTCTCCTGGTCTTGCCTGCTGATCCAGGGCACTTCCATCGTGCAAAATAAGAACAGATTTGTGTGTGCATGGTATCTGGATAGGACATGCCTCCTTTTGAGACCTGTGCTTCTCTGGCTTTAGAGCCTAGACCACTGTTTCCACTGTATACAAATAGGTTATCTTTCTCATTTATTTTTTAAAAATATATTGTCAATGACAACTTTTGTTTATATACCACCTAACTTTTCTCCTGTATCTATCTCCCTTCCTCTGTGTTCCAGAGACCCATCCCTCCAGAGCCAAGACAGTAGAATGGCACGAAGGAGGAGGTAGAACCCAGGTCTTAGGGATCAAAATTTAATGCTCTCTCTACTGCAATTCACACAGCAGCAGACTTATTAAATGAGACTGTTTCTTCCTGAATCCTCCAAGTCCCTATTCCATTTGCGTTTAAATCACAAAATCTTTCTGCCTCCATTTTCTTTTTTTTTAATTAAATATAATTTTAAAAAGTAATAAAAAAATTCTTTTCCTTCCACCTTGCCCTCATTGAAAAAGAAAAACCAAATCTTTGTAACAAATATGAGCAGACAAAATCCTAAACTTGCTGTTGTTTAACTACTTTTAAAAAATACTGAGGACCAGCAACACTTAAAAAGAAAGCCATGACAGACACAAGGAGTTTCTCCTCAGGTGAGAATGAACCCTTTTCCCAGTGCAGGATATCCTCATAATTCTGCTTTTTTTTCCCAAAAAAAGTTTTTCAGGCCCTAAATTTCGGTAGTAGGAGCTCCCTGTTAGAAGCTTTTGTGAACCTAAGTTGTTACTTCCCCTTAGTCACCTTCATTTCCAGTTGTAAAGGAGCTCAAAGTCAAGAATGTGAAGCCAGCTTTTCTGAGGTCATTAATTACCATTACAAGGGGACTTGGTTTCCTGGTGGGGGATTCCTGGAAAGGAAAGAATTCTGCCCTGGGGAGGCTGAAAATCATCTGGGAGGCTTCCTTTTATTTCTTGTTAATTAACTTTGTTGTCTTGGTGCACTTAGTAGAAATGTAATCATTTCCCAGGTCTGTTATGTATTTCAAAACAGCAAATTGCTAGAAGGCTAGAACTCTCCAGGGATGATCCCAATGTGCCTGAGAGAAGCTTTCAAAAACAAAGCATTGTTAATTTTTATAAACAGCAGTGATGAATTATTAAATCACAGTTGATTCTGTACCCCCAAAAAGAAGGCTGAGGTTCAAAAAAAATCTTGTAAAATCTACATTTTCCTTTCTGTAATGTAATGGTAATGATTGCATTAGGGTTTTTGCTATTGTTGAGTTGGATACTTTCTTCTCTACCCTGACATTAATACTCCAATGTTTTGATGGATACTATCTCAAACATTGCTGGAGATCACAACCAATTCTTATCTTCTTGTCCTCTTATGACTCTTGTCCGTGTCCTCCTATAAATACCTTAGAGTTGCCCGGTGTCCTGGGGACCTAATGTTTTAAAACTTAACTTTTTAAAATTATTAATATTTTGTGATATGATAAAGATCACATCCACTTCTAAGTATATACTTCTCCCTTTCCTATCCAGAAAGCCACCCCATTTAACAAAGAATAAAAAGGAAATGAGTAAAAAGTTCATCAAAACTAACCACATGTCCACGAGTTCTGACTGCATATGCTATGTTCCATAATCCATACTCCTCCACTTCTGCAAAGAGGAAGGGAGGTTCCTTTACTCATCTGTTCTTCAGAAGACTCTTGGCCATTACAGTTACTCATTGTTCAGTTTCTTTTGCTCTTCTTTCTATTGTCATTGTTTTCCTATTTCTTCTTACTTCCCTTTCTATCAATTTATATGCATTCTTGAATTTCTTTAAGTTCTTCACATCCATAATTTCCTCTAGAACATTAATGTTCCATCACATTGAAAGACTATTATGTTTTGTTTTTTTTTTTAGTGATCTTCTATTGGATGGATATCTATATTGTTTTTAGGTCTTTGCTGGCACCACAAATATTGCTATGAATGTTTTGGTGTCTTCAGAGCCTTTCTTTTTGTCTTTGACCTCTTTGAAAAATATGCCTAGCATGGGGACCTCAGGGCAGTAGGTACAGACATTTTAGTCACTTTTTATAGAGCATGTCCCATTACATTTCTCTATAAACAATAATCATTTTGGCTACTGGTCACTGGAAAAGAAATATGTAGCGTGTGAATATCACTGCTGATTTAAGATAGGTGTGTATTTGTCATGCAGTCATAGTACAAGTGATATACATAGTTTCCATTAAAAATATTGATTTTTTTACATCACTTACATTTCCCCACTTATTATTCCTTTATTCCCTTTCAGCAAGCTATGTCTTAAAAAGGATCTTCTTGTATTTACATTATAAGGAATGCCATTGTGGCATGTGGACTGACCATCTGTTTTCCTTTGGATTATCCATTAAGATACTTACCTTGATAGTTTGATGGATCTGTGGGCTCACCAATATGTGTACTCCCCCACCAAAGCAGATTGCATTCTATATATGCCTTCCTATCTTCTGTGATTCTTGTTAATGTTCTTCCATAAATTATCCTCAGGGATTATAGAATGAAAAGAGCTAGAGAGAATTTTAGAGGCTGTTGTATTCAGTCCCTGTGTTTTACAGGTGAAGACCCAGAAGCATAATGTGGTTAAGTGACTTGTCCAGGGTCATATAGTTCATAAATACATCTGAGGAATAATTCAAACACAAGTTTTCTCGACTCTAAATCCATCTCTCTTCATGGCACCACCATCATATCATGTAACTTCCCCAAAAGGCTGGTAAGTTTTCCTCTAGTTCCCTTGACATTGCTTCCATACCATTAGAGCTCCGGAGCTGTACATTGGTTATCCCAATAATTGGTTTCATAACCAGATCATGTTCTTCATACATCCTTCTGATGAGAGAGATTCATTGTCTAATGTTATCTAAAAAAAACAAAAACAAACCAATAACTCATATTAATGTTTCACTACAAAATATACAAAGCCCTCTTTTTTAACCCTCTATGGCAAGTGGTACAATTATTGTTTGAATCTTTCTTGTTCCATGTCTGTGACACATGAGGGCAACCATCTAAATTTTATTCTCCACCAGGGTGAAAAGCTAGCAGCCAGAGGATGTCTGAATTCTTCTCATGAGACCTGGGGTCCTGCCCCTGTGATGAAAGCATGGGATATGATGGCAAACTTACTCTCTCAGAGCAGAAACCACAGAAGCAGAAATCATCTATGAAAACAGAACATTTTTCATTTATTAGCAAGTTCATTTTCTGTGTCTCAGTGTAGGAGTAAATCTTCCTGGCAGAGGACATGACCACACTGAGTTGGATAAACATCTCTTATCGAAGCAAAGAAAGCTTCCATTTGTATTATGACAAATTTGCAGTAGCTGAGTTAGGTCAGAAGGCACACTAGGGCCCATCGGATCCAGCATGGACATGAGACCGTGCTCATCTGGCTTTTGCTGGCACACAGTAGGTACTTAAATCCTTTTGCCTGCCTGGCCCTCACTGGACAGGAACCCTGTGGACAAGTTCTGTTTACTTGCTGAGAAGTGTATCCTACCATCAAGATGAAATATACCTCTTTGCAGCTTCTACCCCAGTGTTCCTGGTTCTGCCCTCTGGGGCCAAGCAGAATCAGTGAATTCATCTCTTCCAAATGATATTCTTTTAAATAATTGAGGATAAGCTATTTAGGTTTGGGCAGCTAGGTGGTAAAGTGAATAGAGTGCTAGTTCTGTAATCAAGAAGACTCATCTCCCTGAGTTCAAATCCAGCTTCAGACATTAACTAGCTGTGTGACCCTGGGCAAGTCACTTAACCATGCTTGCCTTAGTTTCTCATCTGTAAAATGAACTGGAGAAGGGAATGACAACTTATTCCAGTATCTTAGCCAAGAAAACCCCAAATGGGATCACAAAGAGTTGAACATGGCTGAAAAAAAGATGCCAATTTGAGTTTACCCCTAATTCTTCTCTTCTCCAAGCTGAATATCCTTAGTTCCTCTGCTTAATCCTCCCATGTATGGACTCAAGTCCCTTTACCGTCCTTGTGAGACTTTCCAGCATATCAGTAATCTTATGACCCTATGGTGCTCAGCACTGAAGAAAACTTATTCTTTTCTCATTAATTCTCTTTTTCATCTTTAAGCACTTGAATGACTTCATGGGTATAAAACACAGATCAAGCAACAGACTAAAATTTTATTAAAGGGACTGAAATATCACTTCCTTTGGGTTATATTGGGGAGCATCTCATGTACTTAATTCTGATATATTTTTGTATGATAAATAAGAAGTAAAAAGACAGAAGACAGTAGAGAAAGCCCAAAGGGAGGGACAGAAATGATTATTTCCATCAGAAATTATACTTTTCTCCTTTATTCCTCTTTTCATCTTTTCTCAGTCAACAGATACTTGCTAGCTATTTTACCATGTGCCCAATATATACTAAATTGATGCTAGGTGAGGCAGATGAAAGATGGGGAAGGAGGAAGAGCCTTGAAAGCCATCACTTATGATTCCCTTAGGGAGGTTGCTAGGTGGAGCAGTGAATACTTAGAATCAGAAAGACTTGATTTCAACTCTGACTTCAGATCCTGGCAATCACAACCTCATTGTGCATTTCCTCATTTGTAAAGTGTGTATAAGGTAGCTCCTACCTCCCAGGGCTGTTGTTAAGATAAAGTGAGACAATATCACTTTACAAGGCTTAAAGTACTAAATAAATGCTAACTACTACCGCTACTACTACAACTAACTACTACTACTACTACTACTACTACTACTACTACTACTACTATTACTACTACTACTACTACTACTGCTACTACTACTATTACTACTACAACTACTACTACTACTACTACTACTGTTACTACTACTGCTACTACTACAACTAACTACTACTACTACTACTACTACAACTAACTACTACTACTACTACTACTACTACTACTACTACTACTACTACTGTTACTGTTACTACTACATTACCACCACCACCACTATGACTACTATTACTACTACTACTAGTACTGTTACTATTAATACTACTACTAGCACACAAGAAACAAGAAGAAATTAAGGGGCAGAGTGATTACAAAACTAATAGATGTTCAAAGAAAAGAAAACTTTATGGACAAAAGTAGTAATAGAACATTTATATAGTACTTTTCATTTTGCAAAGTGTTTTACATATATTAGCTCATTGTATCTTTACAACATCCCTAAAGCTAGAATTGAGCTCATGTCTTCCTGACTCTAGGTCACTTAGCTGCCTTGTAGTAACTGCTTAATAAATGTTTCTTAAATTGACTTTTTTTAGTTCCGCATGGAATTAAAGGGATGGCAAAATCTCTATGGAAACCAATTTAACCTTAACATAAGGTGGTGGTGGTAGTAGTAATAGTAGCAGCAGCAGCAGCAGCAGCAGTAGCAGAAATGTCCTGACAATTAGACCTGCCCAAAGTGGGACCGGACTGCCTTGATAGAGACTAAGTTTCCCAGTACTGTATGTGCTCCACTAGAAACTGTGTGATTGCTTGTCAAGGATGTCATTAAGGAGATCCCTGAAGTTCCTTCCAAACCTAAGATTCTGTGAGTCAAAGATAAAAGCAAGATACTGAATTTCTATAAGTTATTTTCTCTTTCTGAAAAGTCTCAAGTCCATGATTGAATGTAACTGGATTACTGTCAAAAATCATAAATAAAATGTTTTAGAATATGTTTATGGTCAGTCTAGCTGAGGTTAGAAGAGTCTGCCACCGACCAAGGAGGCCATACAGAGTTTTATATGTACACACACACACACACACACACACACACATTTTATTTTCTTCTATTGACCAAGTACTGAAGACTACTTACTAAATAAGAGAGACATTTGTAGTACATCCAGCCACCAAAGTACTGCTCCTCGAATATTGAAAAAACAGAATGTATGAACAGATGAAAATGCAGTAAAGGGGATGGCTGCCTTCCAATCCAACTCATGGCCTCAATCCAACAGGTAAAGCCCAAGGCCTTATCTTTTAACTTGATTTCTCCAAAAACCAGTTGCTTCTGTCTCTAAACAGTACCTTCCCACCTGCTTCTTAATTATGTTTCTCCCTTGCTGGCAACAGTTTGGGCCTCTATTCTGGCTCAGAACATGAAAAATCCAGACCTTAGGTTCTTCCACTACTTGATGGCAGTAAAATTGTTTCTTAACAAATAGTTAATGTAAAAACTGTGCAAAGTAATAAATAGACACCGAATTCCAGCTGGCACAATGGCTGAATTTAGATTGAATGACAAGCTACCGTTCTTTCTGTTTTTCACAGGAAGGAAAGACACACACACACACACACACACACACACACACACACACACACACACCCTGAGGCACCAAAATGTGTTTTCTTTCTCCCTTTCAGCAACTAAATAAAATAGTTATGGAAGTGAGGTGGTACTATTTTTTTTTTTTTTGATATGTAGGTCATTGGTAATGTTTCCTTTGACAGGAGGAAAGGCAAATATAATTTATGAAGGAAAGTGCCCCATCTCAGCAAAGGGAAGGAGAGAAGGAAGGGAAGTGGAGAGCATGCAGATGGTCCCTGTAACTTCTTAAGAAGCATTATTTCAACTTCAGTCACTCTCTTACTAATGAGTTTGTTTTTGTTGTGACAACTTTCTGTTCTTCCTCAGTTATAGATTTCTTTTTATTGGCTTCTTCAGGTTTGTTTCTTTAAAAAAAAACATCTTTTTTCTTTGATAATTTAGCTTGGGAACAAATCAATGGTCATTTCAATGTCACTCAGATGTAGTAAAATTCAGGTATTGGGTTTCTTCCTGTTTA
The DNA here is from genome assembly GCA_011680675.1 of Gymnobelideus leadbeateri. Taxonomy (NCBI): domain Eukaryota; kingdom Metazoa; phylum Chordata; class Mammalia; order Diprotodontia; family Petauridae; genus Gymnobelideus; species Gymnobelideus leadbeateri. The sequence goes on along the minus strand of WOXC01007204.1, from coordinate 127,730 downwards.
TTTTTTGACTATATGTTCTTAATTTCTTTTCCAGAATCTCGTATCATTCATCATATTAGTTAAAAGAGAGATAACCTAGAACAAGAGTTCTGTTAAAGCTTTCTTGTGTCAGGGACTCCTTGGGTGGTCTGGTGAATTTCATGAATACTTTTTTAGAATAATGTTTTAAATGAAGAAAATAAAGTACATAAGATTACAAAAGAAACCAATCATATGTAATTATATGTATATTTGTAATTATGTGTATATAATATATATACATAATTATCAAATCTATGTTTACAAGACAAATTCATTGACCCCAGTTTAAGAATTTCTGGTTTCGAACTAATATTTTTATGAAAAAGATGTTATTAAATTGCTCTTTACAGGCTTAGTAGGTTGCCATCAGAGTAAAATTCTTGGGGAATTCTTGAGTACAGTGGAAAGAATGAAGAATTTAGAGTAGGGGGGCTTGGGTTCAAGAGCTGCTTTGGTCATTTGCTACCTTAGTGACATAGAACAAATCACTTAAATTCACTGGGCCATGGTTCCTTATCTTTAAAAAAGATAAAGTTGGGCTAAATGACCTCTGAGGTCCTTTCCACATATTGTATGATAATGCTGTCCCTTCCCCTCTCACTGCCTCAGTTTACACATCTGTAAAGTGAGAGGCCTAGACTAGATGAACTTTAATCCATAAGGCTACACCAGCAGTGAACAAAATATGGTGGATCTTATCAGTCTAGAAAGGCTCTGAGTAAAAGCTTGGCAATGTACTCATTATATATTTGCCATCTTAAGAATAGCCCAAATTGGGGGGCGGCTAGGTGGCTCAGTGAATAGAGCACCAGCCCTGGAGTCAGGAGGACCTGAGTTCAAATCTGGCTTTAGAAATGTAACACAAAACTAGCCATGTGACCTTGGGCAAGTCACTTAACCCCAATTGCCCTACCTTCCCCCCTCCAAAAAGCAAGCAAAAAAAAAGAATAGCCCAAATAAATCTAGTGAAAATCATCAGCAGAGGCTGACCATTAGTCTACAATATTTGATCCATAGAAACTTAGGGAAAAAAATAACATACCAAGACATGGAACATTTCAATCTATGTCAGTGTTGGAAGTATCAGCCTGAATTCAAATCTTGGCATTGACTGGCTGCCATATAACCCTGGCTTGTTGCTTAACCTCCCTGGGCCTCAGCTTCCTCATCTGTAAAATGAGATTAATAATAGCACTTACCTCTCAGGGTGAATGGGAAAATTAAATGAGTTCATATATGTAAAATGCTTTGTAAATCTTACAGTACTATATAATGTTAGTTATTATCTGGGGTATGCTGTAAACGTTTAATGACTAACTCTCTGAAGACTCCTTACACACTTTTAAGTTTAATCTGTGCCATTAACATTTCCTTCATCACTTTCTTAACTCTAGACAATCAACCAAACAATAAATCAAGTCCATTTACCTATGCTCACACTTAAAATTTAACAATTGCTCCACTGAGCCGCTATGCACTGGTTCCAGTATACCCCTGGTTATTATTATCAGTTAATTGTAGCATTATCATAATTAGGTATTGGAGAGTAATAATATATTATAATTTAGTGAACCATGGTATAATTGTTGGGATGGGAATGTTCTAGTTCTGGAGTCTAAGAACTTGGGTGAGACTCTTCTGATAACTGCCTTAGAGACAGTTTGAATGATTCACAGTCATTTAGGCAATAACCATTTTTTCAGCCCTTACTTTGTTCCTGGCCCTTTGCTAAGTGGGGGTGGGGGGGAGGTACAAAAAGAGACAGAAGACAGTCTCTGCCCTCTGGGAGTTCACTGGTCTCTTTACATTATGGACATACACCTCAACTTTAACCCTAGGTGTTCTTTCCTGGCCCTAACACCGATCATATTCAACAGTCTGAGTTCTAGATTGCTTTTAACTGTGGTTAACTTTTTCTCTGATTCTTACCACTTTGAAGTGGTCACTGAATATCCATCCCAGAACCTTAATTTCATGTGTATAATGAGATTTGGATTTAGCAACCTTTGTGGCCCTTCCAGCCCTGGATCTAGGACCTTGTGAATGTTGTTTGATCAGATAATTTTAGAGCTAGAAAGAGTTTAGAGATCCCTTGTCTCTCCCTCTCTTTATTACATGTTCAGTTGAGGAAACAGACCCACAGACATTAAATGACTTGATCAAGGCCACACAGTGAGTTAGTGATTGAGCTGGAAAGAGAACCAAGTGTCATACTTGGTTTATATCATTCAAATACACTGAGTATGTGCTTAGGCTCAAACTTCTCATATTTAGTATTGATGCATTCATGTAGCAGCCTTAGGATAGAGATGTGTGAGTAGTGATACCTCTCCCATGGGGCAGTTAGGTATTGAGAGGTGGTTTTATATGTGTGGGGGTGGAGGAGTTTGGGAAGGTGGGGAAAGTGCCAAGGGAGTAAAATGTATTCAAATGAAAATATGATCTCTAATTGAAAACCCTATAATAGGAGGGTGAAGGAATCCAATTTATCTGAATAATATAATAGCATGTAAGTGGGCCAAGACTGAAAATTCAAGCAAGGCCATGATGATAATGGGGAAGGTGTTAATCTCTCTTAAAATGCCGTTTTGCTGATTAGAGAAATCTTCAAAAGTTGGAAGGGAGAGTAAGGCACTGAAAATGAATGGGGTTTTTGAGACACACCCAGAGTACAAAGAAGACATTGTCCCCAGGGATCTTAAATAAGAAAATAACCACAACAACAAAAAAAAGGAAAATAGATTTTAGAATAAATCAATCAATAAATATAGTTTCATTTATTTATTTTTGTTTGTTTTTATTTAAAAAATATGGAATGCTTCATGAATTTGCATGTTGTCCTTGCCCACAGGCCATGCTAATCTTTTCTATATCGTTCCAATTTTAGTCTATGTTCTGTCAAAATAAGCATAAAATGTGCTTTTATTAATACTTTACTATGTGCCAGGCAATGGGCTAAATGCCGGGAATACAGAAAAAGTAAAAAATACAATCCCTGCCTTCAAAAACAATTCATTTTCTACTAGAGGGAGAAATATGCACAGATAACGAGATATGTAGAAAATCCATTTAAAAGCTGGACTTTTCCATGCCAGTAAAAATAAATAAGTCAGCATCTCTACTATAATGAGGTCATACATTGGATACCTCCTCGAGATGGTAATACTGCTACTGCTAGCTAACATATGTGTGTCATATGTTATATGTATAATGCGTGTATACATGTACATATGTATGTATGTGTGTATATAGCTAGATCTATATGACTAAAAGTTTTATAAAGTTCTTTATATTAGTGCATTTGGTCATTTGTTCCCCACAACAACCCTGGGAGGTAAGGTTACCTTTATGCCCATTTTATAGATAAAGAAATTGAGACAGAGACATTAAATGATTTGCCCAGGGTAACAGCACTATTAAGCATCTGAGACAAGCGTCCATCTCAGGTCTACCTGACCCCAAGTCTAGGTCTCTGTCATTGCACTTTACCTTGGAACAGAGTTATATAAGGGCATTCCAAAGTATTGTTCTCTACATCGGTGGAGGCTTTATTTAACAAGGACATATTTTAAAAGTTACAGTCATATGAGAATTGTTTTTGAATTTTCCTCGAGGTTTTGAAACTTGGCCACTTAAGAGGCCACAATGATGACCAAAACTCATCCACTGATTTCATCCAGCGAAAGTGCTGAGCTCATGGAAACTGAGCCTAGAAAACAGAAATGTGTGATATATTAAGAAAACAGTAACTCAATTACAAAAGGAAGGAAATACTGGAAGTATGATAAACCTTAAAGCTAGGACTGACTGACTGACTGAGGTCCTCTGAGACCAAGTGGCACCGTGTGGTTCTGGGAGTCTTAGGCCTCGACTCTTCCCTCTGTCTTAAGCCTCCCTCCCCAACACTGATCAGTTTCTGGGTCTTGTCAGTTTCATCCCCACAAGGTCTCTCCTGTGCATCCCCTTCTCTCCACTCCCACAGACCCTGCCCTGGCTTGGACCCTCCTTACCTCTCACCTGGACCACTGGACTATCCTTCTAATTGGTGTCTCAACAGTCCGTCTTCTCTCCAATCCAGCTTTCACACAGTCACTGAAATAATTTTCCCAGAGCATGTCTGATCATGATCCTATGAAACTCCTCTGCTCAGAGGGTTTCAATGACTTTCTATCGCTTCTAGGATAAAATACAAATTCCTCAGCTTGGCATTCCCCCCATTTTTCATTTTATTGGTATCTCATTTTATATTACTTTCATGTATCGATAGATATACATACATACATACATACATACATACATACATATATATATATATATCCTAAGCATATTCCTTCTGCCCCTCCTTTTCACATCCTAAGGTCGCACAGCCAGTGTGTATCAGAGGCAATAGTTAAACTAAGTCTTCTTTACTCTATTCAATTCAGTCTGCTGCTTCTCACCACGTTAAAGCCTGGCTAAAATCTGAGCTCTGTTCTCTTCTGTTGAGCCTGAACTGTCTCTTAGACATAAATGGTGTCCATGGCCATCCTTAGTTATGAGAAACAAGGGCATGATGGTTTTCCAGGTGGAACTTGTTGAATACGTGGTTTTGTGGAACAGAAACAGTGTTGGTGACACAAAGAGTTGGCTGACAACTAATCGCTTTAGAAGTTTGAGAACACTTCCAGGTGTGGGGTGGATTGTGGGGAAGTTATTTTAATCATTTGCAGGAACCATTTATAGTCTTGTCATCTTCGCTGTCATGAAGATTATCATTTAATTACATGATAACATGATTTGCTATTTGGATATCAGAGCTAGAAATGTACAGCAGAGGGATCAAAATGGAAAGCAGATTCTCCAAAGATTCTGGGTAGTAATTAGTGGAGTCAGTGCAGCTGTGCACCAGGTAACCAGCTGTCCTGAGGAAGCCCACAGTGTCCATTTTTGAAGCCCCAGATGATGTGGGTTTTTCTGGTCTCTGTATCAGAGGCTGGCTTCAAATAAATCTGAAAGGGACAGAGCCAAGCAAGTGGTAGATGTTGCAGAATAGGAAATCATCCCATCCTCTCTCCATTCTTCCATATCACAGGCACAGAGATCCAGTATGAGGTTCCTTTGATTCTGTCTCCTACTCTCTCTACATTTAGGATATAGCTGGGTTCTCCCAGGAGTGGAACAATAATGTCTCAGGATTGGCCCCACTATACACATATATCATATATACATAAACATGTGCATGAATGTGCATATATAAGAAATATAGATATGTAATATAGATTTATAAATATCTACATGTATAGAAATTTATATAAATGTAAATATATATTGTAATGTATAATGTAAATATATATTGGTTTTTATGTAACTATAATATATTGTACCATTATATTTGCATATTTTATATATAATAATATATTCTGCACCTGTCTCAGAACAGCATGGGGACATTAGAGATGGCAGATATATGAGTCCAATTGAAATCAATAATCATTTATTAAATGGCAACATGAACCAGAGATAGACAAAAAAGAAAATAGTAGACCACAGATTTAAAGTTGAAAGGTATCTCTAATGTCTTCTAGTTCAACTCCCACCCCCAATCATTTTTATAGATGAAAGTGAGACAGAAAGAAGTTAAGTGAGTTACCCAAGGTCACACAGTTAGTGTCTGAGGAAGGATTTGAGCCCAGGTCTTTCCAATCCTAAGTCCAGCCCACCATACCATGAAACTCTGGGAGGGCAGGGAAGAGCTGTTGAAATTCCCTTTAGGATCACTACCTTAGGCTCTCAGAAAGTAGCCTAGTGTAATCATTGGATTTGTAGTCAGAGAACCAGTGTTATAGTACTTACTAGCTATGTGACTTTGTATAAATCATCATAATGTAAGCCTCAGTTTTCTCAGCTTTTTGTTAAACAAGGGGGTTAGACTGAATGGCATCTGAGGTCCTTTTCTGCTCTTGGATCTCTTAGGAAAAGGCTTCTTTTTTCTGGGGTTAGGCATTAGCTGATATTTAGGGGACTTAGAATTTGAGCTTTATATTCGCTTACTCTTCTCCAGTAGGTCTGGTGGCCCACTTCTGCCCTGGGGCTCTGGGACCACAGCTCTTCTGTGGTCCTCTTCTCTCACCACCACCTTCTCGGCTGGAGGCTGCTCTTTTCATTCGGCCAGATTCACAGGACCACCCAAAGGGGGCAGCATTTTCTTTACTTCCTGTGGCAATTCCTGGAGTATTTTATCATGAAATCAAAAAGCATCATGGTGGACAAAAAGACAAAAATGCAGGAGTCCTTGCCCCCAGGGAGCTTAGATTCTATTGCCACTATTCTTGAGCAATCTTTACTTCTTCAAGACCAATGGAATGGTCAGACCCTCTCCTGATTCTGGTAGCCATCATCCACCAAGCTCCCTCCGACTCCTCCATCTCTCTCTGTGACTTTGTTACTTGCCTCCAAGTCTTCCTTCCCCCACATCTTAGCCATCACAATCAGAGTTGTCCCCTCTTCATGTAAAAACCTCTCAAATATCCTCAGCACACACTTGTATAATCTTACTCTTCACCTGCTTTCACCCATATGTCAGCCTGGTCTTGCCTCAGACCTGACCATCTCATGGGACGTCATCACTTTCAAGTAACTGACAGTGCACTCTCCAACCCCAGTCTCCTACTTGTCCACTTCCCACACCTCCTCACTCAGAGTTGCTGTTTACTGGGTCTTTGACCTCTCTCTATTCCTATCTCAGAAACCAACTGTGTCATTCGCTCTCAACCTCTCTCTCAGTTTCCTCATCTGTAAAATGAAGTGGTTTGACCCTTCAGTGCTAACTCTGATTCTATTTCAGGGTATACACAGTGTAAGGAAGGGACAGCATGCAAACCATTCTGATTCTATTATCCCAAATGTAGTATCATATAGATAGGGAACTAGGAGGGAGCTTAGGAAGGACTTACTCCAATGCTATTATTTTACAGATGAGGAAGTTCTGACAGTTAAAGAGACTCTGTATAGAAGCAGAAAAGGTCTAAGATCTTTGGAAAGACAACTCCAAAGATCCAGGGGATGGGCAGGACTTCTGTGCGGAGATAGATGAAGCTTAAAGGAGATGACTTTAGGAAGTAGTGTTTGGCACCGTGGCTACTGTCCTCTCCTAAGACAGTTACTTTGGGAGGCTCCAGGAGCTGCAAATCTAAATGGGTTTTTGTCATTCTATTTGCCTCACATTCATTATCCTGGAGGTCTGAGGTAATTTTGAACCAGGCTTTTAATATTCCAGGTAAGCATTTCGCCAAAGCCCTGAGGGTTTGCTGCCAGCAGGTGTTAATGACTGTCAGTTACTTGGCTGTGATGACTGAATTATGTTGGAAGCACAGACCTAGAGATTGTTTGCACTAGAAGGGAGCGGCCTGATCATTTTCCTAAGTCAGGAAGCTGAGACCCAGAGTGGGAAAGTGACCTATCCAAAGCCACACAAGCTACCAAGTAATGAAGTTGGGGGTTGAGGCCAGATTTTCTGATTCCTGCTCTGGTTATCTTTTTTCACTCTACCCTATCTGGCATGCCCAGGAATGAAAGGCAGTATGGCTCAGTGTTTATGATGTCAGAGGACCTGGGCCTAAATTCTACACACTGACATTCATTCCATGTGACATTAGACAAGTCTCCTATCCTCCCTGGGCTTCAGTTTTCTCATCCATAAAATGGGTTGGGTAGATGGTCTCCAAGGGCTCTTCCAGTTCCATATCTGTGAACCTTGATTCGAAGACAATAAAAAGCAGAATTCTTCACAGTTCTAGTTTTATGAATCATGTCTGCTTATTTCAAGGATAATGCTAGGACCTTCCCTCTAAGGCATTACATCCTCCTACAAGGTAAATATCTGGCTGGGACGGAATTATTTGCATGTTGTGCCCCCCTTACACTGCATACCCACGCTGAGTACAATGAGTAGTACAGAGTAAGGTCTTGAGATTGTTGATTGATTTGTGATTTCATTAGTGTGGCTGTCTCCTCCCCCTATGCAGAATCATCCTTTCCTGTGATGTAATAGATAGACTTTAATTGTTACTCTGGGTAAAACATTCATGACCTTGTGGCTAATCTGGTTATGAGCCTCTCTATAGACTAGTCATAAAATCAAAAGATCAGAGATCCAAAGCCAAAAGGAACTTCAGAGGTCAACTATTCCTGTCTCTTAATTTTACAGTTAAAGAAACTGAGGCCTACACACATCCTGGAGCTGGAACTGGAAGGGACATCAGAGGCCATCTAGCTAAGCTTCCTCATTTTACAGATGAGGAACCTGAGACTTCCCCACAGCAACACAGTTATTAAATGTCAATGGTGGGATATGAGTTAAGGTCGTCTGGCTCTAGCATCCAAACTTTTTCTACTGTCCCATAATGCCTCTGGGTCCTGGGACATTGGACATAGGATCTTCCTGAAGTACCTCTTAAAGTTTTTGAATCTGGGGAAAAGCCCCTCCTTGGAGAGAGAAAGATTTCATTCTACATTAGAGGGTGAAGTACTTAATCAGATCACAGGTCCTAGACACATTAATCGATGATCATATTGAACAAAATTCATATTTTTCACAGGTTCCAGGAAGGATTTAGAAAAGTTCATGCATAGAATCATTGAAATAGTCAGCCAACCAATCAGGTACTTAAGCATTTAGTAGGCTCCTACTCCGTGTCAGACTCTGGACTGTGTATCAGTACCAGATACGTTATTCTTTCCAAAACATATGGGAGAGGTTAGGAATATTTTGGATGCATCTCTCATCTCCTGAGGCCAGCACCTTGGCATGCCATAGTCTGGGTTTCCCACAGTCCCCTTAGTTATTAAATACTGATTTGGACAGAGTATTGGCACAACCCAGTTTGGGTTTTTTCATCTTCTTATGATTTTCTGTTCCTTGGCTTAGTTGTTATAGACATTTTATTCATAGATTGAGCAAGTACAGGGCAGCAGGCATGTTGTCAATAAATAAAATCATCATTGAATAATAGATACATTCACAAGGGGTTATTATAGAAAAATGGCGCATCAAGCTCATTTGCCTAAAGTGCCTCCTCACACTTCCCTTTCTGGGGACTAAATGTGAATTAGATGGCATTTTGATCAGATCAGATGAACCCAGACAGCACATATTACTTCTAACAAGATGAAATTCTCACTTTAAAACATGCAGATCATTCTCTAAGAGATTACAATGGAGTTGCTTAGCAGTCTTTTCTCAGTGGAACTTAGGGTAGGATCGTTCACAACACCAGTCTAAGAATTGAGCTGACTGAAGATTTTGTTTTGTTTTGTTTTTGGACCAGGCTTGGGATTTTTGGTAGAGGGAAGCCCCCCTTCCACTGAGTGTAGGTCTGTACCTTTTCTGTGACTTTCAGTCCTAGAATGTTGCCAGGAACACTGAGAGGTTAAGTTGACTTGCCCAGGGTTACTCATTCAGTATGTATCAAGGGTATGACACAAATATAGGTCTTATTGACTCCGAGGCCAGGGCTCAATCTCTATCCACTGCCTTTAGTGGAGTGGTAAATTTAAAGTCTTTGATGGGGCAGGGCCAGGGGCCAGGATTTTATTTATGGACATGATTTCAAAACAGACACCTAGTGGAACAATAAATAAACCATATGCTGTCAGAATGGCACGGAGACCCATAAACATCAAACAAAAATGCCCGTACAGTTCACATAGGCCTAGTGTGTCTCATCAGTGGCTGCATAAATCCATTGGAAGAAAACCAAACTCTCTTGATAGAACTCAGAACTCAGATAAATGTAACAGTCAACAGGTGGTACAACTGTAGAGAAAGCCCTTCCCCAGTATTCTACAATAGGATACATACCTGAAGCAAGGCAAGTAATGAAATACTCACTAGTTGATAAGATGTACAAAGAGCCACTTAACCTGGGGAAGACAATGTAAGAGTTGGTATCTCATTTCTTGGTTCAAGTAAGAAGCTGGGAAAGTGTATCTTTTCCGGGTAGATCATAGAAGAAAGTTACTTGGGTGGGCCCTGGTTCCAATCAGATTGTTTGTCTGGTTTGCTAGTTTAATACATCAGTCCTCTCCTTTTTGTACCCTGGAGGAGATGCTTTCTCCAATTTGTTTAATGAATCCATCCACGCTACATTTGTTCATCTATGAAGCAGAGTTTCTTCATCTCCTCAAGCCTGTGTTTACTGAGGAGATGAGGTTTCTTACCAAAAGATAATTCAGAGGCTGTTGTTAAGACAATGGCTTTGACTTTAGAATGAGCTTATGTCTTTAAGGAGAGTTTCAGCAAATGAGTCAGCCATATGTTAAATCAAATTTAACATCCATTATGAAACACTGAATCATACTTTATATCTCTGTAATGATAACAAATGATCGTCTATCTCATGTTCCCCTCATTTGCACTGCTACTCATCAATCTTGCTAATACTGCAAAGATTTATTAAATGAATAGGCTCCCAACTCTAACTGATAATATTAATAGCTCCTTTTTGTACTTTCCCCCGCTATCGTTTCTTTCTGTGCTTGCCTAAGTGGGTTTTAATGCGGGCTTTAAAAGTAATATTCTTCATACTGAAGTGATAATGAACAGAAAACTAGTAAATTAGTAATAGAATTATTTTAATGAAACTGTGCAATTATGCTGCTACATGACAAGGTGTGTCTCAGTAGGCTGGCTGCAGAGTCTACCCGTCTCATGGAGCTGGAGAAAGTGGGCTGGCTTTAGAGGGAAAGAATCTGCATTTAAATATGGGCTCTGCCACTTGCTACCTGGGAAATTTGAGAGAAGTTGCTTTCCCTCCTCCGCCTTTCTTATTTGTAAAATGATGGAGTTGGATTACATCTTCCAACTCTAAACCTACCAACCTAGTGGAGAGAGAGGAGGGGGGGGTGAGAGCAAACAAAAAACCCTCTATGTATTAGAAGCTAGGATAAGTATTTACAGAGCTCATCAGTAGTACTTTATAATCAGAATCAGAATGGATAACATAAGGCAGTGTTGTGCAATGACTAGAGTGCTGTGCTTGGAGACAGAATTATCTCTCAGCCTCTCCAGTTTTGTGACCACGGGCAACCTACTTAAACCACTTTAAACCTCACTCTCCTGGTCTATAAAATGGAGATGATCATACTTGTAGTACCTGCCTCTCTGAGTTGTTGCAAAGGAGCCAGGTTAGGCTTGATGCCAAGGAAAACAAACATACTTCTTTTTTTTTTATTTTTTTTTATTTTTTTTTAAACAAATACTTTATTAACTTCTGTTTTACATCATTCATTTCTGCCAGATTTTGAGTTACAATCATTTTTCCCCCATTATTCCCCTACCCAACCTCCCAGAATAGCAGTCCCACAAGATATCGCTTCCTCCAATCTGCTCTCTCCCATACCTTCTCCCATACCCCCATGGACTTTTCCATTAGAGGAAGATGAATCTTTGTATCCCAATGCCTGCACATCTTATCTCCCAATTATAGGCAAAAGAGTATTAATAATAGTATTTATATATATATTTGAAACATTTAATGTTATGACCTTGAATTTCAGATCCATTTCCTTCCTCCCTTGTCACCCATTCCTTCTTGGTATATAAGTAATTCAGTATATGTTGTACATGTCTAGCTATGCAAAACATTATCATAGTAGATATATTGTACAAGGCTGCTTATAATTCCCTCCACTCATCCCACCCCCCACCTGGTCCATTCCCTACATGATCCTGTCCCTCTTCTATAGTGGGTACTTCCAACCTCCCCTCACCCCAAGGATGCCCTCCTTTCCATCATCCCTCCTCTCATCCCCCTTCCCCCTATCCTGCTGCAGGTTGAGATATCCCATTTAGTATGTATATCATTTTCTCCCTGAACCAAATTCAATGTGAATGTGGTTTTGCCCTTTTAGCCTTCCTTATTCTCCCCCTCCTTTGCAACCACTTCCCCTTGCTTCTTCTACATGGGATAGTTTACCCTACTCTTTCTCCTCTTGCCACTTTCCTCTCTCACCTCATAATTTCATCCTTTGAGTATTCTCCCTTCCCAACAAATTCAACTTATGCCCTCTATCCATATATAACTGTAACCATATACACATACATTCACATATGTATTCATATGACCACACCCCCTTCTTCCATTATTTTCATAGTGAGAAAGATATCATCAGTCCCAGTTATTGCTTTTCCATATAGGAATGTAAATAGTTCAACTTTGATAAGTTCCTTTTGATTTCTTTTCCTGATTACCTTCTCAGGCATCTCTTCCTTCTTGTGTCTGGATGTCAAATTTTCTATTCAATTCTGGTTTTTTCCTCAAGAATGCTTGAAAGTCCTCTATTCCACTGAATGACCATATTTTCCCCTGAAACAAAATACTCAGTTTTTCTGGGTAGGTGATCCTTGGGTTCACTCCCAGTTCTTTTGCCCTCTGGAATATCATATTCCATGCCCTTCGATCCCTCAGTGTAGAAGCTGCCGGGTCCTGGGCTATTCTGATTGTGTTTCCACAATATTGAAATTGTTTCTTCCTGGCTGCTTGTAGTATTTTCTCCTTGATCTGGGGATTCTGGAACCTGGCTATAATATTCCTGGGAGTTTTCTTTTGGGATCTTTTTCAGGAGGTGATCGGTGGATTCTTTCAACCTCTATTTTGCCCTCTGGATCTAAAACATCAGGGCAGTTTTCCTTGAGAATTTCTTGAAGGGTGATTTCTAGGTTCTTTCCTTGATCATGGCTTTCAGGTAGTCAATAATTTTTAAATTGTCTCTCCTGGATCTATTCTCCAGGTCAGTGGTTTTTCCCATGAGATATTTCACATTGCCTTCTAATCTTTCATTTGTTTGGATCTGCTTAACAGCATCTTGATTTCTCATAAAGTCATTAGCTTCCATTTGCTCCAGTCCAACTCTGAAGGAATGAATCTCTTCAGTGAACTTTTGAGATTCTTTTTCCATCTGGCAAATTCGACTTTTAAGGCATTCTTCTCCTCAATGCCCTTTTGGGCCTCCTTTGCCATTTGAGCTAGTCTATTTTTTAAGGTGTTGTTTTCCTCAGTCAGGCTGTTGACCCTCATTTCATACTTTTCCTGCATCCTTCTCATTTCTCTTTCTAATTTTTCCTCCACTTCTCTTATTTGATTTTAAAGTCCTTCTTAAGGTCCTCTATGGCCTGCAACCCACTCATGTTTTCCCCTGGGGCTTTTGGAGCAGGACTTCTGACCTCACAGTCCTTTTTCTGCTCTATGCCCCCAAAATAGGAGTCTAGGGTTGCATTTTTCTATTTCCTTTGCCTTGGCATGTTGCCACTTAATTACTTGACTTTTGGGCTTGTTGCCACACTATGGCTTTAAGGCCAGATAGAGGAATTTTCGTCCCGAACGTGTGGGGGGCAACTTCCGTTTCTGGCAAGCTGTAAACCCACCCACAGCTTCCACCCTAGATCACAATCCAGATCCAGGGAGGTTAAAGCAAGAGCGATTACCCCCCAAGACTGATCGCTGGATCTCCCCACGATTTGTAGGCTGGGAGCCGGAAATGCCTCTGAAAACTACAAAATGGCGTGTCTCCTCAGCGGCTTCTAGCCCCAGGGGAGGGAGCTGACGCATTCCCCAAATACAGGTCCCAAAGTCCATAGGACACTAACCTCTTACTTTGTCCTAGGCAAGTCTATGTTGATAATTCTGGGGTCGCCACAGTTCCTGGTGTTCTGGGGTTCCTCCAGCCGGCTGCTGGCCCTGCCGCCCTGGGGCTAAAACCTCGGCTCACGTGGACCTGGGCTCGGCTCGGCTCCTGCGCTCTGCACGCTGCCGGCTCCCAGACCACTGCGCTGGTCCTTCCTGCAGAGTGCTGGGCTGTCCTCAGCGGGAGGTTAGCTTCTCTGTGTCGTTCTGTGGGTGCTGGGGCTCCAGAAGATTTTCAGAGTCCTTTTTTACATAGTTTGTGGAGAATCTGGGGGCAGAGAGGCTTGGACGAGCTGTTTCTACTCCGCCATCTTGGCTCCGCCCATCCACAAACATACTTCTTAATAATTCATAAATCCCTAACTGTTCCAAAGTGGCACAGTGGATAGAGTGTTGGGTCTGGAGTCAGGAAGGCTCATCTTCCTGAGTTCAAATCTGGCCTTAGACACTTACTAGTTTTGTGACCCCGGGCAAATCATTTAATCTTGTTTGCCTCAGTTTCCTCATCTGTAAAATGATCTGGAGAAGAAATGGCAGACCTCTCCAGTGTCTCTCCCAAGAAGACCCCAAATGGGAACACAAAGAGTTGGACATGACTGAAATGGGCTGCATCTTGAGGTTGGGCAGCCCTCCACTCACTTTGGAGGCCTTGAAGCAGTATGCTCCCTCTTTGGTATGTTGTGATGGGAATCCTTTGCATCTAGGTCTTAGACTATATTGGAAACTTTTAGATTCTGTGATTCTGGGCCTTCAAATCCAACTAATTTCCCACTGTGCCTTGTGACTTCACCGTAGTTCCAAACCAGTATGTGCAATAGTACAGGAAGGATCTAAGCAGATCTTTCTTTTTCCAAGGCAGATCCTTAATCTCATCTACTACACTATATATAGTAGATATATTATGAGTTGTCATGAATATGTTATCTGAAATACACATATGTAGATATATGCATATGTATATGTACCTTTTATAAAAATAAAATCAAAGAAAAATGCTACCTTTCTTTAAAGATTCTGTGTTCCCATGTTTTGTCTCTAGCCCCTAGGTGATCAGATCTTCATGGGTAGGGGTAATTTCTCTACCATTTTTTGTATCTGCCCTCATACTAAGCCCAGTGCTTTGTGCAGGGCAGCTTCTTAATCTGTAGCTATTAAATACCTGAGATAAAAGATGGGAGGAGTAGCATTATGGGATTGGGTACCATATCTGAACTCATTGTTCTCTGGTCTGGCAGAAGGAAAAGGGAAGGTATCTCCTGAGACATCTTGCAGCAGATGCGGTGCTGACTTGTAAACACAATGAGCAAGAATAAGCTCCAAGCCCAGGGAATGCCCAGGCCCAAACAGGGTCTTTGCCTTCCTGAATTTTATGCCTTTTTTAGATTAGTCTAAGAATGAAATCACCAGGGAAGAATAATCAACCCAGCCATGTAGAACCAGCCAGTCACGTACTGCACAACCTTTTACCCTCCCACAACAAGATTGCTGGGTACATTCAGCCATTACGTGACTTCAATTGCCCGTCCCTCCATTCATTCAGTGAAATGGGGAAAAAAATAATAACTGCACTGAATTGAAAAGACACTTACAACCTTCTTTCCCTCTTTAATTATAGTTTGTGAATCTTGGGAGGTCAGATCAGAGATGGGGCCTTCTGAGACTCTCCTAGGATTTTCGGCCCCCCAGATATCTGAGTGGGTATACCCATAGATTTTTAATTTGGCCTTCAGATGACTAAGTTGGCGACCTTTTAAGTATAAGGTGTGGTCATATAGATGGATGTGGAATCAAGAAAATGGTAAACATGATGGCTACAAGGTAAATGGAAAGAAAAGTGAGGAGACAATACTGAAACTGAATGTGGGACCAAGCTTGACCTCAAAGAAGAGCTATGAGAAAGTACCTACTTCATTGGAGAGGTGGGAACACTGCAGACCCCGGCAGACTTTTTAGTTGCTTTTGCTGACTCCTATTCCCTCCCCCTCCCTGCCCCTTTCTCCTGGGAAATGCAGATGATATAAAAATGAGTGATATTAATAAAATTTATTTAAAACAAAGATGTGGAAATATTTGGTTTGGTGAAGAGACGGCTAGGGAAGACATGTCTTAAGTTATCTGAAAGTCCAGCTGGCATGAGAAGGATCAGATTTATTCTACTTGGCCAGACAAGGAGGAGCTAGTTACAAAGAGTACATCCTGCAAAGAGGCCATTTTCAGGGAGAGATCTGGAGAAGCTTCTGGTTACTCTAGGAGATAAGGGGCTCTTCCTCACCTGGTGTCTTAAATCAAAGGCTGCTTGAGCACTTGTTGGTTGTGTTTTGGAGAACAGGACTGATAGATCATTTGGACGGGCATTTTTAAAAAAAAATCTGTGTTCCAAAGATATGGGAGAGTTAAATCTCAGTGGAGAGAATTTGTACTCCAAAGTGCCAATGGATCTGTGATCTTGAGTGGGATGTGCCTCAAAAGGAGGCAGATCCCAGCCCATGCACGTATGCATATTCTGGGTGACTCTTGTATCCTCTTATAAGCTCACTAGAGAGGGGTCCCCTCAATACCCTGGACATTGCTGTCACTTCCTCCTCGCTCTGTGGAATGCTCAGACTGTTATAGGTATCCTCCTTGTCAGCCCAGCTTTTCTTCTGATCACAAATAGAAGAATTTACATATCTACTAAAACCATGATGGGAAGCAGTATGGCCTAGTGGTTAGGGGGCTGGTCTTGGGGTCAGGAAGACCTGAGTTCAAATCCGTATCTATCACATATTGGTTCCATGTGCCTAAGTCAATCATTTAACCTTTCAGGATCCCAGGAACATTTCTAAGACTTGCTGTTACAGAACAAATATTGATCTGCTCTCCTAGAGAGTCTTTCTTCCCAGGGGCTCTCTACACAGAGAAAACAATAGGAATATTAAAACAAACAAGTGAAAACAAGAATAGGTAGTGGACAGCCAGAAGGAATTTCCATGCTGCCAGCCTTTTTGTTGTCCCTCTGTATCCTGCCTCTGCTCATTTGTCATAGCGCCCGGCTGTTCCCCAGGTCTTGAATGGACTCCCCCCTTAACTGTGCCTCCCAGCATCCTTGGCTTCTTTGAAGGCCCAGCTAAACTCCCACCATCTACAAGAAACCTTTCATAGTCCACAATGCCAAAGCACCTTCCCCTCTGTTGATTATTTCCAGTTTGTCCCGTATCTATATGTTTGCACATAGTGGTTCTTCTCTTATCTCCTCCATTAGACTATGATCTTGAGAATCGGATCTGTCTTTTGCCTTATATGTATCCCTAGAACTTAACACAGTACTTAATACATAGTAGGTACTTAATAAATGCTTGTTGACTGACTACTAAAACCAAGCAGAGAATCAGTGGCTGCACTTATGCCTCTGACATATACATGTGTGACCCTGGCCAAGCCACTTAACTTCTGACAAATTTCTAGGGAAAGGGGAAGAGAATAAATATTTATATAACACACATTATATGCCAGGAACTGTGCTCAGTGCTTCACAAATATTATTTGGTTCTCACAACAACCCTGCGGGTAGGCGCTATTATTATCCCCATTTTATAGTTGAGGAGACTGAGGCAGACAGATTGAGTGCCTTGTTCAGGCTGGCTTTGAACTCAGGTCTTCCTGACTCCATGCCCAATGCTCTATTCTACCCCAGCTGCACTCCCTCTGCCAGTGAGGATGGAAAGGAGACTAGAGTTTGTAGCTTTAGTAAGGAGCTGCAGCCAGGCTTCTGCTGGAGCCATCTACAATCAATCTCTGAGTTTCCACTTTATAGGACGCTTTCCTATTTTCAGACCCCACTGACTTGGCACACCTAATCAGAGGGGAGATTGCTTCCCCGGGGTCAGTGGGGATGGAAAAGGTAGATTGGGCATCATCAGCATAACAAAGTCATCTGAAATTAGGTCTCTTTGTGATGGCTCCTAATAGGCATAGGCAGCACATTGAATGGACCCAAGGCTTGTAGCTTCCTGGTTCCTTTATCACTCTGAGGGACCAGCCTGCACTGAAGCAGGTCTAGGGAAAGAGGCAAGGGGGGGGCGGGGGGCAGAGATAAGAACTGCTAGCTCTGGGGTAAATCAGCTTAAAATATTTCTAAGAGATTCTCCTTTCCAAATATAAAATCCTATGCCAGAGAATTAAATATCTCCCAGATATATTGAACAATGTCTGATTTATTAGGAAATAAGGCACTTAGGTGATTCAATGGGAAGAACATTCAAATCTGGCCTCAGTCACTCACTAGCTGTGTGACCCTGGGCAAGTCACTTAACCTCTGTTTGCCGTAGTCTCCTGGAGATGGAAATGGCAAACCACTCCGTTATCTCTGCCAAGAAAACTGCATGGATGGATGGTCCATGGGGTCACAGGGAGTCAGATGGGACTGATTACCTCAACAGCAAAGGCACAGAAATCAGGCTCTACTCTGATATATTGTCATATTCTCTGCTCCCCTCCTACCAATTGGGAATAGACATTTTACAGACTGGCTGGACCCAGGTGGAGCTGATCTACTTTATTAGGAGGTCCAGTTTTCTGAACTGCAGTGTTTGGGTGCAGTTTCTCTCAACCCCCTTTCTCTAGCCACTCTGGGACATACTTGGCATCTGGACCATCCTGCCACAGGGCCTCCCCAAGCACTGCCCTCTGCCCTGCTCTGCTTCCTCTCCCCTCTCTCCTTACCTTCCTCCCCTGCGTTCCACCGCTGGTTCTGGAACAGTAATGAAGTCAATGCTGCCCCTTGGAAAAGATGTGACGATTGGCCAATTGTCAGCCTCCTGGCTTCACTCACCATCCCTGTGACTCCCCAGTCCCCTATGGGTTTTGTCTCCTCCCATTAGAATACAAGGCCCTTTAGGGCAGGGGCTGGTATTTGTATCCCTAGCACCTATCTCTGTTCTTGGCCTTAATGTAAGCAGGGACTTAATAAATACTTTTCCATTTCCTACTGGGAATACTACTGAACCTGTTCATCTTCTATATTCCATTAACTTAGAAAGACCCACCCTCTGGATGCTGTTCTCAGCCTCCCACCACAGTGACCTGAAGCCACTGGGCCAGAATTTTTATTTACAAGTGTGGGATAAAGTAAATACCTTGGACTACCCACTCTGGGACTTTGTGATAGGAATCTGTTGCAAGCCACCTGGGGGCATTTCTTGGCAAAGATTCCTCTACTTTTTAACTGGATCTGCATGTCATGATCCATATTTCCATGGGCATCCTTTTGCTTGGATCTGGAAGAGGGACAAGATAATAGGATAATAGATGGAGAACTTCGGGACCATTGAGTCCAACATGCTCATTTTACAGATGAAGAAAATGAAGTCCAGGGAGGTTAGATGACTATTAGGTATCTCAGCACTATTCGGTATCTCATCTCTGCCCACTCGGCCAAATTACCTTGAATATTTACCATTCTTTGTAAACTTGAAAAAAAAATCAATTTCACTATTTAGCTAGTTGCTGTTCAGTCTTTTACAGTTGTGTCCTCCTCTTTGTAACTCCATTTGGGCTTTCTTGGCAAAGATACTGGAGTGGCTTGCCATTTTCTTCTCTAGCTCATTTTACAGATAAGGAAACTGAGGTAAATAGGGTTAAGGGACTTTTCCAGTTTCGCGCAGATAGTAAGTAGCTGAGGCCAGATTTGAACTCAGGAAGATGAGTCTCCCTGACCATAGGTCACTCTATCCACTTCACTACCTAGACACCAATTTAGCTAGGTAATGCAAACTAAATTTCAAAAATAAACAAACAAAAAACCCAAATTTAATTGTTCTTTTTTTTTTCTTCCTCGTATAAAGTAATGGAATTTGTCTGTCTTTTTTTTTTTTTTTTGCTTTTTGGAGGGCAATTGGGGTTAAGTAACTTGCCCAAGGTCACACGGCTAGGTTTTTGTTTGTGTGTGCGTTAAGTGTCTGAGGCCGGATCCGAACTCAGGTCTTTCTGACTCCAGGGCCAACACTCACTGCGCCACCTAGCCGCCCCATTTGTCTAAGTCTTGCTGGCCTATCTGTTGGCATTCTAGGGGTTACTGCCAACTCCTAGAGATAATGATACAAATTTCATAATTTTTATGCAAAAGTTTATTCTACATTTCATGCCATAAAGGGTGGTCTGAGCTCCTCTGCTCTATTCATTCCTCAGACTCTGCTGAGCCATCTTTACTATTAACCCAGCTTTTCTTGTTTTCTAAATACAGACATTTTAAATGTCTTTGGCCTCCAGGGTTCTCATGCTTATGCAGAAATAATCTTCCCCCTTATGGACCTCAAAACTGCGACCAGAAATCTTATCATCCATTTAGTTCAATGCATATTAAAATGTAGCAATTAATTATCTCTAGTTCTAATCCAGTAAGCCTGTGCAATTAACATCTGGGATTCAGTTCATCTTTTTTGCTGACTTTTTAATTTAAAGATTGGGACACAGTGGATCTCCCAAGCTGACTTATATGGCAATATTTATTTCTTGCACTCGACTTCCTTATTTTTACATGGTCTTTTTAACCCTGTGCACATTGCATGATTTTGCCCCCTAACACAGGGTTCTTTTGGTGAACAGCTCACGAATGTCTGTTAAATGAATCAACCCATTGGATAGAAACTCATTTAATATCATTGCATGCTCCAAAGCACCTTCCTGGAGGGGGGGAGTGGTTGTTGATCACTATCCAGCAGAGAAGGTAGATTGTGAATACTGCTGTAGGTCAGTAAACCATGTTTGCCAAAAGGCTGTACTAACCACAGCATTCCAGAGGTAGAGCTCAGGTGGCCCTTGGGAACCCGCTAGTCCAGCCTTCTCATTTTACCTCTGAAGGGATGGAGGCCCCAGAAGTGAAATGTCCTTGCCCAAGGCCACACAGGTAATAAATCATAGAGCTGACACTAAACATAGTTTTTGTGGTAGCATATTGATTTCATCTATTTATCTATCTGTCTGCCTGTCTATCTGCCTATCTATCTATCGATCTATCTATCCATTCATCCATATCTCTCTGTCTCCATCTCTATATTTGTCTATCTCCATCTATCTATACACCTCTATCTCTCCATGTCTATCCATTTCTCTATATCTGTTTATCTTTATTCATCTCTATCTCTCTATTTCTATCTGTCTCTTTCCATGTCTATCTTTCTCTGTCTCTGTCTCTCTGTCTCTCTCTGTCTCTGTCTATCTGTCTGTCTGTCTCTCTCTATGCCTAACTAGTTTTATCCTCTGTTTCGTCATCTATAAAATAAAGGCATTGGACTGGATGGCTCCTGATGTCATTGCGCCTTTACAGCTGTTGTCGGGTGGTCTTCTGAACAGGGGTTATTGGGTGAGTGGTTGTACCATCAGAAGTAGCCTACTTGGGAGCAAAGATATGGGTTCACTTTTGTTATGAATAGGATTTCCTTCTCACAGTCAAACCAGAGAGTATTCTAGATAGGTAGAGCTGGCAAGTGCCCTTGGTAGATTCCCCCTTGCCTCCTTATCAAAGCCTCTGTACCAGTGGGCCTGGTGCCTGATATCCCTTTAACCAGGGGTCAGAACCTTTTCATTCCACAAACAGAATCAAGCTCCCAAATGCAGACGTCCTTGGGGGTGGTGACAATAGTGTGACATTCACAAATGCTTAACATAAATATGTATATGTCTATGTGTGTGTATGTGTGTGTGTGTGTGTGTGTGTGTGTGTGTGTGTGTGTGTAATATAGACTAGCATTTGTATAGTACTTTAAGGTTTGCAGAATGCCTCCATGTAGTCTCATTTGATCTTCACAATGATCGTGGGGGGGTGCTATTATTCACCCCATTTTACAGATGAGAAAATGGAAACTGAAGGAGGTTAGTTAACTTAGTGGATTCACACAGCTAGTAAGTGGCAGACAGCATTTGAACTCAGATATCCCTAATGCCAAGGCCACCACTATATGGCTTGTTGCTTGAAGATGGAAGCTAGGGTTTCTTAGGAGGGCACGGTGCTGAGCCATTGACATGGGGAGGCTGACACAGGTTGGTTCTTCCTGCCTCCTCTTTGGGTGACTCTTCCTTAGAGAAAAGCTTCTTCTCCACCGTTTTGTCTGCTCTGTAGCCCGATGGCTGGATCCCTTTCCTTGGGTGAATGTTCTGGAATGCAGGTCCCACAGAGCTCTGTAGCATCCCTCCTATAAATCCAGATGAGGAATATTGCCAGTTGCATTTAGCAATTATGTAGCTCTAGGTGCAGGCCTTTTGCTTTTTCTCTTATGAGCTATCACTGGCAAACTATTTAATAGCTGCCATCTCTGATTCAGGTTTATTCACCCTTTCAATAAAACCCTGGGCAATGTGCATGTTTAATCATGGCACAGAAGAAGATCAGGGTGGAGAGGAAAGAGGAAGGGAACCTGTCAGAATGACACTCACCATTTTAGCCAGTGGGAGATAATGAATACATTGTACATTTAAGTGACAAGGAATAATCACAATAAAGCTTGTGTGTGTGTGTGTGTGTGTGTGTGTGTGTGTGTGTGTGTGTGTGTGTGTACACTCATGTCTCTATATGGATATTTCCTGGATATGAATACCAAAAATAGGAATAGGTCCAGAATGAGTAAATGCAACTTGGGGTCCTCTGAACAGCTTAATAAGAAGATACCCAGGATCCTGTTCATTCATTATGGGATCATGGGATTTGTAACTGGAAGGGATATTTGTGTAGAATGCAAAGAACAGTGTACTGGCCCAGGAGTTTTAGGACCTGCTTGGAAATTCTGACACTGCCTGGTGGAAATTAAGCAAACTCACCCATCCTCCCTGGGGCCAGCTTACCCATCTTCAAAATGAGGGGGTTAAACTAGACAACTTCTCAGGTCCTTTCTGGTTCTAGATGCAGGACCCTATGCCCTGGTCTCAGATGAAGAACGTAGGGTTGAAGGAAGGTGAATGACTCGCCCAAGTTTACACAGCTTCTAGCAGTAATGAGTACCAGAGACAAGACTCAAGTCTAGGTCCGCAAGACACCAGATCCAGTCATTTTTTAAACTACTGAATTATTTACATTTGATTTCATAATTGGACATCAATCTCAGTCCTTCTTAGAGAGGCTCACAGTTATTGGACTGGGGAGCAGGGAACCTGGATTCGAATCCCTCCACTGCCATAAGTAATTTGACCTGGGTTTCTGTTTTCTCATATATATATATACATATAAAAGGAGTTACAAGAGGTTACTAGGCATTGAGGATACAAAGACAACTAACTCCCATGGTGTTATATACATGTCAGGTATGAGGCAGATATATACATATGCACATATGTATATGCATATATATGTGTATATAAATATACACACAATACATACATTCACACATCTGTCTGTCAGTCTGTCTATATATATATATAAACTTCAGCCTTTCCACTGAGTTTCAGTACTATGTCACCAATTGCTTGGCCCTTTCAAACTAGATGGTCCTGGGTCACTCAAACTCATTGTGCCCAATTATTACCTTTCTCCCTAAATCTCCCTGTCCTCCCATATTGTCTTCCAAAGGGCCATCATCCATCCAGTGTCCCACGTGATCCTCTGCCCTGACTCCCTAACTGCTCATATCCACTCATTTGCTAGATCTTGCCCATTCTCCCTTCACAGCATTTCTCTCTAATTACTGCATCTTCTCTCTATTCACTCATGAACCACCTTAGTTTAAAACCTCACCACCTCTCATCTGGATCATTGCAATAGGCCCTCCCCAAGCCCCCACAGGCACTCTTGCCTCATGCCTCTCACCATTTCAGTCAGCCCTTCACAAAGGGCCAAAGTTATTTTCCCTAGACACAGATCTCACTGTGTCTTAGCTCTTCTAATTACCTCTCAGATAAAAGTTATAACCTTGTGTTTAGCTTATAAAACCCTTCATAGCCTGGCCCTAACCTATCCCAGGTTTATTGGGTATTAGCCTGCTTCTGTGATCTATCAACCTGTCCTTTCTGTTCCTCATCTGACACTCCATGTTCTATCTCTGTACCTTGGCCCTGGTTTGTCTCTCCAGCCTGGAATGAACTCTCTCCTTACCAATGTCTCAGAAAAAAGTTCTTTCTCCTTAGTGTGTAACTCAGGCACTTTGAAATATGAAGCCTTTCCTAATCCCCATGACTGTAGATCCCTCCTCAAACTACATTGTACTTAACTACTTTGTGTGTTTGTGTGTGTATGTATATATTTGTATTTATTCACATTATGTTTATGATATATGTGTGAATCCCCTTTAGAATGTAAGCTCATTGTGAATAGGGATTATCTCATTCTTTGTACTTAGACCCCGAGTGGCTGGCACCTAGTAGGCACTGAATGAACACTTGTTGATTGCTGGATTACCCTCAAGGAGCTTATGTTTTACCCACACACCATTCTAGTGAATCTTCTAGTCCAACACCTTCATTTTTCAGATGGGAACATGAGGTCCTGAAGGGTGCTGTAACTTGGACAGGATCCTCACATAGTCAGCTAGTAAATGGGAATCCCTCAGACTAGGAAGGACCATCCTTTCTCATTCTTACAGTCTCTTTCCCCATGGATTTGCAGTAGTCTGCTACATACACATTAAACTAACACCTTTTTTTTCTCTGTTAATTATGCAACTATCATTGACCTAGCTAGTTGTTTAAGATCAGATAGAAGGATTTAATGTTTTTCAAGAGGCATCTGGGTAGGGGAGTGGATAGAGTGCTGAGGTTGGAGGCAGGACCACTTGAGTTCAAAGCTGTTTGCCTCAGTTTCCTCATTTGTAAAGTGGGGACAATGATAGCACCTATGTCTCAGGGTCATAGTGAGTATGAAATGAAGTAATATTTGTAAAAAGAACTGAGCACAGTGCCTGGCTCATTATAGGTATTACTTATGTGCTCATTCCCTCCTTCCCTTTCTCCAGAATATCAGCATTTAGTGGGTAAAACAAACCCTCAGCATATTTCTGTGGCATGTGGTCTGGGGAACACTCCTGTCTCCTGTATTTCTTGGGCATCATCAAAGCCTTGCTCCTGCATCATGAGCCAACTCTATTTTGTGATATTTTTTAGACAGTTTTTTTGGGAGGGAGAAAAAAAGATTCACATATCAACAATTGAGAATGAGAGAATATCTCTACTTCACCATATGAGTCAAACGTGCATTTTAATGGGGCTCATCTCTTAAGTCTTCTATGGATGCAGAGATAAAGCCAAGATGCTTGGCTAAAGTTTCTGTCTGATTCCCTGGAATTCCAATATTCAATCACACTGATAATTGGATGTCACCAAAGTTCTGTGAAGGCATTTTAGTAGACCCCTTGGTTAAAGAGCCCATATTCACCTCAAGTTGCTGTTGAAATTTTTACCTGTTTTCTTTCTGTAGCGGTAATGTAGATTTAACCTAGACCTTTGGCATTAGTTACATGTATTTTTAAGAGAATTGACTTAATGCTGATCCAGATTCTAAGCACAGACTTTTTAAACACTTAAAAAAATCAATATGCTCCGGCATCCTTTTGTAAGACAAACAGTTTGTGCTGGGTGTTGTGCTTTTTGCAAGGGCAGCTATTATTTAGAGAAGAGTAATTGATATGGAGAGTCATGTGTGTTCAGCAACCTTGTTACATTACTTACTTTTGACCTACTTTATTCTAAAAGGTACGTGTTCTGAGTTTCTGGGAGACTTTGATGCCCAAATCATGAACCAAATCGAAAAGGAGAGAATTGGCTGTGATTATGTGGAAAAAAATACTTAACATTTTTTCCCCTAGAATATTGGAGATTAGTGGGCAAATCTAGCATTCAAGATTTCCCAGAATCCCAGAACCTTTGAATAAGATAGTATTTGAAAGGATATTTTGTTCAGATGCCTGTCTTGAAGGAAGTGAGTCTTGAACAACCTAGCCCTAACCTATTTTTTTTTTTCATGTACACTCTGGTCCAAAAAAACCTGGACTTTTTATTGTTCCTCATATACAGACTCCATCTTCCTTTTCCTTGGTTCTTGACTGTCTCCTGTGCCTCGATAAACTCCATCCTTTTCTCTATCACTTAATATCATCAGTTTTCTTCAAAGCTCAGCTCAAGTACCATCTTCTACATGAAGCCTTTCCTGTTCTCCCCAACCACTTTTAGTGTCTTTCCCTTCAAAATCATTGTGCATGTTTTATTTTTGTTAAAAGAGCAAACAAACAACAATCTGTTTTCTCTATCAAGGACAGTGACTTGGACCACCTGATTTGGACTCTAATATTATAGTCTCTGAGATGAAGTAAAAATGACACTAAAGAGAATGAAATGGCAAAACAACCTGATTAGACAAAGTATACACAGAGGGAATCTTTGCTGGAGGTGACCCACTTGTGAGAGCATTAAAGCACCTATCTTCAGGGTATCTGAAAAAGAGAAGACGCCAAAGGCTTAGGAAAAAAATGGACATATTAATATTGAAACAAGGTGACCAAGAAACCTCAAAAACTAATAACCTACATGTCTGCTTTCTCCTTTATGCCAAAGGTTTACGAGACTTGTCTGTACGTAAACTTAAGGGATTATCAGTGAGGGTACTAGTAGGGAACAAGCAGGCTTTACTAGGCAATATTCAATGACACACCATAATTTTGCCACCTCATAATTAAATTAAATAATTTAATAATGATTAAATTAAGTAAGTAATTAAAGAATTTAAGGTGAGTTCTACACAAAGGGGCATGGAAAGGTATGTGGTGAGTGTAAGCAAGCTACCTCATTTTTAAAAGTAGACTTTTATTGGTATTTGCTTTTGTATTTACATTGCCTAGATTTTCCTTGGGTAATTTCCATCTTTTCTTCTATTGTGACAAATGATTTTGTAAAAAAGAAAAAAGTGAGAAAAGAAACAAAGAACTGAAAAAAATCAGCAAAACTGATCAATACATATATTACATAAATCCAACATATGCCATGTTCTCTACCTATGGCTCCTCTACCTCTGCAAAGGAGTGGGAAGAAGTATTTTCATATATCTTTTCTTTGGGACCAAGTTTGTGCTTTATAATTTTGCAACATTCATCTTTAATTGTTGTGTGGTCATTTATTTTCTATTTTTATGATATGGTAATAGTTTGTATTATTTCCCTGGCTTTGCTTAGTTTTGTTACTAGTTCATTTAAGTCTTTCAGTGATTCTCCGTATTCATTCATGTTTGTCATTTCTTACAACACATAGTATTCCATTCCATTCATGTACTATAACTTGTTTAGCCATTCCCAAGCAATAGAAATAAACTTATTTTCCAGTTTTCATTTGTTTTCATTATCACAAAATTGCTGCTATAAATATTTTGGAATGTCTGGAACTTAAAAAAATGATTTCATTACTCCCTTGGGATATATCAGATTTCTATGATTTTTTTTTGTTATTACCAATAAGTAAGTCTGGAGAATAAAAATGAAGGCTTGCATTAAAGAATCATATTACAGGAAGAGAAGGGTAACAGGTAGCCAGCCAGAGTGTTTTACGGATGATCTCATGATGTATTGAGAAAAAGTGAGAAAGACCTCTAGCACCTTGAATAGATCTAATCTGCACAGGATGGACAAGATGGTTGAGATTTGTGCCATTGAAAGGAATGACCAGAAGGAGATCATAGATGCATTTGATTATTTTGCATCTATTTTGTATGTAGGCAGCAGATGTCACTAGTAAGCAAGGTAGATTTGGCTGCCAGTGAGCTGGAGGTAAGGAAAGAGACTTCCTTATTGGTGGAGGTGTGGTTTCTTTCAGCTCTCCCCTCCTCAAGGACTGTGACTTTGCTTTCCAATTTGGCCAACAAGACTAGTAGCTGTCAGTTCAAAAATGAAGGTAAACTTGCCCACATGCTGTTCTTTTGTACCCTTACATTTCTCTCTAATAAATTTTATTTCTGGCTAAATATCAAGTATATATACCAGGCTTCTTTTACATCCTAATACTTTGTCTTTAAAGCTTTGAGGCTCTTCATCAGCTTTTGTTGATCACACCTTTAATTCTCTTAGACTAAAACATACCCTCTTCTTTATACTCTTTTTGTAACGTTATATAACATTCACTTAGCATTTCTCCAGACCAACAGGGTTTTTTTTTTTTAAGCAATTGGGGTTAAGTAACTTGCTCAAGGTTACACGGCTAGTCATTATTTATGCATGGGTGCTCATTTTCTGAGGCCAGATTTGATCTCGGGTCATCCCAACTCCGAGGCCGGCGCTCTTACTCACTGCGCCACCTAGCCGCCCCAACAGGGTTTTATAATAAGCAAATGAGATCTAAATTAAAAACCACAGAGGGGACAAATAGGGACAAATAGATTGTCTAAGAAGTGAGAGAGGTCCTCAGATTTTTCTCATTCCTTAGGCTAGCTTTTATATCTCTGGAGCTCCCTGAAAACCTCACATCTGAGACTCTAGACTTCTCCTTTGCTGTAGGAACTCAAGCCACCAAGTTCAACTCTGAAATTGCTAATAAGAAAATAGAGGAATATCTTCTTCTGAAGGGGCATCTAAGTGACCCAGTTGATAGACTATCAGACATGGAGTCAGGAAGAATCACCTTCATGAATCTAAATCTGTTCTCAGACATTTGCTAGTTGTGTGACCCTAAGAAAGTTTTTTAACCCTGTTTGCTTAAGTTTCCTCATTAGTAAAATGAGATGGAGAAGGAAATGGAAAACTACTCCAGTATATTTACCAAGAAAATCTCAAATGGAGCCATGAAGGGTCAGACACAAGTGAACAACAACAATGACAACTTCTTTTGAAGACAAGATGATGAACTTAAGGGGAAAAAAACAACTCCCTTTCTATTCCAGTTGTGACTCTAATCAAGCTAGCAGGGTTGGGAGGGCATGTACCTCATGGAACAACTGGCAGGAGTTGGTAGCCCAGTGTTACCTAACTGATGAGCCTACCCATGAAATTCAAGCTCTCAAGTTATTCTGCAAAGCAGATCTGGCTAATTGGTTCAAGTCCCCCAAAAGAAATGGAAATCAAATAATTCTTGTTCATGTTGTTGGCTATAGCAACAAGAAAAAGATGATGGTTTACCTGCCTGTGAATCTTCTAATTCTCCCTCTGATGAAGTGATTCCACTGACATATTTGCCAAGCTCTCCTCTGCTGGCAGATTCAACCCTCCCCATTACTGATGTCTTTTGTGACACCAGACCCTCAAACCTGAAACTAAATATATATTTAAAAGAAACTTCCTTGGTCATTTGGCAGAGGAGAGTGAATTGGAAAGGGAGTAATTCCCCTCCCCCCACACCGTTCTGGAAGGTTTATGATTATATAAGATTTTTGACAAAATTATTTACACATGAATCACATGTACTTCAGTTAAGCGATTTTACTGTGAGGGCAACAGAGAACCAGGTAGATTGAGATGAAATCTGGCTGGAACTCTTCACAAATCCTGGGATGAATATTTTGGGTGGATTTAGAACCCGGGGGAATCTAAAATACCTTGGAGCCATCTCTAGCCTTCCTAGAGTTACTGGGGTCAAGGGACATTCTGGGTGTGGACAATATTCAATCACATATGGTTAAATAGTATAATCATTTTCCCTAAACCCTATAATAAATCATTTCCCCCACATTGATATCAGGGCTTTGAAATCAGCTCTTTATCTCCTCTCCTATGATAAACTATTCAAACTGCAATTTCTGTGGCTTGGGGAACAAAAGCAAACAAACCAGCAAGCAATAATGACAAAACAAACAAACACAACTCAGACATTGCTGCTCTTTTTTTCTGCACTGGGTAAGCTCA
The DNA here is from genome assembly GCA_011680675.1 of Gymnobelideus leadbeateri. Taxonomy (NCBI): domain Eukaryota; kingdom Metazoa; phylum Chordata; class Mammalia; order Diprotodontia; family Petauridae; genus Gymnobelideus; species Gymnobelideus leadbeateri. The sequence continues at coordinate 98,275 of WOXC01007204.1, read as the reverse complement.
GATCTTGGGACAATCTCTCTCAGTTTATCAATCAATAACTAATTGCTTCCATGCTCAGCACGTGAATCTTTTTCTCCCCATATCTTGAACCCTCTCTTCATGTAACTTGTTTTTTTCCAAAAGAAGTATAAAATGAGTTTGGGAGTGTAGGTCAATTGCTTCACTCCAAAGTAAATTCCATGAAAATACCAGTTTCTCCCCAGTATAATATAAGCTCCTTGAAAACAGGGACTGATCGCTTTTATTTTTTAATGCCCAGTGCCTACCATGGTGCCTAGAACATAGTCATCATTTATTAAATGATTGTTGATTGATCAATTACTCAGCAGAAAGACTGATTTCATCTCTAGTCTATCACTGTTGCTTCACAGAGTGCTTGTTATATAGTTATGTACTTAAAAGCTTTTTCATTAACTAATTGATTGATTAATTCATATCATGTTTTTCTCTCTTTGCCAATTGAATTCTTATCTATTCTTTAAAACTCAAATCTGATGATCCTTCTTCTAGGAAATCTTTCAGTATTCCCCTGATTATAATGGCTTTATTTCTCAGGTCTCAGGGAACACTTGGTTTTGTAACTATCTAATACACATATTATGGAGTATTGTGTATTGCAACTATTTGGATCAGTATCTGATCCCCCAAGAGATTAAAAGTCTCAAGAAGACAGACACTGTGCCTTTTGTAAGCTGTGTACTTTGTGTAGTGCTGAGTACATTGCTCTGCATACAGAAGATATTTAATTATTCTTCATTTGTATTCTCAGAATTTATTTAGTTATTCTTAATTAGAAGATATTTAATTATTCTTAATTTGTATCTGTTGGTCATTTGCATTTGGTTAGGGTACAAAAATAACGGTCTTTTTTGATCCTTAGAACAGCTATTAAAGAATATAGAGGCCTTCCAGATCTAATTTTGCCTATCATTTCCTTTAACCAAAAAGTGATAGTACAGTCATTGTGAATGGTGGCATTTTGCTCTTGAAGCCAGTAGCCAACTGACCAAAGAAGAGGAGTGTAAAGAAGATGCATGACCCAGGAGAGACCAGATTGAAAAAGAATGGGCGCATCTGTGCATAATGCAAACCTGCTGGCTATTCGCATTTCATCCAGGTCCCTTGAGCTCCATTTGCAACTAGTCTCCTTCATATCTCAACAATGCGAGATGCTTATTTGCATGCAGGCCATTTGCTACATTATTTAAGAAAATCATTAACCACTTGTTTTTGTATTACTCTGATTATATGCAACAAACTTGATTCCATACTCTGCTTTGCCAAGACCTTGGGGATTTGGGGGCCTTAGTTATTTACACACTCAGGGCTGTAATTCTACACATTAAGTGCTCCAAGAAATAGTTCTATTTTCTCCGAATTTAAGAATAGACTGGAGATGGATTTTTTTTTGTTATTATTATTGCCTTTGTCTATGACTCACTTACAGCACCAAAAAGGGGGGAATATTTCACTTTTTGAAATGTATTTTATGGAGTTTAAGCTCCTGTGAGATGTGCTGCATGACAAGAAATAGGAAAAAGCAGACAGACCTTTAAAATACCCAATGTGAGTGATATTAGCCAAAGAACCCATATTTCATCTTGAGGATCTTCTGCTGAACACTGAAAACCACGGACATTTTAAGATTTGAAGAAAAAACAAAAAAAAATAACTTCCTAGTTGAAGTAACATCTTTGGTTCATCAATTTGTCTTGTCCTTTTAATGGAATCTATTAGATAGCTAACATCTCTCTCTCTCTCTCTCTCTCTCTCTCTCTCTCTCTCTCTCTCTCTCTCTCTTTCTCTTTCTGTCTTTCCCCCTCCTTCCTTCCCTCCCTCCCTCTCCTCTCCCTCTTTCCCTTTTCATCCTCTCCCTTATCTCCCCTCTCCTTTCTCTCTCTTTCCTTCCTTCCTTCCTTCCTTCCTTCCTTCCTTCCTTCCTTCCTTCCTTCCTTCCTTCCTTCATTCCTCTGATATTGTCTAAAAAATTAACATGTAACATTTAACATATATCTTTCATTTTTTCCTATTTTTCAAATCTTAATCTGCATGTCAAGGATAGCAAAGGGAACAAGCCATTTTATTCTTAGGAATATATGGATATATTATGCACACGATATATTATATGTGCATGCATGATAATATGGGATTATAATTTATGTGTGTATGTATATATGTATCTGTATATATGTATATACATATATACACACACATACATGCATGTATGTACATTATCCAAGATTCAATTTTTTGATTTCTATTTCCAGGTCATAAAGTAATGTCTTCTTAAGCAAAATAAATAAAACAAAATAACAAAAAAAAACCCCCTAAAAACCAAGAAACACTAATGCATCACCTTGGAATAATTTTTTCTCATTGATAATATTCCTTAGATCTCCTATGATGACTTTTTGCAGTTGATGGTATAATAATTGTGGAAATTCAGTAGTGAACTTGACTTTGAACACACTCCTTCCTTATGGATTTTAATTCACTTGAAATAAATGCTTCTCTCTATCAGTATATGCTATGTGCTGATGAATTCCTTCTGACTCCATAGCTATGCTACTCTGAGAATTAAACTAAGTTGGAAACATGAATGTTGTGTATGGGTACTACAGGAGTAGGACTCTGGATAGCATGGAGTCTATTAGGGAGCTGACACTTCTCTGCTGCTGCAGAGTCCATCACTGATCAGAACGCCACTGGTTCACTTCTTAGCATTCTTGATGATTCTAGTTCATTTCGATTCACAAATCTTTCTTGGAGGATCTACACAATACCCTAAAGGACTTCTCTTACTTTAACTATCTGGGTGAAGGCAGGAGGGCAGCCAGGCGTCATTTGTGCAGTCAGTCTATTGTCATTCTCATCAAGGGTCCAAGTTGCCACATTTTTCAGTCACTGATGTCTTTTAGGCTCATTCTCTAAAAATGATTGTTGCTAACGTTGTACCCCGTACTCTACTTACACCTACTGTGCTTTTGTATATTATTCTTTCATTGGCATGATGGTATACCTAGAAAATCCCAGAGAACCAGCAAAACAAAAAATGAAACTTACTCTTCTGAAAATGCAATAAATTTTAGAAAATTTATTTAAATTAATATTTAATTAATTTGTATTCAGAAAATAAAATTTCTATTGCATGTATCCTGCCAGAGATATGCATAAAGGTTTCCCTCCCCATCATCACATGGATTAATAAAACATTATTAAGTGCCCAATATGTCATATTGCTTATGATAAGTACTCAAAAAATTGACATCAGTTGATTAATACGTGATTTGAAAGCTCAACTCTGTATCATTCTAATTGTGGGGCATTAATTTAATTTTTAATTAATTTTTATTTTTTTAAATTAATTTAATTTTTAATTATTTTTTTAAATTAAAAAAATAAGATTTTTTAAAAAAATTGTAAAACACACTTAACAGTGATGAACACCATTCTTCTTGACCTCCTTTATGCTCCATGGAAAGTAATAGTGACTATGTCCAGATGCCAATTAAACTGTTGTGAATGTATTGATCAATTCCTTAAGCTAGTTGTTGACTGTTGGACTGAAGTAACCAGTCACTAACCAATTGTTGAGCCTGCTCTTAGCCAATCAATTAATTTAAATTAGTGAAATCAATTACCCATATAAAAAGAGATATAAACTGGTTCCAAACAATCAATCAGGTCATTTGAATGACTGTATATGTTGGTGGCTAAATGTATTACAAAATCAGCAAGATCAATTCACTTGCAGAAACAAGCTAATTACATCGACATTTTATAGCTCATTATGGACAAGTAATTAAGTGAAAAAATTAAATTATTCTATATGATTTTTGTTTTGATAACCAAATAAGTCAAAATATGTAAATTCATTTGCACATGTAAACAAAGTCCTAGAAAATATATTTCTGAAAAAAATCTCATGTCCAAAAGAACAATAAACCTAAATGATTAATAGGTATGTGTCTAAAGGCCTCCCAAATATATGCAGTGGTAGGATTTTAAGAGTGGCAAGTAAAGAGACAGAAGATTCTAAGATCTTAGAGAATTAAGATGCTCTATAAGCACTCTGTGTTGGCTCTCTTAAATGTGAAAGCCTTCCTTGTCCAGTGATGAGTGAGTTGACATGTTACTAGGCAATCACAAATATTGACATTCTCATTATAAATGAAAACAAAAGCCATTAAGAGGTTGGAATTAAAGGGAGGGGTCTACTGGTTATTTTTAGAAAGACAATAAAAGAATTGGCTTCATTATGAGCCCAAAGGCAACAAGCCTTCATGCAACATTTAGGTTACTCTCTTTGAAGTGATTGTGACAAGCATATTCAAAAAGATCTCCCTGAAAATAATTCAATCCAATTCAGCAGACATTGAATATATTCCTTCCTCTGCAAAACTGGACATACAAAGACAAAAATGGAAAATGGTCAAAGCCCTCAAGAACTGCAACTTATGTACCACCTTCTTTGGCAATTGATAAGAAATTTTTTAAGAAAATCTTTTGAAATTCCTTCATATTAAATCAGTATATTCATTGATACATGATCACTCTGTCCTAAAGGTGAACACAAGAGTGAATGATGAAAAATATTTTGGAAAATATGATTCCAAATTAGAAAAATGGAGGAAACCAAAGTCTTGTAGTCTACTGATATGCCTTATGCACACGTACTATTTTTTTTGGAAGAATCAGAAGGTAATAGACATGACAAGTACTGAATACTGTAACAAAAATTGAAATTAACTCTAACTAAAAACACAGAAAATACTTTTGTTACTTATGTGGAAGTTATTTCTGAATTATATGTCATTTTGCAATCAGACCATTGACAAGTTAGAACAAAGGTCAAAGTCAATACAGAATTAGAACTGATGATCAAGAAGAGATATGGTCTGCAATTACAAAAAACTCATATACAACCTATTTGCATAAACTATTAATGCTGAAAAATGGGTAATGTCAATATAAATGGCACTGATTCTAAATGTCACCATTTCTTTATCATGTTTCATTTTCAGGCCATCATGATAAACAGAATTAACAAATGTCCTAGATATGGCCTGACCAAGGCAGAGCATGAGGGGATTTTTAGATCCTATCTTCTGGTTGCTCTTCTCCTATACCAGTATTTGTTTGCAGTGGCTATTTTTTCTCTTATGTCACAATGCTAACTCATATGGAACTTGTGATCCACTAAAAAGGATTGATTTTTTAAAAAGATAATCTCTTGACTGTCCATGTTCATTGTCATCCATCATCATTGCCTCATCCAACCTGGGTAGCAATCTTGCTTTGCAGTGATCTTCATTTTCTCCCCCAAATTCCAAAAGATTTGGGATATCATTGCTATGGCTTTTCAGTGGTACAAACTGTAGACCATCTATGCCTGACTAACCTGCATCATTACCACTCATGTCCTTCCATAAATGAAGGTGCATTTCTAGCCCATAAGTGAAGAACCAATTAATATTCTAGGGGACTGTCTCACTTTTTCCCCCTAGTATCTTCAAGTTACCAGTGTGGTGCATACACTGTTCTTTGATTTTCCCTTGCTCCAGCCTTGTGACTCACCCATCTTCTTTTCCTGACATGTACATTTTTTATGACATCCTTATTGTACTTATTCTTTACAACTCTGTTTGCATCATGTGATGGCTTGCATATAGCTATGATATGTCTTTCCATTGCCCTTTGAATGAGTCTTGAGTCTTATCTTTAAAAATTTTTTTTAATTGATGTCTTTTTTTTACATCATTTAATTTTTCCCCATTATCCCTCTCTCCCTCCCAGAGCCCCAGCCCATATAACAAATATATTTATAAAATAAAAAAAAAGAAAAGAAATCAGCAAAACCAATTAACAAATTGAAAAAGTCTGAGAATATGTGCAAAGTACCACACACATGGATCTCCTACCTCTATGAAGGTATGGGGTTAGGAGGTCTTATCATTTTTCTCCTTTGTAGTTGTACTTATTTTTTAGAATTTTGAAATATTCACTTTTGATTGTTTTGTGGTGGCCCTTTCCATTTCTGTTTTGTAGTCATTGTATGTATTTTCTTGCCTCTGATTTCTTTTATTAGTCAGTTCATGTAAATCTTCCCATACTTCTCTATATTCATCATATTTATCATATCTTATAGCACAGTAATAGTCTGTCACATTCACATAACACAATTTGCTTCCCCTTTCCCAGTTGATAGATATCTATTTTATTTCTAATTCTTTGCTATCACAAAACATAGTGCTATAAAAAATTTTGGTGTGTTTGAGGACATTTTTTTTTTTATCAGTGGCTTGCTTAAGGTATTAGCCTTCTAGTGGAATTTGGATCAAAGTGTATGGACAATGTAGTCACTTTATTTGTATATTCAAATAGTTTCAGAAATTGGCCATATATTTTCAGCTTCAAACCCGACATATCACATACTACACACTGTACATATCCAAAATATGTCTTTTGGTTGCCTACAGAATCTTTTCTTAAAAAAAAAAAAGTAGGGGCAGGTAGGTGGCCCAGTGAATAGAGCACCGGCCCTGGAGTCAGGAGGACCTGAGTTCAAATCTTACCTCAGATATTTAATACAAAACTAGCTGTGTGACCTTGGGCAAATCACTTAATCCCAATTGCCCTACTTTCCTCCTCCAAAAAAAAAGCAAAGAAAAAAAAGTAAAATTTTCATTGATGTCATTTGCTTTTTTATATCACTTAATTTTTAATCTAGGCACTACTGTGACTATCTCCCTATGTACCACAACCCCTCCATGACTGAATATTCAAATATTTTGTCATTTTTGCTGACTCATAGGGTGTGAGGTATAACCTAAGGCTCATGTTGATGTGCATTTCTCTATTAGTGATTTGGAACATGCTTTCATATGACTCTAAATAGTTTGTAATTCTTTTGAGAACTTTAAAAAAATATATCCTTTGCTTCTCTATCTGGAAGACTTTTTGTTATATCAATATATTTATATCTATGTTTATTTCTATATAGATATCTGCATTGTTTCTATATTATATACTAGACACATATATACATTATGTATTAATAATATTTTAATATTATTTTGGATACCAAATTGGATACCAAACTCTTATTAGAACAATTTGGTACAAAGAGTTTTTTCAAGTAGACAATTATCCTTCTTACCATAGGTCATTAATTTTGTTTGTATAAAAGCTTTTCAGTTTCACATTTTCAAAGCTATCTGTTTTGTCTTTTCTGACTTATTCTATTCCTCATTGGATTAAGAGTTTACTTCCCTTAACTGTGAAAGATACATATGGTCTTCTCCTCTTTTAATTTGGTTGAGGTATGATCTTTAATATTAAGATAATGTTTGATTAGTCTCATTTTCAGTTCTTGGGAGATGAGAACATTCCAGTTCTCTCAGCCATATAGTAACACTAGTGGAATATTGATATTAAAGAAATGAGTCCTTTTTCAGGAAGAATATAACTTTAAAACATGCTTTTTGGGGCGGCTAGGTGGCGCAGTGAATAGAGCACCGGCCCTGGAGTCAGAAGGACCTGAGTTCGGAGCCGGCCTTCGACACTTAATCCACACAAACAAAAACCTAGCCGTGTAACCTTGGGCAAGTTACTTAACCCCAATTGCCCTAAAGGGGCGACTAGGTGGCACAGTGAGTAAGAGCACCAGCCTCGGAGTTGGGATGACCCGAGATCAGATCCGGCCTCAGAAAATGAGCACCCACGCATAAATAATGACTAGCCGTGTAACCTTGAGCAAGTTACTTAACCCCAATTGCTTTAAAAACAAAACAAAACCAAACCAAAAAAACATGCTTTTTGCTTTCTTTACCATTTCTTTCCAGCTTATTGTGAGCACTGGCACCACTCATACAATGCTCAATTGGTCATGCTACCCTCGCTTCAATCTTCTGTGAATATCTTACTTTTTAATCATTTAATCAACAAGTATTTAGTTAGCACCTACTATGTTCCAGGAACTCTTCTGGGTGCTGGAGACATTAGGAAAAAGCTTCATGTAGAAGATGTTACTTGAATTGTGCCTAAAGGAAGAGAGGGACTCCGTACCCAGAAGTGGGGACAGCTGGTGCCTAACCATGCCTTTTAAAGTCTAGGTTAGATGATGAATTCCTGGTTCATCCGCATTGGTCTTTATAGGCACATACCTCTTTGTCCTCATTGGAATCGTTTCTCATAATGAAATTCCAATGAATTTCTTTCTTGATAGAGTTCCACACCACTTTTCCAATGTGGTTAGTAAAAGTGACTTGCTCAATATAATTTTTGGCCAAGTTTTGGCCAAGGCAGGCCAATTCCTTCCCTCCATAGGTGGGAAAGAGATCCTACCTATCCTTTCTCTGGACCTTTTGAAATCTGACCTTCTAAATTCTAATTTGTGCATAAGACTGACTCAAACTTTCATTTTTTCCATCACATAGATTGATGGGTATGCAGACAACAGTTCCCTCTGAGGTCTCCATTATTTCCCTCTGAAGTTCCCATTATCTACATGCAAGTAGCCCATTCCTCCTTGTTGTTAAGAATAAGGTGCAGAACAGAAATTCTCCTACCTTACTTATACTTTTTAAAGAATAAAATTATTCTTTTTTTTTCTTTTTGGAGGACAGTTGGGGTTAAGTGACTTGCCCAAGGTCACACAGCTAGGTTGCGTTTTGTTTTTTGTTTTTTTGGTGTGTGTGTTAAGTCTCTGAGGCTGGATTTGAACTCAGGTCCTCCTGACTCCAGGGTCCTTGCTCTATTCACTGTGCCACCTAGCCACCCCCTAAATCAAATTATTCTTAAGGAAAGCCTACAATTAGCTGTTTTATATTAGGGCAGAGGCAGAGCTGCAGTAGATGTCTGGATAATTGAATCTCCCTATTACTGCCAAATCTCTGACTTGATTTCACCATACCCTCATAAAAATAATTTGAAGACTTTTTAAGAGTAGAAAGACATACTTTTTAGAATAGGCTTTCAATTAAAAATCCACATTTTTTGGCCTTTTTTTTTTTTTATAAATTTGGACTTGAGATTTGGGGTGTGAATGTTGCTACATCTCACATTTCTTCTTAATAATATACTTAATTAGACATGGCAGCACAGAGAAAGTTAGCTCAGGTTTGCTCTAATTATGAGATGTTTTTATATAGATGCCATTAGCTGAGTAGCAAGGCAAAGCTTTTGAGAGTCGTCTTCTCTTACTGCTCTGATCACTAATGCATATGTAAAAGGTCAGATCAGGTTTGTTATCTTACATTTTCAACATAAGTACTTTACTAAATAGAAAAGGCACATGGCTCTGAATACAGGAAAATAAGGAGTATTGTGCTGGATGTGCTCTACCAGATGCTACTTTTCATGTGCCACATAATGCAAGAGTTATTCCATGTACAGTTAGGGAGTAATTATGACAGAATCCTCTAAGGTGAAAAATGTAACATACCCTCAGGCTTAGGTCTAGGTTGGGAAGCCAATTGGAAGGGGGACAGAAAAATTGAATTGTGCATAAATGCATAGCACTTAAAAATCACTTGAAACACTTTTCCTGCATGAAATATTTTCTTAAAAGGTTTCCACATGTTGGGAGGGAGTAGCAAAAGTGTCAGGCTTCATTGTCTAAGTGTGAAATACAGTAAGCAAATAGCCAGGTGTGGAAATATACAAATTAAGCCTAATTATTCTCTTTTATTATTAGTTTATATATAAAATAAAAATAACCTAAGCTTTTGGGAGCAGAAGTTAAGCAGGGGTGGGAAGTTAAGCAAAGGGTAAGTTGGGTATAGAATTGAAAAACATATACAACCAGACTGAGGGAGTGGAGATGGCTGACTAGTACTCTATTACTTTCTGTTCCATCCTTCTTGCTAAAAAGGGGCAGAACTAATTCCTTCCTAGGCCTTTCCTTTCTCTTTCTTCCTTAGGAAATGGTTTAAAGAGCTTTCTTTTCTCGGTCCACCATCTTCTCCTCCCTATATCCCTTTTCTCTCTGGAGAGTCAGTCAGTCACAGCCTGGCACAATAATCAGTGTGCCTTGTAGCCTAGGGACAAGATAATGGTTCTTAGGTCTACCTGGCCCCTTTCTTTAATTTATGGAGTTTGTTTTAGAAGGAATATGATGAATGTAGTTAGAGCAGATCAGAGCCTCCCACTTCCCCAGTTAGGATGCTTTTTAACTTTCAGAAAGAAGTTAGGCTCTCTGCTCTAATTTAAATGTGTTTTGATCTCTAACTAACCCCTGCTCTCTCTTTTTTTTTTTTTTTAAAGCAATTGGGGTTAAGTAACTTGCTCAAGGTTACACGGCTAGTCATTATTTGTGTGTGGGTGCTCATTTTCTGAGGCCGGATCTGATCTTGGGTCATCCAAACTCCAAGGCCGGTGCTCTTACTCACTGTGCCACCTAGCCGCCCCTTTAGGGCAATTGGGGTTAAGTAACTTGCCCAAGGTTACACGGCTAGGTTTTTGTTTGTGTGGATTAAGTGTCCCGAACTCAGGTCCTTCTGATTCCAGGGCCGGCGCTCTATTCACTGCGCCACCTAGCCGCCCCTCTCTTTGTTTTTGAACAAAACCCAATATATAGGAAAGATTTAGTGGGGGGAAAAACAATCAAGGAACATTACAGTTTCTATTACTGGACAGTTGTTGGGGGAGGAGCAGACTTTTATAGGGGAGAAGAGGTAGGCAAATCTGGTAGCCTCAGCCCAGAGATATCTGAGATGTCTACTCTGAGATTGCTGGTAGCCTTTGAGCTCAACTTTTCTATGAGCTTCCTTCCTGTCTTTCTTTTTTACTTTCTCCTCTTCCTTACTGCCTCTGTTTGGCTTTCTTCCTTAGCTCATTAAGTTCAGAGTGGGGCTGAGGGCAACATCTCCCTACCTCTACTGTTGCTCCATTCTTTTTGGTCCCTACTTCTCAGTGTGAGTCTCCCAGTATGTGTCCTTTTAAGAACTCCAAGGCATGACTCAAGCCCATCTTTGGGCTCAAAAATTGTGAGAATTTTTTTAAAAGTGCTCTCTAGGTTGAGAAGGAAGACATCCTTCTGAACTACAAATCTCAGGATGTCGGTCAGTTCTCAAACCCACCTTACATAAAGATTTTGTCACCGTTATCCCTCCTGCTTCCCTACAACCATCTTTAGATACCTTGGGTAATTTTAACGTATTACCTCTGATTCTTCTTTGATGAATCTTCTTTCCCTTTCAGATGTCCAGGCTGAACTGTCTGACTTCTTGGTCATTCCCCAGGTCAGAGGATAAGAATATCATAGATCTTTAGATAGAAGGGAGCTCAGAGGACATATTTAGAGATAGGGAATATCTCACAGATCCTAAGCCCCAGAGGTGGTGTTAAACCATGGCCTTTGAACAGAGGCTAGTACTTTTTCCTTTTCATGTCTCTCAGAGATTGGTCTTGTTTTGTACCTTGTTCCATGCATAAGTAAAATATTAGCAATGTGGAGTATTTACTCTGCTTATTTTCCAGGGGAAGATTTGTGCAACTTCATTACAAATGCAATCCAAATACAGTGGCACTCATGGACACTCCTAGCTTGTTATCTCGGCTCATAAGGACACATGAATAAACCCCAAATAGTTACCTATTGGTTTGAGACAAAATGGAATCCTCCATAGTTTAACTCATTACTTGGCAGAGTAGTACAGAACCAACATTGAATCATTTCTCCCCTTTCCCTCCTTTTTAAAAACCCTAACTTCACTCCTGGGCTACAGTTTCCTCTTCTGCAAAATGGAAAAAAAAAAAGCGGAAAGAAAGAAAAAAAAATAACAACAAAACAACACTAGGTTTTGTTTGATTTGTTTTGAGACTGTCCCCTTATATATCACAAAGGTTTCACAAAGGTTGGAAGTGCATCAGCTGCTCATGAACAGGTGGCCACTTCTGATCATCTTTGAAGTTTTAAGCTACTTTGTTCCTCTCCCAGGGAGTTTAGTCCCTTCTTCGGCAGCCTAATGCACTACTCCCAAGTCTTCTTCTTTTTTTTTTTTTTTGCTTTTTGGAGGGCAATTGGGGTTAAGTAACTTGCCCAAGGTCACACAGCTAGGTTTTTGTTTGTTAAGTATCTGAGGCTGGATCTGAACTCAGGTCCTTCTGACTCCAGGGCCTGTGCTCTACTCACTGTACCACCTAGCCGCCCCTACTACTCCCCAGTCTTGATGCCCTCCCCCCACCCCCTACAGTCCCCAAACCTTGGAATATTGATGCCAGACTCAATGTGTATGCCTGATCAACTTTACCTACACTACAGCTCAAAACTCAAGCAATCTACCAGCCTCAGGCTCCTCCATAGCAGGGATTACTGACTAGCATTAGCTAACCTGGTTTAGGTCTTATCTAAAGGGGAATTCAGTTTAACATTTATTAAGTGCCAGCTATGAATACAAGATAAGAAACTACCAGCTGTAGTAGAGTGCTGGCCTAGGAGTCAGGAAGACTTGGGTTCTAATTCTCACTACTTAACACTTATTAGCTGTAGGACAAGGCACAAGCTACTTACCCTTTCTGAGCATCAGGCAAATCTTTAAGATGCTAGGTCAGGGCTGGGGGATCTTCTGCCTTGAGGTCACATGTGGCCTTCTTGTCCTCAACTGAAATCCTTTGACTGAATCTAAACTTGACAGAACAAATCCTTTTATTAAGTATTTTCAGCAGCTAAGTGAAGCTTATTAGTCAATTAAATTAGTGTTCTTGGAACCCCTGCATTAATGGTTCTCAAACTTTTTGGCCTCAGGATATCTTTACACTCTTAAAATTATTGAGGACCCCCAAAGCTTCTGTTTATGTGATTTATAACTATCAATTTTTGCCTTATTAGAAATAAAAATTAAGGGGCAACTAGGTGGCAGTATGAATAGAGCACTGTCCCTGGAGTCAGGAGGACCTGAGTTCAAATGTGACCTCAGACACTTCACACTTACTAGCCATGTGACCTTGGGCAAGTCACTTAACCCCTGTTGCCCTGCCTTCCCCTCCCCCTGCAAAAAGAACATTTTTAAAGAAATAAAAATTTTTATTATTAAAATAGTTTTGATCTCAAAAGGCCCCTGAAAAGGTCTTAAGTATCTATAGAAGTCTCTAGACCACATTTGGAGAACTGCTGCCCTAGTTTATCAGTGGTGAAATCAAAACTAATATTTTATCCTGTTCCTGTTTGAGTCTCACTGCCCATCTGGTGTACACATGTATGTGCCTTTCTGTCAGAAAAAGGAAGTAATACTTTTTGTTCTATGACCTAGTCAGAAAATGGTCTTTTTCATAGATCCAATAAGGCTAATAATGTCCATCTACACGAACAGATTTGTGTGTGTGTGTGTGTGTGTGTGTGTGTGTGTGTGTGTGTGTATGAGAGACAGACAGAGACACATACACAGAGAGAGGGACAGAGAGAAAGACAGACACACACATACATACAGAGAACTACTAAACAAAAAAGAAAGGAAATCTTTTTAAAGTGATATTAATATTTTTATAACCAAAATGTTGCTGGAATTGGTTGTGATTCAGTATTAAGGGAAAGCATGAAGCATAATTAACACATTTTAGGAAAATGTGGTTATTAATTATAATTGTGTCTGTAGCTGTAGGTCTCAAGTTCCATTATTGGTGTAGCTCAAAATACTTAATACCTATGTGAGAAAGAATTCAAAAATTACTTCTTCCAATAAAATTAAAATTCTTTGAAGTCAGACACTGTTCTGTTTATTCTCCCATCCCTCCTTTTCTTCCTTCCCTCTCCCTCTCCCTCTCCTTCTCTCTCTCTCTCTCTCTCTGTATGCACAGGACCTAGAACAATGCTTTGCACATAGTTGATGGTTAATAAATTTGTTAAAGTTATGAATTAATGAATTACTGAACATGTTCAATAGAACTGCTCTGTGTCTTTTTAATCACTGATATTCACGGTGCTCTAATACAATACCTATTGATATATACCTCTAGGGAAGCAAACTTTGAAAATCCATTGCTTTAAAAAAATCAGGACTTGGCTTGTTTTCCCATAGTGTGTGGTATTTGGTCATCTTATAAATTCATCCTGTGTCTAGTGGGCTTCTCACTCACTAAGGTGCTTTTATGCCATTGTAGGCGGGTCTGTGATCTTCTTTGGTGATAAGCATTGTACATACTTCCCGCCAGTCTACTTTGGTTGGATAATGATGCTTCTGATATCAGTCTTTTTGAACTTCTGAACAGCTAAGAAAGAAGCTTTTGACAGAAAGGAATATTGACATAAGTGACCTTTTGTTATGAGGGATTACTTGATAGCAGTATAAAGTCAAAGATACTTTTACATTCTAGTCATTTTAACATTAATTTTCTGAAACAGCTGAGTGAGCTTGTCGTAAACCTTCCAAAATAGTGAATTCCAATTGGGCCCTTGCCTGGCATTTTTTCCTAGGTAATAATTTCAGGGGAACTTTGGCTTTACATGAGCTGAGTAAAGTGGAAGTTGAGGCAACTATTTGGCTAACTCACCAAAGGAACCCCCTTTCTGACTTGAAGCATTTTGTTAATGTTAATAACAGTAGAATTTTAAATACACAACAGGGCCTTGAATTGTTCAGGTTGCCTATACCTATGATTTCACTGGTTCAAGGGACCTCCCACTATGTAAACTCCTTTCACTGATAACAGGTTGACTGCTAATTTGAAGACTTAAAGAGTTTTATTTATTATTATTTTTTTCAGTGGGGGGGATGTACCAAGAGTTTTTATGACTTGTCCATGGTCACATATCCAGCATCCATCAAGCTTCTTGACTCCAAATCTGTCCCTCAATCCACTACATCAATTGCCTTTCTGAATTATTTAGATAAGTTGGCGAATTCAACATGTTTCCTTTTTTCCTGTGTAGGTTTAATAAAGACTTGTGTGGATGTTATTCATGTAGAATCAAGACCTTGCTCTGTAATTGTTTTATCTGCTACCATCCCCTATGAACTAGGAAGCAAAATGATGTCTGTTGCTTGCCTTGCATGTTTCTTCTGTAACTTCTATGGAGATTGCAGGAAGGAAGCTATCCATAGGAAGTCTTCAGTAATTGTTTGCAGCAATATTGGATGTTGAAACCAGGTTACATACAGCTAAATTTAAACTTCACATTTAAGGGGCCATGTGGCCCTTGAGTGTCACAAATTTAACTGACTCTCATTTTTTAAATTTTGTAAATTTTTAGTTTACAACATTCAGTTCCACAAGCTTTTGAGTTTTAAATTTTCTCCCCTCTGTACTCTCCCCCTCCCCAAGACAGCCTGCAATCTGATATAAGATCTATAACAACTTCATATTAAATATATGAATATATATAATGTGAATATACATTCATATTAAACATATTTTTGCATTAGTCTTCTTGTAAAGTATAATTATAACCAATGGAATGAACCACGAGAAAGAAGAAACACAAAAAAGAAAGAGAGAGCGCAAATAGTGTGCTTCAATCTTCATTCAGACTCCATTATTCTTTCTCTGGATGTGGATAGCATTTTCCATCATGAGTCTCTTGGAGTTGTTTAGATCATTACATTGCTGAGAAGAGCCAAGTCTATCAAGGGTAGTTATCACACAATGTGGCTGTTACTTTGCTCTTCAGGTTCTGCTCCCTTCAGTCAGTATCAGTTCATATAAGTCTTTTCAGATTTTTCTGAAGTTTGCCTGCTCATCACTTCTTATAGCACAATAGTATTCCATTACATTCATATACCACAACATGTTTGGCCATTCCCCAATTGATGGGAATCCCCTCAATTAGCAATTCTTGGCCACCATGAAAAGAGCTGCTATAAATATTTTTGTACAGGTCACTTTCCCATTTGTATGATCTCTTTGTTAACCCACTTTTGTTGTCTAGCCTGTCTCTTTTCATGAAGATCTGAGTTCAAATCCTGCCTTAGACACTTCTTGGCTATGCAACTCTGGCAAGTCATTTAATCTCTCCCATCCTCAATTTCCTCATCTATTAAATGAAAAAAAAATGTTGAAATAGACAGTGTTTAAGGTTCCTTCCTGCTCTGTCTATGATAGTATGATTCTTTACAGTCTTGCTCCAGCTTCCTAAAGAAAAAGAAGATCCGGTCAGCACCATGGACAGTTCACTAGAGGTTTGACCTTTTCTTCTCCTGCATCTAACCAACCTAAACCCTCCCCCACCACATGCTTAGCCTTGATTCTTGCTCTCTAAGTCAGCTGAGAGAGACCAGTCTAATAGCCAGATCCAAACAAAAAGAACTCAGAAGGAAATGGTTTTTTTTTTTGTTTAAATGTAGCTGAGGGCAAACTCTCCCATATTACTGTGTGGTTTTGTTTTCTGAAGTGGGCTGAGATACCTGCGACATCAGGGATTCCTTTCCTTTTTAATCTGTGCTTTGATTCCTGAGAAGGCAGTAAAAGCCATGTTTTCACCTTGAGAAGTAGCAGAACAAGTTCATTATAGACACAAGTGAGCCTTTTGTTAAGCACCCCTGAGCAAAAGCAGACCCATTAAAATGTGTTCTGAGGTTGTTGATCCAGGACTCAACCAGGGGCCTCCCATGAATGACAGTGGGAGTTACAGCATTTGAGCTCTGCATGGCAAAGCAAGAAAATTCCCCTAAAGACAATGTTTGCAGGTGAAAATAACTCATGGTTTTGACAAGGCAGACTTTATGAATAATGTAAATGTGGAAGGCTGAAGCAAATGATTTTGAAAAATATTTCAAGGATAATAATGTCTCAATCATTGTAACTCTCTAAGACAATAAGCCAACATACATTTATCAAGCACCTACTATGTGCCAGATCCTGTGTTAGCCACTGGCAGTACAAGGGGAAAAATGAAATAGTCTCTACCCTCAAGGAACTTATGTGCTTGAAATGCTCACCCTCTTCCTCTCCACCTTTCAGACTCCCTGGCTTCCTTCAAGCTCAAATTCTGTGTTCTAGAAGGGGCTATTCACAATCCCTCAGTTTCTGTTGCCTTTCCCTATGAGTTAACCTTGTATTGTTTGAATCTTGTTTATGCCAATATATATGGTGCCTAACACATAAGCACTTAATGTTTTCTGATATATGATTATCCATAGCGACACACACACACACGCATATATATATATATATATATATATATATATGTTTACATGTATTTTATGTGTTGTTGTTCAGTCTTGATCCCATTTAAGTTTTCTTCAGAAGGATACCGGTGGAGTAGTTTTCCATTTTCTTCTGTAGCTTATTTTACAGATGAGGAAACTGAAGCAGACAGGGTTAAGTTATTTGCCCAGAGTCATGCAACTAGTAAATGTCTGAAGCTGGATTTGAAATCAGGTCTTCTTGACTCTAAGCCTGGTACTCTATCCACTGTGCCACCTTGCTGCCCCACTTTGTGTATATGTATAGATGTATCTGTGGATATACACAAAGTAAATGTATTTATACAAATATGGCTATACATAATTATATATAGATATTGATGTAAGGAACCTCTGATGAGGAAATTCTTTCTACCAATGCAAACAGCACCAATTCTTCCATTTGTAGCCCTAGAAGATTGCACGGGATCATTGGCCCTCTTTGCCGAGGGTCACACCACTAGTATGTGTCAGAAGCAGGCCTTCAATCCAAGCATTTTTTGACTCCAAGTCAGACTCTCTGTTATGTTACATTGCCTCTCTAGTCTCACTAGCTAATATATTTTATTTTATACAAATATTAAAATATTTTGCTTCACTATCATTTTACTGTTTACAAAATACTTCCCATCTACTTTATCCCCTTTGATCTCACAATAGCTTATCTAGGAACACAATCCATTAGTGGCAGAACTCAGGCTGTGGCCTAGGTATTCATACTCTTAATTAGAGGTCACATTGAATTCAGCTACAAACTATGAGGCATCCTTGGCCCTCCTTTTGTTATTGCTAATTGCTCACAATTTAGCAGTTATTTTATAGCTTACAGAAACACACAGCATAAGGAGTGAAATGTGATTCTCCCCACTTCACAGAAGAGAAGTACGCTGATTTGTCCAATCAACTAAAGTGATAGATTGGGACTGGATCTGTGTGATTATCCTCTCATGGGAGGTCAGCACCTTCTTAGCAGTTAAATAAGAAAGTACTTCTAGTTAGTCAATCAACAAGCATTTATTAATAGAGAAAACAACATATACTTAAATACATACTAAATATATGCAAAGGTGAGGGAAGGTAATTTCAGAGTGAAGAGAATCAATTTTGAATTCAGAGTTAGGGGCTCACATGACCATCTACATTGTCAGTGCCCTCCCTCAACCATTACCAATTCTGTCTAACTTCCACTTAAGTTACTTTAAGCAAGATTATGGGACCACAATAGTGGCTATTTCTTTTTGAGGTTTTATTCGTTGTTTGTGTAGCATAAAGTTATATCTAACTACAATTAAACTATCCGATTTCCTTTGAAATGTACATGGGAGCAAAAGCAAAGGAGAAACATCATGAATACAATAGAAAAGAAATTGAGAGAGGCTTGGGAAATACTTCACACCTTCCTAAACACCACCTGGGCTTCTTACCTTCTGTCTAACTCAAGTGCACAGCCTGCCTTCCACGATGTTTAGAGTTACAAAAGTTAGAGCCATGGCTAAATTAATACAAAAAATTCTTGCCATCTCCACCAGTTATAGGGTCAAAAGCTGAGGACATTTCCCCACAGACCTTTGTCAATGTAAGGCTTTATTCAAAGTATTTTAGTCCCGTTCCATAATTGTATGGCAGAGCTAATGAGACCATTTGGTGATGTGAACATTCAAAGCACTCATCTGCATGAAAGTCACTGCACCTTAATTATGTAAAACAGATATTAAAAATAATTCTCCACTTCCAACTGAGATTGGGGCTCTAGTCCTATTGAAAGCAGTCACATTATGCTGATAACAATTTATGAAACTGAGAACCCTGTGGCATTTGTTTCCCAGATAGAGTCTTCTCTCTCTTCCTCTCTCCCTTCTGTCCTCCCTTCTTTATTATTTTTTTCCTCTGTGTCTCTTTTTGCTTTTCTTTTTCTTTCACTTCCTCTCCCTTCCCCAGCCCCCAAAGTATCCACCACAAAGGAATATGCTCCACAAGTGACATCTGACTGGCCATCTCCTTTTGCAAAAGCCCAGATTCTCCACATTGTCAATCATGATGCATGACAATGTGGCAGGCCTTTAGCATCTGATTCATTTTTGCAGGTGGTTTACTCCATTTTGACAGGTGTCTGACTCAAGATATTGTCAGGCCCAGGATCTGGCCTTGGAACACCATCTTCCATTATGGTGTCTCCAGCTTAAAAGCCATAAAACTGATCAAGGGTTCAATACCATTTCTGTGGCACGTGTGGGCACTTTTCAGTGCAGAGAAGTAAGTATCCGTTATGTTCTACAGGAAGGGCTGAGTTTGATGAGAAGGTCCTGTTAAAAATGGAAAAGCTTTCTTCTTAAAACACATTTACCAGCATGTAGAATTGTTCTGCTTTTGGTACCTTTATCTGTATGGGGTTTGAATCTATCATCAATGTCTTGACTACTAGTAGCAATGGAACCCATTACAAATCACTTTGCTGATTCATGGGATGTAATGAAATAAAGGATTAGATGTTTGGGATGTGAAAAGGTTGTTAAAAGGGAAGATTCTTTCAGGAGCTAGATATAAAAATGCATTTGTGAGCACTGCATTTCAAAACACACTCAGTATTCTCCTTGTTTCTATGTGTTTGTGTCTGGAAGCACAAGGGGTCAGCTGCACTTTACAAAGACAGAATTGTCATTTTTCACACAGAACTTCCAGGGTTAATCCTGTTTTCCTTAAAGTGTCAGGGACTTATCTGGTAATGAGAAGAGAAAGCGACTTTTTCTTTCTTTCTTTCTTTCTTTCTTTCTTTCTTTCTTTCTTTCTTTCTTTCTTTCTTTCTTTCTTTCTTTCTTTCTTTTCTTTCTTCCTTTCTTTCTTTCTTTTCTTCTTCTTTTCTTCTCTTCTTCTTCTTCTTCTTCTTCTTCTTCTTCTTCTTCTTCTTCTTCTTCTTCTTCTTCTTCTTCTTCTTCTTCTTCTTCTTCTTCCTCTTCTCTCTCTCTCTTCTCTCTCCTTCCCTCCTCTCTCTAATGCATATCTATAATATGTGTCAACCACTATACTGAATGCTACTGATGGAAATACACAAATGAGATTACAGTCCCTGCCCTCCAAAAGCTTACATTCTTTTAGAGAGAAACTAAATAAGATCAGTGGTCAGGGAAGGGAGTTATGATTTGGGAGTGACTGGCATTGTAAGTAGGATCATAGAGGAGTCAATAGACAGCACACTCTCTAGAAACAGTAATGATATGGATTTGATTAATGCTTTCAGAGTAAGAGGTAGAAAGGATGAGTTAGAGAGTTAGTTTGCACTCAGTCATCCAGCAGGAACCTTGGGGCCCAGGGGAAGAGTTCCCACCTGTATATTTAAGTTCCTCCATTTCCTTAAGGGAACGATCTCTGGAGCTGAGGAAATCTGGAGAGTTCAGTGGAAAGGCAGTTGGGGCAATGCTCAGGTGTGTGACTGGGTAGAATGTGAAACATCTGACCCTGATCACTGATTCCTTTTTAAAAGAAAAAATGGAAGCTAAGAGTGCAAGGTAGCACCAATACAGTTTGAGGCCCTCAAGTGATGGCTTTGCTTCAGGGTGAACAGCAATTCCTTTGTTTTCCCTTGTTTGGTGTTGTTTCTTCAAGGGATGGGGAGGACGGGGGGAGGGGGGGACGACGGGGGGAGGGGGGGACGACGAGGATGATGATGATGATGATGGCGATGGTGGTGGCCATGGTCGTGATGATGAGAAGGAGGGGGGGGGGGAGGCCAAGTTCTCATATAATTCCTGACACTCTGTAGAATGAGAGGATCAGAGTTTTTGAGTTGGAAGGGACTTTGGAAGACGCCCATTCAGCCTCTTCATTTTGTACATAGGAATCCTGAGGCCCAGAGGGGTGAAGGGACTTGATTAGTGGCATAGAAGACTTTGAACCCAGGTCCTCTTGACTCCAAATCCAGCATTCTCTGTTGGTTTGAGCTTGTATATGATTTGTTTTCTCTGTTCTCTGATGTGCTTCATAAGCAGTATAGCTTATCACAATTGGATGCATCTTTCTTGGGTTGTTGTATGGTTGTGTTGTTGACTTGGACAAAATAATCTCAAAAGAATTATAAATGAGCATTCCATAGAAGGCAATAAAGAGACATATTGCATATGAGGATCTGAGCATGTGAGGAACTTCAAAAAAGGAAGGCAAATGTCATCAGGGAACTCTGTGATTAAATAAAGATGATGGGCTGGTCATGGAACAAGCGGGGGGTGGGGGGGGATAACAGGTAGAAAACCCACGTGGTTCCCTAGTATTTTTATGGTGTCAAGAGAAATTGAGGAGCCCTCATGGTTTACTTAATACATGCTTGTTGACTGATTGAATCCTACTTCCTTCCTATCACCTTCAATGCTCAACAAGCATTTCTTGAGTGCCTACTCTGTGCCAGATCCTGTGCCAAGGACAGAGGGTACAAAGATAAAAACAAAAACAACCCCTAGCTATAAGGGTCTATAACCTTGTGTATCTATAAGAACCTATGAGGTTCTTGAGAACCTTCCATTCCATGATAGGGATTTGAGGGATGTCCAGAGATCCTGGTCTGGAGGAAGCTCAAGAGGCTAAGCAACCTCTAGATTTCTGCAGTTGGACTGTTCTCTGAACCAACCAGAATATAATAATGATGGCCTCAAAGGGGAGATGGCCAATAGTGTGGTCTGTTCTTTGATTAGATGTATATCTGATTACTGAATAGTCCTCAGTCATTCAATGAGGTGATAATCACTTTGGTGGCCTGTAAACAAGATTCCTATAGACTACTAACCTTTTGTTTTATATTCCTAAGATACCATTAATAGAGTTTAGAAGGTAGTAGGCTCACATGGTTAGTTGCAGCTCAAGAAAATCAGACTTCTCTACTGGGAAATAGAGAATGTTTCTATACATAGAGACAGTGTTACATAGTGATTAGAGACCTGACTTTCAGATTGGAAGGATCTGGTTTCAAGTCTTGCCTCTAACATTGACTATGTGGTTATGAATATGCTAATAACTTTCCAGAGCCCTAAGTAACTCCATAAGACTCAAGTAATGGAGCGACTGATTCACTTTAGTGAAGACAACATCCATGCTGAGCGCTCACTACAGAGATGACATTAAAGGTCCAAGCCAAGATAGGCAGGTCTTGAACACAAAACCATTATCCTATGCTACCTCTCTGTAGTGATAAGAGTGGGCTTCACATACACATATGAACACACAAATGGTAATGGGTAGCTATCTGGTATATAGGCTATAGCATCATGGCAGTGAGATTTTGATCATTGACAAGAATGCTTTTTCCTTCTTTTTCATCCTGCCAGAGGGTTTTCTTTCCACAACCTTAAAACTTCCTCTGGGAAGTCTTCCATTGATCCTGGCTCTTTTAGAAGGAGACTTAGGGCAGGTTCAGAAAGTGATGAATTAGGCCTGTGGGAAGAAGAGATCTCACTTGCATGGCGCTTCTTCTATCTTTTGATGCATTAAGTCTAGCTCAGTTTGATTTGATTGATTTAAATCACAAAGTAGTTCTGTGTTTTCCCATATGATGTTCTCCAAGATGACTGCAAGCTTGACTTTTTTTCTCACTCCAGTTTTCAGCATGAACCTATCACTCAGTCAAAAATCGGAGCAAACACCTGCTCTATGCCAGGCATTGTATTAGTTGCTGGAGAGTGTTGTTCAGGCTTCATTCTTGAAGAGGAACAATGACCTCCCAGGGTGGTTTCTTGACTCATGTAAGAATTGGATTTAAGTCAGGCAGAGTTGCACAAAGTCATCAGCCTCACACTTTCAGAGGCATCAAAGTCCAGTGGAAGGCTGGAAGTTAGGATGACTGGCAAAGGCCCAGGGTGCAGTGGATGACCTTGTCATCTTCAAAGCCTCACCAGCTCTACGCACTCCGAAGTACTTGCTGGAGGGGCAAAGACAAAACAAAGGCAACAGTCCTTGCCATCAAAGTTTCTGTAATATTAGAAATACAAATGCACTTATGTAAATAGATACATACACAAGTAAAAGAAAAATGAACCAGCATTTCCAGGCAACCTGAGAATCATAGTAGATCAATGGCCAGTAATGGAAAATTAAGAGGCAGATCTGTGTGATAGAAGGAGCCAAAAGACATGTATGCTAGCTTTACTAAGTCAGTCATTCAACTGCCATTTTTAAGCACCTACTATGTGACTCAGTAGAGAGAGTACTGAGCCTAAAGTCAGGAAGACCTGAGTTCAAGCCTGGTTTCAGACACTTAGTATCTGTGAGACCCTGGGCATGTCACAAAACCTCCATTTGCTTTAATTCGGTGAAGGAGGAAGTGGCAAACCACTCCAGTATCTTTGCCAAGAAAATCCCATGAGCAGTGTGGTCCACAGGGTCATGAAGAATAGGATATGACTGAATGATTGAACAGAAACAATATGCCAGTCATTGTGCTAAGCTCATCATTCCTTGCCCTCAAGGAGCTCACATTATGATAGGAGAGACAACATGCAAGTAACTATGTTTAAGCAAGATACAGACAAGACAAATTGGGGTTATTTTCAGATTGAAGACACTAAAGTCATGAAAGAAATCAAAAAGTGGAGATGAGGAAGAAGAGGATTCCAGGCATGGAGGACAACTAGTGAGATTATTTGGGAATATTCTGTATGGGGAGCAGCAAGGAAATCCATTCCATCACTTCTCTGAGTATATGGAAGTATAAGGAAGACTAGAAAGAGAGGAAGGATCCAGTTTATGAAGGGCTTTGAAAGCAAAACCAAAATTGGTATTGGACCCACAAGATAGTAGGGAGTTGCTAGAGTCTGTTATATAGAGATTTTTGACTGACTGTCTGTAGCCTTGGGAAAATCACTTCTGCCTCTTGACCCTCAGTTTCCTCCTTTTCAAAATAGGTGGGTTGGACAAGCTTAATAAAGTTCCCTCAGATCTTAACATTTTATGAGCACCTTCCTAACTATATACAATCCCTGGTCATAATCTCCTTGTTCTGTGACTAAATAGATTTTTCTGTTCCTGGGAGCTACATACTTTCCACAAATGCATTTGTAAAAGAATGATGGATGGGGGAAATGCTGTTTGGAGTTTGTGAGAGGGCACAAGCTTTCTCTCCTGGTTTAGGTCTTCCAGATAGGAATAAGCTTCTCGTTTTAGCACTCAGTAGTTGTGCTCCTCTGAGCCCTGGATATCTGGAAGCTTAAGTGTGGCCTGGATTGTGGGGCAGTGCAATGTGATCAGAGGCATCAGGCTGTCCCATCAAAGACCAGTTAGATCATGTCAGCTTTCTCAAATATCCAAGCCCCTGACATGTCAGTGTATTGGGGAGATATCAGAGAGAAGGCTGTCATGCTGACTTCATTGCTCATTCTAAGCAGCTTCTTTTCCTTCAATTACTCATGGACGTCAGGAGAAGAAAGAGAACACTGGAGAGGCTTTATATAGAGTGGCACTTCAAAGGTGATTACTTTTTCTCCCCATCAATCACGGGAGGAAAATTCTCCTAGTGCTCCTGGTAATCCTATTTTCCTTTGAAGAAAGACAGCTGACATGATTCCAAACTAGCCACTGCATTAATGGTGTCATTGCACACTTTTGAGCTCATTAAAGCGTATTTCCTATTCCCAAAATGTAGAGGGGGCTAAAAAGTAATTTCTTCTACTATGATACAAAGAGGGGATAATGATTTTGTATAAAATAAATTACAGATTCTCTCTCAGATTTCAGAAGCTGGGAAAACAATGCTCTGGCCTTATTTGTGCTCCTCTGATTGGCAAACGGCTAAATCTGTACAGAGAGTTAAATGTCACAGAACCAAGACAATGTTTTCCAGTGGTATTACAGTGACATCTAAGGATAGGAGGTCATTCAACCTCTAGAGGGAGCCATCTCTTTTCCCTGTCAATTTCAGACACTATTCCCAGTGGTACGCTAAGGTAATAAAGACTAATTTGCATAAAACACAGAAGAAAATCAGCACCATTACTTAAATAATAATGTTATTATTGCATAATAATATTACTTAGGTCATGAGGGAGAGTGCTTTCTCCTAGGAGAAGTGAAATGGCTCAATTTTAATACAGAGATAGAAATGACTCAATTTTAATATAGAGATAGGATATATAACTCTAGAAATAATATCCAAGGTTGAAATAAAAAAGAAATCTATAAGTAGCCAATTGAAGTGATGACTGTTATTAAATTATAAAATTCTACCAGCCAGTTGGGATGCCATCAAATACACCCTCATGATAGAATCTTGGAATTCTATCTAAGGAGCCGTAGTAACCATCTAGAGCAACCAGTATTTGAACAAGAAACCCTACTCCAATGTCCTGGACAAGGGGTCCTCCCACCTGTAGTTGAAGACCTCTAGGGAGGGAGAAGTACCTTTCAAGGTGTGTCATTTGTTTCAATTGTTGGAATATTCTAATCATTAGGATATTTTTCCTTACCTTAAGCTTCAGTTTGCCTCTTGGCAACTATGGTACCACATGTCAAACTCCATACTATATGGAGTTAAACAGAACAAGGCTAGTCCCTCTTTTGCTTTTAAAGCTGGATCTCCCTATCAAGGCCAGGCTAGATGTGCAGGGTCTACTCATGAGTGAGTTCTCACCACTGCCCAACATACTTCATTTCTGACCTTGCCCCTCTTTACTCAGTCTAGGTGCCACCTGCTGCCCCCCCCACCCGACTTCCATCTGGAGGCTCACTGCTATTGACACTAATGCAGACACCCAATCTGTCTAGCCCACTGCAGCTAGGCTCCACAGTTCAATATCTACCTACTACAGCCTCTACAGCCTCTCAAGTGACTGGGATTAAGAATATGTGTCACTATGTTCAGTTGTTTTTTCCCTGAAAAAATGTTTTTAGTTAACAAAAATCTTTTTCTATCCTCTCCCCTCTCTTCTTTCATGTATGTATGTATGTATGTATGTATGTACATACATACATATCTCAGTCCACACTCTGAATCCATGACATCAGTCCATCACTCTCTGGCATCATGGGTCCTTTGGAATCACGATTAGTTATTATGTCCATCAGAGTTTTTAAGGCACTCAAAGTCCATGCTACAGCAATTTATACTTGGTTGGAAACAGCTTTCTAGTTCCTCCTCTTCTCCACTGAAGCATCCCTAGTTTCTTCAATTGATTCTCAAGCAGCAAGGACTCAAGGTTCTTCAACTTCACCATTAGTCCTGATAGTATATGGCATCTGTTCTCAACCTTTCCCTGTCTCGATTCATGAACCTTCTCTACCCTTTCCACTCAGAATCCCCCAAATCTTTTTGTAAATGCTTTAAAAATAAGTTGAGAAGGCTCCACCACTTCCCCAAAGCCATTGTGTGACTGCCACTTTATTGGTCACATTACGTTGTCATGCACTTTTACATTGTTACATTACCCCTTTTACAATCTTAAAAATTATTAAGGACCCCAAAGGACTTTGGTTTTTATAGGTTATAATATCCATATTTGCCACATTAGAAATTAAAACTGATATTAAAAAATCATTCAGTAATAAATTTCAAAATCGCAACAATAAATCCATTACTTTTTATAATTCACATTTTTTAAAATGAAAAACAACTATATTTTCCATAACAAAAAATTAGCAAGAACAGTGGTATTGTTTTATATATATTTTTTTGCAAATTTCTTTAATGTCTGGCCGTATAGAAGACAGCTGGATTCTCATATCTGCTTCGGCATTCAATCTGTTGCAATCTGTTGTTTTGGTTAATATATATAAAGAAAACCTGGCCTCCCACAGATGTATACTTCAAAAAGGGAGGGCTTCTTCTTCTTCTTCTTCTTCTTCTTCTTCTTCTTCTTCTTCTTCTTCTTCTTCTTCTTCTTCTCCTTCTCCTTCTCCTTCTTCTCCTTCTTCTTCTCCTCCTTCTCCTTCTCCTTCTCCTTCTCCTTCTCCTTCTCCTCCTCCTCCTCCTCCTTCCTTCTCCTCCTCCTCCTCCTCCTCCTTCTCCTTCTCCTTTTTCTCCTCCTTCTTTTTTCCTTTTCTTCACCCTTCTCCTCTTCCACCTTCTTCTCTTCCTCCTCTTCTTCTTTCTCCTTCTTCTTCTTCTTCTCCTCCTCCTCCTCCTCCTCCTTTCTTTCCTCCTGCTTTCTCCTCCTCTTCATTATTATTACTATTAATATTACATTTTTACCTCTGTCACCCACTGAAAGGGCCTACCCAACCCCCAGGTGTCATCAGCCCACATGTTGAAAAATGTGATAGAGTGCTGACCTTGTCAGGAAGGTTTGTTCTACAATCTCACCTCAGACACTTATTAGCTGTGTGAACCCAGATGTGTCTCTTATCTTCCTTCAGTCTCAGTTTCCTTATCCATAAAATGGAGATTTTAATATAGCTGACCATGTACCAAGCTTTGTGCTAAGCACTTACAAAAGCAAAGACACTCCCTACACTCCAGTAGTTTTCATTCTAATTGGGAAGGCTACTCAGGAGAGGTACTAGGTCCCAAAGGTGCAGAAGTGGTGAGTGGGTCCCCAAAGCTAAAGATTGACATGCCTCATCCAGGAACAGGGGCAGAGTTCATCCAGTCATGGTGTGTGGTTCCAGAACTGGAGAACCTTTGGTGGTAGTAGAGGGGCAAAAAGTGTATGTGTATGGTCTTAAGGTTGGGGAGAATCCTACTACAAAATAGGAAGTAAAGTGAATTTAGGTGCATTGCCAATGCATTTGCAAATCAGGATACAAATAAGACTGGTTCTTCTAAGGATCAGATAAAATAACATACAAAATGCTTGGGAAACCTTCAAGTGCTATGTAAATGTGAGCCGTTACTATTTTGACCATTGATCTTGCTTTTCTCCTAGCCCACAGAATACTGTCTCTAAGAGACAGACTCTAGGAATTAGGTCTGCCTACCGAACATTTCCTTGCTTTCTCTTCCTGAGCAAGGTTATGGAAATAGTGCCCCTGATTACTGGGAGCAGCAGGAGTCAGGACTCATGCATATGCAAGCTCATTAGAAGCTTGACTTACTCTCAGTCTTGCTTCTCTGGGACCCAGAAGATTTTCTTTTAGATGTTAGACTGCATATTTTTGGTCCACTCCTCAATCTAGGTGAAATAAGACTTGATGTGCAAAGCATGGGAGAAGAGCTATCAATGGGGAGCTCAGAGCTCCTGCTTTTTCATCTTTCCCTTCTCAAATAAGGGGAAATTGGGCAATTTGATAGCAGTGTTGCCGCCTCCCTGCCCCTGCATAAAAGGGAGAGCCCACATTAATTCTGCAAATTCCGAAAACTACCATTTCTGACATTTTTGTTTATGACCCATAATTAACCTCACCACACATCTTGGCAACATATTAAATGAAATTTCATGGAGTAGAATTTTCAGAGATGGAAAGGGCCTTAGCAATCATCCAAGGAAACATTCTCATTTTACAGATGAAGAAACTATGTCCCAAAGAAGTTAGAATGACTTCTTCAAGGATGTGAGACTGCCTAGAACTTATAGTTCACTGTACTTGCCACCACAGCCATGTTTAATCTTTCTAAGGTTTTATATTTAAATTCACCTTCAAATCAATCTAACAAGTATCTTATTAAGTGACTATTATGGACCCAGATCCTATGCTAGTCAAAAAGGTTATAAAGAGAAAATGAAACAGAGCTGTCCCTCCAGGAGTTTACTTTCTAATGGGGGCACATAACATGTGCTCATGGAAATGGATGGAAATACAATGTATATGCGAGATGACACAAAGTAACTTAGAAAAGGAGAGACAACTAATAACTGTAAGGCTGGGGGATGTTTTCATAGAAATGGTGATGCTTGAGCTGAACTTGCCAAGAAACTTAAGATTCTGCAAGATGGAGGTGGTGAGACTTTGAGTGCCACTTGGGCACACAGTGGGCAGGTGATGGAATACCACGTACTAATCACCCACTGTGTGCCACAGGGTATATGAGGTATTCAAGGAGGACTAGCACCTCTAGTGTGAAGGCTTGTGCAGGGCTGCTTATCTGCCTTTGGTGCCTCCCTGGCACTCAACTCTCGCCTGGGGCTCCAAGAAGCATGCACAGTGGCCACATGCCAGTAAACCATCTGGGTAGACGGGCTAAACCAGGTTGAGAGTAACAGACAGTCCTCAGATCTGCCGGTGAGGTAGGTAGATGTCTACCCAAACATGTGAAGGCTTTCCTCAGTGTAATAAGTTAATGAGAATAATTTGTTCCAATGGCCAGGAAGCAACTGAAGCAGGTGCTGAGGAACACTTTGAGCTTGGTCAGACATTTAAGACACTAAAGTCATTCACTGCAGATGCATATATTTAAAATTCATGGATCCCAGGTTAAGAATCCATGCTCTAGGACAAAAGATTACTGAGCAGCTAGTGGTCTACATTGGTGAAAGAGTTTCCTTCCTGGGGAGGGAACCACATTTGAACCCAATAGTGACAGCAGAAATAAAAGAAATCATTGGGTAATGTAGGTACATAAAAAGCAGTCAGATTTTCTGAAAAATCATCTAAGGCTTTGCTTTAGTTTTCTTTCACTGGCAACTGAATAATGCATATTTTCCAGGAAATAATTTTAGACCCAATGAACTAGATATCCTCCAAATTCAAGACCTGACAGGTGTCAGTGTGGTGAAACTCAGCTGCTTACCATTGCTGAGGAGAAGATGCTGTAGGGCTCCCAAAGTACATCTGGATTGAATCCTCTGTTCATGCTAGGTGAATAGAGCTATTGATCAGCTATCTTCAATGGAGTTCAAAATACCTAGGAAATCAAGGGTCATGACTACCTGAAGGCAGTCTCAAAGTGACTCTACTGGGTCATGATTTCTAATTAATAAATGAGCATCCTTCCCTCTTTGTCTACCAATGTCCTCTGCCATGAAGTATCTGAACAATGACCTTTTTCAGGCTAGTAAAAGGAGGATCTTTGGGTGACTGTAGCCAGGACCCTATTATAGAAGCCGGGGCTTCTGGGAATTCCTGTCCTGTGGTATCTAGAACTCCCTCTTTCAGAGGTTATTAGTTGAGTTTGTATATCTTCTTCCAAGATTGGAACAAGGAAGTCTTGTCTTTCTCTTCCCCAAAGACCCATGACTACTGGGAACTGGGCTGTTAGTCCAGGGTGTATGGGTGTGGTGAAAAGGTAGTAGAAATACTACTAGACTGGGGGAGGGAGTATCAGGAAATCCTAGTTCAAATCCTTATGCTGCCACATAGTACATGTGTGACTTTGAGTAAATCACTTCCCTGGGCCCCATTCAATCAATCCAGCACTATAACTTGGGACCTATGGAATGATAAATGTGCAAAAACTAAATTGAAAAAGAAAAAAAAACTATGAAGGGGATGGGACAGTGGAGGGAAAGAACTAGTTTTTAAAATAATCTTTGGAAGTATCAGTGTTTTACCAAGACTGAACATCATTGGACACTTAAGTTTCATATATGTTTGTGTGTATGTGTGTATACATATATTTCATATACATTTCACATATAAACACAATACACATATGTCACACACACTTATTTCAATGTTTCTATATATGTCCATGTGTTTATGCATGAACATATGTATTGTTAAATTATACATATACACACATATACAAACACGAACACACATTTAAATGTACATATATTTGTAGATTTTATATATGCATGTATATGTACGTGTGCATGTGTGTGTGTGTGTGTGTGTGTGTGTGTGTGTGTATACCCACAGACATATACATTTACACATGCCTACATATTGTGAAGTAAACTCTGACTTTCTGTGCCTGGTGTTGATTCTGTTGAGATGCATAACTGCCAAGACTAGTCCCAAAGGCAAAGTGTCAGGTTTCTGACGCTGTTGAACCTGATGGGGACATCCCTGGCCTTTTCAGGTTCACTTCTTTGCTTGTGCGTGAGGGCGGCCACACAAGATTGCCTTTCAGCCCCTCAGGCAAGCCAAGAGTGCAGCTGAGTTCAGCTCTCTGGCTTCCTCCTCCCTGAACTGGGGCAGAGACACTTGAAATAAAAGCCTTAGGCCTAATTGTTGCTAAATAATGTACAAAGTGAGCTTTTCCCCCTCTTTTTTTCTCTCTTTCTTTCTTTTTTTTTTTTTGAGTGAGAAGTAATTGAGGTTAAGTGACTTGCCCAGGATCACATGCCTAGTAAATGTTAAGTGTTGGAGACCAGATTTTGAACTCAGGCCCTTCTGACTTCAGGGTTGGTGCTCTATCCCCTGCACCATGTAACTGCCCCATTATTTTTATTTTCTAAAATGACGGCTATTAAAATGAAAAAAGATGAAGGAACCATTTTGACGCTGGACTTTGTAGGTGGGTGTTCTTTCAGCTCATTCAGATAACCATTCTTCCTCACCTTCCCATCCATGTGGCTCTTGTTTGATGGTTTTCCATTAAGCACCTTGGAGCTAAAGCCTCCTTTGTACCTCAGGGCCACCAGGGTATCCCGTAGGTTATCTGCGAGTTATCTTTTATCCTGGATGAGTTGCCCCTCCTTTCCAGTTTCTGTTCCTACATAAATCTTCATCACATCTTTAAAGTGCATCTTAAATGTAAGTCATCTTTGAAAACATGCTCAGCCTGCTTACCCCAGCATGTGTCTTCCCAATGCTCTTTTTGAGATTTGTGATTTTATTCGTTAGTCAATTTATAAATCCCTATCGGATTCTTTGAGGCTCTTAATCCTTTTTGACTATTCTAATTTTTGTCAAGGGGGTTAATAGGAAATCACATTAAAATGTACCAGAGAAATTTATTTTTTCTCCCTTTTTAGCTTACACATTTGGGAATTAACCCAGATTGTATTATCAACACAATGTATCATTAAAATAATGACAGTAAATGGTAGTTTATGGTGTTTGAAACACATTGGGTGGAAAAAATATAATTAGCACATCCTTAAGATAACGTTTTATTAGTTGGTATAACACCATTTAAAATCCCATGCCTCCTTCTGAGAACCTGAGGAATAAGAATACTTTGATGCAAGGTTTTTTTTTTCTAATATTCTTTTTCAACCCTTCAGTTAGACTCATCTGAGTTTTCACGGGGATTTCTTTAGTCTCCATCATAATCAGGATGTTTACTGTAATTCCTGGCTGCTGATGGGGGTTAGGGTAAATTGGAGAAATAAACTTAAGTTAGCAGCTACAGAAGCACTCAGATTTTTATCCCATTCTTCCCTCTACACACACACACACACACACACACACACACACACACACACCACCCCGGCACATGCATACAACAAGCAGCTGTGTGACCCTACAATTCACCTGTCTGCCTCTGTTTTCTTATCTATAAAATGGGGACAATAATTTTATTGTTTGTTGTTCAGTTGTTTCAGTCCTGTCTGACTCTTTGTGACCCCATTTGGAGTTTTCTTGTCAAAGATAATGGAGTGGTTTGCCATTTTCTTCTCCGGGGTCCTCCATTTTAAGATTGTTGTGTGGATAAAACTAAATAATATTGTAAAAAGTTTTGTAAACCTTAAAATATTAAATGATTTATTATTATTGTTATTATTATTATTATTACATTGTTTCCTTCTTTTAAAAAATCAGGATATTTGTGCTTCTCTGTGGCAGTTTAGGAACTCTCCATGGTCTCATAAATATCATTGACAGTGATTCAGTCATCTGCCAGTTCCTTCTGTATCCTAAGATATAGTTCATGTGATCCAGGAAACAAGAACCCATTGAGGACAGCTAGGTGCCATCTCGATAGGTCTTCTTTGTTTCAGATATGGACTTTCCGCAGGTCTTTTAAAAAATTCTCTCCTTAGGGGCAGCTAGGTGGCGCAGCGAATAGAGCACCGGCCCTGGAATCAGAAGGACCTGAGTTCGGATCCGACCTCAGACACTTAACCCACACAAACAAAAACCTAGCTGTGTGACCTTGGGCAAGTTACTTAACCCCAATTGCCTTAAAGGGGCGGCTAGGTGGCGCAGTGAGTAAGAGCTCCGGCCTCGGAGTTGGGATGACCCGAGATCAAATCCGGCCTCAGAAAATGAGCACCCACACATAAATAATGACTAGCCGTGTAACCTTGAGCAAGTTACTTAACCCCAATTGCTTTAAAAAAAAAAATTCTCTCCTTTCTAGAAAAATGTCCCTGTCCTTGGCAGAGAAAACAGAAGCAGAATTAGACAGGAGCAATGTAGCAGCAAGCACGCCAGCATCCCCAGGGTAGCTGCCAACACAGGTTCTTAGATCTGCTTTTGTAAAGGAAAACAACTCAAAATAGGTTAACAAGCTTACTTTAATCAAACAAACATATATTACCTAGTTCAGGGGTAAAAGGTCAGTAACCCAAACTTCAGAGTATACAGACAGATCAAGCAGACAGGATTCCAAACAGTCCAACCATTATCAATACCAAATCACAGTTACCAGAGAGGGAAGCATCAACATCTGGGTTTTCAAAGCCGGGGGGCTCTCAACAACGGCTTCCCAGAGTCTCATCTGGTCAAATCACACAACACTTCTCAAAGTGAGCCCCAAAGCAAAGCCTCAGATCAGGGTTTATATAGTCTTCTCCTGGGTCAGAGAATGTAACCACCCTCTTGACCCACTGCCCAATCACACAGCATCAAGGCGTGGTCATTCCTGAAAACCAAGCCTCCTACCACAGGCTCCATGTGACCACATTCAGCCTATTAGGAGGCAGAGCATATTTTCAAATCAAGGAAGGTTTTCAGAGTCTCTTAAAGCCAATCAAAGGGCCTAGGGGCAGGGAAGATCTTTAAATCTGCATTTCCATTACAAGCAGTAATGCCAATTTTTTTGTCAATGCTTTCCACCCTGTCCCCCCAAAGGCAGATTCTTATCCCTACCCTCACCCAACCTTTCCTCTACTGTAGATAAAGCATGAGTCTTAATGATAATGTGACAATGACAACAATGTTTGTACCCAATGGCCTTTCATTTTTCTCCAAGTACCGTGCTTAGCTATTTTTGGTACCTACTTGAACATATCATTGGTCAGAAGTCACAGATGACTGAGCCAATGTAGACACTGGCCTCAAAAACCCCCAAAACCATAGATGGAAATACTTTGTATTTTATTCCTTTACTTTTTGTCCCTACCCATGATTTCTTTGTAGGGAAATCCTGTTGAGAAAACTTCCTTCACCAATATAGAGTCCTAGCTGCTCTGAAATTTATAGTCTTAGATAGAGGGTTCTCAACGTTTTTTGTTGTATGTCATGAAACTACCCTGCCCCCAATTGTTTGGTGAAGCCTATGAATCCCACTTCTGAATCATGTTTTTAAAGCATTGAAGAAAATGAGATGTTTCAGTAAGAGGGAAGTGAAATAATGATATTAATTTCTCCATATATAAGAGTTCATGGATTCCAGGTTAAGAATCCTTGTGTTAGAAGTTAACTGGGGAACACAGAGAGGTTCAATTATTTGCCCAGGGTCATACAGCCTACAAATATATATGTATATATGTATGTAATATATTTATATATTACACATGTATAATATATAATATACACATATAATATAGTATATGCATATATCATATATGTATATAATATATTTACATGTTATTATATATTTGTATGTTACTATGATATATAATAGATGCATAGTAGATATAACTATACCAGATATAGACACATCGAGTCTCATTCAAGGATTAGACTTGAAGCCTTTCTCTTTCCACTTTACAGCAGACTTAATTGTCTCCTACCAGTTGAGGAGTATATAACCTTTCCAAGTGATGCCCATGAGGTGAAGTGCTAGCAATTTAGTTTCAATGTCAGTCATTGAGACAGGAACTTAGAATCTCATTTTTCCGTGTGTGTGTGTGTGTGTGTGTGTGTGTGTGTGTGTGTGTGTGTGTGTGTTTGTCTCTTTACCTTTTTCTACTTTGTAGAAAATTAATTTAAAAAAATGATGATCTTGCTACTAGGAATCCTCACAGCTGTGCTGCTGTTCCAAAGTAAGATTATTATCACCCCTTTAGGTGACATTATAGAATCGTCACCACTAATCTGTCAGTCTCTCACTATACAAACACAGTGCTAATCACAATCTGATTTTAAATAGGAAGATAAAAAAAAAACATCCTGGGAACTTTTAGTTCACTTTTTTGGGGGGCTACCACCTTGGTTTGTCAAACCCTTATAACCAACCTCATCTAGAAAGAATGTGCTTTTCTGGACAGGAAACCCAGAATATATTTTTCTTTGCTGATTAAAAAAAAAAGTCTGCTGTATGTTTGAGACATCAGGCTTTGATAGCATAGAACCTGACTTCTATCTCCATGCTTTTAATATTTATGACATTCAGTGTTGGGACTTTTAAAAAGGTCACTTGGAAATGAAGTCATGTGCATTTCAAAATAGAAAGGGGACAAAAGCAAAGGAAAACGCTTCTAATGAAGATCAGGCTGCGTACTCCTCTTCCAAAAGGTCTTCACTTCATGTAGTAATTGTTGTACTCCTTAATAGGCTTTCTTCTCTAAAGTGATGCTATTTTCCTATGGAGAGCTTTCATATATCCCCAATATTAGAAACCAAAATGAAAGGACTGGAGCTTTGAATTTGTTTTTGTCATGCTTACCATTGACTTAAACCAGGATCACTTTTAGTGGTAAAGATAGATTAAAAAAAAAATCAGTCTGTAGACACTTATTAAATGCCTAATGTATGCATATAATTATGCTAGTGAGGTATTAGGACACAGGAAGATATAAAACCGACATGCTGCTCCCAATAACAACATAGTCAATTGGGGAGCATGGATGTATACAAATAATTATATAAGGTAAATGGAGATAATAAAAAAGCCAGTGTCCCAGTAAAGGGCTACATGACCAAAAATAAGAAAAGGTCATTCGTTAAAAATAGAGGTTATCACCTGAACCAGGCCTTAATGGAAGGGAAAGATACCCATGGATCTAATTTGAGGGATGGAGGCTATGGGTAGATAACCTGGGAAAAAGCTTAGGAAAGTCAGCAGAAGAATGAGGGATGGAAAGCCAAATAGTTTGACTGAAATGTGGAGTGCATGAAGGGGTGGTGTATATAACGTGGCATGAGACTAGAAAGGGAGGTTGGAGTCAATCTGTGGTAGGCTTTGAATACCAGGGTCAGGAGTTTATACACACACACACACACACACACACACACACACACACACACATTGATAGTTGATGGGAAGCCAATGAATTTAAAGCACATAGTGATATGAGCTAGCAACTGCAAAATATAACTCAAAAGGTCTATACTTGAAAACACCTTTGGACCAAGAACTTTCTGGTTTGAGGATAAAGATTGGATATAGATGCACATGTAATGTGTGTGTATGGTTGTGTGTGTGTGTGTGTGTGTGTGTGTGTGTGTGTGTGTGTGTGGAAAAGGGAGTGGGGGAGAGGGGGAGGGGGGAAAGAAGGGGAGGGAGGGAGGGAGGGAGGGAGAGAGGGAGAGAAAGAGACAGAGAGAGAGAAGTGATTTATTTTCTGTCCCCATTCTTTCTCATAATAATACTGTACTAACTTGAGCTTTTTGCTGAAGGTCTGCCACATTGATTACTTTACTTTCCAACTTACAGAGCTTCCAGCATCCTTTCTTCTGAATGCTGGAATGCTGTATTAGGTGTAGTCCTTTGGAAAGTTCCATTAGGGGCAATTGAATTAGAGAGACTATAGTCACTTGTTTGAGATAGAACATGTAAGATGGATGAGACATGAAGAACAAGTATTGTGTAAGTTTACTTAGAAACCTCAAACAAAGGTTAGTTCCTTTCTCTGACATGAAAATTCCCAATTAATTTTTTACCTCTCCTCTCCCCTCCCCTCCCCTGTCCTCTCCCCTCCTCTTCTCTTCTCACTTCCTTTCTCCCTCCATTCTTTCTTTACTTCCTTTCTTTTTTGTTTCCTTTCTCCCTTGCTTCCTTCTTTCCTCCCTCCCTCCTTTCCTCATTTCCTTTCTTGCTTCCTCATTGCCTTTCTTCCTTCCGTCCTTACTATATATTACTTTTTTTCTTCTCATGTGTCTTCGAGTGTGCTTTATTTGCTATTTCTAAGTCTTCCAACATTCCAGCTTCCTTACAAATGAAGTAGTTGAGGCCTAGAAAGAGCAGATGACTTGATCCAAGTCCCGAACGTATTGACATAGATAGGTCTAGGGCTCAGGGCTCCAGACTCCCAAACCAGTGCTATTCTTGCCTATTTTCATTCCGGAAGACTCAAAATTTTGAAATTAATATTAGAGCTTGGAGAGAATTTGAAACAATTGGGTCCAGCCCTTCCATACCTCCCTTCTCACCTAACAGCCCTGCCCCCATTTGACAGATTAGGAAACAGAATTTCAGAGAAAGATTGGGGTGATTTTCCCCATGGTGCCATGGGGAGCAAGTTGCTGAACTGGGAAGTTGAAAGAATTCTGGCTTTGGAGTCAGGGGTCCTGCGTTCAGAGCCCAGTTCTGCTGTTCACTCTCTGGTTTAAGACAAGATTTCACCTTCTTGAAGCTCTTACCTCTTTAAAATGAAGGGAGTAGACAAGGTTGGATGCTGTGGCTCCACCTGGCTTTCCCTCTTTTAACTCTGGCCTTTTCCCTCATCCTATTGTTTAATTCCCTTTTACCACATGACCAGCTGTCTTTTCACTGACTCTCACCCTAATAATCCCAGCTGCTGCTTTTCAATTTCTCTCCTACTTCCTGCTCCTTGGCCCTGGCCCTCAGAATCAGCCCACACATTTTGATCAAATTAACTTGTTACACCATTAGTTCTTTTGCTGCCTAATCTGCTATTTCAAAAAGAACCCAATGACTCTAGCTAGGAAATTGTTTTTATTCCCATGTACAACAAAATGCCTTTTGGATTAGTAGAAACATATGCTGTTGATTGGCAATGCTTTGGCCCTAAATCCTGTTAACATCTATGTCTTTTCAAATGGTGAGATTATTTCAGCACAGATCAAACTGACTAGAACTTTAGTCTAAACCAAATTCAATTTAAGTCTTGATTAAATTTGGCTTAAATGTCGCTCCTCCATTTTCATTTCTTCACTGTCTAATTCCATCTGGGAGTGATAGTAACACAGCCCTGTGAAAAGAGCTGTTTATTCAGTGTTCTCAGTATAAAGACTTCATCCAGGCACAGAGGATTGGCCATGATAGCAGGGAGAAGGCTCAGATAAGACCGTGTTTCAATAATTGAGCCTAAAATGCTGATGAGTTTGGTCCTCAATTCCTGGGATCAGTGTTTCCAGTTAGAACATTGAATGGATCTTCAGTAGGTCATAGGATTGAGAATTGGAAGGACACTTACGGGTCATCTAGTACGGAGGCTCCCTCAAGGAATAGAAGAAAAAACCCAGGCCCAGAAAGGTCAATTACTTTGCTGAAACTCAGTCCCTTGCTTCCTCAGTCAATTGAAAAGCATCTACTCTGTTATGGGCACTTTGCTAGTGGCTAGGAAGCTTACATTCTACTTGGAGAAACACCTTTCACATGTATGAGTATATGTCAAAATATTACAAAAAATAGTACAGGTTATTCTTTTGGGAAAGGGGCACTATCAGCTAGGGTTCTGAGAGGAACACCTCATTTGTAGGTCAAATTGGAGATGATTTTTGAAGGATCTCTTGAGACAGAGGTGAGGAGGGAGGCATGGGGGCATCTGGTACAAAGGCAGGGCTGGAATTTGACCCAGGTTCACTTTAGCTTTTCCATCTAAAATCTTTTATCCATGAAAATAGTGGGTTCCTTGGGGGTGAATTCTAGATTCTTAGTAATACTACTATTAGTTATAGTAATTGTTACATACAAGAAGCGGAATAAAAATCATATTGAAGAAATGCTTGATTGGATAAGAAGGCAGACCAACCTTATGCAGTGAGAATGAGGGCTAATAGATATCTTGAGTGTTGAACAGGTATCTATGGTTGGTATGAAGACCTAGGGCAGGGTTTCCAAATCTGGGGTGTATGTTCCACTAGGAGATATAAGAAGCTTCTTAATGGTATACAGGGAGTATTTGTTTGGTTCTATTACAACCTTATATTACTAAAATATGTTGTTATATATCAAATAGTATTTTTATTAAAGGATTTTTATTTTATTTATATATTTTATATATAATAATATATTTTATATATAATGATATGTTTTATATAATTGTATAGTTTCATTTATTTTTATACAATATTCATGGAAAATCTTGGATGCTATTTCCTTTCATATTAAATAAGTTTTATGGGGAAGATTTAGTGAAAGATAAGGGTTATATGGATCCCCCCAAAAGTGGTTAGATGGCTTTTAGTTCACTAAATAGATTCTTTGTGGCTCTACTAGAGGACGCTGACCAAAAAATCTCATAGAATGAGAAGGCATGAGATGGCTTGTGATCTATGCCATCACCAATGGGATTGTGGAATCAAAAGTAGAGAATAACTACCTTAAGAAAAAGTTATGCACCCAGCTAGGTGGAGCAGTGGATAGAGCACTGACCCTGGAGTCAGGAGGACCTGAGTTCAAATCCGGCCTCTGACACTTAACACAAAAACTAGCCATGTGACTTTGGGCAAGTCACTTAACCCCAACTGCCCTCCAAAATGCAAAAAAAAAAAAAAAAAAGAAGTTATGAAAAAAGAGTGGTAACAGTGGATTAGGAATCAGTTGATTTGGGATCTCAGCCCAGTTCCCACTTATTAACTATGACAGCTTGGAGGAGGAGGTGCACTGTAACCCTGTGCTCCCATTTTCTCCATCCAAATGAAAATAGTAGCTCCTTCTTACCACAAAGTGTTGCTGCCAGGATCAAATGGGTAAGGTCATAGGTTGGAGTGCTGATTTAGAGCTCTATGTTGTTATGTCCAGTAATTGGGATACTGACCTATCTAGGTGTCTTAGGCTTTCCTAAATAGACTCAGTAGGCAAGTTCACATTCCAGAACCTGAAGGTCAGAATTCATAGGAGCCTAGATGTAAAACCAGAGGAACTTTAGAGGTCATCCAACTCATTCTCTAGTTTTATAGAAGAAAAAATCAAGGAAGGCCCAAACAGATAAAGGGACTTGCACCGAGGCTACGTAGTGTATAAATAGAGGAGCTGGGATTTGAACTCAGCTATTGTAATTCCAAATGCCCTACTCTTTTATGGCAAACCAATTTCCATACAAAAGTGTTTTGTAACAATAAAGTACTATATAAATACAATAATATATTACATATCCTATGTAACTGATATTTATTATTTGGTTATTGTATTAGTACATGGTATATTATATACATTATTTGATTATTGTACATAGTATATTATTATTGTATGGCATATATATTATCTAGTTATCATATAGTATGATACTGTTTAATAATAATTAGCCATTGTTATTAATAATGGTGCCCATCTAGATTTTTTGGTGGGGAGGAGTGTAATTTGTGTAATTTCCAGGTTATTGGCCATTCTTAGGGAAGAGTTTCCTTTACCAATGAGAATCAGTGCCTTCTTTGCAATTTGGAGTATTAGAGATTTGAGTGTGGGCACTAGGTATTTAAGGAACTTGCCCAGAATCCCAGAGGCTGTATGGCTCAGAGTCTGGAGAGGGCTCTCTACCCACTAGGCCGGCTGGACAATGGATTTCAAAGTGCACGTCAAGGAAGTCTCTTCTGGCACCTGGCTCAGCAACCTACTACAAAGGTAGTTTAAAATTGAAATTTAGGGAATCATCCAGTCAGCAAACATGAAGTACTGACATTGTGTCAGTCACTGTGAGGGGGCACAAAGGAAAAGCGAGACAATCTTCGTGTCCTGGGTCAGATTACTGAATTAGAAAAAAGACTAATGATATAATTGTTCAGTCATTCAGCCAACTCTTCTCGACTCCAGTTGGGGTTTTCTTGGCAAAGACACTGGAGTAGTTTGTCATTTCTCCAATCATTTTACAGATGGAGAAACTGAGGCTAACAGGGTGAAGTGACTTGCCTCAGGTCACACAGCTAGGAAGTGTCTGAGGCAGAATTCTAGCTAGGAGCTTCCTGACTCTAAGGCTCTAACTAAATTCCTAAAGTTATCAGCCCATGAGAGAAGAACTTTGTAGCCCAAAGAAAGCTATGGAAATAAAAGTTATTATTGTTACTTTTGTTATTACCTGCTACTATACCACTTAGTATGCATAGAGGCCTAACATTTGTCAGGGGCACAATATTTATCAGTTCAATTAAGCGAATACTTACAAGCCCAGTCACTTGAACTGTTAATTAATGCTTAATTGTATAATTACTCACACCTGCAAAAATTTCCCCCCAATTGGCAAGAGATTTAGTCCCCAGGTGAGTAGAATTTTAGATTTTTTTTCTTAAATGTTCAAGAAATCAGAACTCCAGTGGTATCTCCCAGGATTTTGTGGGCTAGCATGGAGTGAGGGTGCTGTGCTGGAGGTGGAATCAGAACAAAATGGGTTCAAGTACAATTAATTGATGTCTATTCCGACCTACTATGTGCCAGCCAGGCACTGGGATGTGCTTTCAGCTGCCAAGCAGTCTGTAATACTTACTAACTAGATGTCTGAATATATCACACCCTCTGAGCTTTGGGCTCCTTGTCCTTAATGTTGGAGGCCATGGCTGTTTCTGGAGCCAGAATAATATGAGAGGGATATTTGAAAGTTAACTTGACAGTGAGTTGTAGGATTTTTTTTTTTTAACTGAAAAGAGTAAAATCCCATTTGGAGTCAATTATATTAATCCCTGGAGAGTGTAAGGAAACCTGGGTTAGGTTTGTGGCAGTAAGGGCAGCAAATAATTAGAGTTTGTGTGTATGGTACTTTAAGGTG
Source organism: Gymnobelideus leadbeateri (assembly GCA_011680675.1). Classification (NCBI taxonomy): domain Eukaryota; kingdom Metazoa; phylum Chordata; class Mammalia; order Diprotodontia; family Petauridae; genus Gymnobelideus; species Gymnobelideus leadbeateri. The sequence continues at coordinate 56,370 of WOXC01007204.1, read as the reverse complement.
TACAAAGTGATTTGCATATATTATCTCATTTTATCTTAATGCCCTTGTGAAGCAGATGCTATCCCTGGTCACACATTTAGTAAACATTAGAGATGTAATGTAAACCTAGGTCTTCCTAATTCCACAGCTAGTGTGCTGTAGCTACCTCTGATGGGCTGCCTAGGAAAGAAAGGAAAGACAAAGATGGGGTGGGCACAGCTAGGTGAAGCAATGGATAGAGCATTGGCCATGGAGTCAGGAGAACCTGAGTTCCAGTCTGGCTTTAGACACTCAATAGCTGTGTGACCCTGGGCAAGTCACTTAACCCTGAATGCATCCAAGAAAAAAAAAAGGTGTGTGGGATTAGGAGGGAGGAATTGATAGGACTTTGTGACAATCAGGCTAGAAGGATCATAGAGCTAGAACTAGAATCACCAATCAATAAGTATTTGTTAAGGACTACTACATGCCAAGCACTGTGCTAAGTACTAGGGATACAAAAAGAGGCAAAAGACAGTCCCTTGCCTCAAAGAGCTTCCGATCTTATGGGGGATAATGTGCAAGCACATCTATACAAAGAAAATAGGAAATCATTAATAGAATAAATAAATATAAAATTAAATTAATTTTAAAAATAAATAATCAAGAGAGGGACAGCACTGGGGTTGGGGCAGGCTTCTTCTAGAAGGTAGGATTTTAGTCTGACCCACTCATTTTTAGATAATCAAACTTGGGCCCTGGGAGATTAGATTTGTCTAAAATCACATAAGTAATTTGTATCCCAAGTGGGATTTGAAGGGGAAGAGGAACAAGCCTATAGTAAGTACTCTAGGGACCATGCTAAGAACTTTACAAATATCTCATCTGAGCTTCACAACAATCTTGAGGAGTAGGTGCTATTATTATTGGGAAAACTGAGGCAGACAGAGGTCAGCTAACTTGCCTAGGGTCACAAAGCTAGTCTCTGGAGCTGGATTTGAACTCAGGTCTTCCTGACTCCAAGCCTAGCACCCTATCCACTGTATTGATTCACATATTAAAAGTGCCCTCCTCCCCAATTTGTTTGTGGGAGAGCAGAAGTTTATATCTTCACATCTCATCTTTTGCAAATAATTTCATTCAGTGCAGCAAGCATGCGCTGCTATGTGCCAGGCCCTGTTGTAGGCCCTAGAACTACAAAAACAGAAATGGAATTGTCCCTCCCTCAGGTATCTTACTTCTGCTGGAAAGTATTACATATTGGAGGGGGAAGGGTCACAGAAATGGCCATGGGCTTTCTTTCTTGGCTTCTCTATCACACAATGCTACCTAGTAGACTAGGCCATGACTGTCCTTCAGTAAGCAATATTGTCTATAAGACAGAATAGAGATTCACCTGATTTAAGCCCCCAAATGGCTTTACCTTTAGGCAATTATTAGCTCTTTGTAAGTAGGGATCATGCTTTTTCCAAACTTTGTATTTCCCCCAGTGCCTGTTTTAATGATCTACACTCTCTATGTAATTGATTAATGCATGTTGCCCTGTATTTAATTACGAATGGATCTCAATTATGTTTATTTCTTTAATGTGAATGTAACAGCAAATTGAAAGTTTTGCCTGGGTAAGGCAAAATTGAATTTGGGACATGGGGAAAGGCGAAGAGGGTAAGGGTGAGGCTATCTTTCTGCTACTTTAATTAGGGCCCAACTCCATCCCATTGCTTTTTGGGGTGCCATTATCTAATCTCTCTTTCCTTTCCTATCCATTTATTCTTATCACTGCTGGTGAGCAGTCAGTGGGCAGAAGGCAGTATATAAACAAGGTCACTGTCAGGGTGCAGGGTGGTATGAGATACCACATTATGGCTCAAACTGTTCCTGGCTTATTGCTGATCATCTTCCACCAATGGGTCCACATCCCTCCAACAAGAGGAGGCAGGTGATAAATGTTAATTGTTGCTGTTGGTCATCAGCTAATTGAGATAACTTATTGTGAGCTCCTTGAAGGTAGAGGCTTCTTCTGGTCTTTCTTTGTGTACCCAGCCTTTGCCACAGGGCCCAACACATAGTAGGCACTGCACACATGCTTTTTGACTTGACATGATTGTGTCCATTCTTGTTTCTCATTACTAAAAGACAGAATTTAGCCCCCTTTAGCTCTTGTCCCACAACTCTATGGGGAGCAGGTCTCATGCATCTCAAACGCTGCTGCTGCTATCACCAGAGTCAGCTCTCTACAGAATGGTCAGTCATCCTGAGATTCAGCTCTCACCCCTTGTCTTCCTGCTTTTTCTGACTCATATTTAGCTGGGATGCCGCCATAACCTTACTGAACATGGGGATTTGTCTGACACACAGATCTGATTCCTTCATGCAATAACAGCTCCATTCCTTAAAGATCTAAAGAAATCACATTCTTGGGAATTGTGTCATATTCTGAACTCACGAGGGAAGCTACAGACATATAATTCAATCAGTCCACACACATCTATTAATTGCTTTTTCTAAGCCAGACACTATTAGGTGCTAGGGTAAAAGTGAAACAGTCCCTATGTTCAAGGACCCTGCAATTAGCTTGGGAAAATGATGCAGCCATGCAGAGGCATACACAAGCATGTACAAGATAGATAAAAGGTATTTTTAGGGAGGAACCATTAGCAATCTGGTGGGGGAGTGAGAATCAGGAAGGGCTCTATGGGTAAGAGCTGAGCTCTGCTGGAAACTAAGGGGGAGGGGGCAGGGGAAGAGCATTTCAGGAATGGGGGGGCAGTAAGTGAAAAAAAAAAGCATGGAAGAGGAAAAAGCATTTATGTAAGTGCCTACTATGTGCCAAGCACTGTGACAAATGCTTTACAAATATCTGATGCTCATAGAAACCCTGGGAGACGGGTGCTTTTATTACCCCCACTTTGTTATGATGGCGAGAAGAGATTGGGGACTGGCCAGCATGACAGTTAGTAAGTTTCTGAGGATGGATTTGAATTTAGGTCTTCTGATTGCTGGCCTAGAGCTCTATTTATTGCTGGAAGGCAAGAGACGGAATGATATGTCCAGAGAACAGCAAGAGATCCTGTTTATCTGGAAAAGTTCATTAAGATAAAACCACTCCAGAAAGTTAGCAGGGGCCTGAGTCTGAAGAGGTGTAGATGCCACCCAGAGGAGTTTGGCAAAAGGGAGCAAGAGGGGCTTCATGAGGAGGGAATAACATGGTCAGAATTTACTTTGAAGCCTATGGATTTGACAGCTGTGAGGCACTGGAGACAAGGAAGCCAGTTAGAATTCCTCTGGGGTTCTAGATAGTATCCAGACAAGCTGCTCGCTTTTGGGGGTGCCAGGGTACGGTGACTGAGATGGCCATCCCTAGAGATGACCGGGAGTTTCAGGGTTCTTTCATCGATGCTCGTCTCATTGACTGTTGTAAAGTGTGGTTTTGTGCCTCAGTGAATTCCATCATCCACTGGGTCACAGTCACTGTGTGTCAAAGATCACATCATTCTCTTCCCATTTATTTTTTCACCTATTCAAGGAGCTCTTTGAGGATGTGACTTCAGGCTTATGTCAGCTCCCTTCTACCGAGTGAATATGAAATTCCTTCACCAAACTTCCCGGGGAGGCCTTGAGCTCAGTCTTTTGCAGGAAACAAATAGAACCTGACATTTAAACCCTTCTATGCTTTCTGGCGCCTTCCCAGATTCTGTCTGATGTATTCAATGGCTCCGTGTTTTTGTTTAGTTGTTGGGCTAACAAGCTATATTTTGATGGTATCTTTGGGGAAGCTCAAATAGACCAGAATCCCCGCAGGGACATGAGGATGGTGGTTGAAATAGCAAAGAACAAGGAGGCCTTCTGATGTGCCTCTATGTCTCTTAGGATATCTATGTATGTGAAGGTGCTTTGAAAGCGAGAAGTATTAAACAAATGCAACGTATTCTATGGATCCCTGTTTGAGGGAAGTAGAGCTGATTGACAGGCAGTAAAAAATGAATATTTGATAAGTAGGGTACATATTCACATATACGCAGCTCCTCTATGGGGAAAAAAAGGATACTGAATGCATGCATGGCAGAATCTCAGTTTACCAGACTACTCAGAGTACTATGGTTTATTGCGTTTTCTGGTCCATTTGAAGAACTTTTTTTTATTTAGAAAAAAAAATCTTTCTGAAATGTATTCATTCACTTTTGTGCCTTATTTCACAAACTGAATGTTAGCAAAGGGTTCACCTCTGTCTGATGTCATGATCTGGTTCCTCAGGGTCATCAGTTTGAAGACCAATTATGAGACTTTCTGTATATTAGTATAAGGACATTGGAGATGTAATTAAATCTGCAATTGCCCTTGGACAAACCCTGCAGTTATTCTTGATAGTATTGCTTTCTTGTGATTTCCCTCTTTTTTGCTAAAATGTAAGTATAAAATTATAATTTAATTGAAGGTTAAGTATTCTGATTATTTGAATGAATGAATGAAAAATATTCATGAAGCATTTAATTTGGCAAACCATTTGGGTATGATTATTGTCTGCATTGTGATTCAAATGGTTTTCCTTTTATTGTAAAAGGTAACTGCCCTTAAGTGTGGACCTAAATATGGAACTGCCACGCCTTGGCTCAAGGACAGGGGCTGTTTCATTGTTGTCTTTGTTTACAATGCTTGGTACCTTGTAGGCTCTTAATAAATGCTTGGTGATTGACTGAAGAAGGAGTTTTTTGTGGTTAAAGATTGATGGTGTCACTTGATGTCATTGGCACTTTTTCCTAGCAATCTGTGTCACAGGCTCAGTAGGAACAAAGACTAAAAAAATGCCCAATCATTCTTCATTCCAATCACCCTTCCCATGCAACCTGTATCCAATCTGACAGGCAGAAGCAGGTGCCCAGGAAGCCCCTTAACTTTCCTTCACGAATTCCCATTTTCCCTATCCTAGGTGGATACACTGACCCTTGTACCCCTCCCCAATCCCACCTCTGGGGAAGGGAACTAAGAAGAGTCCCTGCTCTATTTCAAAACTGGGCTCTGTGGTGGTGGGTTAGGCAGAAACTCCGGTGATCCTCCTCCTTCCTGAGTATACATGGCCTCTTAACCACTTGGACAGGTATAAATGCAATCCTTACTATAAAATACAGTGTCACTGGGCCTAACTCTGTCCTTTGATGATCAGACTCCCAGGTGTTCATCTCTGCCCTAGGGCCGCCGGGCTTTACCATCTACACTGTAGCTGTACCTTTAAGAGCAATCACCAGGGGTGTCTTCCCAGCCTATGCGAGAGTAAATATTGTCTCACTTTCCTGTTGTATCCCCAGCACCCAGCATTTAATAAATGGTTTTAAATTTATTTATTCATGTTTTACTTTTTCTGCTGCAAAAACGAGGCCAGTCACAATGGGCCAGTGATAAGATTAAGAAAGACACTTTATCTCTCCAAAAATGCCATGATGATATTTGAACTTGAAGACAGCAGCTAAGATCATGTGAATACTCAATGGATGCTTCTTGAATGAAACCATTTCAAATCCATAAACAGCCATTAGGTAGCTACTGTGTACAAGGAGCAGCTAGGTGGTGCCATAGTGCACAGAGCACCAAGCCTAAAGTCAGGAAGACTAATCTTCCTGAGTTCAAATCTGGCCTCTGACATTTATTAGCTGTGTGACCCTGGGCAAGTCACTTAACCCTGCTTGTCTCAGTTTCCTCATCTGTAAAGTGAGCTGGAAAGGGAAATGGTAAGCCATTCCAGTATCTTTGCAAGAAAACCCCAAATCATAAGAATCAGACATTACTGAAAAATGACTGACCTTTGTACAAAGAGCTGTTTTAAATGCTGTGGATAAAAAAACAGAAAGAAAGCAGTTTCTATCCTCAAGAAGCTTACATTCTATTAGGAAAAGTGATTTATGAGCTGACTGGAATGAAGGAGGGCCTTCCAGTATGAGGTGGGACAAAGATTGGAGAAGTCCTTAGGGAGCAGGTGGCTTTTGAGCTGGGTCTGGAAGGATGGTCAGGCACCATAAAAGTAAAGATGAAGAAGAAATGAAAGTTTGGTGAATGGCTGTGCAAATACACACATGCTGGATGTGGAATGGTGGGTCTGTGGTTAGAAATGGAATTAGGGTGAGGGTTAGAGTTAGTGCAATGGATAGAGGGCTTGATATTGCATCAGAAAAACCTGAGTCCAAATCCCATCTCAGACACTTTCTTGCTGTGTGGCCTTGGTCAAGTCACATAACCCCTGCTGCCTCAGTTTCCTGCACTGTAAAATGGAGATACTAGTGGCAACTACCTCCTAGGGTAATTGTGATAATCAAATAAGATAATTTGTGTAAAGCATTTAACACGGTACCTGACACCTGGTAAATGCTATGAAAATGCTAGTGGTGGTGATGGTGTTTAGGTGTAGACAGTAGACCTGTTGTCTGTGATATTGAGTACAGGAAAAGGTAATATAAAATAAAATTGTAAAGACAGGGCACAGATGGTAGAAGAATTTGAAATAAGGCTATTGATAGTTCATGTATTTTATCCTGGAGGTATAGAGATCCCCAGAGTGGTTTGAGAAGGACAGTGCAGTGACCAGATGTGTGCTTTGGAAAGGTTTTTCTGGGTACTGTGTGATGACTAGTGGACAGCACAGACAGCTATTAGGGAGATATAATAGTCTAGGCAAGGGGTAAATAAGGGGCTGGTCCAGGGTGTTGTCTGTGTAGGTGAAGAGCAGGGGACGGATGTGAGAGACCTAACGAAAGAATTAACAGGACTGGGCTCCTGATTGGATTGGGGGAGGTGAGGGAGAAGTGCCAAGCATGATTTTCTGGTTATTAAACTGGACTTCTGGGTAGAAGGTGGTGCCCTCCATGGAAAAAGGGAAGCTTGAGGGATATTGGGGAAAGAAGATATTGGGGAGGAAGGAAGATGATGACTTTCGTTTTGGTATATGTTGTATTTGAGATATTATTAGTAAATCTAGGTGGAAATGTCCACTATGAGAAGTGGGAAAATTCAAGAGAGATACTAAGGGTGGGTAGATAGATTGTTTTATTTTAAATAGAGATGTAATGTGGGGGGGGGGCGGCGTAAAGAGAAAAGAAAAGAGGACCTCAGACCAAGGCTTGGTGGGAGTTATTGATCGATAACGAAAAGAAATTCTTCTACTCCTTCAAATGATTTAATATTCCTGATGTTCTAAAAAAAAATCTAAATGGATACCACAAGTCTACATTGACATCTGTTGTATTTAGAAGAAAAATGTACTGATTCAATTGGCTCATCCCTCTATACAAGTACTTTCTGAGTGCTTAACTGATAGAATGACTGTTGGACAGCAATTCCCAAAGATTGCCTTCACGTCAACCAAAAACACAGGCTGGGAGATTGTGTACAAGGTACTTTAGCAAGATACAAGACCTTCCAAGATCGATATCTGCAGAGCAGCCAGGACAGTTGATTAGTTAAACTGTGATGTGTTGGATACTAGATGTTCAGCTTCTTGACAGATGGGACTAACAAGTCCTTTATGTCCTGAATCATTAAAGAGGAAATCAAGGGTGAAATAAGAGTGTTTCTTTCTCTTATGGCCTGCTTATGAAGAGTGTAATTACAATTATCTATATTTTGCAATAATTTTTTTTGCTTAGTAAAACTTAGTAATATTTTTATGTATGTGTTTGTGCATGTACAAGTAAACCTCTCTCTAGTGGTAATGAGCCTCTATATAAACAAAGAGAATGATTAGGTGAAAATCAAAGTCATGTGATTAAGCACATGATCAATATCTTTCTGAGCATGCTCATTTTATATTAAAATATAATTAATACATTGGAATAGTGGAAAGGATAAGATACTAGAAATAAGTACTTCGGATACTACTGTGCCAAACAATTCCTCATTCTAGTTATCATGGCCAGTGTTACAGTTAACCTGAGTGTTATATTTCCAAGACCTCAGGAACTATCTAAGTTCAAACTCCATTTTTTTTACAATTATGGAAACTAAGCAAATGGAGGTTAAGTGCCTTGCCTATGGTCACAGATAGTCAACATCAGATGTAGGATTTGAATGCAGATCCCCTGACTCCAGGACTGTCTGTCTTTTCCCATCCCAAACTGGGGATCACGTTTTTCTTTAGCGGCATATGGGACCCCTGATCATGGCATCCCACACAAGTGTTCTGCTGCTATGGTCATGAACTCCAAAATTTCTTACGTGGTCTTAATCTTTTCTCATCCCACCTTTCCTTTTACCTCTCAAGATCTAACTTTCTCATCTTTGACCATGGCATCAATCCTTCAGGTCTTTCCCAGGCCACCACTTCACATTTGCTACATTCTCTTGTCTCGGTAGTGAAATAGTTCCAGTTCTCCTATTTGAGTATTCTTCCTCCAATCTCGTCCTCTACACTGTAGGGAGAAAGGGAGAAGAAACAAGCATTTCTATGGCATCCATTTGCCAGTCACTTTGCTAAGTGCTTTGAAAAAATGAGCATCATCTTATATTATCCTCCTAGCAACCTTGCAAAGTAGGGGCTATTATTATCCCAATTTTATAGTAAAGGAAACTGAGGTAAATGAAGGTTAAGTGACTTGCTTAGGTTCACAAGCAAATAAGTGTCTGAGGCCAGATTTGATTTAAAGTCTTCCTGACTCCTGACCCAGTATTCCATCTACTACACTACCAACTGCCTTTAAGGCAAGGCCAACCCACATGAAATGGCTAAGAAATGATTCAACGTTCCCCAAGTGACCACTGCAATTAGTGTCAGAAGACCTCAGAGACTGAAGACATCACTTTGGACTGAAACAACTCAGGGAAAGAGGCCAGGTTTCTTTTTTATTAACGTGCTTCTAAACTCTTCAAAATGCTCATTGAGCATTAAAATACTATAAATACATTGGGGCATTGATAAAGTACTCAAGTTAGTTGGAAAATTAATATACCAATGGCATAGAAAACATATAAAACTAAAATTGTATAAAGTCATTTGAATGTCCATCACATTGGAATCCTCAAAGATACCCCTCTTCCTCACTCCAGGGCCTTTGCTTCTGTGACCTGGGCCTTTCCACTCCCCCATCTTTGCTTGTTGCAAATCCAGCATCCTTAAATGATCAGTTCAATTGCTGCCTTCTCCATGGAGACTCCCCCAATATCCTCCATCAATAATGACTTCAGGCCTCATCAAGCATTTCATTTTTTGCCTTTCATGTACTTGAAGAGCTTGGTGCTGTTGATAGAATGTGGGACTTAAGTCAGGAAGTCCAGAGTTTGGTGCTGACTTTAGACATTATTAGCCCCAAGCAAGTCACTCAAACTCTCTTAGGCACAGTCTCCTCATCTATAAAATGGGGATAAAAATAGCACCTATTGACAGGGTTGGTATGAGGATATAATTACACACAGACACACACATGCATATACATGCACACTAATGCAAATGTTAGTGCTTGGAGGATAAATCATAGCTATTTATATTTTCTGCCTGGAAAAAATTACTGATTGAGATGTAGGCCATTCTACATTGCCTAGTTTCCTTTTGGTCTGTTTTAATGAGTCCTTCTAGAAACATCAGGGCATTGTCTAACTTAAGTCATGTCGGCTTAGCCACTGAGGTATTACAGTCATTCTGTGATCTCACTCATTTAGTTATCCCTCCCAGTGATGCAGGCCCAGACTCTTCCATGTCATGAAATTCTTGTCCATGTGCTCCCGTCACTTTGTTACAGGGGACTCACCCAATGTGATGGTTTTCCTTAATTTTCTCTTGACATTGTATAGATACTGGTGGAACACATAAGTGACCAATGTTATCTTTGCCAAAATGAGAGAAAGTTATGTTTTGAAAGATTTTTTTTTATCATTCAGCAAGTCTTTCTCATTCACACAATTTTTTAAAATTGTGAATTTATTTATTTATTTACTTTTGATTTACAACATTCAGTTCCACAATCCCTTGAGTTCCAAGTTTTTTCCCCCTCCATCTCCTCTCTCTTTCCCCCCAATGGTGTCATGCAATCCAATATAGGTTCTACAAATACCTTCACATTAAACATTAGTTACATGGTAAAGAAGAATTATAACCAATGGGGTGAACAACAAGAGAGAAGGAATGAACCAAAACAAAATGAAAAAGAGAGAGAGCAAGTAGTTTGCTTCAATCTGCATTCAGACTGTGTAATTCTTTCTTTGGATGTCATTTACACAATTTCTAAGTTGCATCCTTTACATTGTTTACTTGTCAATAAATGTTTGTTGCTTATTATTACCAGAAAGAATTTGGAGTCAAAAAACCTAGATTTGAGTCCTGCTTCTTAAACTTAGCTCAGACAGATCCCTTGGCCTCTGTATGCCTCAGTTTCCTCCTCAGTAAAATGGTTGTAAGGATAAAATGAGATCATATATGTTAAATCCTTTATAAGCAGCAATGCATTTACCCCCACTTTGGGAAGAAGGCCCATTTCTCTGAGAGATGGGCATATTCTCTCCTAGCTCACTTAACTATACTTCAGGGCCACAAATAAGAGGCTTGAACCAATAAAAATATATTCTAAGTTATTGTGTTATCTTAATTATTTCTCGCTTAGTTCAGATAAAAGCTAAAACGTGTTTATCTAAAAAAATTTCCAATACAGAAATCTATCAATCAATTGATTCCATTTTGTTTTTATAGGCTTCCTTATATCTATAAGACACCCTTCATTGTGCTGTACATAGGGACTCAGATATATAGGGGACTTGGTCTCTGCTGTTATGGAGATTACAATCTAGGAAATCACATGAAAACTATAGCCTACATATTCTCCTCTCCTCTCTGCCACTGTGCCACTTGAGAGACTTATGTTTTAGACACCATATATTCTTTTTTACTTTGGAGACAATTGTGGCAGCCACCATATCTTGCTGACCCTTTGTTCTTGTTGACTTAGTTAGGTTTTGGCTAACCTCTTTCTTGTTATCAACAACTTTAGAGAAAATGTATGAAATCATGGCTGCTTATTGCTAGCCTGAAGTCTAAGGCACAGTGGCTGGATTTGAGAATTTGGTCTATATGCTCCTGAATGCATGGTTAAGAATGCCAAGCAATAGTTATGAAAAGGAAGTGGGAATGTTTGGATAATACCAGGTGGTTGGAGTACAAAAGATATATTTATAGTTCTTTGAAAAATGGCTTCCATTATTGAAGGGCTGTCCATCAATTGTGAATGACTAAGCAAGTTGTGATATATGATTGTAATGGAATATTATTGTGCTATAAGAAATGACAGGAAAGATGATTTCAAAAAAACCTGGGAAAGACTTATGTGAGCTGATGCACAGTGAACTGAACAGAACCAGGAGAATGTTGAACACAATAATTGCAATGTTGTTTAATGAAGAATTGTGAATGACTTAGCTATTCTCAGTAATACAACGATCCAAGACAATCCCAAAGGACTAATAATTAAGCATACTATCTGCCTCCATAGAAAGAACTGATATTGATTGAATACAAACTGAAGCATGCAATTTTTCACTTTGTTTCTTTCATTTTTTTCTTTTGTTCAAGTCTTCTTGTACAAAATGACTAATATGAAAATGTTTTGCATATTTGCACATGTATAACTTCTATCTCACTGCTTACCATCTTGGGGGTGGGGGAGGAGGGAAGGATAGAATTTGGGACTCAAAACTTTAAATAACAATGTTAAAATTTTTAAAAATGACTTCTATTTCAAGGCTTCCCAAAGGAAACTGTTAGAGCAGTGCTCATTATAAACCCAAGAATCCTAAATCTTAAAGTTGGAAGGGACTTCAAAGGCCATCATTGCACACCTGAATAATAATCCCCTCTACAGTAGATCCAGTCTTTACATGAAGCTCTCCAGGGATGGGGAGCTTACTCATTCCCAAAGCAGATTATTCCATTCTTGGACAGCTCTGATGTTTAAGAATTTTTTTTCTTGATATCATGCCAACAGTTTCTCCTTTATAAGTTCTCCACCTGTTATTCTTGGTTCTCTTCTCTGGGGCAAAGTAGAACAAGTATGATACTCCCTCTAGAAAAGGAGAGAAGAGGGGAGGGGAGAGGTGGGAAGGGAATGAGAGGAGAGGACAATGATGGATGAACCATTCCATTTTATTTCTTCTAAGTAATCATATATTTGTCTTTAATTTCTGTCCTTTAAATAAGTCATATAGAATACCTCTACTCTTCAGCAATATTTTCCTTTGCTTATAATACAACAGATTTATTTCAACTATATTGTTGAAATGGAATACAGTTGGGTGGACTTGATGCATTGTTGATTCTTTGGGCTTAGCTTCAGTCACAGTGTAACAGAGGAAGGATCCTATGACTCATAGTACTCAGGAATCCTGAGTTCTTGCCTGGCTTAGCTGCTATCTTATGTGACCTTAAATACGTCATTTCCCACCTTGAGACATCAGTTTTCTCATCTGTAAAATATGAGGGAATTGGATTCAATGTCATATAAGTTTCCTTCAAACTCAATCATAAGTCTGAGTAATTGTTTGAGGCTAGTGACTACAGGTAAGACAAGGTAATAAATTTTCCTGGTTCCTTTCACATGGGTGAATTTCATTTGACAATTTTTCTAATTAAAGAAATCTCCATATGGTGTGGTGATTCATCAGGGGCTTCATCATTCCTAGAAGGATTTCCCTAGTTTTCAATCTCAGCTACTAATTATTAAAAATCTCTATCAACACCGCCAAAAAATGAATTAGATTAATATAAACACTCTTGAGATGGTTTTTTTCTCTAACAAGGTTGCTCAGAAAAGGAGGATTTGTGGGTTTTTTTGTATAGAAGTGAATTTATCTGTGCCTATATATATGTATGTGCCTATGTGTATCTATATTCATAGAGGTCTCTGATTTTTGTTTTGAAAGGATAGGTGAAAGTGTAATAAAATGTCTCTTTACCTGGTCCATACCATTCTTTGTCTTTTGAGCTCCTACTATGCTGTAGTTTGCAATGCATTATCTCATCACCCAAGTTATAAGATCCTTGAGGACAAGAAGTGTCTTTTATATTTCTCCTGAAGAATGACTTACCAAGCAAAGCACTGGAGATGGAATCAGGGAGACAAAGGTTCAAATCCAGTCCCTGAAACTTACCAGTAGAGTGGCCATGAAAAAGGTCCTCAGACATTTGAGTCTCAGTTTCTATTTTATAAAAGGATAATAATGCCTTTAAAGTGAGTTAAGACATTAGTGCTTGGCATATAATATGTGTCTAGTAAATACTCATTGACTTGTTTATATACTTTAGAGTACTTTGCAAACCTTAAAACCTCATACAAAACCAGTTATAATTATTGTCATCACTTCCTCCTTTTCATCTTTGATGAGGGAGTTTAGGCAGGGATCATTCTAAGACAATCTCCTAATCTAATAGGATTTCTTTATTTTTTATGTTCTATGGATCAAATGTGTACTTTCTGAAATTGAATAAAAGTATTAGAATACCAACTCATCTTTCCTAGGATCACTCAGAACAGGCCTGGTATGACTCCAGAGCATGTCCTAGCCAAGTCTTCTCTAAATTTTCCCACTTCTGTCAATTGATTTAAGGAGTCAGAAATGGAGGGAAGAGGGAAGGAGGGAGATAGGGAGAGAGGAACAGAGAGATAGAGACAGAGAAGGGTTTCAAAATAATTGGTTATGATGTATACTATTCAGGAGTCTAAAACTTCAATAAATATTTATTGATTTAGAAACTACTATGTGCAATGTTTTATGCTAAGTGATGAACAAGCAATTAATGACAATCAAAACTAATGAAATTACTGGTGGGACCAGTGAATGTAGGGATGTTTTAAATAAGGTTTGAATTCAGTGGGCCACTCTATAAAATATCTTTGATAAATCTATCCATAGAATCTGTTCTTCCCTATTGAATTTTAGCCCTAACAACTGTGAATGAATAACTGTTTTAGTGAATGAATGAATGAAAAAGCATTTATTAAGTGCTTACAATTTACCAAATGCTGTTTATACAGATAGAAAAACAAGACAGATCTTTCTTTGAAAGAGCTCATCCTCTAATTGGGAGAGACAACATGACATATTCAGGGCAGGTGGGATGTCCAGATGTCCAAAGGGAATAGTAGTGGGAAGGATAGCAAGACCCAGTGCTCCTTAGGGTGTATGTCTTATAGTCTGAAGAGTGTAGAATCAAGGTAGATGGTAAAGCTTCACAGATTTTTAGTGTATAGTGGCAGGGCCAATGACAAGGTCTAGTGGTCCTACATGTTACCAAAAGAATTGTAGTTGTTATTCCATATGAATCTTTCTTTGTTTTTGTCTCTTGGCCTCTCTCTCTGTGTTTGTTTATTTCTCTCTCTCTCTCTCTCTCTCTCTCTCTCTCTCTCTCTCTCATATTATTCCCTTTTTTTCCCTCAAGGTATTTTCTCCTCAGCTCATTTTTAAAAGCCATCATCATTCTTTCGGATGTTTTAATGATCAGTATTCAGGATGTTCTAAGCCAAATTGACAAAATAAATGGAGATAAATTACTGGAGTTGGATTGCATCTAACCAAGAATTTTTAAAAGAATTCAAGGATGAAATTGAGGGATCGTCATCAAAAATATTTAAACTACTATTATAAGACGTTATTGTGTTAGAAGCTTGTTAGATTTCCCCTGACACTATTGGTCATAAGAAAGGTGTGAAGTATCATGGTAGGATAAACAATCAGAGGATTTGGGTTCACATCCCACCTCTGACACTTAATACCTGTGTGACCATCAACAAATCACTTAATCTCTCTGAATATCAGTTTTCTTACCTATAAATTGAGGGAGTTGGACTCATTGGCCTCTGATCTCACATTTTATATTCTAGAAGGAGATAAAACTGGACACAAAACTACAATGAGCCATTTTATATGATGAACACTTTGGAAACACACAAAACAAGGTGCTACCTGAGGCACAAGGGTAAAGGTCAGAGTTGGCTTTCTCGAGGAGGGGGCACTTGAGTTGGGTTTTAAAATATGAGCAGAAACTGTATGAGTAAAGAGAAGGAAGAAAAAAAGCACTATAGGCTCAGGATATTTGAGCAAAGATGCAGAAGTGCAAGAGTATATGGTGTGTTTTAGGGAAAGACTCATCCATTTTCTGTAGGGCATAGAATGTGTAGATGAGATGATAAAGTGCTCTCTGACTGTGGAGAGCCTTGAATTCCAAGAAAGGTTTTTGCTTAATAGGCAATGGGGAGCTCCTGCACATTTTTGAGAATAGGAGAGACATGATCAGAGCTTTATATAAGGACTGAAGTATGAAAAATAGGTTAGCCAGGTTTCACAGTGGATAGAGTGCTGTGCCTGAAGTCAGGAAGACTCATCTTCTTGAGTTCAAATTCAGCCTCAGACACTTACTGACTGTGTGACCCTGGGTAAGTCACTTTACCCTGCTTGGCTCTGTTTCCTCATCTGCAAAATGAGCCGGAGAAAGAAATGGAAAAGAACTCCAGCATCTTTGCCAAGCAAATCCCAAAAGGGGCTTATGAAGAGTAAGACATGACTGAAAAATGACTAAATAATGAAAAATGGATCAGAGGAGAAAGCATCAGTGAAGGCAAATAGAACAGCTAAGAAGTTCCTAACTTGTAGGTATTAATAAAGGCCTATATTAGGATAATAGGCAATAGAGAGGAGAAAATGAATGTGAGAGGGGTTATGATAGTATTTTGAAACTGGGTAATTGACTGGCATCCAGGACTCTTGACTGATTTCCAGCTCTCGTCAGGCTGCCCCTATCATCATCTGAAAAACTGTACTCAGCAGTTTTTCTGCTGGGGCAACCTGCTCAAAATGGGCTTGGACAAGTAAGACAAAATGCCTGTCACATCAACTTTGGAATTGGCAATGTGAAAATATTGCAAATAATTAAGACAAATGTAATTAAGTGCCGTCAGGGCTTAGTTACTTTAGTGGCTTCTAGCTGTTGATGGAGTATATATGTTTAATTGTTTTCCCCTCTACATTTTGCCATCCTAGGACAAAACCCTAGTCACCCCACCCAAGTTATGGCTCCAACCAACTTTTCCAATGCGTCTCATTAAAGTCAAGCCTGCTTTCTCCATAAACCACACAACTGCCACCCCAGCTACCTGTATCCTGGAGTTATCCTGTCAGTGATATCCAGTAAAGATGGTTGGAAATCAGCAGGGCTTCAGAGGAGTGATGAGACTTCTTGAGCATTAGAAAAACAGATTCAAGTTTTCAAATATGTTACAATCTATTGGCTTGGTTTTTAAATGATAAATCAATCTTCCACTTCTCCCTTTTGTGCTTTTCTGTATTCCCCTTTCCCAGTCTCTGCCCCCCTTCTCTTTCCTCGCGCACATACATTCTCTTCCTCTTTCTTATTTGAAAATCCTTTCTGTTGTCATAAACGGCTTGACTCCTTTATGACTCACCTGTCTGCCTTTCCCTCAAAATAATTTATTTGTTTTATTTGAAGGAAAACATCATTTGTGTCCTAGCATCTGATCCGAATAACAGTGAAATGTTTGTTTAAAATGAATGCTTTGAGCAAAGAAATCTCTCTGTTTACTTGACTTGCCATATTTTAATACTGAACACGCTCTGATGTAAAACCTGTGGAAGAAAAATATCCCCATGTGATCTGGTTGCCTAACAATATACATT
Source organism: Gymnobelideus leadbeateri (assembly GCA_011680675.1). Lineage (NCBI taxonomy): Eukaryota > Metazoa > Chordata > Mammalia > Diprotodontia > Petauridae > Gymnobelideus > Gymnobelideus leadbeateri. Next base: position 39,762 of record WOXC01007204.1, on the reverse strand, counting down.
CTGCTGCAATTTTTTATTGGGTATAATTACTCACTGACAACACAGGAAATAGAAATGCAAAGGCACAAAGTGCTCTCAATTTCCAGTGGATTTTAGAATATGCAAAATCCTTAGCACGTGAAGGAGGGGACATATAAAACTTAAAGCCACCTTGGCCAGACATCCATAGTTATCAGAGGATCACAGTCCAAAATGGGATGCTCTTTGGGTACCAAAGGTATTTTATATATTCATTCGTTCATTTTTTTGTAAATGGTATTTTATTTTTTCCAACTACATGTAAAGATAGTTCTTAACACATATTTTTAATATGATTTTGAATTCCAAATTTTTCTCCCTCCCTCTTCTCTCCCTTCCCCAAGATGATAAGCAATCTGATATAGCTTATACATGTGTGAACATGTTAAGCATATTATCAGAAGATGGTTTAAAAGGTTACGTGAGGTTGTTGTCTTAAGGTTGAAGGGAATGGAAATCACAAAAACTCAGAGTTGGAAGGGACCTTAGAGGTCAGTGGTCCCACTTATACCTGAACAAGAATTCCTTCCACCACATAACTGAAAAGTGGTCATCTGTCCTTTGTTTGAACACTTCCAGGGAAGGGAAATGTATGATCTTATTAAACTATCCATTCCACTTTTGGTTCATTAATCATTAGTTCTGACTTTTTTTTAAACTTGTACCATTTACTCTTTAATTCTGCTCTCTGTGGCATAGAACAAATATGAGTGTGTGAATATATATATGTATACACACACACACACACACACACACACACACACACATATTCCAGAACTATAATATCCTACCTTCTTCACCTAAATGTCTCTAGTTCCTTATACTGATCCCCACCCATGGTGTTCTCAAGTCCCTTGACCTTCTGGGTTGTCCTCTCTTAAATGGCTTCCTGAATTAGGTTCTATTACATCATAGCCTTTGTTGGTGAATCTCACCTTCCTTGAAAGCATAGATGTTTTTATGCCTACTTTTAATCTAGTGACAGTCTTAAGATGAAAGAGGCTCTGGAAATGCATTGTGTTTCAGCTAAAATATCACACTCTGGCTCCCTTTGTTCCCGTTATTTGGGGCATTTCTGATTCCCAGAAAATATACGTGACAAAATAAAGCTCCCTATCAGTGTATCAGCCACTGTGTACTCTCTTGACAGCTGCTATTATACAAATTCTGCCCCTGTACTTTAGGGTAGAAATACTTGATTTTCCCATTTTTAAAATCTCCCACAAATTCTCCATATTCCCATTTTTAGCTTGAAAAAGGAAAACCCAGAAAAAAATTTCTTTGTGTAAGGATGGCAGGCAGGAAAACAGAGAGAATAAGCCTTGGGAGAAAGTTCAATATGTACTCTCTGATAGAAAAATTAGAAAAATAGGATAGTATCTTCTATCACTGCACTGTTAGCAGAAAGTCAGATGAAATTTCTTTGTCTGAAAATGATCGATTAAGGGAGGACCGCAGCAGGCTAACACAGCCTTGAGTCCTTTCTGGGGAATGCCAAGCCCCACTTTTTTGGTTGATGAGCTATATTTCTCTGGTCATTAGAACAATTGTCCTGCAATTTGTAATAACATAAGGCAACAGAGTCATGAATTTTATAGTTCTAGCTCTCTCCATTTTCATCTCTTTTTTAAAAATACATTTAATTGATATCTTTTGTTTTCAAACATCACCTCCATATCCCAATATGTCTCTCTCCTACCTCCTTCCCTTCTTGCTCCCAGAGAGCCACTCCTTGTTTTAAAAAATAGAAAAAAAATACAGTTCAGAAAAAAGTATATTATATGTAGTGCTCCACATTCATAGTCCCCCTCTACAAAGAAGTTGGGGGAGGGAGAGTCTTTCTTTCTCTTCTTTAGGGCTAGGTTAGTCATTCTAATTGTTTAGTGTGGTGTCTTTCCATTTGCATTATTGGAGTCATTGCGTATATGGTTGTTTGTTTTCTGGCTCTGATGACTTCATTTTGCATCAGATTATGTAAGTATTCCCATCATTTATTTCCAGCACAGAATTTATTTCAGCATAGACTTTTTAAGACCTAACAAGTTCAGAGCACTATTCTAGGAGTTGGGAAAGATACAAAGTTGAGATTAAAATGTGTTGTAGAAAGAACCAGACACAGAGAGCCTATGATGGTATTCTTTGCCTTAAGAATAGCCTTGTTCTTTGGGGTTCACCTGTGTCATAGGCTCATAGAATCCTAAATCTGGAGCCTGGACTTTCTAGGCCATCTGGTCCAAGCCCCTTGTGTCACAGATGAGATATTGTGTGTAAAGCACTTTGCACAGTGCCTGACACATAGTAGGTCCTTAATAATTACTTATTCTCTTCCCTTTGTCAAGTACTAGAGAAATGGTACTTGGCACTTTAGTGAAGGACAATTAAAATTGTAGAAGCAATAAATGGCAGAGCCAAGATATGAACCTAGGTCTCATGACTCCAAATTCAGACCTCTTTCTACTGCATCAGGTCTCTTGAACTTATGTCTAGGACACTTGTATGAAGTGAACGCTATTTAAAAAAAAGTATGATTGTATTTCTTTCCAAAGTAGATTCACTAATAAATGTTTTCATCTAAATTAGTGGTGCTAGATGTAATGTACATGTTAGTGTTAAAATACTGATAGCCAGTCTTCATGTGGATGGAATACATTTGTAACTATGTACTTGTACTGTGCAAAACAGAGTGTTTTCTCTCTCCTCATGAGCAGTTGTATCCATGATGGCAGAGCTTGGTGTTCAAATGCCCATCACATCCACATTAGAAGTAATTAGCAATGGGGTCAGGTTCTATTTCTTTTTTTTTTTTTTTGCAATTTTAAACAAATGCTTTATTAACTTCTGTTTTACATCATTTATTTCCACCAGATTTTGAGTTACAATCATTTCCCCCCCGTTATTCCCCTACCCAACCTCCCAGAATAGCAGTCCCACAAGATATCGCTTCCTCCAATCTGCTCTCTCCCATACCTTCTCCCATACCCCCATCGACTTTTCCATTAGAGGAAGGTGAATCTTTGTGTCCCAATGCCTGCACATCTTATCTCCCTATTACAAGCAAGAGAGTATTAATAATAGTATTTATATATATTTGAAACATTTAATGTTATGACCTCGAATTTCAGATCCATTTCCTTCCTCCCTTATCACCCATTCGCTCTTGGGAGATAAGTAATTCAGTATATGTTGTACATGTCTAGCTATGCAAAACATTATCATAGTAGATATATTGTACAAGGCTGCTTATAATTTCCTCCCACTCATCCCACCCCCCACCTGGTCCATTCCCTACATGATCCTGTCCCTCTTCTATAGTGGGTACTTCCAACCTCCCCTCCCCCAAGGATGCCCTCCCATCCATCATCCCTCCTCTCATTCCCCTTCCCCCTATCCTGCTGCAGGTTGAGATATCCCATTTAGTATGTATGTCATTCTCTCCCTGAACCAAATTCAATGAGAATGTGGTTTTGCCTTTTTTGCCTTCCTATTCTCCCCCTCCCTTGCAACCACTTCCCCTTGCTTCTACTACATGAGATAGTTACCCTACCCTGTCTCTTCCCATCAGAAGTTCAGTAATTTTTTAAATCCCTGCTTTGATGAGGCATGTTAGCACAATGGAAATCTGGAATCAGAGGACCCAGCCCAGTCATTTGACGACCTCAAAGATTCCCTCAAACTTTTCCAATATTACAACTCTGTGAACTATTAAATAAGGAAAGAATATTCACTTTGGAGTAGTTAAGTTAAAATCCTGACTCTGTAGCTTACTGTCTGTGTGGCCTTGATCAAGTCACTCTTTTTTTTTTTTTATTTGGTGGGCAATTGGGTTAAGTGACTTGCCCAAGGTCACATGGCTAGTTTTTGTGTTAAGTGTCTGAGGTCGAATTTGAACTCAGGTCCTCCTGACTCCAGGGCCAGTGCTCTATTCACCTAGCAGCCCTGATCAAGTCACATCTTACCCAGATTTTCCTCTCTGTAAAATGAGGGAGTGGGACTAAAAGACTTTTAAGGTTCCTTGCAACTATCAAATTTAATCCTATAATCCTATAAGCTAGCTACCATTTTAAGCAAAGGGTTTCTTCTTCCTGTACAAAATATCCTTAATATCATTTGAAGTACAAATTTTATTACAGTTTTCTGGTTTAAAGGGGAAAATATTTGTTTTACAAAAAGAAAAAAAAACATTCAAAATCGATCTGTATGATCTTGGATAGATCACTTAGTGTCTCTCTTCTTCAGTTTCTTTCAGTAATGGGGGAGGGGGGGCATTTACCCAGTTCCAGGCTCATGTGAGGCAGAAGATTGAGGCATAGACTTTGGACATGGTCAGTGAGAGAATTTGCTTTGCTTGGCTATGTATATTAGTTACATTTTTACATTTTGTGCAGTATATGTGTGGGAATGAGGAGAGGAAATAAATGCTTGTTAGTTGAAAAAAAGAATAAAATCCAAACAAATAAAATGGGGGAATTTTGACTCAATGACCTCCCAGTTTGAAACCTCAGATTCCATGACCTCCGATTGTTTTGAAGATCGGGTGAGACAATGTATGTCAAAGTGCTTCATAAAACGTGAAGATCCATAGAATCCTCTGTGATTGTTATTGTTAGAAATAGTTTATTGCTAATGGACTTTTGCACAAATCCATAAAATGGATTGAGAACAGACCAAAAGGCATTAGATAGTAGCATTTTAAGTAAAAATTCAATTTGCTTTGACAAACATTTTGTAAGACCCTTTTGGGTGCAGGGGTGGGGTGGGGTGGGGAAAATGGTAGGCTCTGGGGATTCAAAGGGAGAAATGAAATAGTCCCCACTCTCTAACAATAGTTATTCTTCCAGGGAAAGTCAACATGTTCACAGAGAAGTCAGTTCCCATGCAAAAGAGATATAAAGTAATAGCGGCATTAATAACTTGAGGGAAGATCTGGAAATGTCTCTTCTGGGATGTTCATTTGAATTAAACCCTAAAAGGATGGAGGGATTCCAGGAAGCAGGAGTAATATAAACAGTGAGGGATGGAAAGGAACATTCCAGGCATGAGACAGCCCATGCAAAGGTGGAGAGATGGTTGCCATGCATGGAGAACAGCAAGTAGACCACTTTAGCTGGGGTAGATGGTATGCCTGGAGGGGAGTCACAGAAATCTGTCCAGAAAGCTAGTTGGGGTCAGATAGTGAAAGGTTTTCAAGGCCAAATTAGGGGTGTTTGCATATTATCCCAGAGGCCACAGATAGCCACTGAAACTTCTTGAACAGAGACATCATATGGTCAGACCTGAACCCTTGTCCTGATTCTGCCACTGTGTGGGGGACCTGGGTTTCAAGTGACCTAATCTTTAAAATGGGACTCTTGGGACAGCTGATCTCTTCCAAAGTGAAAATTCCAGGGATGATGAGTAGAAAGGAATAGTGTGTCCAGGGGACCGTGAGAGCAGGAAGTGGTTCATCCTTGGCTCCTTCAGGGCAGGAGCTGTCTCATTTGACAGCACTCAAAAACTGAATGACAGGCCTGAGAAGCTCCAAGGACCAGGACCAGTGCCCCTCTGACATATGCCATCACTCCCCATCTCTCCCTCCTCCATCCCAGCAGGGAGTTCACTTGCCTTCAGCAAAGTGGACAACGTTAGGCAAATGGTGTCGAGCTTCCTAGCTAAAACTGCTGACATCTCTTGCTAAAGCCCTTTTGTTGTATGACTTAGTGGCAAAAAAAAGAAAAATCTCTTATTTCAATAGAAACAATTCCTGTCTTCCTGCCCTGCCAGTAAAGATCATTTGAGAGCCCCATTGGCTTTCCAGGTATCAGTGTGTAACATTTAGATGACACACCGATGAGCCCTGGGTGATTTCAGCAACTGTAAGAGAGCTGGCTGGAAGACCAACAAGGGGAAAAAATGCTCCTTTCTGTGAATTTTTGTACGTGAATCAAAAGCCTGAGCCCAGGCTTCGAGTGTCTGTCATCAGGCCTCCTGCTGTAATTTCTAGATTTAGAGCAAAATAAGAGAAACGTTTTCATGTTACTTCTGTTGTTGTTTTTTCCCATTGATATCCTTGGCTCACTGAATGGGAGTGAGGGATATGGCAAGACATGACTCTCCAGCTTCCATCCTTTTCATCCATTTCTCTTCTATCCTTGCTTCCCCCCCATCACACACACATACTTTTAAAAAATAAATGTTAGTTTCAGAAAGAAAACATTTTTAGTTAAGAATGAACTCAAAAGGAAATAGGAGGGCCAGATGTAAGGTACTGAACTTCTAGGAGGAATCCTCAGTAGTTGTCAATCTCTGTGTGTCTTTGAAGAATTATAGGGCAAACTTTCTTTAGAAATGCAGCATAACTGTTCTGACTGTCCATCCCACATTGCTGCCAGGAGCACATTAAGTGGTTGTTACGTAACACCGTAGGTGCTTGCAGGGAATATGGTCCCCAAGTTCCCTATGAAGATAAATGGTCCTTTGGAATGGATGTTAATGACATTTTTTTTTCTGGATGTGATTGAAAATCAATCATGCGTGTGGTCAGCAATTAAAGGCCTCTGCAATCTGGCACTGACTGCCCTTTCTCTGAAGGGTTATTGTACCTCTTTATCTTTCCTAGCAATCTAAGGGGTAGCTAAACTTCTTTACTAGCTGTTCCTCATCTATGACATTCTATCCCCTGTCTCCTTTGCACAGGTGTTCACCCCATTCTGGACAAAAGATTGTCTCTCCTCACCTTGGCCTAGTACAGTATCTTGCCTCCTTTATGAAGCACTCAAACACCTCCTATTATTTGAGACCTAGCAGAATTTCCATAGTTGCTAGTGATCTCCAATATACCCCTCCCCACTCTGGGGAATTTCGTAGGAGTCTTAGAATTAGGAGTCTCCTTCTTCATTCACAGTGACATGGACTTGCCAGGAAACTGGAGTTACAATAGGATTATAGAGTCATACCTCTAGAAATGATGCCCCCTTTACATCTAAATCTGTGGTCCTATGACTATGGTAAAGTTCTAAATCTATGGTCCTGTTGATTTCTAAATATATGGTCCTATAAATTTCCATTTGCCACAATTTTTTTTCATCTGAATAATTAATATACTAATTCCATATTGCTGCCCTCCCTCCCTCAGGTATTATAAGTTTTACATGTAGGATTGTATGTTTAAATTGATATATAAAGCTAATTATTAGTATTGTCATTCATCGCTAAAGCTGGGAGTTACCAGTGAAGAATAAATGATCGTTTTCTGTGTGTATCAGCTGATATTGATCTCTGCCATTTCTAGTTAGAAAATTTTATAGTAAAATATCTTCTTAAAAAATTGTTATTGGAGGTGTGGTGGTGCGTGGAACCAAGATGGTGAAAAAAAGGCAGGGACTCACCTAAGCTCTCCAAAATTTCCTTTCAAACAACTTATGTAAAACCTCAAATTCTGGAGCAGCAGAACCCATAAAAGGATGGGAGGAAACAATAGTCCAGCACAAGACTACTTAGAAGGTCAGCAGGAAAGGTTTATCACACCAGAGGAAAAGTGGAGCAGTCCAATACCCAGCTCAACATTTCCTAGGGCAGACTGTGCCCCAGCAAACTAGCAGCAGGCCTTGAGGGAGACTGAATCAAAAAGCTTCTGGAGCTCTCAGCCCACAGAGGATAAAGGGGTTGAACAATTAGTCAAAAGGAGAATATAGGGGTCTCTTTGTTGCCGCTGGTTGCAGGACTATGTTGCACTGACCATACTGTAGCAGCAAGCACCCTAATGTAGGTTCTTAGATATGCTTTTTTTTTTTTAAAGGAAAGCAACTCAAAATGGGTTAATAATCTTACTTTAATCAAACATATACAAACACAAGTTGCAAGCAGTCAGAGAAACAGATCAGCAGACAAGCTTCCAACTGTCTGACCATTACATCCATACCTAGTTAGTTACCAGAGAGGGAAGCACCAACATCTGGATTTTCAAAGCCAGGGGGCTCAGTGGCTGCCCAGAGTCTCATCTGGTCAAATCACACAACTCTTCTCAAATGAGCTCCAAAAGAAAATCTCACATCAGGGTATATATAGCCTTTCCTGGGTCAGAGACTATCACAACCTTCTTGACCCACTGCCCAATCACAAAGTAACAAGGTATGGGCATTTCTGAAAAACAAGCCTCCCAACATAGGCTCCATGTGACCACTATTAGGGGGCAGAGTATATTTTCAAATCAAGGAAGGTTCTCAGAGTCACTTAAGCCTATTAAGGGGCCAAGGGGAAGGGGAGATCTTTAGATTCTCGTTCTCATAACACATACTCAGATCCACATCATAGTCCTGGGTTGTAGTCCCAGGGTAAGGAGAAGTACTAGTACATCAGAGATTGTGAGGGCAGAGGAACAGGGACCTTGGTCACAGTTCCAGGGCAGAAAGGATTGCTTGTGGTCACTCATTGACCAGAGTACAGGTCAGGAGAGAAATAAACACACCTCTTCTTAGATCATACCACCTTAACAACTGAAAACTTACAGACCCCCAGAAGTAGCTCTGAAAACAGCTACATACACACACACACACACACACACACACACACACACACACACACACACACACACACATACACACATGTACAAACAAAACCCCAAAGCTTAGGATTACATGCCCTTCATCCTAGGAGTAGATCCAACTTTAATATAAAGTTAAAAGTCAAGAAATAAACTGGAAAAATGAACAAACAAAGAAGCAAAAAAACCCAAAACATACCAAACATCCTGACCATAAAAAATTACTATGGTAACAGGAAAGATCAAAATACAAACTGAGAAAAAAACAGCAAATCCAAAAGCCTCAAAGAAAAATATGAATTGACCTTAGGTTCAAAAAGAATTCCTGGAAGAACTCAAAAATTGTTATAAAAATCAGATAAGAGAAGTAGAAGGAAAATTGGGAAAAGAAATGATAGTGATATGAGAAAATCATGAAAAGAAGATACAAGAAAATCATTAAAAAAAGATAACTGATAAAGGATGCCCCAAAATACACCTTAAAAATACCACAGGTGGAATTGGTCAGATGGAAAAAAAATAGACAAAAAAAATATCACTGAAGAGAACTCCTTAAAAATCAAACTTGGCCAAATGAAAAAAAAGATGTACAAAAAGTCAGTGAAGAAAATAATTCCTTAAAAATTAGTATTGGGCAAATTGGAAGCTAATGACTCCATTAGACATCAAGAAGTAATAAAACAAAACCAAAAGTGTTTTTCTTTTTAAACAGAAGAAAATGTGAAATATCTCTTTGGAAAAAACAACTGACCTAGAAAATAATTCTAGGAGAGTTAATTTAAGATGTATTGGACTACCTGAAAGTCATTAAAAACAACAACAGCAACAACAAAACAAGCAAATCAACAATAACAACAAAAAGAGCACAGACATCATCTTTTGAGAAATGATCAAGAAAACCTGACCTGAGATTCTAGAACCAGAGGTTAACATAAACATGGAAAGAATCCACTGATAACCTTCTGAAAGAGATCCCCAAAATGAAAACTCTCAGGAATGTTATAGCCAAATTCCAGAGCTCCCAGGTGGAGAAAATATTCAAGCGGTCAGACATATTGTGGAACCACAGTCAGGATTACACAAGATTTAATAGCTTCTATGTTAAATGATCAGAGGGCTTGGAATATGATATTCTAGAGGGCAAAGGAGCTAACATTACAATCTACCCAGTAAAACTGAGTATAATACTTCGGGGGGGGGGGGTGGCTGTTCAATGAAAGAGAGGACCTTTAAGCATTCCTGATGAAAAGACCAGAACCAAATAGAAAATTTGACTTTCAAATATAAGACTCAAGACAAGCATAAAAAGGTAAATGAGAAAGAGAAATCAAAAGGGATTCAATAAGTTAAAATGTCTGAATTCCTACATAGGAAGATAATACTTGTAACTCCTGGGAACTTTCTCATCATTAGGGCAGTCAGGAGTATATATAGACAGAGGGCATGTGTGAATTGTATATGATGGGATGATAAAAAGAAAAAAAATAAGGGTTGAGAAAGAGGAATGAACTGGGAGAAGGGAAAAGGGAGAGGTAGAATGAAGTAAATTATTTCATATGAAAGAGGTACAAAAGAGCTTTTACAGTGGAAGGAAAGATGGAGGAGGTAGGGGAGTGGGTAGAGTTTGTGAACCTTATTCTCATCAGAATTAGCTCAAAGAGAGAGTAATGTATATACTCAGTTGGGTATAGTAAGCTATCTTACTCTACAGGAAAGTAAGAGGGGAAGGAGATAAGAGAAGCAGGTTGGGCTGATAGAAGGGACAGTAGATTGGGGGAGGTGTTAGAAATAAAACACTTGTGAGGATGATCAGGTTGAAAGAGGAGAAAGTAGAATAAATAGGGGAAAATAGAATAGAGGGAAATACACAGTTACCAATCATAACTGTGAAAAAATACAGAAAGTTTCTCTGATACAGTCCTAATTTCTTAGATATATAGAGAACTGAATAAAATTTTAGAAGAGCCATTCTCCAAATGATAAATGGTTAAAAGACATGAACAGGCATTAAAAATATTTACTTTTAGTTTATAAATTTAGTTCCACAATCCCTTGAGTTTCAAATTTTCTTCCCATCCCTTTCTTCCTTCTCCCTCCCCCCACCCCCATGGCAGCATGCAATCAAATATAGGATCTACAAATACCTTCACATTAAACATTAGTCAAGTTGTAAAGAAGGATTATTAGCAATGGAGTGAACAGTGAGAAAGAAGAAACAAAACAAAACCAAAAAAAGAGAGAGCAAGTAGTTTGCTTAAATCTGCATTCAGACTCTGTAGTTCTTTCTCTGGATGTGAATATCTCTTTCCATCCTGTCTTATAACCTTGCATTGCTGAGAGGAGCCTAATCTATCAAAGCTAGTTGTCACACATATGTTGTGTCTGTAATTGTGCACAAATTTCTCCTGGTTCTGCTCTTCTCACTCAACATCAGTTTATATAAGCCTCTCCAGGTTATTATGAACTCTACCTGCTCCTCATTTCTTTTAGCACAATAGTATTCCATTACTTTCATATACCACAACTTGTTTAGCCATTCCCCAATTGATGAGAATGCCCTTGATTTCCAATTTTTTGCCACCACAAAAAGAGCTGCTATAAATATTTTTGTACATAGGGGTCCTTTTCCCACTTCTATGATCTCTTTGGGATACTACCCTAGAAGTGGTATTGCTGAGTCAAAAAGTATGTACTTATTTATATTGGGCATAGTTCCAGATTGCTCTCCAGAATGGTTCCAGTTCACAACTCCACCAACATCTGTGTTCCAATTTTCCCAAATCCTCTCCAGCATTTATCATTTTCATGTTCTGTCATCTTAGCCAATCTGACCAGTGAAATGTGGTAGCTCAGGGTTGTTTTGATTTGCATTTCTCTAATCAATAGTGATTTAGAGCATTTTTTCATATGTTTATAGATATCTTTAATTTCTTCCTCTGAAAACTGCCTGTTTATATTCTTTGATCATTTATCAATTGGGGAATGATTTTTATTCTTATAGATTTGACTTAATTCTCTATATATTTGAGAAATGAGGTCTTTGGGGCAGCTAGGTGGCACAGTGAGTAGAGCGCCAGCCCTGGAGTCAGAAGGACCTGAGTTCGGATCCAGCCTCAGACACTTAACACACCCAAACAAAAGCCTAGCCATGTGACCTTGGGCAAGTTACTTAATCCCAATTGCCCTGCAAAAAAAAAGAAGAAGAAGAAAGAAAGAAAGAAAGAAATGAGGCCTTTATCAGAGACACTAGTTATAAAAATTCTTTCCTAATTTTCCACTTCCCTCTTAATCTTGGTTACATTGGCTTTATTTGTACAGAAACTTTTCAATTTAATGTAATCAAAATTACCTATTTTGCATTTCATAATGCTCTCTCTTGTTTGGTCATAAAATCTTCCCTTCTCCGTAAATCTTACAGGTAAACTATTCCTTCTTCTCCCAGATTGCTTACAGTATCAGCCTTTATACCTAGATTGTATACCCATTTTGACTTGATTTTGGTATATGGTGTAAGATATTATTGGTCTATGCCCAGTTTCTGCCGTACTATATTCCAGTTTTTCTGGCAGTTTTTGTCAAATAGGGAGTTCTTATCCCAAAAACTGGGGTCTTTGGGTTTATCAAATAGTAGATTACCATAGTCATCCACTGCCATGTCTTGTGTACCTAATCTATTCCATTGATCCATTACTCTATTCCTCAGCCAATGCCAAGTACTTTTGATGACTGCTGCTTTATAATACAGATTAAAATCTCATATGGCCAGTCCACTTTTCCTAGCATTTCTTTTCATTAATTCCCTTGATATTCTGGACATTTTGTTCTTCCAAATAAATTTTGTTACTATTTTTTTCTAGTTCTCTAAAATAATTTTTTGGTAAATTGATTGGTATGGCACTAAATATGTAATTTAATTTAGGTAAAATTGTCATTTTTATTGTATTAGCTCAACCTAGCCATGAGCAGCTGATGTTTTTCCAGTTAATTAGATCTGACTTTATTTGTGTGAAAAGTGTTTTGTAATTGTGTTTATATAGGTCCTGGGTTTGTTTTGGCAGGTAGATTCCCAAATATCTTATAATGTCTACCGTAACTTTAAATGGAATTTCTCTTTCTATCTCTTGCTGTTGGATTTCATTAGAGATATACAGAAATGCTGAGGACTTATGTGGGTTTATTTGAACAGGCAATATTCAAAGTTATCTGTAGTTATATGAAAACATTCTCTTAATCTCTGTTGATTAGAGAAATGTAAATTTAAATAATTTTGAGGTTCCTCCGAATACCTATCAGATTGGCTAATATGACAGAAAAGGAAAATGACAAATTTTGGAGAGAATGTGGGAAATTTGAGACATTAATGCATTGCTGTTGGAGTTATGAACTGATTTAACCATTCCGTAGAGCAATTTGGAACTGTATGCTTTGACTTAGCAATTCTACTATTATGTCTATATTCCAAAGAGATTTTTTTTTAAAAAAAGAAAGGGACCTATTGCACAAAAATCTTTATAGCAGTTCTTTTCTTGGGTGGCAAAGAATTGGAAATTGAGGTAATGACCATCAATTGGACATTGGATCAATAAGTTGTGGTATATGATTGTGATGGCATACTATTGTACAATAAGAAATGATGAGTAGGCTGCTTTCAGAAATATCTGGAAAAACTCACATGAACTGATGCAAAGTAAAATGAGCAGAACCAATAAAACACTGTACATAGTAACAGCAATATTTTATAATGACCAATTGTGTTTGACTTAGCTATTGTGATCAATATAATGATCCAAGACAGTTCTCAAGGATTTATGATGAAAAAATGCTATCCATCTTCAGAGAAAGAATTGATGGAGTCTGAATGCTGAGATCAAAGCTTACTTTTTAAAGAACTTTCTTTTTTTTGCCTTTATTTTCTTGTATAACATGATTAATATGGAAATATGTTTTGAATGACTGCACAACAATGACCTCTATAAAGTTTCTTCCCTTCTCAATGAGAGAAGAGGGGAAGAAGATAATTTGAAACTCAAAAAAAATTTTAAACGAATGTTAAGCTTGTTTTCCCATGTGATTGGGTAAAAGAATATTACATAAATTTTAAAAAAATACAGTGTATGACATGAGCACTACATATAGAATAGTCTTTGACAGACATATCTGTGTGTGTACGAAAGTCAAAGGAAATGACAGAAAGGCCCCCTTGAGATGTCAGTGTCAACTCCTAGTACTGCAAAACTCAAATTCACAAGGCTCCCTTCTGAGAAGGACCCTGATGAGCTTGAAGGCTCCACAGCTGAAGAGCAGAGAAGGATCAAGGTGTTAAGGGTGCTGACTCCCGCAAGTTAAAAAAGCCTTAGAAACACCAGGATGGAAAACGAGACTGAGATTTTGAATGAAAATGCTTTTATTTGTGCAGGATTTTGATTCTGCAGACAATCCTGTCATGGCATGGAGTTCAGATTTGATGATCTCCTCTTGGCAGTGCCAAGCAGCTGTTCCTTTTAAGGAAGCAGCATTTTCCCCCTGTGGCACACATATAACCCCATAGTTCTGATTACCATAAGAGTTTGGAGCATGGGGAAAGGAGAACATTTCTGTATTTATTGATTTCTTTCAAGTTAAAAAAAAATAAACATTTCTCCACTAGTGACAGGTGGAATACTGTTACTAAACATTGTGAGTTATTATCAAGGGACATAATAGCACAATTTAGATGAAACCAATAGGTTTAGGGTGCCTAGGAAGAGGTAAATCAAACAAATGTTCATGATTTCCCTTTTTATATGATCAGAATGAACGTGTTATTTTCCCACATTTTAAATGTAACACCTTGAGGTGCATGTGAAAGAGTGTTTTTAACACTTAGCTTTGACTGAAAAACTAGGCAATTCAGGAATGACTCTTGCCTACTGTTAAATGTTAGTTTTGGGGAAGAGCATGTAAATCATGAAGAACCCTAATAGGATTCCCCACTCAGGACTATAATACAGAGATAAGGAGTTTAAAAAGCAATACCCTTTTTCCGAATGATGCCCTAAAGCCAATTATATAAATCAGAAGAATATCATTAAATTAGTAACAGAATCATGGTAAATACATAATGCCAAGAAAATTTCTTTCCTTAGATTGTAAGCTCCTTGAGGGCAGGGACTGTCTTTTGCTTCTTTTTGTATCCCTCGCACTTAGCACAGTGCCTGGTGGATAGGAGATGCTTCATCATTTATTAATTGGTGATTTTTATTCTGACCTCATTACCCATATCCACAGCTGACTGTTCAGAACATGGGAGATGAGGGAAGCTTTCACTTTTCTCTGCCCTGGTCTGACCACATATGGAATAATGTAGTATTCAGTTCTGGGTACTACATTTAAGGAAGATCCTTGTCACACTAGAGAGCAACTAGGGGAAGGCAGCTTGTGTTGCTGAGGGCTTTGAGACAGTCCTATACAACACATAAACTGCAGAGTAAGTATCAAGTCAGTATATGAAATAAAAATGGTCCCTAAAACCACTTGATTTACAGTCATTGGAAAAGAAGAAAACTTTCTCTTTTCATTTCCTTTTCTGTGTTCTTATTACGTCCAAATAGCTGTTTGCAAACTTGTCATTTGGTTCAAGAAAGAAATTTGACTGTATTCCAAAACTTGTACTTGTAAAATGGCATGGAGAAAAAGGCCAAATAATTCATACAAATAGTTCTTGTCAAGGAAAATTTTGTTTTTCCATGGAACAGCTTAGGTTTAGAAATACTTTTCCACAATTAGGGGACAAAAGTAAACTATCTTATTTCTACCTTCTTCCATCTTGCATTTGAAATTTTCATCGAGACTCCTAATATTCCATCTTTGTTCTGGTTAATTTCTTGGAATGTTGTGAACTATTATAGCTCAATATTCATCCATAGAATATGTCAAATACCTCTATTGAGAGGCTATGATTGTTTAGATGATTTATTTTTGCTATTATTGTTTAGACGATTTGTTTTTGGATCGAAAAGGTTTTCTTGGGAGCAGGGTGTCTATGGTTTTATTGATATGGGGAGCACCTAGTATGGAAATGTCTTTGACCCATGATCTACGCCTCCTTTGTAACCTAAAGTTTTGGAGAGTTACATGGGGCCACTTTCCCCAGAGGTTCTGTGATTTGCCCATGGTTGCACAAACAGAATGTGTGAGAGGCAGGATCGAAACTTCTTAGCTCCAGGCTGAGACTGGATTAAAATTTTCCCTTGTGAACTTCTGTCTTGTATGTGATAGCTTCTTAATCTCCTACTCTGTGCCCACTCCAATCTATTTTAGATGCTGTTAACAAATTAATCTTCCCAAAGCTTGACTTTTTGTTTGTTTTACTTCCCTGCTCAAAAATTTCCTCATTGCCTACACGTTAATAGTCAAAATTTCTGAGCATGGCATTAGAGATCCTCTGGGACCAAATCTCAATCTACTAGCTTTGTCTTCTATATGTCTGCTTCATGCACCCTATGCTTCAGCTAAATGGAAATACTTATGATTTCTCTAAACATGTCTTAAGCTTCTATTTCTGTAACTTTACTTATCTCCATGCAGAAGGATCTGCTATTCTTCACCATCATCTCTATCAAATAAAAATGTAGCTTCCCTTCAAGACCCAAATCGACCAATAATTCCTTCTGTAATCCCTTTTCTATTCTAAGAATCTATAAGCGGTATCTCTTGCCTGCTTCTAAGATCCCAGAATGCCTTCTTTATATATGTCCCTTGTGGAATGCAAGGGGCAAAGGAGTCAGTGAAAAGAGGACTAGATTTGGAGTCAGAGGCCCTGGGTTTGAATCCTGGCTCTGTTATTTATTGCTTTTGTGAACTTGGGAAATTCACCTGACTGCCCTAGGCTTCATTTTCCTTACCTGTAAAATTAGGAGGTTGAACTAGATGGCCTCTAAGGGGTCTTCCAGGTCCAAATCTGTGGTTCTTTGATTCTAACACATTTTGTGTGATGTTATCATGAATAGAATATGTTATATGTTATAATCCCTCTTAGAATCTTTTTATACAGCCTTAGTGTATGTTTGAGGAGGAAAAAAAAGGAAGGAAGGAAGGAAAGAAAGATAGATGGGAGAAAGGATAAATGGAAGAAAAGAAAGAAAGAAGAAAGGAAAGAAGGAAGGAAGGGGAGGGACGGAGGAAAGAAGAAACTGACATTTGAAGAAGATATAATTGGTCGTGGTTTGAGGTCAAAGTGGGAAGGAGCATGTCTAGAGCTAGACAAATAGCCACTCATTGGATCACTACAAGGATTTTGGCTCAATGACCTTCCAGTGTACAGAGGATTTTCTTTTTTTCTTTTAAATTAATTTGCTTATTTTACAGGATTCAATTCCATAGTTCCTTGAGTTTCAAATTTCCCTTCCTTCCTTCCCCCCACCCCCCACAACAGCATATAGTCAGTATAGGATCTGCAAATACTTTCACATTAGACATTAGTCAGGTTACAAAGGTGGATTGTACTAGAAGGAATGAAAAATGGTAAAGAGGAAATAAAACCAAGCAATGAAAAGAAAAAGATCAAATAGTTTGCTTCCATCAGGATTTAAGCTCAGTTCTTTTTAGTTATCTCTCTGGATGTAGGCATCTCTCTCCTTCATGAGTCTTTTGGGGTTGACTTATATCACTGCATTGCTGAGAAGAGTCCAGTCTGTTATAGTTGGTCATCACACATATGTTGTGTCTGTGATTGTATACAAAGTTCTCCTGGTTTTACTCTACTCACTCAGCATCAGTTTGTATAAGTCTCTCCAGGTAAATATGAAGTCTGTCTGCTCCTCTTTCTTATAGCACAATAGTATTCCATTACATTCATACACCACAACTTGTTTAGCCATTCCCCGATTGATGGGCACCCCCTTAATTTCCAATTCTTTGCAACCATGAAAAGAGCTGCTATAAATATTTTTGTACATATGGGTCTTCCTCCCACTTCTATGATCTCTTTGGGATATAACCCTAGAAGTGGTATTTCTGGGTCAAAGGATATGAAACTATTTATAGCCCTTTGGGCATAATTCCAGATTGCTCTCCAGAATGGTTGGATCAGTTCACAACTCCACCAGCAATGCATTAGTGTTCCAATTTGCCCACATCCTCTCCAGCATTTGTCATTTTCCTGTTTTGTCATCTTAGCCAATCTGACTGGAGAGATGTGGTACCTCAGAGTTGTTTTGATTTGCATTTCTCTAATCAAAAGTGACTTAGAGCATTTCTTCATATGCTTATAGATATCTTTAATTTCTTTCTCTGAAAACTGCCTGTTTATATCCTTTGACCATTTATCAATTGGGGAATGACTTTTCTTCTTATAGATTTGACTCAATTCTCTGTATATTTTAGAAATGAGTCCTTTATCAGAGATATAGGTTGTAAAAATTATTTCCCAATTTCCTGCCTCCCTCTTGATCTTGGTTGCATTGGCTTTGTTTGTACAGAAACTTTTCAATTTAATGTAATCAAAATTATCCATTTTGCATTTTATAATGCTCTCTAGTTCTTGTTTGGTCCTAAAGTCTTTCCCTCTCCACAAATCTGACAGGTAAACTATTCCTTACTTTCCCAGATTGCTTATAGTATCATCCTTTATGCCTAGATCATGCACCCATTTAGACTTGATTTTGGTATATGGTGTTAGATAATGGTCTGTGCCCAGTTTCTACCATACTGTATTCCAGTTTTCCCAGCAGTTTTTGTCAAATAGTGCATTCTTATCCCAAAAACTGGGGTCTTTGGGTTTATCGAATAATAGATTACTATACTCATTAACTGCTGGATCTCGTGCACCCAATCTGTTCCATTGATCCACTACTCTACTCCTCTGCCAGTACCAAGCAGTTCTGATGACAGCTGCTATATAATACAGATTAAAATCTGGTATAGCTAGTCCACCTTCCCTAGCATTTCTTTTCATTAATTCCCTTGATATTCTAGACCATTTGTTTTTCCAAATAAATTTTGTTACTATTTTGTCTAACTCTATAAAGTAGTTTTTTGGTAAATTGATTGGTATGGCACTAAATATATAGTTTAGTTTGGGTAAAATTGTCATTTTTATTATATTAGCTCGACCCAGCCACGAGCAATTGATATTTTTCCAGTTAGTTAGATCTGACTTTATTTGTGTGAGAAGTGTTTGGTAGTTGTGATCATATAGGTCCTGGGTATAGAGGATTTTCTGAAGAATATCACAAAAACACCAGTAACAAATCATAATAAATCATCTAGACAATAGACATCTAGACAACACTTTAAGTTTTACAGACATCATCTCATTCCATCCTCAGCCTGAGAGGTAGCTGTTTTTATTGTCACCATTTTACAGGTGAGGAAACTGAGGCAAAAAGAGGTTAACAGATGCCTAGAGTGACATACTTAATATCTTTAAGCATCTAAGGTCTGATTTGAATTCAGGTCTTTCTGACTCCAGGGCCAGTTCCACTAGCTACTGCATAAATGCTAATAGAGATAAAAGGGCTCATATTCAAGGTGCTGCTTTTCAGAGAAGGATGGCCATCTCCTCCTTTATCTGGGTGCACACAATCCAATACAAGGGGCCTCTCACATATGAAATGGAAACATTTTATAATGTTCAGATTGGTGGAAAAACTGGGAACTGGATAAAAATTTCACTCTGATATATCAGAGCATCTATGTCTCAAGAAAAAAATAAAACAAACTTTCCACAAGGAAGTATTCTGACTGTTTCTAAGTTTAAATGAAACCTCAGATACATTCAGGTATAATCTAATAAACATTTCTTCATTTCTCACCTGGAAGCCTTGCTTTGGAATGTGTGTGACCCAGAGAGAGAGAGAGAGTGTGCTTGAGCTGGAGTAAGCTGGGGCAGGCTTAATAAACATTTAATTTATTGAAATTCCCTCTAGTAATGCAGATTGCAGCCTATTCACACCTGCCCTTGGGTGTGATACTCCCAAGATGACAAGATCACAGATTGAGAGCTGGACAGGACCTTACTAGCCATGAAGTCTAACCCTCTTATTTTATAGATAAGAAACCGAGGCTCCAAATGTTATGTCATTTGCTCAGGAGCACATAGCTAGTTAATGTCAGAGTTAGAATTTGAACTCAGGACTTCTTGACTCCAAGTCCAGTGCTCTATCTGCTGAGTCATTTCACTGCTCTCTAACAGGGTGGCCAAACCAATTTTCTGGGGAACTTCTCAATCTCTCTTGCCACCATAAAGATACCAGTGCAGCACGGGGACAATATGGTAGCTGTTCTTTACTCTTGTCACCATCTTCCTTATTGGATAAAATCCCTATTCTGATTCTTCTTTGAAATCTCTTGTTTGACCATGAAGCCTGCTCTCACCCATGACACATTTCTTCATTGCCATCTTAGGGAGGCTTATTGTCACTAAGGGGCTGATCTGTGAATCACAGCCTTACAAAAACACTGACAGACTATTCCTATTAAAAATAGGCTTTTGTTTCTTGGAGAAGTTTCAGATCATTGAAGTAGGTTTTGTAGACTCCTAAAGGTAATCCAGGCTACTCTTCTCCTGTTTTATTCTGGGTTCCAACTCATTTATTTGCAATAATTCGAGATATATGTGTGTATGAATACATTATAGATCTATCTATCTATCGATCTATCTACCTATGTCTGTCTTTCTATGTATGTTTGTATGTATGTATGTATGTATTTATCCATTCATCTATTTATCTATCTATGTCTGTCTATCTATTCATCCATCTACCTACCTACCTGTCTGTCTATCCGCATTTATATACGTATATTTATACACATACTGATTATAATTTATCCATCACAATGCTCGTCATAATCTAGATCATGGGCATTTATCATCATTTTTTCCCTGTGTAGATCTTCAAGACCTTTTCTAACTCAAAATCCTAAAGGTTAAAATTAATTGGGGTGGGGGGGGAGGACTTAAATAAAAATACTATTTAAATAAATAATAGGATCATGGATTTAGAACTGGAAGAGACTTTAGGATATTGTTTCCAACCCCCTCATTTTACAGATGAGATAAATGGGTTAAGTGACTTGCTGAGGTTCACACATCTAGTAAGAGTCTAGGGTCATATTTGAACTCAGGTCTTCCTGACTGTAGCCAACAACACTGTCCACCGAAGCACTTGGCTTCTTAGAGCCTTTTCATTTTAAGCCTGTGATTCTGTGATTGGATGACTTCAAGCTAGAGGACATCATGGAGAGTAGAGATGAGCTGGTGAGGTGTGGGCTCCTTAACCTTGTGTCAGGGACCCCTTGGCTGTCTGGTGAATCCTATGGATCACTCTTTAGAATAATGCTTTAAAATATATAAATAAAAGAGGCCCAGCTCTTGGTTTCTATCAGTTGAAATTTGAAGGGAAAATAAAAACATCCCAAGCCATAGTGCTCCTCCATGAAATAAGGTAAAATGCTAAAAATAAAACAACAACACAAGATTGCAAAGAAAACCAATTATATTCAAATATATTTATTATCCCCTCTCCCCCCATCCCCCACACATACACACAAGGTTCACAGATCCAAGTTAAAGATTCCCAATCTAGTCTAACCTCCTCATTTTTCAGAGGAGACTGAGGCTGAGAAAAGTTAAATGACAAGTGTTCTAAGTAGTAGAACAAGGATTCACACCCAAAGTATTCTGCATATTCAGCAATCTTTCCCCATTTCCATTTGTGCCTTCCTTGTCCCAAGTCCCAAGTCAATTGCAAAGCCAGGAATCAAATCCAAGGTCTTTGATATAAAACCCAGGACTGTTTCCCCTGAAAATAGCAAATTAATGAGATGCTTTTCAGTTTTTGAAAATCAGTACAGAAGATATTTGAAGTTCCCGTATTTGTCAAAGAGATGAAAAGGTTTTGAACTGTTCACTCAAGGCTGTGTCTCTTGACTAGGATGAAACAAATAAGATGTTAAAGGTTTGTCTGCTTGGTTCAAAGGAGAGATTTGGGGAAGCTGCAGCTATTTCCCTGCTCATGTTTAATGTAAATCCTTAGAGAATTGGACTGGACAAATAGTGGAACCCTATGTAGCATCTGCCCTTAACAGAGACATCAACAAAATGATGTATTGGATACTGATGGTGTGGTTTCTCCATCATTTTAAGTGGTCCTCCCTGTAATAGCATGCTTTGGAATTAGCCACGGAGTTTTGGGAACAAAACACCAATTATCATGAATGTGCTCAGAGGAATTAATGCGATCCATGTCCCTGCTGCCCAAATGGACATCGAGGATGTGAGAGCCTGAAGGAAAAATGGATGTCCAGAGTCCCATCCTCATGGACTGACCCTAGAAATGAGCAGATGCCAGACAATACACATGGATTTAGAGCCTAAATATGTCCGTAAAAGTATTTTCCCCATTTTGGAAAGACTCAGGAGCTGAATTAAATCCCAGCAAGTTACAGCACAGTGCTGTTCTTGACCCAGGGCCCCACTGCCATCAGAAGCTTCGAGGCAGGATGGCTACATTTTTAAATCAAAATCAATCCCAAACAAAATGTCAGTGGGTGAATTGCAGTCTCTACAACATATTTAAGTTGTTCTCCTTCACACATCAAACTCCAGCAGATAAAAGTAGGCAGTTGATATGAGATAGATAGACTGAGGAGGAAAATCCCGTTTATATGCTCAATTTCCAAAAACTAAATAACCTTTGGCTACTGCGTAATATTTCACAGCCATGCTTGGCCTGGCAGAAGTTGTTTCCATGTCAGATAAACAAGGTCACCCAGTTGGGTATGGCATGACAGCATCATTTGGGGCCGAGAAATGGGACATCTAGTGTCTTGGAAAGAGCTATTTATGGACCTCAGAAACACAGCTCTGATAGCTGAGGTTCTGATCCATATTTGTATTAGATGGTGGCTCTTCTTGGTGAGTACTGTGACCCTCAAGGATAATTTTCTTCCTCTTAATTTCTGTCCTGTTTCTCATCTCAAAAATAGTCTGCTCCATATTGGGAAGGGCCGGGTGTAACCTGGTTAGCAGATCTCATTGATTTCTGGGACTCTCTCTGATCCAGAATCCCCTTTGTTTGCATTGGCCTTTGTCAGCCTGAGGCTATTTCTAGGCCTAGCTTTATCTCTTGGTGTATTTTGTTTATGTTTCCTCTTTACTGGATTTATAAAGGGATGTTGCTGAGGCCCAGGAAAATGATAAGCCAATAGCACTACCCTGAGGCAGGCATATTCGCAAATGCTTTTCAGCTCTGACTTGTAAAGGCAAAAGGCCATTTCCACCTGGGCTCCAGCAGACCTATCTGCAGTAGAGACTGACTGGTAGCTCCACAGGGTCTAGGCCAGGGTCCATCAGTGCACAGCTGGGCTGACCATTGAGATGGAGGTGATTGTTAAATTAAAAAAAAATTTAAAAAGCTGTCATTGTCTTGGTCATTTCAATCCACTTCTTTGTCTGAATTGAACATCCATTCACTTCAAATGGTGTCCAGACCTATGGATCTGGAGACAAAGGGTCCCCAGAAATCATCCTGACCAGTCCCTTAATTTTACAGATGAATGAAGGAAGGAAAACACATTTATTACTTTGAGTCAACTGCCATCTAAGTACTGGAGTTATAAACAGAAAAGGGAGACATCATCTCTGCCTTTGGGGAGATGATACTCTAATTGGGGAAGAGCACCCATGTGGGAGAGTTCAGCTGTGGGGAGAATGAAGAGGCTGGGCTGTGTTGAGTGCTTCAGGGGGCAGGATTGCCAAGCCTGGGGGCCCTTGGGTTCATCTGATGGCAGTGCCTTGGGACTGGAGGCTATAGCTGCAGGGCACTTGGGAAGGCGAAGGAAGGGGGATGCATTGGTGGGGCAGATGGCTGGCCTATGGGTCTCAGGAGAGTGTAGCCCCCACACACATACCCCATAGAGATGTTAGAGCTGGGAGGACTTTGGTATACAATACTTTCCTGAAGGGATAGTAGTTGGTGCCAGTATAAGTGGAATGAGCAGCCATGTCTGTTCTATACTATGGCAAACCAAAGTGGGCCATTCTGGAGAGGTAGGGTAAGGATGGGGGTCAGTGTCCAGTCAAGAATAAAGAATGGGAAGGAAGATTTTGAAAGAAGGCCAACCAGTGGCACTCATTCTTCTATGTTCTCTAATGCCCAGATGCATTTTGTGTGGCCTTGGGCAAGGGGTAGGAAAGAAGGATACCCCTGCTGGAGATACTGCTGAGGAAACTGAGGCATAGGGTACTTTGGACAATTTGCCCAAGGTTACACAAGTCATTGGGAAGCTAGACGGCACAGCAGAAAGAGCTCTGGGCCTGGAGTTCAAAGACTTGAGTTCAAATCCAGACTCAGACACCTGCTAGCTGTGTGACCCTGGCCAAGTCACTTCACCCTGTTTGTCTCAGTTTCCTCATCTGTAAAATGAGCTGGAGGAGAAAATGGCAAAAGATTCTAGTCTCTCTGCCCAGAAAACCCCAAATTAGTCACAAAGAGTCAGACACTATTGAAACAGCTGAGCAGCTGGCTTCCTGTTCTAATGCCTCCTGGATGTTTGCTGACCTCAGCAATGGGGACAATAGCCCTTGATCTTATCTTCCAAACTTCCTGTTTGTTCCTGCAGTAACACCTGATAATGTCCAATGGAATAGCCAAGGCACTGACTGCTAGCCTTGACATGGATTTATGGGTCACATCTGGCTAACCCATGCTGGCCCTTTTACAAATGGGAAAACTTGGAGCCAGAGAGGGAAGGAATTTACCTGAGGCCACACAGCTTTTTGCTTGATTATAAGTTTTGCTGTGAAATACAGATATACTAAAATATGAAGACTGTGAAAGTAGCTGATGACTTTAGGAGGTAAAAGTGCAGAGTCCAACAAATAATTCATTCACTCCACCATTAATTATTAAATGCTCATGGCACGCTTGGAGCCTAGCTCTCCTGCCCACTAATTACTGAGCGTGCTTTTCAGTTCAATATTAGCTCTGGCATCACCTTTAGTCTGTAAAGGCTCTTTTATAGAAATGAGATCATTAGAGGAATGAGAAGATTAGGGTTGTGAAGATGAGAAATGACGTCAACATATGCACCATGTGATTTGCTTAGAGCTTCCTCATTAAGAGGGACTTCATAAGAAACTCTTTGCAGTTGGATCCCCAACTTGTAAGCTCCCCTTTTACAGCTAATCTGCTTGAGTTACCATAAAAAAATAACAAGAACCATACATTGACCCACCTATCTACTTCCTTAGTATCTGCATAAGGTCAAGAAATCTAGATGAAGGACCCTATCAAAATGGGGAGAGGGGCGTCCAACCTGGATGTCGGATGGGAACATGATTAGAGTCATTATGTCAGAGACAATGGAATGCCAACTTCATTAGATATTCTAGGCCTTCCCCAATAATTTGTTGTTCAGTCATTTAGTTATGTCTGACTTTTCATGACTCCATGGACCATTACTGTCCAGTATTCTATGCACCAGTACTGTCCATGGGGCAGACTAATGTCTGCCTGCTTTATAGGATGTGACTATTGGAGATTATTTAACAGAGAACAAATGTGCCCCAATCTGTGGCTGTTATTCTTCTGGCAAAGCCTTGGGACTGTCAGCATTTGTAGTTCCAAATTATATAGGTTGTTTCCTATTTTAGCCACTGCGCAAATTGAGAATGTTTAATTAGTTAATATTGATTAAACACCTAGTAGGTGTAAGTGTAGGTGTAAGTTCTGCATTCTTTTCTGTATGAAGTGCAAAGGTATATGGAATAACGAGACATGAGCTTGTGTTGGATCAGTTTATAATCTACCTGGTGAGAAGAGACGTATTATGAGCCATAGAGAACATAAGTTTTGTAGTTCAGAGGAGGAAATTTCAGTCCATGTGGTGACTTGTTCCCTCATGGATTAAGGTGGAATTTAATTTGAGTCTTGGCTTACAAATGAGAGTTAGAGGGGTAGAGAGAACGTTCCAGGAGGAGAGAAACAATGTGAGCCAAAGCACAGAGGTGGGATTGTATGTGACGTGTTCTGGGCTGACTGGATCAATGCACTGCATTTATATAGTTGGAAGAGTTAAGTTTGAGTTGGGAAGTAGACAGCATTCAGGTCAAGTCAACAAAGCATTTGTTAAATGCCTACTATGTTCTGGGGTAAGCGTTTAGACTTCATCCTATAGATAAGAGAGAACAGGAGACTGGCATGATGGAAGAGAAATGTGTATATATATGCACATGCTTATGTATCTGCACATATATATATACACAATATGTATATAGTGTAGGTATATATACCCATATATATACATACATACATATATTTATGATGACAGGGGGCACTATGGATAGACTGTAGGACTTGGAGTCAGAGCTCAGTTTAAATCCAGCCTCAGACACTTACTAGTTGTGTGACCATTTAATTTCTGCCTGCCTCAGTTTTCTTATCTGTAAAATGGGAATTTTACAGATCACCTCCCATGACTGTGAGGATTGAATATGTGTAAAGCACTTTGAAAATCTTAAAAGTGCTACATAAATGCTAATTATCATCATCATCATCATCATCATTAATTACTGTAGCCTTTAAAATTGTGAAGAATTTTGTGTACCTTTTCTTATTTGAGCCTCAAAACAAACCTATAAGGCCTGTGCCTCACTTATTATCATTCCTGTTTTGGAGATGAGACATTCTAGGAACAGAGAAGTTCAGTACCCGCACCCTGGCCACACAGCCTGAAAGTACAAAACTTGCATTCCGTTCTCTCCTGCCTCCAAGTCCAGACACATCTCCTGTGTGGTTAAAACTGACAAGGATTACTATTTAAAGACTGCCTCATTCATCAAACATACTTTTAAAATTCTGCTATAATTAAAATGTTGCCAGGTTTTTCCTCCTCCCCCCTTTCAATAAATCTGTGTGTTCCTGGTCCCAGGATTTTGCTTGATTGTAAAACTTTCTTTGGGCTGAAAAAATGACCCATGTAATTAGTTTAGAATGGACTAAGGGGGTGAAATCCATTGGACTGGTTTTGGTTCACGGTTAATAGAAAAATGGAAGGTAATGTTTCTTTGTTGGGAGTGTGTGTGTGTACTTTGCTGCTTAGTTCCTGAACTAGCCCTTAGCATAGTTCCTGGTATATAATAAGTGCTTAATAAATGTTTATTGACTTATAATTTATAAATTGTTCATTGCACAGATCTGGGAATGTTTAAATCCAGTTAAGGCCATTCCATTGTGTGATTTCATTTTTTTAAGGGGCCACCCATGGCAAGGCTTGCCACTTACAGACCCATTAGGCTTTTTAATCTTGGGATCAGTAGCTGGTCGGCTCTGGTTTGGTTCATCCCGTTTGCTCTCTGAGAACCGTGTTTTGTTCTGACTTAGAGGGGGCAGTGAGGGCTGTAAAGTCTTGGTTGCTTTCCCAGAGGAATGGTGCAACAATACTAATAGCTAGAATTTTTGTGGTGCTTTGATGTTTGAAATAGGCTTTGCAGAAATGGTCTTATTTACTTCTCACAACGTGGGCATGCCAAGAGGATGGTCTGGGACACTCCGTGTTCCAGCCATGGCCTGACTGTACCCTGCTCTCATGTCTAGCCATGGCCTGGCCTTTCTATACCCATCAACAGTTCCCCAAGTGGACCCTGTCCAGCTCATTATTATGGGCTCACTTTCAAAGGAAAGAGTAACGGAGATTAGAGAGGATGGGCTGTCAGCTCTGGCTGTAACTCATTGGAGCCCATGGAGCAGGTTCTGGAGCACAGGCTCCCTGCTGGTGCTGTAAGGTACCAGTGAAAACGTCAATGCCAGGCAGAAGGGTCTGGGGGATGGAAGGTTTTCACAGCCTGAGTTTGGAGGCTTTGATGGATCCAGGTTTCTAATGCTGTGCAGCTTGCTTTTGGAGGAAACAGTGTGGGATAGGGTAGGAGTAAAATAAAAATACAGTGATAGAAATGCTGATTCTACCATTTTTCCAGGTAGTTAAAAAAAGGTAATTTTTCAGGTAGGTCTTAATAATGAACCTCAGAAGGTATGTTCAAGAAATGTTGTTGAGTTGTTTCAGTTGTGTCTGAATTTTGGTGACCCCATTTGGGATTTTCTAGGCAAAGATAAGATAGTGGCTTGCCTTTTCCTTCTCCAAATGATTTTAGAGACAAGGAAACTGAGGCAAACAGAGATAACTGATGTGCCCAGGGTCACATAGCCAGAACAGGTCTGAGGCCAGATTTGAACTCATACAGATATAGAGTCTTTCTGATTCCAGGCTCAGTACTCTAGAGAGATACAGGACATAAACCTAGAGCTAGGAGAGAACACCAAAGGACATTTAATTCAGCCTGTTCATTTTACAGATGAGGAAACTGAGGTTCAGAAATTTAGTGACTTGCCGTGTCATAGGATCATAAGTTAGAGGTGTAACAGAAGAAAAGAAAGGAGCATTTATTGAGCACCTGTACATATCCTCTTATTTGATCCTCACAGCAACCTTGGTGGTGGTGGGGGGTAGGTGTTATTATTATCCCCATGAGGAAACTGAGGCAGGCAAAGGTTAAGTGACTTCCCCAGGGTCATAGAGCTATTGAGTGTCTGAGGAGGGATTCTTGACTCTAGGTAACAGACCTTCAAGGTCATCTAGAGAATGGAATAAACATTTGTATGGAGCATCTATTATGTGCCAGATTCTCTCATTTGTTACTATCCCCATTTTACAAGGGAGAAGACTGAGGGAAGTTGAAGTTAAGCAACTTGCCCAGAGTCATACAACTAGGATGGGTTTGATGCTGAATTTGAACTCAGGTCTTCCTGACTTCAGCCTCAGTGTTCTAGTCTACTGTACCACCTGGTTGCCTCTCATCTAGTGCTCTTAATTTATAAATGAAGAAAGTGAGACTTAGAGATGTTAATTGTCTAGTCTATGGTCACACAGCTGGGAACTATAAGATTTAAGCCTGAGTCTTCCTTATTCCAAGCTCAGCACTCTACCAACTATTAAGTGCTGACAATTGACAAGACTTGGCATCTGATTATCTGATGTTGGAAGTCCTTTTTCTTCCTCTCTGCCCCACCCCACGTGCTAGTATCATCCCCTGTAAGGTTACCTTCCATCTACACTGTATTTACCTCATATGTATTGACTTCTGTATGTCTTCTCCCCATCACAATGTAATGATTAGAATAAATAAATAAATAGAATAGAATAAATAAACAAATCAGATTAAATAAAACCAGTTTGCAAAAAAAAAGAATATTCTTTATACTTTTGCATTGTTTCCTTTCTGTTGTGAACTAAATTTCTTATTACAAGAGATCCTATTTTTAAAAAAAAATCATCCTTTTTATGGTTGTGATGACAAAAATAACTGAGATCTAGAGAAAAAAAAAGAAATTATAATGTCAATTTATTTTTGTTCAGCCATAAATGTATTTCTAGAAATATTTAAGTCTCTAGTTAGAGAGCGGCTTAGGAACAAGCTAATCCAACCTCCCCATTTTATAAATGAGGAAACTAAGGAGCAGCAAAGGAAGGGACTTTCCTGAGGATACATGTAAAGTTGGCGTCATAGCTGGAATTCAAATAGAAGCCTTCTGACTTTGGGTCCAGTGTTCTCACCACTCCCATTATGTATTCTTTGTTCAAATGAATGATCTAGTGGTGATAAGGACAATCAGTAGAATATCATTTAAACAAATTCCTATTCCCTCTCACCTGGAGTTAACTAGCAGGGAGAGCAAGAATGACATTTCCTTGACAGTCTTGGTTCTGTCTCTATTGCTTGCCTACAGTGGTGTTGTGTAGACAGACTAGAGATAAAGGCAATAGTTAGAATGAAAAGGCATTAAATAGTGGTCCCATTGGACCCTTACCTTCCTTGATGATGTGAAAAAGTAAATAATTATATAACTGATTAATTTGTAGTGTATTTGAGTTGCTTATCTTTGTGGGATTATTATGGTTCAATTTCAAATTCACGGATATATACTAATTTTCTACCATGTGCCAAATATTATAATAGGTTTAAGGGATAAAAAAGATGAAAAATGTAAGTCCTTACCCTTAGAGAGTTTAGAGAGCTTACATTCTAACTGGGGTCATACAATGCATGTATAAATGAATAAATACAAGGTAGATAAAAAGAGAGAGAGAGAGAGAGAGAGAGAGAGAGAGAGAGAGAGAGAGAGAGAGAGAGAGAGAGAGAGAGATGTCTTTGTGGTGGTGGCACCTGAACTAACACTTTGAGGTCAATAAGGATTCTAGAAGGGGGAGATGAGTCAAGACATTCAAGACATTGGGAATAGTTTATACAACTGTAAAGAGAAACAGGAGATGGCATGTTGAGTTTCACAGGCAGCCAGTGACCTCAGCTTAATGGGAAGTAAGGCTAGAAAGGAAGGAAGAAAGGAACCCATAGTGATTAACCTTAATGGCAAATCCTAGGAATAGGAATTTTTTTTCTTGGCAGTAATAAGGAACCAATAGATTTTTAAGTTGGAAGGCAACCTCATCCAAATTGTGCCTCTGGACAGTGGACTGGAGAAAGGGAAGCAAGGAGACCAACTAGGAGGCTATTAAGGTTGGCCAGGCAAGAGATGATGAGGGCCTGAATGAGGGTATGAATGCAAGAATCAATATAAAGAGACAATTGACCAGACTTGGCATCTGATTATCTGATGTGGGAAGGATGGTTTTGCTTTTATCTATATCCCAAATGTTTATGTAGCCCAATAAAGCTAATAATGCCTAAAATATATTGAGTGATTAAATCATTTAGAGGGAAGAGCTAAAGGTGGCATGGAAGTTAAAAAAATGCTTGTGATACTAATTATTATTCACTGCATTCCTAGATTTAGATATTTACCACTAATGAACTCAACCATTAATGAAAAGAAGGGGTAAAAATACACACACACACACGAAGATATATACACATATATTTATGTACACATTGTGTATCAAAGATACTCTCTATGATTATATTTGTACATGTGTATATACATAGATGTGTGTATATAAATACATATTTCTAATTATATGTAGATATGTATATAGGCATATATATTCTAAATATTTTATTGGGTTTTCTCTCTTGCTTCAGGGCTTATAAGATTTAGAGACAAACTGTTACCCGAGTCATTTAGTTACCAGCTAAGCCAAGGAGACATTTTATTAGATATTCCTTTGATTTTATGTTTTAAATTAATTTTTTTCTTTTTTTTTGAATTAAATTTTATGTTTATTTTTAGTTTACATCATTCATTTTCTATAAGATTTTGAGTTATACATTTTTCCCCATCTTTCCTCTACCCACCACCCCAAAACAGTGATCCCACTGAATATCCCCTACCCCAATTTGTTCTCTCCTCTATCTTTTCCCATCCCCCCTCCGACTTTCTAGTAGGGCATGGTGGATCTCTGTGCCCCAGTGCCTGTATAACTTATTTCCCAGTTGCATGTAAAATAATAATTATACACACACACACATATTATATATATAAACATTTGATTTTAAAACTTTGAATTCCAGATTTTTTCCCTTCCTCTCTCATCATCCACCCTTACTAGGAAGATAACCAATTCAATATAGGTTGTACATATGTAGCTATGCAAAACATTTCCATAGTGGATATATTGTGAAAGACTGACTGATTTCCCTCCATCCTATCCTATCCCCCACTTGTTCTATTCTCTACTTTGATCCTGTCCCTTTTTAAAAGTGGGTGCTTCCAATTTCTCTCCCCAAGCCTGCCCTCCCTTCCATCATCCCGCCTCTCATCCCCTTCCCCCCTACTCTCCTGTAGGGTGAGATACCCTATTTAGTGTGTATATCATTCCCTCCCTAAGCAAAATTCAATGAGAGTAAGGTTGACTCATTCACTTTTGCCTTCCTGTTCTTCCCCTCCATTCTAACAGTTTTCCCTTGCCTCTTCTATATGAGATAATTTACCACATTCTTTCTCTCCCCTTCTCCTCTCATTATATTCCTCTCCCCCCTCTTAATTTCACCTTTTAAGTATCATCCTTTCCTATTAAATTGGTCCTATGCCCTCTGTTTCTGTGTACCTGTACATATATACACACACACTTACATATGTATTCATATGCCCATATACACTCCTATATAGACATATATATGTAGGTATATAGACACATACACACATATAGATAGATAGATAGATAGATACTTTTCTATTCCCTTCAACTATTCTCATACTGAGAAAAGTTTCATAAGTTACAACCAGTAGTTTTTCCATGTAGGAATGTAAGTAGTTCAACTTTGATAAGTTCCTTATGATTTCTTTTCCCTGTTTACCTTCTCATGCTTCTCTTGCTTCTTGTATCTGAATGTCAAATTTTCTATTCAACTCTGGTTTTTCATCATGAATGCTTGAAAGTCCTTTGTTCCCTTGAATGATCATATTTTCCCCTGAAACATGGTACTCAGTTTTGCTGGGTAGGTGATTCTTGGCTTTAATCCCAGCTCCTTTGACTTCCAGAGCATCATATTCCAAGCCCTTCAGTCCCTCAGTGTAGAAGCTGCCAGATCCTGTGTTATCCTGATTGTGTTTTCACAATATTAAAATTGTTTCTTCCTGACTGCTTATAATATTTTCTCCTTGATCTGGGAATTCTGGAACCTGGCTATAATATTCCTAGGAGTTTTCTTTTTGGGATCATTTTCAGGAGGTGATCGGTAGATTCTTTCAACCTCTATTTTGCCCTCTGTTTCTAAAACATCAGGGCAATTTTCCTTGAGAATTTCTTGAAGAATGACTTCTTGGTTCTTTTTTTGATCATGGCTTTCAGGTGGTTCGATAATTTTTAAATTATCTCTCCTGGATCTATTTTCCAGGTCAGTGATTTTCCCAATGAGATATTTCACCTTGCCTTCTATTTTCTAGGTCAGTGGTTTTTCCAATGAGATGTTTCACATTGCCTTCTATTTTTTCATTATTTTGGATCTGTTTAATAGTATCTTGATTTCTCATAAAGTCACTAGCTTCCATTTGCTCCATTCTAATTCTGAAGGAATGATTCTCTTCAGTGAGCTTTTGACATTCTTTTTCTATCTGGCAAAATCGACTTTTAAGGCATTCTCCTCATTGCCTTTTTTGAGCCTCTTTTGATTACCCCTCAGACTGGTTGCTTGGTGCCCCTATAGTCTGCAGGCTAGGAGCTCTGAAGCAGCCACTTGGTGGCAGCTGCACAACCAACAAGCCTCAGCCACTTCTCCCTCAAAGGGGCAAAGGCCAGACCTCACTCCTGGCCTCCCGGTTCCCAAAGTCCATATTGCACTGACCTCTCACTTTGACCTTAGTATGTATGGGTTGATAATTCTGGAAACCACTACAGCTGCTGGTGATCTGTAGTCCCTCCAGCTAGAGGCTGGTTGTGGCCATCCTGAAGCTAAAACCTTAGGCTCATTCCAGGGTTGGGTGCGCCTCCCAGAGTGCTGAGCTGGCCCCTTCCTGCTGGCCTGCTGGGATCTCTTCAGTGGAAAGTTAGCTTTTCTCTGTCATTTTGTGGTTTCTGTAGCTCCAAAGTTTGTTTAGAGTCATTTTTTATGTGAATTGGATGAGGTGGAAGTGGGAGCCATGTGGAAATCCTGTTTCTACTCTGCCATCTTGGCTCCACCCCTAATTTTTTTCAATTAACTAAAATTTATTTTTTGTACTTTCTATCCTTCTTATATTATCTCTTTCTACATATATGCATAGTCAAGCAAAATAAATTCCTTCATTGGCCATTGCCATATACATATATATATATATAAATATATATGTATATATGTATATAGATAGATACATACATACATACATAAATACATAGATATAGATATATATACAATTTCTTTCTGCATATGAATACGTTGCATCTCTGACAAGTGGTAGATAGTATGCTTCATAATGAATCCTTTGGAATCATGATAATTACATTGATTTTTTCAAAGTTGTTGATCTTTATAAGGAAGTTAAAGCATAAATTATTCTCCTGGTTCTACTCACTTCACTTTGCATCAGTTCATACAAGTTTGTTTGACACTGTTCACTTCATTATTTCTTGGAGGACAATAGTTTTCCATTACATTCTTATGCCATGTTTGGTTTAGTCATTCCCAGTTGATAGGCATCCCCTTAGTTTCCAGTTCTTTGACACTACAAAGAGAGCTGGTATAAATATGTTTTGTACATATGGATAATTTTTATTTATTTTTTTTTGATCTTCCAAAGAGACTTTTGATGGTAAGTACATCTTCTTATTCTGGGGGCTGTAGTAAGGCTCCATGCATAGGCTGCTAATGTGATGGTGGACAATTTCCTAGCATTGTCTCCTGGGGTCACCACTCACTGCACTATTTATTATAAGTACATGGGGGGATTTATGGAACAGAAACATCCCTGCTAATGGGCTATTGGGCTAATGGCCTTTTGGAAAAAGGAGTGATATTTTAAACACCTTAAAAGAATTCACAGCATCATTCAAATGATCCTTTTATATACTGACAAACAGATTTGTAATCACCCTCCCTAATTAATCAAGTTTGTAAACATGGATTTCCCTGAATTGGGGTTGCTCAAAGTGAAGTATAGAAAAATTAACTCCAACCACTCCTGGAAACAACAGACTTTCTTCTATGGCTGCTGCTATGGTATGATTGTATTTCTTTGTAAATATTTTTGATTCATGGATTAGAAACATTTTCTCCTGCTAATATCACAGCTAAATCCCATGATTGACAAGGCTGGTACCTGAAATTTTGTTGTTCTACTGAGAGAGCACATTTGATGGCACATTAAGCAGAAGGGAAATGATTTGAAAACGATTCAAAGGAAATCTTTGCTTTACTGAGGAATTGTCATAACTTGAATCTAATAAGAGCAAGATTTAATGAGGATAAATTTGAAGTCCTACATTTACATTAAAAAAAATCAATTTCAGAAGATAAGATGGGAGAGGCACAGTTGGGACAGCAATCCATCCTAAAGTAATCTGAGGGTCTCAATAGAACACAAGTTCAGTGTTAGTCAACTAAGTCAGTGTGATATGGCAGCCAGGAACATGACTCAAATTGATGGCTGTGTCATGAGATCTTAAAGTCCAAGGCTGGGGAGTTAATGGTATTTGATATTCTGCCTTAATCAGACCACATATGGAATGTGTTAATGTCTGAGTATCACATTTTAAGAAGGATATTGATAAGCTAGGATAACCAGGCTCAAGTATATATCACTTGAAGATAGGTTAAAGAAACTGGGGATACTTAGCCTTGAGACAAAAAGACTTAAGGTATGTTGGGGGGAGGAGTATCTCAGTATTCTTGAATTGTCATGTGGAAGCAGGATTACATGAAATTTGCCCTTTCCTTCAGACATTTTAAGAATCAAATCCATAACACTTTCCACATTGTATTGCTTCCAGTACAACTCTTTTTCTAGGTGTCCATGAACTGTTCCATCTGTTCTTCCCAACTTTGTTTTCTTAATTACTCTTTTCACTCCTTATTTGCCTGTTGGGGCCCTTTAAGACTTTACCCAAACTCTGAGAACCCATGGAAAACTCAGGCAAATGACAGAGCAACTCAGGCTAGGGTTAGAGGCACCTGAGTGTATGTTCTGCCCCATGATTTCGGGGTATTGAGCATGTGCTGCTAACAGGGGGGCACTCCCCTGCCATGAGAAGCCTGCTACTGCTAAGGCATGTGGGAGAACAGAGTCGGGGGAGGGGAAAGGAGATAAAAAGAGGGAGGCAAGGTGAAAGGAGGGGAAGGAGAGAAGAGGGGATTGTGAATGAGAAAGAGATTAAATGGCAAGATATATCACATCTTGGTGTCAGGACTCATTTGTGTGTTCAGGAGGAGCAGGCTCCCCCAAGGGGTTCATGGGGACGAACCCAGGTCATAAGGCCGACCAGAGTGACCAGAGCTGTAGAGGCAGCTAGAGAGGGGTTTGTGGAGGCAACCCGTGTTGTAGGGGCGACAAGAATCGTGGAAGGCAATTGGAATGCCGTAGAGGCGGCTGGAGAGGTGAGTTTGGCGTCAGCCCAGTAAGGCAGGCCCTTACATTTGCCAAATATGGAATTAAAGTATTTGAAGTGAGTGCAAAAGGCTATAGTTCTTCACTGTTTTCAATAATGAAAATAAATCACTATGGAAGCAATGGCAGATAGGTTCCATTGGTCATGTAATTGGTATCATCCTTCCACTTTTACCTGTAAAATGCTCCTGAGATGATCCACATTAATTGGGTTTCACACAAAGCCATTGGTAGATTTATTTTTACCTTTACTAGTTTTGGTGTTTTATGAGGCTGTACTGCTTGTAATCTTCCACATCTTCTTTTTTTCAAAATTTTTTTAATATTATAAATATGTGTTGGCTTTGGCTGTTTTACTTGGCAAAGAGATATAATGTATGTTCACTGAGGTGGTATCTGGGCTCTTTTGACCTTCCTGTTGTGGTGATTTCTTTACACCAGTGAAATTAATGAAAGAACTAGAGCCATCCCCCCCCCCATTATTAATTTGCTATTTTTTAGTGTCAATAGATTCTTTGGTTAGGTTATCACCAGAAGTGGCATTCAATCAGTCAATCAAATAATGAACGTTTATTAAATACTATGTACTAGCTCTTTGCTAGGTGCTATGGATACAACTTCAATGAATGAAATGATTGATACTCATAGGGAATTTATGTTGAAATAGGGGAAAATCAGTTCAACAAATAACCATCCATTGCATCTTTTCTCATCTTTATCCTTTCTTCTAGTATAGTGTTGATTTCGACTTTCATTTTCACTCATTAATGATATGTGACAGTACATAGAGAACTATTTCCCAAATCAGTAACCACTCATTTCCTATTTGTTAAGATAAGAGTCATTTCCATTTCTGTACATGTGATATTGTTTGGTGTTTAATATGTCTAGTGCACTATAACATTCATATTACATATGCACGAGGTGCTTTAGTAATTTATAAGCCTTTAATCTCTTTCACTACTTGATTCTGAAACATTTCCAATACAGATTTCACTATTTATTCCTGTGCCTGCCTTTGCACAGATGTTTTTAAGTATACATATACACATACATACATACACACACACAGAGAAAGAGAGAGAGAGAGAGAGAGAGAGAGAGAGAGAGAGAGAGAGTTTTTTAGTAATCTTCATGGTGAAATAGTCCAGTATCCCAAGAAATAATGTTTCATTGCCTCTGGGCTTGTGTTAAAATCATCTCCTTTACTCACCCCTTCAAAGAAAAAAAAAGAGGTAAATGTAAGGGATCACAATTGGGATCAGAAAATCAATTGGACAAGTTGAAGACAATATAGATATGGCTAAATGATAATTTTTGTGATATTTGGGGTATATTCTAAGCTCATTATGTCTGTGGTGAGATACAGCAACTCCACTTTGTCCCCACACAAATGAATACATTCTTAGGTCGCATTAAGAGAGGCAGTGTCTAATACAAGAGTTTAGGGTCTTGTGATATCCTACCTAAATATAGATTCCCTATTCATTCCTGGGCATAGGGGACATTGACAGGCTAGGTCACATTCACAGGTGGGCTTCTACATTGGTAAGGGAACTAGGAACCATGCTTTACAATGATTGAATAACTTGAATATTTGTAGTGTTGAGGAGAGAGGAGGCTGGTTTCAAATATTCAAAGGGTTTGCCACCCTTTGTATGCAAGAGGGATTTGACTTATGTTGCTTATCTACAAAGAGAAGGTCAGTCTTCATTGGGTAGAATAATAATAATGACAAAGCACTTTACAAATATTATCTCATTTCATCTTTGCAACAACTTTGGGAGGTAGATGTCATTGTCATACCCATTTTATAGTTGAGGAAAATGAGAGTAAGAGAGGTTAAGTGACTTATCCAGGGTCACACAACTATTAAGTATCAGAGATCACATAGGACTCAGGTCTTCCTGACTCCAGGTTCACTGGTCTGCCCACTCAGCCTCTAACTTCTTTGTTGTTTGTCCTTCATTTTTTTTTTTTTACTTTTTAAACAAATACTTTATTAACTTCTGTTTTACATCATTCATTTCCGCCAGATTTTGAGTTACAATCATTTTCCCCCCATTATTCCCCTACCCAACCTCCCAGAATAGCAGTCCCACAAGATATCACTTCCTCCAATCTGCTCTCTCCCATACCTTCTCCCATACCCCCATCGACTTTCCATTAGAGGAAGATGAATCTTTGTGTCCCAATGCCTGCACATCTTATCTCCCAATTATAGGCAAAAGAGTATTAATAATAGTATTTATATATATATTTGAAACATTTAATGTTACGACCTCGAATTTCAGATCCATTTCCTTCCTCCCTTGTCACCCATTCCCTCTTGATATAAGTAATTCAGTATATGTTGTACATGTCTAGCTATGCAAAACATTATCATAGTAGATATATTGTACAAGGCTGCTTATAATTCCCTCCCACTCATCCCACCCCCCACCTGGTCCATTCCCTACATGATCCTGTCCCTCTTCTATAGTGGGTACTTCCAACCTCCCCTCACCCCAAGGATGCCCTCCCATCCATCATCCCTCCTCTCATCCCCCTTCCCCCTATCCTGCTGCAGGTTGAGATATCCCATTTAGTATGTATGTCATTTTCTCCCTGAACCAAATTCAATGTGAATGTGGTTTTGCCTTTTTAGCCTTCCTTATTCTCCCCCTCCTTTGCAACCACTTCCCCTTGCTTCTTCTACATGGGATAGTTTACCCTACCCTGTCTCTCCCCATCTCCTCTTGCCACTTTCCTCTCTCACCTCATAATTTCATCCCTTTAGTACTCTCCTTCCCAACAAAATCAACCTATGCCCCTCTATCCATATATAACTGTAACCATATACACACATTCACATATGTATTCATATGAACACACCCCTTCTTCCATTATTTTTCATAGTGAGAAAGATATCATCAGTCACAGATATTGCTTTTCCATATAGGAATGTAAATAGTTCAACTTGATAAGTTCCTTTTGATTTCCTTTCCCTGATTACCTTCTCAGGCATCTCTTCCTTCTTGTGTCTGGATGTCAAATTTTCTATTCAATTCTGGTTTTCTCCTCAAGAATGCTTGAAATTCCTCTATTCCACTGAATGACCATATTTTCCCCTGAAACAAAATACTCAGTTTTGCTGGGTAGGTGACCCTTGGCTTCAATCCCAGCTCTTTTGCCCTCTGGAATATCATATTCCATGCCCTTCAATCCCTCAGTGTAGAAGCTGCCAGGTCCTGTGCTATTCTGATTGTGTTTCCACAATATTGAAATTGTTTCTTCCCGGCCGCTTGTAGTATTTTCTCCTTGATCTGGGATTCTGGAACCTGGCTATAATATTTCTGGGAGTTTTCTTTTGGGATCTTTTTCAGGAGGTGATCGGTGGATTCTTTCAACCTCTATTTTGCCCTCTGAATCTAAAACATCAGGGCAGTTTTCCTTGAGAATTTCTTGAAGTGTGATTTCTAGGTTCTTTCCTTGATCATGGCTTTGGTAGTCCAATAATTTAAATTGTCTCTCCCGGATCTACCTTCAAGTCAGTGGTTTTTCCCATGAGATATTTCACATTGCCTTCTATTCTTTCATTTGTTTGGCTCTGTTTAAAAGCATCTTGATTTCTCATAAAGTCACTAGCTTCCATTTGCTCCAGTCTAATTCTGAAGGAATGAATCTCCTCAGTGAACTTTTGAGATTCTTTTTCCATCTGGCAAATTCGACTTTTTAAGGCATTCTTCTCCTCAATGCCCTTTCATTTTCAAAGAAGAACAATGACATCAGGAGGGTGGTGTCTTGCCAAGTAAGTGAATTGGATTTAAGTGAGGCAGAGCTGTGCCAAGTCATCAGCCTCACTCTATTCTTTGGAATCATCTGAGTCCAGTGACAAGATATAGGTCAGGACTATTGGCAATGGCCCTGGTTGCACCCTCTAACCACAAATGCAGTGTATAAATTTCTATCACCAAAGGGAAAAAACATAACAAAAGTACAAAAACAAAAACAGAACAAAACAAAAAACCAAAACAAATGAAGATGTGCCTTAGAGTAAGTAATAATTTGAGTTTCAAAGTATAGTTGAGTCTCCTTTATGCCCAGAATTTCACTGCTGGACCAGGCTTAGTGCTCCATTCAAGGCATAGGGTGTTAAGATAACAAATGATTATGCCTCACCCTGAATAAGATAGGAACACCCTATTTTATAGATGTGTTAGTCTTGCAGACATT